>CM062815.1:317605814-319060814 GCA_031772625.1 Pinus tabuliformis
GCATACAAAGTAGTCATCCTCACCACTGCATTCTAAGATTTAATTGTAAGCATATTAATGTTTGCCTAATTATTCATTGTATACTATTTCCTAATGAATTAAAATTTCATAATAAAGTAAATAATGAAATAATTAACACCAACAAGAACCATAGTTATCGGTTCAAGAATTTACTATCAACTAGTTGCAAATGAGCACCTTTCGGTCCAACCTTACACAATTGTGGAGGCCACCCCCAAGGCGGGGCTAGTAGAACACAAGGGTGAATTCCCACTAGATGCCATTAAAAAATCTTACATGGCTTGACCCGTAGTGCTCATTCATGATAAATATCACTACAATTCCTCCATGCATAGCAACCCGTTACCCCCTCTCACCTAGTGGTGACTCGAGGAATTCTTTTCTCCAATGGTCCACCTTGTAGACAGTGATCTCAGTTGTGATGACCAACATTCTCCACATACAATAGACCATAGATACCTCATAAATCATACTTAACTCACTCACTTGAGGATGACAGTGACCCAACACACACTAGGAACCTTAGCTATTGTTTCATCATAATTCTTTAAGTTTAATGTATTTGGCATTTAAGTAAGGATCATGGGTTGAAATTAGATAATGAATCATGATACTTGGAAGTTATCTGTGTCGCATGGTTTCACCTTGGTAGTCATCATATGTATCCTAGTCAAGTGTTGCCACGGTTAGGGAGAGGAGTACTACTAGGGGGCCTGATAAAGGCAACATGTCCATATCCTTTCCATACTTAATATATCCATACCTCACACTCCTATGTGAAGAAGGGACTAAGATGCCCAAGATTGATGTAGTTGTATAAAAAAGAGAAAGAGCATGATATAAATTTCAAAATGCAAAATAAAAATGAAAGGGATAAATAATGATGAATCAAATGTCAAAGAAGCTTTAGCTCTAGCCCTCACTATGAGGCCATCACCCCAAGTCCTAATGCAATTGATGCATAACTAAAGAAAGGACTCAATTAAATTATCCCAACCTTTATGCAATGAAAAGCATACATATCAAAAGGGGAGTTGTAAAGAAATACAAGCAATACAAGTAAAAAGCCAGAAAGGGATGGAAAGGACACAGTGTCAAGTAAAGGGTAACTCAATGCATGACATGCTCCCTCTATAAAGGCACCCATGGAGATGATCATTACAAATGTCCATTCCCCTGAAGTAAACCCCAAGCCATACCATAGTCATTCCCTTTACACCTTGATTAGTTTCTTGGAAAATACTCTAATTTATGAGTACTAGCACACCTAATAGGGTTCTATGATGGTCCTCCCATACCTAAACTTGGCAAATTGCATAAGATCATGAGCTAGTGTGAAGTTTGAAGATGATACTTAATATGATCTACTTACATGGCTTTTACATTAAACATGACTCAATTTTTATTTCACAATGACTCGTGTATACATGTTAGTCAAATACACTTGATTATTTAAGTCCATATTTGATGATGGCAAATGCTTAGACATGGTCCTTTGGAGGACATTGGTGATGCTTCTTCCACACTTCATGAAGGATATACATGCCCTTTCGACTACATTAAATATGCCCTAGGCTAGATGATGGTTTTTGCCTCCTTGATGATGAGCGTCGGACTACTTGATGACTTGGCACTTCTCTTGACACATTTCATCACTAGTTGGGCATTGGACATTGCACCTTGGAGCTTGGACATGGTCGTTCTAGCTTGATCTTGCACTTCATAACGATGACACGCCTCTTTTGAGAGGTTATGGAGCCATTTGTCTTGATGAGATCATGTTATTACTTGAGAATGTTGCATTTGTGATGGGACATTACACCTTATGATGATATGTCACTATACTTGAGCTGACCTAGTATGATGGATGATGATTTGGGCACACTTTTGAGTGAGAAATTGTACGAGACATGACCCTTGGAGCATTATTACCCTACTTTGAAGTAGAATCACCCTCTTCTGCTCATTCTTTCCACACGTGTGAGATTTATGGAGCATTTATTGAGGACAACTCGATGATTGAGCATTTATTCTTCAATGTAGAGGCATTTTTTGGTGTCAACCTAGACCTATCCACATTGAATCATAGATTTTTATGTGTTTTCGGAGCTTTTAGAGGATATTAGCTATTGCAGAGGTGTAGCACTTGGTTTACTCATATAAATAGAGGAAGGGTTCCCTCATTTGGATCATTGCTACTTGTGGAGTATAACTACTACTTGTTTATTGTTCTCATTAACAAAAAGGCTATGGAAGGATGACTAAAGGAACTTCTTGTAGAGATGAACTTAATGGATAATCTTGCATTTTCTATGGATTTTCATGGCTAGTGTTTGATATATGATCTTGATTTAACGAGTAAGTGGTCTCTCTAAACTTGTTGGATTTTTCTATGCATGATTTAAGTGTAATTGTTATTGGCTAGTGGAGATGGTGCACTCACTTGGTTTTTTTCCAGCAAGTCCCTTCTTTAAAATCCTAAGAAGCTTTCTAGTGAAGAAAATTCTCTTGAATTTCTAAGATTTTGTAAGTTGTTATGTAGATCCTCTAGGTTTGGTAGTGGACAGCCCTAGAATTCACCCCATATCGTCTTAACCTCTCCCAAGGGAGTCCTTAGTTGACCCCATATGCCCCAAATGTTTGAAGAGTCAATCATAAAATCATAAAATTTACCTTTTATTTTATGTTCTAGGGTTAGATTAGGGTACATAACAGCATAACCTTCATTTACGATAAAATTTGCATCACTAAAAATAGATTTATTCATCATATATTGCATTGTTGATTTATTTTACAAGCTTCTTAGGGCTGGACTTCTGTCATGTCCCTTCTCAAAAACATTAGTCACAGGGTGCAGCAACACATTTTTGGCACAATTTTGACTTAGGAGGAGGACCCCACACTTAGACTTAGGAACTATGGGGCAATTTCGACTTTATTTAGCAGCTAGTGGAATGTGGGGGCCACCCACATGGGGAATTCGAACTTGGCCATTCGATGTGCTTGGAGGGAAATCGAATGGGTGGATGGAGGGGCTCACATGAGGCTAAGGAGGACCAAGGTAATAAAAGGAGGATGAGCTCTCATTTTCGACCATCTTCTACATTTGCAAACAAACACACACTTGTATGCTTTGCTGCTTAGCAAGTCTATCGGTTGTTTAGCCACGAATCTCTCACGCGGGAGATTCAACCTCTACTTTGGGGGGCCATCCGTGCCTGCCGTAGGGAGGTTGTTCTAACAGGAGTTTTAGGGAGCCAGGGACAACAACACACTTCAGCCATCAGCACAAACATGGCACTGTGTATTCCTGGGCAGCCAGAAAACACGCAGGATGATCCAGGTGGCCACCTGCCTATTCCACTTGGACCCCCACCATTGTTTATTTCAGATTTTCAGTTTCCTAAATTGTAGAACAATTTACTATTTTTGGCAACTATTCGGGTCCTGAACTTCCGGAGCCGTTTTGAGGGCCTAAACGACGTTTTTTGGGAAAACAGGGGCCAAAATAGGTCTTTGACCGATGTTGGCGATTCAAAAGTTGTATTCCTCGGATAGATCTTTCTAACGAGGTATTGTGCGCGTCAAACAGAGATCGTATGCCAAAGTTACGACCCCGAGAAGTTGATGTACCAATTTACCCAAACGAGGCCCATAGTTTGGCGCTTCATCTCCTAAGGTTAGATTTTTGGATGTTTAGGGTTTTCCATTGTTTCTCAATAATAAATAGGCCTTTGAGCCTCATTGTAACACAGTTCAGAGGCATGTAGCCGCTACATCTCTTCTCATAAATAAGCTACCATCCCCTGAGCTAATTTATTTCCATTTCTGCTTGTAAGCATATTTTCAGTATTTGATATTAATAGACTGAAGTTTTATTTCCGCTACATCTCTGTATTTATGGTTATATCTGTAATTTGTTGTGTTCCTGTTTAAATCCGAATCAGTGGTATCAGAGCAGTCTGCTCTTTCTCTATTTTTCTTTGCATGTCCCCAGCGAGGTCAGGATATAAGGAGTTAGTGCTTGAACTAGTCGAACCTTTGCAAGACCAGCATCGCAAATCCCGACGGCCTCCCACGGCGGAAGAAAAGAAAGATGAGGAGGTAGGAGACCCTATCAAAATCTTGCTCGAAGAAGCCCTCGAGCGACAAAGAAACGCAATGATGGACAACTTTGCTCAGATCCTTCAGCGGCTACCCAGAGGCGACGCATCTACTTCCAACAGCTACTTTGGAAACGCCACACCCTTTAAGGTACAAGTTAACTTTGAATCCCCATATTCGAGGGTCAGATATATGCAGACGTTGTAGATAAATGGTTAAATCTGCTAGAGGGATATTTTTCCGTTCATGATTTTTCCAGCCGGGAAAAGATTACTTTTGCACTTCTCAAAGTAGCGCCCCATGTCAAGGACTGGTGGGAAACCTATTGCAAGCAGAAGGATGAACGTACGACCTCACTGGTTTTAGCCACACCCACTTGGAATTCGTTCTGGGACGCCATCAAGGAGCAGTGCTACCCTGTTAGGAGCTACGAGAATAAATACATAAATTGGACCACGCTGCGGCATGGAAGGGACAAAGACGTGTCGGAGTTTACCAATATTTTTCATACCCTTCGCACAAAGTTGGGTATCAAAGATTCTGAGCGACATTTGGTACTCAAATACCGCAGTTGCCTACACAGGTACATCTAAGACAAGATGGAGTTCCTGGACATCTCCTCGCTCAGCAAAACATACCGATACGCTATCAAGATCGAGCAGAAGTTTAAATAGAAGAAGCGAGACTTTGGATCCGTGAATCCAAAGCAAGGGAAAGGCTTCCCCAAACCGCAGAACCAAGGACAAAGCCAAGATGGTGTGACCCAAGACAACCCATCGAAGCCGCAAGAAAAGAACAACACCACGAAGTCAAAGAAGGACACAGGAAAGTGGTGTGAGTTCCATAAGAGCCCCACTCATAACACAAGTGAGTGTTGGGCCAAGCAGTCACTGGTGGCCGAGTTGAAGGCTTCAGAATCAAATGCACGTTCTGACCCCGAGTCAGAACCCAACAAGAGGAATGATAAAGGGAATCAATGATGCAAATCCCAACGCCATTGTTGCCACCACCAAGATCCTGAAGAATGAGCCTGAAGATCCAGAGGAGGGGTTTCCTCTCTTCCACTCACAGATGTGGGTGAAGGGTTCTCCGCTGCAGTTCATTGTCGATAGCGGGAGCCAAAAGAACCTCATTTCAACAGAGGTCGTGCAGTGGTTGGGCCTACCGACTACACCACACCCGCAGTCGTACAGTATCGAGTGGCTTCACCAAGGATGAGATCTCCGAATCTGCCAACAGTGTCGCCTTCCCTACAGCGTCAAGCCCTTCACAGATGAGGTATTGTTTGATGTTGCGCCTCTTCACATTCGTGATGTATTATTAGGACAACCATACTTATGGAAGCAACATGTTGTGTATGAGTCAAGGCCTCGCGTTGTTATTATTTCTTTGGGTAATACATTATATAGGATACAGGAAGTATCCCCACCTATCGCCACTTCTTTGATCTCTGCTAAGAAAGGCAATAAGATCATCTCCCTGACTAGGAAATTTATTTTCTTTCTGGTTCGCTCTCAATGTATGGGAAAGATCATAGCCACATCCATGGACCCTGGGGGGGTTCCTCCACGTAGCAAAAGCAGGTGGATACGGTCAAGAAAGGATATAGGGACATCTTCTGCTCACCCATAGGGGTACCATTGCACTGTCAAGTTAAGCATTTGTTCGATCTGACTCCTAGAGCACCTCTACCCAACGAGCCGATATATCGCCGCTCCATTGTGGAAAATGGCAAGTACAAGCAGCGACATGATCAAAATCAGGTGTCACAAGTTTCAGGTGGGCGACAAAGTTTGGTTGCATTTGCAGAAAGAATGTCTTACCAGAGCTCATCGGAAGCTCGAACCACTCCGATATGGTCCTTCCACCATTACCAAAGATGTGGGAGACAATGTTTTGGAGCGCAACATTCCCCCATTCCTTGGCTTGCACCCAGTCTTCAATGTGCACTGCCTTTGACCATGCTCTGACCATTATGGACACATCAGACATTGTAGAACAACTCACACCAGCAGAAGCTTCCTCATCTCATGGAGGAACTCAACGTAATGCGGACCATTGCTTCCTAAGGTGGGAGGAATGATCCAGGTGGATATTGGTGGCCACCTGCCTATTACACTTGGACCCCCACCATTGTTTATTTCAGTTTTTCAGTTTCCTAAATTGTAGCACAGTTTACTATTTTTGGCAGTTTTTCAGGCCTGAACTTCCAAAGTCGTTTTGAGGGCCTAAACGACGTTTTTTTGGAAAACGGGGGCCACTATGGATCATAGATCGATGTTGGCCATTCAAAAGTTGTAGTCTTCGGATAGATCTTTCTAGCGAGGTATTGTGCGCGTCAAACGGAGATCGTATGCCAAAGTTACGACTCCGGGAAGTTGATGCACCAATTTACCCAAACGGGGCCCATAGTTTGCCGCTTCATCTCCTAGGGTTAGGATTTTGGATGTTTAGGGTTTTCCATTGTTTCTCAATAATAAATAGGCCTTTGAGCCTCATTGTAACACAATTCAGAGGCATGTAGCCGCTACATTTCTTCTCAGAGATAAGCTACCATTGCCCGAGCTAATTTATTTCCATTTCGACTTGTAAGCATATTTTCAGTATTTGATATTAATAAACTAAAGTGTTATTTCCGTTGCATCTCTGTATTTATGGTTATATCTGTAATTTGTTGCATTTCTGTTTAAATCCAGATCACAAGAGGAGTTGGAGGTCAGCAAGGGGACTCATTGCTTGCTGGGAGATCCGGGATTTGAGGAGGCAGCATAGAGAAGGCATTTTCGCTAGAGTTTGCAGCCAGCTAGACCAGCACAACAGTTAGTCGAATTCCGGGACAGGGGTACTACGCAGAGGCCATCTAGCAACAAATTCGTGGGACTTGGGGAGTAGTTGATATTGGCCAAGGGCCATCCAGGGAGCTAGGAGTTGAAAAGCACAAGTAAAACCAGCATTTTGGAGGAGTTTGCAGAGGGATTTGCAGGTTGTTTCTTGCAAGTCGAAATTGGGAGTCGAAGCTGGGGAGAGGCTCCAAAGAGGTCGAAAATCCAAAGTCAAAACTAGCTAAATTCTCTTCTGGGTTTTTCTGGGTTTTGTCCAAGGAGCCCGGGGTTAAAAGAACACAATTTTCTAGGCAGTTTTTGAGCACCTTCCAGCTAGTCGAAGTTCAACAGGGAAGCGTAGTGCAGTGTGGTGCAACAACTAGGCAGCCTTCAGCTCAGCTATTTTCCCACCTGGGGTTGGTCTTGCTTGTTCATTGGGACAAGCCCAAGTGCACCATTCCATTTCATATTGTATCTAGCCTACAGATTTTTAATAATATGGCTCAGCAGTTCCTTATTGGTAGCGTTTTCATGGATGTTTGATGTGTGTTTTATTTTTTTATATGTTGTTGCACAGTTTATTTGCTTAATATCACTTACATTCCTACTTAGGAACATTACAGTGGTATCAGAGCCTAGTTCTTGGCTCAGTTGTGGGGATTGTTCCCTATGAGAGAAGGGGACCAGCAGAACATCACCTACCGTAGGCAGAGGTACAAGATCAGAGAAAGGGAGTTAGAAATTATTCTAGGTACGAAGGATAGAGGAAAAGCAGTGGCCAGAGAGGAGGAAATGACAGAGCCCAAGAGCAAGGAGGAGATGGCTTTAAACAACCTCCTAAGGGCCTTGAGTGACTTGGCCAAGGGGCAAAAAGACATCCAGGAGGAGATCAAGTGACAGAATAGAGAAAGGACCACACCTAGAGAGTTTTTATGTGGAGAAACTTTCAGGGCCTCTCAGCATTTCGATCACCCCTCACCAACAGCGCAGCGCCCTTCAGTCAGTGTGCTGACTCAAGCTACACTACCTTCTTTCGTGCTAGTGGCACAAATCAAGCTTGCGAGGGAGGAAGTTCCTCCTCAGGTATTACTTCCGAGAGTGGCAGACCATGGATGAAGACTTCAAAGAATCCCTCTCCTTCAGAGATTACTGCAAACTCAAGCAAAGTGAGAGGAACAAGGGGTACGGAAGACAAGGGACCCAAAACTATGAACTATAGAGAACAATAGGGAGGATGGATTTCCCTACTTTTGATGGCACTGCCAAGTGCGTGGCCAGGGCTTGGGTTGAAAAGATCGACACATACTTTCAACTCAACCGGATGACAGAGAAGGAAGCCATTAAGATGGCCACGCTGCACCTAGAGGGGGAAGCCCATGATTGGTGGTTCCATGGCTTGACCGCCTTAGGGCATGCCCAGATAGTTTCTTATGAGGACCTCACCCGAAGGGTGGTGGAGCGATTCGATCATAGGGATCTAAAGGCGTATTTCAGGGAGCTAACACAACTACGCCAAACTGGCACCCAGAGCAGTACTTTTCAGATTTTCTGCGCGTGTCAGTGATGGTCCCAGATCTATCCGAGGCAAGGAGGGTATATACCTTCATTGAGGGCTTGCTTGAGCCCCTGTGTGGACTAGTGAATTCACGCAAACCCTCCACGTTGCAGGAAGTGGTCTTATGTGCCAGATATCTATAGGGGGCATCCCCAAGACTAGAGCACCATTTCCTGCATGGACCCCTTTCCCACAGAAGGGGCATGAGACTAGACCCCCACCATCGAGGACCACATAGGGGAGGGGGCAATTAGATGAGGAGACACAGAAGGACCTTCGGAGGAGGAAGTTGTGCTTCATATGTAGAGAGCCCTGGGCACCTGGCCATAGGTTCACTACAGTTAGAGCACACTACATTGAGGTCTTTTCTGATAGTGACCAAAAGGATGAGGTGGAGTAGGATTGTGGTGGGATAGATGGAGAGAGTCTGGCAGACAGAGGGCCACCACCACCACCACCACAGGGAGGGGCATCTCTTGCCCCAGCAGGAGGAGTCCTTGCTTCTTTATGTGGGATTCCTAAGTTTTTGACAATCAAGATCAGAGGCACTGTACAGGGACAGAGGGTGTGAGTGATGGTGGACAGTGGGGCTACCCACAATTTCATAGATGCATAGCTGGTCTAGAGGAGGGGCCTCACCACAGCAGAGTTTGAGGGTTTCTCAGTCCTAGTGCCAGATGACCGTACCATCTAGTGCACTAGATATGTGCCCTCCTTGACAGTAGTTATAGGGAACTACTCGATGACAAACCACTTCTTAGTGGTCGATGTGCCAAACACCAATGTGGTGATGGGTGTCCAATCGTTGTATTCCCTTGGGCGACTCACGACAGATTGGAGGAAACCAAAGATGGAGTTCATTGGCCCAGATGGCAAACTCGTGGTCTTGAGAGGCATGCAGTCTTACCCACCTCAGACAGTTTCGGCCCACGGGATGGAGGCAAATCTACGACATGGGGACATTGCATGGGAAATTGAGTTGAGGAACTCAGAGGCTGGGAGACAGGCGCAGCCACCACCAACAGACATACAGGCTTTATTGGACAGGTATGCAGTAGTGTTTGGGGACATTTCACCAAGGTAGCCACTAGATAGAGGATTTGAGCACACCATTGAGCTGGAGCCGAGTGTACAGGCAGTGATCACTACTCCTTATAGGCATCCCAAAGCCTATAAGGACGAGATAGAGAAGGCCATCAGGAGCTTCTTGCATTGGGCCATATCAGGCCAAGTTCCAGTCCTTTCGCTTCTTCAGTAGTGCTGATGAAGAAGAAGGATGGAACCCTTTGGATGTGTATTGACTATCGGGCCCTCAGTTGGAAGGCTCTGAACAACCGGTACCCTATTCCCCGCATTGGGGAGCTGATGGATGAGAGGAGCCAAGTACTTCTCTAAGATTGATCTGCGTTCAAGGTACCACCAGATCAGGGTGAGGGATCAGGACATCCCGAACACAGCTTTTCGATGCCACTATGGGCACTTTGAGCTTCTGGTCCTGCCATTTGGGCTAACCAACACTCTAGCCACATTCCAGTCATGCATGAACCATGTCTTCAGGGGACAACTGAGGAGGTTCGTGCTAGTGTTCTTCGATGACATCCTGATCTATAGTCGGATGTGGGACGAGCACCTCCAACTGTTTGGGTTGACAGAGATGTTCTACCTATGGCATATCATTGGAGCAGATGGGGTGAAAGTTCACGAGGAGAAGATTCAGGCCATCCGGGATTTGCACCTATTACAGGAAGTTTGTCAAAGGGTTCTCGTACCTGGCAGTGCCTTTGACCGACTTGAACAAAAAGGGGGCCTTCGCATGGACTGATGGACACAGGTTGCCTTTGATCACCTCAAGGAGGTGATGAACAATTGCCCTATCTTGGCGCTTCCGGACTTTTCCCAACCATTCAAAATGGAGTGTGATGCATCTAGGGTAGGAGTTGGAGCAGTATTCTCAAGGGAGGGCATCCCATATCTTTCGAGAGTCAGAAGCTACTACTGCATGAGTTATCATATTCCATATATGACAAGGAGATGTCGGCCACTATGCATGCATTGGCCAAGCTCTGCCAGTACTTGGTGGGCGACCGGTTCCGAATGAAGATTGATCACAACAGTCTTCGACATTTCATGGGGTAGTAGGGCCTCAACGACAGGCAACAGAGATGGATCAACAAGGTGCAGGCCTATGATTTCGATATCGAGTATGTGCAAGGGAAGCACAATGTGGTGGTTGATGCTCTACCTCAGAGACCAACTAGGTTATCTCTCATGGGCATATGCTAGGATTGGAGGGCTCAGTTGTTGGTAGAGTACTCCAAGGACAGGAAGGCATGCGAGGTATTGGAGGGGACACATGCAAATAAGTATTACCGTGTGATGGATGAGGTCATATATTACAAGGGGCGCATTTACTTAGTGCCCAACTCGCAGTTGAGGGAGAGGATACTCCAGGCAGCGCGTGATTCACCACTGTCCAGAAACCAGGGGTTCCAGAAGACTTATATGATTGTTTGGGAGAGATTCATGTGGAAGGGCCTCAAGGAGGACGTGTTGCAGCACATACGCGAGTGTGAGGCCTGTCAGTAGAACAAGGGGGAGCTGACCCACCCTACATAACTACTACAGCCACTTCCCATTCTGGAGGGGAAATGGAAAAGTATTTTGATGGATTTCATCATTGGGCTCCCCACAGTACAGGGGAAGGATTGCATATACGTAGTGGTTGACAGGTTGACCAAATTTGCCCACTTTTTCGCCATCCCCACTAGGTACACGGTTGCACAGGTTGCCGAGTTGTTCTTCTGGGAGGTTTTTAGACTACACGGGCTCCCAAGAACATAGTGAGTGATAGAGACAACAGATTCATGGATGGCTTTTCACAGGAACTCTTCAGGTTGGTTGGGATGGAGCTCACTCATAGCACCAGTTATCACCCTCAGACTGATGGCGAGACAAAGAGAGTTAATCAGTGGTTGGAGGGGTACCTGAGGAACTATGTAACAGGTCAGCAGAGGACGTGGATTCGGTGGTTGCATCTGGGCGAGTATTGCTACAACACTATGCACCACATGTCCTTTTTGTGCCCTTTATGGATATGATGCACTGACTTTTGTTGATATTGTTTTTGGAGATAGCTGGGCCCCAAAGGCCAAAGACTGGGTCCAAGAGAGCCAAGATATCTTCAAGACTCTCAAGGATAATTCGGTGACAGCCCAAACTCAGTAAAAACTTTATGTAGACCGACACAGGGCAGAGAGGCACTTTGAGGAGGGGGACTTAGTATACCTCTGGTTGCAGCCTTACAGGCAGTCTACGCTGAAACAGAAGGGGTCCGAGAAGCTAGCCACGCCTCTATGGGCCCTACCGGGTGACTAGGCGAGTTGGGGAGGTTGTTTATGCCTCCAGGGAGTAGAATACACAATGTGTTTCATGTCTCATGCCTGAAGAAGGTGTTGGGACAACAGGTGACGGCAGCAGCTGATCTACCCTGGCTGGATGATGAGGGTCACTTGGTGTTAGAACCAGAGGCCATTTTGGAGAGCAGGGAGAGAAGACTGAGGAGCAAGACCATCAGGGAGTTCTTGGTACGCTGGAAGAACCTGCCAGATGAGGATGCAACCTGGGAAGGTGAGCACATATTGGAGCACCCAGCTTTGAGGTTGCTTAAGGGCAAGCAACATTTGGGAGGGGAGGGTTGTCGTGTCCCTTCTCAAAACATTAGTCACATGGTACAGCTACACATTTTTGGCACAATTTTGACTTAAGAGGACCCCACACTTAGACTTAGGAACTATGAGGCAATTTCGACTATATTTAGCCGCTAGTGGAATGTGGTGGACACCCACAGGGGAATTCGAACTTGGCCATTCGATGTGCTTGGAGGGAAATCGAATGGGTGGATGGAGGGGCCCACACGAGGCTAAGGAGGCCCAAGGTAATAAAGGAGGATCAGCTCTCATTTTCGACCATTTTCTATATTTGCAAACAAACACTCACTTGTATGCTTTGTTGCTTAGCAAGTCTACCGGTTGTTTAGCCACGAATCTCTCATGCGAGAGGCTCAACCTCTACTTCAGGGGACCATCCATGCCCGCCCTAGGGAGGCTGTTATAATAGGAGTTTCAGGGAGCCAGGGATAGCAACACACTTCAACCATCAATGCAAAGAGGGAATTGTGTATTCCTGAGCAGCCAGAAAACACGCAGGAGGAGTTGGAGGTCAGCAAGGGGATTCATTGCTTGCTAGGAGATCCGGGAGTTGAGGAAGCAGCATAGAGAAGGCATTTTCACTAGAGTTTGCAACCAACTAGCCCAACGCAAGAGTCGGTCAAATTCCAGGATAGAGGGACTGTGCAGCGGCCAGCTAGTAGCAAATTCATCGGACTTGGGAAGCAGATGATCTTGGCCAAAAGCCATCCATGGAGCCAGGAGTTGAATAGAACAAGTAAAACCAGCATTTTGGAGGAGTTTGCATATGGATTTGCAGGTTGTTTCTTGCAAGTCAAAATTGGCAGTCGACGCTGGGGAGAGGCTCCAAGGAGGTCGAAAATCCAAAGTCAAAACCAGTCAAATTCCCTTCAGGGTTTTTCTGGGTTTTGTCCAAGGAGTTGGGGGTTAAAAGCACGCAAATTTCTGGGCAGTTTTTTAGCACCTTCCAGCTAGTTGAAGTTCAGTAGGGAAGCAAAGTGCAGAGTGGTGCAGCCGCTGGGCAGCCTTCAGCTCAACTATTTTCCCACTTGGGGTTGGTCTTGCTTGTTCATTGGGACAAGCCCAGGTGCAACATTCCATTTCACATTGTATCTATCCTGCAGATTTTTAATAATATGGCTCAGCAATTCCTTATTGGCAACGTTTTCATGGATGTTTGATGTGTGTTTTATTTTTTTATATGTTGCTGCACAGTTTATTTGCTTAATATCACTTACATTCCTACTTAGGAACATTACAACTTCTTACATTTTAGGAGGCCTTAGACTTGATTTCCTCTTGCCAAAGGATTCCTGGAGTCTACTAGGGAAGCCTTGTTGAATTTTGGGTGGCATCAAATGTGCTCTAGCTCCAAAATTTTGTGGAGGGTCTAGAACACATGAGATCTCCAAGACCCAGAAATCGTTTGGTCAAATTCCACTCGGATTGCATTTTATTAAAATAATTAATATTTTTAATGGGGTTCCTAAGTCTAAACTTAGGAAAATTAAAATATTAATGGGTATTAATGAAAATGTGGGTGAGAAGCTTCTAAGAGACAAGGATCAAGTCTAATTTAATCTTAGCCGTTGATTAGAGATTATATCTCGGCCGTTGATTTCTCAACAGGAATAGTATAAAGGAAGGCTTGGGGTCAGTTGGAGAACACACACAGAGAGATTGAGGAAATCGATTTTCTTAGGTAAGAAGTTTTCAGGAGGGAAATCGATTGAGGAGATCTTGCCGCTGAGGGGCAAGGATAGTTTGGGAACACTGACAGAGAGGCAGAGAGCCCATGCTGTCTTGACGCAGAGATAGAAGGGCCATCGCAGAAGAGGACGTTGCCTTCCACGCAGATAGTTGGAACTGTCGGGAACTACCGAAGCAGCGGGGAAAGCTGACGCAATGGGCAGGAGAGCTGACGCAGAGCCTCAAAGAGCTCCACACAGGCCCACGGGGTTACTGCAAAGGGGCGGTGGAATTGTAGACAAGGCTAGCCAGTTTTGCTACTGGATCAGCCGGAATCTACCGGGTGAAGTGAGGTAAAACTCACTCAAATTTTCCGCCATTGTATTTCTCTGTCACTGGTTTTTCGAGAGGGCAGCCAGCATTTGTATTCAGAACTATTGCTTAATAATAAAAAAACCTCAAAGCTGCTGCACCAGTTTTCCCGCATTGGGTTTTTCCAGGGACATTGAGTCCAAAATTAAGTGTTTCCTTTGTGTGGTTGTCTCATTTATTTTTTCAGTACTTGATCTGTATATTGGTGTAGGCTACAGTGTATTTGCATTAGAATTTTCTGAATAATTCCGAAAATACTTGTTAATCTGAATAACACAAGTAGGTAATGCAAATCAATTTACTGCATTAGGATTTCTGATTTGTTAGATTCAGAACTTTTCAGAAGCCTCCCCTGTATCGAATCTATCCTTCACTAAAGAGAGGGAAGTGATTACTTAGGTGGCAAACATAACACTTCCATGTTACACTTATCTTAGCCCTTTGTGAAAGGCTTTAAACTAGGGTGCTAGATTTTGTGATAACACAACTCATCTTCAACCATAGTTTTAAAAACCGATCGGATTGAACTGGAAATCGGCCAAACCAGCCAATCAGATGCCCGAGCTTGCTAACCAAAGAAACAAACCCGATTCATGGCCGGTTAGGTACTAAACTGACCCGTTTAGTACCTAATTGGTCCTAACCTGCCGGGTTTGTAAAAAATCGGCCACCTTAGAATAAGCATGCGCTGGTGTTGTAATTCTAAAGCAAAATACTCGTTGTTGGTGAAAGGGATAGCAAGTCTCATCATTTTACTTAAAGTTTTAACATTACCATGAAATGACACAGGATGTTTGAAAGTGGTTCCAACCTCATCGAACTTCATATGCAGAAAATAGAATTTCATATCCCGTTCAAAATTCAGTAGACTTAACATTTTTCAAGATTTCAGGATCAATGGGATTGCGGCATTTCATTAGATTATATCACGTATGAAGGTATGTGATTGCCATTTAATCAAGAACAATAAGCCCTATATGTACCCTAGTGTTGGTGGTGTTGATTGTTGAATTCCTTTGTGATGGCCTTAGCAAAAATGTTATTATAGGGAAACTCGTTGAGTTATTATCAAGCAATAAAGTTAATGTGGAAGCCTCAGTCTGATGAGTGATCATGTTGATCAGTGATTTTTATTAGGTTAGTGGCCTAGTAGTTTGAGTTGTAGCATGGTTTTTGGACTCTAGAGGCCATTTAGAGCCTCATTACTTATGTATTTTTTTGATGATATGTAGTGCACTCAGTGCCATTTTGATGTATGCACCCTTACATGGTATATAAATGAGCAGAATTTACATATTTTGTCTCTAATGTTTTGGAATCATGGTTTGTAATCTTAAAAATATTTGTTTTCATTAAAAATTAATTACTTTATGTATTTGATTCAATTCTAATTTATTGAATCTAGTTCAATCCAATTTTATCCAATTCCGGTTTGAATCACAGTTAGATAGGCAATTGGTTCGAAACCCAGATCTACTTTTTAAAACTGTCTTCAACTAGCTATACTCTCCCCCTAAATGCTACACAACTCCAAGAAAGAAATTCCCTTCTCTTCAATGTAATCCCTCAAGGAATCCCCTTTGGTGCTCCAATAAAAACAAGGGAATCTCTTATATTGATCACTAACGATTTCCTACTACTAGTAATTTATGGTATTTCCTTGGCATTCACAAGTGATTGCAGTCATGATTTTCAAATATGGATGCCAACAACTCTACACAAAATGGAAAAGAACAAGAAAATACAAGAACAAAGAACCACTTCAATAGCTAAAAAATACATCTTAAATACTTGAAGAAAAACTAATGCCACATTCCTTCTCACTAAGAACACATCATTCCTTTAGACAAATATCTCTCAAAGATTGAAAAACACGCTAATTGCCTTATCCTTCTTTCTTTCCTTCTCGTAAACTCATAGCTCCAAATGCTTGAGTGAAGCCACTTAGCAATTTAAATAATTATAATCATAACCCAACTATGTATAAACCATAGTTGCGGGGGAGCGCCCCCCCCCCCCCCGAACCTGCTCCCGAATTGCGCTCCGGGCGGGAGCGGCTCCGGTGCAGCGCAGGAGCGCGCTCCCGAAATCGCTCCCGGACGGGAGCAATTTTCGGGAGCGCGCGCTCCCTGCCATTTTCGGGAGCGCTGTAGGGAGCGGTCGCTCCTGGAGCGAAATTTTAAACCCGGGAGCGATCCGGCAGAAAAAATTCCGCGGACCTCAAAAAAAATTAAATTTAAAAAAAAAAAAATGTTTTAAAAGCCCAATGGGCCTAAAAAAACTTCATTATCACTTCATTGAGTTAAGTTTGTTGGAGAGCAAGAGCAAAAAAGCAAGGAGAAGCAAGGAGCAAGCGCCGAGGAGCGAGGAGCAAGCCTGCAGAGGTAAGTAACTTAGTAATTTAGTTAGTTTAGTTAGTTTAATTTAGTTAGGTAGTAATTTAGTTTATTTAGTTTATTTAGTTTAAAAATCGTGAATTTAAATTAAATTAATAAATTAAATTAAGTAATCCCAATAAATTAAATTAATTTGCAGATTCAAAACCCTACAAACATCAAACACCATGGACCTGGCTATATTTCTTGGCATTTTCCTCTTCTTGGTCCCTTTTATGGTTATTATGGTGTTGGAGAGTAGGAAACGGAGAGGCCAAACTGAAGAAGGGGATGAAAAAGCTGGAGAAAGTCGAATTGGTGAAAACCCCGGTGAGGAGGAGCTGGAGGAGGGTGAACATGACCCTCAAAAAACTAAACAAGACCAAACCCCATTGTGGAAATATGTTAACAGGGCTGAAACAGGGAGAGGGGGTGGAACCACTAAATTTCATTGCCCCCATTGCAACACTGATTACACACGTTCATACACCCGTGCTAGAAGACACCTCTGCGAGAAAAGGCCATGGGATGGAGACAAACAAATAGGAATCAAAACTTGTACAGCAGTGTCAGCAGCGGATAGAGCCAAATACATAAGGGAAGAGGAGGAAGCCCAATGCAATTCAAAAAAATCAAGGGGTTTCTTTGAACCAAGCTCACAATCAGAAAGAACTCCTTCAGCATCCTCCCAAGGCAGTGGATATGGAGGCACAGGGTCATCATCTTTAAGGCGTAGAACCATATCAGATTTCCTTGATGAGGGGTGTAGGAATGATGTGGATTCAAAGGTTTACAGATTTCTCTATGCATGTGGGATACCATTCAATGTTCTTCGCTCACCTTATTGGCACAAAATGGTTTCTGCCATAAATGATGCCCCTAAAGGATATAAGGGCCTTGGGTATGACAAGGCAAGAACTGTTGGCCTTGATCATGAAAAAGCAAAAATATCACATTCTTTGAATAGAATGACAAGTTCTTGGACTGACCATGGGGTGTCCATTGTATCTGATGGATGGACAAATGTAAAAGGCAAGCCATTGATAAGTGTTCTTGTTGTGTCTGTTAGTGGTCCCATCTTTCTAACTGCACATGATTACTCAGACAAGTTCAAGACCGCCATCAACATTGCAGAAGCATTACTTGAAACAATTGACCGTATTGGGCCATACAATGTCATCCAAGTCATCACTGATAATGCTCCTAATTGTAAGGCAGCGGGAGCAATTATTGAGGATAAATACCTGAACATATTTTGGTCTGGATGTTTGGTTCACACATTGAACCTTCTGTTGCATGATGTTGTCAAGAACAAAAATGAACAATACCAATGGATTGGTGATTTGTACAAGAAAGGCAAACAAATGATCAAATTTATTACAAATCATAGCAATACCCATGGCCTTTTCCGCAGTCACTCGTGATTGGAGTTGTTGAAGATTGTGAAGACCAGATTTGGTAGCTATTACCTCACCTTCAGGCGCCTTTTGAAGGTAAGAGAGTCATTGGCTAGCATGGTATCAAGTCCACATTGGCAGGTATTAAAGGAAAGGGCTACAAATGCCGCTGACAGGGGAGGTTTTGAAATGGTGGAGGAGGCCGCTCTTGATGGTCAATTTTGGACAAGTGTGCCGCAAGTATTGGATTTCACCAAGCCCATTTATCACATGATTCGATTTGCAGATACAGACAAACCAGTGATTGGCGAGGTGTATGAGCAGATGGATACCATGTTGGGGGAAATAAAAGATATTGTTCATAACAGAGATCCCGACTTGTACAAACTGATTCACGATTGTGTGTGTGAACGATGTAATAGACTTAATCTTCCACTACATTGCTTGGCGTATATCCTTATGCCAAAATACTACTCTACATCTTGGTTGGGCCAACCTGCAGCAGGGGGTGGGGTTAGGACCAAACCCCATTTAGATCCAGAGGTAACTAGAGGATATTTGGAAGCATTAGAAAAGTTGGTACCTGACAGGGAGGAATGTGCCGTTGTGCGCTTTGAAATAGGAAGATACTTCAATGGCACTGGTTTGTATGGTAACTTCCATGCAATGGACGACAGAGATAGATTTGATACTCTCACATGGTGGGAAACATATGGCGGCCAGGGACTTTTGCCAAAATTGGCAAAAAAAAATTCTTTCACAGGTTGTCAATACTTCTTCTGCAGAGAGGTGTTGGAGCACCTACAGCTACATACATAATGTGAAAAGAAACAGACTCAATGAAAACCGAGCAGAAAGCTTGGTTTATGTGCACTACAACTTGAGGTTGTTGAGTCATTACTGTGATCGGGCTTATGAGGATCCCACATATAAAATTTGGGACAATCACCCAGAGGATGACAATTTGGAGGATGGCATTGTACATATTGAAGAACTGGAAGAGGAACTTGTAAGGGATGAAGATGAAGCAGCTGCAGCAGCCATGCCACCTCCACCTCCACCATCCAGTAGCAGTGCTCGAGGTCCGAGTCTTGTTCCTTTGCTGTCGCCACCTCCATCTACACCCTCACGTGGAGGTTCTAGTTCTGGTCGTCGGTCTGTGCAGGAGACTCCTAGAAAACCACCACGACCTACTTATACTCCTGGAGACTCTCGTGGCAAGGGCCACATGTAGATTTACAGTTTACTTGTCTTTTTTAGTTTCTATTAGACTTTAGTTTTCATAACTGTTGAGTTTTGAGTCCTTGACTCTTGACTCTTGACTCTTTCATATCATAATGATATTTTTTGTAAACAATATATCACTGTGACAATGAAAATTTGAAGTTTGAAGTTGGGCCTTGGCAATTATAACTCATTGGTAATGATTGTGAATTATGAATATGATGCTTCATGAAAGACTAAAGTTGTTTCATTTCATTTCATTATTCATGTTTCATTTTATAAATTTATAACATTTCATATCATGTTAACAGTTAGAAGTTAGGACTTAGAAATATCTAAGATATTACTTCTTGTAATGGTTAAACTTAGCTTACAAGTACAACTTTGGTGACAATGATGATAAATGTTATTGAATTTTCAATTTTGAAAGCTTGAAGTTGAAACTATAAGATTGAATTTGATGAATCATGATTCATGAGACTCAATATGTTGCAGTTGTAATATGTATTTTACTAGCTTGTGGACATGGTTGATGACGATTATAATTTCTAGATAATTGATGTGATATGGTTCAATGATTAATCTATGTTTTTATATGTTTTCTATGTCTAATTCATCATTCTACATGTTTTTGTTAACATATATGTATCAAAAATTAGAAAATATAGAAAATATATATATTTTTAAAAAATCGCTCCCGGATTCGCTCCCAAACCGGGAGCTTCTGAAAATGGTCGCTCCCGCTCCCGCTCCCAAGCAACATGGGTATAAACCAAAAGAAACTGTGAAATGATTACCCACCTTGCTAATAGTTAGTGTGTTGTCATGTTTAAAATTAATATTACATATGCCTAGGCTTTTAGACAAGTTATTATTAGACATACAAAGAGTTTTATACACCATTTTGGTGTCTAGCTTAACCATGACCTTAAAATTAAATTATTATCAAATATCTTACAGAAATTTTGTTGGTCTGCTAAATCTAAATCTTCCTTTGCACTATTCCAAATAAAAAAACCTAAAACAGTTATTTCAATTCGTTACAGAATATTACTGTCAGCAGTAAGTGCATATTTGACTTGTCAGATACCTACCCAAAAAAGTCCTCATAATTTCAACCCATACTTTTAATAGACACACAGTAAGAGAAACTAGAAATACATGGAAAATACATGGTTTTTTTTTACTACATGTTTTTGATAGACACAGTGAGATAAACTTGTAAAACATGGAATAATGTGTTCTTTAAAAAAACAATATTTTCTGTATTTCTATTATGTCTCACTATGTTTGTACTATAATTATGTATAGTAAGTATTCAGTCAGTACGGAATTAAATTCCACATCTAATGAGTGCTTACACTTGTTTAAGTAAAGCTATAAGAAAATAAATTGAAAATACAATTAAAAAATATCATCTTTTACATTTCTCTTCAAAAATATTCATTCTTATAATTTACATCATCATCTTGAAATTTATGAATTCTTAATATATTTTTTTATTTTTGAAAGCCTCTTTTTTAATATGAAAAACACTTTCACAAATTCAACCAAGCCTCTTTTCTAATATGAAAAACACTTTCACAAATTCAACCAAGCCTCTTTTCTAATATGAAAAACACTTTCACAAATTCAACCAAGCCTCTTTTCTAATATGAAAAACACTTTCACAAATTCAACCAAGCCTCTTTTCATTCTTATTTTTGATGTTTTTGACTTGCAACCAAGGCTCGAAAGATATTCATCGGGATAGCTTGTAAGCATATTTTAAGAAATCTTTTTAACTCGCAACCAAGGCTGAAAAGACATACATCGGGAGAGCTTGTAAGCCTATTTTAATCAGAAAATATTGACCAGCCAGAGTAAGAGCCAAAAAAAATCCTGGTGAAGCTTATTTCAAATTTTATTAAGCACCTCTTCCCATGAAAGATTTATGCTCTGTTCGCAATTAACGGAATTGCGAAGTATATGGATGGTACGGAGCCCCTTTGAAAATGCAAAATGCGACATATTCTTTGCTGAAAAACCATTCAAGTACTGACAAAATCATCTGGCATTTACCATCATTGAGGGCCACCCCTGATGTTTCAAAGAAAATATTCAGAATCCTTTGTAATCCCTCGGCTTCCCTTATTGGCGCTTCTCCAACCAGCATAGTATCCTCTACAATTTGCAGATGCGAAACGACCTAAAGTTTGCGGCCACCTTGATTCCCTCTAAGCAGCTTGCTGATTTCCCCCATGACCAACAAATCCAAAAACACATAACACAACTTTTAATAACCCCAATTCAACATGTCATACACCTTTTACCATATCTAGTCTGATCATCATGCCTAGTATTTTCTTGGACACTTGCGAGTGCACTGCCTCCTGCCCTGCAATAACCCAATCTCGGATCTGTCTTTCTATCGGGGATGATATTTCTTTACCTGAGACTTACAATAATTTAGGATTTCTTTGAATGGTTCGTCTGGTCTCGCTTTGAGTTGTCTTTTTTATAAAAGTCATTGGCTATTTCACCTAGTCCCCGTTTGAGCCGCACAAGGTGTGTGCTTTGATGCTATGATTCACAAAATGTGTAAAATATACCAAAACCTTGGCTTCTATTTCGACAAAGGTCTCCAGTTATAGTTGCTTGACGAAGAACATAAAGACTTAGTCGCAGTATGCCGATTAGGAACCATACAAAACTATTTTCTCGTCATAAATTGCTCAAAATTTGGTTTTATCGAAATCATGTGCAATAATAGAGTTTACCATTAATTGAACCAGTATCCTCCAAAAACTTTGAATCACGAATGTTTTATATGCACTGCCCCATTTGCCTTATCTACAGAACAACAATGATTGCGGTGGTAGTCCTTGGCACAATTGTGCAAGTTGAATGTTCCAACTGCAAAAGAACAGGCATAACGATCGCTGCAGCCACTGAGGCGGATGTACTAGGATTCGTCATTGCAAGTTGTAGGAAGGTCAGTGTCTCTGGTTCTGATCCTCCTGACTTTCCTAAACCAGTTTTTGCAATCATTGTTTTCTATGCTACAAGATCCTTTTCTTCAAACTGCAGTTCTTTAGGAGTGGCATTGAGCTGGTCACATATATTATGTTCTGCAGTCCACATAAGCTATATTATCGCGCGCAATTACAAGGGTCTAAGCCGAAAATTTCCCGGATGCTAATCGACGATTGTCCTCTTTTACTGCTACTAATCCCCTTTTTTTTTGGGTGCCAGGGTAATCGGAGACTAACCCCCTTTTTTTTTGGGTGCGAGGGTAAACGGAGACTAAACCCATTCTTTTGGTGGCAGGGTAAACGGAGACCTATAGGACACGATTGAAGTACAATGTGTTTCCATAGCGAACCAGTGGTGGGTGCCCTCAGGTCGCATTAAGAAACACGTAGAAATGTGGAAGGAAAGAATCTCTAATATTGCTCTCATACTTTCCCATTACCAGGAGAACAAGATACCTCCGTTCATTCACAAAATCCACAGCGGGGGCACTACATTTAAGAAAAAGCAATCATGTGTACGCTTTGATTGGGTTGGGTTGTAGTTTTAGTCAAAACGTTGCTGATGATTTAGGATAAAATTACTGTAAATATGTTTTTTTAATGTAATTATTAATTATATTGAATTGCATGGGGATTAAGCAAAAAAAATTTGTTTGGGCAGCAGAATTCACATATTATTTTTTAATGGAAATTTATTATTTTTTAATTTATTAAAAAATATATTTAATATAATTATAAATTATATTGTAAATTATTATTTTATTTAAATTTATTCAACTTAATTATTAATTATATTGAATTGTAAAAAAATATATCTTCTTTATTTTATATATATATATACACATAAAATATTATAAATTATATTTTTTTAATATTCAATAAATAATAATAAACACAAAATTAATATTATAATATATTATAAATATTATTGTTCAATATAATATGTTCATTAATATCAAATTTTTGCTTTTCCCATTCAATTTAAAACTCATTTTCCACATAGTCAATCACCTTCTACTCATCAAGAACTTTCTAGATATATGAAAATATAAACTTTATCTTCATCACCTTCTACTTATACTTATGCGGAGTTTTCCGGCCAACACATGTCGTGGCACCCCTTCACCCCATCCACGTGTCATTTTAGAGTGATGTCAATGCTAGGGCCACATAGCCTACCATGTCATCCGCTAGCCCAATTAACATGTTTTAAATGTATTTGCATGAATGGGATTTAAATAAACTTTAATTTATAAATTCACATCAATAAATCTCACTTGCCACATGCAAATAAAAATAAAGTGTGGGCATAACCATCGTGACAAATTCGAATGCTCGAAGGAATCATGGGCAATTGTAATGGCCCACCTAACAATTACAACAGAATACAATACAAATATTAGCATACATTTGGGACACCCATATGATAACTAGGTATGTATGGGCATATATATAGGTTAATATAGGGAAATGCTTAGATTAGGGTAATGAATTGATTATCCAAGTAAATTCTTATCTCACCCGAATATAATGAGTATATCAAGTTACATATATAATATTTAATTGAAAGAAAAATTTAATTTTAATTTACAAATTATATTTAATTAAAATAAATAAAATAGTAATATAATTTAATTAAAATTATAAAAAATAATAAAATAAATTAATTAATAAAATAAACTTTAACTAAACTAAAAACCCTACATAGCATACATTTTTAAAAGGTGAACCCACTCAATAAAATATCATGGAAAATCGAATAAGATTCGAAGGCATGTAGAGTTCCATGTAACAGAGACAGAGACACGGAGACGGGGGCAAGGCGGTGTGGTGGTTCACAAAAATATAAGGAGAAGGGGATGCCACTGAAAGGCATCTTTGGCTTTTGGAAGGGAAGTGCAGAAAGAGAAATTTTTCCAACATAGAGTTACAAATAGAGGGAGGATCACTGAATCTTGACTGTTCTTGATGCTTTTGAGCACCGGGGCTAAAGTACTAAAACTCTGAAGTATTCTAGCACTGGGTAACGAGGTTGTGCCCAGTTTGGTAGGGAGGTTTTTGTCATTGTGGTAACAGGAGCAAATTTGGAGCTACAACAATTGAGGATCGACTTCGAACACAGAAAGCAGGTATGTATAAGTGAATTATATTAATAAATTCCTGTTTAAATCACAATTGTTAAAACCTGGTAGGATTTAGGAAATTTATTCTAGTTAGGTTATTACAAACATGGGGAGAATTTACAAATTGTCCATAGTAAATACTTCAACCTTCTTCGTTTACCATCATGAATAAACACATCAACCTTTTTGGTGACCACCAATGGGCTCATATAAATTTAACATAGAATACCACCAATGGGTTCATCAGCGAAGACAAACCCGCCCACAAATTTAACATGTAACTCTAGATGATGCAAATTAATGTGTTTACCTAGTAAAAGTTTCACAAATTCTCCTAGCTATCCATGGAGTACATTTAGCTAGCTCTACAACAAATCTAAGAAAATATGCACTAAACATTAGAAAGGAGTATCTCTATTGAGGAACTCAATCACATTTACCGTAAACTACCCTCTCCATCAAGCTCTTATAGACCATATATGGATAAAATTCTTGCTTGAAATTTTGTTCTTCTCCGTGAATGAGAAGATCCATTAATGCAAATAATAATAGGCAAAGTAAAAAATGTAAATGTGTAGACCTACCAACCCACTAAAACTTATACAAGTCCTTGCACATGAATAAACCATATAATTATGTAAATTAATTATCCACTTTGAACATTAATTTATTCTCAAAAGCTCATGTAAATTTGAATTAAAATACATTCATGCTGAAATATATCAAATTCAAACATAATTTTAGATCTTTGCATGAATATGTATATATATGTCATAATCATATAACCAAATTTTCATTATCAAAAAGTTAAACACCTCAAACTTTCATCTATTCAAGAAGTAAATGAACAATAAACAATTGAAGAAAGGAAACACTTAGCTAGAAACCAATTTAGGAAGAAGGCTTATCCACCCAACCATAGGCTCAATTGCACATTAACTTTTTATAGTTAGCAACACCTTAGGTAGGCTATGATACCACAAGGGGGGCACTAATAACTCACTAGTATTTGGGCAAAGTAAAGGACATTCTTCTTCACACATATGATAGAGTTAGGGCTCTATTTTTCCAATTGAGTCTAGGCCTCCACAATATCCACATGTCTGTCAACTTGGTTAGTACAATAGATAAGGGAATGCCTTCACTGCTCTACAATCCCTCAATAATTTCCCCACTTCTTGCTTGCCTTGCTCAATTAGCAAATATCTAATCGCATCCCACTTTTCCAAGTTACAGTCATGGCTCTTTTTGCAAATTTTTGACAAACAAAACTCGTTTTTAGGAAGCCCAAAACACACCAACATCATTCCAATCCACGATTGACACTTTTTTAGACATATTTGGGCACCAAAAATGCAATATAATCATCCAAAATGCATTAGCCATCATTCCACTCGAGATTCACAACATTCCATTTGTGAATTTCACTTCTCAAACACTCGTGTATCTTCTCTCTCTCTCTCTCTCTCTCTCTCGCTACGTGAATGAATCAATTCCTGCATGAATGAATGTTTCACACACATTTTCCTTCTCTCTGCCCCATTCCAAATCTTTCCATAATCAATGCAATCTGGTGTTGGGCAATTCCATATTTTCCTTAGTCTCCCATGTAATATGTGGGTCAAATTGAAAATATAAGGAATGTACTCAACCCATTCATTCCATTATATTATGAAGCATTATTGCAGCTTTGACCCGAACGTTTATGAAGGTGGTTGTTCCAACTACCCATTTCTTCAAAATCAATTGGTTCTTGAACAAGAAGGAAAAAGCTCAAATTTAAATTCAAAGTTCACGACAAGAATTTGGTAAGACAATTCCTGCAATACCTTCATTTCTTTTCCTCTCATGGTATCATAACATGTATCAGTGCTCATATGTTCACAGTGATTATGTTAGCATATTTATTAATCAAGCAGTTAGATTACATATCCATTATTTCTAGACTCATCCAATTTAGTTTTGTCGTGATAGCGACACATCCATACCGACACATGAAAAATAATATTGATTAACATAATTAACTACAAATTAACTCAGAGATCAAGATAGGGATGTTACAATCTCGTCCCCCTTAGAGGAAAACCATCCTAAATGTTCACACCAACTCTGGGTGTTCTTTTGATTATAGTAGCACCATCATAAGTGCCCTCTTTTATTGGAGCAACATTCCTCAATGCTTCTTTAGCTACACCGGCAACATGGTCCTCTTCAACTATTCTTCCTTTCTCATTTTGTTGTTGGTACTGTCTGGCCACCTCCATGTTAATAAATCTAGGGGCAGCAAGATAGGCGATTTCCCTTACTTTGATAACTGCTTGTGATGTATTTTTACTTAACTTTATTAGCATCTTCATTCACTTGATTATAATTAGTGTTCTTATCATCAAACAGCTACCAAACAATGTAGAAAAAGGAGACAAGAGGGCATAAGATATAGGTGATCAACCAAGGCCAAAACCTCTCTAACTAAGAGGAAAACCTACAAGAATTCTTCTCTTCTTATAGATCTTCAATTGACAAATTCCAAGACCTATGACCCTTGACCAAGGCCCTCCAAGACCAAGTCAAATCTTTCCTGCTTTCCAGTGACTTCTGAAATTTTGATCCGTAGGAAATTCTTCTGCAACTTCATGCAACATATTCTTCTGCAAATTTGACCCAGCAGCTTCAGTGCTTTGACCTTTCACAGCTTCAACCTAGCTGCAACTTCACAGCTTTGATGCAGCTTCACAACTTCATAGCTTCGATCCAACTTCAAAGCTTCACAGCGTCAATGCAACTTCAAAATTTCGTCTTTCCCAGTAATGGTAAAATCCCGAACACGAGAAAGAGAGAGAGAGAGATAGATAGGCCCAACACTTCAATCTTGCTCTTCTTCTCCTTTTTCTTCATTTTCTAGCTTCTATCTTGTGGAGATCGAACCTACTTAAGAGTGTGTCCAAATGAGGTCTAGTTCCTTCTTATTTATAGGCTCTTGAGTGGTACAAATTGCTATCTTTAGGTTGACTTGTCCCTTCATGTAGGTTGACTCGATCTTTGCACCATGCAAGGTCTTGGAGGGTCTTTTGCCTTTCTTTTCACTCAAATAAATTTTCTTTACAATATGTAACATGCCCAAAAGGGTCTTTCATACATGACAATAACTCAATTGACTCGTAGACTCAATGACAAGCCCTATAAGCACTCAATGGGTGCTTGACCTAAAAATAATTCTCCCTTGAGCATGAAATCCATGCCTCAAGAATAGCAATAATAAATTTATTTTCTCTTTTCATTAAATACATAAAATCATGATTACATATGTCATTATGAAGCTCAAACCTAGTTACATATTTCAACACTCCCTCTTAACTAGGGAGTTATTCATAATCCATATAAGGTACTTGGACATTCTTAATCAAAGAATTCTCACAAGAAGAGTCAGATTGGTAACCCATATATTTAGCATCATATCATCCAGCAATGTCACATAGCAAGGCTTTGACGAACAGCTCTATCTCTCGACAAGATCAAAGCACAATTCTGGTGAGACCAATGATTTATAGACACCATCATCATTGTCTCTCAAGGAACATACCTTACCTGGGTGCTCATAGGGTATGTCTTTCCAAGACTATTCTTATCTTCAATTCCCAGTCTTCAAAGAATATCGGTCCTCTACGACTACTCTTATCTTGGATGCCTTACCACATCCTCAAAGAGTATCAGATATCAAATGCTTACCTAATCTTCCAATCTTTCTTCCCAAAGTGAAGACAAGAATGATGTGTCTATCTCTCCCTCTCAACTAGGGAGTATATACCCATTCCTATAAAGGAATGTATCCATTCCTACAAAAGCAATGTGCCCAAGTTCCCTCTCATTCCAGGGCTTGTCCAAGCTCCCCTCTGTCAGACCAGGCAGTAACTCCTCAAAAACAATTTATTCGCATTCATTCAGGTTGGTCTTTATTATATACATGAGGGAGAGACTATTCACTTCATCTCCCGGTGACTATTCATATTTCTTATTATTTATTTACATCAGTTACACTTATTCACCCAATCCTGATGATTAGGTGTCAACATTCCCCCCCTTAATCTGAAGGGATGTTGGTGAGTCCAAGCATCGTTCTGAATCGTTCAATCTTTTCTCTTCCAAGCGCTTTGGTGAAGATGCCTGCAATTTTCTCATTAGTGGAACAATGGTGGAGATGGATTGTTTTGGCCTCAACATGATGTCGAATCAGATGATATTTAGTATTGATGTGCTTCATTCGATCATGGAACTTTGGGTTCTTGGCCAACTTTATTGCTGAGGTATTGTCAATCATGAGTGGAGTCGATTGTACTTGTTTTACTTGCAAATCTTCAAGAATTTTCTTGAGCCACACAATTTCTTTTATTGCCTCAGCTGCTGCCACATATTCTGCTTCTGTTGTGGAATCTGCTGGAACTGATTGTTTGTGTGATCTCTAGGAGACAGCTCCTGATCCAAGACTCATAGCATAACCTGAAGTAGATACCCCAGTTTCTTTGTCTCCATCGAAGTCTAAATCAGAGTATCCAATCAAGCTGAAGTCGTCCACCTGTGTATACTTGATTCCAAAGTCTTGAGTTCCCTTCAAGTACCTTAGAACTCTTTTTGCAGCAGACCAATGTCCCTCACAAGGCTTTTGCATAAACCTGGAGAGGATTCCAACAGCAAATGAAATGTCTAGTCTGGTAGTAGTTAGGTAGTTGAGACTTCCTACAAGCTGTCTATACTTTGTTGCATCCTCAAATTCTTTTCCTTCAATGGATGTGAGCTTTAAGTTTTGTTCCATTGGAGTAGTAAGAGGATTGCATTCTGTCATGCCAAACCTATTTAACAGATCTCCAATGTACTTCTTTTGGGAAAGGAATATGGACTTTGGATGTTGAGTTACCTCAATACCAAGATAGTAATGAACATAGCCCAAATCAATCATTTCAAAACCTTTCTTCAATTCCTTCTTTATGGACGCAATGTAGCTTTCATTGTTCCCTGTCATCAAAAGATCATCTACATATACCACAAGATATACAACTGGTTTGCCAACTTTCTTGATAAATAAAGTTGCATCATCAAGATCATAATGTTTGAAATTTAGTTTCAGAAGATGCTCAGTTAGTTTTTCATACCAGGCTCGCGGTTCTTGTTTGAGGCCATACAAGGATTTCACAAGTTTGCATACTTTATCTTCACGTCCTTTCACAGTAAATCCTTCAGGCTGGGACATAAAAACATTCTCTTTTAGATCTCCATTCAAGAAAGCAATTTTTACATCCATTTGATGGACTTTCCAATCGTTCTAAGCTGCTAGGGCAAAGAGTGTCCGGATGGTAGCCCATTTTGCTGTGGGGGCAAAAGTCTCCTCATAATCGACCCCTTCCTTCTATGCAAAACCTTTTGCCACAAGCCTGGCTTTGTGCTTGTCAAGTGAGCCATCTGCTTTATACTTGTTCTTGTAGACCCACTTGCAGCCAATTGATTTGGTTCATAATGGAGGATCAAGCAGCTTCCAAGTGCCATTCTTTATCGGGGCATCGTACTCCTTTTGCATCGCTTCTTTCCATTCATCATGAGAAGCAGCTTCTTTGAAGGACGTTGGTTCGAAATCTGTAGACAAATTCAATTCACAATCATAAGAAACATCCATATCAACAAGTGAATCAGAGTCATCTACATCACCTCCATTTTGTCAGTTTGAATTTCTAGTTCCTGTCTTTCCAACCTCATCAAGATGAACACTTTCAAGTGTCTTTATCAACCACTTTGGGGGACCTTTCTCAAATGGTCTAGGCTGCTCCGTTGATTGAGTTGGGACTGAATCAAGATTGAGTCTCCCAATTCTATCAATCACATCACTTAAAGCATCATCCGTTGTTGGAGTTTCATGCGGGGGAGAGAGTTCTTCAGAAGAAGATTCCACATGTTGATCTAGTATAGGAATCCCCCCTTCAAGATGTGGAATCTAATTATCAAATTCTTGAAATGATTTTGCATTTGCAAATCTATCCAAGCGATCAAGTTGCCGCTCAACAACATTGTCAGTTTTGGATGATTCAAGAAAGATTACATCTCTAGATACAACAAACTTTTTATTGACTTCATCATAGAGACGGTATGCTTTGGAGGTGTTTGAATACCCCAGGAAGATACACTTACGACTTCTTGCACCAAGTTTGTTTCTATGTACCTTTGGTATCAAGGCATAACAGGTGGAACCAAAGACCCTAAGATGCTTTACCGAAGGAACGTGCCCATACCACATTTCATATGGAGTCTTGTTTCTAATAGCATTAGATGGACATCTATTCTTTATATATACAGCACATAGAACTACATCAGCCCAAAACATCAACTTTACATTTTTGAAAAACATCATGGAGCGCACCATATTTAAGATTGTCCTATTCATTCTTTCAGCTACATCGTTCTATTGGGGATTATAAGCCACAGTTGTTTGATGTTTGATCCCATGTTAGCAAAGATAGTTTTCAAATTCATTTGAAGTGTATTCTTTTCCATTATCAATGTGAATAGAGCCAATATGAGATTGTGCATCATTTTCAATCCATGTATGAAAGTTGTTGAATGTTTGAAAAGCATCAGATTTGTTCTTCAATAAATAAACCCAACACATTCTGGTGTAGTCATCAATAAATGTCATCATATATTTATTTCCATTTGCAGAAGGAACAGGTATTGGACCACATAAATCTGAATGAATGAGTTCAAGTTTTCTATGTGCTCTTGAATGTGAATCATGAAAAGACTGTTTGCCATGCTTTCCTAGAATGCAAGCATTACATTGCTTAAGTTTCCTAGGAATTGTAGGCAAACCAGCAACACCATTTTTCTTCAACAAGTAGAGGCTGTCATAGTTCAAATGTCCAAATCTAGCATGCCAAAATAAACTTGATGGAAGTGTACCTTCTTCATAATGAGAATTATACGAGAAATGTTGTGCACGAGCAAAGGTACCTTGCAGCTTGAGAAGCCTTTCTTCTTCTATTCCCCTCATGACAAGTGAGTGGTTAGATGCTTTTCTCACCTCAAGCTTGCCATCAAACATATGAATGGAGTGACCTTGCTGGCGGATGTGGACCAAGGACAGCAAGTTTCTCTTCAGCTGTGGGAGATATAGAACATGATGCAGAAGAAAGTCTGGAAGACCAGGCAATTTAACCCTGATTGTGCCAAGCCCTGATGGCTTGATTTTTGATTGGTCTGCAAAGTATACTGCTCCATCAACATTGTCAGTAAATTCTTCAAAAAAATCTTTTCTATGAGTCATGTGGCAAGTTGCTCCTGAATCAAGCAACCAATCATTTTTCCAAGAAGCAAGTGAAGCATTAAATAAGTCTTCATTTACTCCGATATTACATTGTGCCACAACATAATGAGCGGATTCAGGTGCTTTACCTTTCTCTGTGTCATTAGTTTTACCTTTGGGTTGATTTCTTCGCTGCTCAATTTTGTCCCAAGGTAACTTGCATGTAGAGGCATCATGTGATCCATTTATTTTGCAGTGTATGCAATGAAAATCTGACTTTTCTCCTTGAGAGTGTTTTCCCCCTGCCTCTGAAATATCTTCCTCTTCCTCTTCGACCACCTCTTCCTCTGGAAGAATCTTGGGCAAGATTCTTTTCTTTATGAGCAAGGCACACAGCCTCTTCAGAAGATTCAGGGGCTGTCTTCTTTCCAAAAGCTTTCTCTCTTTCAACAATTTTTTTCACAAGAGAGTCAAAGGTAATATCTTTAAGATTTCCATTTGCTTGCAATGACTCAAGATAATTGGAGTAAGTAGGATAAAGTGCCTTGAGAAAAGCGATAAGAGGAATATCCAATTCAACCTTAGTGGCTTTGATATCATGCATTATAGATTTTACTTCGGATGCAAGAGCAAGAGGATCATTATTTTGTAATTCAAGAGTGAAGAGTTTAATCATGAGTTGAACAACTTCAAGTGCAAAATGTGAGTCATAGAGTTCTTTCAGCTTTTGTAAGGCTTCGAAAGCAGTTGAAAATGGTGAAATATGACGACTCACCTCTTCAATTACAGATGTTGCAATTAATGCATAGGCTTTGCTGTTCTTATTTTCCCAAATGGCAAACTCTTTGTCTAAGGTAGGTTGTTCTGGCTCTTTGTCTCTATCTCCAATACACACTCCTTTCCACAACTCATTGAAAATGAGGGTGTGTTTTATCATCCGGGACCACTTAGGATAGTTCTCCTTGCCAGTGAGAACTATTCCCACAATAGATATGATTGAATGCATACTGTAAAAAAAATACTTCTGCTGGCAAAAAAAATGTGTACTATAAAAAAAATACTTTTGCTAGCAAAATTTGCTTCAAAGTAATACAACCTTATTCTTCCTTCCTGATTAGGTAAGAAATTGATTTAATATACAAAGAGAAAAACTATATTCTATCCATATAGAATATCACCATTTTTTTTTTGCATTACAATATGGTTGCAATTCAAGAGAAATAAAAGATAAACAATATCAACTGCTCAAAAGCGAATCGGAATTTGCCAAAAACTTGGACAGAAATATAATAGGCAATATCATCCCTATGCTCAAATCCTATGCTTTACACCTTGACTGCATACTTTCTCATTGGAAAATACATCTCTTTCTTTTTCTGTCTCTTAGTCTTCAATGATGCCTGATGCTTGGTAAGACGTCGCCTGATAGCACGAGTCTTCTGGGGACGCAAATCAAGAGGCAGGTACGTCTTTTTCAGACAAGCTAGCGGACTTATGTGAAAGCATTGTTATATGGAGGGAGGCCAACTAGTGGACATATGTGAAAGCATTGTTATATGTAGGGAGACCGGCTAGCAGACTTATGTGAAAGCGTTGTTATATGGAGGGAGGCAGGCTAGCAGACTTATGTGAAAGCGCTGTTATATGGAGCGTTGTTATACCAGCGTGGAGAGAGCAGTAATGTATGGAGGGAGGCCAGCAGCGTGGAGAGAGCAGGTCTGGCAATGGAGTGTTGTTATACCAGCGTGGAGAGAGCAGCCACATATGGAGTATTCAACAACGTTTATGGCCTCCTCGCTCTATGATCTCCATCACAATCAAACAACATCATATTGGCCATGCATTTCTGCACAGGTTAGGCTTAATGCATATATAGTAAACGAGCAAACAATGAGGTCAATGCTAAATCTTCAACACAGAGCATTGGGTATTCGATGGGTATACCAAGCATTACCCAGATTATCACGCAGAGGGCAGACCCTGATTATCACGCAGAGGGCACACCCAGATTTCTGAAAAATGGCAAAAGGGAGTTACAATGGCAGTTAGAAGCCAAAAATGGCGCTGGCTCTGATACCATGTCAGACCAGGCAGTAACTCCTCAAAAACAATTTATTCATATTCATTCAGGTTGGTCTTTAATATATACATGAGGGAGAGACTGTTCACTTCATCTCCCGATGACTATTCATATTTCTTATTATTTATTTACATCGGCTACACTTATTCACCTAATCCTGATGATTAGGTGTCAACACCCTCTTAGCCAGGGACTTTCTTCCAAGCTCCCTCTTAACCAGGGATTTATTTCCAACAGCAATTATTTATTCTTTGGTGGAGATCATGGGACCTATAGTTGCTTGTAGGGTTCCTCCTTTCAATGTCATGAATTTCTTCTTCATTATTATGGAGCCTTCATCTTTTCTTTGTGGAGCATCGACCATCCATCACTTTCCTTTACTAATAATGTCAGTCATGTCATCTTTTCCTTCATCGGAAAGTGATCTTCTAGTCCACATCTAGCTTTCCTTCATACAACTACCTTTTCCACGTCATGTTTCTTTTAGGATCTTCTATTCCACCACATGAGTGCTAGTTGTAGGTGAAATCTACAACTCTTTTTCCAGGAGCCTTGCATTAACCCATCGAGATGTTGTTCAAAAATAAAAATAAAATGAACATCAAATCAAAGATGGTCATTCATCATGACATTTGCTTCCTGCATACATATTGACACATCTCCAAGATATTCAATGTCAAGAGTCTCCTTTCTTTCCAGACTTCATCAAAGTCTTTATACCTTTTCCATGGAAACGTCATCGTCGATTTCCTAGTCATCGGATGTTGATTTCCTTTTCTACATGCTCATAGTTGCATCTTTCACAATCTCTTCTTTCTATCTTCACATATTCCTCCCTCAGAACTTTCATTCATAGTTCCTTCATCTTTGTCAACCACCTCATATTCCATATGAGGACATATTATGTTGATTTCATCCAGTCAATACGTGAATCATGCCCTCATGCATCTTTCCAAAGGAGGAGATCTGTTTTCTTTGATCATGCTCATGATATAGAACTTTTACCCATGCAACCATATGACAACATGACTTAATTAAATACATGCATACATACCTATTTCCTTCTTTTGGTCACCTAGGCTTCCTTCAGCAACTTCCTTTCCTTGATTGAGAGTACTTCAACCATCTTGACATGTTGCATTCCTTTGTCATCATACCATCATTCTTCCAAACAATGAATCCCATACAAGGTGGAATTCTCAGCGAGGCACTTGCTTCTTCCAAGAGGTGAACCTTTGAATGAAGATTCCAATGGAGGATCTTGATTATCCTCATCCTTTAAATGCTTCTTCCTAATGATGTATGATGAGATTTACACTAGATGAATTTCTTCTAACTATAAGTACTACTTATGCCTACAATGAGGTTACCACGAGCTACTATTTTCTATGATGACTATTACAACCATGTAGACTTCTACTTCAGCTATCTTTCAAGCCTTTTATAAGGATGTCTCGAGCTCTTGCTTTAATCGCATGATGCCATCTTCTACTAAGATGTATCTCATCATAATGCTTCTTATCTTGACTGTCATGGTGGAGGTCTTTTCACCTCCCACTTCTCCTTGCTATGAATTGAAGAAACCCTAATAGTGAAGATCTATCCCTTTGGATTTCTTCTCATCAGGTTCTTCTACTTCTTCAGTGATATGAGCCTCATTTCTTTCTTTCCTTTTGTTGTCCTTCTTGAATTTCAGACAATCTTTCTTGTGATGCCCATATTCCTAACAGCCATAGAATTGGATCTTCGACATATCCTTCTTCTTTTTATAAGGACCAAATTTTCTAAACCTTTCTTTTCTCTTAGTCATGGCAACAAATGCTTGAACTTGTTCACCTAGTCCCACATCGCTCTTTGCTTTTAACCTGGTTTCTTCAATTTTACACAATGACCAAAGTTTACTAAATGAGGTGGCTTCCTTCTTTCCAAATGCTTGCCCCATTCATCAGGTAGTGCATTGAGTACCACAGTGGTCATTTCTCTATCTAACATGATTTCCCCCAACTCTTTCAGTTGGTCTCGTATTTCTAACACCCTCATGAAGTATGAGGCTATTCCTTCTTCCTTTGATATCTTCATCTTGTAGAGCTTGAGCTTCTTCTTTTGGCAATTCGATAATTAAACCCTTAACATGACCAATGACTTCATTTTCTATGAGGATCAAATCTATCCTCTTTTTCCATGCAAGATAGTTTGTTGACCCAACCAATTTGTTGCTCTCCTTGCAAAATGAAGTCATTTTGATAGATTCATACATAGATATAAAGATACTTGTGAAGATACTCCTTGATGACAATATCTTCAACTTGATGCCTTCTTGATTTTTTGATGATGATGTTGATAATAGAAGATGTCTTCTTTCAAAAGTGATCCTTGACTAAAAGAAAGGGAGATCATCTTGAATCCTTGATGATGATGACAACACCTTCTTCTCGCTTCCTTGAATTGGAGACTTCAAGAGGCTTGTGATGGATATTGTAAGCTTCCAAAGAATGCTTCAGTTGAAGAACCCTATCTTTGAGTGAGCTAGGGTTTGAGGTCTTCTCCTTGTAGTTGCTTTGAGTAGTCCTCCTTAATGCTTCTTAGTTTGTTCGCCCTTATGAATCCTTTCTTGATGATTCGATGTCCTTGATGTTGAATGATCTTCTTATGCTTCGATCCTTGAGTATCATTCTTTAAGCTGCTCTTCCTTGATGTAGTCACCTTAGCTCTAATACCATGTTGAGAAATCTAGGGGTAGCAAGAAAGGTGATTTCTCTTACTTTGATAATTGCTTGTAATGCAATTTTACTTAACTTTATTAGCTTCTTCTTTCACTTGATTATAATTAATATTCTTATCATCAAACAACTACCAAACAATCAAGAACAATTAGACAAGAGGACACAAGAAATATGCGATCAGCCAGGGCCAAAACCTCTCCAACTGAGAGGAAAGCCTACAAGAATTCTTCTCTTCTTATAGATCTTCAATTGATGAGTTCCAAGACCTATGACCCTTGACCAAGACCCTCCAAGACCAAGTCAAACCTTTCCTGCTTTCCAACAACTTCTGCAATTTCAATCCCGAGAAAATTCTTCAACACTTTGACCAACAAATTCTTCTCCAACTTCGACCCAGTAGCTTCAGTGCTTCGACCTTTCACAACATCGACCTATCTGCAACTTCACAACTTTGATGCAGCTTCAGAGCTTCGATGCAGCGTCACAACTTCGATGCAGTGTCATAGCTTCAATGAAGCTTCATAGCTTTGATGCAGCTTCACAGCTTTGATGCAGCTTCACAACTACATAGCTTCGATGTAGCTTCATAGATTTGATGCAGCTTCATAATTTCTTGCCTGGTAACTACAAAAACCCTAACAAGAGAGAGAGAGAGAGAGAGAGAGAGAGAGGCCCAAAACTTCAATCTTGCTCTTCTTCTTTTTTTCTTCCTTTTCCAACTTCTATCTTGTGGAGATTGAACTTGCTTAAGAGTGTGTCCCAATGAGGTTGAAATCCTTCTTATTTATAGGCTCTTGAGGGGTATGAATTGCTATCTTTAGGCCGACTTGATCTTTGCACCATGACGAGGTCTTGGAGGGTCTTTTGACTTTCTTTTGACTCAAATAAATTTTCTTTACAATATGTAACATGCCCAAAAGGGTCTTTCATACATGACAATGACTCAATTGACTTGTAGACTCAATGACAAGCCCTAGAAGCACTTAATGGGTGCTTGACCTAAAAATAAATCTCCCTTGAGCATGAAACCCATGCCTCAAGAATAACAATAATAAATTTATTTTTTTATTTTCATTAAATACATAAAATCATGATTACAAATGTCATTATGAAGGTCGAACCTAGTTACATATTTCAACACTCCAAACCTTTAGCATTCCAACAAAAGCCTACAACATTTATCAGTAAATAGGCATACAAAAACACTTTCCAATGTATGAGCATTTCCTTGAATTTCACAAATCAAGATAATATATTCATACAAACATAATATATATATATATATATATATATATGAAAACCATAGCGCTTGATCTTCAACATGTCCTTCTTATTTTCCTCCTTGGAGTTGGACCCTTTACTGGATCCCTTCTTTACATTGCCCTTGTTCACAAGAGCAACATTCTCATTGGCATGTCCCTTCTGCTCAAAACTACTGATAATACCAGTGTTACCTTTCACAAGGGTCAATTGAAGCTCCTCTTGTGTGAAATTGTTCCTTAGGGTTGTTCTCACAAGCTCTTCATCATAGACATTCTCTCCAATGGTTGCTAGCTCATCTTTGATTGTCCTGATGTGGGCGAGATGACTAACAACGCTCTCTCCCTTATTTTTTCTGGTGTTTCTGAGCTTCTCGCTTAGGATCATTTTCTGATACATATTTTTATCCTAGAAAAGTTTGTTGATAGGATCCCACATCTTCTTGCCTATATCTTCTTCTGCGAAATGTGGAACAATGTGGTTCTTGACCCCATCTAGAATAATATGCATGGCCTTGGCATCATCTTTCTAGTACTCATGCAACATGATAGGGTTTGTTGGTATAGCAATATGTGTTGTAGCAAACTCCTTTAATCAATGCTCTTCCAAGATAAGAAGGCACTAAATTCTCCAGACACCAAAGTTCAATGCGCCATCCAACCTATCTTGATCTCTCAATCCTACTAAAGCCAATACTGAAGCCCTCGAGACAACCAAAGAAAAAAAAAAGAAGGAAAATATATATATATATATCAGCTAAAAAAAGTATCTGGAACACCTCATGGTCTTCCTCTAAAAGCAATCTCGGCTCTTACGGGGAAACTTGCACTTCTTTTGTGAACTCACAGTGCCCATTGGGACTGTGCAATGTCCCTCCGAGAAACTCACACTACCTCCAAGAAATCACTTTGACGAATTTTTTTGCCTTGAGCTATTAGAAAAATAGAAAGGCAAAAAGATTTTCTTATACTTCATAGTTTCTTGTGATGTTCTTGACTTCTTATTAATTTTCTTTATATCTTATTTCTTTTAGTTCCTCAAGCAATTACCAAAGTGAAAGCACATAAAACAATGGACACCAGATATAGGCATTATGCCAGGGAAAAACCTCCCTCGTGGGGAAAACCCAGTAAAAAATTATCTTCCTTTCAATAGTATTCTTTCAGACACTTCATCCTAGACAAAGACCAAACCTTCCCTCCACACTAAGTCAGCCTCCCAAATCTTCGATCTCTCTTCCAACAACTTCGACTATGTAGCAGCTTTTTGCATCATGCATCTTTCGGCATCAACGAAACTTGGAAGACTTCAATCTCCAAAACTAGGGCACAAAACAAAGAGAGAGAGGCACCAAAAAAAAAATTTCTTCTTCTCCTTAGACTCCACCCAACTTGCACTTCCTTTGGCTTCCTTAGACCCACTTCGCACTTCTCTAACTTCCTTAGAGATATCGAACTTGCTTGAGATGAGATGCTCCAAATGAATTCGACTTGCTTCTATTTATAGGCTTCAAGGGAGGTCGAATTGATGTCCTTAGGCCGACTTGATGTGGAGGATACATAAATTATATTTGACTCAATACTAAACCTTTTTACATGATTCAAAAGCCCAAGAAGGGTCTCTTTAAAAGTATAATGACTCTATTGACTCAGAATAAATCCTAGAAGTCCTCAATGGGGACTTTGACCTAAAACATGGTGACCCAAGCATGAAACCCATGCTTTAATAAGTCACAATAATAATAATAATAATAATTTTCTTTATTCTTTTGATAAGTACATTACAAGATGACTTCAAATACATTTAATGAAGACCGAACCTAACTACATTTTCCTTTTCTTTATTCTTTTGATAAGTACATTACAAGATGACTTCAAATACATTTAATGAAGATTGAACCTAGCTACATTTTCCAACACTCCCTCTTAACTAGGGAGGTATTCATCATATTCAAGTACAAGGAAGATTTCAACTATATGAACCATGAAGAACCTTAGGCACCGCAATGCCATGGAAGACATAGAAGGTCGCAAGAAGCCCAAACAACTGCAAAAGTGACCACAGGCCTGTGTAACTATCTATGGGTTGGCTAAGTAAGGCCGAGAGCCTTATGAAAGGCTAGACAAGGTTAGTACGGTAGTCTTACGGTGAAAAATGGTAGTCACAACCTAAAGGAGCAAGTTGAAGCTTGACCAATCTTGGAACAAGGCTAGACTATGGTTAAAGAAGTTTCCCGAGTTGTTAGGGGATTGTAGCAATGAAGGATAGCTGGCAGAGGGTTGAACAAAGGCTAAGGAGCCCTACCAAAGGACTGGTAAGGCTAACAACAAGGTACAACAAAGCTTGTATGAGGGTTGTGGGCTAAAGGAACAAGCCTAGGTGAGTCAAGTTCTTGTTGGTTGTGTTTTGTGGACAAAGGATAGCTAATTATGTTGTATGTTTGGTAGATGAGGACCTAAAGTAATTGGCCTTAACCTTCGTTGTATCAATCAAAGGACAAACTGTATATATTAGCATTTTATCAAGGTTTGTAAAGGGCCATGATCCCTGGTACAGGAGTCCTATGATTTTCTTATTGAAGCACAAATAAGGAACATGAATTAGGCCAAAATATTGTGTTTTGTTAGTGATCTCATTGTTGTTATATTATGTTGTGCAAAGTTGTTTAAAGTTGGGCATCTCTAGTGTGTTTGTGTTCCTAGCTAGGGCATAGACCAGACCTAGGGTGCATGGAAATTCCAACATGGTATCAAAGCTGCTTTGAAAGGTAGTTAGATTAGAGTTTGCATATATGTCAACTTTAAGAGAGAGCTATGTGATTGTTGTAGGAAGCAACGGTGTTATCAACTCACAGTTGGCTAGACATGGAGCAGAAGGTTTAGCTAAGAACATGGAGATGTGGTCTTGACTAGTTTGGTGATGATATATGTTGAGAATTCGGGTGGATTAGTGGAGAACTCAATGCACAACAACGTGTTGAGTGGAGGATTGTCAACACTATTAATGGACTTTCGTTGACTTGTCAAAGTAAGTTGAGACAGGTCAAGTGCCTTAGCAAGGAGTGCATGGACGAGGTAGCTTAGTGTGAATGGAAAGTTGATTGTGAGACGTTATCTTTGTTGCGTTGCAGAGTTGCACATCTGGCAGTGGATCCATGTGCATATGAGGTGTTTGACCCAGGAGGATGAGGACACTTGCAGAGTTGAGTTGTGAAGGTCCAAAGTGGACTAGGCCTAGTGTTCAACCACGGCTCGAAGCTAACCTTGAAAGGACACAAGTTCAATTGCAGCACTTTCTGAGAGGAAAATAAGGTGATCGAGGGGAGGTTGTGTGGGCTTTAGAGGGTGTCTAGCTTCAGAGAGAAACTGCAGAGGAAAGTCAGTCACCTAGTGGAAATATAACCTTTAGGGTTCAAGCGAGAGAGTGGAGCCTTCCAGGCCGTGCAGGAAAGTCACAGACCATGCAAGGGCAGTCATGGTGGTGCAAGGAAAGTCGTAGCCCATAGGAAGACAATTATGGTGCATGTAAGGAAAGTCATGGTACATGCAAGCATAGTTATGCACCATGCAAAGTAAGTCATGATCATGCACAAAGAAGACATGGCACATGCGAGGATAAACATTTCCATGGAAGGAAAAGTGATGGAGCTAGAAAGATGGTATCTTTGAAGACCCAGGTCTTCTAGAAGGGCGTGGTTGCAGATCAGATTAAGAGGCAAGGCCACTTCTAAGTAGTGGTGGAAATACCTTCCTCACTAAGAGGGAGTGTTGAAATCTAGGTAGCTCACAAGGTATTTTCGAGTGGAGAAAACCCACAAAAAGAGAACTTGTGGGAAAGATACCCAAAGTTTGTGGGTTTTTACCCAAAGGAGTCAGCTTAGAAACCAAGAAAATGAATTTAATTTAATTTTGAGTCATGTAGGCTCGGACCAGCCAGCAAGGCCAAGAGACATGACCCTTGGGGTTTCATACCCCTTGAACAAGTATATATAGAAGCCAAAGGAGAGGCTAATTACATCGTGTGAGAAGTGACTTTATTTGTGTAGAAGAACAACCCTAGAAGAGTCGTAAACCTTGGAGGATATTTGTAGCAAGGACATGTTGTAGGAGGCTAAGTGGAGTTTTGTATGGAGGGTTGAGGTTGGTTAAGATTTGTTTTGTGTAATCTAATGCAGCCAAGATGTTGCATGCCCTAAGAACGAGTTGTTGGTGTTTTGGTACAAGCTACAACCAAGAAGGAAGAGAAAGGAGGTCTGTTGGGAAAGATTAGGAGAGGTCAAGGCATCCTGGAGGAGGGTCGAGTATTTAGTCCATAATTAGGGCCGCGGGTGGTTACAAAGGACTGCAGGTGGCATAGAGGGTCACAAGTGGCCACAGGAAACCATTGAGGGTTGCAGGGGCTGCAGAAGGGGCAGCAGGCCTATGTAAGTGTCTAAGGGTTGGTTGAGTAAGGTCGAGAGCCTTAGGAAAGGATGGACAAGGTTAGTACAAAAATATTACGGTAAAAAAGGGCAGTTGCAACCTAAAGGAGTAGGTTGAAGCTTGAAAAAGCCTGAAACAAGGTTGCATTGAGGTTGAAGAAGCTAGTTGAGTTGTCAGAGGGATGTAGTAGAGAAGGAGAGTTGGGAAAGGGTTGAACAACAGTTGAGCAGGCATACCAAAGGATTGGTAAGTCTAAAAAGAAGGTACGACAAGGCTTGTATGAGGACTGTGGATTAAAGGAACAAGCCCAAGTGAGTCAAGTTCTTGTTGGTTTGGTTTGTAGGCAAAGGACAGCTAATTGTGTTTCTATGTTGGGAAAATGATGACCTAAACGAATTGGCCTCAGCCTTAGTTGTATTAGTCAAAGGACTAACTATGTATATTAGCATTATATTAGGGTTTGTAAAGGGAGATGATCCTTAGTACGAGAGCCTTATGATTTTCTTGTTGAAGGACAAATAAGGAACGTGATTTGAGCCAAAATATTGTGTTTATTGTTGTTATATTTCCTTGTGCAAAGTTGTTTAAAGTTGGGCATATCTAGTGTATTTGTGTTCCTAGCTAGGGGATAGAGCAGATCTAAGGTGCATGTGAATTCCAATAGAACTCTTGGCAACTCTTAACTCATCATTTATGAGCTTGGTCAGTACCTTCCCCTTCAATTATTAGACCTTGCATCACACTTGAGCCCTCATTAGTTGAACATCTTGTTGGTGATTTCTTCGGAGAAGCCTCCTTTGTGGGGATAATATCCACCACTAAATAGTGGGAGAGAAGCCATTGAGGTAAAAGTGGTGGTTGATCTGTTGTTTCCATAAGACCTAGGTTGCCTAGTGAGGCTTTACACTAGGCCTACTACATTTTGTGGTAAGAAGGTATTAACAATAGGGCCAAGTTGATAGATCTTTGGACTCTTCTAGAGGCTACAAAATAGAAGGGTTTAAAGAAATTCCAAGTCCTTGGCGACTCTAAGCTAGTTATTGACTGAGTGCGAAACAAATCTCAGGTCACAAATTTGAGACTTGGATCCCTTCTTTGGGAAGTCAAATCAGTTATGTAATCATTTGAATGACTCTCCTTCAACGACATTCACAAGAAGCTCAATGTCAAAGTCAATTCTTTGTCCAAAGAAGTTATGTATCTGTGTATAGTGAGTCTACCTCCATTAGTGAGACTAAAACATGTATATTCATCTCTTTTTTAATATAAATTTTTTCTTCCTAGAGAAATAAACACACATACATTTCATTTGTGGAATAAGGGACCCTCCTCTTCAAAGTGAATTGATAACTTAATTTACAATAGTGTACATACTATATCCCCCACTCAAATTCAACTTTGAAGGGAACACATATACTTAATTGTTAGGCCCGCTCAAATTCTACAAATATAATATAACTCATGCTTGCAAACCATGTTGACTATTAAGTCAATCTAGATGATTGATACAATGATCAAAACAAGGTTCATACAGTTTGTTTGAAAGACATATAAAAGGGATCCAAATTTACATAACAATGCACTACATATAGAAAAGTGAAAAGGTATATATAATGGACTTTATATCCTCTCTCGAATTTCCATTACTACTAAAATAAAATCAAAATAAACTACAAAATCTAAAGCTTGAGTATCGTTGACCAACAAGGTAACCATGAACAACACCTAGTGATGTACTTAATCTCACTACATGGCACAAAAAATAAATCTCTAATCTTTTGCTGAAAAACAAACTTAGATTGATCTCCCAAAGGGTAAACAATGCAAAAAAATTCAAGCACTTTGAAAGCCTAATGAAGGAGGAGTAAGCCAGATTGCTACAATCACTAAACAAAGTGGCACATGAATGAATCGTTCCCTATCAAAAGGAAACAAAATAATGATCCTAAATGGTTGTCTAGCAAATAAAATGTGTTTTAATGTCTTAGAAATAAAATAAATAGGGCAATGACCATCAAAAAGCCCACAATTTTCCAACCAGAACTTCAAAGAGATTCTATGATAAATAAAAATCCATATAAATACTCTCAACTTATAAAATAGTCAAGAAAACCAACACCATGATGTTTACACACTCACATACCCTCTAAATCGATGGAAAGCCATCTTACATTAAAGTTTGAAAGTAGAAAATGCCACAAAGCTTTACTTAGAAGAAGGCGAGATCATCATCACTTAGTCGAGAGAAGATGTTAGTGGACATCTCTACCTTATCAACTATTAGCTCCTTGGATGGGAACAACAATTATATTTTGTAAGTTTTGGCTAATATGCAAATAGCAAAAATTGGGTATTCTAATGTAGTTTGAATCTAACATTGACAATGCATTAATTTATAAGTTATAGAGATGGTTCTAGAGATGAGCTATAATGAAATCATTTTTACTCTTTCCATGGTCCAATCATTAAAATTTGAGCATAATCCACTTATAAGGATTCATATTATATTGCAAGGAGATGGCCAAATTTTGTTGGGAATCATGATTGTTGTTAGATCAAAACCCGCAAGTGTTAATCAATGATCACATTGCTAGAGATAAGGATCCATGAGAGGCAGTTATTCCATCTCACGAAACACAAGGAGTGTTGGTTTATCCCATGTCCAACAATCTCCCCCCGGCGTGACCCAAGTGTGTATCATCCTCGTGACCTACGTACTAATACCACTTGTTTAAAATCATGATTGTAATTAGACCAAACCCACATATGTTAGTCAATGATTGCATCACCAGAGATAAAGATCCATGAGAGGCGATTCATCCATGTCAAGAAACGCATGAGGAGCATTGGTTTATCCAATGTCCAACAATCTATGAAAATTAACAGGACAGGATCAACGACAAGTGGTGTGTCGGTCAAAAGAAGGCTGAAACGACTGACAAAGGTACAAGTTGACCAAGTTGCAAAGGGTTGTGTTCTCGGATTAGGCAGCTTGGCCAAATCTATGACAAGTGGGGGCCCAAGTCCATCAAAAGTTAACAGGAAGGTAACCCTCGTTGTGGAAACCATCATGGTTTACTGACGACCATGTAGCAGCCTGTGATTGGCTACAAGACCCCTATTGCTCCATATCAAAACCAAGAGTGGCCCCCTTGTGATACCAGTGGTTTCCTAGGCAGAAAATTACAAGTGGACTCCAAATGATGTGGATGCCAAGTGGTTTGGATGACATGGAAACCACATGTCAGGATAGCTGATGCGGCAACTTGTGAACATGACACATAGTAGGTGGATTCAGCATTTTTGATGGGCCAAATGGACAGTTGGCAAGTGACACAGGGCAGGCACACACGTGCAAGACGACACATGGCAAACACTTATTAGCTACAACAGATGATGTGTATGCATGATGTGGCAGATGAGATGCCTCGTGGGTCCCTCACCAAACCGACCAATCTGAAGATGTTGTAAACACCGTAGTGTGGAATACAGCCGACGAGCAACAGAACAACAAACAAACAAATTGTCAATAGGTGCAGAAAATGAGAAGATCATAGTCAAAAGATGTGTTTGTCTATCGAACTAGCTAGTTGGAGAGTGTTGCACACAACAAAAAACTTGGTCAATGTGTGGTGGCAAGTAGATGGAGAAATAGTCTTCAATTGTAGCAAACAAAGAGGGTAACGTCAAGTGACGCAACTGTCAATCGAACCACCTGGCTTGAAGATGTTAACAACAGTGGATAGTGTAGCAACTTGGCCGACGGGTGGTGATCCAACAATGGACTGGCTTAAGGTCACAACCCCTTGTCACAGGTGCTAGGAGATAAGTGCCTAGAGGCCTATCAGTTGTCAGAACCTCAGATTCAAACCCTTGTGCTCAAGCATTAAAACAAACCAATCCGTCGATCCATTGATAATGGTTAAGCTCGTGTTTTTAGTGCTTAGGTCATGTGCATTGATGAGATACAGAGCTCAAGTGCTAGGGCCAAATTCACAGTCTTTGGAGCCAAATTTGTTATTAAGAAGACTGAATTGGGCCAAAATTGTCTAATGTCGATGGGTATGAATAGAAACCCAAATGACATGAAGTTTGAGGAGTTCCCATGGAAATCACAGAGTGAGACTACAGTATATACACAAAGCGAAAGCAATTAACAAAGAAAAGAGGAAGTTGTGTCGTCGTAACGTACGAGATCTAAGCGCCAAATCAAAGGCATGGGAGTGAGAGTAGGCAGATGTGTAGAGTGCAAATTGTTTTAAGTGTAGCAATGATGTGTTGTCAAGTGGTTGTGCATTAGAGCAAACATAGATTTTAAGAGAAAATGAGTGAATGAAAATAAAAGAGATTTAAGATAGAGAGTGCAGAGGAACGCGAAGCAGAGGCAGAGAGTGCGAATTGGCTAAGAACTGAAGCAGTTATGCAAAAGCGATGTTGCAGATCTAAAATTGTTGAGAAATTAAAGGAGAATAGATCAACGGATGGAAGAATATCTAAGGATAAAAATTGTGTGGAGTGATGATTTAATTATGATGCCATATATCTGAGTCTAGAAATGTATGAAAGAAGGATCTAAGTGGCTAATCCAAGTTGGTGCTTGCAAATCAAGGGAATGGTGTCTCTTTCAGGTTGGTGCCTATAAAGACTAGGGGCTTGGTGCCTATAACAGGTTGGTGCCTGCAAACATTGGGAGTTGGTGCTTCCAACAAGTGGGCGCTTGTAAAGAAAAAGGTAGTTGGTGCCTCTTGTAGGGTGGTGCCTACAAAGTCTAATGTAAACTAAACTTGGTGCTTGCATTTACATTACAATTCAAAGAAAAACTATGGATTTCTCCTATATGGATTTTCACGTAAATATCCTATGCTCAATGCTTTGTGTGTTAATGCATTGTTGTGTGATTGAATGTGTTTAACTGGATAAATAGTTGTTAAAATTTATAAAATATCGATGCACCACCCTCTCAATATTCTCCTAGTTTCCAACAAATTTATTATGAACTACCATTATTTAAGCAATTTCTTTACGATTTTTCAAGTTTCAACTTTTGAATGTAGATTGGTATGTGCATCGAATCAACTTTCAAATGGTTATGGTCCACCTATGTGAATGGTGCACAGAGACTTCTTCCTTAGCCAGTCATCCATCAAGATGCTCTCATTTTCATCCCATGGTTACGGTTGGGCTCTCATTCCAACTTTTAAAAGTGATATGTGGGTTGTTGGCAACCAAATTTAGAGTAGGTAATAATAATTTGAAATCATGTTATTGTTGAAGAATATTGGAAGAGATAGAAAGAAATTGTTATTAACCTCACAAAACTTTTAGATACTTTAATTTGGAAAATTTATAGAAATAGGCATTGTTTGGGAGAGATGCATATGCATAAGGACGTGATAATTGAGAACATGACTAATATGTACTAAAAAGGAAAAATGGGCATAAACAACTTGCAAACAGAAACTTTATAAATCATGTGAGACAACTCATTTATAGGTGGGATAAATTTAATATTCTATTGTATAAGTTTAGGGAGTTAATTGAACTCTTTGCCACTAATGTTGTGTAGTATTTTGTCTATTTAGTATTGGCAACTTTCAATTCAAATTCCATCAAATTACACACTAGTCCACGCCAACAAATTTATTTAAAATGCCATACATAAATGTGAGAAAACATCCCTTAAATTTTCCTCATAAAATTTTCCATAAAAACAAAAAAATAAACAAACTAACTTAAAACTTACATTAAATCCAAAATATTATAATAAAAACTACCTTAATCACAAAAACAAAACAACAACGACAAAAAAAACCAAAAATAATAAACTATATCTTCGAATTATTCATAATTACTTAAAACTACATAAAAAAAACAACAAAAACTTGTAATTTTTCATAATTAAATAACAAAATTTATTTACACAGCAAAAGATTTTTAAATCACTAACCCTAAATAATGATATAATTATTTTGCCATGTATTATAAAACGAAAACACGAAGAGATTTAAAAGAAAAAAACCAAAACGACCGCAAATATATCAATAACTGTAATCACTCAATAGTCCTAATAAACCAAATTTGAAAAAGCACACAGATTTCAGTAACAAAAGAAGTGTCGATCAATACTTTTAAATGATTGCGACATTGATAAAAATGAGTAGAACTTGCACATTCTAACCTCCACATTTCTCGTAACAAAAGAAGTGTCGATCAATACTCTTAAATGATTGCGACATTGATAAAATGAGTAGAACTTGCACATTGTTTTGTCTAATTTTGATTTGGCTAAAGTTTTTTACTTATAATTTTCAATCTAGTCGAGTCATTTTCAGAAAGGCTACCTATGTATCTTCCATTACCTTTCATTTACATGGTAACATTGATTATCATATGCATGATGATGTATAATGTCATGGTGTATTTTACATATAAAATTGGATATTCTAAATTATAACACATAAAATTGTATATTTTGTATTATGAAAATAAAATTTGATTATGTTTAGGATGTTATTATTTTTTGATTTTTTTACATATTTATAAATAATGTAAGTAGTTCATAAATATTTTGTATTTATGTCAATTGGGTTTATTTTGGGGGTTGGAGGAATAATTGTTATCTTCTCCAACCAAATTCAAATCCCACAAATGAAATGATGAACTTTGTTGTAATAGCTTCGAACCATGTTGTCCCTTGAGAACTGAAACATATATATTCCTCACATAAAATATAAAGATATTTTTTTATGGAAAAAGGCCAATTTCATGGTTTCAAGGAGGGAAAAACTAATCTTCCTTGGAAAAAATAATCCAAATGATTTTGGAAGCAGCTCCAACCGAGAAAGATACAAACTAAAAATAGTATTACAACTTCTAAATGGTTTGACTATGCAAGACAACTCTATGAGCAGGATCCCAAGGTTGACCTTTCCCCCTTGGTCAACACTGATACTGAACTCTTCACGGTGCAAGAGGTAGAGATGGGTATCAAGAAGTTGTGTTTTGGAAAAGCAAAATACTTAGCTGAATTCCAAGCAGAGTATCTAAAGTGGGGCTCAAAGATTCTTGCATCTCACATTACAAAAAATTTCAACAACATCATACAACAGGGATTCCCCACAGATTGGACAACTAGTATGGCAATACCCTTTTTCAAGAGTGGTGACATTAATAATCCCTCCAATTATAGGACCATAATAATAAACCCTTTGTTTGCAAACTTATTTAGAAGCATGCTAGAAAATAAAATCAACAAATGGGCAGAAAAAAGAGATAAGTGTGCTAAAGGGCAAGTAGGTTTTAGACCTAAACATTCCACAGTTGATCATTGTATAACTTCAAGGCACATCATTGAAAAAGTTTGGGATAAAAAGGAAGAAGTCTTTTGGTGCTTTGTTGATTTCAAGAAATCATTTGACATGGTTCCTAGAGATAAGCTTTGGCACAGAATGGAGGAACTTGGGGTTCCTAAACATTTGAGAGCAGTTGTGCATAGGTTATATGAAGAGGTGAAAGTCAAAATTAGAACTTCAACAAACATTCTGAAACTTTTGGAAGCGATATCAAGGTCAAGCATGGTTGTACATTGTCTCCTACCCTTTTTGGTTTCTATATCGACAAGCTTGAGGAGTGGTTAAATTTGCAACAGGGTGATGGTATCTATTTGGGCAAGTTTGTTATAAGGCTTCTTTTGTATGCAGATGACCTTATTTTGATTGCTAAATCTGCTCTTGGTTTGCAAGAGCACTTACTATCCCTTGAGCATTTTTGTAGAAGGGTGGGGATGAAGGTCAATATTAGCAAAATGAAAGTAGTGGCTTTCTTTAAAAAAAGAAAACATAACCAGTATAGGTTCTACTTTGAAAGCAGCATTCTGGAAGAAGTTGTGAATTACAAATACCTCGAAATTGACTTCAACAAAAATCTAAGTTGGCATGGTTGTAGAAAGAAAAGAACTTTGGCGGGTTGGAAAGCATTTTATGTTTTCAAAACAGGTGTAGAGAGGCAGAGTTATGGTACTGGAAAACCACTCAAACTCTTTTTGGGCTTCTAGTGATTCTGGTGACTCTCTATGGTTGTGAATTGTGGGCCAGCAGTACATCCAACATGCAGTGGAAACAAATTGAGAAAATTTAGAAGCGTTTGATTACAAACAAATTCAAAATTAAAAGTGCAGTTATGTATGCTATCTTGTTAAGTGAAATAGAGGCGGCTCCTATTGATGCAATTGCTATGGTGCGAGTCATAAGGTATTTAAAAAAAAATTAGCAAATGGAAGAGGGAAAATGGCCTAAGGTTGTCTTTAATGATGTAATGTCCCTTAATAATAAATAATAAATAATAAATAATAATAATAATAAAAAGAATAAATAATAAATAATATAATATAATAAATAATAAATAATAAATAATAATAGTAAATAAATAATAATAAAATAATAAATAACAATACTAAAGCTCTAAATAAATATAAATAGAAATAAAACAAGAAAGCAGTAAAAATCATTGAAGCTATCAAAAAGTAAAAACAAAAGAAATAAAACAAGAAAGCAATAAAGTTGCATGTGGACACATGGAGTGTGTGCATGTGGTTCCCCTTCCAATGTTTGCTCTATTTAATATATGGCGAGGAAAAGAGAGGCATTCCATCATCCATTCTCTTGGGAGAATAGTGTTATGAAACAAAGGATTCCCTGGCAGTAGTATGTTGATTGAGGAGGCGGGGGTGGCCAGTTGTAGCAAGATTTTGTGCAATTGAGCCTACGGTTGGGTGGAGAGTCGTCCTCAAGACTTTGTTGCAGTTAGCAGAATTCAACTAGCATTCCACCTCGAAATCACAAGGGAGAAACATCATCGCCACAGGTAAGTTGTCTCTACTCATATTTTTGAAATTTCATGTTAATTAGTTGATAAATTGCGTATTGATTATAAATCGCATGATTAATCTAATTAATTACATGTTTTTATTGCAGGGTTGTTACATATGGTATCAGAGCAGGTTCAACTCTTAGGGCCTATAGACATTTTAATGTAGAAAACTTCGATCTAAATGATTTAACGAGAAAAAAAAATTGCAATCACATCCTAATGATTCTATCCACTTAAAAGGGAATATTATAGTCACATCCTTCCTTCCACAAAAAAAAAAAAATAAATAAATTATCGCTGGGCTGCGACAAAGAAAACTTTCGAGTGTGCTGCTTCTCACCAATGTTTCAATATCAATATGCATCTTATTTTGCTGAGTATGTATGTCCATTTTGTACATCTTGTCAGTATTTTGATTGAATTTTTTTCCAATGTGCTGAATGAATATGTGTCTGACTGAAAGACCTCCAGAGAAGCATGACTTGTTTGAGCCAGCCTTGGATATGTTGTCACTTGATACACTTCATGCCCCAAGCATGGTTGATAATACATTGTGAATCCCAATATATGTGGATGGCCAGAATGTAGAAAAAAAAATACAAACCAAAAGAGCCGCACTCATTTGGTAGTGGGCAGGGCAGTGCTAGTTTTATGACCAGTCTTTTGCCCTCATTTAAAGCGTATTCTAAAGAACTTATAAATTAGCCTAGAAAATTATGAAAATAATTGAAATTTAGATGAGGTTATAATAAAATCTAGTAATTTTTTTTTAAATATAACTGTTAAACTTCAAAATTTCTGCTGCCGAATCGTTAATTTTTTTTTTTTAACCAAATTATGAGAAGAAATCTGCCACCCTAACACTTTTGTGGGTTCGCCTTAATTTAACCCTGGAGCCAGAACATGTGTGTAATTATCAAGACCGTCAGAAACACACATGGAATCTTATATTGAATTTCAATTTGTTCTGACTGTCACGTCAGAATTCGATGATGATTATTTGTTTTTAATGTTTACCATTTTAAAGCATTATGTAAATTTAGAAATGTTAATTTTGTTTTACTTCTTAACATATGAGTGATTAAATGAAAGAAGTCTATTTTGGTGCGATTTATTACACATTTTCAATTTAATTTAATATTTTTTTAAGTATAAGGTTTTGGGAAATTTTATTGAAAATGAAATATATGAAATAAATTAAATATAATTAAGATTTGTAAATAAAAATTTTAATTAATAAACAAAGAACTTTGTCATTAATATCTAAACTATTTGTTTTGAGCTGTTTTCTGCGAACAACATCCGCCAAGATTGAAATATATATGCTTATTGGCTAATTATTATTCCCAGTTTTAAAAACAGAAATACATTATGCGGAACGTGAAATTCGAGTAAACGTCAAATTCCAGGGTTTCAAATTATGGATGTTGGATCACGTTGATATCGGATAAATGGAAAATTGGTTTAAGTTATAATTATTCTTCAAATTTGATGAAGGGAAAAGTATTACGTGGCAATTTTGATCATAGAATTTTGTTCAGTTTTGATTTTTCCTTCGAAAAGAATCCAAATGACTAAAAAAAAACCTTCTTTCATTTACTGTACGTTTATATTTCAACTTCCTTGTTGATTTCGATTTCGATTTTCTTTTCAATGTATTTGGCAACCAAGAAAGTCTCACCAAACATAAATATCTGAGTGATTGGACAACAAGGAAAAAACACATTTTTTTGGCAACATTTAAAACTTAAAAAAAAACGAAACGTTAAAATAAATAAATAAATAAATACTGGCAAAGATAGAAACATCTTTATAGTTGTTTTAGCTAATAATGTAATTGATTTTTATCTCATATATTTTGTAATTAGAGGAGGATGTTTGCATTGTTTATAAAGTTCTCATTTCTCCCGCATAATAAGATGATGGTCCAGTGGGACCAATATAGCCCAGGGTCAACTACCTGGGAAGATGCAGATGTTATTTTTAATGACTTTCCTTATTTACTTGATTAAAATATGTGGTGAGCTAATTAAGAGTGCTTACTTAGCTAAGGCAGATACTTTTATGGAGCATCTAAATCATGTTTATTTGTTTAAACTTTATGATACATTTAAATCGTACACTATGATTTCAGTTAGTTTAATTAACTGTTATGATGTTGAGTATAATGTTACATGAGGTTTCGTGATATAATGGTAGGAGGATAATGATGCACATGTGGTTCTTATAGTGATGATGTATCCTTATGATGATGATGATATGCATAGGCATTATGATGTTATGTCGAGGTATATTGACATATTCATTTACTACGTGATGATAGGTATTTAATGTTGAATACTCATGATGGATATGATATGCATAATGTGGTATAGGAATTATGATGTTATAATATGAGGTTTATTTACATGTGGTTCATTTATTACGTGAAGTCATGATATATCATTGATGCAAATATGTTGATGTTATAACTTACGATGGTATTTCATGAAGTGAAGCATGTGATAGTTGCATACAAATTTATGGCATGCGTGAGCATGCAATTCGTTATTATTCATAATGTTGCGATTAATAATGATGAATGTTCTCATGATGACATGCAAGACTTGGCATGTGGATTATTTTCTATTATACTATGGTGTTATAGCTAATGCATTGGATGCATGTTGAGATGTGGTGATTGACAGGAAATCCACAAATGGGTCGAGAGGGCCGGTTTATTTGATGATCTCATGCAAGCCCATACGCACGAGGGAGAATAAGTAACACCATATGGGCTGGGGACAAACTCAATCGACACTACATATGCCAGTGGTTCCTTTGTCTTGTATAGCTCTTGATGGATAGCTCTTGGGGGCTATGGGACCATCTTGAGGAGGCCAAGTGCCTGATATTGAAGGTTAGGTGCTTAGTATTGTATTGGGATGCCGAAGTCTGGTAGGGGTGTAAGGACTTCGATGCCTGGGGTTGTGCGCCTTAGTGAGTTGTGGAGGGAGTGGGCCAACCTTGTGAGATGCCCGGAGACATTGAGCACTGTACCGGATGTCTGCCTTGGGGCCTTGAGGGCAGATGAGGTTTGAGTCAGGCGCGAGCCTTGGACTAGGATACAGACCGAGTAGGCCTATGCCTAGTTCCGAAAGTGGCAAAAAGGACAGTGATTCCTTGGGATTTCCCAGGTGTTTTGAAACTTTCGATGCTCGCTGGTTATACTAGTTCAGCAAAGGGTGTCGGCAAACATGAAGTAATAAATAACAAAATAAATTGTTAAATAATTCAACTTAACTTCGAGACGAAATTCCTTAAAATGGGGGAGTATGTAATGTCCCTTAATCATAAATAATAAATAATAAATAATAATAATAATAAAATAAATAATATATAATATAACATAATAAATAATAAACAATAAATAAATAAATAAATAATAATAAAATAATAAATAACAATACTAAAGCTCTAAATAAATCTAAATAGAAATAAAACAAGAAAGCAACGAAAATCAGTAAAGCTATCAAAAAGTAAAAACAAAATAAATAAAACAAAAAAGCAGTAAAGTTGCATGTGGACACATGGAGTGTGTGCATGTGGTTCCCCTTCCAATGTTTGCTCTATTTAATAGATGGTGAGAAAAATGAGAGGCATTCCATGATTCCATGATTCCATCATCCATTCTCTTGGGCGAATAGTGTTATGAGACAAAGGATTCCCTGGCAGTAGTACGTTGATTGAGGGCTCGGGGGTGGCTAGTTGTAGCAAGATTTTGTGCAATTGAGCCTACGGTTGGGTGGAGTCGTCCCCAAGACTTTGTTCCAGTTAGCAGAATTCAACTAGCGTTCCACCCCGAAATCACAAGGGAGAAACATCATCGCCACAGGTAAGTTGTCTCTACTCATATTTTTGAAATTTAATGTTAATTAGTTGATAAATTGCGTGTTGATTATAAATCACATGATTAATCTAATTAATTACATGTTTTTATTTCGGGGCTGTTACAAATGACATATTGTGCAAAAGAAAAAAAACTTGGATGCAGTAAAATAACAAATGGTTTATTAAATGGGGTATATGCTTGAACGTGTGTCCCATAAACAGTAAAGAGATAAAATCTTTTGTTATGGATAAGTTCCACAAGTGTACTTGGAATAAGGAGCTAGGGAGAAAGAAAAAGTATTGTATTGAAGTGTTTAATCTCACTCATAATCATCAACAAAAAGAGTACATAGAAGTCAATATTTCTTGGAGAGCCAAAATTCTTATTGTTCAGCTAAGGATTAATTTTCATCAACTCTGTTGTGAAACAGGGCGCTTGAAAAGGCAAAAAGAAGTGTAGGAGGAAAGAGTATGTATTTTTTGTTCTTCCGGAAAAGTGGAACAGAAAAGCATTTTATTTTAGAATGTGAGGCCTTCAAATACAACAGGGAAAGTTATGCACATATTCTGGCAGCTAGCTCTTGGGATAATCTATTTAGCGAGTGGTTTATCGAAAAGTTGGAGGTGTTTATTGTGAGGCTTCAGAGAAAAAGGGTCGAATACGTCAACCAAATGAAGAAGCAATATGTCTCATAGGCTATCTTTAGCCTCATGGACATTAAAATAATTTTCTTTCTTTCTTAAATGAGTATGGATTGTACCCTTATATAACAATGTTCACTAAAATAGTTAATTTTTAAATGTGTTATGTTTTGTAATTTTTTTTTAATTTTAAATGAATAAACTCTATAATATCTAGGTTGTATTAGTTTTTGGGACGAGAATGATGGGAGCGAGTGGATGCATCCTCGAGACAATTAAAACACCCCTCCAAATCTTTTAGGAGTGGCAATTATATATATATATATATATATATATATATATATATATTAAAAATTCAGAATTCACCATTAAACAATTGTAATTACTCAAGCTTATTAGTATAACAAGCTATATTCTATGAAACATGGCATGTCCTCCCCCCACGCCCCCTTACCCCCTTCACCTATGTCATATATTTCTCGTGTCAAAAACGATACCTGTGTGACATGTGTCTAAAACGAGTTTGACTAGTGTCTTGTTCACAAGACATGAGTCAAACTGGTGTCAAACATGAGCCCTACTTGTGTCGTGTTTTACAAAAATGACTTCTTATTACACTCTTAACACTGGATTTCAACTTCATTTTCACGCATTCCATCAAGGTTTTCAACTCTGAGAAGATTTTAAGTGTTTCTAAGGGCGATTAACCAATCTTAAAAAGGATTCAAAGTGTTGGTAAGTGGATTTTGTCTCCATTCTTTTTCTTTTTCCTATCACAAGTCGTTTTTCCTAAAATAAATTGTTTTTCTTACAATGGTCCATTTTTTCTTTCATATCACATTTATCATGGCTCAATCAAAGGTAGCTAGAAAAGGGTCAAGGAAGGAAAGGAATGCCCCCATTGATAATGTCCACCCTCCTTCATTTTCATTAGGATCTACAAGTGTTCCATTTGTTGGAAGTGGAGTTGCAATAGTAGCTTCAAATGTTGAACAAAGCATTGTTTTAGCAAGACAAGCAGCTAAAGAGCAAAAGTATCTATTGTGGAAGTATGCTACAAGACATCAAGGGCCAAGAAGCAAGTTAAAAGAGGGAATATTCCTTGGACATGCAATTTTTTCCATAATCAATTCAAGAGCACCTACTTCCAAGTTAAGGGGCGTTTGTTGGGCACATCTTGTGGACTTGGACAATGCCTAAGAGTGAATGCATCCAAACAAAAAAAAAATAGAAAAAGAGACCAATGTATAGTCGTGATGGTGGAAACAACATCTAAGAAAACGAAAAGCGAGGATCCTCTTTCATTTTTTAGGAAAACATCTAACAATTATCCATTTTGGAGTGGGAGTGCAATTTGAGCAACAGAAAAGAGGACAAGGGGTCCAATGGACAAGACATTTCAACAAGAAAGGCCATATGAGGTTGATCTTACCGTTGGGTTTTTTTCCTATCTCAACTTCATTTCGTTTAGTGTTGCTTGGTCAATTTTATTTAATGAGTTGTGTCAATCTCTTGCTCAAAGGGGCTCCAACAAGGTACGTGCCTCCTATTTCAAAGAAGCTTAGAACTGCATTGTTGGTCAAAGAAAAGAAGGTGCATAAAATGTTAGAGTTTATTAAAACATCATGGCCATCATCAGGGGTTAGTATAGTTTTCAATTGATGGGCAAGTAAAGCATGCCATCCTCACATCAACATCATGGTTTTTTTCATGAATGGACCAATCTTTTTGAATGTTGTGGATGCTCTTGGAAAATAGAAGGATGCACAATATATGGGTGACTTGTTCATTAAAGTTCTTTAAGATGTAGGTGTTGATTCTGTTGAAGAATATAACTAGTGTCGGTCTTCATAATTGTATTTGTCAAAAAGAATGAAAAATATTTTTTTGTTGTAAAATATAATTGACTTATTAAAGCATGTGTTTCATGCTTGCGTCAATGGTCAATTGGTCAAAAGCACCCATTGTGTGCTCTAGGGTTGGTGTCTTACATCAAAAGTCAATGTCATGATGTAAAAGACCCTTCTTGGGCTCATTAAGAAATTTATTTTGGTCATGCTAACCCCTCCACCATCAAGTCAACGTCAAACACATCAAGTCGGCTAGCCATCCATTCATGTTGGCCTATTAGAGGAGCTTCCAACAACAGTATATATAGCAATGAGCTCGACGGATTCAAGGAAGTCATGTTATGTTATTTGATCTGCAGTTTGTCTAAAAGAAGAAAGAAATGTGAGGGCCTGAAGAAGAAGAATTAATCCAAGAAAGGGTAATAGAGAAGTTGGTTAAGCTAAGAGAACCGAGATCTTGGTGTTTCTTTGTCACACAAGTTATCTTGAAGAAAATTGCAGGAGTCGAAGATGAAAAGACTAAATTGCAGAAAGAAAGAAGAGACGAAATTCTGGATGACTACTTAAGTGGTGGACTGACTTGGTGGGTGGGGGAAATCTAGGTCTCTGGTCAAAAAGTGTTAAGTTTGTCTCAATTTGATTTAAGTCTACTAGTGAAGAGTTTGACTAGATTTTCCCCTTGTTGCGGGTTTTACCCTAGCTGAGTGCCTACATTTGGCATTCATTGTATGGTATTCATGTTTTGGCATTTATTTGATGATGAGAACACAAATAATTAACATAAGACGTATATAATATCACAAGTAAATTTCAAGTGAGAGAAATTAGGAATAAATGTTGCCCTAAAGGTTTTCTCAACATGGTATCAAAGCTAAGGTCAAGAAGCATTGGTAGTTGAAAGATCAGTATCGTTTAGAGGATAAAGAATAGTCTTCGAGGAAGATCTCCTTGAAGAAATTTTGAACATTTAGAGAGCATATTTCTAGGCACAATTACAAGACTATATAACTAACATCAAGCCACAAACATGAAAGATCGAAGTACCTAAAGGAGCCTAGTAGCATATTTAAGGTATGAAAGGCTAGATCTATAACCTAAAGAAGGTTGAATCCATTGAGGAATAGGGCAAAATTCTATCTTAAAATTTAGCCTCTAGAATCTAGACCGAGAACTATGAAAAGCGAAGTTATGTATAGAATTAAGAATCTAAATTACAAGGACTAGAAACCAGAGAAAGGGCAGATTTTTGAAGTTTCTCTATAATGGTATTGAGGCTTAAAAAGCCGAATTTCTAAAGCTTATCTGCGGTAATATTGAGGCATATTAGGTCGAGTTTGTGGCCTTACAATAGGCTGATCCTGAGTCCTAATCTGAAGTAGGTCGAAAATCCTTTTATTGTTACCTAGTGTCTGAAGCAGTGACATAAATCCAAGAGTTTGAAGCTATGCAAGAAGGAAGACATGTGGAGCACGTTTGAACTGAGTCATTCAATGACCCAAGAGTTACTAAGGCTATTAATCATAACTATGGCATTGATCCGAGCAAGACTATGGCTAGATATTGATATAAAGATCACAAGTAATTGAATCTGAAATGTGGAGACTTACTGTGGTTAAAGGATACGAATCTAGGAATATAAATATAAGGTCCAAACTTCTAAAGTAACATAAAAGTTGACCTGAAAGAACATCGCTGCCTGATATAAAATCTTGAAGTCCATTAATTTTGTAATCTATGGATCATTGCAAAATTGTCAAAGTCTAAATGTCTTATGAAATAAGTGTTGCATATTCTATTATTGAGCAAACAAAAGTAGTATATATCAGTGTGAGTGAAGTCTACATGGAGATATGAAGAGAAAGCATCTAACATTTTTGGACTGGCATGCAATCCTCATCAAACAAGATCAAGTGAGTAATGTTATATTTATGTTTTAGTTATCTAACAATTTGTCTTCAGTTTGCAATAAAAACAAGCTCAAAAAGGAGTATCAAGCTTGACAGATAAAGGTATGAAATATTGAGGAAAGTAGAGTATAATCATTTGCTTATAATATAGTATGAAATGTTCTTAGGGTTTGCAAGTTTTATCGTAATGAAGAATGTTAATACCCAAGGATTGTAAACCTTAGATAAAATATATAGAAATCCTAATTCATAATATTTAGTGTTTGTAGGTATCTGATAGTCTTTTATATAGATAGATTTTATAGGTACTCAAATAATTTGTACTCCAAATCCCTTAAAAATCATTCAAGGTAATGGAAACCCTAGTCAGTCATTATGTTAGTATACTTATATATTTTGGTTGTGGTTGTCCACATATATTGTAGGGGTATATTGAAAGAAGCAAAAGTTGGATCCTTGGGCACAAACTCACTCATATTGTAATAGACCATGAAGATGCTAAGAGGGAGTCCTTCCATAAGGAAGCCCTAAAAGGTTTATCAAAGGAGAAACTCAAGGTATGTTCAAAGATCACATGATTTATAGCTAGTCTTCCTCACATTAAAAGATACGATTATTTTTGGAATTTACTTTACATTACTAACTCTCTCATGTCTAGATCTTTGAATCATAAAGATTTGTGTTAGGGTGATTAATCTCTAGATTGAATCTACCTTTGTCATACTATCTCGTGCCATTGTTTCATTTTGGTGAAACTCTAATCTTTAGGGTTCACTATAAAACCCTACCCTTTTGCTTAGAGTATGTTGTTTGTTATAATGAAAACCTAGTCTACTTAGGGTTTGATGATAAAGTCTGGAACATATATTGATATCCTACTCTCTTAGGGTTTTGGTAATGCTATGAAGAAGCCATAGTCTTTTAGGGTCTATCGTTGATATCTCAGTTACATGATGAAACTCTAGCATTAGGGTTTATGTCAAACACCTTGTGATAGTCAATGTAAAATCCTAGGAATGAAACCCTAGGTGGATGAGCTTCCGCATAGTTGAATACCTAGTTTGGTCAAAATTGAAGTTTGATGTGTATTTAGGGTTCCCGATAAAAATCCTAGTAGGAGATTGATATAAGGAAATAATAATGAAACACTAGATATGAAATGCTAGGATGCTAACTTTGTTGTTGATGTCTATGATTGATGAAATCTAGGGTTTGTAACAAAACCCTAGTACAGTTTGACGTGAAATTCTAAGAGCATAATATTGAAACCCCTGATGTAAAATGTTATGATTGGATTGCTATCTTGATTTAGTTACTAAAGCTTTATGTCTCAATGATGGAATCTAAGGTTTGTAACACAATCTTAGCAAAGTTGTTGAAATCTAGATTATGAAAAGATGTAACTTTTGTTAATAGTAAACCTAACTAGGTTTAGGATTTAGATATCTCAAGCTTGATTGTTTAGATGCTTACATTACAATGACATGCTAACCCTATTTTGATAAAGTTAACTTCTTGCTCCTATATATTTGTACTTGGTTGTACTTATTGAAAGATTTGCGAGTACATGATCTTCAAGTTGATGAAGATGTTCATGACTTGATGAGCATGATGGAAAGAGGGAGCTATAAGAATAATGATGATATTAAAGATAATGTTCCTAAAGAAATGAAGTTTGAAATTTTTCAGATGATATGGTACAAATAAAAAGGAGCCTGTGTGGTTGGAAGAAAGAGGTTTTCGATATAAAGAAAGAGCATATCTCCCCAGTTGAGAGGGAGGACATATTGTGACAACTATAAGACCTTGAAGAAAGAATGAGATCGGAGAATGGTTGAAGCACTACAGATGGTTGTTCTTCAATAAAGTTGTGAGTGATGAAGATGTGAACAAGAATTGGATATTTTGAAAAGTGTTGATGTTGAGTTTGGCGCTGCTAAAGAAGTTAAAGAAGAAAGCTTTTGATGAAGATGTGTTTGGATAATATGATAACCTAAGCAGCATCAGTACAATTGAGAACCCCAGAGATTTATGCTAATTTATATATATTGAAAGTGTATTACTAATTGGGGTTGTGATTGTGTAGGATCTCTCCATAAGAAAGTTGAATATCTTCGAAGCATGCTTGGACTGGTGGATATATTTGATTTAGTTGATAGGGAGAGATGAAGCTTTTTGGGGTGACAAGATGCTTGGGAGGACATACGGTCGGCCTATGATGATGTCTAGATCTCGAAGCAAGGAGGGTATCGTTGGTCTTGTGGAGCTTTGACCTTGGATATGATACCTAGATCTTTGGGTTAGTGTTAGAGTTGAAGCCTGATGGTACCTATAGAGGTTGAAGCTTGGAACACACCTTAGTCCCACCCGATTAGATACAATGGTCAAGTATTTACTCTGTAGCATTGCGTGTTTTGTGACTGTTCATATAACATATCAATTTGAGAACATCATTGTACATATGTATATATGTAATTATGAATACCTCCCTAGTTAAAAGAGAGTGTTGATATGTAATTATGAATACCTCCCTAGTTAAAAGAGAGTGTTGATATGTAATTATGAATACCTCCCTAGTTATGAGGGAATGTTGAAGAATGTAACTAGTGTCGATATTCATAATTGTATTTGTCAAAAAGAACAAAAATAATAATAATTTTTTAAAATTTAATAGACTTATTATTAGTTTGGTCGACGAGTAGATCCCTTCAGGTTGATCTACTTGGATTTTCTCGTGGATGTAGCAGCCACTCAATGTTTGTGAACCACCCTTTAAGAAAAATAATAGACTTATTAAAGGATGGGTTTCATGCTTGGGTCAATGGTCAATAGGTCAAAAGCACCCATTGTGTGCTCTAGGGTTGGTGTCTTACATCAAAAGTCAATGTCATGATGTATAAAACCCTTCTTGGGCTCATTAACAAATTTATTTTGGTCATGTTAACCCCTCCACCATCAAGTTAGCCTCAAACACATCAAGTTTGTTAGCCATCCATTCATGTCGGCCTATTAATGGAGTTTCCAACAACTACATATAGCAATGAGCTCGACCTATTCAAGAAAGTCATGTTATGTTATTCGATCTACAAATTATATAAAAAAAAAAAATGTGAGGGCCTGAAGAAGAAGAATTAATCAAAGAAAGGGTAATAGAGAAGTTGGTTAAGCTAAGAGAACCGAGATCTTGGTGTTTCTTTGTCACATGAGTTATCTTGAAGAAAATTGCATGAGCCGAGGATGAAAAGACTGAATTGCAGAAAGAAAGAAGAGACGAAATTTTGGATGACTATTTAAGTGGAGGACTGACTTGGTAGATGGAGGGAATCTAGGTCTTTGGTCAAGAAGGGTCAAGTTTGTCTCAATTTGATTTAAGTCTACTAGTGAAGAGTTTGACTAGGTCTTCCCCTTGTTAGGGGTTTTGTCGTGGCTAAATGCCTACATCTGGTGTTCGTTGTATGGTCTTCATGTTTTGGCATTTATTTGATGATGAGAACACTAAAATAATTAACATAAGACAAATATAATATCACAAGTAGATGTCAAGTGAGAGAAATTAAGAATGAATGTTGCCCTAATGGTTTTCTCAATAGATTCTTGTTTGCAAATTATTATAGATAATGCACCTATTTGCAAGGCTGCTAACATGATGGTGGAAGTTAAATATCCACAAATATTTTGGACACCTTACATTGCCTATTCTTTGAATTTAGCACTTAAATCTATTTCTTCTAATGTGGCAAGGATAAGAAGTCTTATTGAGGATGCTTGCCATATCTACAATTTTGTACAAAACCATATCAATGCCCTCATAGTCTATAAAGAGTAAACACATATATCATTGTTGAAGATCGCAGGTACACAATTTGCCTCCTCATTCACCATGCTTAAGAGGTTAAGGGAGGTTAAAACTGCTCTTGGGGACATGGTTATCTTAGAGTTTTGGTCATTTTGGAGAAAGATGGATCAAGCAACTTCAAAAAAGATCAAGGATACAGTGTTATATTATGGATGGTGGGAGAGGGTAAATCTTACCATGAAGATCATCGATCCTATAATTGCTTTATTGCAATTTACAGATATGGACTAGCCCATCCTTAAAGAGGTTTATGAGGAGTGGGATTCCATGATTGACTCTGTGAAGACCATTATTTCCTAGAATGAGTACCCTAAGTATGGGACATTAGTAAAGGCTTTTTTCACCACCATAAAAGATATTCTTGTCAGCAAGTGTGATAAAAATTGCATAGCTTTGCATTGCTTAGCTCATTAATAAGAAATTAATGATTGGTTCAATGGTGGGCCTTCACGCAAATTCTCTCCTAACATAGATGGTGAGATTTCACAGGGGAAAAAGGATGCATTTAAATGGATATATCAAGATAAAAGATCCCTTGATGAGGTGGAGGAGGCCTTCACAAAATTTTCCATTAACACTAGGATATTAGAGGCTATGATGTGCTTAGACACAGGGGGCTATGAAGCCCTATGCCTGGTGAGAAACTCATGTGGCAACATGTACTACTCTACAACAATTACCCATCAGGTTCCTCTCTCATATTACTTCATCCTTTTGTTGCAAGATGCAGTGGAGTACATACGGGAATAGGTATAGTTTGAAGAAGATTAAGTTTGAGCAGTCTAGGGTAAAGAAAATGGTGTATGTGCACATCAACATTCATCTTATTTACAGGTAGAAGGAGGAGTGAAAAGACAAAGATGTGGGATGTGTTTCTTGATGATAGGGGTTTTGACAATAGTGTTGAGTTGGCATTCACTGACTTGGATCTTAATGAACCAACACTAGAGTCAGTCACTTTTGATAATGGTGGCCCTCTTGAGGGATCATCTTCTAACATATGCAAAGATTAGGTTGTATATAGAGGAGGATGGAGAAGAGAACTATGATAGTGATGTTGATTTTGATGGTGATGAAATGGGGGACCACTGACAATCATAAGCTATGAGATTCTTCCATCCTGATCTATAGTTCTAGTATCTACCGTGTTTTTTATTTTCCATTAGCATTCCCGCCTATAGTAGCAATGACTCAGTGAGTCAATATCTATGTAATACATTTTGATTTTGATGACTTATGAAAAACTTGCAATTTGTGGTTTTAATTTCTTTTGTGTTTGTCACTTTATCATCATTAATGTGGTACTAGTTGTATGTATGATTGAATTTGTATCATCATGTAAATGTTATTGTTTCTAAATTGAATCTTTGTCTACATTTCATTTTTTATGTGTAATTTACTATTTTGTTATACACACACACACACGCACACATAGATAACGTGTCCCCTATCCCTCGTTCCAAGTGTCATCGTGTCACGTGTCAAATACTCGTATCTTCGTGTGTTATTCTGGGGGTCGTTATGTCACGTGTCGGATACTCGTACTTCCATGTCTTCCGTATTCAGTTCCAGGGGTCGTTGTGTCATGTGTTAGATACTTGTATTTTCATGTCCTCCATGTCTCATGTCATTATTTCATGTGACTTAGGCTACACTATTTAGTATTATGCACAATCCTTACACTTGCCAATTTTGAAAAAGGTCGAGCAATTTAAAAAAGGGATGAATGGCATTCCATAATTCGTAGTAAGGTTCATAAAGAGCCTATGAGATAGATAATTGTCTTCATAACAACTTTTATTCCTCATATTTCTTTTTAATGATGGTTATGTTAAAGCGTAAAATTAATTCCTATTGTTTTTGGGTAGCATCAAATGTGCTCTAGCCATGAAATTTGGTGGAGAGACTAAGACACATGAGATCTCCAAGACCCAGAAATCGTTTGGAGAAATTCCACCTAGATGAGGAGTTATTAAATAATGGGTTCCTAAGTCTAAACTTAGGAAAATAAAAATATTAATGTGTATTAATAAAATATGGGTGATAAAGTTCTAAGTGACGAGGATGAAGCTAGTTCTAATCGTAACCGTTGATTAAGGAATTAATCTCGGTCATTGATTCGTCAACACGAAAAGTATAAGAGGAGGCTTGAGGGTTATTTGGAGATACACCAAGTGATCAAAGAATTCAATTTTCTGGGGTAAGGTTTGCTGAGGAAATCGAGTTAGTGATCAGAGTTGCAAGTGAAGCACAGTTTAGCAAAGGGATTTTCATTTGAGGGTGAAGAATACATAGTAGAGAGGCAGCGCAGTGCGGGGAGAGACAGCGAAGGCCCTGGAAGGGCTGACGTAGAGGCTGACGCAGAGGACGTAGCGGCTAATGTTGGGCCTTCGAAGCAGCGTTGGGGAGATTTTGTGTGGCAGACTGGGAGCAAATCAACAGATTCTGAGCCAAGAGAGTATTATGTAAAAAATTAGTTAATTTTAGGTTTATTATTTAAATTTAAGTTTAGCCAGACGAAAGGGCACAATCATAAGATCATGCCCTTTCCCAAAGGGTGCCCATGGCGGTATATAAGCCAGGCAACCCATTGTAAATGATCATCATCTGTAATTTCATCTTTTAATAAAATATTTATATATATATTTCTGTATATCAAGAAGTTATTCGTTTCATCTGGTATCAGAGCGTACGATCCTCGGTTGCTCTGTTGTGCACAGGTCTAAATAGCCATTCGTTTCCACCGTTTAGTTTTTTCTTTCCACCGTCCGACTGTGCCAATCCGCTGTTCTGCCCGCTACATCTATCTTCTACACCCCCAACCCCTGTCCACTTCGTTGCTTCCGCCTTTCCAGTCGTCCGTGTATAACTGTTTCCACGCCCGCAACAGTGATCCGCTTGCCCATTCTGCCGCGACTGTCTTACACACTTAACCGTTACCGACCCCTGCACGTTGTCGTCTATCAACTGACACCCTTCAGACCGGTTCCTTGTGTCATCTGCCCTGTTGTCACGGGCCAAGTGTATTTATTCTAAAACGCAGACAACAGTTCCGTTGATTTTTTCTGTCGGGAAGTCGTTACGCCGAGTGGTGATACGGGTGTGAGACGTGATACCGTTTGAAGTGGATCACCACATCATATTACGAAAACATTGCGTTAATACACAAACAAAACGTGACCCTTCCTTGAGACGTGACCATCCATTATACGCATACACATTATATATATATAAATACATATGAATTATAATTTTATGTAGTTTTAATTATATATATTTATAATTATATATAGTTTTAATTATATAGTTATAATTACATATATAACGTTAATTTATATATATATATATATATATATATATATATATATATATATTTTATATAATATATAATATATGTAATTTAATTAATTAAAAATTATATATATATACATATAAGTTAATTTTTAATTAAAATTATTTTAATTAATTAAAAGCTATATGTATAAAATTTATTTTAGTTAATTAAAAAAAAAAAGGAAAAATATTTTCGCTAGCAAGTAAATATACGCCCCCGCAAACCCGCTCAATGTCGACAATGACAATGGCGGATTTCCAAAAAAAATTGTTGGATGCGGAGCATAAGATAAATAACAACCACGACGAGGTCACTAAAAGATTAAACGAGTTTCAGATCAAGCTTGGGGAGCACGCTGACGAAATCAAATATCTTCACGATACGACAAATCGAATAGAAATAAAGATGGAAAATTACCATGTCCAAACAGAAGCAGGCATCAGAGAGGTCTTAACAATGCTGAAAATTCTGTGTAAAAGGTCGAATTGTACACCCGAACAACTACTAAAAGAAGGTGAAGAAAATCAAGAACACATCTCGTTAGATTCAACTAAGTCCACAGACCCTCATGACAAAGTTGAATCCCCAAAAAAATCAGCGACACCCCACCAAGAAGCGAGTAACACAACCTTTACAAACAAGCAACTCTGGGATAACTTTACCAATCAACACCCTTTTTTCGCTCAACCGGTAGCAACATACCAGCGAAGGGCAAAAGTCGAGATGCCTAAATTCGATGGAAACGAAAAAAACAATGTTGCATGGATAAATAAAGCAGAAGAATACTTTGAGATATATGACATCAATGACGATGACGAAAAGCTCAGGCATGCATCCATGAAAATGGAAAGAGAAGCATATAACTGGTATATGTGGTGGAAAAAGACAACACACGTCATTCGCTGGAGAAAATTTAAAGATGCATTCTTCAAAAGATTCCAAGGTGTAAGAGAAGAAGAGTTCTTTTCAAAACTCATCAAGTTACGACAAAAAGGAAGTGTGGACAAATACACTCAAGAATGGGAGACCTTAGTAACACAAGTACCTGGGTTATCAGAATCTCGTCTAATTCAGTCATACATCTCGGGACTCAAAACCCATTTACAAGCAGAACTTGAGATGCATGACATTACATCTATAGAAGTAGCAAGACGAAAAGCAAAAACAGCCGAAAAGAAATTCGAACCAATATTTTGGTCAAAAGCAGAAAAAACTTATGCAAGACAAAGGATACCCCAGTATGTGGACTCCAATAATACAAGATATGTTCCACCACATCGTCGTGAAGATGAAAAGTCTAATGTGGAAATACAAAGGATAAAAGAGGGAAAATGTAAACGCTGTGGTGAGAAGTGGGACCCCAAACATAGATGTGCTAAAGGAAAAGAACCAAAGAACCTATATAATTGTGAAGCAACCAATGATTCAAACAGTGAAGATTATGACATAGAAGACACAGAAGACGCCCCAGAATTCTCACCAGAATTAGATGATGGAAGTATTCCACAAGTGTCATTATCAGCTATGACAGGTATATCACAACCTCAGACTTTAAAATTAAAAGGACACATAAAGAAGAACAACGTAGTGGTTCTCATAGACTCTGGAAGCACACACAATTTTTTAGATGCAACCGTGGCAAAGAGACTCAATATCTTTTCATTTCCCTTACCAAACATGAAAGTGATGGTAGCTAATGGTAAGAAGATTGAAAAGGTAGGGAAATGCCATAAGGTCAATTTGCAGATTCAAGACTTTAATATAGAGTCTCCATTCTTCACGGTACCATTAGGAGGAGTAGATGTAGTCTTAGGTATCCAATGGCTACGAACTTTAGGTACTTATGCCGCCAACCATCAAGTACAATTTATAAAATTCAAATGGGGAGGTCAGAAGTACAAGCTACACGGATTCCAAGCACCAGAAAATCAAGTTACATCATCATCCCAGATGATGAAGCTGAGTCGAAATGGAGCACCTGCTTATGTAATACAATGTCACCAATTAGAAATGTTATCTGCAGATATGACTAGAGAAGAGTCACCAGGGATACAAGATCTGATTCGGAAGCATGAAAAAGTAATTCAAGACCTACCTATGAAGAGGCCGCCTAATAGGGAAATTGAGCATACAATAGAAGTCAAGGCAAGATCAGGTCCTGTCAACATCAAGCCATACCGATATCCACATCACCAAAAAATGGAAATTGCAAGATTAATCCAAGACCTTTTAAAATGTGGGACCTTGATCATCTTGGAATATCTGATCAAGTGGAAGGACTTACCCCAAGAAGACGCTTCCTGGGAGAATGAATCATTCTTCAACAACATCCGTCGTTGCTTATGCTTTGAGGACAAAGCATTCTTTCGAGAGGAAGGCAATGTTATGTAAAAAATTAGTTAATTTTAGGTTTATTATTTAAATTTAGGTTTAGCCAGACGAAAGGGCACGATCATAAGATCATGCCCTTTCCCAAAGGGTGCCCATGGCGGTATATAAGCCAGGCAACCCATTGTAAATGATCATCATCTGTAATTTCATCTTTTAATAAAATATATATATATATATATTTCTGTATATCAAGAAGTTATTCATTTCAGAGAGGGTGACGTAGCTCCTGGAGGAGTGACGCAGTTCCAGAGCAGTGCTTGGAGCAGCTTTTGTTGTGCAGCATAAGGAACAATCAGAGTCACTGTGGGGTTTGATCATCCAATTGCTGATTTGTTGGAATATCTGTCTCCGGATAGAGGTACTAATGTAGAGGATATTCTCTATTGGGTGAGCCATTTCTAGCACCCTAGTTGTATTCACGAAATCTGTTTAATAATACAAACCCTCTATATGTTGCACTGGTTTTCCCGAATTGGGTTTTTCCAGGGACAATTGTCCAAAAATAACGATGTCCCTTGTGTTATTGTCTCTGTTTATTTCAGTGCATGATTTGTATATTTGTGAAGGCTGCAATAGTGTTTACTTCGATGTTTATGCAATTAAATAACTTGTTAATGTAAAGAACAAGTAGGAGATTGTAAACTAGTAATTGCAGTAGGGGTTTATGATGTGTTAGATTCAGGAATTTTCACATGGTATTGGAGCGATCGCAGATCATAGGCCACTGAGGACACCAACTGAGAAAATCTGAGAATTTGCAGCATAGAAGCTACTATCCCGAGAGATAGCGTTGTTCCAGAGTTGAAGAGGCAAGAAGAGGAGTGATGCAGTGTAGAGAGAGTGACGAAGAGGCTCACACAGTGCCTGCGTCAGTACTTTGAGCCAATAGAAGGGCCAGCACAGAGGCAAAGGAGGGCATATCAGGCTCATGCAGAGCCACGTCATCTTTATGAGCCAGGAAGGATTGATGCAGTTGGTCAAGAGGAGCAGATTCAGCTTACGCAGTGATTGTGCAGAGCCTAAAGGACTCGGATTCTTCGAGTTGTCGGGGTTAAGGGAGCTGTGCAGATTTTGATTTGAGGAGCTGGTGGGACGTTGTTTCTGTTGGTGCATAACAGTGTCTAAGGAGATTGAACCAAGGTAGAGGGAATCAATACCTCAACGGATTTCTAGGCAAGAAATCTAAATCCGAATTGCAGCAGCAAAGGAGGATTGGAGAGGAGTGATTCGACAGTTGGCCGAAGGATATTCGAGAGGGAAATCAGGACTCAGAAGGAGTCTAGAAAAGAGGAGCAGAGATGGCAGCGAACGGATTGAGGGATCAGGACAGATTGGACAAGGTTTCCAATTTTGTCATCTGGAAGGCTAGGATCCTGGCAATCCTAGATAAATATCGCATCAAGGACTATGCCTTAAAAACAGTAGTTGTCCTAGTTGACCCTGATGAAAATGAGAAGTATGAGGAGGCCCAGGCGAAGGAAAAATGCATGATCCTAGACGGGGTCAAGGATCATGTAAAACCACATATTGCTGAGAAGACAAGAGCAAGGGAGATGTGGGAGACCCTGACCACCTTATACCAGGGCTCTTCCGTGCAACGGAAGATGTTATTAGAGAATCAGTTGAGGTCATACCAAATGTAGAAAGGGGAGGAGATAGATCCCTTCCTTCTCAGGTTGCAAGGGATTCGTAACCAGCTTACTTCCGTAGGGTCTACACTGGATCCAAAGTCCATGGTCAGGATTGCCTGAATGCAGTCTCCGAGGAGTGGGAGACATTTGTCCAAAGCATTTTGGGTAGAGCGACTCTTCCAAGTTGGGAGGAGATGTGGGCAGCTCTTCGACAGGAAGAGCTCAGGAGATTGACCAAGGCAGGGAGTAGCAATAAGGGAGTTTGAACCAAGAAGGAGGAGGAGGATGCAGCTCTCGCAACTGCGAGACAGCGGGTTACAGAAGAGGAAGAAGAAAGACATCTCCAAAGTCAAGTGCTTCAACTGTGGGGAGCTGGGACATTATGCCTCTCAGTGCCCTAGGAAGAAAGGCAAGGGAGAAGCTTCTGACTCAAATGTTGCTCCAGCAAAGGCGGAGAAGGATATCGAGACTGATGATGATTGTGCCATGAGTGCTCATGCGCCTCTAAAGAAGAGGTGGGGAGACTTGGAGCTGTAGTCGAGAGGACTACAGAAGGAGGGTAGGATCCTTGAGGTGCCCAAACTCTTGGATCACATCCGCCTACAGGAGCCCTTAAAGACAGTAGCATGATGACAGGTGTTGGGTGGAGCAAGGTGTGACGGAGCGGCAAGGCAGTGCTAGAGTGTAGAAGTTTGTAGCAGTGCAGTAAAGGTTGCAACAGTGCGAGAGGCACAGAAGAGGTTGCAACAACACAGTCGTAGTAGAGGGAGCACAGGATAGCAGCAGAGGTAGCTTCAGCATCACGAGGCTTCCAGACTGACCAAGATGTCATTGCTTGGGTGAAGTAACTTACTTCTCGGTAACTGAGTTGCAGTGCAACAGTTAGTAGTGGCAGTGCTATGGGTAGCATGATGTAGCATGTTGAGAGGGAGTTGCAGTATACATGTAGCAGTGGCAGTGGTAGTGTCATGGGCAGTAGTACAAGAAGCAACAGCGCAGTGGATGTGTGGCAGCAGGCCAAGCATCAGCACAGAGGACTGATGCGGAAGATCAGTGTGATGCTTGTATGATGAAGCATTGCTAGAGCACATTCCTCGCTAAGAGAGAGTGTTGATTTTGGATAGCATTGGATGTGCTCTAGCCATGAAATTTCGTGGAGAGGCTAAGGCACATGAGATCTCCAAGACCCAGAAATCCTTTGGAGAAATTCCACCCAAATGAGGATTTATTAAAATAATTAATATTTTTAATGGGTTCCTAAGTCTAAACTTAGGAAAATAAAAATATTGCTGTCTATTAATAAAATATGGGCAAGAAAGTTCTAAATGACAAGGATCAAGCTAGTTCTAATCTTAGCCATTGATTAGGGACTTAATCTCGGCCTTTGATTCGTTGGCAGGAAAAGTATAAAAGGAGGCTTGAGGGTCAGTTGGAGATACACCAAGTGATTAAAGAATTCAATTTTCTGGGACGAGGTTTGCTGAGGAAATCGAGTTAATGATTAGAGTTATAATGAGGGGCAGTTCAGCAAGGGATTTTCATCTGCGGCTGAAGAATACATAGTAGAGAGGAAGCGCAGTGTCGGGAGAGACAGCGCTAGCACTAGAAGGGCTGACGCAGAGCACGCAGAAGGTTGTCGTAGGTGATGCAAAGGCCGTAGAGGCTAATGCTGGGCCTTAGAGGCAGCGATGGGGAGATTCTGTGGGGTAAACTGGGAGCATATCAGCAGATTTTGAGCCAGGAGAGGGTGACGCAACTCCTGGTGGAGTGACGCAATTCCAAAGAGTGCTTGGAGCAGCTTTTGTTGTCCATCCTAAGGAACAACCGGAGTCACTGTGGGGTTTGATCATCCGATCGTTGATTTGTTGGAATATCTGTCTCTAGAAAGAGGTACTACAGCTGAGGATATTATTTGTTGGGTGAGCCATTTCTAGCACTCTAGTTGTATTCATGAAATCTGCTTAATAATACAAACCCTCTATATGTTGCACCGGTTTTCCCGAATTTGGTTTTTCCGGGGACGATTGTCCAAAAATAACGGTGCCCCTTATGTTATTGTCTCTATTTATTTCAATCCATGATCTGTATATTTGTGAAGTCTGCAATAGTGTTTACTTCGATGTTTATGCAATTAAATAACTTGTTAATGTAAAGAACAAGTAGGAGATTGTAAACCAGTTATTGCAGTAGGGGTTTCTGATGTGTTAGATTCAGGAATTTTCACAATTCCCTTCTCAATAGGTCTTGTAGGCTTTTACTAATATGTTAAAAACTACTTCTAAACACGTTGGTTATGTAAAGAGATTAGGTTCATATTTCAAATTAAGAAGGTGTTTTGAATAGGAATTTATTCAAAGATTTAGTACCCAATCCAAGTCGCTACTATCTAATTGTTTGCACAATGCTTGACGTTGGGATGGCTTGAAAACACATGTACAATATGTAAAAGTTGATGATGGAAGAAAAAAATGAGAAAAACAAGAGGAATAACCACAAGGATCAGCTCTTTGAAATATTGCATTTGTTGTTTTCTTGACATAGAGGCTTTGCTTTGTTGAAAAGTCTAACTAGGTTCGGTCTTCATAATGACATGTGTAATTATGATTTTATGTAATTGATTTAAAGAAGAAAAATAAAGTTATTTTTGTAATACTTGAATCATGGGTTTCATGATCAAGGAATTTTATTTAGTTAAAGCTCCCATTGTGAGCAATTAGGCTTGGTCATCAAGTCATAAGATTCATAGACTCAATGTCAAGTTTGAAGACCCATTTTGGGCATGTAATCCATTGTAAAAGAATTATTATTAGCCCTTCAAGACCTTCTAACAAGTTCTTCTTCATGTCGGCCTAAGGATGCTTCCAAGATGACAAGTCGGCTAACCTATATCACAAGTCGGATTATATTGATGGACGAAACACTATATATAGGCAGCTCGGCCTCCATTTGAGGACAAGAAATCCGGTCAAGCAATTCTAAAGAAGAAGAAGTGTGAAGACATCAAGAAAGAAGCCTCATCATCAAGCGAAGCATAAAGGAAGTCAACCGAGTTAATTTATGATCTATTTTAGGGCTCATCTCTTCCACACGTGTGAGACTACAGTGTTGTTTACTACATAAAAAGACCGAGGTATTACAATCATACTGAGAGGGTAGTTTTGGGAGAAAACAAGGAAGATCCCACGGTGAATTTCCAAGGAAGAAGTCTCCTTCTAGAGCGAGGAAAATCAAGAGTCAAGATTGGTCAATCTCATGTGTTAGGATTTCTAAATTAGGGTCGAAAGTTGCAGATTTGTTCCAAGGTACCAAAATTCTAAAGGATAGACGAGAAGGAGGAAGAAGCAAGGAGTTTGACTATTGTTGACTCAAGGAAGAAGAAACTCATCAAGAAAACCTTGTGACTTGGTCTTGGTGAGGTTAAATAGGTCAAGGATCTTGGTCTTGGTATTCGTCAATTGAAGTCTTTATAAGGAGAAGAATTCGTTTAGGTTTTCCTCTCAAGTTGGAGAGGCTTTAGCCTCGGTTGATTGCCTACATTCAGTGACTCTTGTCTCTTTATTGTTTATGCATTGGTAATTATTTGATGAAGAAGAACACAAAAATAATCTAAGTAAAGAGAAGATCCTAATCTCAAGAATTAAAAAGCATTCGCAAGCAGTTCTCATTAGAAGAGAAATCTCATAATACCATTGTCCTAGATTTCTCAACATGGTATTGGAGTTAAGGTGACAAAGTCAAGGAATGGCATATTATCATGGGACACTCAAGGATCAAATCTCAATAAAGACAACAAAGCAAATCTAAGAAGATCATCTTGGAGTCAACATCTACAAAGAAGTATCAAAACCCTAGATTGAAGAAGAAGTCTACACCAGCAAAGGTATTGGGATCCCCAAGTCATCAAAAGGACCACAAAGACCCTACTCAAGATAAAGGGACTTATAAATCAAGTTTCTTACTAAAGAAGCAAGATCAAGGACATTGTCATCATCTTCAGAAGTTCTAAGGCAATCTCCTCTCGTTGAAGCAAGGACCTTACCAACGTTTTCATCATCTTCAGAAGTTCTAAGGCAATCTCCTCTCGTTGAAGCAAGGACCTTACCATTGTAGAAGACCATCCAAGAAGCATCAAGAAGTCATCATTGATCATCATCATCAAGGACATTACCATCAAAGGACCTAAAGTGATCTCCCTCTTTCTAGGGTCAAGGATCATTCTTGAAGAGAACTATCTTCATCAAGGAGAAGCTCTCTATTAACTATATCATCATCAAAATTCAAGGAGGCAACAAGTGGAAGAAGCATCTTCACAAGTATATTTATGTCTGAATCTGTCAAAATGTCTTTTTGCAAGGAAAGCAACAAATTGGTTGGGGCTTCAAACTATCTTACATAGGGCAGATCTGAATCTCATTGAAAATGAGGTGATGGATCATGTGAAAGGCTCTATCACTAAATCATCGAAGGAAGATGCTCAAGCACTTGCAAAGTTTATGAAAGGGAAAGTGAGGGCTCAAAGGATTCTCATAGAATCCATCAAGGATACCTCATTCCATATGTATCCAAACTCGACACCTTAAAAGAAATATATGACAAATTGGTAGAGTTGTTTTCCGTAAGAACTGCAGGAGAAGTTATCTCTCTAAGGTAAAAACTCTAGAAGCTAAGGATATCAAAAGAAGAAGGGATAGCCTCATACTTTATGAGGATATCTGAAATAAGGGATCAACTTCAAGATCTGGGAGAAATAATGTCTAACAAGGAGATGACCACTGTAGTATTAAATACACTACCAGAGGAATGGGATAACTTTACTTCAAGTATTTATGGGAAGAAAGAAGCTACTCCATCCCAGGATCTATGGTGTCTATGCAAAATTGAAGAAACCCTACTGAAGGCAGAAACTAATGTAGGATCTAGTGAGCAAAATAAAGCATCCAAGACCTTGTCACAAGCTCTTCTTCATGTTGACCCAAAGATGCTTCCAAGATGACATGTCAGCTTATATTGATGGACGAAACACTACATATAGGCAGCTCAGCCTCCATTTGAGGACATAAAATCTGGTCAAGCAATTATGAAGAAAAAGAAGTGCGAAGACATCAAGAAAGAAGCCTCATCATCAAGTGAAGGAGAAAGGAAGTCTACCGAGTTAATTTTTGATTTGTTTTAGGGCTGATCTCTCCACACATGCGAGACTACAATGTTGTTTACTGCATAAAAACACTGAGGTATTATAGTCATATTGAGAGGGTAGTTTTGGGAGAAAACAAGGAAGATCCCAAGCCGAATTGTAGGGAGAAGAAAATCAAGAGTCAATATTGGTCAATCTCAGGTGCTAGGGTTTATGAATTAGGGCAAAAAGTTGCATATCTGTACCAAGGGACCGAAATTCTGAAGGATAGCTGAGAAGGAGGAAGAAGCAAGGAGTTTGACTATCGTTGACTCAAGCAAGAAGAAACGCATCAAGGAAATCCTATGACTTGGTCTTGGAGAGGTTAAATAGGTCAAGGGTCTTGGTCTTGGTATTCATCAATTGAAGTCTCTATAAGAAGAAGAATTCGTTTGGGTTTTCCTCTCAAGTTGGAGAGGTTTTGGCCCTAGTTGATCGCCTACATTCTGTGTCTCTTGTCTCTTTATTGTTTATGCATTGGTAGTTGTTTGATGAAGAAGAACACAATAATAATCTAAGTAAAGAGAAAATCCTAATCTCAAGGATTAACAAGCATTCACAAGCAGTTATCATTAGAAGAGAAATCTCATAATACCATTGCCCTAGATTTCTCAACATGCTTTGATATAATGTTGTTTCTGAAAATATAATATTTAAATCAATAGAAACCCAAATTGAAAACCCTCATACAATGCCGATGTTTTGAGCTGCAATTTGTACAATATATTTTGATTCACTGCAATACAAGAATAATGGATCTGGAAAGAGTGATCATATTGTCCAATCATGAATATCCATGATTGTCAAAATTGAAGATACATGTCGGAAATTTCGCTGAAACTTGCCCAAAAATCCCAAAATCTCTCTAGAAAATCTTTGAAATTTGCTCAATACATCCCTAAAATCTACCTGGAACACCTTGAAGATAGTTAGCAAGTCCTAAGTCCCCAATAAAACCTCCACAGTTTGGAGATATTTTCTAAAAATTCTCAAGTCACCCGAAGAACATAGAAAGACAGGATAGTTAGCAAGTCCTAAGCCCCCAATAAAACCTCCACAGTTTGGAGATATTTTCTAAAAATTCTCAAGTCACCCGAAGAACATAGAAAGACAGGATACTAAGGTCTTTTTTAATGGAACGGTCTCATACAGCATAGTAGAACATAGAAAGACAGGATACTAAGGTCTTTTTTAATGGAACGGTCTCATACAGCACAGTATAATACTTATGATGCCAAAAATATTGAAAATGTCGCTTTTAATAAAATTTCTACCAATTTCAAAAACTATATCTGTTCCAAATATTTTGAAGAGGCTAATTTTAAAAATATTGAAGACGGTGACTTGTGAAACTTTGCACCCATTTCAAAAATTATACCTATTTACCCAGTCTACATAACTAGGACTTAAAGACTCTTTGCTATGTATAGAAAGTCTTCTCTATAACCATGGCATGGTTAAGAACAGTCACGTTGGATTCTAACTATGATTAAAAGAAGAAAAGCTACCAAAATGGAGCTTTTACATAGTTAAGATGTGCCACGTTGGGTTTGATTACGATAAAGAGAGGAAAAGCTACTGAAATGGAGCTTTTACATTTTGTTAGAATTTTAAACAAAGAAATAAGGAAAAAAAGGCTTCTCCATTCTTCCACAATCATTAGCTCTCTGGCTTATCTAAACAAACCTGTCAAACAATTTACAGGATCACCACAACGATAATGGTGGAGTTTCAGAAAAGAAATTGTAGAATGAAGGAAAAATTATCACATAATAAAGGAAACCCGCGAAATGATCACCATCAACAATTATCTAGCCCCTTTATCAAAAACATTAGAAGGAGAACGGAGGGTCTGCAATATCTTTGTTCACATGCTCCCAACAGACGAAGAAACCTAGAGACAGTGGAGGCAATACAAAGGTTATATTAATTCTCTCCTCGAAGACACGCCATCACATGATGCAACCATTAACGAATTCCTGGAATTTGACAGGAATTATACTTAAGAAGGTATAAACAGATTCACAACTCGAATACTACAGTCCATGTCTACAGGGGGTAATTGAAAACAAGGGAAAAATATCCAATGTCTTCACACAACTTCCTATGTCCGCATGGACAGAAACAAAGTTAAAACAGATTACACGAGTTTCCTCCCACAAAGGGAGGAAGGAATCGAGGGTACGAACAGATATGCTGTGCTGATCGGTCTACTTCCTATCCTTTCATATTTATTGAATACGAACTCTCAGCATCGGCGCATCTTAAAAGGGCAAATCAAATTAAAAAGCCGGAAAGAAAAACATCGCCGAGGCACCGGGAAGAAAAGCCTTGCGCAAGACGCAAATGGCTTTCCCTCGTTTATTCTATCTTCCTGTGGTCCGCCTCTCGCGGCCAGTTATTTTGCGACTTTCACGAAGGATCCAGCAAACGACATGAATATCAGGGCAAGCATAAAGAGATTTATTTAGTGGCGAACAATTGACATCGATACTAAGTCAGGTATCGAAAGTTTATTTTTATAATGGCGAACTATTGTGAAAATCATTTTATATATCATTAAATTATATTTCCATTAGCTTAATTGTCATTGCACGTCATTTAATTTGACTGAGGAGAAGGCTCATAATGAACTTAAGCTTTAAATTAAATCCAATTTAATTCGCCCCCACGGTGTTATTATCTCGCTTAATCCATTGGATATAGATTGTGGGTTATTATATGGGTTAATCTTTTGGTGAAACGCTCAACTCCAGTTCTATGCTCTTTAAACAAAAGACACTTTCATTTGTAAAATAGCTTTTACTAAAGTCAACAGCGTGGGAATCCAAAAGGGTTTAAGGTATAAATTCTAATGCGTGGGAAATATTATATTGTTTTCTATTGTTTCACGACTTAAAATATAAGTAGGAATTCCAATTTGAGAAATTTTAGGACTAACTTAAAGAGTTGTAAAAATTTCTCTGGCTTCCTATTTATATAGTATTTTTTTCTATTTTAAAAAGGCATTTGTATCTATTTATTAGATGTTTTTTCTAATGATTTTTCTAGGGTTGTACTTTACAGTTATAAAGAACTTGTTAAGGGAAGTTGAGAACATTTAAGTAAAATTACAATAAAAGCCTTCAATATTGACCTTATTTAGATGGAAAGCCAATTCATTTTTTAAATCTTTTAGAAAAATATCAGCATTTTTTTTTGTCAATGATTGTTTTTCATTATTAGAATCATCTTTATGGGACTTTGGCAACTCATTTAGTGGAAGTCATCTTCTAATTGCAATGAAACCACATAACAATTTAAATTAGGAAATTGTGAGTTTGAATGAGATCAACCTTCAAACATGTCGACCAAGTTTGATTTAATGAACAAAAGTCAAAATCACAACTTTTGTATGCTAGTTATGCTCGTTTAACCTAAGGTTATACTATTTCATCATGCCTTTAGGGCTTCTAGAGATAACAAGTTGAAGCAGAGCAATCAATAATGCAATCAACTAAGTGGTTGAGGGGTTGGTTGAGTAACTAACTTGCAAACAGGTGTTCAACTGGTCAACTAGCAAGACCGCCGAATGAGTGGTTGGAGGAATCGACTAAACGGTCAGGTCGGCTCAAGCAGTCAACTAGCTGATGAGAAATGAGTTGACTAAAACAATCAACTAGCCAACAAAATAGCATAGATTTCACGAAAACAGTTGGAACCACTGACACTCATTTGTGGAATGAATCTTCCACCGTTCAAGAAACTTCGTTAAATTTGGACACTAAAAATAAAAGACCCTATGGGCAAAATATGCATTAAATGAATAATTGAAATCATGAAACATTGTTTTATTATCATGCATTGTGATGTGCTTAAGTGTCATAACGGTGTCTTTAGACACCACCCATCATCCTAGAGTATTTTTTTTTTGTTATTTTTCCTTTTAGAATTAGATATATGTTCTTTGTTCTCATATTAAATCCCCAAGACAATATTAGAGCTAAAGATTTTGACCTAACCCTGTTGTCCAGATCGTGCTAACACAATATTAGAGCTAACGATTTTGACCTAACCCTGTTGTCCAAATCGTGCTATGTCTAATCCTCTGGTCATTAACTTTTTGTTGATTGATTTGTTGACTAGAACCAATTACTTTGAACAGATGGCTTCAAAGATTATGTCATTTGAATAAACAAAATTATGTTGTTTGGGCACTAGATATGAAAACCCTACTGAAGAGAAAAGGGCTCAGGTCATTTACAAAGGTCACCACTCCTAATCTGAAGGATGGCAAAATGAAGTTTGTTGTTGATGAAAAGAGACAAGATTGTCAAGGCCATTGCAACCTATATTGTTCAGGAAATTCATTTTCATACATTGGATCAACTGTCCTCATGAGGTATGGAAGAAGTCGAGGTCATTGTTTGACAAAATTCAGGAAAGACAAGTCATGCAATTAAAGAAAGAATTGATCTCCCTTGATACTCATTCCTTTGAAACAAGTGAGACGCTCTAGCTCGTGTTAAAGAGCTACAGTTGAAGTTGAACTATTCCAAAAAAGATGGGCAATTCATTGAGCTAGTCCAGATGAATCTAAGAACACCTTATGATGTGTTATATTCCTCATTTCACACTAATTGGAGATCGCATAAGGATGATGGTAACGATTACACCTTTGATCGATGGGCAACTTATTGAACTAGTCCTAATGAATTTGAAAACACCTTATTATGTGATATATTCCTCGTTTCGAGCCAACTGGAGATCGCATAAGAAAGATGTTAAAGATTACACTTTTTATGATTTATTGATCAAAGGAACAACATATATTGTTTAATGAAGGGAAGCTTGGTAGTAAACAACAGGCTCACTTGCACATAGGGAGGGGAAATTCAATGCAGAAGGAGAAAGGAAATTAGCAAGAGTGTCATGACCAAAAAACTAAAGGAAAGTGTGATGGGTCTGAATCAGCCAAGAATAATTGAAAGAAGAAATGTCATTACTATGTGAAGAATGACATGTGGAGAAAACCAGTTGGGAGAAGAGTAGCATGTTGGAGCAAAATGTAAATATGCTTGACGGAAATGTATCAACGAAGAAATAGAATAGTTGACCTGCTACCAACTTCACTTTTTCAATCAGAACTCGAGCATTGCATGTTCACACATCAAAGAATGAATGAGTTGTTGATTCTAGTTACACTCATCACATGGGGAAGGATGTTTCTTTGTTTTTCTCCCTTAATAAGACCATCAAACAAAAGATTTACTTAGCAGATGATTTTGCTCTTGACATTGTTGGTCATGGTGATGTACCTTATCGACGTAGCAGAATCTTGAATGTTTATCATGTGCCTACTCTGAGTGCACGTTTGTTGTTAGATTCTCAATTGACACATAAAAATTGTTGAGTTTTGGCCAAATCAATTCATTGTTAAAAACCTGAAGAAAGACAAGGCGGATGTCACTAAAGAGATTCTCGCCTCAAAGGATGGATTGTACAAGTTTCGTGACTTGTCCCAACAAGATGTTGAACTGACTACTCTCATTGCATACACTGAAGGTCAGAGCAAACTCTAACGTGAACGAATCAAACACTTGAATTTTCAAAGTCTAAAGATTACAGCGACACAAAGCATGGTTGCTAGTCTACCAAAGGTCCTTCCACCTGATGTAGTCTGTAAGGAATCTTTGCTAGGAAAGCATCATTAGGCACACTTTGACTCCGGAAAATCATGGCATGCAAAGAAACCACTAGAGTTGATTCACAGAGCTACATTAGTAAGTCTTCACTGACAAGTGTGAAGTATATTTTGATCTTTATTGATGATTTTTCAAGATTTATTTGGGTCCATTTCTTGAAGAATAACAATCATGTCTTTGAAAGATTCAAGGAATTTAAGAAATTGGTTGAAAAGCAATGCAGTCGACCTAATAAATGTTTGTAATTTAATAATGGAGGAGAATATGTGAATCAACAGTTTGAGGAATACCTTGTACAGTCAAGCATCTCTTGGCAGAGGTTGATTCCCCATATTCCTTAGCAAAATGGCATTACAGAACATAAGAATGGAGGAGAATATGTGAATCAACAATTTGAGGAATACCTTGTACAGTCAAACATCTCTTGGTAGAGGTTGATTTCCCATATTCCTTAGCGGAATGGCATTATAGAACATAAGAATCGAACCATAGTCGAAAAGGCTCAATGTCTCTTACAAGCCAAGGATTAACCTATGAAGATTTGAGTTGTGTTGCCTCAAAATCTAGCAGGTTCTATGAGGGGAGCTCACAAGACAAGAACTAGACCAAGCGACAACAATGAGGTGGAGGCCCACTATCACCACTACACTCCACCTCCTGCTCTTAGTGGATTTTCAACAATATGGACACCTCTCGATATAAGTCACCTAAAGGGCATTCTAAAGTAATGGTTCAAAGGTGAGTGATGGGATAGGCTCAAGAAGGGAACTCAAACTACGAACAAGGCACAACCTAGTGAGACAAGGAGTAATATGCTCTTCAAGATACCTATTAAGACACTTATGGCCTAAAGTTTAAGGGACAAGCAATGATGACAGCTTGCAAAGGCACATAAGAAAGAAAATTCTTATGAAGCAATAATATCATCAATAAAGGAGCCAGAAACATTCAACAAGCCCCAAGTTGAAGCCTTCATGGAAGGTTGGGGTTTCCCTAGGGAAAGATTACCTAGGGCTTGTGATGTTAGCCCTAAAGAGGAAAATTTAATTGTGGGAAAGGTTAGAACTTGATGCAATGAGAATAAATCCATGTGTATGACCTCATAATGAGTCAATGTCCTCCCCCTAGTTGAATTTGACCTTATGCCCTAGCCTAACGGCTTGCCTTGAAGCGCCGAAAATGGAAAATAGAGAGAAAATTAGCTTTGAAAAGGATATTCAATGAGGTATGATCATCTATGTGGAAGCTAGTGCTTGTTCCTTGGGTGATGGAGTCCAAGGGAAACCTACTATGGAAATATAAAACCTTAGAAGGCAGTAAGGGCAAGAAAAACCTTAGTTACCACTTTATGAAGGGATAAAATCAAAAGGAAACCTTGCTTGAATGTCCTCAAGGGATTTCATACATTCTCTAGTTACAACCATAGTTTTAAAAATCAAAACCGGTTACTAGCCCGGTCCACCTAATAAATCGGGTTTCAAAGCAGGACTGGTCAAATCTCAAAGAACCTATTTTTTAAAAAATACATTAAAATAATTATTTTTTAATGAAAAAAACTATCTTTAAGATTTAAAACCATGACTTCAAGCCAATAGAGACAAAATATGCAGAGTTTGCTCATCTATATACCATGTAAAGGTGAATATATCAAAATGGCACCGAGTGCAATACATATCATCGAAAAAATACATAAGCAATGAGGCTCTAAATGGCCTATAAAGTCCAAAAACAATGCTACAAGCTATGAGGCCATTGGCCTACTACAAGTCTACACATGATCAATCATCAAATTCATCACCACTACTAGACACAGGATCATCAACAAGAGCTACATAGACATCATTTGGATCAGAGTCTGAGGATGCCTCAGCCTCATCTGCAACCTCAGTAGTAACACTACCACCAATAACAATAGAAGTGGACCTAATGGAAGCACAAGTTGGTCGAGTTGCATGACTAGTGCCTTCCATTGGTTGTTTGTCTTTGCTTTATGTGGCTACTAATCTTGGTTCTAATGGCGCTACCAAATCTGCTTCATCCCCCTCAATGCAATGTTAATATCAAAATCAGCATCAAACTTGGGATCTTTAGTCTCCTCCACCCATTCTGATGTTGGATTGATATCTTCCAACACAATGGGATCTAGATTAGGTCTTCTGTTCATCATTTGGTTGCGCCTTAATCGAAGGTTGTATTGCACGAAGACAATATCATTTAACCATTTTTGTTCCAAACAGTTTCTCTTCTTCGTGTGTATGTGCTCAAAAACAAACCAATTTCACTCACAAGCTGAAGCACTACAAGTTTGGCTGAGGACTCTAATTGCAAACTTTTTCAATTTAGGACATCGGTCGCTAAATGACTCCCACCAATGTGTTGTAAAGAAAAAGACATTAATTAGTAACCTAGTTCATTTCATTACTTGTTCAATGTTAATTTTAGGTATGTTCTATGCTAGAGCAATTTAATTCAATTTCTTTTCCAGATAAGCAATCACATTGGCATAAAATAAACTGCAGATAGAACATAAATATAAATCGCAAAAGACAAGCCAAGACAAGAGGACACAAGATGTGGCGCTAGCCAGGGACAAACCCCAATGTGGGGAAACCCTTGATCAATTCTTCTTTTATGTTCTTCAAAGTTCAGCAGAGAGAGATAGTACATTTACAACAGAAGTCAACACTTTGACTTATCTAGATCTGAGCATGAGATCAGTTGAAGACATATTGCTTCAACTGATTCTCTAAGGTGACTCCTTCACCTGTCACTGGGCTGCTCCTATCATTGAGCTGCTCTTTGTCTCGGATCTGCACCCAATATTGTTGATCTGCATTTAATGACTGTTATGTTGTCTTCATCCTGCAACATCCATCATCACTGTTGTACTGTTGCATCATTGATATCTTCAGTACAACTACCATCATTGATAACATCATTGTTGCACCATGACTGTCCCTTGAAATTACCACAGAGGTGATCTCTACATCTTCAACGAGATAATGATCTTACAAGAACTAGATCATGACTTTGTCATTGATCATTCTTGACACAGCTTCTTCCATTATGCTGAGAATGTAACTATCACTGTCATTACTACAGCAGCACTTGACATTACTTGAAACCTTTGTCACTGCTTCTCATTGTGCCCATACTTCCAGTGATTTCCAAAAATCCTTTTCAACATGATTGTGTAAGATATATATGCCGAGACTGAGGTTGTACCTTAAGGATCATAGTGATCTCCATTAATCCGAGACAGGAAGAACAGTAAGGGTTCTAAGTTCTTATATCACATAGATTGCTTATGAAGTAGATCCAACGAGATTGTGATCTGACCTTCCATCTAGGCCGAGACTGTAATGGTTACTGCCTCTGTCATGATCTCTGACTCACTATCACTGTCACCATTGATACTGCGTCTCACCAATATGCCAAGTCTGTCTTACTGTTTCATGCCTCTTCAAGTATGCTTGCTTCCTGAGATGCGAAGTCACTTTATAGCTCTTTCAAGCCATCCGAGACCTAGTCTTTCTGCCCTTAAACCATCCGAGGTGCAGACAGACCTTTGATGCATGACTGCGGCTACCTTACATGACTGCGGTTCACTACGGCTACCTTACGTGACTGCGGCTCACTGCGGCTACCTTACGTGATTGCGGCTCACTGTGGCTAACTTACGTGACTGCGGCACACTGCGGCTACCTCACTTACTGCGGCTATTGCGGCTCCTCTTCCTCCATTGACTGCGACTTACTGCGGCTAGGGCATCATCCTAGGCCAGCGTATTCTTTAGTGTCTCTCCTTCTCCAAAAACCCAAGACGTGGAGAGGAGATCACGTGAAGAGGATGTGTGTCAAATGACTTCAAGTCTTCTCCTTTTTATACTAAAACGTAGATGATGAATAGACATATCTATTGGGCTTCTGAGCCTGCATAAGATGCTAGCAGACTTGACAATTTGTCTTATAAAATAAATAAATTCATAACTCCATGAATACTTATCGGAATCTGATGATCTTTAGATCAATCCTACACCTCTCAATGAGAGGGATCCAATAAAAATATCAGCAGCCATAAATAAGATGACCCACATGAAGTTTGGCCCTAGTTGCCAATTTTAACATTTACAAATTACAAGTATTTATAGATAATTTGAATTGTAAATTTGTAAACAATTTAACTTGAAAAGAAAAACGAATTGGAATTGCTTACCTGGTTGATCCACATCTCTTGCCATCTTTGCCAAGTTTTTGCCAAAGGTACCAACTACCATACTAAAAAGAGTAAGTTGTTTATGTATTTCCAACCGATCTGCATGGTTAGGGACCATGCACTCCAAGAAATCAATCAATCCATCTCTGACCTCCCAAACCTGCAAATCTCCTAGTCGAGATTTATAATGATACTTTGGGTTCAAAAAATAACCAGTTGCATGTATAAGACAATGGAGTTGATTGTTCCAGCAATTATCAATGATATCCCATATATGGCCATATTTAGCTAACTTATCCTTGTAAGTTGCTCATGTTTGCTCCTTTGCTTGATCCATAGCCTCATAAATGTAGCCCATGGCCATTTTTCCCCATCCACCATCCTTAGCACCTTAACAAGGGGCTTCGTAATTTTCCCAAGCTCTACAGACCTTTTCAAAAATAATTGTCAAAAACTTTCTTTTTGGTGTCTTTGCCATCTTGTCTACGAGCCACCGAGATTCAGTCCAATCATCAGAAGAAAACATTTTCTATAGGTTTTTTGTTGAGAATTGAGACATTGCAACGTGAGGAAGTTAGTTGCAAATCTCGTAATTACAGTGCTAACAAGCTCTTTTCCCCTAATGTTTTTCCTCATTATGCTCAATACCCACAAGTGGTTGTAGATGTATTTTGTAATGCACTTGCATGCTCTACAATGTTTTTTACCCACTCCATTTTGCTTATGTCCTCAAGCATGAGGTCTATGCAATGTGCAACAAATGGATTCCAAAATATGGCCTTATATTTAGACTCGAGCATCTTTCTAGCAAGAAAGATAGTTTGACGCATTATTTGTGATGACCTACACAACATTCTGCTCCCCCACTTCCTGAATAATCCCATCCAAAATCCCATATAGAAGGGTTGCATCCTTCACCTTATCAGATGCATCAACTGATCTCAAAAACATGGCTCCTTGAGGGCAAGAAATAAGGAAATTAATGATAGTGTGGTTCTTTCCATCAGTCCATCCATCAGACATGATGGAACAACCTATTTTGAGCCATGACTCTATACTCAACGAAATACTCATCAATGGAAGAAATCTCTTTTTGCAAAAGAGCTCCCCCTAAGTCATGCATAGTAGGGCCTTTGAATCCCTTTCTTGTAGCTATAACAAAGTCCCACATAGCTTGGTAATAAGGTAAGCAAGCAACATTAAATGGGATATCTGCATCATACCATCATCTAGCAATGTTTTGATAAGAAGGTTCTTTGCATTGTTTTTTCCAATGTTCATCCAAAGTGGGTTGACGACTTGGCCGAGAGGAAGTGGGATTAGCATAGGCAGTGGTGGCAGATGCTGAGAAATAACTCTAGATGTTTTTTCTCTTTCTTCCTTTAGATTGTTGGCTAAGAGCAAGAGGAACATAGTGAAAGGGGGCACTGGTGGAAGGGATAGAAGAGGAGTCTTGAATCTCATAATTATCATGCCCACTCTCTTTCATGGCTTGGAATAATTCCCTCTTCTTTAAAATTCTTTTTGGATGGCCTTCTCCCTAGCCTTATTCTCCTCAAACTTGGCAAGGTATTATGCCCTAACAGGACCTAACAGTTCCTTTGGTGCTTCACATGGCTTTACTTGGCCTCTTATCTCAGCCAAGTGTTGTTTCAATCTAAGAATACCCCCACCTCCAATAGATTTATTGCAAAATTTGCATATCATTTTTCCATTAATCACATTGCAATGAGTCCATGCAGCGTCTTTGGCTTTTGGAGCCATGTTGGCTTGAAATAATTAAAATTTGCAAAGAAATCTACCATTTAAAACAAAATGCAACTAAGAAAAATGGAAAACATAACATAAATTTAGGAAAAAAAATGCATATGTAGCCTACAAAATTTGATAGCATAGAACTAGAGATTTGATAACATAGAACACATAAAAAAATTCAATAGATGGACAATAGTGAAATGGGGAATTTTTCAAGTGAAAATCATTACCTCGAAATGCAAACTAGCTTCCTTAGCCTTCACTTGAAGATGCCAACTCTATTATCAGTTCCAAACTATCTCCAAAATAGCTCCAAGTCCAACTCCAAGCCTCCAAGATGACTACTCCAGTAAAAACTCAACACTCTCCAAGCTCCCAATCAAACTCACAAAAACTCCAAATGAGATGTGTGAGGCAAATGAGGGGGCTGAGCTCCTTTGAAAGGCTTGGACATGGTGTTTTTGGAGGGAAACAACCCTTACATTCCCTATAAAACACCCACAAAGCTTCCAAAAAGAGTCAGTGGGTCCATCACTGTCTGTCACGGCCTTGGCAATGAACTGGCTGGTTTATGACAGAACCAACCAGTTTAATCTGGTTTTTGTGATTTCCTGTCGAAGTCAACCCTTAAACCGAGTTTTTTGCCCGGTTCGACCCGGTTGCCTAATGAACCAGTTGGTTTGACCAGTTTCCGGTTCATGCCGACCAATTTTTAAGACTATGTTTACAACATACTATTTTACCACGATTCCATAGAAAGATATTTAATTTAACAAGAACATAGAAACCCTAGCAAAATTATTCCATGCTTCAAATACGTTTTTCATGTATTTCTCATTTTTCGTGTAGCAAAGTCCATCGAAAGTATGTAACATGGGTACTCCTTGGATGAGGAATTTAATTTTGCATCCAACAAGTGTTTCCGCTTGAAATTTGAGTAAAACCTTAGGGAGATAAGTTGAAAACATAGTTTTATTATTTTATTATTTATTAATCTTTTTACTTTTTTACTCCAAAAATGGTGAATCATCCCCCATGGTTGACATCATCATCTTGAATCCTATTGGTTTTTATAAAGTTTATTTTGGTTGTACATCTACCTTAGGATGCCCATTTTAGACCTCAAAAGTCCCCTAATGATAGTGGTGCTTCAAGGCACTTCACTAGTTACAAAGAAGTACTCTCTAATCTGATTGAGAGGGAGACATATTTGAAGATCATTCTTGGAGATAACTCTACGTATCCCATAAAGGGATTTGGTGTCATTTCTTTCCATCTAGATCAAGGTAAAACTTTGACTCGTCAAGAAGTTTTATATGTACTTAGTTTAAAGAAGAATCTTGTGTCCATATCATCTTTAGAAGATAAAGGAATGAAAGTTACTTTCATAAATGGTAAAGGCCTCACTTGGCCATCGATATCCAACATGAGAGATGCCCTCACTCTCGAATCTAGATGTGAAGGTCTATACAAAATCAATGGAAGACTTATTCATGGACTAATCCATGACATCAATAATCAAAGTGAGCTTTGGCACCGAAGGTTCGCTCACTTGCACTACAAAGCATTACCTCATGTGAGAAAGTTGGTTTTCGCAATGTCGGAAATCAGATCTGATCATGATGTCATTTGCCAAGGATGCGCAATCAAAAAGCAAGTGAAGGGACCATTCCCTTCAAGCAAAAGTATAATTGGTCAAGTATTGCATCTCATACATTCTGATTTATGTGAACCAATGCATATAACTTCTCTTGGTGGTTACTTGTATTATATTATCTTTGTGTATGATTTTTCTCGCAAAACATGGATTTGTTTTTTTGAAAAATAAAATTCAATATTTTAACATATTCAAAGCTTATAGAGATCTAATAGAAAATCAAACTGGAAAGCAGATCAAAAATTTTCAGATCTGATAATGTAGAAGAGTTCACTTCCAGTGACTTCATTGACTTATGCAAAGAAGTTGGAATCAAAAAAGAGACCACTGTACCATATAACCTAGAACATAATGGTGTGGCCGAGAGAAAGAACAGAACTATCATGGAATTGGTCAAAGCTATGTTGCATGATTAAAAATTGCCAAAGTTTCAATGAGGAGAAGCTGCAAACACAATTGTCTATGTCCAAAATAGATCTTCTCACCATTCCCTAAACAAAAAGACTCCTGAAGAAGTCTTCACTTGCAAGAAGCCCGAAGTTTGGCACCTGAGGATCTTTGGTTGTATTGTCTACTTCCATGTTCCAAAAGAGAAAAGGAACAAGTTGGAACCTTCAAGTAAGAAAGGTACATTTGTTGGTTATTGTGAGAATTCTAAAGCTTACAGAATATACATACCTGGTCAAAGAAATATAGAATTTATTAGGGATGTAACATTTGATGAAGATGTAGCGCTTGGAAAAGCAACAGACACTCTTCTTCCTCTTGTTAATTTTGATAGTCAAGATTATGTATTTGAAAAACAATAAGATCTTGAAGTTAAAATTGATCTTGTTGATTAACCCATGGAGTCCATGGATCCTTTAGATCCTCCTCCATATGATCCTCCTTCTAAAAGGAGACCTTTATGTCTTCATGACACTCTTCAAGATGTTGATAAACATGCTTCCTCCAGAGAAACTTTCAAAGAAAGCAAGAAACCTTGTTGTTCCAAGGATATGTTGTAGCCATGAGCAACATTATTCAAGCCAAATTGTGCACTTTTGAAAAGCTTTAAAGGCCGACGTGTGGAAAGATGCAATGGCTGAAGAATATGGATTTATCATTTATAATGATGTATGGGAAGTAGTTCCAAGACCCCAAGGTAAATATGTTGTATCTTCTAAATGGTTTTATAAAATTAAACACGTGGTCAATGGCAGTATTGAAAAATACAAAGCTAGATTTGTGGCTAGAGATTTCTCTCAGAAAAAGGGAATAGGCTATGACGAAATTTTTGCATTTGTTGCCCATTACACTGCCATTTGATTTATTGTAGTTCTAGTTGCTAGCCAATGATAGTCTCTTCACCAAATGGATGTGAAGATTGCTTTTCTACATGACTTCCTTAAAGAAGAAGTATTTGTGGAGCAATCGCAAGGCTTTGAAGCACATGATCCAAAAACTCATGTGTGTAGGCTGAAGAAAGCCTTCTATGGTTTGAAGCAAGCTCCAAGAGATTGGTATGTTCGCATAGATAGCTTCTTGATGGAGCTTGGTATGCTCACATAGATAGCTTCTTGATGGAGCTTGGTTTTACCAGAAGCAATGCAGATCCAAATCTTTACTTTAAGACAGTCCAAGATATGTCTTTGATTTTGGTATTGTATGTTGATGATTTATTTCTAACCTGTAGTGAACCTCTTATTCTCCAATGTAAGAGGGAGTGAGCTTCTAAATTTGAAATGAAAGATCTTGGTTTTATGCACTACTTTTTGGGCTTGGAGGTATGGCAGAAATTTGGTGAGATTTTCCTTTCTCAAGGAAAATATGTTGTCAAACTACTAGAAAGGTTTGGCAAGACTAAATGTAAGTCCATGAATACTCCAATGGAGATGCATTTCAAGAAGCTTCGTGGTAAAGTTGCAAGACTTGATTTGGCTAATCCTTATGAGTATCGTCAATTGATTGGGGCACTGATGTTCTTAGAGAACACTAGACTATATATATGCTTTGCAGTCAATACTCTAAGTCAATACATGATGAAGCCTATTCACACACACTGGGTTGTTGCAAATCTGTGTTGAGGTACCTACATGGGACCATCAATCTTGGATTGAGATATACTGTCGAAGATGTAAGGCTACATGCATAGCCTCATGTTGATTGGGTTGGTAACTCTACTGACAAAAAGAGCACATAGGGGTGTTGCTTTAGCTTAGGATCTGCCATGATATCTTGGATGAACAAAAAACAAAAGTTTGTTGCATTAGCAAGGCTGAAGCATAATACATTGTTGCTAGCATGGCTAGCTATGAGGCAATATGGCTAAAGAAGCTCTTTGGAGAGTTGTTTGAGCAAGTATTGGATACTATAGTAATTTACTGTGACAATAAGAGTGGGATTCGAACTTGCTGAAAATCTCGTGTTCCATGACAAGTCCAAATACATTGAGATCAAATATCACTATATCCGGGATATGGTGCAAAGAGGAGCAGTAAAACTTCATCATATAGTGACTAATGACCAGATCACTAACATTCTTACCAAGCATTTGCCTAAAGGAAAGATCTTGGTTTTCAGAGAGCAACTTGGACTGACAAATGTGACACTTCCTACAGAGGGTGGTCATTGATGATAAGCCTAGGATGTGCGAGATCCTTGTCATGTGTTGACAAGTGGATCCCCCCAAGCAATGATGAGCCTTGGATGTGCGAGATCATTGTCATGTGTTGTAAAGTGGATACCCCCAAGCAGTGATGAGCCTTGGATGAGTGAGATCCTTGTCATGTGTTGACAAGTGGATCCCCCCAAGCAGTGATGAGCCTTGGATGAGCGAGATCCTTGTCATGTGTTGACAAGTGGATCCCCCCAAGCAGTGATGAGCCTTGGATGTGTGAGATCCTTGTCATGTGTTGACAAATGGACCTCCCCAAGTGTGTATAGGGTAATGGATGTATCTCCCCTATGATGATTCTTTTTCATTAGATTGTAACATCATTGTTCCAAAGCAGAGATAGCAAAGATCCTTGCATTAGAAAAAAATTCATCCTTAACTGAGAGGGAGTGTTGAAAATTGGCAGGTATGGGATGAATTTCCTTGATAAAATTTCATTTCTAACCTTTCTAAAGTGACTTTCTAAAAATAGAAAGTCATGTCTATCTTTGCAACCATGACTTTCCAAAAATAGTAAATTGCCTTGCATCAATTTGTAATCATATATATGTGATGGAAAATCACTTAACTTGTCCTTAATCAATCTCAATTGTTTAATTTTTAACATAATCATCAATTTTATTATTATTATTACTATTATCCTCTCTATGATATTATTATATTATTATTAAAAAGAAATTCAAGCCTCTCAAACATGTCATATGTAACTCCCTTCAATTAATGCATAAGTTACTCTCTCTCTCTATTAATGGATTCACTCCCCTCTCTCTCTTTAATGCTCTTATGCACCTCTTACACTCTCTTACACATTTTAACGACTTATCATAAAAAGATTCCTCTTACACCTCTTTAATGCATAAGTTACACTTCTCTCCTAAATGCATAAGTTACACTCCTATTTTGGCATATGTAACTCCTCCTCAAGACATAGGAGTTACTCCCTCATGAATTCGACATCCTTGCTCTCACTCTATATTTGTGCCTCTCATCCTCACTTGACACACTTACTTGTGCTTGTGAAAGGAGAATTCAAACTTGAGAAAGAGAGAGTTGGAGAGTCTAGAGGAAGATTGAGAGAGAGAGAGAGAGAGAGTCTTGAAGAGCAAGAGCAGATCTTGGAGAGCCAAAGTGATTCCGTGTTTGCATTAGCTACTGCTATCAAAGATCTTCTTCAGATTTGGGTGAACTTCTTCATTTTCTCATTGTACTTTGTATCTCTATTGAACAATTGATTTCTAATAGAAGAAGAATATGCTTGGGTTTTCCCCTTGTGGGTTTTGCCCTAGTCATTGACCTAACTTCTCTATGTCTCATTAAGTTCTCGATTGTTTTCCATTGTGCATATGGTTTATATGGTTTATGTTCTATCTACAATTACTTAACTTATTTTGCAGCATAAGTTAGTGTCCCACACAAGGGGGCCTATCATAATCTTGTATTATAAGATATGACAATGATAATAAGATGCATCATGTCATCATGGAAGCATTAGAAACAAGAGCTTGTGACATCGCCATGGGAATCATAAAGGACAAAATCCATGGTAGACAAACATGTAGGATATAGCTCTTGAGAACCTCAGTGGACATTGAAGGAAAGGAAGGAGTCATCTAAAGACAAGGCTCATCATACATCAAGTCAAAAAAAAAAGGAAACATTTGCTAGTCATGGATATACAAGATCCTCAAAATTCTCTAATAGAATCCTCATCGTAAGGTTCACTAATCTAGAGAAAAAGTAAGTGTTTCAACAAGAGCTCCTACTTGTGGAATCCATGTAATGATGATATGATGACATAAAGCAGATCAAGGGATTGAAGATCTTCTCAATCAAGAAAGTTGTTGGAAGAAGCCTCGATGACCTGAAGGTGAAATAAGGTATGTATGCTTGTGTTTAATATTATAATGTCATGTCATATGGTTGCAGGTAAAATGGATCATCACTTCTATCTTAAGAAGCATGATCAAAAGAAAAAGGATCTCCTCCTCTGAAAGGATGAAGGAAAGCATAAGTCACATTAGATGAAATCAACATAATATGTCCTCATATGAAGTATGAGGTGATTGACTACAATGAAGAAAGTCTGATTGAAAGCTACTGGGAATGGAATGTGTGAGGAAGGAAGAGATTGTGAGATATGCAACCATGATGAAGGCAATCAACATCCAAAAGACCAAGAAGATTTGATTAGGAAATCTCCAAAAAGATATGAAGACTCTGATGAACGTTTGAAAATGATGAAGACCCTTGACAATGGATATCTTTGGGAAATGTGACAATATGTGTGCAGGATGTTGATACCTACAAGAAGATGTCATGATGAAGAGCCATCTTGTAAGGTATGATTTAATTTAATATGATGTTTTTATTTCTTGAATAATATCTGGATGAGTTCATGCAGGGCTACCAGAACAAGACTTGTAAGTACAAGTACAACCAGCATTCATGTGGTGGATGGAAAATTCTGAAAGAAGCATGGAGAGAAAAGAAGTAGCCATATGAAGAAGGTTCCAGATATGTACCAAGAAGGTCGCTTTCCATGAAGAAAGGAATGACATGACGGAATAAGGATCAATGGTTTTTGCCCTACAAGGATGAAGCTCAACTAAATTTCATGACATCAAGGAGAGAAGTTGATCAAGCAGTTGAAGTACGCACGAAGAAGAAGTTGTTGATGTATAGAAGAATCCCTAGCTAAGAGGAAGCTCTGACAAGTCCCTGATCAAGAGGGAGTTTGAATTAGATCACCCCTTATTAAAAAGGAGTGACAATTGTGTTTTTCTATTTCATGTGTCATGCACTAAACCAAGACTAATAGACGTAAGTCTAGAAAAAGGCCATGAATGGAAATGTAGACACATGATAGACACAACATTCTTGTCTTCACCTGGGAAGAAATAATGGAGGGTTGGGTAATCATCTGGCATCCAATACTCTTTGAGGATGTGTAGGGCATCAAAGATAAGAGTAGGCAAGAGGACTGATATTCTTTGAGGGCTGGGAACCCAAGATAAGAATAGTCCTATAAAGTCATACTCAGTGAACACCTGGGCGGGTATGTACCTTGAGAGACAATGATGAAGGTGTCTATAAATCATTGGGCTCGCCAACATTGTAACTCATGGTCTTGTGGAGAGATGGAGTTGTTATTCAAGGCCTTGCACTCTAACAATGTTGGTTGATATGATGCTATACAGATGGGATTACCAATCCGATTCTTCTTATGAGAAATTCTTCAGATTGAGAATAACCAAGTGCCATTGTAAATACCTACCTAGTTAAGAGGGAGTGTTGAAAAAAAGTGTAACTGGGTTCGGCATTTGTCAATGTAACTTTGATCTTTGTACTTGTCAAGAAAAAGAAATATCATTTTATAAATTATATGAATGAGTGTCTTGCTCATTACATAGGTCTAGGAAATTCAAAGAGTCAAAACCATGTTAAAAAGCTTTGCTTGAGCATTTATGTAATGTACATGGGTCAACCTAGTGTCAAGTAGCTCTCCAAGACAAGCATCATCCTTCAACGAAGAATACTGCAAGCAAAACAATGAAGAGAACATCATGTCAGCCTTAAAAATATATATATTAATGTCATGTCGGCTCATATAAAAGACACAATGATTCACCTGGACAAGTCGGCTCAAAATGGAGACATAACACCTATATATACCCAGTTGGGGTATCTGCAAAAGAACTGGAACAATCTCGAACTTGTCTGGGATTTCTCGGAAGTCTACTACAGGATCTCGGATGGCATATTGAGTACAGAACTTCGGATGAGGAGCAAAAACTCGGATTCTCTCTAAACTTCGGATAGGTACAAATCTCGTTAATAATTACAGAGCCTCCTCCTTGATGGTACAGATCTCAGTGAAAGAAGACTACAGTCTCAGCTTAAAGGATCTCAATAAAGTACTCTCGGCATAGTTATTGCAGGAAAGATTTTGTTTCAATGAAAACACAGTCATAGTCTTGGTGAAGGAGATGATTTCAGGGTCCCACAGTGGCACACATAGTCTTGGCATAATCATGATGAGAAGACACTCTATCTCAAAGGTGTAGTCATGATCTTAGCATAGATATGATCTCAATGAAGACACAATGATAAGACTATAATCTCAGCTAAAGTTCTAGCCATGAAACAGTCATGATCTCGGTAGAGTTAGGGACAAATCTCAATCATATATATGGAAACCTCGTTGGTATGATGAAGATCTCGATGAAGGAGCAGTCATGGTGCAACTATGATGATGATCTCGGCAGTGACAAAGGAAGAGGATTGGTGTCTTGATCTTGGAGTGGCCTAGTAGGACAAGGGTCATGGTCTTGGAGTTCGTCCATTGGAATCTCTATAAGAAGAATTATGTGTGGGTTTTCCTCTCCAACAAGGAGAGTTTTTGGCCCCGGCAGAATGCCAACTTCTTGTGTTCTTGTCTCTTTGTTTTTGGTAGCTATTGGATGAAATAAGAAACACACACTCTAATAATGTCAAAAAGAAGATTGTGCTAACAAGAAAATTAAAATGCCTCACAAATAGTTATCAAGTCAAGAAGAATCACATTAATCCTACTTGCCCTAGATTCTTCAATAGATTTCTCCCTCATCATCCTAAGGTTCAACTATCTTTCCTTTTAATCAGAGGATCTAGTCACAAATCAGAATGTTGTCCTCAAATGCAGCTCTTTACTCAAGATTAGATTGTCCTTTGATCAGTCATCATGCATGCTTTAATAGTCTAAAAAAGGTTTTCTTCAGGAGAGCCCTTAGGGCATGCCAAAATTATATTTCATAACCACACTCAGGATTGCCACTAATTAATGAACTCATGCCACTTGTCTTGCCTCAATTAGGGTTGAATATTGCCTCAGAAGCTTGAACCTTGTCTCAGAAACTAGGCCTCAGAATGCCATGAACAAATGCAAACTTAATCTTAGGAGCAGGACCACAATAGGCCTCACTAAGGGCCAAAAAAATGCCACAGAAAAACCTTGGAATAGGGTTGAAAGCGTCCACAAAAATATTTAGAAAGGGGGTGTGGAAAATCCACAGGTAACCTGAGCTAAAACAAGCCTTAAAACAAGGTCAAAACAAACCTCAAAACAAGCCTCTCAACCACGTCATCAGAATCCAAAATAACCCTTGATCAACCCCCAAAAGTCAATGAATTCTCATAGAAGTAAGAGACGTTTTAAGCCCAACAATTCTTAGCAAATGCAGCCTACTCCTCTAATATGCATGACAACTTGCCTTTGATACCATGTTGATTTTCTAGTGCTAATTAGACAAGCACAATTTTCTGCAACTAATAATTACTTCCAATGATATATGATATTGCTTTAGCACATTCTAGACTATCATTAAGCAATTACACTTCAGAAATTCAATTAAAAATGCAATAGAAACTCCCAAATCACAATGCACAATGCCTCCAAAAATGTTGAATCTTCCCCTTAAATTTTTCCTCAAGCTCCCCAACCAAATCAGCGCCCAAATCACCAACCAATCCTCCACAAAAAGCAGCCTCCACCAAGGACTGCATAGGACCCAAGCAAAACACTCCAGCATTGGCCTAAAAGAAAAGGATTTGACTTGAAGAGTAGCCTCTCCAAACCCTTAGCTAACCCCTGCAAATTTGCTGCAAATTCCCCTTAATGATGACCCCTCAAAGACCAAAAGAACGTTGCAATGTCACTAGCTTTCCCCAGGAAAGCATAACTCTCTTTCTGCACCCACACTACTCTAGATAACCACTAATTCGCCTAAGAAATCACCTCCAAAACAACTCCTTCCCACAACAATGGCTCTCCTAGGATGACACTCGGAGTCCACCGAAGAGGAGTTGATATTTCTCCCTCAAAATCTCTTGCGTTGAACAGCACTTGCAGACTTCGCTCAACAGCTCAAGCATGCTAGGTGAGTGTGTTTGTCTAAGTGTCAGAAATCCCAAAATGATGTGAGCTTCCTCTATTTATCCTTGGGTTGCCCCCTCTTCATGTGGGTCCCATGCATCGAACCCCTTCCTCCAAAAATCCAAAATTGCCCAAGGGCGTATTTCCCTCTTGGATGGCCCCCACTAACCACTAAGTATTCGATTTGCCTTCTTTTCCCTATGTGAGTGCCTTTCTTAGCCAAAATTTGAGAGTGGGGACTTCCAACCTAGTTCTCCTAAGTTGGAAATCCAAAATTATCAAAATGGAACAAAATTGTATTCTCACCTATCAATAATTTCTAAGTGGAAATATCACAGCTCCCCCCTCCCAAATATCGCTTGTCCCCATGCAACTGTAATGTCGGATGATGTAAGATGTGCTCACCCTCCCATGTGGCATCCTCATCTGGCAAATTCTTCCACCAAACCAAATACTCCTTGATAATCCTGCTCCTCAACTTCCTCTCCCTTGTCTCCAGAACGGCCTCTGGTTCAAGTACTAAGTGTCCCTTATCATCTAATGGGGGTAGCTCAGTGGTTGTTGTCACATGCTGCCCTAATACCTTCTTGAGGCATGAGACATGGAAAACGTTATGAACCTTGCTCCCAAGTGGAAGCTCCAGCTCATACGCTACCTTTCCAATCCGCTTGACCACCTTGTACGAGCCATAAAAACGTGGCTACAACTTCTCGTCCCCCTTTTGCTTCAGCGTGGACTGTCTATATGGTTGGAGAGCAAAAAGACCAAGTCTCCCACCTCAAAGTGCCTCTCGACCTTGTGTCTGTCTACATACATTTTATGTTGATTCTGGGAGGTCCGAAGGTTGTCTTTGAGATCCTTAAGAATGTCTTGGCTCTCCTGAATCCAATCCTTGGCCCTTGGGGCCCTGCTGTCTCCAAAAACAAGGTCAGCAAAAGACAAATCATCATATCTATATAAATCATGGAAAGGGGACATACAAATGGACATATGGTAGATCGTGTTGTAACAATATTCCCCTAAGTGCAACCATCTCATCCATGCTCGTTGTTTCCCTATCACGTAGTTCCTCAAGTATCCCTCCAACCACTTGTTGACAATTTTGGTCTGACCATCTGTTGAGGGTGGTAACTGGTACTAGGAGTGAGCTCAGTGCCCACCAACCTGAAGAGCTCCTGCCAAAATGCCCCCATGAAACGGTTGTCCCTTTTGTTGACTATGGTCTTGGGAAGACCACGCAAATGGAAGACCTCCCTGAAAAACAACTCCACAATTTGCGAAGCAGAGTACCTCATGGGGATAGTGAAGAAATGGGCATACTTCGTCAATCTATCGACAACCACGTATATGTAGTCACAACCCTGCACCATGGGCAGTGTTGTGATGAAATCCATCAATATGCTCTCCCATTTCCCCTCCGAAATAGGGAGTGGTTGTAGTAATCTGACAGGGTGTGTCAACTTCCCCTTGTTCCTCTAGCAAACCTCACACTCCTATACATGCTTCAACACGTCCCCCTTGAGGCCCTTCCATGTGAAACGCTCTCTAATTGTCCTGTAAATCTTCAAGAACCCCTGATGCCCTGACAATGGTGAATCATTGTGCTACATGGAGGATCCTCTCCCTCAACTGTGAGTCGAGAACCAAAAATCTGTGCCCCTTATAGTAAATGACATCGGCCATCACCTTATAACACTCATCTCCATGGGTACCCTTCGAGATCTCACATGCCCTCTGATCCTTGGAGTACTCTACCAAAAATTGGGCTTTCCAATCATGGTAGATGCTCATGAGTGGAAGTGTCGTTGGCCTCTTGGATAAGGCATCTGCCACCACGTTATGCTTGCCCTTGACATACTCTATGTCAAAGTCGTAGGCCTGGATCTTCCTAACCCACTTTTGTTTTCTATCATTGAGGCCCTTCTACCCTAGGAAGTGGCGAAGACTGTTGTGATCAGTCTTCACTCTAAATTTGTTGCCCACCACGTACTGTCGGAATTTTGCCAATGCATGCATGATGGCCAACATCTCCTTGTCGTAGATAGAGTATAGTCTCTCATGAGGTAGGAGTTTCCTACTCTCAAAAGCAATCGGGTGGCCGCCCTGCGATAGTACAACGCCAATGACTTCACCTGATGCATCACACTCGAAGGAGAACGGTTGTGTAAAATCAGGTAGTGCCAACACTGGGAAACTGCTTATCACCTCCTTGAGGTGCTCAAATGTTGCATGCGACCTATCTATCCATGCGAATGCCCCCTTCTTGGTCAAGTCTGTGAGGGGTGCAGCGCGCTGTGAGAAGCCCTTTACAAACTTCCTGTAGTAAGTGCATATGCCAACAAAGCCCCTCAGCTCAGACACATTCCAGGGCACTGACCAATCCCAAATGGATCTAATCTTCTCCTCATGTACCCTCATGCCATCCTCCCCAATAACGTGCCTCAAGTAGAGCATCTTTGTCAAACCAAACTCGCACTTGGCCAACTTCGCATAAAATTGTTGTCCCTCTAGGATACAAAGCACCTCCTCTAAGTGTTGTAGGTGCTCCTCCCATGTCCTACTATAGATCAATATGTCCTTGAATAATACCAATACGAACCTCCGCAACTGCCAACGAAACATGTGGTTCATGCCGGACTGAAAAGTGGCAGGTGTGTTGGTCATCCCAAAGGGCATAACCAAGAACTCAAAATGGTCGTAATGACACCTAAAAGTTGTCTTGGGGATATCTTGATCCCTCACCCTGATTTGATGGCACCCTGGACGTAGATCTATCTTAGAGAAGTACTTGGCTCCTCTAGGCTCGTCCATCAACTCATCTATCCAGGGAATGGGGTATCAGTTCTTCAAAGTCTTCTTATTGAAGGTTCTGTAAACAATGCACATCCTCAACGTATCATCCTTCTTCTTCACCAAGACAATTGATGAAGCGAAGGGACAAGAGTTGGGCCTGATGTGCTCCAATGCCAACAACTCTGGAATGGCTCACTCAATCTCATCCCAATATGCCTTGGGATGTCTATAGGGGATCATGATGACTTCTTGTACCCCTAGCCCTAGCTCAATGGTGTGCTCAAACCCTCTGTCAGGTGGTCGTCCTGGTGGGATGTCTCCAAGCACCGCAGGGTACCTGTCCAAGATGGCCTGAATATCTGGATGGGGTGGTTGGGGCTGGCCCCCAGCCTCTAAAATCCTCAACATCCCCATGCCTCAAGTCGGCCTCCATTTGATGTGTTGAGACTATCTGCGGTGGGTATGAGTGCATGCCCTCAAGACAACTAACTTCCCATCTAGCCCCATGAACTCCACCTCCAGCTTCTACCAATCAGTGCTCACTTGCCCCGGAGAGTAGAGCCACTGGACACCCATCACCACATTGGTGTCTAGCACATCCATCACAAAGAAGTGGTCGATCACCGAATAATTCCCCATGGTCACAGTCAAAGTGGGGACACATTATATGCACTGCATGGTCCTATCCCCTGGCACAAGGACGAAAAAACCCTCAAACTCCTCCATAGTGATACCCCTCCTCTACACCATCTGCACGTCAATGAAGTTGTGGGTGGCCCCACTATCTACCGGATCTGAGACACGCTGCCCCTACACTGTGCCTCGGATCCTCAAGGTCAAATATTTGGGAACCCCACGTAATGAAGCAAGTACTCCCCCAATAGGTGCGAAAGGTGCTCCTCTTGGTGGTGGTGGTCCCCTTGTTGCATGCGGCTCATTGTCACCTCCATAAACCTCCTGCTCTACAACATCCTCCTTATCACTATCAAAGAAGACCTCATTGTAATGGGCCTTTCCCGTGGTGCATCGGTGGCCTGATGCCCAAGGCTCTTGGAAAGTGAAGCACAACTTCCTCCTTTGGAGGTCTCTAGTAGTCTCATCATCCAACTATCCATGCCCTTGGTTAGCTCTTGGTGGTGGGGCCTTGGTGTCATGGCCCCTGGGAGGAAAAGGATCTCGTGGTGAAATCGGTGCCCTAGTCTTAGGAATTGCAACCTACAAATCCCGAGCACAAGTCATTGTCTCTTGTAGCCTAGTTAGTATACGAGATCTCACCAAACCAAGCAAACCCTCGACAAAAGTGTAAACCCTCCTAACATCTGACAGGTCCGACACCATCACGGACACCCTCAAAAACTTTGATATGCAATGCTCGGGGTTGCCGGTCTGTATGAGTCATGTAAGCTCCCTAAAGTGTGCCTCCAGGTCCCTTCTGTCAAAACGCTCCACAACCCTTTGTGTGAAGTCCTCATAAGAAGTTACGCTAGCATGCCTTAGCGTAGTCAGCACATGGAACCACCAATCATGGGCCTCTCCCTCTAAGTGCTATGTAGCCATCTTGATGGCCTCTACTTATGTCATCTGGCTGAGCTGAAAATATGTGTCCAACTTCTCCACCCAAGCCCTAGTTGTGCACTTGGATGTCCCATCAAAAGTGGGGAGATACATCCTCCCAATAGTGTGCTACAACTCGAAATTCTATGTGTTGGAGCCCTTGTGCCTTTGCCCCTCTCGTTATGCTTGAGCTAGCAAAAATCCTGGAAAGTCAATGCAACTCGAAATTCCTCCCCCATAAAATGCCACTCACGAAAATATTCCCCCATCAGCATGTCATCATGACCAGCTTGCTCACTAGCTCCTGAGGGCAAGAATGTGGGCAACGTAGTCCTGGTAGGCCCACTGAAAGCATGTGGGTGAGTTTGTGGGAAGTGGTGGTCATACTGGTGGGAAGCCCCTAGTAGTTTCCCCAAATAGAAAATATCGGTGAATACTCTTGTCTCAGTTTTGCTACTTGATCTCTTCCAACATTTACTTCTTTCTCTTGACCAAGTCATTAAGAGCCTCTCAAAAGTTGCCGCCTCTTTGCTCTTCGACTCTGCCATGTCTACTACCACCACTCCCTGCTAGAGAGTCTCAAATGTCATAGGTGATTTCCAACTCTCTTTCCCTGCTCTAGTACCTTTACCTCCAGAGGGTAACATTCTACCTGTCCTCCAAGGTCAGAGAAATAATCCCACGACTAAGCCAAGATCAGAGCTCTAATACCATTGTAATATTCCTAATAGAAAATTAATAGTGATAAACAAAGCATATAATCGTACATGCAACAGAAAATTAAACATCAAAAAATGCACTAGAAAACTGCGCCAATTGAGCCATTTTATTATAAATCAGTAGGGGTACATATAAGCATGAAATGACTGCACATCAGCTTGCCCAAGGCAAGCTAAACAAGTCCTAGGTGGAAAAGATGGTGCCCGGATCCTGGAACTTAAATCCCTCTCTCAATTCTACGTTGACCGTGGCAAAATTGCATTGTTGACTAGAGTAGAGTTGTTGTTTGACACCCTTCCAGTGCTCAGAAAATTCTGGGAAATTAACTCCAGACTCTTCTCAAATAACCCACCAAAACCCAGAAAGGGTTTGGCCTAATTCAGACCCCCCGAAATTACCCTCAATTTCAGTGTCCTTCTCCAACTACTAGGTAATTCGACCCACCTGGGAATGCTACTACTTACTGCCTCCAAAAATGTTGAATCTTCCCCTTAAATTTTTCCTCAAGCTCCCCAACCAAATTAGCTCCCAAATCATCAACCAATCCTCGACAACGAGCAGCGTACACCAAGGACTGCGCAGGCCCCAAGCAAGACACACCAGCGCTAGCCCAAAAGAAAAGAATTCGGCTTGAAGAGTAGACTCCCCAAATCCTCAACTAACCCCTACAAATATGTTGCAAATTACCCATAGTGATGACCCCTCAAAGCCCAGAAGAATGTTACAATGTCACTAGCTTTCCCTAAGAAAGCATAGCTCTTTTTCTGTGCCCACACTGCTCCAAATAACCACTAATCTGCCTGAGAAATCACCTCTAGAACAACTCCTTCCCACAACAATGGCACTCGGAGTCCACCGATGAAGAGTTGAGATTTCTCCCTGGAAATCTCTTGGGTTGAACTGCACTTGCAAACTTGGCTCAACAACTCAAGCGTGCTAGGTGAGTGTGTTTGTCTAAGTGTTAAAAGTCCCAAAATGATGTGAGTTTCCTCTATTTATCCTTGGGTTGCCCCCTCTTCATGTGGGTCCCATGCATCGAACCCCTTTGTCCATAAATCAAGAATTGCCCAAGGGGTGCATATTTCCCTCTTGGGTGGCCCCCACTAACCACTAAGTATTCGATTTGCCTTATTTTCCCTGTGTGAGTGCCTTCCTTAGCGAAAATTTGAGGGTGGGGTCCTCCAACCCACTTCTCCTAAGTTGGAAATCCAAAATTATCAAAATGAAATAAAATTGTATTCTCACCTAGCCACAAATTGCTAAGTGGAAATATCACATAGCGAAGGGGTTTCTTGTGATGAGAAGTCACCTCGATAGGTTTCTACTCAACATTGGAGCTCTATAATAATAGACAACATGTGAGAGGAAAATTATTAACATAGCAAGCTCATTGAATCTTTTCTAATGAAGGAGAAATTCAAATAAAGAAGAAATACGTTGTCTTGGTTCATCTTCATCGTTTCTCTCTCTCTCTCTTGTTTTGTATACACATGTGACCAACATCTTTTGGAGGTCGCACGTGTGAGAGAATAGCGAGTTTGACCAACCTTTGACAGTCGCACGTGTGGAGGATTGGCTGAGCTGTTTGATCAAGTTTGACTGAGGGTTGACCAAACTATTTGGTTGACCTTTGACCGAGCTATTTGACCGTTGACTGCAGGTTGCACGTGCATGTTCGACCGCAGGCTACACATGTGGATCTGACCACAGGAATAGACCACAGGGCCAAATTTGACCAGTTTGACTAGTATTTGAACTTGTATATTGGCATAGATTTCTAGACAAAAATTATGATTTGTAAACCTTGTTAAAAGACAATTTCTCCTCAAGAAAAGATTGTTAGGTTTTCTCTGAAGGTTGGGTTTCCCGAGTGAAACTTTTTGTGTCTATTGTCCATGGTTGACTTTCTATGATATTTACTATTTTCACTACATTTACTGCTGAGATTTTCTAAGTATAATTATTCAATGATAACAGTGGCATAAAATTACCATTTGAAAATCATTAGGAAGTAAGGATCGTGGAGAAAATTGTATTTTACTACACTTGCCATAGAATTTAAGCAATTCTCCCATATTGATCTAAGTTCTAGTATCCACCCTATTTTGTATTTCCCATTGGCAATCCAACCTATATTAGCAATGACTCAGTGGGTCAGTATCTATGTAATACATTTCGATTTTGATGACTTACGAGAGAACTACAATTTATTGTTTTAATTTCTTGTGTATTTGTCAATATTTCATCATCAATGTAGTACTAGTTGTATGTATGTTTGAATTTGTATCATCATCATGTAAATGTTTAGGTTCTAAATTGAAGCTTTGTCTATATTTCATTTTTTGTGTAATTCATTAATTTGATATATATATATATATATATATATATTACGTATCCTCAATGTCCTATTTCGAGGGTCATCATGTCGCATATCAAATACTAGTATTTTCATGTCATGTTCTAGGGGTTGTCGTGTCACAAGTCAGATACTCATATTTCCATGTCCTTCATGTCATGTTCTAGTGGTCGTCATGTCACATGTCAGATACTCATATTTTGATGCCCTCCATGTCATGTGTAATTGTGTCATGTGATACTATACTATTTAGCATTCTGCACAGTCCTTACACTTGCCAATTCTGAAAAAGCTCGAGTAATTTAAAATATTGTTGAGGGGCATTCCAATATTTGCAATAAGGTTCAAGAAGGGTCTATGGGACAGAGAAATGTCTCCATAACAACTTTTCTCCCTCATAATTCTTGTTAATGATGATTATGTTAAAACATAAAAGTGATTCCCTTCACAATAGGCCTTGCAAACTTTTACTAATATGTTGAAAACCATTATAAAACACTTTGGTTACGTAACGAAATTATATTCATATTGCAAATTAAGAAGGTGATTGAATACAAATTTATTGAATTGAGGCTTCTCTGTGATCCATATTAGGTTTAAGAGAATTTTTCGGCGTAAATCACATGATATTTATTTTGTTGACGCGTTTCGAACCAACCAGTGTGGTTCATCATCAGGACAAGTTGAAGAATCAGATCCAGCTTTGCATGTTAAATATTTAACATGCAAAGCTGGATCTGATTCTTCAACTTGTCCTGATGATGAACCACACTAGTTGGTGCAAAGCTGGATCTGATTCTTCAACTTGTCCTGATGATGAACCACACTGGTTCGTTCGACGCGCATGGAAAGTTGGATCTAATTCTTCAACTTGTCCTACTGATGAACCACACTGGTTGGTTCGAAACGCGTCGACAAAAGAAATATAATGTGATTTACGCCCAAAAATTCTCTCAAACCGAATACAAATTTATTCAAACATTTAGTATCCAATCCAAGTCACTACTATCTGATTGTTTTCACAATGCTTGAGGTTGGGACGGTGGAATTACTAGAATTGAATGACCCTTGGAGATCCATGTACAATATGTAAAAATGAGATGGCCCCAAAAATGAGGAGAACAAGGACAACAACCACAAGGATTAGCCCTTTGAAGTGTTGCATTTGTTGTTTTCTTGACATTGAAGCTTTGCTTGTTGTAATGTTGTTGCTGAAAATATAATATTTAAATCACTAGAAACCCAAATTGAAACCCCCATACAAAACCCATGTTTTGAGCTGCAATTTGTACAACAGATTTGGATTTAGTACAATACAAAAATAAAGGATGGTTAAAGTGATCATATTGTCCAATCATCAATGTCCATGATTGTCAAAACTAAAGATATATGTCGGGAATATCCTTGAAATCTCCCCAAAAATCACTAAAATCATGAAATCTACCCAATATGTCCATGAAATCTCCCTGGAACACCTTGGAAAAAATTAGCAAGTCCCTGAGTCCCCAACAAAACCTCCAACAATTTGGAGATGTTGTCTAAAAATTATCAAATCACCAACACATAGAAACACAGGATACAAAGGTTTTTTTTCAAGGGAATGATCTCATGCAACACAATGTTACTTATGATGCCAAAAATATTGAAAATGGTGCCTTTCATAAAATTTGTACCCATATTCGCCCACGAGGGCAATTCAATTGGCGATGGTCGTGAAAATGAAATGTTATGTGTGAGGAGGTTTGAGGTTCAAATCCTCGATTCACCTGTACCTACGGAAAAGGCATATGTAGGCAACTAGAGGTTATAGTGGTAGCAGTTGGAATCAACCCGTGTTACGCAAGTACAAGACCAATTCGGCTGTGTATTCCTCTAAATACACAAAAAAAATTGTACTCATTTCAAAACCTATACCTATTCCAAAATAATATCAAAAAAGGGTGATTTTAAAAATATTGAAGATGGTGACTTCGGGAGACTTTGTACCCATTTCAAAAGCTATACCTATTTACCCGCTCTACATAACTAGGTATAAAAAGCTATAGAAAGTCATTGTCTCTATAACCATGGCATAGTTATGAACAGTCACGTTGGAGTCTAACTATGATTAAGAGAAGAAAAGCTAGCAAAATGGAGCTTTTACATGGATATGATGTGCCACGATGGGTGATAAAGAGAGGAAAAGGTACTGAAATGGAGCTTTTACATTTTGTTAGAAGTTTAAACTAAGAAATAAGAAACAAAAGTTTCTCCGTTCTTGTAGTGACAGACAACTCTGGAGCTTTTACATTTAGTTAGAATTTTAAACTAAGAAAAAAGAAACAAAAGTCTCTCCAACCCTTCCAGTGACGACAACTCTTATAAAGCATAAACAAAAATTGTCAAACACCAGAGTTTGAGAAAAGAAACTGTAGAATGGAGCAAAATTATCACATAATAAAAGAAACCCACGAAATGATCACCATCAACAACAAAAAAAACATTAGGAGGAGAACAGAAGTTTTGCAATATCTTTGTTCCTATGCTCCCGGGGGGAGAAGATACCTACAGACCGTAGAGTCCAAAACAAGGTTATATTATTTTCCTCCACTAAGACTGGAGTTCACATCATGCAACCATTCACAAATCCCTGGAATTTGACTGGAATTATACCGAAGAAGGTAGAAGCAGATTCACAACTCGAATACTAAGACCAATTCAGTCTATATCTACAGGGAGTAAGGGAAAAAGTATATAATATCTTTATACAACTTCCTACCTCCGCATGGGCAGAAACAAAGTTAAAACAGATTACATGAGTTTCTTCCAGCAAAAGGGATGAAGGAATCAAGGGTAGGAACAGATATGGTGTGCTCTGCACTCCCACGTCACACATCACGCACGGTATTAAATCTGAAGGATCGGTCTACTTCCTACCCTTTAATATTTATTGAATACGAACCCTCAGCTTCGGCGCATCTTAAAAGGGGCAAATCAAATTAGAAAGCCGGAAATAAAAACACCCCCGAGACACCTTGTCTTGCTTACCTTACATTGCGCTGGACGCAAACGGCTTTGCCTCGTTTATTCTATCTTCCCGTCGTGCAACTCTCGCGGCCAGTTATTTTGCGACTTTCCACACTGTTCAACCAACAATATCAATATCAGGGCAAGCACAAAGAGATTTATTTTATAGTGGCCAACAATTGACATCGAGACTAGGGCAACTATCGAGAAGTTTACTTTATTATAATGGCGAACAATGGTTAATCTGCTTTTATATACCATTTAATTATATTTCCACTAGCTTCATTTCTCACCATTAACTTATACCTTAAATTAAACCCAATTTAATTCGTCCCCACGGTGTTATTATCTTGCTAAATCCGTTCGATATCCTTAAATTAAACCCAATTTAATTCGTCCCCACGGTGTTATTATCTTGCAAAATCCGTTCGATATCGATTGTGGGTTATTATATCTGTTAGTCTATTTGTGAAACGCTCAACTCCGAACTCTATGTTGTTTAAAGATTTGACTTCTTCCTCTCGGAAAGAATGGGAATTTATAAAGTTTTTTAAGGTATGAATTTTAAGTTCTTAAATATCATATTGTTCTTTTTAGCTTTATGAATTAGAATAAATCTTTTTAAGATACAAGTTCTAATTCTTTAGGGATATTATATTGTTTTTTTAGTTTTATTATATTGTTTTCTTTAGTTTTATGAGACAGTATTTGTCTCAACAATTTTCTGGATCTAATTCATAGGGGTTTAAAAGCTTCTCTTGTTTCCTACTAATATATTATTAATTTTCTATTTTAATAAGTGTTTTATATTTATTTATCTTGTCAATTTTTAGGGACTCATTAATACACTCCTTATCATATGAAGAGTTGGTCAATTTAATTTACTTTTTACTTCACCTTGATAGAAAACTTGTGAAGGAAGATTGAGAGGGTTTAGTAAAATTATGATAAAAGTCTTCAATATTGTCTTTTATTTAAAAGGCAAACTAATTCATTTTTTAAATCCTTTAGAAAAATATCAACATTATTTTTATCACCACTTGCTTTTGATTATTAGAATCCTCTTTATGGCAACTCATTAAGTGGAAGCCATCTTCTAATTGCAATTAAACCATGATAGAACTTAAAATTAGGAAATTGTGAGTTTGAATTAGATCAGCCCTCAAACATGTTGATCCAAATTGTCTCAAGTAAAACTTTTGTTGTCCTAGTTTGACTCAGTTAACACAAGTCAACATCACAACTTTTGTATAGATCGTGATTTTGGATTATTGGAACCTAAGGTTATGTCAGTCCATCATGTCTCTAGAGCTTCTGAAGATAATCAATTGAAGCATCAACTGACAAAAAACAACCAATCGTTGGATCGATTAACCATTGACAATCAATCAAGTGGTTGACTAGTGAAGCAATCAATTATGCAATCAATTGAGTAGTTCACGGGTTGGTTGAGTAACTAACTAGTGGGCAATTGGTCAAGTGGTCGACTAGCAGGGTCGTCGACTCTTGTTGAAGAATCTAGGGCAAAGTAGTGTGATGTGATTCTTCGTTACTTGATAACAGTTTGTGGAGTCTTTTTACTTTTCTTGTTAGCTTATGCTTCTTCTTCTTCTTATTAGTGCATATGTATGTACTTCATCAAACTGCTACCAAAACATAAAAACAAGAACACAAGATGTTGGCTCTCTTGCCAGGGCCAAAACCTCTCTTCTCTTGAGAGGAAAACCCATTAGTGAATTTCTCTTATTGAAGCTTCTATTGATCAATGCCAAATGCTAGACCCCTGACTAAGAGATCCTCCAAGCACAAGTCAATTCTTTACTTCAATCTGCACCATATACCTCGGCACTTAATCCTCCTTCTTCCGACACTCCGTTCTTTTATGAATCTTGTCTAGAAATAAACCTTCTTGAGTGAGTCTTCAAGGTGAGGTGTTCCTCTTCTATCTTTGCACAAGTAGATTTCAACGTTTGACCAACCGAGATCCTTAATGAGATATGATAGTGTTGTTGTTCTGCTGCCTTAGTTTCTCACATGTGTGGTAGGATCACTAGGTTCATATGCTCTTCTTTCCTTCGCTTGAGAGTCTTCCTTCAACACTGGAGTAGGAGACCTTTGTAGGCCTAGTTACTAGCCTAAACAATAAAGAATATACCATTGTAATTTCACTGTTGATATAGCCGCGGACTGTCCCTCATTCCTTCGCATGTGTGACTGTGTATACCCTAGAAACAATCCCTCAATCTTCGTTGTTCTTCCTCTTCTCTTCGCTGCCTTAGTAGACCTTTTTCATTAGATTCCTTTGACCTTCTTGTCTCCTCTTTTGCTTGCAGATTTCAGAGCTTAAGTTCTTCGTTATATTTGGAGTGGACAGCCTTTATAAACAGAGGAATGTCCCTCCATTAAGATCGACATATAGGCCGACTTAATTGACTATTTGTAGGTCGACTTTGAGGGTTGTTTGTAGACTGACTAGGAGGGTAATTTGGTGGCTGATTTGTTGAGCAAACTTCTCATATTTTCCATGGTGATGTAGCATGCTTGAAGGAGCTTCTTGAAGGTGCCATTACATAGGAGTAGACTTGACTTTGCTTGGAGGTTTCCCTTTGATTTTAATATATATTTATACATAGTGTAACATGCCCTTAATGCCTTCAATATTTTCTCTTGACTATTTGACTCACCTATAACACTTTGACATGTGCTAGACCTACTTCAATGAATAAGAAACTCATTGACATATATTATAAAATAATACTTCTTTTCTTGAATAAGTACAAATATCAAAAGTTCATTTATGAAGACCGAACCTAGTTACACTTCCTTCAACACTCCCTCTTAACTAGGGAGGTATTCATACAACATTACAAGGTGTTTGGCTATTATCAATTTTGAAGAATTCACATAAGAGAAACCGGATTAGCAATCCATTTTTTATAGCATCATATCCATTAGCATTGTCACACTGGATGGCCTTGACTAACAGCTCCATCTCTTTACGAGACCATGATCTACAATGCTGGTGAAACCAATGATTCATAGACACCTTCATCATTGTCTCTCAAGGTACATACCCACCCGGGTGTTCTTCGAGTATGACCTTCTAGGACTATTCTTATCTTGGGTTCCCAACCCTCAAAGAATATCGGTCCTCTTGCCTACTCTTGTCTTGGATGCCCTACACATCCTCAAAAAGTATCGAATACCAGATGATTACCTAATCCTCCCATTCTTTCTTCCCAAGTGAAGACAAGAATGTTGTGTCTATCTTGTGTCTACATTTCCATTCATGACCTTCATCTAGACTTATGACTATTAGTCCTGGTCTAATGCATGACCCATGAAATGGAAAACACAATTGTCACTCCTTTGTAATCAAGGGTGATTCAAAACTCTCTCTTGATCAGGGACTTGTCAAATCTCCCTCTTAACTGGGGACTCTTTCCTTCATCAATAGCTTCTTCTTCGTGGGTCCTTCAGCTGCTTGATCTCCTTCCTTTCTTGATGTCATGAAGTCTTTGTTCGAACTTCTTCTAAGTAGGGAACCATCCATCAATCACTTTCCTTCTTGGTTTGTCATGTCATTGCTTCATGGAAAGTGATTATCAGGTTTTTCTTGTCATCTTGGCTACTCCTTTGTCATCTTGTCCATGCTTTGTAATACTCTTCTCATGGATGCTTCATTGTACTTGCTTGATTACATGTTTTGACCTAGTAGCCCATCATGACTTCATCCTGATATTGTTTCAACATTGCCTTTTCTAAGTTCTTTTGTTGGATGGCTTCTTCATCACGACACCTCAATAGAGTAGAATTAGTTATATGTACCTTTATATCTCCAAGGCTTTCATAGGTGTCAAGGGTCCTTTCTTCCTTTATGAGAGTTGTCTTGCCTTCTTTCGGGAGATAGCTTCAAGGAATTTTGTCAGGTAGTGATTCTCAATGATCATGGTGTTCTTTCACATGCTTGATCTCTTTCTTCATTTGCTTCTTCTCTAATAGATAGGTCAGCCATCTAATGCTTCTTGTGAGAGCATTCCTTCATTGCTTGCTTTCTGGACTTGTCAACATTTATTCTTGCTTCTTAGTCAACAATCTTATGTTTCTTATGTGAGCATATTCTTTTGTTGACCTTCATTACATTGTGGTACATGCCTTCGAGCATATTCTTGGTGAAAGAGATTCTTTCATGCTTGATCATGTTATAGAACTATACCCATGACTCAATAATATACAAATGAAAAATTGACTTAAAACTTTGATGCATACATACCTCATCTTTATTCTTCTTTGATCATCCTTTGTTGTGGCCCTTCATGCTTGATCTTAGCTTGCCCGCATATCATCCTTTTCTTGAATCCCATGAATGGGATTCCCAATGAGACATTTTCCTTGGTTCATGAACCTTTTTTTGATGATTCCATCATAGGACCTTAAAGATCCTTGCCTTGCAAATGTTCCCTTTCTTTTGATCATGGAGGTCTTCTAAGATACTTAATCATGATCAAGTTTTTCTTTTATCATGGAGGAGGTTCTATACTAGGTATGCTCCTTTTATATGAATATCTTGAGCTATATCTACCAAGCTCCTATATTCTAGAAGATATTTCTACTCGTGCATTTTTGTTCTCATCATAAATGCTACATCTTCATGAGTATCTAGAACTCTATCATGATGCTAGATTCTAGAGGATGTTTCTAGCCATGCAATTTAATTTATTCCTACATGCTCCTATCCTACTCAAACTTTGAAAGAAGGCTAGAAGTAAAGAGTTTGACCTAGTCATAGTAGAGATTCGGAGGATCTTTCTTCTTTTGTTTCTTTCCTTCTTCTTTCACCCCTTGAGTCAAGTGAGCTTCTTCCCTCTTTCTTTTGTTGTTGTTGTCCTTTTTAAGCTTAAGACAATTCCTTTTGTAATGTCCATATTCTTGGCATCCAAAGCATTGGATCTTGGACATGTCTTTGTTGTTTGTTCTTCGTGGACCAAACTTGCCAAATTAACCCTTTCTTTTGGCCATGGTAGCAAATGCTTGCTCCTTTGATCCCACATCTTCCTTTGCCTTAAGTCTGGTTTCCTTTGTTTTGCATAGAGACCACATTTCACTGAGAGTGGTTTCCTCCTTCTTGGCATATATGCTATATGTGAAGTTTCCCCACTCCTCAAGTAGAGCATTGAGTACTATAGTTGTCATCTCTCTGTCAAACATGACTTCCCTAAGCTCTTGAAGTTGATCTCTCATTTCAAAGATTTTCATGAAGTAGGAAGCTATTCCTTCCTTTGTTATCTTCATGTTGTATAATTCATTCCTCAGAGATATTACTTCTTCGGTTGTGGATACCGAGAATAGCTCTTCTAGCTTATCATAAATTTCTTTTGATGTCTCAAACTTGGATACATAAGAAATGAGAGAGTCTTTGATTGATTCTATCATAATCATTTGAGCTCTTGTCTCATCCTTATTGTACTTGGCTATGGCTTGAGTCTGTTCCTTAGTAGGGACAGTGATATTCCCTTTGACATGCTATAGGAGTTCATTCTCCTTGAGTAGTAGATTAGTCCTCTTCTTCCAAGCAAGAAAGTTATTGGTGCCTACAAATTTATTGTTTTCCTTGCAAAAAGACATTTATGTATATTCAGAAGGGGACATGTACTTACTTGATAGATTTTGAGATGTAATGGATTTGCTTCCTCCTTGAAGGCTTGAAGGCTTGTAGCTTGATGTAGGTCCTGCTTCAATCTGCTCTTCTTTGTATGTACCTTTTTGTAAGGCTCTTCTTCTAGCTTTGTAGACCTCCTTGAATGAATGATGGATTGTATACTCTTCTTGTCCTTGAAGTGATTGAGACTTCTAGGCTTGATGCTTCAACTTTGTAGATGCTTCTCCTTGATGAGTGTTCTTGAGTTGCCCTTTCCTTGATGTGTCACCTTACCTCTGATACCATGTTGAAGAATCTAGGGCAAAGTAGTGTAGTGTGATTCTTCATTACTTGATAACATTTTGTGGAGTATTTTTACTTTTCTTGTTAGCTTATGCTTCTTCTTCTTCTTATTAGTGCATATGTGCGTACTTCATCAAACTACTACAAAAACATAAAAACAAGAACACAAGATGTTGGCTCTCTACCAGGGCCAAAACCTCTCTTCTCTTGAGAGGAAAACCCTTTAGTGAATTTCTCTTATTGAAGCTTCTATTGATCAATGCCAAACCCTAGACCCCTAACTAAGAGATCCTCCAAGCACAAGTCAAGTCTTTACTTCATTCTGCACCATATACCTTGTCACTTCTTCCGACACTGTTCTCTGACACTTCATCCTCCTCCTTCTGGCATTTTGTTCTTTTATGAATCTTGTCTAGAAATAGACCTTCTTGAGTGAGTCTTCTAGGTGAGGTGTTCCTCTTCTATCCTTACACATGTAGACATCCACGTTGACCAACCGAGATCCTTAATGAGAAATGATAGTATGATAGTGTTGTTGTTCTGCTGCCCTAGTTTCTTGCACGTATGGGAGGATCACTAGGTTCATATGCTCCTTTCCTTTGCTTGAGAGTCTTCCTTCCACGCTGGAGTAGGAGGCCTTTGTAGGCCTAGTTACTAGCCCAAACAATAAAGAATATACCATTGTAATTTCACTGTTGATATAGTCGCAGACTGTCCCTCATTCCTTCGCACGTGTGACTGTGTATACCCTAGAAACAATCCCTCAATCTTCATTGTTCTTCCTCTTCTCTTCGTTGCCTTAGTAGACCTTTTTCCTTGGCTTCCTTTGACCTTCTTGTCTCCTCTTTTGCTTGCGGATTTCAAAGCTTAAGTTCTTCGTTATATTTGGAGTGGGCATCCTCTATAAATAGAGGATTGTCCCTCCATTAAGGCCAACATATAGGCCGACTTAATTAACTGTTTGTAGGCCAACTTTGAGGGTTGTTTGTAGGCCGACTAGGAGGGCAGTTTGGTGGCTGATTTGTTGAGAAGACTTCTCATATTTTCCATGGTGATGTAGCATGCTTGAAGGTGTCATTACATAGGAGTAGACTTGACTTTTCTTGGAGGTTTCCCTTTGACTTTAATATATATTTATACATTGTGTAACATGCCCTTAAGGCCTTCAATATTTTCTCTTGACTATTTGACTCACCTATAGCACTTTGACATGTGCTAGACCTACTTCAATGAGCAAGAAACTCATTGACATAAATTATAAAATAATAATTCTTTTCTTGAATAAGTACAAATATCAAAAGTTCATTTATGAAGACCGAACCTAGTTACACTTCCTTCAACAACTTTGTGGTTGGAGGAATCGACTTGACATTCAGGTCAACTTGAGCAATTAACTAGCCAACGAGAAATGAGTTGATTAGAACAGTCAACTAGCCAACAAAACATTGCAGATTTCAGGAAACATTTAGAACAGAGATGCTCGTTTGTCGACCAAATCTTCCACAATTCAAGGAAGTTGGTTAAATTTAAGCACTATAAATAAAAGACCCTGTGGGCCAAAAATGTATTAAGTGAATAATCAAAATCGTGAACCATTGTTGTATTTTCATGCATTGTGATGTTTTCATCACAATGTAATGTGCATAAGTGTTATAACGGTGTCTTTAGACACCACCCATGAACATGGAGTATTGCTTTTCTTCTGTTACTTTGTCTTTTAGATTCTATTATATATTCTCTATTCTCAGGTTAAATCCTCAACACGGTATCAGAGCTATTGGTTTTGACCTAGCCATGTTGTCATCAAATCATGTTGAGTTGGATCTTACAATGATTGACTTTGGGCTAATTGATTTGTTGACTAGAACCTTATGTTTTGAACATATCAGATCTATCAGAAATTTGAAGATGGCTTCCAAGATTGATCTTATCATTTTGAATGGAAAAAATTATGTTGTTTAGGCACTAGATATGAAAACCCTACTAAAGACCAAAGGGCTCTGGTAGAAGACCACCATTCTTGATCCAAATGATGACCATATGAAGTTTGTCATTGACGAAAAGAAAGATGAGATCGTATGGGCCATTGCAACCTATATTGTTCCAGGAAATTCATTTTCAAATAAGCAAGATCGATTGTCTTCATGAGGTCTAGAAGAAGTTGAGATCATTGTTTGACAATGTTGACGAAAGTCAAGTCATGCAGTTAAAGAAAGAATTGATATCTCTTGATCCCCATTCATTTGAAAGGATTGAGGACTATCTAGCTCGTGTTAAAGAGCTACAGTTGAATTTGGGCAACTACAAGAAGAAATATTCAAAGAAAGATTGATAGCTCATTGAACTAATCCGGATGAATCCGAGAATGCTTTATGATGTGTTATATTCCTCATTTTGCACCAAATGGAGATAGCATAAAGAAGATGGTAAGGATTACACCTTCAATACCTTTTGTGATTTATTAATCAAGGACCAATAAATATTGCTTGATGAAGTGAATTTTTTTAGTAAACACCACACTCACTTGCTCAAAGGGAGGGGTAAGTCGATGCGGAAGGAGAGTATAAATTAGCAAGAGTGTCTCGACCAAAAAGCTAAAGGAAAGTGTGATGGGTCTGAATCAACCAAGAAGAATTGAAAGAGCATGCAATGCCATTAATATGGGAAGACACAACATGTCGAGAAAACTTGTTGGAACAAGAGTAGCGAGTTGGAGCAAAATATAAAGATGCTTGAAATAAATGTGTCAACCAAGAAATCACTCGTTTGGTTTATTGACAATTTCACCTTTTCAGTCAAAACTCAAGCATTGCATGCTCCCACAACACAAAATGAATTGGTTGTCAAATTTGGTTACACTCATCACACGGGGAAGGATGTTTCTTTGTTTTCCTCCTTGGATAAGGTCGTTGAGCAAAATATTTCCTTAGAAAATGATTTTTCTCTTGACATTGTTGGTCACGATGATGTATCATGTTGACATGGTAGAATCTTGCATGTTTATCATGTGCCTAGTCTAAGCACAAATCTATTGATGGTTTATCAACTAACACAAACTAGTAAAATTGTTGAATTTTGGCCAGATCAATTCATTGTTAAATACTTGAAGAAAGATAAGTCGGTTACACTGAAGGGATTCTCAACTCAAAGGATGGATTGTATAAGTTTCATTACTTGTCCCAATAAAATGCTAAATCAATTTTTGTCATTGCATAAAACCGAAGATTGGAGAAAACTCTAGCAGAACGACTCGAACATTCAAAGTTCGAAGATTATGGAAACATAGATCATGGTTGTTAGTCTACTAAAGATCCTTTCACCTAGTGCAATCTACAAGGGATGTGTTCGAGGAAAGCATCATCAGGCACTCTTTGACTCTGGGAAAGCATCACTTGTGAAAATACCAGTGGAGTTGATTCACAGTAACTTTTGTTGCATTAATAAGCCTTCATTGGAAGGTGAAAAGTATATTTGAACTTTCTTGATGATTTTTCAAGATTTACTTGGGTCTATTTCTTGAAAAATAAGAGTGATGTCTTTGAATGATTCAATGAATTTAAGGAATTGGTTGAAAAGCAATGAGGTCAACCTAATAAATTTTTGCAATCTAATAATGGAGGAGAATATGTGAATCGACAGTTTGAAGAATAACTTGTAAAATCAAGTATCTCTTAGAAGAGTTTGATTCCCCATACTCCTCAGCAGAATGGCATGGCAGAATGTAATAATCAAACCTTAGTAAAAAAGGATCAATTTTCTCTTACAGACAAAATATTTACCTCCAAATTTTTGTGTTGATGTTTTCTATCGTGCCAAGTATCTCCTAAATCTTGTTCTGACTAAAGTTGTTAGTTCTGTGACTCTAGCCGAACGTTGGTGTGGTATGAAGCCCTCAATTGGTCACCTCAGAGTTTTCAAATCATTTGCTTGGGTGCATATTTATGGCGATTGTTGAAAGAAATTGGATGTAAAGAGTCATGCTTGCATCATAATGGGCTACTTTGAAGAGTCAAAATCCTATCAACTTTTTGACCTTATCAAATAACAAATTTTTATCAAGAGAAATGTAATATTTGATGAGAAGTCTTTTAGCACTAATTTGTTGACTTCTTTTAGAATTTTAAACAATCATCCTTTTAATATTGTTGAAGAAAATGGACCAATTGTTCCCTTTTCCAGTATTTCAATTGTTTTGTCAACTATTGTTTCTATGTCAATCAATCATCAATCATTTTCGAGTAAAACTGCAACCTCTCCCAACCGACTTTTTGAAGCACATATCCATTCCCCGACGCTGTGTTTGCCTTAGTGACCTGCTAAAACCATAGAAGTTGTTGGATCATATGTTAGTGATATTTCTTCAGGTCGATAGACTCATAGTCAGAATTAGCATGCCAAAATTGCATTGATGTCTCATCTTCACGAAACTTGTGATCTAGAATCCTATGATAATGCACAAGGACAACCTAAATGTGAACAGGGTATGCATGCTGAGATAGATTCTCTTTTAAAGGATCACACTTGGGACATAGTCCCTCGACCACAAGGAAAGAACGTAATGAAGTATTGGGGTGTATATAAGCACAAATTCACTTCTAAAGGTGTGTTGAGCATCATAAGACCTATCTAAATACAAATTCTCATGGTGAAAGGGCATCGATTACACTTAAACCTTTGCCCCTTGTTGTGAAGATGGAAAATTCCTCAAATGAATGTTAAGAGTGCCTTCCTTCATGGTGACTTATCTAAACAAATATACATGGAGAAACCCCTTGCTTTTGTTACAGATTCCAATCTTGTTTGCCCACTGTAAAAGTCAATGTATGGTTTGAAGCAAGCCTTCAACACTTGGTGTGACAAGATTGATAAGTTGCTTTTCAATCCTAGGTTCAAACACTATGAATCTAACCATAGTCTTTATGTGATACACATTAATGGTGATACTTTCAATTTTGCTATCTATGTGGATGATTTAATCATAAATGGCACCAGTATAGATATAATTCTTAGATTGAAGAGTTGACTTGTCAACACCTTTGAGATGATTGATCTTGGTCTTTTGCATTACTTTTTTGGTCTTCAATTCTTTTCTTTGCTTGACGATCTTGTTCTCTCTCGATCTAAATATGTATTAGACTTGTTGAAATAGTTTTAGATGGATGATTCTAAGCCATGTGCTAGACCCTTTTACTTGCGTACCAAGTTGACTGAAGAGCGTCCCTCTCCAAAATTCAATGTTATGCTTTATCAACAATTGGTCGATAGCCTTATTCATCTAACTCACAATTGACCGATATTTCCTTTACTATTAGTGTGGTTTCCCGGTTTATGCAGGATCCGTGAGAAAACCACTGGAAAGTGGTAAAGCTAATTGTACATTACATCAAAGGTACCTCTCATTTTGGTATCAAATACCATCGAATTTTGGGTTCAATGGTCAGCTTCAATGACTCTGAATAGGCAGGAAACAACAATGGCAATAAATCTACTTCTCACTATGTGTTTCGCTTCAGTACTAGAACCATGATTTGGTTCTGTAAGAAACAATGTGTACTCTCTCTGTCAACTATAGAAGTGGAATACTATGGAGTTGTTAATAAAGGGACTAAGGCAATTTGGATTCACTAACTCTCAGAAGAGTGTTAAAATCTGAAAAATCTATGCAGAAATTTAAAAATTCTTTGCAGAAAATTGAATGTACTTGCATAAAATTTAACGTACTTTGCATAAAACTAAATGGAACTAAATGAACTTAACGGAAAGTTGAATGTACTTTGCATAAAACTAATGTACTTTGCAAAAAATTGAATGTTATATGTTGTTACAATTACTTAGAATGCAGATTTCTTATTCACTACTTTTCAGATCAACAATTGCAGATAGAACATAAACTTAAGGATCATATGAAGACAGCCAAGCACAAATATGATACACTGAGAGTTAGGTGCAATGACTAGGGCAAAACCCACAAGGGGAAAACCTAAATTATTATAGTTTTATTAGATTTATTCAATTGTTCAGTAGAGTATAGAGAGAGAGAATGTGAAGGAGAATGAAACCTAAATTATTCTAGTTTTATTAGATTTATTCAATTGTTCAGTAGAGTATAGAGAGAGAATGTGAAGGAGAATGAATAAAGTCACCAATGTTTGATCAACTTGTAGTTGAAGTGCTCTTGCTCTTTGCTTGAAGTTCTCTTCCTCTTGGTCATATATTGTCATTCACTTGCTCCAACTCTTCCCTTGCTCTTACTCTTCACTTGCTCTCACACTTCTCTTACACACACTCAACGCTAGCTCTCCTTCTTCACAATGAACATGTTACTCTCAACTATCGCTTGTGCTTTCTTAAATAGATGAGAAAAGAGAAGAGTTACGAAATGAATTCATGCGTTGAGCCAATAATAGGAGAATTGAATTTCATAAGGGAGGAGTTACTTGAGGAGAAGTGTAACGCATCCCAAGAATAGAGAGAGACGTACACATGTCTTAAGGAGTTACAATTCGAATTAAGGGGAGAGAGAGTTACACTTAGACATGAGAGAAAATTTGGTGAGAGTTACAAATCGAATTGAATGAGGGAGTTACAAGGGTATTTAATGAGGAGGAGTTACATGTTTGCCATACATTGAATTAGTGAGAGAGAGTTGCATTCTCTTAAGTGGGGAGTTACTATTTTATTCCAACAGAGAGGTTCAATTTTCCAAATAAGAGATTCTCAATTCAATTTACTTATTTCATGAGAGAAGTTGATTTTATTAATCCATTAGAGGTGAATAACTTTAGACTATTTCATAAATAATAGTATAATAATAATAATAATAATAATAATAATACTAGTAAAGATAAAAATATTAATTCTTGACTTGTCTAATCATGATTGATTTGATTTTAAAGTGGATTCCATATGTCGAAATCATCCTTGATCATTTCGACATGACTTTCTATTTTTGAAAAGTCACTTCCAAATTGAGATGTGACTTACTATTTTTTGAAAGTCATATTAGAATTATTAGAAATGAAGTTTTATTAAAGGAGGTTCAAATAGAACTGAAAGATATGATTTTTTCTTGGAGAAATTCATCCCTTAGCCGCTAAATTTTAACACTCCCTCTTAGCTAGGGAGGAATTTCTTTCTACATCAAAGATCTATGCTTCCTCTGATCTCTTTCAATCATCTCAGCTCAACTCTGCTCTGTAATATCTATAACAATGAATTCGTGATCTAAAAAAGAATCATCCACTTAACACAAATTTGGCAAGGAAAGGATCATCACATTTCACATAGACAAGGATTACACTAAACCAATTTTCATCTCAAAAATTAGGTGATAATACACAGACATCGCATAGATAAGACTCAAACAGGTCACATAGACAATAATCAAACACAACCAAGTGTCAAGTGGTGGAACACCTGCATCCAAGACAAGTCACACAGAGAAGTCTCACTACACCTATTGGCCAGATAGGTGGCTCTTCCCACATCCTAGACTGTGGTTCGGATGCATACAGAGACCTACTCTTGTGGCACACACTACACAAAAGGTCTCTCATCATCAGGAAATTTTCAGCATCATTCCCTAATCCTGTGAGCTCTAACAAGGGGGAAAGGCAACTCAATGTTCTCAATAGCTGTGATCGCTTCTCGGAAGGGTCGCGTCCATAAGTCCAAGCTGCTCTCTAAAAACCAAGAGTTGTCCTTTTGGTAAAGGCTTTGCAAGAATGTCATCTATTTGATCATCAGTGGAGATGTGATGGAACCTCACTGTTCCTCTTTGCACCATATCCCAGATATAGTGATACTTGATCTCAATATGCTTAGACTTGTCATGAAACACAAGATTTTAGGCAAGACGAATCCCACTCTTATTGTCACAATATATAGCTGTTGTTTCTGGAACTTGCTCAAAAAACTTCCTCAGCCAAACTGCCTCACAACTAGCCATGCTAGTAGCAATGTACTCAGCTTCAGTTGTACTTAGTGCAACAGACTTTTGCTTTCCACTCATCCAAGAGACCATGGCAGATCTCAAGCTAAAGCAGCACCCATGGTATTTTTTCTATCAACAGAGTTACCAACCCAATCAACATCAGTATACCCATGAAGTCCTACATTTTTAGCAATGCATTTCAATCCTAGATTGATAGTTCCATGCAAGTATTTGAGTACATGTTTTGCAGCAATCCAGTGGGCATGAAAGGAATCAATCATACATCGACTTAAAGTGTTTACAACAAAGCATATGTCAAGCCTAGTGTTTACCAAAAACATCAAAGCACCAATGAGTTGTCTATACTCTGTGGGATTTTCCAGATTAGGTCCTGTAGATTTGCCACATAATTTCTTAAAGTTCATTTCCATAGGAGTATGCATGGACTTACATTCTACCATAGACATTCTACCATAGAAAATCTTTCAAGAAGCTTAACAACATATTTTCCTTGAGAAAGATAAATTTCACCAGGTCTTTGCTGGACCTCTAGATCTAGAAAGTAATGCATCAAACCCAGGTTTTCATTTCAAATTCAGAAGCTAACTCTCTCTTACACTGGAGGATAAGAGGTTCTCCTCCTGTCAAGAATAAATCGTCAACATACAATACCAAAATCAAAGGAATGCCTTAGATTATCTTGAAGTAGAGGTTTGGGTCTGCACTACTTCTTGTGAAACCAAGCTTTATCAGGAGCCATCAATGCGAGCATACCAAGCTCTTAGAGCTTCAACCCATATAAGGCTTTCTTCAGTCTGCATACAAGTTTTCTTGTCATGCTCTTCAAAGCCTTGTGGTTGTTCCTCAAATACCTCTTCCTTGAGGAAGCCATGCAAGAAAGCAGTTTTCACATCCATTTGGTGAAGATTCCATCCCTCGCTAACAACTAAGGCAACAACAGATTGAATAGTAGTATACTGAACTATAGGTGCAAAAATCTCATCGTAATTCATTCTCTCTTTTTGAGAGAAACCTCTAGCTACAAATTTAGCCTTATATTTTTCAATACTGCCATCTGTACCATGTTTAATCTTAAACAACCATTTGGAAGTGACCACAGATTTACCTTGAGGTCTAGGAACCACTTCCCAGACATCATTCTAAATGATGGACTTGTATTCTTCAGTCATGGCATCTTTCCAAACTTATTCTTTTGCAACTTCTTCAAAGGTGCATGGTTCTACCTAAATGATGTTGCTCATGGCAACAACATACCCTTGAAACCCACTTGGCTTCTTACTTTCTTTGAACGTTCCTCTTGGAGCAATATGTTGTTTAGCATCTTGCAAGGTATCTCGCAGCCATAGTGGTCTCTTTCTAGTAGGAGGATCATGTGGTGGAGGATCTAGAGGATCCATGAAACCCATTGGATTATTAGCAAACGCATTCTCAGGTTCCGGTTCAGACTCAAATACAACCTCTTTTTCATTAACAGCTTGTCTTTCAACAATGGCAGGAGGAGGAGAGTCTCTTACTTTTCTAAGAGTTGCATCTTCATCAAATGTTACGTCTTTACTAAACTCTATAGCTCTTTGACTAGTTACATAAATTATATAATCTTTTGAGTTATCACAATAACCAACAAACGTGCATTTCTTACCTTAAGCTTCTAGTTTGTTCCTTTCCTCTTTTAGCACATGGAAGTATATAAGATAACCAAAGATTCTCAAATGACTGACCTTAGGCCTTTTACGAGTAAAGACTTCTTCAGGTGTATTATTGTTTAAGGCTTAATGAGAAGTTTTGTTTTGCACATAAACAACAGTATTTGCAGCTTCTCCCCACAGAAACTTTGGTAGCTTTTGATCATGCATCATGGCTCTGATTGCTTCCATAATGGTTATATTCTTCCTCTGAGCCACACCATTTTGTTGTGGATTGTACGACACAGTGGTTTTCTTTCTTTATTCTGACATCTTTGCAAATATCATCAAAATCATTAGAGGTGAACTCTCCCCCATTATCAGATCTGAAATCTTTGATCAATTTTCCAGTTTGATTTTCAATCAGAGCCTTGAAATCTTTAAACATATCAAATGCTTCCCTTTTTTTTCAAAAGAATATCCATGTCTTGCGAGAAAAACCATCAAGAAAGTATATAGGACAACCAAAGATTCTCAAATGACTAACCATAGGCTTTTTACGAGTAAAGACTTCTTCAAGTGTATTATTGTTTAAGGCCTAATGAGAAGTTCTGTTTTGCACATAAACAACAGTATTTGCAGCTTCTCCCCACAGAAACTTTGGTAGCTTTTGATCATGCAACATGGCTCTGACTGCTTCCATAATGGTTCTATTCTTCCTCTCAGCCACACCATTTTGTTGTGGATTGTACGACACAGTGGTTTTCTTTCTTTATTCTGGCATCTTTGCAAATATCATCAAAATCATTAGAGGTGAACTCTCCCCCATTATCAGATCTGAAAGCTTTGATCAACTTTCCAGTTTGATTTTCAATCAGAGCCTTGAAATATTTAAACATATCAAATGCTTCCCTTTTTTTCAAAATAATATCCATGTCTTGCGAGAAAAACCATCAAGAAAAATCATGAAATACAAGTAGTCACCAAGAGAAATAACAGACATAGGTCCACATAAATCAGAACTTACGAGTTGAAGTACCTAACTAGTTTTTGTTCTGCTTGAACGGAATGGTCCCTTTATAAGCTTTCCACTTGCACATCCTGGGCAAACTCCTTCATGATCCATTTTGATATCAAGCATTCCAGAAACCATCTTCCTTACATGAGGTAAGGCTTTGTAGTGTAGGTGAGAAAATCTTTTGTGCCATAGCTCACACGGAATATCGGTATCATGGACGAGTGCTTGAATGGGTTTACCATTGACTTTGTAAATCCCGTCACATCTTGATCCAAGAGTGAAGTCAAGACAAAGAAGAGGCAGAACATCAAGGTTAGTGACAAGGTTCTTGGGAGGATACTAGAGTCAAGGGTCTTTGTCATGGTCTTGGTATTCGTCAATTGAAGATCTATAAGAAGAATTTGGATCAGGTTTTCCTCTCAAGAGGTGAGAGGTTTTGGCCCTGGTTGACTAGCCTACATATTGTGTCACTTGTATTCTATTGAGCATATTGGTATTTGTCTTGATGAAAATAACACAATAATAATATAATGAAGAGAAGACTATAGGCTAAGGAGTAAAGTATATCACAAGCAATTATCAAGCAAAGAAATCTTTTAACTCCTTATGCCCTAGATTTCTCAACATGGTATCAAAGCTTAGGTGTTGAAGTCAAGAAGGGGCATTCAATCAAGAAGACATCAAGCCTGAAAGAAGGATCATAGCAGATTCAAGGGCTACCAAGGTCAAGATCTTAAAAACCCTAGATCGAAGAAATCAAGAGTCTTGAAACCATCTTCAAGAAAGAAGGAAGACTAAAACATTCAAGAATGATTGTGAATCAAGTTCTCTCTCATCAATCTCTCAAGAAGAAAATCCTCTATCAACATCAAGATTAAGGAGGAAGCAAACATCAATTTCTCAAGTAAGTCTATGACTATATCTGATATAAGAAAATGTCTTTTTGCAAGGAAAGCAATAAATTGGTTGGGGCTGCAAATTACCTTGCATGGAAGAAAAGGACAGACCTAAATCTTATTGAGAATGAGGTCATGGATCACATCAAAGGGTCAATAACCCAACCTCCAAAGGAAGATACTCAAGCACATGCTAGATTCATGAAGGGAGAAGTGAGAGCCCAGAGGATTCTTATAGAATATATAAAAGACTCTAATCCAATATGTATCAAAGTTGAAGACTACAAAAGCTATATCTGACAAATTGGTAGAGTTATTTTTTGTAAGTATTGCAAGAGAAGTAATCTCATTAAGGCAATAACTCTACAAACTAAAGATGTCCAAGGAAGATGGAAGAGCCTCACACTTCATGAGGATATCAGAAATTCTAGATCAATTACAAGAGCTAGGAGAAGTCATGTCTAATAGAGAGATGACCTGAGTGGTACTAAATGCACTACCAGAAGAATGGGGTAACTTCACTTCAATTTTATATGGGAAGAAAGATACTACTCCATTTCAAGATCTATGGTCACTCTGTAAAATCGAAGAAACCAGACTGAAGGCAAAGGTTGATGTAGGACCAAATGAGCAAAATCAAGCATATGTTGTTAGGATAAGAAGAAAAGGGCAATTTGGAAAGTTTGGCCCTCAAAAGAAAAAGAAGAACATGGCTAAGGTAAGATGCTATGGATGTTAAGAACTTGGGCACTATAGAAGAGATTGTCCTAAACGTAATAAGGACAAGAAAGATAGGGAAGAAGCCCATATTACTGAGGAAGTGAAAGAACCTGAGGCAAAGAAGCTTAAGAAGGAAGAAGTAAAAGATCTCTACTATGACTGAGATGATCTTCTTCACTAGAAGGTACTTTTCACTTGTAATTTATAGATAGGAAAGCAATGTAAATAAGATAGGATGCATCAGATTAAGAAATTAGCATCATGATAGAAGCATTAGAAGCAAGAGATCTTGACATGGGAAGTAGAAAGAATGTTTGGAATAAATTCTATTGATTGCAATGAATAAGAGCTCTCAAAAACCTCATTGAAATCTCAAATGATACATATAGAAAGAAGTAGAGGTCATCATCGACTAGGATCATCATACAATAATCAATAAGAAAACCTCTAGTGGGTGAGGATATGAAAGATCCTAAAGTTTCTCTGATGGAATTCTTATCAGAGGATTCACCGGTCTAGAAAGGAAGCAATTCCAACACGTGGGATTCAAGGGTTGATGGCATGATGACATAAAAATGAAACAGGACTAAAGAATAAAGCTCTTTCGTTCAAATGAAGTTCCTACAAGAAGTATGGATGACCCAAAAGAAAGATGAGGTATGTATGCTTACATAGGTTATTATGAAAGTCATGTCATATGGTTGCAGATAATATGGATCACTATTTTCATATTGAGAAACATGATCAAAGAAAATAGGGATCTCCTCCTCTGAAAGTTGCAGAAAGGCATAGGTCACACTAAATGAAATCAACATAATATGTTCTCATATGAAGCATAAGGGAGCTTACTATAATTAAGGAACTCTGATTGGAAGTTCCTAGGAATGAAGAGTGAGTAAAAAGAGGGAAGAGATCATGAGATATGCAATAATGGTTGAAGGCATTCAGCATTCAAAACCAAGAAGATTTGACCAGGAACTCTCCCGGAAGAATATGAAGACTCTAATGGAAGTCAGAAAAAGATAGAGATCCTTGACAATGGATATCTTTGGGAGATTTGTCAACATGTATGCAGGATGTTGATACCTACAAGAAAGTCATGATGAAAGACTTTAAGCGTTCATTCCTTATTTTTGAACTAATATCTGGATGGGCTTATGTAGGACTGCCAAAGGGAAGATCTGTGGATGACTTCCACGAAGACCATATAGAAGAATGTAAGATCCTTCTGGAAAATATGGCATGAAGAAAGCAACATGAAATGAAGCAAAGACAGATGGGAAAGCAAGATGGAAACTTAATGGACCACTTTCTAATAAAAGGAATGAGGACATGACTGACTCATGAATGAAAGTGATGGATGGTTCATGCCCTATGAAGAAGTCCCAAAAGATGAAGACTCCATAACAAAAAGAAATTCATGACACCAAAGAAGAGAGGAGTTCTTCAAGTAGTTGGTTGTCCCATAATCTCCACCTGAGACGCTGTTGTAGGCCACTAATTAAGAGGGATTCTAGAAAGTTTCTTACTTGGAAGAAACTTGGAAATTCCTAAGCCAAGAGGGAGCTTAGGTGCATTCCTTTTGTAGGAATGAGTACATTCCTTACTAGAATATGTCCTCCATATTTGAGAGAGAGAGATAGACACATCATGTTGGTCTTCACCTAGGAAGACAGGATGGAGGATTGGGTAATCAATTGGCATCTGATATTCTTTGAGAATGAGATAGGGCATCCAAGAGAAGAGTGATCATAGAGGACTGATATTCTTTGAGGATTGTGAATCCAAGATAAGAATAGTCCTGGTGGAACACACCCTGATTACTCGGGTGGGGTATGTTCCAGGAGAGACAATGATGTAAATCATTGGTCTCGCCAGCATTGAGCTAAGGTCTTTTGGAGAGATAGAGTTGTTAGTCAAGGCATTGCTATGTGACAATGTTGGTTGACATGATACTATACAAATGAGTTACCAATATGAATTCTTCTTATGAGATATTCTTTAAATTGAGAATGACCTAGTACCATTATGAATACCTCCCTAGTCAAGAGGGATTGTTGAAAAGTATAATTAGGTTCGGTCTTCATAATGACATGTAATTATGATTTTATGTAATGAGATGTAAAGAAGAAAAATAAAATTATTGCATTGACTTGCTTCAAGGGTTCCATGAGCAAGAGATTTTGTTTTTGAGTTAAGACTCCCATTAAGAGTCTTAAGGACTTATTTATCATCTAGTCATAAAATGATAGAGTCTTTGTCATGTAATGAAGTCATGTTACACTCTGTAAAAGGTCAAACTTGTTTATGCAAAGTATCCTCCAAGACCTTGTCACTTATCGTCTTCAAGTCAGTCTACAATGATGAAAGAACTTGCTAGAAGAAGTCGGCTTTCCCACGTGTGATCATGTCGACCTAAGGGACATGAGAAGATGTGTATAAGTAGCCACACTTGGCCTCACTTAGAGGAAAGAAACTCAACAAGAATTCGATCAAGAAGAAGTGTGAAGTAGAGTCTAGCAGTAGAAGTGCAAAGAAGGTATAGCGAAGGAGGATTCTTCTGGGTACAGCGTACGAAAGTTTCTTCTAGAGATAGCGAAGGTAGGATTCTTCTGGGGTCAGTGAAGGAAGGATTCGTCTGGGGTTCTTGTTTTGGGTATAAGGAAGAAGGACCAAAGACATCAAGAGAAGATCGAAGTAGACTGTATTGCTACATTGAGGTGACCTTGTTTGGGCATAGAATCTCATAGAAGGAAGCCGAAGAGAAGTATCAAAGGTCTCTCTCTTAAGGAGACCAATTAGAGGCATATTCTAGGGTTTATGATCTAGAGACTAAGATTTTCTAGAGGAAGATGAGAAGAGCAATGTGAAGGAGAGAGACCGAGTTTCTCTAGTGAAATCCGAGGAGAACAGTTCAAGATCAAGAAGGAAGTTGAGACAAGGAAGAGGCAAAACATCAAGGTTAGTGACAAGGTTCTTGGGAGAATGCTAGAGTCAAGGGTCTTTGTCATGGTCTTGGTATTCGTCAATTGAAGATCTATAAGAAGAATTTTGATCGAGTTTTCCTCTCAAGAGGTGAGAGGTTTTGGCTCTGGATGACTAGCCTACATACTGTGTCACTTGTATTCTATTGTGCATATTGGTAATTGTCTTGATGAAAAGAACACAGTAATAATATAATGAAGAGAAGGTCATAAGCTAAGAAGTAAAGTATATCACAAGCAATTATCAAGCAGAGAAATCTTTTAACTCCTTATGCCCTAGATTTCTCAACACTCTTGCATACACTTTCCCAATAGCTCATCAAATGTGGGAATAGTGTCGATATTTCTTATCGTGGTGATAAAAGTCTCCCAAACATGAGAAAGGCCTCCAAGCGCAATCAACACCATTTCTTTCTCGAGTACAACTTCACCAATTGTTGATAGTTGATTCATGATTTTAGTCATTCTTAAGAAGTATGTTTGAATTGTCTCTCCTTTGTTCATCTTGATGACCTTCAATTGATTCTTCAAGGAAATAATCTAGTTCAAGTTACTAATTGCAAACATGTCAATTAGTTTGTCATACATTTCTTTAGTTTTCTTCAAACAAAAAACATAAGTAATGAGATGATCGCTAAGAGAATTAAGGATAATTTTTCTTGTTTTGATTTCACCTTTTTTATATTTGAATTTGACAACAACACTTGCATTCTCTGGTGGATCAACTATTGTGTCTTCAACATACTCCAAAACTTTGTGTTCTTCAAGAGTGATATCTACCCTTGCTTTCCATGAACCAACGTTTGTAGCATCATTCAACTTCTCCTCTATCTTGAAGTAGGACGAAGTCATCTTAATAAAAAAACTTTGGCAACAAGTGGGGCCTCTTCAGGTGATCTCTGATCTCCTTGGACTTGTCTTCACTAAGGCTCTAACACCGTGTTAAAATCTGAAAGTTCTATGCAGAAATTTTAAATTTTTTTGCAGAAACTTGAAAGTTCTATGCAAAAATTTGAATGTACTTGCAGAAAATTGAATGTACTTTGGAAAAAATTGAATGGAACTAAATGTATTTAGCAGAAAGTTTAATGTTCTTTGCAAAAACTAAATGTACTTTACAGAAAGTTGAATGCGATTTGTAGAAAACTGAATATACTTTGCAGAAAATTGAATGTTCTATGTTGCTACAATTACTTAGAATGAAGATTTCTTCTTCACAACTTTTCAAATAAGCAATTGTAGATAGAACATAAACTTAAGGATCATATAAAGACAACCAAACACAAATATGAGAAACTAAGATTTAAGTCCAATGACCAAGGCAAAACCCACAAAGGGAAAACCCCAATGATTCTTCTTTTATTAGATTTCTTCAATTGTTCAACGGAGTACAGAGAGAGACAGAGAATAAAGTCACCTACGTCTGATCAACTTACAGTTGAAGTGCTCTTGCTCTTTGCTTGAAGATCTTCTCCTTCTCTTGATCATATCTTGTCCTTCACACTTGCTCCAGCACTTCCCTTGCTCTTACTTTTCACTTGCTCTCACAATTCTCTTGCACACACTCAACACTAGCTCTCCTTCTTCACAATGAACACGCTACTCTCAACTCTCACTTGTTCTTGCTTAAATAGATGAGAAAGGAAAGGAGTTACAAAATGAATTCATGCCTTGAGCCAATAATAGGAGAATTGAATTCCATGAGAGAGGAGTTACTTGAGGAGAAGTGTAACTCATCCCAAGAATAGAGAGAGAGGTACACATGTCTTAAGGAGTTACAATTTGAATTAGGGAGAGAGAGAGTTACACTTAGACATGAGAGAATATTTGGTGAGAGTTGCAAATCGAATTAAATGAGGGAGTTACAAGTGCATTTAATGAGGAGGAGTTACACTTTTGCCATAAATTGAATTAGTGACAGAGAGTTACATTATCTTAAGTGTGGAGTTACTATTTTATTCCAAGAGAGAGATTCAATTTGCCAAATAAGAGATTCTCAATTTAATAAATAATAGTATAATAATAATAATAATAATACTAGTAAAGACAAAAATATTAATTCTTGACTTGTATAATGATGATTGATTTGATTTTAAAGTGGATTCCATATGTCGACATCATCCTTGATCATTTAGACATGACTTTCTATTTTTGGAAAGTCCCTTTCAAATTGAGATGTGACGTACTATTTTTGGAAATTCATGTTAGAATTATTAGAAATGAAATTTTATTATAGGAGATTAAAAAAAACTGAAAGATATGATTTCTTCTAGGAGAAATTCATCCCTAAGCTGCCAAATTTTAACAGTGAGCTTAGGTGTCATACCCTCAATGTGATGGGTGGGTGCGTGTCCATGATCGAGATGGAGAGCATGACAACATAATCACTGGCGCGAGACATTCATCACAAGTATATGAGATATTTGTCTTTTGGTGTTCATTTGGAAATTTGGGGCTTCTGGCATGGGCACTTGTGATATCGCATGACATGACTGACTTGGGTAAGTTAGGTTTTATGCACATATTTATGTTTAGTTTTTAGCGATTGAGTGATCTCGATTATTGGCGCCTACATGACATGGATCAACATGTCGATTATTGGGGCGAGATAGGTGAGACAAGGTAGATGAGAAAGATGATGGGCGCATCGGTTATTGGCATAGCCCATGACTTAAGACGAGTCAGGGAGTTGGGCATGATCGGTTATTGGTGCAACCCATATGATGCGATGAGACGATGTGATTAGGTGAGGTCGGTTAAAGGCACACCCCCATGACATGGTGAGATGGCGACCAATTATATGGAGTGCGACATGTTTAGAGTTGGCGTGGGTGGCATGAGTCGACCTTGCATGGGAGCCATGTGTCGGCCCCATGAAGGTGAAGGGACACAACCCTTCACATCCCATTACACCATATATGTAGTTGTCAAAGTGTTGTATCATGTTGTGTTCCGCCAAGTGTTTTGTCTCACCATTACGTACCAAGTGCACACAATGGTGAGACAAAACACTTGGAGTAACACAACATGAAACATCACTTTGATAGCTTGTACACTTAGCTCGCACAACTAGGTGGAAGAGGTCACAGGCGCAAACTAAATGGGAAAAGTATTGAATTATTATTTGGGTCGAGTTTAGGGTTTATAAATGCCATGGAAGTTGCTCTCTAGCTCGATCTCTATACTCGGGTAGAGGGAGAGAACCGTGATAGCATAAGTTGTGTTGTGACCCAAAGTGTTGTTGTGAGAAGTTTACAATGTGACAGAGTTGCCAATTTGGGTTGAATTGTAGAGTTTGTGTAGGACGGTGCATCTCGATCAACAGGCATGTCGACCAATTGGTGATCTGACATGCAATGAAGGGTTATTTTGGGGTTCATCTGGAGCATCGAATCATTTGGTGTTGACATCCAAGAGGTGGATTGGTGGTATAGCCGACGAGGAAGATCGTAGGAGCTCACCCAACAAGTGGTCCGAGCGAACCCAAGGGTGGACTAATTACTTTCATGGTTTTGTGGGGATCATTTGGTGATGTGATTCAGCCTGAAAGGGAGTTGTATTCTTGCATCCAGGGTTTGGGTGCGACTCTACTCGATGAGTTATTGACCATTATTCTTTGTATACATTATGTAAATATTATTGTGGGGTGTTAGACCATGGACTACCCCTTGATAAGTGTTGTATTTCTTGTAATGCTTTGATATTGATGCATGAGATAATGTGTTAATAATAAGACTCATGAAGAAATTGTAATGTGATGAATAATCATACTGTGACTTGGGTTTTGGATTAAGAAGAAGATTTATACTGCTATATAACTTAATCAAAACAATAGCCAAGTGGGTCATAGTCTGAACGAAGTAAAACCAAGTTGGTCTCACCATCGGTGAGAAATATGGTAGTGTCGCACACCTAGAGGGTGTTGAAGAATCTAGCGCATCTAGGTGTTTTGAGATTCTTCTAGTGATGTTAACTATTTGTGAGGTACTTTTACTTTTTCTTATTAGCACAATCTTCTCTTATTATTATTAGTGTGTATTTTCTTTCTTCATCAAACAGTTACCAAAACAAAAGAGACAAGAACACAGGATGTTGGCTCTCAACCAGGGCAAAACCTCTCTCTCCTAGAGAGGAAAACCCTTCTGCAAATTTCTCTTATTGAAGCTTCAATTGACAAATGCCAAACCCTAGACCCTTGACCTATAGATCCTACAAGCACAAGACATAGTATCTCTTCCTTTTATTCTTCGACCAATACTTTCTTCTATTTTGCACCTTGATCTCTTCCTTCGCACCTCTTCCGACAATTGATAGCTCTTTTTCCGACAACTGCAGAAACCCTAGGTATCCTTAGAGACCTCTTCTTTGGAGTCTTCCTTTCCTTCTCTACTTCACTTGCCAACCCTCCCTTTCCTTGAAACGTAAGCTAGAGAATGAGAGATATTTACAAGTTGAGAGGTTGATCCTCTTTACCCTACTGCAGGTCTGATTTCTTCGCATGTGTGGCTGCTATAGACTTGTACTTGGCCCTTTTTCTTGCTTCTTTCCTTCCCTTTAGGTGTCCTCTTCTTCGCTAGAGATGGAGGCTTTATTAGAAGTCTTTTCTTAGCCCAATCGAACTTGATTATGTTGTTGCACTTGTGGATCTGATGTGACTGCAGCACTGCCCTCCTTTCTTCGCACGTGTAATAGAATTAGGCCCTAAAACAACCCCTCCAAAACTTGGTTTCTCTTCTTCTTCGATGCCCTAAAATCACCTTTATGCCCCTTTTTCGCACCTCTTTCTTGACTCTTGTCTTCGCTGATTTCAGAGATCACTTGATGGTCTAATTGTGAGGTCAAATGACCCTATCTTTAGGAGTTTGTCCCTCCTTTTGGGCTGACTTGAGCTAGTGAGGCCAACTTGACTTTAAGTGCACCAAAATTCATTCTTTGAGCCCACTTGAAGAGGAGACCCGTCTTTGCTTTGGAGGATCACTGTTGACACATATCTTTGACATAATTACATAGGTTACATAATGTAACATGCCCTTAAGGGATCTTCAATAATTACATTAACTCTTTGACTTTCCTAGAAGCACTCAAACATGTGCTTGACCTATCAAATGGCCAAGAAACCCATTCTTGATAATTACAAAAATAGTAATTATTTTCTTTTACAAGTACAAAGATGAAAATTACATTTATGAACACTGAACCTAGTTACACTTTCTTTAACAAAGGGCACCCAATACGCTTTCCTAGACGAGAAATGCTTCAAGGTCGTGACATGTGGTATCAAAGCATGCTCTTCTCCACACAAGTGGTAGAGCAAAGCAATGTTACTAGGAGCCCTTTATCAATGAGTTGGGAATCAAGATTATAGATGGATTTCAAGCATACTTCTTGTGACAGGATTCAACAAAATCTCTAGTAGACTAGATATAGTATTGCAGTTTAGTACTACTAGGGTGGTACATTGATACCTGGGTAGGATAGATAACAACATGTTTTTGACAGTTGGGGTGACCAGTTGAAATGGCAAGTTCTCATCAGGGAGGTAGAAGTACTTACCAAAAGGGTCCCAAGTTGGTGGACAAGGTCACTATTGTTAAACTTGAGGCTATGTCGCAGCATGGCACACCGTCAAATAATTTGAAATGGGATATGGAGATTGTGAGGGAGGCCTTTAATCAAGTCGTTGCTAAATCCAGGGAATTGCAATTGCGATCACACAATTCAAGGATGAGGCATGGATGACAGGTTGAAGCATTTAGAGAGTGAGGTGACTACTCTCATTAGCATTACCCATAATAAGGCCAACCAAATTGTGGTTTTGAGCAGAGATGTTGCATTGGGAGCATCCAACACATTGATGAAGGTAAAGATTAAGGAGCCAAATCCATTTAATGAGACAAGGAATGCCAAGATGATTGGGAACTTCTATTGGGACGTGGAATGGTAATTAGATCAGATGGTAAGTAGTTCTGACAAGGCCAAGGTGAATTGTGTAGCTATGTTTCTGACAGGGACAACCAAGTTGTGGTGGAGCTTGAGTAGAATATTGGACAGCAGGTCGCATCACAAAGAGGATCATAGGTAGATATGAAGATGGCTTTGTATGCATAGTTTGGTCCAAGCAATCAAGCATGGATTGCCAAAAAATATCTTATGGCATTGAAGCATACATGGAGGATTTAGACATACATTAAGGATTTTTCAAACCTTATGTTAAAGAGGAATTATATATCAAATGGAGACCGTGTGTATCATTTTATGAATGGATTACAACCATGGGCACAAAGTGAGTTGAGGCGACAAAATGTGTAGAATCTTATAGAAGCCATCATCATAGTAGAGAGACATTTGACATTTGGACATTCGAAGTGAGGGAAAGCTTGGAGGTAAAGATGTGATGATGGATGAGGTGATAAAGGCAAGAACAAGAAGGATAAAGGTAAGGAAGGCGAGGGAAAGAGGGATTCAATAAAAGAGAAGAAGTTACTTTCATGTTGGATATGCACGAAAGAGCATTTGGCAAATAATTGTCCTTTGAAGTAGAAATCGACTGCTTTGGAGTAGGTAGAGAAACCTTTAGTGGGAGTGATGCAGGTTTTGGGACCAAGCACAAAACATGCCACATCTAAACTGGATGAGAATAGGACACAACCCAGTTTCATGAGTGCAATGTCAATGGGAGACAAATGTTGACCATGGTAGACAATGGTGCTACGCCCATCTTCATGAGAAAAGATGTGGCTAGACAACTTGGGTTGATGATTGGACTGGCTCAACCTTCCTTCAAAGATGTTAACTATGGTAAAATGAGAGTGACTAGAATCATTGATGATGTTCACATCTGGCTTAGAGATTGGTAGTTGAGGACGAGCTTTACCATTGTGTAGCTTCATGGCTATGATTTAGTTCTAGATCAGGAGTTTCTAAGAGTAGAAAAGGTCATTCCAGTACCTCATATAGCTTGATTATACATTCTATCAGGACCAGATCCAGTTGTGGTACAAGCCCCAAGGGGATGCATAGATTAGAGAGCCAGAGTGAACTCTATTCGCATGATCAATGGAGTAGATCAGAGGACGGATGGATGTGTCACAATACATGCCAGGATATATCCTCTTGAGTCTATACTTTCATAACATACATAGATCTTAGCAACCCTGATAAATAGAGTTTTGGGAGAGACGTCGGGACTTGAGCAGAGAGTTGTAGATGGGTCAAGGTTGTCTAACTATTCCAGAGGAAATGATAGAGACACCATTGATACAACAAAGTGGCCAAGGTGGAGATGTGCCTTGGTATATTCGGGCCAAAAAAATTATTGGCTCATCCACAAAGATCCTTGGAGAGAGAGAGTGGCCCCGTGATCCAGAGTTGTTGAGACTCATTGAAGAGGCAAGAAAAATGATTGATTCCCATGTTCCTTTGTTAATGCATATAAAAGAGAGCTATGGAGGAGTTCTTCCAACAACACATTCAGAGGATGGAGATGGAGATGGTGGTTAGCATGACTTCCAGACCTCACCTCCACATTGAGCCATAAGGAGATGGCTCGCTATTGTAGTTGGGTGGCAAGTCATTTGGTGGGGTTCCTAAGCATACATTTTTTTATTAGACCAGGATGATTGGGGAGTTATTTCGATGCTGCTAAGATTCAAGGTGGTTGCACTTATGTGATGACATGAGTTCTTGTGAAGTTGATGCTATGATTAGATTCGCTACTTGATTAGTTGGAGACATAGGGGGATCCAACACATGGAAGTATGGAGGGGCGTTCACAGGTAGATCACATGCAGGGAAAGATCTAGGATATAGCACTTCATACGAAAGTTGGACTTCAATTAGTGACATGAGTTTGTTGGTTGGAGCATTGTCGAGGACAACAACAACTGTAAGCAAGGGAGGATGTCAGACCCTTAGTGGGATGGGTGCATGTGCCTCATCCATCACCAAGATGGAGAGTGTGACGACATCATCACCAAGTGCAGGGCATCCATCACAAGTATGTGTGACACTTGTATCATGGTGTTCAGTTGGAAATTTGGGGTTTCTGGCATGGCCACTTGCGATATCGCATGACATGATGACATGGCAACTTCAATTTCATGCCCAAACATATGTTTAGTTTTTGGTAATTAAGCAGGTTAGATATTTGGTACTCACACAAGATGGACCTGTTACCCACCACCAGTGGGTGACCCCTATAGGAGAATTTTTCTCCTAGATTTGTCTTCATCTTCCAGCCAAAAACCCCTTGCAGCGACTTAATAGCTTGATGTGCTACCTTTCTTCGCCACTTGAGCCAACTATTGTGGGCCCTCGCTCATCTATCATGATCATATGTTTGAAGGTGGGCCTTCCAAGCCCGAAGGTATGGCTTTTCATTATGTAATTGGGTATTTATGCTTTCTTTTCTTGGGCACATTTGGACATGGATTAGTGTGGGGATTTGGCAGAAAGAACAGGCTTTGACTGTACTCTTGTTCCTTTACCTCAACTTGGGGGTTAATCTTGTATCATAGTCCCATGGGATACCCTTTACTAGTTATTAGCTTTAGGAGTGGCAACACATGGGAAACCCTGATTTTGGTTGTGTGGTCCTGCCTCCCAATACCACATATTTCACTCCCCTCCTCTTATTATAAACCCTTTTCATATTTTCCCCATTTGGGTCCACATTTGTTCATTGGGTGCACAAGGTGTTAATTTCCCCTTCCCCTTGTCCACACCTTGAGTCGAGCCTAGAACGATGCCTCGGGGGTTGGTGCAACTAAAAAGAATGATAAAAGCATAATTTAGCCACTCATAACAGGAAATGTACCACAAAATGCAAAAGACGTATGGGACATTAAAATTTAGCGGGTGGGAAAAAATCGAACATGAGCTCTACCCCCTATCATTATGGTCCTCACCTTGGTTCCTAGGGCCCTGATCAGTGCCCCTTGCATCATTAAGGAACCCATAATTGTCCCAACCCTTGGTGGGCGATGCACTGCCCCACTAAAGGGGTGAATCCATTGCTACATATTATGCATCATGCTCTCATCCCGTTGAACCTCGAGCGGTAAAATAAGGAAAAATCAATGAAAGGCAAAATGCATATGAAGAAGGGTGGAAAAACAAAGGTCGGGATAACTCATGTACCATGATTGCTCCCTCTTACATTCATACACCCAAGGTGTGGGCTTCCTTCATGGCTTGGAGCCTTCCCTCTTACCACATTCTATTCCATCATTATTTCACATGACCCCTGCCATTTAAAGGATATACCTTGGACTCGTCACTCCCTTAGAGGTTGAAACCACCTAATAGGGTCCTTCATTCACCTTCTTGTCGAGCAAGGTAACACTTGTAAATTTTAGCACCAGTTTGGAAGGGTATTCCATTATGAAGTGTCCACTTCTACCTTTGGTTAGCAAGTGTATTTACTCAATTGCACTAATGACTAATTGTATTGGAAGGTGAGGAGATGCATTGGATCTTATACAAGATTATAAGTGGGTATTCATCTTGGACTTGGTCTCCCAATACGAGGTCCAAGCCATTCAGAGAGTCACAATGGCATTTGTAGGGTGAGTGTTGAGAGCCATGGGCCTCCACCATTACTGAACATTGGTTGCCACACCATGGGCTTCTTTAGCACCACACATTGCTTGTTTGTGCTCCAGTTATATAGAGATGATGATGCACTTAGACCATGTTGCCCAACCGACTACACATTGCAACTGACACTTGGCATCTAATCCAAGGCCCAGAGCAAGTCTTGTCTCACCCGAAGAGACATGGGAGGGCATGTGTCATCTTCTAGCCCTCATTAATGGAGTATCGACTTGATCTTGAGCCATTTGGAGACTCATGAGACCCATTTAGAGCCCACAGAGCCTAACTTGGGGTTTGGAGATGTTTTGCAACATTTGTAGGGTATCCCCCTCTTCTTTATCATTTTGAGGCTCTTACCCTCAGTATCAACCATTGAGGCCTCAACGCTAACCTTGGAGAGCACTTTGCAGTGTCGCACTAATTACATGGGCTAAAGGAGAAATAAAATAATGATTGGTGTTTAAGCTATCTTGGTTGGCTAGTAACAAAAGGTTTTGTTACCTATTTTGACACGTTAGGGCTTTGTTTATTAGAAATTCAAATTACTAGCACTTGTATAAATTGGAGAATCTCTCTCCCATTTGAACTCATCACACTTTGGATTTTCAACGCTCTCATTAGAGAATTTCGGCCTGCAACTTTGTGGAGGATTTTGGACGATTAAATGCATTTTGATATATGGAAAAATTTTGCTATCCCTCTTGGAGCTTCTTGTTGGCAAATTTGTGGATGGATATACTCTTTTTTGTCTTGTAAGTGCTATATTATGCTATATTTTTGTTTTGATGAATGTCTAATGCATGGAATTATTTTCTTATGGTGAAATAATGTGCCCTAATTAATGTGAATTATTGGAATCATTGTAGCTATTGGAATTTTTTGCATGTGTTACTCATTAGGCAAAGAATTAATGAATGTTCCTAGAGGGAAATTTGCATTTGCATCCCTGAAACACCATAATAATTTCCATCGAAGTGTAGAAGTCTAAGGTTGTCATGTAGCTACATTCATATAGTAAAGTTGCTTCTTTAGGCCTCCTTGAAGAGCGAAGTTCTTGAATCAAGATCATTTTGACTCCAATCTGACCAATTGTTAGGCGCTAGTCCTAGATCCTTGGTGATCACATCAATTCGACGAAACATCATTCTTTTCACTTCTTTTCTTCATCCCTTTAAGGAGGTTTTCTAGGGCTTGGTGCAAAATTTTAGGGAGGAGGAATTTTGCAATTATGTCGAGAGGAATTTTAGGGAGGAGGAATTTCTTCATTTATGTCTACTCTAGGAATCCTCTAGTTTTGAACGAATTCCAGCGGTGGAATTTCAAATAAATTATTGCTCTAACTATCACACCAAGTGGGGACCCTAGAAGCTAATCCTTCAACTTGGGGATTTCTTGAAGGTTTATACTTAACTACTTAATCGATTATATCATACAAAACCTTTTGCCATAACTATCTTGACCTTGGATGAACTCTTATCTTGTTAAATTTCTCAACCCCAGGTCTCATATAGCATTTTTTTCAAGGGGTTTTCCGTGGAAAGTCTTACTAGCTTATCTCGAAGCTCACACTTTAATTGAACCTTTCCATTCAATGAGCTATCCTTGCCTCACTTTAGAACCTATTATAGATACATCAATCACAAGTGAGGGATATTGAGACTCCTCTCATCAGTGAAAAACCAAGAAGAGAAGGAGACATAGGTTGTGGTGACAATGGGCCTTTGTCCCAAATTGTTGTTGTGCCCTCTAGCGTTAGCCTAAATACTAGGCCTTCCAATTTATGTAGCAACAGGACCAATAAACCAATTATTGGTGTGAGACAAGTGAGGCGGGATAGACGAGCAAAGACAATGGGTGCATCAGTTATTGGCATAACCCCTTACTTGAGACGAGTCGACGACAAGTTGGGCATGATCAGTTATTGGCGTGGCCCGTATGACACGATCAAACGAGGTGGTTGGGTATGACTGGTGAAAGGCGCACCATCACAACATGGCTAGATAAAAATTAGCTATATGGAGAGCGACATGTATAGAGTCACATGGGTGTGCATGAGACGACCCTCGCATGGGAGCCATGTGTTGACCCCATGAAGGCGAAGGGATGGGACCCTTCACATCCCATTACACCACATATAATTGAGCGCACACAATGGTGATAGAAAACACTTGGAGGAACACAACATGACACTTTGGCAGGTCACACACCTAGCTTGCACAATCAGGTGGAGGAGATTGTAGGTGTGGATTGCATAGTCAACAAACTGAATTGTTATTTGACTTGAGTTGAGAGTTTAAGATGCGATAAAGGTCGCTCTCCAACCTAATCTCTATATTTGGGTAGAGGGAGAGAAATGTGATAGCATACGTTGTGTTGTGATTTAGAGCATTGTTGTAACAAGTTTGCATTGTAACAAAGGAGCCAAGTTGGGTTGGTTTGCAAAGTTTGTGCAGGCAGGTGCTACCTAACCTGCGACCTAACTGATAGGTGGCTCGACCCGTTCGTGAGTTGATGTGTGACGAAGGGTTATTTTGGGGTTTAGCCTGAGTGCCAAATCACTTGGTGTTGACATCTGAAAGGTGGATCAATGGTACTAACCGACAAGGAAGATCATAGGAGTTGACCCAATGGTTGGTCTAAATGACCCGAAGTGTCGACTAAGTACTTTAACAATTTTTTGGGGATCAGTTGGTTATCTAATTCGACCCAAAAGGGAGTTGTGTTGTTGTAGCTAAGGTACAAGTGCCAAATTTCTCCTTCCATCACTCATGTTGGTGCACCCTCTTTCTATTCATGATAAATAAAACTTAACAAATATAATACTGACATCATCAGTGCTTTCTAACAACTAATCTATGTTAAGGCTCTCACATGTAAGGGCCCTTTGAACCGTAGACTTGAAATAACAACTACATCAATCATACATTACTAACAATGGGTTCTGTCATAGTGGAAAGGGATGTTGGAATAGTTAGAATTTGAGAAGCATTGTTGTAGCTGAGGTACATAAGTTTGGCCTCATGCTTTTCCATAGACAAGTTCAATCTCACTCCCTTTCACAAAAATTGCTTACACAAAAATTTGCTAGCCTCAAAGAGACCTCCTTGCTGACCTCAGGTAGAGCTTCTTCGATGGCTTTAGATAGATCTCCTTGTTTGCCTTGAATTTGTCCTCTTTACTAGACTCGGCCCTTGTTCTTGCCTCATACTCCTTTGTTGACCTCAGGCAAATCAAATTTACTTGCCTCAGACAAATCTAAATTACTTGGCTTAGAGGACGAAATGATGTCTATATATAGTCATTTGAGAGGTCGAATAGGTGCCTCTAGAAGTTGGGCTGACTTGAACACTCAAAGGAGTAGAGTTGACTAGGAGGAGGCCAACTTGGCTTCTTTTGGAGCCAGAAATTCTATCTTTAAAAATTCAAATTTTCTTCTTTTGAAAATAGCATGAAGAACATGCTTTACAATGTTTTTCTTCTAATCCAAGCATGAAGAACATGCTTTGTAAATTTATGACAAATACATCAAGAGTAAGAATATTAATTATGAAGATTGAACATAGCTACAAAATTCAACACTCCTTAGCTAGGGAGGTATTCATAATGACTATCCAAATGTTCTCATGTTGACATATTTCTCAAAGAAAAGGTTATAATGATAATAGGATCATGAAGAGACAACCACATAAAGAACACATAAATTTACCTTGGGAAAACCGACATGAGGGAAAATACCCAACAACCTTTTCCTTAGAGAAATCATCAAATTCAACAGAGATACATCAATCAAATACATGGACAAACAAACCAACACTATAGCTAGGTCAAACCTAATCCATCACCTCTCCTAGTCAAGTCAATTGGCTCCTTAATAACTTCGATCTGATCTGCTTCAACAAGGACATAAATTTGGCCTCATGCTTTGCCCTAGACAAGTTAGGTCCTACTCCATTTCATAGAAATTGCTTCCTCATAAATTTGCTAGCCTTAGAGAGATCTCTTCGCTGACCTTAGGTAGATCTTACGCTGGTTTTAGACAAATCTCCTTGTTTGCCTTGAATTCATCCTCTTTACTAGACTCGACCCTTGTTCCTGCCTCAAACTCCTTTGTTGACCTTAGACAGATCAAATTTTCTTGCCTCAGACAAATCCGAATTGCTTGGCTTAGAGGAGCATGAAATGATGTCTATAAATAGTGATTTGAGAGGCCGAATAGGCGCCTCTAGAAGTTGGGTCGACTTGAACACTTGAAGGAGTTGACTTGACTAGGAGGAGGTTGACTTGGCTTCTTTTGGAGCCAAAACTTCTATTTGTAAAAATTCAAATTTTCTTCTTTTGAAAAGAGCATGAAGAACATGTTTTACGATATTTTTCTTTTGATCCAAGCATGAAGAACATGCTTTATAAAGACTAACCATAGCTACAAAATTCAACACTTAGGTACTTAATTCTTAAACTTTTTCAATGTTCAACTTTGAAATCAAAATTCATTTCATTTTCAATTCTTTTTAATATCAAAATTCAAATGTTTGATAATTGACTTTGATCTTTCAAGATGGTTGATAATGAAAAACTTGTTATGGGTTACATTTATGATGCGATGGATCTCACCAGGGAGGCCATCAAAAGAAGATATAGGGACGAGAAGGCAAGTATATGCATATTTGGGATATTATCGACAAGAATTGGAATAGAAAATTGCATTCCCCCTTACATGCTACTAGATAACTTCCTAAACATAGCATAAATTTTATGATAAGACCAAATTTAATCATGGATGGGGAGGTTGGTTGAGGGCTTATGCCATGCATTAAAGGATGTATCCCTGATCAGGAAACCCAAAACCATGTTGATGTCCAACTACAATATTATGAGATGCCTATAAAATTGTTTGCCTATACCAATGCTATATGCAAAAGTGCCAAAATGTTGCCAAGTACCCTTAAATCCTGAATCAAAATTCATTTAATTTCCTTTCTTTCATTAAATGTTTTATCAAATTCTACTATCTTAATTCTTTTCAGTTTTTAATTTTTTATTGTCCTTGATCTCTTCTATTGAACCCTGGCCACTAATTAAGTATCTAGTGGCAAAACTTTGGAAGTGATATGGCAGACCTTAAGAGATTTCTCATTAGAATCTTAATCATAGTTGAAGTGCTTCGAGATGTGAGCACAACTAGAGTGTCATTGAGAAAACACATTCCAAGAAGCAAAACCAATTAATACAAAAGTGCTTGGATGACCTTGTATTTGTTTATTATAATCTTCAACTTTGCAGTAGGTAATTACAAGGTCAAACACTAAGAAACACAAGAATTAGCTTAGTTTATCTAAAACTTTATCATTCAAATTCGAAGGGTTGATTTCAACTCTAGACTTTAATTCACATTTTAATGTATGATGATGATTATAGGTTTGGATCATTCAAATTTTGCCTTGAACTGGGAAAAGGCAGTGTTAGATCTTACATGTTATTGGTTTCAATTGGAGAATGCTCCTCTTTTCACTTTGAGGATCAACAACTGATGAGATGGGAGAATCTGCGGGTTATTTTGCTACTTAGCATGAGACTCAATATTTACCATTTAATTAACTTGTATAAGCAGACTCTTCCAACTCTCAATTTCTAGACTAGACTCATATTATTTATGAGATGCCTATTCATCTATTTCACATTGTATGTGCAATGCTTTATTAAATAAAAAAAAAAAAAAAAAATTGGTTTCTTCATTCAAACAAACGAATATCTTTACTTTTTGTGCTTACCAATTTATTCTCGCTTTGTTCCCAATCAAATTCAATCTCTTCACGCCTTTGTCTCGCCAGTTTTTTGTTGATTCCGACATTGGAAATGTTGATTAATCATCCATTTTTATCATTTGCGAATCCTTGTGAGTCAAGAGCTTGTAACGGACTTCATGTTGTCTATTAAAATCTGAGGACATAAGAAGTTAGTTTCGATCCATTTAGAACTTTCATCAAGGTTTTTACTATATAAATTCATATATAATTGGACAAAACCTTTAGGATATCATTTCAACATGCACAAAACTTACATCATAATAAAACTTTGATTATTTAATACATCTACCAAACTCTTATCAAATTTGCATTCCAAAGATGATCTTTCCATTACAAAATAGACGCATTTTCGTTTATTGCAACACAAGAAACTGATTTTATTTTAGAAATGAGCTCCTAAACAATCTTAACCTTAAATCTATTTTATCGTCAAAAAAAATTAAAACGACCTATCTGCAAACTTCTCTGGATTTATTATAGTTTTTGCATTTTATTTTTTTCCACTTAACTGCCGAAAATACACTGATTTATATTATGAATTCTCCAATTTTAAATCAGACAAATTAAAAAAAGGAAAACAAGTTTGATAGTTCTCGATTCTAAAATCAAGTTAGGAAAACAGGCATTCGTAAGCGAAACTCGTGAAGTAAATTTACCTTGCATTTGATTTCGGGGTTTGAGTCAAAGTCCCTCGGACTGATCGGCTCGGCTTGCATCTCACCTGATGGATCAATTCACCTTCATAAGTAAAAAACAAAAAACAAAACAGTGTCAGACGCACAAGTATGAACCAGGCCCAGTTTTGAAATGGAACTTAATCAAAAAGTACCATATCCTATCAATTTTCTACATCAAGTTCACACTGCACACTGCTATGTGTGTTCATGCATATGCTTAATGAAATAACACACGCCAATCACTTAATAACAAGCATTGAAATGCTTCAGAGAGTAGAAGCCAGCCTACATATCGCTAGAAAAATTCATTAGTTTTATGCTGTAAAATATCAACGATTGAGATTAGACATTAGATATTTTGGCCACACCATTTCCTATTAGATTGAAAATTGACGACGACGTAATAAAACTTTGCTAAAGGCGAATTTTTATATTGAAAAATAAATAAATACATCATATTTTTATAATTAATAAATAAATACATAATATTTTGTAATTAATAAGTATATTATCATAATTTATATATATTTGGCATTAGTTTGCAAGGTCTCATTTTGAGTTGATAAAGGCACTCCAACTTTGAATCAACATATGGTTATAAATCAATTTCTCTTACGATGGTAGTGTTTCTATTTTGAAGTATATCGTCCAAAACAGATTTCATAGAGTTCATTTAATTCATGCTTATACATGGTTTGGTTTAGAAGTGTGAGGAACATTGAGCTTGAGCCAAATTGGGTTAGGATGGACAGTGTATAAACCTTCATGCTTAGATGCATTTTTATGAGTAAAAGAGGAATTCTCCACGCCAATATTAAAAATAAGTTTGTAGATCATTGATTTCAACTCGACCATTTCCAAACTAGTCTTGCTTTTATATCATATACAAAGTTTTGTTAACTCAATCACTAATGAAGACTATTATGTTTATCTTACTTATTATTTCTCAAAGTCCATTGCCTTAGAACAAATCTATGGGGCAAGCTCAACATGGTTGGCTATCAAAGGTTTAATTCTTTCTCTAGTCAATTGGCATCAAATATGGACCACCTCACTCGATTCAAGTATTCTTTGCATGCCCTAAATGTTTCCTGCCAAACGAGCATGAGATGAACATGACTATCAAATATGACATTTAAAGGCAATTAGTCCAGTTCACTTGGCTTGACCAAACAAGGGATCTAAAGCCCAAAATGACATTTTACACAAGCACTTCATGATGTTGAGAGATTGTCTCATCGACCGACCCTTGTACACGTTGAGATATTGGTTACACATGCTTAGGATCCTTTGGGTCAATTTTGTTTCAGTTCACTTATGCTTTGAGCCAATGATGAGAACCAAATCTGACTAGAGGATAGAAAATGTCGATTATATCTTATGCAAAAGATTGAGAGAAAGAAGGGTATTGTTTTTTTGGTGCCTCATCTACTACAATATACGAGGACAATTCCATTGCCTCTCCAAAGAGTTTCAAAACTTCCAACATGGGTCCAACATCTAGCAATGCCACTCCTATATGGTTGACAATCATGAGACCTCATGGGTCTCTTGCCCCATATAATGAGACCCTCACAAAGTTATTGTCTCAAATCTTAAGACAAGGTTCAACCTTCCAACAAGTAGTCCTTTGCTCCCAAACAACGACATCTACTCAAACTCGTAAGACAACAAATTACACTTCAACTTAGCTCTTCTTTCAATGCTTCAAGTTAGCCCTCTATCACAACCTTCTTACCTTGAAACTCAAATAGTAGGAGAGACACATACACAAGTAGAAAGCCCACAAGGCTATAATGTTTCCTCCTCATCTTCAATAGACAAGTATACTGGACATTGAGGTTTCCTCCCCTCACATTGTACCCCCTTCCAAAGCATCCTTATAGGATGTTTTCACCGCCCTCAACAATTCTTGTATCTCTTCGATTTTTCCAACATTTTTTTCTAGTTAATAAATTTTAAATCTTGCACTACATTTGTTTTTGTCTTTTTATATGAGCGGCCCTCCGCGCCCTCACAATATATTGATAATATTGGACTTAGCAATCCCATTCACCTATTTGTAAACATCCATTAGACATTAATAAAACTATTTTTTCTTATCTTATATGTTACATAAATATATTATATATTTTCAATAAAAGAGAATACCCAACATACATTGTTGCATATGTTAGAGTTTAATATTTTTCTAGTTATTCAATTTTAAATATTAGATTAGATTCTCTTTTTGTCTTTTCATATGAGTAGTCCTCTACACCCTCACTATGTATTGATACTATTATACTTAGCAATTCCACTGACATGCTTGTAAACATTTGTTGGATGTTAATAAAAATATTTTTTTTATCTTATATGTTCCATAAATATATTATATATTTGTAGCAAAAGAATACCCAACGTGGTACATTGTTGCATATGTGAGGGAGTTTAAATAAGTGTTCTTTGATAATACAATGAAAGATATGAACGACTTTTCATTATATATAATTTCCCTAAAATATGGAATACATAGTCAAAACCTTAATCTCTTCAAAGATGTTCAATAAAATTGGAATGATACAAAGAAGATTATCATGGCCCCTACTCAAGGATGACACACAAATTGAGAAATGGTTTGAAATTTTTATTATTTCATGAACTATTTGAGGTTTGTGAGGGTAATCTGCAACAAGGAGAGTTGACGATTTGCACAGACAATGGAGATGGAGGCAAGGGATTTTACTAGTGATCCATTGGAATGTCAATAGATCTGGTCCAACCCATTGATCATCCCATCTACATCAATGTCAACTCCATTATACTTGCACCATATGGATCAATCCCATTGAAGGAGGAGACAATGGAAATAATCAAAGAAATGGCAAAAGCATTCTCCAACAATAGTAAAAGGGATGACACATCTTCTCGCGTTGCCTTGACAGGACTAGTAAAAAGTTATGAGGATTATCCATGCAAGGCTAGGGTTTCACGCAAGAAGTTATGAACAAATCTACTAGACCATGGGACTTTAGTGCATAGAATAGGTCTAAACAAGGAATTATTCTTGCCACGTGGTGATATTTCTACCACAATTCCTCCACATTTGACCTTTATCAATTTGGAGATACCTTCTCATGGTAAGGATGGTAGTGATGGACATGTTATAAAATTACGTTTTCATTGAAGCAATCCTTGACTATGAACTATTAGGAAGTTCATTCAACACTAAATCCAATGGATTAGGGTTACAAATTTGGAGGTTCTGAAGATGCAAAAGCATCATAAATGTATAAAAAAGAAGCAAGAATCAATTAACATACTACTAGGGAGCTCCCCTAATCGCTCCTTAAAAACCAAGGAGCATTTTTTTTTAAAGGGAGCGCACTCCTAACTAGCTCCCGAGCGGAGTGCGAATAGGGAGTGGTTCGTGGTGGGGGGGTGCTCCCCCACAACCCTGCTCCAAATACCTGGGTTGTACTAAAGCAATCATAGCTAGTTTTAGAGCCCAAATCAAGATCTTCCCATCTGACTAATCCACCTTGGAGAGGAGTGAAGCAAGTTCTTCCAAATGTGAAGAGGGTTTTTACTATAATCCCCATGAATCTCAAATCTGTCCCAAGTGCATAGGTTTTGGATCTCATCTCATGCTCTTTCTGTGGTTGCTCTTGTTGTAGCATAGTAAGTATCCCCTTGGCAAAGGATCTGTTGAATTCTGCTACTAATTTATAAAGGGAATTTATGAAGGTTTGATCCATGTTTTAGTTCAATGATGACAAGGATATCAATCTGGCATACCTTATCCACTCAACGTGACGACAATAAACTTTTTATTACATGGCCAAATGACTCAATACATAGACCTCTCACATCAAGACATACTCATCCCTCACAAGTCACACTCAACAATTACATAGAAGTCCAAATATAATATGAACACATCATGTAGACTAACCATTTCTTTGAGAAATTTTAACAAACAATTAGCAAGCAATACTTTTGTTAAACACTTTGCATATAAAGTGGAAACAATTGTAACATAAATAAGCATGAGAGGCAAATGCTTGAGAGAAGTATAATGCTCAAATGAATTTGATACCACACTGCGTGCATCCAAAACTCAGGCGAAATGAAGTAGACCAAAGCACTGAAAATGACCCAAACAAGTAGCATGCACTGCCCAAAAAATATTGTTGCTGCTACTAAAGAAGAATTGGACTTTTTGCCCTCAAAGCTACTCATAAATTTATGAAATTAAACCTGGAGCTCCTCACACCAAACTCATAAAAACCAAGAAATGGTTTGGCTTAACTCCAAGCCAAGATCAAGCCCACCAAGTGGTGTGAATTACCCGATTTACAAATTAAACACATTGTTGAAGGAATGTTGATTTACAGCCCGAATACTGCCCAAAAAAATTTGAAATGTTAACCACGAACTTCTCTCATAAAATCCAGAAAAGCCCAAAAAAATCTTGGCAAATTCTAGCTAACCTGAAAAGCCCCAATTAGTGCAAATTCCCCTATCTGCCCAACTCTATGCACTGATCCAAATAAGATAAATTCGTACCAAAATGCTCCAACTCTTCAGTTCTACAAACCCACTACAAAATCACCGGCTCAAATGAGAGAAATCTCCTACAAAACCTCCAACAAATAAACTAGGCTCCAATAAATAAATTGGGTTCTAGCAAATAAGCTCAGCACCAATAGATAAATTTGGCCCCAACAAATAAATTGGACTTTGCAAAATAAATTGAGCCTGTGAAATAAACTCATCCTCTATAGAAAAATATGGATCAAGCCAATAATTACGATAAATGGAACGATAATACGACCTTAGCAAATAAAATTTCTTCAAAAAATATCCAGAAGCAATTTTGCCAAAATTTAATACATTCCAACAAAAATTGGACAATCGGTGAATCACAAATTTTTATTGAAAAATGCAACAGAAAACCTGACCAAATTTATTATTAATGTTGAAATAGAATCTTTTCACCAATAAATTCAACTGTTGCAAAATAATTCAACCCAACAAGAGAAATTCAACCCGACAAGAGAAATTTGGCATGACAAGATAATTTTGGCCCAGCAAGATAAATTTGGCCCAACAAAATAATCTCGATCCAGAAAGATAAATTCGGCCCAACAAAATAATTTTGCTCAGCCAAAATAATTTCAACACAGTAAAATTTTGGCCCTGCATACCAATATTACTCCATCCAATATGTTCTCTTCAGCACTTTGAGAAATCACCTGCAACAATTATTCTCTAGCAAATAGATTAAGAAATTTAACCCACAAACTTTGCTCCTTTATTCTTTAGGAACAATACGACAACTTTGATTTTAACCCACAGCTGGCCAAAATCATGCTCTGATACCACTGTAATGTCCCAAATATAAAATTTTGCAGAAAATTGCTTAAAATTTTAAACCGTCAATTCCTTAAACCATTTGCACAAATTGAACCACAAAATCAACGACAGAAACATGAAATAAAATCTGCAACTGAAGAATTAACAAGATAATCATGCAGAAAACTCAACCTTATTTTATTAAATAGAAGAGTACACATAATGCTAGAAATGGCTAAAAGAATGGCCTCCCACAAATATCTGCTACACACTGAAACTAGGCCTCCAAAATATGAACTGAAATCAATAAGCTACAACTTGTGAAATTTGGATGAACTCACCAAGGAGAGAGATTGGTACTCGTCCACACCCAGTGAATCACTTGAGGGTTTCTATCCTAGGGTTACTGTTAAAGCCGAGAACTCCTAGTTCTCCATGCCTCTCCACAAGAAAAATGCTCAACTCAAGGATGCCTCCAAATGATTTCTTCCTCCTCTTTTATAGATCTGATGGATAGATCTTCAAGCCTCTAGAAACATCTCATTTTATTATTTATTATTATTCTAGAAGCTCGTCTCTTGACTTTATCTGAAGTGACCTTTTAACTTTATTTTATTACACGTAAGTCACTTTTGGCCTTTTTCCTCCAACTAATTATTTTTCCCCTCTTTAATTAAATGACTAAATAAAGTCATTTTTAAGCTGGGAAAATGGTAAATCACCCACCATACTCTCTCCGACCATTGGAAATCACTTCTCAACATCCCATCTTGTAGATCTTCTCGTTTTGGTTCCAACAAGCTATTGCACTAAGGTGTTTCATCAAATATTCCTCCCAGAATGCCACCTCAAGCGAAATTAATTAAGTCAGGCTCGATAATAACCTCGTTTTCCGAAAGTTTGTCGAAATGCAACGGAATGAAAGACAAGTTGTGTGGATGATGGAATATACCAAGTGAATCCCATCGGATCCCACAAAAACATCTCAAAACTCCTATGGGACCTCTGATAATGTAATCCTACTTCAACGGCCTGGCCATCACCTAGAAACCCATCCTGACTATACTATAGAGGAAAATAAAAAGGGGACATGACACTTCATCACTCCTCATCGCCAGTTTAGTCGTTTCTTCGTAGTTATTGTTAGTAAGTTCCTGCATCGGAGAAATGCAATAGTCTAAGAGAATGAATAGTGTTCCAATAATCCCTGCATCAATGCCTTCGCAGCTTTCTTGTTTCTCCGACAGGCGTCCTAAGGTGCTCCTTGGCTTTCTGTAGCATTGTTTGATCATTTCATGGATGTACGTCAAGAGATTCATGTTAATACTAAAAAATGATTGTGACTCCTATCATGTCTACAATATTGTGGGCTTCAGCGTTGGTGACGGTAATCGCTATCCTGCCCTTCATGAGATCTGTAACATTCATATATGTCACGCCCATGATTTCACCCAGAGATTCATCATTTGAGCCAAATAAAACTTACAAAATGTTCTCTACAACATCTAAAGTAGTCATTTCCTAGGTCGTGTCCTCTAATCTGGACCCGATAGTCTATGCATAAAATCCATGAAATTGGGCCTGATATTGTTTATCGAGAAATGTCCTATTAAGCTCTTCTCGACTTGGGATCTTCTCAAGAAACATCATATTTTCCCATGGAGGTAACAACACTCCCTCAGAGAATTAAGCTCATCTTCTTCCTCTTTTACTACTAATGAGGACCTCCATAATGGACTTTCAGCCTTGTCAAATTTCATCTCATTACTCCATTGAGCCAGGCACAAGTCTATGTCCATACTCTGCTCTCTGATGGCAGAAACTTTTTCGAACTCTTCATGTACATGGGACTGGACCTCAACCTTGGGGATGATGGAACCTATGCGTGTTTCCTTATTAATGGTGCTCTCGAACACTTCATTACCGATAAAGATGAGTGTTGAGGTTGTAAGGGTCTTACGATTTTTCACGTCAAATTTATTTTCCTTATTCATTCATTTTCAGTTTTTGAGCAACAGTTTAGCCTATGACTATTGTTGTCGTCATAGCCTCAAATTTATTGTCTGAAATCATTGGAATTGTGAAGGATCTCAGTCAATGGGAGTCATGAGGTCACACATGTCTATATAGTCAGTCAGAGTCAAAAGGGGTTATGTGTCAGTTGTTCATCGATCAGAACCATCCGAAATGAAGTTGTGTTAGTCTAAAGTTCTGATAGTCATGAGGTCTGGTCATTAAATGTATTTTAAATTCTTATCCCCTATTCCTATCTAGCCCATGTTTCCCTATTTCCTACCCTATTTCCCCATTTCCCTTTATACATACCTTCATACATCATCTACATTCTATCCACTTTTCACATATCATTTACATCTTATTCAAATTACATTTCTGTTCCCTACCTTCATTCTAGACCTATCCCCATGACACCAATACCACTCCCCTATACTCATCACTGTGGGAATTTGCTGCAAAAACACTATGTTTTAGTCACCATTTTGCAGAACGGTTTCTGACCACATGAAAGAGATTTTTTGAAAACTAAAAGAAGTTTTTCTCAAGGACAAGGCAAAGAACAATAACCTTTTCCATATTTTGCTAAGGTGTCACGGATTGGGATATTTGATTGCATCTTCAAATCCTATTTTTCGGACTGTACAAAAACACTATGTTTTAGTCACCATTTTGCAAAACGGTTTCCGATCACATGAAGGAGATGTTTTGAAAACTGAAAGAGGTTTTTTTCAATGATAGGGCAAAGAACAATTAACTTCTTCCAGATTTTTCACAGATGTCACGGATCTAGAGATTTGATTGCATCTTCAAAGCTTATTTTTCGGACTGCACAAATACTCTGTTTTAGTCATGGTTTTGCAGAGCGTTTTCTGGGAAGCTGGGGAAGGATTCAAAAAAACTGAGAGATATTTATCTTCACAAAACTATAATCTACAATAACCTCCTTGAGTTTTTACATACATATTACTGTTTGGCAGATATGGCCCATTGAAAATCCACTATGCAGGCGCTACACAGTCAACAGTCAGCTTTTGTGCTTTTGGTCATCTTCATTCCAGGATGATATGCTTCGAATACAAGTACTTTTACAGTGATTTAATGTTTTTATTAAGATAAGAATGCTTTATGTTTTTTTTATTTGGAAGAAAAATACTTGAAACAACAAAAAGGTTTCCTAATTTTACTTTGATTCGATCCTCTGTTGGATCAAAGATGCAATGCATCTAGACATTATGGATTGGCTATTGTATTTCTATTTAAACTGATTAATGCATATGGAAAAGCATGTTGATGGTTGAGCAATGTGTTAGTGCTAATTTTCAGAGACTCGTGCTTGTGTGATCAATTAATGGTGCATGTTGCTTATGTATTGAGGGATACCAATCTCACTATCCAAGGATTCTTACGGAATGATGGATGGGATTGGTTCTGTTTACTGTTCAGTTGTTTTATTTCTTCTTTGTGTCTTATGAGTATTTGATGCCAGTTGATTCAGACTTCAGTTTAGCTGCTCTTTTTCAACTGTCTTCACGTTTCAATCTCAAATGAAATGATATATACTCATGCATGTTATCTTCTATGTTCCATTTCTCTTTCTCCTATATAAACAACACTGTCTTATTGCAGAGGAAGAACTTGTTTTATTTCAGTTTATCTTATCTATACTACAACCTATCATTGTATCCCAGAGTCATTCTTACAAGCCCTTGAAATAGTTGTCGGTTTTACTTGCATAAGTAAATGAGTAAAAGGGTAAATTGATCATGTGTTATTACCTATCCAGCCAGTCACACTTCAACCAAATACTTTCAGAATTCCTTGTTAGAACTGGTCTTTGCTATAAATTTGTGCTTTAAAGTCTTTATATTTTTGAGTGAGGGAGCCCCCTCCGGCTAGAAAAGACCAGTTTTTGGCCCAAAGAAATTTGTGGTTATCTCTGTAGCCCTTTTGTTAGCCTGAAGGGATTATACAAAGTGATAACAGAGGTGTCATAGTCTTGGATCTCTAAGATACCCACATTGTTCTACATATCTTTATTAGCAAGGCTATTGGAATCAAAGCCTTTTCTCAGGACAGTATGTTTGTTCTCTTCATCCAAGTTGTCAATGGAAGCTATCTACACAAATTCTTGTATGGTGGGATCTACAAGAAGCATTCTACCATTCTTTGGAAAATCCTTACTAGGTGGAGTAATCACAACATCAATGTCTAGATCATCAGTATGCAACTTATCTTTTTTTTCTCGAATAGAAATTTCAAAGTCCTTTTTATTGAAACCCTCGGTGTTGCTGCCATAAGCTCTATATTTCTCAAATGCTACATTGGTCTTCCCATGGTTTCTATTGTCATGAACTTTCTGAATGCAATCAACGTCATTAACAAAACCACTGGATGATGCAGAACACCCTTGTTCCTGATCTATACCCATCACCAACATTTCTCTCAATTCCTGAACATCTTTGCCCTCTCCTACTGATCCATTCATTTCTCGCATACATTTCTAATCATAAAGAAAATTGTTGACTTCTTTCATTACATCCAAGTTTTCATCCATCAAAATTGTTTCCAGACCCACATTTTGTTCCATCATATTGTTACTGTCAACCCTTTTTTTGTATTAATTGTTCGAAAGGTTGGTCTAATCTCTTCATACTTTTCATCGGTAGACCTAACAGTAATACTCAACTCTCTCTCTTTTGCTGCCATGCTTTTATTTGTGGTGGATGACTCTATTGAAAAGGAATTGTCATTAGGTGACCTAAATGAATCGTCAATCTCCATTTTCCCATCTTTATTATCCCCTTCAATTCCTTGCTTTGATGCACTCATAGCTATGTATTTCTCAACATCACTAAATGTATTACTAGAAGGTTCACTTGATTTTGATGCCAATATTGCCTTGGCTTCTCCACATAGGTGATGACTCGTAGCCTTGCCCGTTATGAACTTTTTCTAAAAGATGGTAAAACATTCTCAGGCTTCCTCATAGGTCTATTTTCCAATGCTTTTGGTTCTCGTACCATACTATCCCCTTCAGTTCCAACACTTTCAACATTTGTGGAGGAATTATGTCCATCGAGTTGTAAATGCTCACTTGCATTTGTGTCTTTGATATTTAGAACAACTTTGTTCGAAAAAACCAAGTCCTTCTCTATTGTAGTTGCTTTAGCTGCCTTTTTAACTTGTTTGTATTTTGAATTCGTCAGAGTTTTGGTCAATGTGGGTATATCCATAGGCGTTGCTTCCTTTCTTTCACAAGTTTTGCTCGAATCAGCAAGAGAGCCCGTTGCATTGACTTCTTTATCATCACTTTGTTCTTCATTGCTAGCTTTTTTCATGTCAATGTCGACTTCCATTGTAGGTGCTAAATCTGGTGTTTCAATATTCTCCAACAATTTAAGTGTTTTTCTCATTACCCATAGTGATACTATAATCTCACTTAATTCCTTGAAACATGTGTCCATGATTTCAATACTTGAGCATAAAATGGTGGTCTTAACATGGCTCTGGTGTAGCGTTTGAACGGCTAGAGGGTCGAACAACTCTGATACCACTGTAGCAAACAAACAGTTTTATGATTTTATTTTAATTACCAATGTATTGTAAATAATATATATTGATAAGATAATAAAATGAAGGGTTAAATGTTACAATGAGGGGCCCTGTTATAAATACTAGGTGAGGTACCCTTTCGTATGAAGACATGTGTCTCTTTGATAAGGCACACCTTTACACCTTTTCATTAATTATTATTTATTTTTTTGTTTGTTACAAAGATCAAAGCATTATGAAGCATGCAAATTGTCTCATGATCACAAAGTGTAAAGTCAATGTGTGGCATGCTTAGAAATATGTTCCAACTTCACAATATACCATAAAATTGAATGACATCGAGGGAAATGTTATGCTCATGTCACAATTAAGGCATTGATCCCATCAAGAACATTCCCTAAACATGTAAGTTTACAAAATCCTTAATGCGTTGGATTGGTGTATGAAAGTTAAGTCATCACGTGAATGTTAAGTAATGTCACAAGATTGAACTAAAATGAAAAGATGTTGGACAAGTACTATGACACATAAAGTATGAAAACCATTCTATAAACACTCCATTAATCATCCACATAGAGATATGAGAACACGAACAATGTCAAGATGTGGTTAATGAGTGGGTTAATTTCTTGTTAAAGTGTTGGAAATGAAAACTCCAAGATAAATGCACAAGAAAATGGAATGTGTCCACCAAGATTTAATCCTTAAAAAATTAGATTATGTTGCAAGTGTGTTGTGTTCTTTAGGATTAACGCTGCTCAAATGAAAATTACTCGAAAGCATCACCAACCATCATTAAGATATTACATAATTGTGTGTGTGATTAGGTGGTTGATGTATTAGTTCACTGTAGAAAAATATTACTTGTGTATTCAGATACCAAGTTGCATTATGTCAGTCATTAAACCATTCAGCATAAAACAACTACAGCAAGTAATAAAGGTGTTTGACAAGAGCAAGTTAAAAGCAAAGAGATTCAGCAACGACATGCTCTTAGCACATCAAATCTGAGTTATTTGCAGAAATTAAAAATGTTTTCCAGATCTGCCTTTTAACCCTTAGATTGCAGAAAATATACCAGCCAACAAGAGGTTTAACGAAAGAGATTTAATCCACAAGACGTAAGCCTATCCAAGCATCAACTTAGCTATTGATGTTGTTTAAACACTAGATCAACTTCATATTTGAATCTGAGTGTGTTAGATCTAAATTAATCCTCTTTCAAGATGAAATGAAGAGGAAATTATGCAAGTCGTTCACATTAAGCACCAACAAGGAAATCGACTTTCACAAATACTCAAGTTTACTTGATAAATTCTCAAAACTAGGCTTCTAAACTCGAGATGCACTCGAAATCAGTGAGATTGAAGTCTTTAAAAACTCTAAAATGGGTATGACCAGTGTCTTACTCCACTGGGGTTATGGACTCAGACTTTGTCTTTCCTAATGCTATGACCTCATATCAAGTTTGGGGTACACAAGTAACAATCAAGTCTGAATTTCGATCCCCCATGTGAGATATTTAGATATCCCACGCTCTTGAGGAGAAACATCATAAAATGAATCCACTTCTAAGTAACTCAAAGTAAATTCTACCTCTAGTCTAAAGACAAAAGCATGAAATCCTAGATGTTCAAAGTTTGACATAATAGATCTAAAGTGCAAATCATTAAGGACTACCGGGCATGTGTTAACTATAACTATATATGAACCTCCAATGTAGCACGTTGCTCCTCTTTTGTCCTTGTAGTAGCTCTATCCTTCCAGAATCCTATAATCAACAAGCTCTCCAAGTCACCCAAGACATAATACCAATGTTCCACAAGGACACGTTCCCCAAGGTCGGGTGCGCGCACCCCTCTCACCCCACGCACCTGGGATTGGGGGACGTCTGGGGAAATGTTTCCCCACGTCCCCCTTTTGGGGAGACATGGGGAGACGTAGGGGGGGATGTTTCCCAAGTGTGGGTGACATGACTCCCCGAAAGGGGGACGCCCCTCAAAATGGGCTATGTGTCCCCCCTAAATTTTGATTGTAAACAATGATTTATGACAGGGGAAACCTAGTACTTTACCATATTTCCCTACTAATGCTATGCAATTCATGGTAGTGCCCTTTTACTTAAATTTTTAACATTACCATGAAATGACTCAAGATGCTTGGGAGTGGTTCCAACCTCATTGGATTTCATATGGAGAAAGTAGGATTTTAGATCTCACTCAAAATCCAACAAACTTAACAGTGTTTCAAGAATTCAGGATTCGATGGATTGCAATGTTTCCATTGCAATTTGTCATGTACAAGGGTATGGAATTAGTATTTAATCAAGAGCACCAAGCCCTCTGTGTACTTTAGAGTGACTTTTTGACTCATCACTCCACTATTTTTCATTTTTAGTTATATCAATTTACTATTCTAGTCTTCAGATTTCAGTATCTATTATAGTCTATTTTTCTTAGTACTAATTAGTTTCTAGAATGATGAATGATGAATTTTAATTTTAAATCAATTTAGAATCTACAATGATGAATGATGAATTTAATATTTAAATCAATGCAGATTCTAGAATGGTGAATAATGAATGATGAATATAGATCAAAGTATTTCATTATTGAATCTGGTGGTCTATGGATGAATCATGTATGTATTAGTAAGGATGATGAGTATGGATCAATGTATTTCATTATTTAATTCAATTATTTATGTATCATTGCAATTATACTTTCATTATTGAATATGAATTTGAAATATGTATATATATTAAAAAAGAAAAAAATTATATACCCTGACATCCCCTCGTCCCCCTAAATTTCCCTAAAATTTGAGGGTACTCCCACACGTCCCCTTGTGCGTCTCCTCACACCCGCATCTCCCTGTCCCGGAATCTCGGTGGAACATTGCATAATACCTCAAGACAAAGACAAGAATATGATATAACTTGAGTGAAGAGAGACAAAAGTGTTTTCCAGTTATTCTCCAACAAATTTAAAAAGGAAGAAGAGCCTCTTTATATAGAAATTGAGCCCAACAACTTCATGAATAACCACAATAAAATTATAAATTTCTAATGTCCAAGCGTCAAAATAGAAATATTTGAACGAACTAGAGAGGATAGAGTCAAAATACAATATCATAATGTGGGTTAGCATAAACAACTCCTCAAAAAAGTGCCCTCCAAAACCATGCTCAAAACCACCTCAAGTAAGAACAAATGGTTCAATACCAAGTGTGTCCTCCAAAAAGTGTTCCAACAACTCACGCATGTGGATCAAGTCCAAGAAGTAGGATGTCAAGTGGTCAAAATGCAGCAATAATTTTCCCATGGCAGATTTAAAAGCACCATAATTATGTCAAATTTTTCCTAAATCTCTATTATGACCACATTTTGAAAATCAGCCATTCTACATCTAATGGTGTTCATCTAGTGGAAATTTTGGCACACTACCAAAAAATAACTACTCTTGAAGCAAAGGTACCCTCAAAAAACATTCTAACCAACTCAACTACCACAAGAAATGGTCCAAAGTAGTGTAACAACCTCTAACAAACTCCAACCACCTTACATGTGTGGTTTAAAAAGGGTGTAACTAAACAAAACCACGTGTGTAAGGGAATCTTTCTAAGATGAATGTGTGCCCTCCCAAAGATGATCTAGCTAGAAAATGTAATGATGTCGAGTCCCTGTGACACTATCCAATGCATTGTCACGAGTGTCACATATGTCGTGACAAATATACTAATGAATGTACACATATTCCAATTCAATATCATGGATCTTAAAGCATGTACACAAATCCGAGCAATAATACATAAATCTCAATGCATAGATGCAACTCTCGATGCAAGTACATAGATCCCAATGCAAGGAACATGCCAATAGTGATGAGTCGTGCTTTGTATTGCCCTTAAGTGGTAAACATGCAAGTGGCATCTCCTCACTTTCTATAACTCATTTAACATTCACACTTTAGGCTAAGTCCAAATATGGTAGGGACAATAATAATCTTTACTACATGTGAAATTCCTAAGGGCAAGATGTATGTCCTTTAAGCTCTAAATTAGAAGTAGTATGATAGATAGTCTTCAGAAGGAGGAGGCGGAAACATAATGAATTAACCTTCACAATTGTATATGATGTGTAGGTCTTCTTCTGCTAGCTTTCCAAAGCTAGGGATCTTCATTTCATCAATGATGGCCTGCATGATAAGTTAAACATGACTAAGGAAATATGTGCTAGAAAATCAAAAGGCATAAAATATTTTCTTATTTTGATAATAGCTTGTGATAATTTTAATAATATTATCTTCTTTTGTCTTCTTTTTATCAAGCAACTATCAAACCATAAAGAACATGAAGATCACAAGAACAATAGAGCACAATATGGAGACTCTCAGCCAGGGCAAAACCCCTCTGCTAGGGGAAAACCCAAGTCAAAATTCTCTTCTTCTATAGAACCAAGACAAAATGAGACCTTCAAGACCTTTAGACCAAGACAAGGTACCCTCCAAGCACCAAGTCAACCTTCCAAGAAATACTTCTTTTTATAAGCCCAAATCAACAAAGTCAATGAAAGTCAAACTTCTCTTTTGCTGGTCAACTCAGAGATTTGGCCCTCAACTTCAGTTCTGCAACTTTTGGCCCTGCAACAAATAAAAAACCCTCGTCCTTTTCACACGTGTGAGTAGAAATACTCAAGAGTGGGTTCTTCTTCCTTGGTTAGGGTTTCTCCTTGTCTTCTAGCCTCTTTGCACTTCCTTTCTTCTTCCTTTTTATTGCAGATCCAAATTTTGGACGATAGAGGCCAAATAAGGATGAAGATCACTTCTATATATACCTTTCCATGTGATCGACTAGGTCTTGGAGGACTCTTTTGAAACTTTAGATACACGAATAAATGTGCTTTCTTGATGCAAAAGTATCCATTAGGGTCTTATATAGATGAAAATGACTCTAAAATAATCTTTTGACTTGACAAGCCCTAGAAACATGAAGAACATGCTTGACCTAATTGACTTGAGCATGAAACCCGTGCTTTACAAAAATAATAATTATTTTTCTTCTTATTCTTTTTACATTAAATATACAATGATATAAGTACAATAACAATTATGAAGACCAAGCATAATTACATTTCTCAGCACTCTTAACATGGGCGGTATTCATAATTGTGCAAAAGGTACAATGATTACCTCAAGTTGAAATGCTCTAAGAAGAGTACCACAATCGGCATATACAATGCAAGAGATCTTGATACCATCTAGGCTAACTACCAAGGTATCAACACATCAAGAGACCTAGGTACCATCTAGGCTATCTGCCAAGGTACCAACACAATAGGGATCCAGGTGTCATCTAGGCTACTTGCCAAGACACTAACTCAACACGGATCCAGGTGTTATCTAGGATACCTTCTAAGACACCAACCCAACATGGATCCAGGTGTCATCTAGGCTACATGCCAAGACACCAACTCAATATGGATTCAATTGTCATCTAGGCTACTTGCCAAGATACCAATATAGAGCTTAGCTAATGCTTCCTTTGTTCATCTGGGAAAATGAACTTCTTTATCTGCTTGAGTTCTGCTACTTTTCTACCACATGTTCACATGTTCTTCAATGATAATGTCATCTACTTAATCCAAACATTATTCTTTCATTTGCATCCTATCAACATATCCTTTTAGGTAGTAAAAACATGTCCCCTCAATATTGGGCCAATACTGACATGTCAATACTATATCCTCTACTACTGCTTGCCTCTTTGGAGACCAAGGCTTTCTGCAGAGCTTAACTTCACATCGATGTAGAGATCTTCAACCTATATATCAATCATCATATTCTTGGAATGAATTAGTCAACAAGTTTCATATATCTTATCCAAGAGGGATTTCATATCTTCCGTGGAAGTTGTATTTTCTTCCTTTCTTCAAGAATCTTACAACGGATGGCGATCAATATCAACAAACTTCTTTTACAACTCCCTCTTTCCATCATGCTCATTATCTTTCACAGAGTTATCAACATGCATGAATACTTTTATTGTCTTGATTCAGCCCTCAATTCTCAACACAACCAAGCATGATGTCAATTATGTTAGTCTAGGATTCCTCCTTATAGAGGAAACATTTGGTACTAGGGTCCTAAGGTCCATTTTCATCCCAACCTTAGGAAGTGTATGGTACATACCCTAGGAACCTACTTAAAAACTTTATTATGGGTTTCAAATAAACACTTAGTTAGAAAACCCTAGATGTCATATGTAAGAACTAGGGATTCATAGAGATAACAATTAATTAGGGTTAGAGTTTTTTGTTTCTAGGGTTTACTTCCATCTAGGGTTTGGAAACCCTATATATTGACAAACCCTAGATTCTCAAGATCTACAAAATGGCTTCAAAAAACCTTATAAAAACTCTACATAACTATTTTCAAATAATCATAGAGACATAATAGAAAACATACCTCAAACAGTCTTCTACTACCTTTTGGACCGTTCTTTTGAGACTTCCTTCATGCTGCAATTCGATTCTAGTAGAGGATCCTTGCGATCCTTATGATGCCATAATATTGTTGCATAAAGTGACCTAGATGCCTTGCAGGATGAGTGCTTCTAACAAAGATGCTAAAACTTATTTTATCAATGGACCCATATGTGCAATTATAACTGCTAATTTTAAAACTTGAGAGTTGAATTGCTGCCTCTGAATCTAGCCATAATATTTTGACTTCATTTACCAACAATCCCTTTTAGGGAGATCATAAAAGAAAAGGTTATAATCAAATGATAATAAATCCAGATATACTGAGGAAGTCAACAACAATGCAATGAAAGAAAATAAATAGAATACTTATCTTTTTGTGAATAGCAACGGCTCCCTCTTGATCTTGAATTGATCTAGACATTAATGAGGTACTTATTTATTTTAACAACTCATCCTAGGGACTTTTCCAAAACTCTAGACAATCTCTCTTATTAGATAATACTAGGTTCACAAACCCTAGAAATTAAAGACCTTAATATGCAAGAATAGACATAATCTAAGGTTATAATAAAAAACCTAAAGTCAATCATGAACTTTTAAGGGGATTTCTAAAGTCAAAGACCTAAATAGGATTTTATACAAAGGATATGATACATTAGGGTCAACAGCCTCTAAGATTCCAAGTCTTTTCCTGATCAATAGTACAAATCCTTGACATCAGAATCTTCTCCTTTGGCTTTCTTTGATGATTCATCAGTATCAACAATAGTAGCATGATCTCTTTCTCTTCTTGTTATTATTTGATTTTTCAGGACATTGGTTTCTATAGTGCCCAAATTTGTGACAATGGAAACATTGAAATTTTGATAGGTTAGTCTTATTGTGATGATTTCTCTTTGAACCTTTGTCAGGTTTCTTATTTCCTCCTTTCTTCTTGAAATGAGTTGAATAAGCATTGGAGATAGCATTTTCTTCTTCTTGATTTCCTCTTATTAGAGCAAGACGTGTTTCTTCTTGAGTACAAGTGGACCCTAATTCAACCAAAGATGGAACCACTTTCCAACTATTAATACCAACTGCAAAAGAAATCCAATATTTGGGTAACCCTAGAATGGCTAATATTACAAGTTCCTTATCAGGAATAATTTCATCAATTGCTTGAAGTTCATATCTTAAATAGGAGATTCTCACAAAATATGAAGATATAGTATCATCTTTTATCATCTTTATAGTTCGAAGCTCATTCTTTAAGCTTGTTACATGGCCAATATTCTTGATTGTAAATAGTTTGGAGAGAGCTTCATACATTTTCCTTGAGGTGTCTTGAGTGGATATGCAGGGAATCAGATTGTCCTTCACTGAATCCACAATGAGGCTCACAATAATGTCATTCTCCTTGAATTCTTCTTTTCCAGCATCATCTATAGGTTCTTTAACTTTACCTTGCACAATGTGCAAGACTTTATTCCTAGCAAGGATAAGATCCATCCTTGTCTTCCAGGATCTAAAATTTGAAGCTCCTTGAAGCTTATTTTCTGATGTCATTAAAGATGCCATTGATGCACTTGTTAATGTCATTTTGTAAAGGTCTTGATCTCTTATAGTCTTCAATAGGTCTTTTTCCAATTTGTTTTTGTTGATAGTCCCAAGGTGTTGATTACTCCCTTTTAAATGATACTTCAAAGGTTCTTGATACTTCTTGCTTCAATGATTGTCCCAAAAGACTCTTATAATATCTTTCAAGAGAGAGATCCTACTTTAAGATAATTATAAATGATGTCTACCAAAAGCCTTCAAAAGATCTTCCAAGATGCTCCAAAATGTCTTCAACTGTCTTTTCCAAGTAACTTTTCTTAAGCTTTCCTTTCCTAAAAACCTCTTCTTATACCCTTCCTTGTATCTTTACTTATGACCTTTCAGGATGATTAGAACAAATGATCTTCAAGATGCCTTTTTCCTTCCTCACCTTAGCTCTGATACCATGTAAGAAAATCAAAAGGCAAAAAATATTTCCTTATTTTGATAATAGTTTGCAATAATTTTAATCATATTAACTTCTTTTGTCTTCTTTTCATCAAGCTGTTATCAAACCATAAAGAACATGAAGATCACAAGAACAATAGAACACAATATGTAGGCTCTCAACTAGGGTAAATCCCCTCTCCTAGGGGAAAACCCAGTCAAAATTCTCTTATTCGTATAGAACCAAGACAAAATGAGACATTCAAGACCTTTAGACGAAGACAAAGGTACCCTCCAAGCACCAAGTCAAACTTCCAAGAAATGCTTCTTTCTATAAGCCCAATTCAACAAAGTCAACGAAAGTCAAACTTCTCTTTCGCTAGTCAACTCAGAATTTCAGCCCTCAACTTTAGTTCCGCAACTTGGTATGAAACTTTCGGCCCTACAACAAATCAGAAACCCTCGTCCTTTTCACACGTGTGAGCAAAAATAGTCAATAATGGGTTCTTCCTCCCTTCCTAGGGTTTCTCCTTGTCTTCTAGCCGCTTCGCACTTCCTTTCTTCTTCCTTTTTATTGACGATTGAACTTGTGGATGATAGAGCCCAAATAAGGATGAAGATCACTTCTATATATACCTTTCCATGTGGTTGAATAGGCCTTTCTAGGCCGACTTGGTCTTGGAGGACTCTTTTGACACTTTCGATACACGAATAAATTTTCTTTCTTGATACAAAATTGCCCATTACGGTCTTATATACATGACAATGACTCTCAATAATCTTTTGACTTGACAAGCCCTAGAAGCACGAAGAACAAGCTTGACCTAATTGACTTGAGCATGAAACCCATGCTTTATAAAAATAATAAGTCTTTTTCTTCATATTCTTTTTACTTTAAATATACAAAGATATATGTACAATAACAATTATGAAGACCGAGCATAGTTACATTTCTCAACACTCCCTCTTAACTAGGGAGGTATTCATAATTGTGCAAATGGTACAAGGATGACCTCAAGTTGAAATGTTGTAAGAAGAGTATCACAATCAGCGTATACAATGTTGGAGATCTTGATACCATCTAAGCTAACTACCAAGGTATCAACCCATCAAGAGACATAGGTACCATCTAGGCTATCTGCGAAGGTACCAACCCAATAGGGATCGAGGTGTCATTTAGGCTACCTGCCAAAACACTAACTCAACACGGATCCAGGTGACATCAAGGCTACCTGCCATTACACCAACACAACATGGATCCAAGTGTCATCTAGGCTACCTGCCAAGACACCAAATCAACATGGATTCAGCTGTCATCTAGGCTACCTTCCAAGATACCAATATAGAGCTTAGCCAATCCTTCCTCTGTTCATCTGGGACAGTGACCTTCTTTATCTACTCGAGTTCTGCTATCTTTGTGCCACATGTTCACATGTTCTTCAATGTTAATGTCATCTACTTAATCCAAACATTATTATGTCATCTGCATCCTAACAACATATCCTTTTAGGTAGCAAAAACATGTCCCATCAATATCGGGTCAATAATGACAAGTTAATACCATAGCCTCTAATATTGCTTGCCTCTTCGCAGGTCAAGGTTTTCTGCAGAGCTTAACTTCACATCGATTTGGAGATATTCAACCTATATATCAATCATCATGTTCTTGGAACGAATTAATCAGCAAGTTCCAAATATCTAATCCAAGAGGGATTTATATCTTCCATGGAAGTTGTCTTTTCTTCCCTTCTTCAAGAATCTTACCACAGATAGTCATCAATATCAACAAGCTTCTTTTAGAACTCCCTCTTTTATGCTCGTTATCTTTCACAGAGTTATCAACAGGGATGAATACTTTTTATTTTCTTACTTCGACCCTCAATTCTAAGCACAACCAAGCATGATGTCAATTATGTTAGTCTAGGATTTCTCCTTATAGTAGAAACATTTGGTCCTAGGGTCCTAAGATCCATTTTCATCCCGACCTTAGGAAGGGTATAGTACATACCCTAGAACCCTACTTAAAAACTCTATTAAGGGTTACAAAGAAACATTAGCTAGCAAACTCTAGATGTCATATCTAAGAACTAGGGATTCATAGAGATAACAATCAACTAGGGTTAGAGTTTTTTGTTTCTAGCGTTTACTTCCATATCGGGTTTGGAAACCCTAAATATTGACAAACACTAGACTTTCAAGATCTATAAAATGGCTTCAAAAACCTCATAAATATTGCACATTATTTTCAAATAATCACATAGACATAATAGAAAACATACCTCAAACAGTCTTCTACTACCTTTTGGATCGTTCTTTTGATACTTCCTTCATGCTGCAACTCGATTCTAGTAGAGGATCCTTGCGATCCTTATGATGCCATAATATTGTTGCATAAAGTGATCTAGATGCCTTGCAGGATGAGTGCTTCCAACAAACATGGGAAAACTTCTTTTATCGATGCACCGAGGTCCCGTATGTGCAATTCTAATTGCTAAATTTTAAAACTTGAGAGTTGAACAACTCCCTCTGAATATAGCCATAATCTTTTGACTTCATTTACCTACAATCCTTTTCAGGAAGGTCATAAAAAAAAGGATATAATCAAGTGATAATAAAGCTAGATATATTGAGGAAGTCAACAACAATGCAATGAAAGAAAATAAATAGAATAGTTATCTTTTTGTGAATAGCAGCAACTCCTTCTTGATCTTGAATTGATCTAGACATTAATGAGCTACTTCTTTATTTTAACAACTCATCCTATGGACTTGTCCAAAACTCCGGGAAATCTCTCTTATCATATTATACTAGTTTCACAAACCCTAGAAATCAAAGACCTTAATGTAGAAGGATAGACATAATCTAAGGTTATAATAGAAAACCTAAAAGTCAATCCTGAACTTTTAAGGGGATTTCTAAAGTAAAAGGCCTAAATAGGATTTTATACAAGGGATACGATATACTAGGGTCAACAACCTCTAAGATTCCAAGTCTTTTCTTGATCAATAGTACAAATCCTTGACATTGGAATCTTCTCCTTTGGCTTTCCTTTATGGTTCATCAGTATCAGCAATAGTAGCATGCTCTCTTTCTCTCTTCTTGTTATCATTTGATTTTTCAAGACATTGGTTTCTGTAGTGCCCAAATTTGTGACATTGGAAGCATTGAACTTTTGATAGGTCAGTCTTCTTGTGATGATATCTCTTTGAACCTTTGTCAGGTTTGTTATTTCCTTCTTTCTTCTTGAAACGAGCTGAATAAGCATTGGAGATATCATTTTCTTCCTCTTCTTGATGTCATCTTATTAGAGCAAGACAAGTTTCTTCTTGGGTACAAGAAAACCATAATTCTTCAAAAGATGGAGCATATTTCCAACTATTAATACCAGCTGCAAAAGCTATCCAAGTTTTGGGTAATCCTAGAATGGATGATATTACAAGTTCCTTATTAGGAATAATTTCATCAATCGCTTGAAGTTCATCTCTTAAATGGGGGATTCTCACAAAATATGAAGATATGGTATCATCTTTTTTCATCTTGATAGTTTGAAGCTCATTCTTTAAGCATGCTACTTGGCCAATATTCTTGATTGTAAATAGTTTAGAGAGAGCTTCATACATTTTCTTTGAGGTGTCTTGAGTGGATATGTAGGGAATCAGATTGTCCTTAATTGGATCCAAAATGAGGCTCATGGAAATAATGTCATTCTCCTTGAATTTTTTCGTTCTAGCATCATTTGTAGGTTCTTTAACTTTGCCCTGCACAATGTCCAAGACTTTATTCCTAGAGAGGGTAAGATCCATCCTTGTCTTCCAGGCTCTAAAATTGAAGCTCCTTGAAGCTTATTTTCTGATTTTATTGGAGATGCCATTGGTGCACTTGTTAATGTCATTTTTGTAGAGGTCTTGACTCTTGATCTCTTGTAGTCTTCAATAGGCCTTTTTCCAAACTTGCTTTTGTTGATAGTCCCAAGGTGTTGATTACCCCCTTTCAAATGATACTTCAAAGGTTCTTGATACTTCTTGCTTCAATGACAATCATGTTACCGCTCAAACTAGCAAGGGTCCTAAAAGGGTATCTTTGAAGGGTTACTACTAGGCTAAGGGAAACAATGAAGCTAAAGCCCACTGTCACCACAGCTAAAGCTTCCTACTCTTTATGGACTTTCATCGATGGGAGGAGACCCAATATATAGAGAATTACTAATGAAGGATAGATCAACTAAGATGGGTGTGAAATGATCTCGATGACCCTTTCCTAGGAGAGACTCAAGAGTGGGACTTGCTTGCTTCTTAAGCAAGGTGCAAGGTTCTCTAGGATAGGGGAATAGGGATTTGAGGGATTGGCTTAAGGAAGGTGACTTGTAAAGGAGCTTCTTAAACCTAAATCCTTGTGGAAAATTCTCCCAAGTGGTTTTTGAAGAGTTGACTTTGATAAGATATGGGACCACATGGGACCAAGTGGACCCAGGTTAGGTCAAGGGGAGGGAGTTTAGCAACCAATGATATGCTTGACCTAATTAGGGAGGGGAAAGGGATCAAGGAATGAATTTTCAATGAAAGGCAATGCAAGGATCCCAGTGAGGTTTCTAGCCTAAGGGAAACCAAGGGCAAGAATTGGTCTTCGATCTAGGGCTTGCAATATCCCAAGGTCCCATTGTCGGAATTTCATGAAATTTGGAGGGCTTCTTGAGCACACACCAGCGCAGTTGTGGACCACAAAACGAAGTATTTGGTAGCCAGATCGTGAGATAAGGGATGCCCTAGGTGACCTAGAGGACTAAACCTAGAGAAGAGGAAAGGGGAGATGGAAAATAGGTTTAAGGTGATCACCTTTAGGTGGGCTAGTGCCTAATCCTTTGGGAAGATTGGAGTTAGGTAGAATTATGACTATGGACCTTTGAATTTTCTAGGTCAAGGAGGCCTCAAAGACAACTTCGTTTGGCACTAGGGAACCAACAAAAGCAAGTTCAAAGACTTTATACTTTGTTTTGAAAAATAAATGGCTTGTCAAGATGAATTTCAATAATGAAACATCCCTAGGAACATTCATTCATAATACATGGCCCATACATGGAGTATTCAGTATCCAGAAACAAAATTTCCACAACTTCGCATAAGAGATACAACAAATAAGCCCTAGTATAACAAAATCCCAACAACAATGTATGTGACAAAATTAGAAAGAAAGAATAGCATTAAAATGTACTTACATGTATAACAATATATCCAATTATCCAAAAACTTTCCATCAAGAAACTCCAAGACATGAAAATTATCCAAACATCAAAATTCATTCCATACTCCAAAAACTCGTCCTCCAAGAAGGATAGTTAAACTCTCTAAAGAGATACTAGTTCCAAATCCAAGTGATGATGCTAAAATGAATTCACAACACTTGTATTTATACACTTGTAATGAGTTTGATTTAGCTAATTAGGCTTACATTAGCCCCTACAACAAAATAATGTGCAAAATAACTAACTTTCGGTGACAAGCCCACCAAACTAGCTCATAAACAAAAGAATAAGCCTCTCAAGAGGCTGAATAATGAATAGTACAAGTCGTTAGGCCTTGGAGGAGGTCTAATGGAGTCCATATGTGCCATAATGTGTAGTTGAACTCCCAAAAGTAGTGGAAAAGGGGTTGGCCCCTTATAATAACCTGTGGTGCTCCAAATGACATGTGGGGGCACACAAGTGTCCTCATGGGTCTCCAAACAAATCGAAGATGCTTGTAGATCGCCTGCAAGGGATAGGATGATGGTGTAGGTGATGCCACATCATCGTGCAAGTCTTGGATCATCTGCCAAGTGTATGGTGCAACTCTAGGGCCAACTGGGCATGATGGATTAGGTGCATCTTCCTCGTCCAATAAGTGAACCACGAGCAATCTCTGAATGGTTGTGGGGATCCATGGAGTGTTGTCTGCTACTGTGGAGGCCCATGGCTCTCTACACACACCCTACATGTGCCAATGTAGCCCTCTAGGGTCAGGACCCCGTATAGGGAGACCAAACCCAAATGGAAACCACCTGCAATCCTACATAAGATCCAATGTGTCCCCGTGCCTTCCAGCACACCAAGTCATTAAAGAAATCAAGTAAAAGAGTTTATAAACCATGGATAACAAGTGAGCACTTCATAATGGCATGCCCTTCCATAGTGGGCTTTGGCATGTGCTAATGTCTCCCAACTCCAAATAGGTTAACTAAGCATCCTATTAGGTGGTTTCTACCTCTAAAGGGGGTGGTATGTCCGTGGTACATCCTTCAAATGGTGGTGGCATGTGGCATAATGATGGAATGGAGTAGGGAATGAAAGGGGGAAACCTGGATCACATGCCATGGTACAAGGGTAGCTAATAAAAGGGAAGCCCACACTTGGGTAAATAATGTGTAGGAGGGAGCAATTATGGTGCATGAGTTACCCCGGCCTTGATTTTTCCACCCTTCTTCATATGCCTCTTGCCTTTTTATGATTTTCTTTGGTTAACTGCTTGAGGCTCTAAGTAATGAGAGCATGATGTGTAAAGTATAGCAATGGATACCCCCTTATAAGGTGGGGCAGTTCATTGCCCACTAGGGATTGGGACAATCATGGATTTCTGAATGATAAATGAGGCTCATCAAGGGCCATGTAGGAACCATGGTGATGTCCATGGAATGGGGTAGAGCTCATGTCATGGCTTTTGCCCACGTGCTAATTTCTTTTGTCCCGACCATCTTTTGCATTTTGTGGTACAATTTCCTGTTGAATATGGCCAATTATGCTTTTTCTTTTTATTTTAGTTCCATCAACCTCCAGACATCATTCCAAACCTGACCCAAGGGGTGGGGAAAGGGGAGGGGGTGGCTGACCTATGTGGACCTAGTGGAGGAATGTGGACCCAAGGTGTGGGGAAAGGGGAAGGAGTGGTTGCCCCTATGTGGACCCAGTAATGAGCGAAAGGGGAATAATATATGTGAATCGGGGAGCAAGACCACGCAACCAAAAATTAGGGTTTCCCATGTAGTACCATCCCTAAAACCAATAGGTCAGTAAAAGAGATCCCATGGGATTAGGGTGCAAGGTTAAGATCCCAAAAGAGACCTATGGGACATGAGCACATAACTAGACCACTCTTCCGTCGAATCCCCCCATTAATCCATGCCCAAAGTTTCCATGATAAATAAACTAGAATACTCAATTACCAAATACCAAGGCATACCTTTAGGTTTGGGAGGCTCACCTTCAAACATATGATCATGACATATGGGTGAGGGACCACATCGCTAGCTTAGGTGGCGAAGAAATGGCACATTGAGCTAGTTGGTGGCTGTGAGGGGCTACTGGCTGCTAGCTGAGGACCATCATGGAGAAAAAATTTCTCCTAGGGATATCACTGACAAAATGGTGGGTAATAGGTCCCAAAAGAATTTTATAAGATCTTTCAAGAGAGAGATCCTACTTTAAGATAATGACAAATGATCTCTACCAAAAGCTTTCAAAAGATCTTCCAAGATGCTCCAAAATGTGTTCAATTGTCTTTTCCAAGTAACTTTTCTTGAGTTTTCCTTTCCTAAAAACCTCTCCTTATACCCTTCTTTGTATCTTTGCTTATGACCTCTCAGGATGATTAGAACAAATGATCTTCAAGTTGCCTTTTTCCTTCCTCACCTTAGCTCTAATACCATGTTAGAAAATCAAAAGGCAAAAAATATTTTCTTATTTTGATAATAGCTTGTGATAGTTTTAATCATATTATCTTCTTTTGTCTTATTTTCATCAAGCAACTATCAAACCATAAAGAACATGAAGATCACAAGAACAATAGAACACAGTCTGTATTCTCTCAACCAGGGCAAAACCCCTCTCCTAGGGGAAAACCCAGTCAAAATTCCCTTCTTCTTATAGAACCAAGACAAAATCATACATTCAAGACCTTTAGCCCAAGACAAAGGTACCCTCCAATCACCAAGTCAACCTTATAAGATCTTTCAAGAGAGAGATCCTACTTTAAGATAATGACAAATGATCTCTACCAAAAGCTTTCAAAAGATCTTCCAAGATGCTCCAAAATGTGTTCAATTGTCTTTTCCAAGTAACTTTTCTTGAGTTTTCCTTTCCTAAAAACCTCTCCTTATACCCTTCTTTGTATCTTTGCTTATGACCTCTCAGGATGATTAGAACAAATGATCTTCAAGTTGCCTTTTTCCTTCCTCACCTTAGCTCTAATACCATGTTAGAAAATCAAAAGGCAAAAAATATTTTCTTATTTTGATAATAGCTTGTGATAGTTTTAATCATATTATCTTCTTTTGTCTTATTTTCATCAAGCAACTATCAAACCATAAAGAACATGAAGATCACAAGAACAATAGAACACAGTCTGTATTCTCTCAACCAGGGCAAAACCCCTCTCCTAGGGGAAAACCCAGTCAAAATTCCCTTCTTCTTATAGAACCAAGACAAAATCATACATTCAAGACCTTTAGCCCAAGACAAAGGTACCCTCCAATCACCAAGTCAACCTTCCAAGAAATGCTTCTTTCTATAAGTCCATGTCAACAAAGTCAACGAAAGTAAAATTTCTCTTTTGCTGGTCAACTCAGAGTTTAGCCGTCAACTTCAGTTTTGCAACTTGGTCTCCAACTTTTGACCTTGCAACAAATCAGAAACCCTCGTCCTTTTCACACGTGAGCAGAAATAGTCAATAATGGGTTCTTCTTCCTTCGCTAGGGTTTCTCCTTGTCTTCTAGCCTTTTCGCACTTCCTTTCTTCTTCCTTTTTATTGAGGTTCGAACTTGTGGATGATAGAGCCCAAATAAGGACGAAGATCATTTCTATATATACCTTTCCATGTGGTTGAATAGGCCTTTCTAGGCCGACTTCTTTAGGATAGGCCGACTTGGTCTTGGAGGACTCTTTTAACACTTTAGATACACAAATAAATTTTCTTTCTTGATACAAAATTCCCATTAGGGTCTTATATACATGAAAATGACTCTCAAATAATCTTTTGACTTGACAAGCCCTAGAAGAATGAAGAACATGCTTGACCTAATTGACTTGAGCATGAAACCCATGCTTTATAAAAACAATAATTCTTTTTCTTCTTATTCTTTTTACATTAAATATACAATGATATAAGTACAATAACAATTATCAATACCGAGCATAGTTACATTTCTCAACAATATGAGGGGTGGCATTGAAGTGAACTGGGAAAGAAAGAAAGTGTTATGGTTGGGATATGAAATATACTATATTCCACCTAGTTCTCAAGTAGTACAACCTAACTCAAGATGTGATGACACTTATTTACAATAAAATCATTAGAAAAATTTTGAGGTATAAAATGGGCCTCCTAAGGAATATTATAAAATATAGTGGAAATAATAAAATAAGATTAGATTACATCATCAAATTTTTGAGGCAAAAAAGAAAAAACTACTTTTTCAACTCGTATTTTCAACTTATCTCCCTATAGTTTTACTCAAATTTTGTGCAGGAGCACTCGTTTGATGCAGAATTTTAGTCCTCATCCAAGGAGTATGCATGTTGCATATTTTCGATAGACACTACTATACAAATAACTAGAAATACATGAAAAAATGTGATTACAATCATGTTTTTCATGTATTTCTCATTTTTCGTGTAGCAAGGTCCATCGAAAGAATGCAACATGGGTACTCCTTGGATGAGGAATTAAATTTTGCATCCAACGAGTGCTCCCGCTCGAAATTTGAGTAAAACCATAGGGAGATAAGTTGAAAATACGAGTTAAAAAAGTAGTTTCTTTATTTTTTTATTATTTAATATTTTTACTTTTTGACTCCAAAAATGGTGAATCATCCCCATGGTTGACATCAACATCTTGAATCCTATTGGTTCTTATAAAGTTGATTTTGGTTGTACCTTTTTGTTTTGAGGCCCAGTTTAGACCTCAAATTTCTCTATTTCCCACAATGGTATCTCCTAACAAAAAGGTAAAAATTTAGATTGTTATGATGCATAATTAGATTACATCAATGCCCACCATGTTCAAAACCCGCATAAGAAACATTAACACCATGTCTAAGTAGGAAACTCATACATGAAACCATGCTAGATCAATTGAAATGAACAAACTAAACTAAGAAAAAATAGCACCATATGTATGGGGGATTTACGCAGTGCATTATATTAGATATCATTTTTTGGGATTCAACTGCGTTAAGTAAGTCATTCAAACGTATGACCATATGTGTGAAAGTATATAGTACCATCTTGTTGATTGTTGAGATTGGTCAAACTCTTAAAGATAGCATTTGGGGGAAAGGCTTTCCCCCCTTGTTTTTATAGAGGTGGCACTCTTCTTTAATTAAGAATGCAAACAAAAAAAAATTCAGACAATAAATGCCTAAAAGAGGACTAGTATTTTATAATGAAATGATTATTTACAATAATATGACAGAACATTTACATAACCATAAATAAAACTAAATATTCTTTGACAACAATTTCAAACATAGCAGAAAAGTAAAGAAACATAAATTGGATAGACAAAATAAAATGAAACACAATGGTAGAGAAATTTAAATGATAATTGCATAGGAGTTACACATTTGAAATCTTAAGCTTAAAACTTAAAGTCAAAAGATTACACCAATTACGAACTCCTACTAGTTCTTTGTGGAACCTCTTTGAAAAATATACAGATGTTTAAATAATAGTTTATAATATCCAAGATATTAAAATACTTTTGTCCGTTTAAGGACAGGAATGGGACTCTCGCAAACCATATAAATAAACCTAAAAGAGAACAGAAATCGCAATTAGGAATCAATCTTGATACCCAGAAAAACTCCAAAGTGAAAAAGGTTGAATGAATACTAAATAGGAAGAAATGATATCAAGATAGGAAGACCCAACTAGACACTTTAGATAACCCGGAAAAATAACCCCATTTCTTGCTAAAGATATCCTTTCTTAAATAAGGAATGCAAGTTAAAAATCTAACTACTAGAATTGTTGATCAATCATCTTGAAGTAGTTATATTTTCCAAGGGATCTTTCAGTGATTGCTTGATGTAGTCACATAATGATGCACCTCATGCTTTACTCAGATCTCAAATAATTCATCTTCAATTTCCTTTCTTTCAATCATGGATGGTTTGATGTACTATCATTGATTGGTCTTCATTTTTATTTATGAAATGAACTGACCATTTCTCAATTTCTTCCTTAGGAAAATCAAAGGTTGTTGAAGTTGTTACCCCATGTGACCTTTAATAGGTCAACATGCTATTGCATTTTCTCGAGTTAATAAAATTATATCCATAATAGTGTTATCAAGACTGGTTCAGACAACTGTTTTGAGGCCAAAACAGGTTCAACCTGGTGAAGCAAACTGCAATTGGTCAGTTTTGTACCGAACCAACCACTTTCAGTGAATTGGTCGATTTCGTACAACCGCATATAGCGCAGCTCGTCGGGCCTCAAACTCTTCTTTTTTTCTTAGCTGTCACACAAAAAATGAAACTTCGGCCCCTCTCAAAATTATTTAAGAACCCTTCACACTCTATTTCACTCACACTATTCATTTGAGCTTCTTATATTTCTTGAGCTGAGATTTCTGAGTGGGTTTTGGAGAGATATTTGCAATTTTGCAAGGTTGTTTTCAAAAGGTTCTTGTGCATATTTGGAGAGCTAGTTGACGGGCTAAGCTGGAGAGAATTTATTGGAGAGATTCAGAGTTGCTTCAAGAGACTTTTCTCAAAGATTGTGGGCTGGCTTTTAGCTATTTTTCGAGGTGCCTGAAGGGGTTTTTGGGTTGTTTTTTGGAGTTGATAGGAGTTGCTATTGTTTTCAATTTTTGGAAGGCTTCTCCAGGTATGTCAAGGAACCTAGTCTTCTATTTTTTTGTTAAAAAATGTTGTTTGTTTCCCTAGAAATTAAAAAAATCTAAGGATTTCTATGCAGATTTTATTTTTATTTTTCTTGTATTTCTCTCTTAAATAATATTGTTTTTTCTCAGAAAGAAAGAATTGCTAGAGTTTTTTATGCATATTTTCATTTGTTGTTGTAGAGGTTGCCATGGCCCCTAAAAGCAAGAATAATATAGCAAGGTTACATTGTCATTTGAATGATGATGGGAATAATGTTTGCAACTACTGTGGCAAGGTAATTAAAGGTGGGGTGATCCATAGGATTAAAGGACACTAAAGCTTATTTGAGAGGCCAAGTAGAACCTTGTGAGAAAGTCTTTGATGACATAAAAAATCATATGATGGGTTTGATTGAAGCTTTCATATAAAAAAGGAGCAAGAACAAGAAAGTTAAAAAGGGCATAGGCAATAGTAAAAAATATGATGCTCCTTTCATGGACCCTGATCTTGAAGTAGATATCCCTAGTTTTGAAGAATCCTCTAATTTCCATGTTAGACTTTGAAATGAGCATGTATCTGCTTCTGGCCCTAGTTCATCTAGTTTGGAAAGGGCACATATAGGGAATCTTGACTCTTTGTACATTGCACCACCGCTAGTGCTCAACCCACCATTGATGCCAAATGGAAGAAAATAGAGAAAGAGGTTTCCTAGGAAGGCATTGGTAGATGGTGGTATGATGTAGATATACCTTTCAATGTTGCTTATTCTCCATGTTATCAGCCTATGATTGGCGTTATAGCTGCATGTGGTTCAGGCTTTAAAGGCCTTAGTTTTCATGATATTAGGGAGTCACTTTTACAAACTGAGGTCCAAATAATAGAAGAATTCCTTCATTAAACTTATGGCCCGGGAGAAATTCTTTCTGTTGTCTTCATGCATGATTTATCTAGGTCAACTTTTGTTAAGATTTTGTTGGAAGAATAATTTGTTATCGATGTCAAAGGATGACTTGATGAAGATATGTTAAAATTGGCAACCAGGGCAAAACTTCATGTGGGTCATCTTATTCATGGCGGATAATATTTTTATTAGATTCCTCTCGTCGAGAGGTGTAGGATTGATATAAAGATCATCCAATTCTGATAATTATTCATGGAGATATGAATTTATTTTGATTATGGAATTATTATCAAGCCGACCTACAACTCATGTAGGCTCAAAATCCCAACAGTCGCATCTATTCACCCACCAACATTGTGTATAAATATAAGAGGACTTTTCCTCATTTGGACTCACTCATCTCATCACATCTCTCTCTCTCTACTACGCAGAAATGAGTCTCTTCTCTACTGCGCTGAAATGGGTCTCTCTCTCACACATGTGAAGCCGGAAGCTGTTGAAATTGACGCTGCAACTGCAGAAGTAAAGATTGACTTGCGTGGCCTAGAAGATCTCCTCTTTGGAACTGCGCTATAGGTTCATCTGAACCTCCTCTGAAAGCCGCAACTTTTGGTGGTGGAATGAAGTCAATCCGATGAACGGTTTGCAAGATATCGACTGCCCTAGTTTGAAGTCGGAAACTACTGAAACTAAAGCTGCAACTGCATTAGTAAAGATTGACCTGCGTGGCCTAGAAGATCTCCTCTTTGGAACTGCACTGTAGGTTCATCTGAACCTCCTCTGAAAGCCGCAACTTTTGGTGGTGGAATGAAGTCAATCCGACGAACGGTTTGCAAGATATCGTCTGCCCTAGTTTGATAATGAAGCCGCTAATGCTGATGCTATTGATCTAGGGTTTGCTACTGCTGATATGAATCAGATTTATTGTACTATTTCTCTCTGCTAAATTATTGAAGATAAAAGAAGATTTGATCAAAGGGTTTCCCCACACATTGTGGGGTTTGTCCCTGGCTAGCCGCCACATCTTGTGTCACTTGTCTTGGCTTGTTTTCTGTCAATCGTTTAATGTTCTATCTGCACTTTACTTTATGTAAATGTGATTGCTAATCGGTGGAATATAATAAGAAAAAGAAGTAAACTGTTATAAGCATAGAACATTCCATAACTTAACATGGTATCAGAGCTGAGGTGAAGACAAAGCCCGAGCAAGAGCAAGAGAAATCATCGAAGAGAATATTGGCAAGGCTATCCTAAAAGAACTATGGGGTCCTCAACACTCTTTCCTGCTGAAGACAAGCTCCGTGAGAAAGCTGACTATCACGGATGGAAGATGTCTATCGATCTAACACTTGAGAATCAAGGAGTGTTGGATCATGTGAGAGGCAATATTGTTGAGCCTCCATCAAATGCATCCGCTGCTGCCTGGAACAAATGAAAAAATGGAAAGTCAAAACAATAGAAGATCATCCGGGACTCTATCAACAAGCACTTGGTGGCCTACATCTCTGAACTGGACACCTCCAAGGAAATCTACGATAGACTGGTGAGTTTATTTAAAGTTAATGATGCAAATCAAGTTTTGTTTCTTAGAAATAAGCTGAGGGAAATCAAGAAGGGTAAAGATGAAAGTATGCAAGCATACTTCTTAAGAATCACCGAGATCAAGAACGATCTCCTATCTATTGGGGAAACTATTACTGATAGAGAAATGGCACTCACAACTCTTGGAGGATTGCCATTTGAATGGTATGTGTTCAGGACTACTCGTTTGAACTATAATGTAATTCCTGGTTTCGAAGAATTAATGGCTAGATGCATTCAAGAAGAAACAAGGGAAGAAGTGCAAGAAATGCCCATGCCTAAAGGTCCTCCTGCTGCCTTTTCTTCTCATGCAAAGAAAAGAAATAATTCCGGGACTAAATCAAAAGGAAAGGCTGGACCTAAGGCTAGAAGAAAATGACGATGTTACATTTGCGATAAAGCAAGTCACGATGTATGAGATCATGAGCATCATGATGAATGAGATCATGGACATAAAGGGCAACATGAGATCATGGACATATAGGATAGCATGATGATGATGCACACTAGTTTGAGCAGCATTATGATGGATAAAATCATGGACATGGGCAGCATGATGATAATCATGATTAGAGAAGCATGGTACAGTATGCAGTGGTGCAACTCGAAATCCCTCTGATGGCAATCAAAGGAATGACAAATTCAACAGCAAAGGTAAGAGGAGACCTGAGAATCAAGGAAGAGGACAAGCATTCAAGAAGGCTAGAAATTCTAGGATGTATTAAATGCACCTGACCTCAAAAGGAACCTAGTGTCCATCTTGGCAATGGAAGACAGAGGCTACAAGGTAACCTTCAGCAATGGCAAGGTATGTATATGGAAAAATAATGTTAAAGATGCCTTTACTCTTGGGTTTAGTGTTGATTCATTATATCAGGTCGATGGAAGTCCGCTATGTGTCATGTCTTGTGACACAACTCTTTAGTCCGAACTTTGGCATCGGAGGTTTGCCCACCTTCATTACAAAGCTCTACCCGATGTAAGACAGATGGTAACAGGGATGCCCGAATTCCAAGTAGAGAAAGAAGGTGTATGTCCGGGATGTGCCAAAGGAAAGCTCAAAATGGGACCATTCCCCTCAAGCCAAAGCAAGACCTCCGATATATTACAATTGGTTTACTCAGGCATACCTGAGGTTGGCATTAAGAGGGAGACTACTACACCGCATACTCCTGAGCAGAATGGTGTGGTGGGAAGGAAGAACCACACGATGATGGAAGCTGTCCGGGCCATGCTACATGATCAAAGACTTCCAAAGTTTCTATGGGCTGAAACTACAATCACCGCTGTATATGCACAAAATCGATGCCCTCATCAAGCATTGGGTTCCTAAACTCCTGAAGAAATGTTCACCACCGGTCAAAGGGAAGTCGTGATTAGTCATGATGTCACCTTTGACAAAGATATGGCTCTCAGCAAGGTGGACAATCTGCTGACTTTGAGTAGCTCTCAAGAAGCCGACACCAGGGAACCGAAAGAAAAGGATGATGAATCAATGCCTGATGTAGAAGAACCCATGGATCCGATTGATCCTCATCCACATGAGCCTTCCTCTTCTAGGAAGAGGCCTTCATGGCTTAGGGGATACTTGATGATGCTGAAGGACATGCTGCACCCTGAGGAACCTTCCATCAAAGTAAGAAACTTAATAGGTATCAGGGATACCTGACCATCATGAGCACAATCATACAAAATGAACCTTCATCATTCTCAGATGTTATCAAGCATTAACTATGGAAGGATGCTATGACCATAGAATATGAGTCTATTATGGAGAATGATGTCTGGGAAGTAGTTCCCAGACCCTGGACAAGACAATTGTTACTTCAAAATGGCTTTACAAGATAAAGCATGCAGCAAATGGAAGTATGGAAAAGTATAAGGTTCATTTTGTTGCTCGTGGTTTATCCCAGAAGGGAGGTATAGACTATGATATTTGCACTTGTTGCCAGATATACGACCATCCGCTTGATCATAGCCCTTGTGGATTCACAAGGATGGAACCTACATCAGATGGATGTTAAGACCGCGTTCTTGCATGGTTCTATCAAAGAAGAGGTCTATGTGGAGCAACCTGAAGGATTTGAGATTTATGATTGAAAATCTCATGTATGCAGGTTGAAGAAGGCTCTCTGTGGGGTGAAGCAAGCACCCCGAGCATGGTATGAGAGGATTGATAGCTACTTGATGAAGCTGGGATTCACTAGGAGTGAAGCTGATCCTAACCTTTACTTTAAGGTTGAAGATGACAAGCCTCTCATACTGGTGTTGTATGTGGATGACCTCTTTCTAACAAGTGCAAACCCTCTCATTCACAAATGTAAGAGGGAGATGGCTTCTGAATTTGAAATGAAGGACCAAGGACTTGAAGTGTGGCAGAAGCCAAGGGAAATTTTCCTATCTCAAGGAAAATATGTGGTAAATATATTGGAAAGATTCGGTATGATGGACTGCAAGCCTGTGACTACCTCGAGGATCTTAACTTTTAGAAGTTATATGGTAGTGATGTTGGACCAGAGTTGGGAAATGCCTCTGAGTTTCAAAAACTCATTCGCATTGATGTTCTTGGTGAACCTCCGTCCGAACATATGTTTTGCAGTTAGCATTGTGAGCTCATATTTGGTTGAGCCTCACTGTATTGATGCCAGGAATCTTCTGAGATGTCTTCAGGACACAATCTCTCATGGATTAAGATACACTGTCGGAGATGTGAAACTACTTGGATATACTGATGTTGATTGGGCAGGCAGTGTGGTGGACCGTAAGAGCACTTCCGGGTACTGTTTCACCTTGGGATCTGCTTCGATATCCTGGATGAACAGGAAGCAGAAGTCGGTGGCTTTGAGCACTGCCGAAGCAGGATATATTGTTGCTAGCATAACCTCGCGTGAGGCAGTCTGGTTGCAAAAGCTCTTCAGTGAGCTGTTTGGATTTACATTGGATACCACTGTGATTCTCTGTAACAACCAGAGGTGGAATTCGATTATTGAGGAATCCCGTATTCGTCAATTGCTCCAGCAGATAGACATCATCTGGGATATGGTAAGTCGATGAGCAAGGAAGCTCCATCACATTAAGATGATGTACAGGTTGATACACCTTGTCAAAGCCCCGAGGAAAGATCTAATATGTGATTTTCCCAAACAACTTGAAGTCGGCAAGAAACCCTTGTACAAGGGTCCTGCATGTTGCATACAATGAGCTCTGGGAGCTCTGAGGGCTTGCGGTTCCTACTGGAGCAACATATGACCACAGGGTGACTCACCCTCCCCTGGTGGTGCACACTGGAACAAGATGATTCGCTCTCTTGTGGGACAAGATGATTCGCTCTCCTATGTAGCAGGATGATTAGTTCTCCTGTGAGGCCTGGATTGATGTGTTCTCCATGGCAGCCTGGATTGATGCGTTCTCCATGGCAGCCTGGATTGATGTGTTCTCCACGGCGATTGTAGCAGGATTGATGTGTTCTCCTGTGAGGACAGGATTGATTAGTTCTCCTGTCGAGACATCCTACCCATGCAGTCTGGGACTCATGGGAAGTACCTCTCATCTGATCAATGAGCAGGGAAATGAAGTTAGGGACCATAGTAGTACCGATGGACACATTGTTGTATCTACCGTACTCCCTACGCTAGGATGACCTCCATTGATCTGGGATCAATGATACTGGTCTGGGACTAGTGGTAGGAGTTGTACCATGCTATGACGCTGACTTCGGGTTGGTTGAGACTGGTCTGGGACCAGTGGTACATACTCCGAGACTGACTTCGTGTCAGTGCAGTACTGGTCTGGGACCAGTGAGAGTGGTACATACTATGACGCTGACTTCGGGTCAGTTGAGACTGGTCTGGGACCAGTGGTACACTCTCTGAGACTGCGATACTGGTCTGGGACCAGTGGTAGGAGTGGTACTTACTATGAAGCTGACTTCGGGTCGGCTAAGACTGGTCTGGGACCAGTGGTACGCACTCTGAGACTGACTTTGAGTCAGTGGAGGATGATACTGGTCTAGGACCAGTGGAGTTGTACTCACTATGACGCTGACTTCGGGTTGGTTGAGACTGGTCTGGGACCAGTGGTACATACTCTGAGACTGACTTTGAGTCAGTATGATACATCCTCGATCATTTCTTCTTCTTCATAATTCGGACAAAAGCAGAGCAGAACAGAACAATGCAAGAGCAGAGCAGAACAGAGCAAAACAGTTCAGATCAGTGCAGGGCAGAACAAGACAAAGCAGAACAGGCAAAATAGAGCAGAGCAGGGCAAGGGTCAGGCTGTACAGGGCAGTGCATTTGATGGATGAATAGTAAAGACCGATAGACAGATTGCAGATGAAGTTCTCCATGGTTGAGAGGGAGTGTTAAAATTGGCAACCAGGGCAAAACTTCATGTGGGTCATCTTATTCATGGCTGATAATATTTTTATTAGATTCCTCTCGTCGAGAGGTGTACGATTGATATAAAGATCATCCGATTCCGATAAGTATTCATGGAGATATGAATTTATTTTGATTATGGAATTATTATCAAGCCGACCTACAACTCATGTAGACTCAGAAGCCCAACAGTCGCATCTATTCACCCACCAACGTTGTGTATAAATATAAGAGGACTTTTCCTCATTTGGACTCACTCATCTCATCACATCTCTCTCTCTCTCTATTATGCAGAAATGAGTCTCTTCTCTACTGCACTGAAATGGGTCTCTCTCTCACACATGTGAAGCCGGAAGCTGTTGAAACTGAAGCTACAATTGCAGAAGTAAAGATTGACTTGCGTGGCCTAGAAGATCTCCTCTTTGGAACTGCATTGTAGGTTCATCTGAACCTCCTCTGAAAACCGCAACTTTTGGTGGTGGAATGAAGTCAATCCGATGAACGGTTTGCAAGATATCGACTGCCCTAGTTTGAAGCCGGAAACTGCTGAAACTGAAGCTGCAACTGCAGAAGTAAAGATTGACCTGCGTGGCCTATAAGATCTCCTCTTTGGAACTACACTGTAGGTTCACCTGAACCTCCTCTGAAAGCCGCAACTTTTGGTGGTGGAATCAAGTCAATCCGACAAACGGTTTGCAAGATATCGTCTGCCCTAGTTTGATAATGAAGCTGCTAATGCTGATGCTATTGATCTAGGGTTTGCTACTGCTGATATGAATAAGATTTATTGTACTATTTCTCTCTGCTGAATTATTGAAGATAAAAGAAGATTTGATCAAAGGGTTTCCCCACACATTGTGGGGTTTGTCCCTGGCTAGCCGCCACATCTTGTGTCTCTTGTCTTGGCTTGTTTTCTATCGATCGTTTAATGTTCTATCTGCACTTTACTTTATGTACATGTGATTGCTAATCGGTGGAATATAATAAGAAAAAGAACTAAACTGTTATAAGCATAGAACATTTCATAACTTAACAAGATAAGTATGCCATAGACTCAAAGAGCACATTAAGTTATTTCCAATGAGTTATAGCATGCCTCCTCAATCCTCTCCAATGAGGAGAAATGATTTTTTTAAGTTGAGAATAATATTTTATAGCATGCCTCTTCATGTCGGCCTACCTTGAGATCAAGTTGACCCCCTTTATAGTCACGACGGTTTAGTGTGGGCTTGAACCAATGTTTTAAAACTCTGACACCGACTCCGACTCCGACTTGGTATTGACTCGGTCGTTGTAAAAAATACATTAAATATTTTTTTTTTATAAAAAAAACCATAATCTTAAAGATTTCCATTCATGTTTCCAAACACAAAGCTTTAGAATATAGATAGAAGACAACATATGATCAAAGTAGGCTCATGAATATATCCATTATATCAAAATGGCACCCAGTGCACTGTCCAATACATACATGATGATGATATAGAGATCAAAACAAAAACACATAACCAAGGAGGCTAGAAATGGCCTCTACAACAAAAGTAAATTGTGACCAGTACTACTAGCTACTACTAGAGGAGCCAACATCATCTGGCTCAACCTCTGAATCAGAGTCAGACAAGGAAGCCCATGGCTCCTCCTCATCATCATCTCCAACTGCAACTGTAGAATTGGTAACACTAGCAGGCTGTGCAGCTGGCGGCTGCTGAGATAGATGAGATATGCGCTTTCGTCGTGGCTAAGCAAAGGAAGCGCCTGCAACTGGAGGACTTGGGGTTGGCCCTGAGGCTAGTACAAGTGGATCTGCATTCAACTGAACATTATGTTCAAGTGATGCCGCCGTCTGTAAATCAAAAGCAAGATCCTCATCAGAATCAAACTCTGTTGGATGACTCTCCACTACCCAATCTGATGTTAGATCAATATCTTTCAACATAATGGGATCTGAATCAGGTCTTTTGTTCAACAATTGGTTGCGTCTGAGCCGGAGGTTGTATTGGACATAAACTAGATCATTTAACCGTTTTTTATCCAAATGGTTTCTCTTCTTCGTGTGAATCCTCTCAAAGACAGACCAATTGCACTTACACCCAGTAGCACATCAAGTTTGACTCAAAATACGAATTGTAAACTTCTGCAATTGAGGACAATGGCTACCAAAAGCCTCCCACCATTGTGTTGCAAAAAACAAAGGAGTGTAATGAGTTAGCTCAACAAAATTACAAATTATATCCAACTTTCAAATTATAAATGATTTAACAAAATAAGTATTAAGAATTTGAAAATTGAAATTTTTGTTTACTTGGCTCATCTGCTTCCCTTGCAATCTTTGCTAGGTTCTTCCCAAAAGTTCCTGTGGCTTTGTTGAAGGTTGTGACCTGTCGGTGTATCTCTAGCTAATCACACTCCAATGGAATCATGCGATCAATGCAGTCAATCAATCCATCTCTAACCTCCCCACTCAAAGCTCCTGCTGCCAGAGCTTTATAATGATTCCATGGGTTCAAAAAATACCCAACTACATGTATAGGGCGATGAAGTTGATTGTTCCATCTTTCATCAATGATTGCCCAAATGGGCCCATACTTAGCCACTTTATCCTTGTATACCCTCTTTATTTGCTCCTTTGCTTGATCCATAGCCTCGTAAATGAAACCCATAGCCAATCTTTCCCCATCCACCAACCACAACACCTTAACTAGTGGCTCAGCAACCTTCACAATTTTCGTTGCCTTTCTCCAAAATATTTCTTCATTAACTTTCTTTTGCAATTCTTTGCCTTCCTGTTTGAGAGATCACTGGCTTTGATTCCATTCATCACTAGAAAATATCTTTTGAAAGTTTCTATGTTGTGAAAGCATAGATTACAATGTCCAAAAATGAGTAGCAAATCTAGTGATGGCAAGCCTCAAAATCCATGAAAGATTGTAGATAAATTTTGTTATGCTTTTGGCATGATCTACAGTGTTTTTGACCCAATCTAATTTGCCAATATCCTCAAGCATGAGGTATGTGCAATGTGCAACACATGGGGTCCAAAATATGGTTTTTTGTTTTTCCTCTAACAATTTACCAACAAGAACATAGTTAGAGGCATTATCTGTGATGACTTGAACAACATTAGCTACCCCCACCTCCTCAACAACCTCATCCAATAGCTGAAACAACAATTGTCCATCTTTCACCCTATTAGATGCATCAATTGATTTTAGAAACATGGTTCCCTATGGGCAGAAGATAAGAAAGTTTATGATGGTATGGTTCCTTCAATCAGTCCATCCATCTGACATGATGGTACATCCTGTTCTTGCCCATGAGTCCTTGAAATCTTTCAAATACTCATTAATGGAGGCAATTTCTTTCTACAAACGATACCCCCTTATCTCATGCATAGTAGAGCCTTTGAAGCCTTTTCTAGTAGCATGTATGGCATCAAACATAAGCTCATAATATGGTGAACGGGAAGCATTGAAGGGGATATCAGCATCATACCACCATCTACATATGTAATCACAAGCAGTCTCCCTCAATTCTTTCTTCCAATGGTCATTTAAAGTGGGCTGCAAAGTTCTACTAGCTTCAGGACCATGTGCATCTAATGGAGAGGAGGGTGTGACAGTGAAATAACTTTTGATATTCATATCACCCTTCTTTTTCATTTTACCCTTACCCTTTTCTTGAATAGACTCCAAAGAGGGAGGAACATATCGGAAGGGGTTGGATGCATCAGTACAAGGGATAGAAGAAGAACCCTCAAAATCAAAATGGGGGTTGCTAGCCATCATTTTTTGTATACTCCTCTTCCTCCCAATTTCAGCCTCTAATTCTTTTTGCCTAGCCTTTTCTTCTTTAAACTTCTCAAAGTTATTTAACAAATCCTTCCTAATCTCCCCAATTTCTGGTGATTCACATGGAGTAATTTGGCCTCTAATCCCTGCCAAGTGTTGTTTCAGCCTATTAATGCCCCCAGGACCATCTTTAATTTTTCTATGGCAAAATTTGCAATGCATTTGACTATCAACCATTTCAACATATGCCTAAGCAACATCTTTCATTCTAGGTGCCACTTTTTCACTTGGAAATCAAAGGAAAAAAATTGAAAATGAAAACAAAAAAATTAGCATTGCTTCAATGTTCATTTCTTTCACAAAAAACACTCTTTTCAATTTCCAGATTTGCACAAAAAAATAAATAAGCAAAAACAAATTTTTAGAAGTGAAAAAAAATAGATTTAGGCACAAACTACCTCCTCAAAGTTGCTCCAACAAACCAACTCTTCAATGTTGCTCCAATGGCTGCCCAAGAAGCTCCTCACTCTTGCTACAATGGTTGACCAAGACTCCTCACTGCTGCTCCAAAAACAAACTCCACAACTCTTCACAAACTCCTCACAAATTCTCACTCAAATGCAATGAGATCGCTTTGAGGAAATGAGAGGGGTTGGGTGGGTTTATAGGGTTTAGGAGAGGGAAATGGACCCCAAAGAACCCAAAGGCATTAGAGTGGGCTTTGGGGTCCCAAAAAACCAATTTTTTTTTTAAAGTCACTGAAAACATTGATTGGCCGCTCTTACCGAGCTGGCCAGGTTGTTACTGAGCCGGCTGAGTCGGTATCCAACTTGGCCGACTCGGTAACAACTCGGACAGCCGATCCGAGTAACTGACCGTTTCGACCTGCCCACCCTTTAACCCGAATTGACTCGGCCATTTCGGAGTCGATTCGGTCGAGTCTTAAAACAATGGTTTGAACATGTATAAATAAAAGCCAATATTCCTCATTTGCTCATCCAACTCAGCCAAGGAACAAGAAAGAATTTGGATCTGTGGAGAAGTATAAGGGTTCATATCTCATGAACCTAGGAGCTGGTTGCAGGAACAAAAACGTGGGTTCTATCTCTGGTTTTGGTCAAGGATTCTTGGTGGTTTTTCTGTTGGAATTCATTCTCCTTTGTGACATCTCCTGGGAAGAATAGGAGCTATCTTTGGAGTATTACTTTGGCCTTCTTTTCTTTCATATCATAATTCAGACTATGCTAGACTTAGAATTCGGATTGTGGCAAAACTCAGATTTCAGACTCGAACCTTTGAAGAATCTTGACCTTGTGACAAAACTATAGCAAACTCAAACCTGTGAAGAATTTCAACCATATAGAGTGCAGACATATCCTCAGTCTTCGAGCAACATCTTTTGTATCTTTTGGAGCAAATTTGAAACTATGTTGAATACATTCCTATGCAAACTTGGAGACATCTTTCTAGAAGACTTGAAACCTTTGTTGGAACATCCTTTAGAAGCCTTGTTGAAGCAGACTTGAAGCCTTTGGAAGCCTTGTTGGAGTAGCCTTTGGAAGCCTTTTTGGAGCAGACTTGAAGCATTCTTGGAACAGGTTTAAGAAGATTTTGTCAACCTCTTTTGAAGTGTATTTGAAACTTATTTTGGAGACATCTTGCAAAAGTTGATTTTGAAGTCCATTTGGAAAGGTTGGATCCTAAGAGGATTGGAGTCCTCATTTTGACCCAATTGGTGCTTGGAATTGTTGAGAGGAATGGAGTCCTCATTTTTACCAAGTTAGTGCTTGGATTTGTTCAAGTTTGGACCCTTGAAGGAGTCAGAGATTGTGTTATATAAGTTGACGCTTAAATTTTTGTAAAAGAGGATTGGATTCCTCACTATCTTCATCAATAAAATCATTTATGTTCTATTTCTTGTGTTCTGGTTCAAAATCTTAATTGGCATAATATAACAATTGAAAAAAATATTGATTCACGCCCCCCCCTCAATAATTCCAACCACTGGTATTAGAGTCAACTTCTTCAAGATCAACCTAATAGCTTGAAGGACTCTTTAATCACAATGGCCAGTAGAGATGGTAAGGTACCCCAATTTGATGGAACAAATTTTACCTCCTGGAAGGTCAAAATGGAGTACTACTTAATGTCTCTTGGAGTTGAAGTTTGGCAATCTGTCACAGATGGATACAAAATCCCATCTCCTCTTCCAACAGATCCAGATGGGAAGAAAGCATATGTGGCAAATGCAAAGGCCTTGAATTCTATAGCAAGTGGTCTGTCAGATTCAGAATTCACCAAAGTTATGGATATTAAAATAGCTAAAGATATGTGGGACAAGCTCATCCATATTTATGAAGGAGATGACAAGGTCAAAAAGGCAAAGCTTCAAACCTATAGAAGATAGTTTGAAAGTCTCAAGATGAATGATGAAGAAGATATCTCTACTTATTTTTTCTGAGTATATGACGTAGGCAATTGCCTCAAAGGTTTAGGTGAAGATGTCAAAGAAAAGATGATTGTCCAAAAGGTCTTGAGATCTCTTCCAAATCGTTTTGATGCCAAGGTTTGTGCCATAGAAGAACTAAAAGATTTGGACTCTCTATCAATGGATGAACTTCATGGAATTCTCATAGCATACAAGATGAGGTCAGGAAATTCAACTCAAAAGGAAGTTGCATTCAAGGCATCCAAGACATCAAGAAAGGGAAAGAATTGTGATTGCAGCAACGATGATTCTGATATTGAAATGGCACAATTTATCAAGAAGCTGAAGAAAGGATCTAAACTCAAAGGTAAGTTACCTCTCATATGCAACAAAGTGCCCTTTTAAAGATGACAGTGAAGATGAAGATGAACCTAATAGAAGAACCTTCAAGAGGAAAGGCTCAAACAAAATGAATTTCTTCCCCAAACAAGACAGTGATAACTCAACCCCAAGGGTTAGCTCAACTGGTCAAATAAGTGCCTCATCATGCGGGAGGTCACAGGGTCAATTCTCCCCGAAGCCCTTGGGGTTAGGCCTAGCTATTGGCCGCGGGGCTTGATACCCTTGATCAAGCTCAGATATTTCCGTGGATGTAGCGACCACCCAATGACTGCAGGTGTCCGTGAACCACACGTGAAAAAAAAAAGACAGTGATAACTCTGATGAAGAAGAAGAATATGGTGGAAGCATTGAAGTATTATTCATGGCCTTCACAAATGAAATAGATAGTCCAAAAGAAGAAGAAAGTTGAGAAGAAGTAGGAGGAAATGTGGAGGAACTATTGATTAGTGCCATATAAGAAAATGAGAGACTTAGAAAGTGTTGAAAATTGTAACTAGGTTCAGTCTTCATTATGACAGTTGTAATCATGACATTGTATATTCTTTATAAAGAAAGAAAAAAAATATATTTTATTTTTGGAGTATGGATTTCATATTCAAGTTTGAGTCAAATTAGGTCTTCTAGGTCTTTCTAGGTCTTTCAAGAATAAAGAATCGTATTGGTCATGTGTCATAGTCCCATTTGGACTCATTGTAATGAATGAAAATGTTTATTCTGTCGAGAAAAAAGCCATGGATAAGCCCAAGACCAAGTCAGCCCAAGGAGCAGATCAAGTCGGACTAAAAGGAAGGACTTCGACTCTCAAGAAAGGTTATATAAAGGAGTAAAGCTCGACTAATTTGGTCACTCATCTCAAGCAAGTTTGATCTACAATAGCAAAGGTGAAGAAGAGTAGCTGGGAGGAAGAAGAAGAGGAGCAGAAGTCGAAGTCTACCTCTTTCCTTGTCTTGCTAGGTTTGTGAAGTTGCCAGTTGCGGGAGACCGAAATTATGAAGCAGTTGCAGGAGGACAAAATTGCAGGGCCGAAATTTTGTTGCAGGGGCCGAAGTTGCAGCATCAAAAAATTAGCATTGAAGTTCTGAAGCGGTCTCAAGGAAGATCTTGTTGGGGGTTGGCTTGGGGCTTGGAGGGTTTGTTGGCTTTGGTCTTTGGGTCTTGGAAGTCTCTTTTGTAAGCAGATTCTAAAGAAGAAGAGAAGCATTTTCTGGGTTTTCCCCTTGGAGGGGTTTTGCCCTGGCTTGGACCCTAAAACTTGTGTACTCTGTGTCTTTGTGATTGTCATTGTTTTGGTAGTTGCTTGATGAATAGAACTAAAGAAGTAATAAAGAACCAACTAACATCACAAGTAATTATCATGATAAGGAAAATAAGTTCTAATCAACAAGTCTCTATATTTTCCAACATGGAATCAGAGCTAAGGTACAAGAAGGAGACTAAAGATCACATCTTTGTTGGCACTATGGCAAGGGTTATAAGCAAGGGTTTCAAGGTTCTTGGAAATCTTGCTACATCTATCAAAAATTGTCTATTGAAGATCATCTACAAGCTTGCAAAGGAATTAGCAGATGGAAGTTTGTTCTCTGCTTTATCCAGCACATTCAAGGACGAGAATGTATGAGTTATTGACAATGGTGCCTCCAGACAAATGACGGGAGAATGCAGACAACTCCAAACCCTATCTTAGGGAAACTCATCTCATTCTATCAAACTTGGAGACAACAAGAGCTATCCAATGAAAGGCATTGGGTCTACATCATTGGACCTCGAGTCAGGTGGAAGCATTCACCTCAACAACATTTTATATGTTCCAAGTTAGAAGAAAAACTTACTATTCTTGTTTAGAGGATAAAGGTGATAGAATTGCTTTTGTGGATCACAAGGTTTTCATTTGCGGTAATGGCTCAAGTATTGATGATGCTAGGGTAAATGGGATTCGTGAGGGGACATTATATAGACTCTATACACCTCTGGCCCAGGCTCTAGTTCACTTGGATGTGAGTCCTTTGAACTATGGTATATAAGGTATGGACACATTCAATTTAAGATTTTGCAAGCCAAATGGTCAATGGCATCCCCGAATTGAAGGAAGAACATGAAGGGACTTGTAAGGGATGTGCTCTAGGCAAGAACGTAAAGAAACCATTTGCAAGCAGTGACACCAAATCTAAGGAAATTTTGGACCTCGTACACACAAATGTATGTGGACCTATGGCAGTAAAGTCTCTTGGTGAGCATCAGTATTATATAACCTTCATTGATGATTACTCAAGGAAGACTTGGTTATACCTTCTCAAGAATAAGGATGAGGTATTCAAAAAGTTTCAGGAGTTCAAGAATGAAGTGGAAAACCTAACCGAGAGAAAGATCAAGACTCTGAGGTCCGATAATGGTGGAGAATACACCTCCAAGGAATTAATAGCTTTCTGCAAGGAAGCAGGGATTAAGAGGGAGCTCATTGTTCCTTATAATCCTGAACAAAATGGCATGGCAGAAAGGAAGAATAGAACTATTGAGGAATGTGTTAGGGCTATGCTACATGATCAAGATCTCCCTCAATTCCTATAGGGAAAGGCATGCATGACAACTATCTACTTACAGAAACAATGTCCTCACAAGATTCTTGACAACATGACTCCAGAAAAAGCATTTACAGAAAAGAAGCCAAGTGTGGATCATCTTCAAATATTTTAGTGTCCCGTGTATATTCATATACCCAAGGACAAGAGAAAGAAGCTAGATCTTACCAGTATAAAGGGCATCTTTGTGGGATATAGTGCTTCATCAAAAGCATAAAGAATCTATATCAAGGAGGATCATCGAATTGAAGTAACCAAGGATGTCATCTTTGATGAGAGCATAGCTTATGAGAAATCAAGGGATGTTCCGGTAGACTCTGATGAAGAAGAGATACCTATATTTGGGGATATCTCTAAGGACAATGATGGTCAAGAGAAGACATCTATTCAAGAAAATGTTGAAGGTCCTTGTGAACCCATAAAATAAGTGATTATTTGAGAAAGTCAGGAGAGGCCTATTTGGTTCAAAACTACTCTTCAAGAAACAGAAGGACATAAGCATCAGGGGCCTCTAGGGAAAGTAAAAGGCCGAAGAGGTATTATGGATATGTTGTATACATGACAAAACTTATTGAACCATAACCTTCCTTTTATGAATATGTAGCTAAACATCAAGAGTGGAGGAATGTTATGCAGGAAGAATATCAACCCATAATGAAGAATGATGCCTGGGAGATTGTCCCTAGGCCAAGTGACAAATCTATAGTCAATTCAAAATGGATTCACAAGATAAAGCATGTTAGAGATGGGAGCATAGACAAATACAAATCAAGGTTTGTAGCAAGAGGGTTCTCACGGAAAGAAGGAATTGAATACAAAGAGACATTTGCTCCACAGCTAAGTATACAATAATAAGATCATTAGTTTTGTTGTTGCTACTATCGGATGGAACATCCATCAAATGGATGTCAAGACAACTTTCCTGAATGGGACCACCGATGAGGAGGTTTATATTGAGCGGCCTAAAGGATTTGAAATAAATCCGAGGGATATTCATGTCTGCAGATTGAAAACGGCTCTATATGGCTTAAAGCAAGCACCTAGGGCTTGGTATGCAAGAATGGATGCATAACTATTGAGACTTAGTTTCACCAAGAGTAATGCAAATCCTAACCTCTATATCAAGGTGGTCTAGGGTGAACCAGTTATCATACTCTTGTATGTGGATGATCTACTAGTCACAAGTGTAGAGCATCAAATCCAGGAATGCAAGAAGCAGTTAGCAACCGAGTTCAATATCAAGGATCTTGGAATCATGCATTATTATTTGGGACTAGAAGTATGGAAGAATCCAGGAGAAATATATCTTGGTCAAGGTAAGTATGTGGTCAAGATGCTTCAAAAGTATGGCATGATGGATTGCAAGCCTATGATGACTCCTATGATTAACAATTTAAAGAAGTTAAGGAGTTCAGAAACTAGTCCAGTGGATCCTACTTGCTACAGACAATTGATTGGGTTCTTGATGTATCTAGTAAACACAAGACTGAACATTTGTTTCGCAGTAAATGTCCTAAGTTAGCTTTAGAAGGAGCCAAAACATGATCATTGGATTTCATCCAAGCGTATCCTAAGATATTTGTGTGGCACTGTTAGGGCTCCAGGAAACTCTCCTAGGTTGTAGCTCAGAGATGCCTGGTAACATATAATCTTCAATATGGTTCTAGGAACTTATTGGGATGGGTGATGGCTTGGTTCAAGCCAGATAACGACTTCTATTATGTTTTCACTCCAGACATGCATGAACACCCTCAGACTACAAGGCTTTAGACCACCAATGCTCAATAATTTGGGAATTAGGTGAATAGATGAAGAATACTAACCACACCAGCAGATGCATACAGAATGTATGATGGCCAGCTGCAACTAGTAAAGAAACTTGCAAATCTAATCTATCAATGCAGAGATAAGATGACAGTTATCTTGCATTTGATACAGAAGAAACCTAAGTGACCTACTCACTGATACATTCAATTGTCTAATCCAGAGATAAGATGACAGTTATCTAGCATTAGACGTAGAAGAAATCATGAATACAACATTTCAGGCACAAGCTTAGAACATAGGAGAAATGGGCATTGAGCAATTAACAGCAAAAGAAGCTTGCATTGCTGAAAATGAAGATGAGACACTGCAAGTTACAAAATATCTACAGTCTCCAGAAGTTGAACCAAAACACAATTGCCAACCTTGATTACATCTTGCTTTCGGCTATTTATAGTTTACTTTTACAATGCCGTTTAGGGATGGAGGGGTCTTAATTGACCACCTACTACCATTAACTGTCTGATAGTGTCTTTGAACGTAGCTGCTTTCCCCACTACGGAAAACTGATCAGTTTTGATACCGTGCTGTCCTCCAAGTGGTCAGATTGATCATGGCAGTGGAGTTCCATGATTGTTTAATTCGGTTGCTGAGTCATGCTGTGTCCTTTTCTCTTCCGGCCATGCTCTTCTTTTAATTCAGTTTCGTGGTCAGACCGTTGCTCGACTGACAGAGTCGGCCATCTTCTTATTCGTGCAACAGACAAGACGTGGGGATATGGAGTGCATGGGCAGATGGACGGTCGTGAATAATCGCGAATGGTGGTCGTCGGATCAAGGGAGATGTGCAGTGGAGATCGTTTTTGGAGGCTAGCGGTCATGATGGGAGCGGAATATGTCCGGGCCGTTGGATCTTCAGGTAGGCGGATCGAATGGTTATCGGGTGGAAGAGGCGCACGGGTGATATCACTCGGGGGTGGTTTGATTTGAGTGGTAATGGTTTTTATCGGAAGGGCCTCTGGTGGTAAGTGGAAAGTGTCAGAACTCGCCCGATGCCATTCAATGGATGACATGTAGCGGCGGAGGAGAGAGAGAAACTACTCTCATCGGGTGGGTACTCTTCGTACTAGTTGCCCGTGCAATATGAGTGAGGACCGTTAGATATGGCGAGGATGATCTAACGGTGGAGAACAATCAAGCATGTTGCGTTGATTGGGTGAAATATGGGCCATTGGATTGGCGGGGTAGATTGACGGTGGAGATGTGGTGAAGGTATGAGATGTCTTCGGGGAATGTGCTATAAGCGCGTAAGACATATGGGTAAGGTTTTATGGGTGTTTTTGGTTCTCGCGCTTGGAGCTAAGGCCAAAGGGGTGTTTTGTAGGGATTAGAAGGTAAATAAACGAAGCAGGAAAGATAAAGTGTGAGCAGGATAAGGGAAGAAGTGGAAAATGGCCTGTGTAGGACCCCCTTTAAGAACAGCAAAGTTGGTCGAATCTTTCCGTTGACCTCCAAAAAATCAGCACTGCACTTCAGGGCTAACAGGGACTATATATCACTACCTCTGGTACACTGGTAATGAAATCCAACTTGTAGGATATACAGATTCAGATTGGGGTGGTAGTGAGAGACAAAAAAAGCATGACAGGTGGATGCTTCAGCCTAGGATCTTCCATGGTCTCATGGAAGATCAAAAAGCAGGATACAGTTGCTTTAAGTAGTGTTGAAGTTGAATATGTTGTTGCAAGCGAGGTCTGTCGAGAAATATTTTGGCTCAGGAAGTTGTTATCAGACTTGTTTGAAGGGTCGCTTAGCCCTACCTACATACATTGTGATAATCAGAGTTGCATAAGATTGGCAAAAGACCCAGTGTTTCATGCTAAGACGAAGCATATAAACAACAAATACCACTACAGCAAAATCTTGGTACGAGATAGGGTCGTGGAGCTACACTATCTACCTACAGATGAACAGGTAGCAGAGATACTGACCAAAGCGTTACCAAACAAGAAGCTTGAGTACCTGAGAGGTAATCTTGGTTTACTGGATATCTCTTCCCTGATTGAGAGGGAGTGATATCGAATAGTTCTTTTCTTTATGGGTCAAGCACTAGACTAGGACTAGCAATCATAAGTCTTAGTGATAGCCATAAAGATATATTGGAGTCTGGAGAATTGGATAAGCATCTAGATTTGAACTTCTTATGGATTAGGGAATCCAGGAAAGGAATTTGATGACTGATGCTCTTTGATTATGAGGTAGGGCATCCAAGATAAGAGTAGTTGAAGATGACCAATATTCTATTGAGGATCTAGGTTTTGGAATCCAAGATAAGAATAGTCCTAAAAGGGCATACCTTGTAGACATCCGAATAGGGTATGTGCCTTGAGAGGTAGTGTAGCAGCTCACGTAAAGCCTCCCAGCATAATGCTCATAATTAAAGATGAGTTTGTCCATATAAGGCCTTCAGGGATAGTGCTGGTTATTTTTCTGACCGTCTTTTGTATGCCCTGCTTTGGCTGATCTCCCATAAGTGATGTGAATGACTTCACCCCTGTGGCATGCTTTACTCTAGGGTCTCTATCATAAAAATGAGAATGGCTCGATTTTATCCCCTTACTACTACACAATTGGGCCAACATTTCAATTAGCTTCTCATTATTTCCAAGGATCTCATCCATGATTCCCTGCATACTCTTTATTTTTTGTGTCACAGGAATGTCCATAGCCCACCAATCATTGTGCATGCATGCCTAAGACCTCCATGATCTTGCTAGCTTCCCCACAGCTGGCCAAGTTCATGCTCCGATACCACTGTAATATTCCAAGCAAGACTTCAAGCATTTTAGAAAATAACTACAAGTTCTTCAAGCAAATGTTTCCAAAAATATTTGAAAATTTCCTTTGACACCATTTTACAAACAGTTTAGGCGCAACTCTTGTAAGTTTATAAACAACAAAAAAAATTGACAAACAGTTTGTAAACAACTCGAAGACAACAGCTTGAGGCAAGTTCTGATCTTTATTTGAAGAGGATATCAAAATTTACAGAGCTATTGGAGAGTAACACCTGTAAGGCACCCCAAACTGATGAATAAGCCTGGTCATATGCATAAAACCAATTTGGCCACAAGCTGCTACAGAAATTCTCCAATTCCAAACTGCTGTAGAATTATCTCAAATGGCCTTTCTTGGTACAGGAATTCAGCCATCATTCAAATCCTTTGTGATTACAAATGCTAGTGCTGGTACTTGGGTTGTCTGATTTGGAAATGCCTTTGAACCCAACTCGGTCTCTTTAGATATATTGCGACAGGTATAAATAGGCACGGTCTCAAGGAAATTTTCATATCTAGAGCATGAGCATAATCGTGGCTCCTTAATTCAGAATTTTGTCCTCCTTTTTGCCAGCGCTTGGTAGCAAAATCATCATGCAATATATTTCTCGGCCCACTGAAGAATAACACCTGGAAACTTTAGTAATCCATTCTCTCCTTTTTAATCAATTCAGCCTTAATTACAGACAGAGATCAACTACCTTTGTCACTGGGTATTAAAGGAAAGATAACGAATAATTCAATCCTCCTTGAGCACGAAATATGGCCTTACTATTGATCATTAAACTCTGCACAGGACCATCTGAAAATGTGCTATTTGTCTCTCCTGTAAGTTCAAATCTGCGGCAGTAGATTAGAGTTACGCTGAGCAATCCGACCCTACCATAGTCAACCTTACGGCTCCTTGTTTCTCTGAAGGATGAGCAGATCTTGTGCTGGTGTATTAACATTTTGGCACCTTAGTTAATTCAGCCTTAGCACTAAGATTTCTGAGCATAACTCGATCTGGAATTTGCACACAAGCTCCCTCTTCACAATACAAACTACTAACAAATATGGCAATGATTCGGTCCTCCAGTGCTGGTACAAGATTTCACTCAGACCTCCTATAGTCTTTGATGAAATTGACCTATGGCACTATCACAAGATAAGATGTGAATTCCTCCTTGGCATGTCTGATCTCAGGGTATAAATTAATTCTGGAAATGAGCAGAGAATTTGTCCCCAATTCTGTGCACTTGGTTTTGGCAAATTCCCTTCAAATTTCAACCTTCAAAAGCTTGATACTCGACCCTCTTGGAGATGATAAGGCCCTGAAAACAACTTATTCAAATGATGTAGAGTCTCTGCAATAAGCACAATGGAATATCTGAGATAATCATCCCAAAGAGCTAACTACGGTAGCACTCGAAGTCCATCAAAAATAGCTTGAGTTTCGCTTGAAACTCGCTTGAGTTCCTTTCAATTGTCAATGACATAGATAGGAATAGAAAGATTTGCAATTGAGTCCATCCTCATTTTATAATTCTTCCTTGAGCCTCCCCCTCGCTTCTAGATTCTCTTTTTTCCTATTATTTTATTGGTGGGGGCCATTTTCCACTAGGATACTTTTGCGCCATTTTAAATAAAATAATAATTTGCCGCCATTCTCCAATAAAATAATAATTTGCCTCCTTTTTCCAATAAAATATTATTTTGCTGTCATTCCCATTAAAATAATAATTTCTTCCTTCCTCCCATAAAATAATATTTTCCCCTTTTTATTAATATTACCAAAAATTGGTGGACTACGATCATGCGTGTCTCCTGCAAAAACCCTAAGCTTTGATCTGCATTGCAATGGTGTCCCTGAAAGGGGTTGTTCTCCCTCCTTCCTCTTCGCAGGACAAGGTGCAAGCTTTCGAATCTTTGATTTATGCTTTGGTGAATTGTCCAAAACCCAAGGACGCTTAGTCAAAATTTGTAAAGTGGGCTGAGGCAATTCCTTCCGTAGTCATCCCTAATGGATCAATCAGAACAACCCTCGCCTTCTCGCATCGATCTTTGGTTGGGAAATTCACGGGGATGTGGTTGTCTCCCCGGTCAATAGAATACTTGATAGAGCAATCTTGGAAGTCGAAAATGAAAGGTGGCATCCATTTCTACACCTATGGTAATGGATCTTTTGCTTTTTTATTTGAATTCAAGGAGGATAGAGGTGTAATCTTTAGAAGTGGGCCATATTTCTTCGGATCCAGGGGAAAGTACTTGAATCAGTGCTATACGGACTATAACCTAGATGAAGACATTCTGATAGCGATCCCTGTTTGGGTTAAGCTTCCTCGCCTCCCTTTGTCCCTTTGGAGTGATGATTGCTTAAGAGCAAAATGAAATGGAGTTGGGAAATATCTGGATCGAGCCGAACCAAAGGGTTCATAGTTTGCCTGCACAAAAATCTATGTGGAAGTAGATATAGAAAAGGGGTTGCCTTCAGAGATAAATCTAACCCTAGGAGGGTGGACACAATGTCAAACATTGGACTATGAACAGATCCCCTTCAAGTGTCGTTTCTGCCAAGAATATAGACACTTCGCTAGAGATTATAAAAAAGCCCCTATTGACAAAGGGTCAAATTATAAATATGCCTGCAGGTCAACAAGAAAATTTGCAAGTCCAAAGGAGAGGGAACAATAAGCAACAACCCTCTCAAAATAAAAATGGAGCCCATACTTCATCTAATCCGTACAATGCTTTGCAGAATTTACAAGACAATGAACAAGGAAACAATAATCAGAATCAAGGTGCTCCAAATGCATAGACGAATATGGAAGAGTAAGAGGTTGGAGAAATCAACGAGGACGAGGAGGAAGTCATAGTTGAACAAGTAATTCCTCCTTAGGTTGAGCCAACATTAGATACTGCTCACTCTTCACCTCCGAGAATTAAGCATCCTTCTCCTAGATCTAGGCATGTAGAAGGAGGTTCCCAACCAACAAGAGTCATCACCCAGAACATGGCGCAGACTCTAGTCGTGGCAGATGAGGGCATCAATCATGAAACAGAAAGCACTAAAAAAAACAAGGATGGCCCCAGAAAAGGTGATTCGAGAAAAAGAAGTAGAAAACAACAAGAAGATGTGAAACCAATAGGTTATTTCAGATATTTTAAAAATAAAGAGTCCCAAAGGATCGGAAATACCAAAAAAACAAGAGGTTCTTCCCAAAACCCTCCTATTCAATGATAGTTATTTCATGGAACATAAGGGGTTTGGGTCTCCCCATCAAAACCCAACCAATACGGGATTTAGTAATGCAAGAGAAGCCTTGGTTCCTTATGTTGCAGGAAACTAAGATGGCAGAAAGAGAGGTGAATATTGTGGCACAGGCATTTTGGAAAGAGAGTGTTGGAATTGCTCAAGATGCAAGAGGAGTGTCAGGTGGAATTGGTATGTATTGGTCAGATTTGCACTTTCAATTAATTGATAGTATCAAATCTCATTATTCGATAACAGTCATCCTTGAAAGGAAGGAAACCAAAGAAAGAATTCCCATCGTTAATGTCTATGGACCTGTGTTGTATGGAGACAAAGCAGAGTTTTGGGATTCATTTAATTCAATTAAAGAAAGGGATGGTTTCTCTAATTGCATTTTGGGTGGTGATTTTAATACCATTCTTAAAGCTAAGCAGAAGAGAGGAGGATCTCACGTTAGAGATCCCTTTCGAGAAAGATTGGAAGATCTCATCAGAAATTGGGATTTGGTGGATCTTCCTCCCAAAATCGGGAAGTTTACTTGGACTAACAAAAGAATAGGGAACAATTTCATAGCAACATGGCGAGATAGATTCCTAGTTCATAGTAATTGGTTGTTGAGGGGCCTAGAATGTTACTCAATTGTGGCTCAAGGTGAGTCGGATCGTCATCCAATTTCTCTCCATCTAGATCATGCAGAAAATCTTGGACCAATCCCATTTAGATATAATCCAATTTGGCTAAAAGAAGAGGGAGTCTCGGATATTATTAAAAATGCTTGATTATATTTGGTGACATGATCTCCCTCCTTTGTATGGGAATCCAAATTGAAAGTTGTGAAGTAAGCTCTAAGACAATGGCTCAAATCTAAGTATGTGCCCCTAGGTCAGAAACAAAAGGATTTGATTCAACAACTAGCACAACATCAAGGGATGACGGAAGAAAATTTAATAGAACTATGGCACCTAGATAAATAACAAGAACTTAAAAGGAAAATCTATGTGGTCAGTCGTCAAGAGGAGGAGATATGGTGCCTAAAATCGTGAAGTCTATGGCTCAAATTCGATGACCAAAACACTTCATTCTTCCATAAACAATCCAAGGAAAGAGAATTAAGAAATAGGGTGAAAGAGATTGTTCTTGAAGGTGGATTGAGAATCTCCTCCTTTGAGGACATAAAAGGGGAAGCATATCGCCATTTATAAGCTTGGTACAAGGAAGAGCAAGAGGATGTGGATTTGGCTCTTAAATTTCTTCAATGTGTGCCTTTGGTTATATCAGAGCCCACTAACAAATCCTTGGTAAGAGAGATTGAAGAAGAAGAAGTGTTGGAAGCTATATAGAGTCTGGATCCAGATAAGGCCCCTAGGCCAGAAGGATTCTCCATCAGCTTTTTCAAGGAGTTTTGGCTATTATGTAGAAATTTCTGTTTTACCACCCCGGTTTTTAGTTTCTCCTTATTTCTCCCATATAGTTAAATGCCCTTTCCCATAACCATACATTTAACAAGCTGGAAAAAATAAATTTGTTGAAAACACAAATTCTAGAAATTTTACAGAATGCTGAAAATTGCAGAAATAAAAATCAGCATTAATAAACAGCCATTAAAACACATTTAAACATTGAGATTTTTGGTCAATGTGACCCTGGAAAAACCCCCTACAACTCTTGGGGAAAACCAGTTCGAAAGCTCTTCTTTATTTCTGAAAATGCCTTTTTCACAGTCAGAAATATTCAGCAAAAAAATCAGCAAGCAAATTTACAACTTATCTCTTTTCTCATGCCTCATAGCAAACTGGAAATTACAGCAAACAGGACAGCAATAAATGTTGTACGGCCTCCTCGATTTTCGTGCCCACTTTCAGCATTAAATGCTGCTGTACGGCCAGCATTAAATGCGTTGTACGGACTGCAATAAATGCATTGTACGGCCTGCAATAAATGTGTTGTACGACCCTCGTTTTGCGTGCAGAAAAATCAGCAAACTACTCCTCGATTTTTGTGCAAACCACTCCTCGAAAATCGTGCCAAAATCTGCCTTTCACTGTGTGCTGAACCAGCTGTACAAATCTGCTCAACTGCTGCCTTGGAATGTGTGCCAAGCTGCTGTCTCCTTCTCCTCCCTGCTCAGAAATCTCTCTTGCTCTCTTGCTCTCCTTCTCCCAATCTGCTCATGAAAGAATGAATGACCTTTTCCTCCTTTTCCTCCTTTAATCTAACCCCAAGTGACTTTTAGGTGATCAAGTGACTTTTGGGTGATTCTTAAATCCAATGGCTGAAATAGATTGAGATCTAAGGCTGAGATTAAATGCTCATTTAAATCTCACTTTTTATTTTTTAATTCACCTTACTTTAATAAAGACCCACTTAGTCATTTATTTCCAAAGTCACTTTTCCTTTCTAATTTTTCATTGACTTTATAAAAGTCACTTTAAAATTAGACTTAGTAACTTTATCACTTAAAGTCACTTTTAAATTAGATTTAACTTTATAAAAAAAATTACAAAGTCACTTTAGGAGAAAAATTAAATTCTTTTGGACACTTTTCCCTAGGCCAAAGATCAAAGCCTTAGGGAACCACCTGTCCTCTGGTACCAAATTTCAACACTCCCTCTTACCGAGGAAGGTGTTCCTCACCACACCCATCTTGTCTCTGAAGTAGACATGCTTGCCCCGTGGTAAGGCTTTGGTAAGAATATCTGCAACCTGCTCATCAGTGGAAATATACTCAAGCTTCACAGCTCCCTTCTGAACATAGTCTCTGATGAAATGATATCTGATCCCGATATGCTTTGACCTGTCATGAAATACTAGATTCTCCGTGAGTTTAATGCAACTCTGATTATCACAGTAAATCACTGAAGGTCTCAACGACTGACCAAATAAGCCAAACAACATCTTGCGAAGCCAGATGGCCTCACAACTAGCTAGACTGGCTGCCATATACTCTGCTTCCACTGAACTCAGTGCTACTCACTACTGCTTCCGGCTGAACCATGACACTATTGCTGAACCCAACCCAAAACAGCACCCTGAAGTGCTCTTCCTATCAGAAGCACAACCTGCCCAATCAAAATCAGTGTAGTCCAGACCATAATCCACTGTCCCCTGCAAGTACCGCAAAATGTGTTTTGCAACCACCCAGTGAACCTTGCTAGGCTCACACATAAACTGACTCATCGTGTTGACTACAAAACAGATATCTGGTCTAGTGTTGACCAAATACATCAAGGAACCAATCAGCTGCCTGTACAATGTGGGATCCACCAACTCGGAATCCGAAGCATGAAGCTTCTTCCAGTTGGTGATCATCGGTGTCGACATGGGTCTACAATCCTCCATGTGGAATCTGCTAAGGATGTCCACAATATACTTCCCCTGCCCCAGGAAGAGATGCCCCTCCTCCTGCCACACCTCCAAGCCCAAAAAGTAATGCATCAAGCCGATGTCCTTCATCTCAAACTCCGTCGCAAGATCTCTCTTGCAGTGCTCCATGAGTCTCTCTGCACCTGTAATGACCAAGTCATCCACATACAGCACCAGAATGAGAGGCTCCTCACCAATCACAATAAAGTAAAGGTTCGGATCTGCCTCACTCTTTGTGAAACCCATCCCCTGCAAATATGTATCTATCCTGAAGTACCAAGCTCTGGGAGCTTGCTTCACGCCATAAAGGGCCTTCTTCAGTTTGCACACATGGGACTCCTTCCCATGCACCTCAAAGCCCTGTGGCTGCTCAATGTACACCTCCTCCTGTATGAAGCCATTGAGAAATGTGGTCTTCACATCCATCTGGTGGATCTTCCAACCCATCTTTGCTGCTATCGATATAATGGAGCGGATCGAAGTCTATCGAGCCACGGGAGCGAAGGTCTCCTCATAATCAACTCCCTCTACCTAGGAGAACCCTCTAGCCACAAACCTTGCTTTGAATTTCTCAATGCTGCCATCTACAGCATGCTTTACCTTGTAAAGCCATCTAGAAGTAACCACGGATTTGCCCTCAGGCCTCGGCACCACCTCCCAAACATCATTCTTTATGATAGTAAAATACTCCTCCTGCATGGCCTCTCTCCAGACCTGCTGGCTAGCTGCCTCCTCATAGCTAGAAGGCTCAGAGTCAAGGATGTTGGTAACCATCGCCATATAGCTACAAAACCTCTCAGGTGGTCTACTCTCTCCGACCGGCCTCTTCGGCTCAGCAACAGATGTGGCATCTCTCAAGGTGTCCTGAAGCCACTTGGGCTTCCTCTTCCCTGAGCGCACTTCTCCCACCGAAGAATGAAACTCCTCCTCATCATCATCATCAAGAGCCTGAACTCCTGACTGTCTGTCTGCTGTCCTCCTGCCTGCACCTGAACCTATAGAAGCTGAGGTACCATGTGAACTGTCCATCAGTGGACTCCCTAGTGAACTGCTCTGTGAACTGTTCTGCATGCTGCCCGGAGCACCACCCCTCTGGCTCGGTGAGCCACTGCTCACTGACGAACCTGACATCCTCATAGATGTACCTCCTGATCCTCCTGATCCCTGCGACTGACTCAACCGCTGTTGAGGGTCTGGCTGATTCAGATACTCTAACTCCCGTGACCTCCTGAAGGCCCTGTCCTCCTCGAACTTCACATCCCGTCTGACAACAACTCTCCTCTGTGCAGGAATGTAAATCCGAAAGGCCTTTGAGGTCTCACTGTAGCCCACAAATATACCCTTCTCTGCGGTGGGCTCTAGTTTGGTCCTCTTCTCCTTGGGTATATAGGAGTATGTAATGCATCCAAAGATATGAAGATGACCAATATCAGGCTTCTTCCCAGAGAAAGCCTCCTCCGGAGTCATGTGCCCCAAGGCACGATGCGGACTCCTGTTCTGCAAGTAAACAACTGTGTTGCAGGCCTCTGCCCACAAGAACAATGGCAACCCCTGATCATGTAACATGGCTTTGGCAGCCCCTATGATGGATCTGTTCTTCCTCTCTGCAACCTCGTTCTGCTGGGGGTTGTAAGGAACAGTGAACTCCCTCCTAATGCCTGCCTCCGCACAATAGTCAACAAACTCTCCAAGGGTGTACTCTCCTCCATTGTCCAACCTCAGGGACTTGATCTTTCGACCTGTCTGTGTCTCCACAAGAGCTCTGAACTCCTGAAACCGCTTGAAGACCTCACTCTTGGTCTTCAAAAAATAAATCCAGGTCCTCCTGGAGTGATCATCAATGAATAAAACATAGTACTCATATCCACTCAAGGAAACATGAGACGTCCGACCGCTCACATCGGAATGAATCAAATCAAGTATCCCAGTCGCTCTGCTGTCACTGCTGGGAAAAGGGGATTTGGCAAACTTGCCCATCGCACAACCTCTGCAAGTATCAAAGTGATCAGTACTGAAATCTGGCACACCTGTAGTGATCTCTCGCAATGTCCTCAAGGCTCCATGATACATATGTCCCATCCTGCGGTGCCAAATCTCACACAGCTCAGAACTGCTAGCTTTGCTGTCGGTACTACTGCTCAATGCCAAAAGGGGCTGGAATGCAAACTTGTACACCTTTGCATGGCGTACACCTATCACTCTAGCTGAATCAGCTGGAGTGCCCCTGGAATAAATCAACACCTGTCCTCCCCTGAACAGTACCTCATATCCTCTGTCCTCCAAAGCTGAGACGGATATGAGGTTCTTCCTCATCCCTGGCACATAAAGAACATCTGACACTTTCAAGGGAGGTTTGGACTCCCTCTGAAATGTCAGTGTCCCCACCCCGACTGCTCTAACAACTCTGTCATCACCGAGTACTACCTCTATATCAGTGCCACTCTCTGAAAGCTCTGAGAAGTACTCACGGACTCCTGTCATGTGACGTGAAGCCCCACTGTCCACATACCAGATACCTGAAGATGCTCCGCTAATCGAGGAAAAAGCATGCTCCCTCTGAACCTGTGTGGCAAGTGATCCTGCACTAGAGGACTCACACATAGTGAACGCAAACTCCCGGTCAAAACGACCTGCAAAGTACTCAATCTCTGCTGAAGCTGCCACATCCTGGTTCTTCCCCTTCTTCTTCTCCGGACACACAACTGCATAGTGTCCCATCTTTTGACAATTCCAACACTTCACATTGGAATAGTCCTTCTGTGTGTTCCCATGTTTACCTTTACCTTTGCCTTTGCCCCCACCACTGCTTGTGGAAGCCTGCTTCTTCCCTTTGCCTTTCTTGCCTCCTGCCACCAGTGCTACATCCTCATCCTGCTCAACTGGCTTGGCTACCCCAAGCTGACCTTTCCTGATCTTTGTCCGAATGTAATCATCCCAAAACCTCTCCCATGTGGGAAGGGTCTCACGTGCACAAACCCCATCAACAAAGTTCAACCATGAACGGGGGAGGCCATTCACTGCAATCCGCACCAACTCAGTGGGTGGAATGGCCTCTCCAATCGCTGCCAACTCATCTCTCACATTAGTAATCTTTGTGAGATATCCAGCTGCACTATCATTACCCATCTTAATGTTCTTCAGCTTCTCCTTCAGGACCATCTTCCGGTTCTCATTAGTACTCTGGTAGAGATTGGACAATGCTGTCCACATCTCATGGGCATTGCTCTTTCCTCTCACATGAGGAATGCAATGGTCTTTGATTCCGTCTAGAATCAGCCTCTTACCCTTGTTGTTCTTTTTATTATAAGCTGTCAACTGAGTAGCATCAGTAGGCACAACAACAGAGTTATGTGTGGTATGCACCATGATATCCCAGACTTCTGCCTCCTCAAAGATACTCTGCATTCTCTCCTTTCAAACGTTGTAATTTGTATGCCCACCCAGCCTATCCTCTACCCTCAATCCCAATGACATCCTGCTGTCCTAAAACTGAAAATAGCACTGTTGTAGTAAAGATAAAACTGTTGTTTATGAAAAAATCAGCTTGCTGGAATTTTCTGAGTGAAAAATCAGCAGCTGTGATTTTTCCTTTTGCTGTCCCAAACTACCCTTCAGCACTCAAGCTCCGATACCATGTAGAAATTTCTGTTTTCCCACCCCGGTTTTTAGTTTCTCCTTATTTCTCCGATATAGTTAAATGCCCTTTCCCATAACCATACATTTAACAAGCTGGAAAAAATAAATTTGCTGAAAACACAAATTCTGGAAATTTTACAGAATGCTGGAAATTGCAAAAATAAAAATCAGCAGTAGTAAACAGCCATTAAAACACATTTAAACACTGAGATTTTTGGTCAATGTGACCCTGGAAAAACCCCCTACAACTCTTGGGGAAAACCAGTTCGAGAGCTCTTCTTTATTTCTGAAAATGCCTTTTTCACAGTAAGAAATATTCAGCAAAAAAATCAGCAAGCAAATTTACAACTTATCTCTTTTCCCATGCCTCACAGCAAACTAGAAATTACAGCAAATAGGACAGCAATAAATGTTGTACGGCCTCCTCGATTTTCGTGCCCACTTTCAGCATTAAATGTTGTTGTACTGCCAGCATTAAATGTGCTGTACAGACTGCAATAAATGCGTTGTATGGCCTGCAATAAATGCATTGTACGGCCCTCGTTTTGCGTGCAGAAAATCAGCAAACTGCTCCTCGATTTTTGTGCAAACCACTCCTCGAAAATCGTGCCAAAATCTGCTTTTCACTGTGTGCTGAACCAGCTATACAAATCTGCTCAACTGCTGCCTTGGAATGTGTGCCAAGCTGCTGTCTCCTTCTCCTCTCTGCTCAGAAATCTCTCTTGCTCTCTTGCTCTCCTCCCAATCTGCTCATGAAAGAATGAATGACCTTTTCCTCATTTTCCTCCTTTAATCTAACCCCAAGTGACTTTTGGGTGATCCCTATATCCAATGGCTGAAATAGATTGAAATCTAAGGCTGAGATTAAATGCTCATTTAAATCTCACTTTTTATTTTTTAATTCACCCCACTTTAATAAAGACCCACTTAGTCATTTATTTCCAAAGTCACTTTTCCTTTCTAATTTTTCGTTGACTTTATAAAAGTCACTTTAAAATTAGACTTAGTAACTTTATCACTTAAAGTCACTTTTAAATTAAATTTAACTTTATTAAAAAAATTACAAAGTCACTTTAGGCGAAAAAATAAATTCTTTTGGACATTTTTCCCTAGGCCAAAGATCAAAGCCTTAGGGAACCACCTGTCCTCTGGTACCAAATTTCAACATATTAATCAAGAAGGATCTGTTAAGGATGTTAAATAGTATGCGATCCAAAGAGATATTGGGAGGAGCCACAAACTCTTCCTTTTCAACTCTCATACCAAAATAATTAAATCCAATTAACTTTTCCAGATTCCACCCCATCTTGTTGTGCAACTTTTCTTATAAAATCCTGACAAAAGTCATTGCCCGTAGGTTGAAGAAATTTCTACTTGACTTCATCTTAGAGAACCAAGGAGGATTTATGCAGCAACGTCAAATATTGGATAATATTATCTTAGTTCAAGAGGTAGTTCACTCTAGTAAGAAAACAGTGGAAAGAGGAATGGTGATCAAATTAGATATGGAAAAGATTTTGATTGGGTGAAGCACTCCTTCCTTTTTCTAATGCTAGAGAAATTGGGATTCTGCCAAGAAATTATTAATGGATTAAAGCATATGTTGGGTCTCCTTGAATTGCTCCCCTGGTAAGCAAATGACCTTTGTCCTCCTTTAAGGCATCTAGAGGACTTAAACAAGGGTGTCCATTATCCCCTTTTCTTTACATCATAATGGCTGAAAGCCTTAGCCGAAATGTGAAGCTAACTAGACAAGAGGGAAAGTTGGTCGGGTTAAGTATAGCACGTAATGTTAAACAGGTCAACCATTCTCAGTTTGCCAACGAGACTCTTCTTTTAGGGGGTGCATCTAAGATTGTTGCCACGAGATTTAGGAAGATTTTGGATACTTACTTTCTATTATCAAGAGGTCTGGTCAACAATAGGAAATGTCAAGTATATGGATGGGATTGTGATGATTCAACACTTCGAGAGATAGCTAGAATATTTGAATTCCCAGTCAATTCAAATAGGAGAGCCTTTAAATACCCGGGTATCCCCATATCTTTGGGGGCAAGTAATGTTGAAGATTGGGAGGAGGTTCTACAGAAAATGGAAAAGCATATCCAATCTTGGGGAGCGCAATGGTTAACAGCAACAAGGAAAGTGATCTTGATTAAGTCCATCTTATCATCCCTTCCGATATTTTTGGGCTCAGGGATTTTGGCTCCAAAAAGCATCATTCATCAATTCAATGGTCCAATGAGAAAAATTTTGGCAAGGTGGGAAGAAAAATGAACATCGTTTTCATCTAGTCAACTAGAAAATTGTCCAATTGCCTAAAGCAGAAGGAGGACTAGCTATTAAAGACCCAAAACTAATGAATTTAGCATTGGGTGCAAAATTAATCTGGAGATTACTCTCAGACTCCATTGAATGGTGGAAACAAATCCTTTTGCAAAAGTATTTCCATAAGAATAGAATTCTGAGACCTAAATAGGAAAATTGGCAAGAACAGGGGTCAAAAATTTGGAGGTTCTGTAAGGAAGTTGCTTCTCTTATTATCAATCATCTTGGGTGGCAAACAGGTAATGGAGCTTGAATACATTTATGGAAAGATCACCATCCAGTCACAAAAGTAATGAAAGATAATGCCGACATGGAGGAGTTAGCAAAATAGATGGAGGAAAAGAGGCTCAAAAAAATTACAGACATCTCTACATGGGATAGCCAAGGGCGGTGGATTGGATGGCAAAGTGATAATATCCCCCATAATCTGTAGCAGTCATGGGACCTGATGCTTAAGGCCCTTAAAGGGTATGCACCGATAATAACCACAAGATTGGATTGAAGAATATGGCAAGGCAATAAAAATGGCAGCTATGCAGTCAAAGAAGGACATAACCTCCTTTCCCAAAATCAATCACAAAGTTATATAGATCGTATCTGGGGAAGCATTTGGAATACAGACGAAATGTTGAAAATCAACATTTTTTGTTGGGGAATGGTGTATGGGAAAATACTAACAGCGGAAAATCTGAAGAAAAGAAACATCCACGACCCTTCTTGATGTGTCTTATCTCAAAAAGAGGAAGAGGATATTCCTATTTTATTTCAGCAATGATCCTTTGCCTTGGAGGTGTGGAGGTTTCCATGGCTCAGGTCTTCAATTTACCAAGCATCTCGGAATCATGGGAAGCAATGTTTAACAATTGGGCACAAAAAATCCCTTGGCCAAGAAAAGCTAAATCAATCATAATGAGATGTTGGAAATCCTTGCCAAAGTATCTTTGTTGGACAATCTGGATAGCTCATAATCATACAATCTTCAAGGATGAACGACCAATTGCAAATGCAGCGGCCTCCAAAGCATTATCAATGTTGTTTGAGATAGTATCAGCGAGAGGTTATGACAAAAAATAAGTGGACGAGTTTTCGCAGGCAAAAAAGAAATGGATGAAATTGGATCATCCCTCACATCATGCTAGCAACTTCAGATCCAAAAGTTTGGATCATCAAACATTCTTAGTCAGGATGGATCCAGAGGATTTTCAAATCTAAAAAAGAAGATTGGGACAATATGCTTTAGTTTTTTATGTTGCTTCGAAAGGCAACCGTGGGGAGGCAGGAACGGGAGGGTTTACCCTTCACCTTGACGAAGAAAGAGAGACTCAATTTGCCGAGGGATTAGGAGTTGCAACAAACAATCAGGCGGAGTATCTTGCGTTATGGCAGGGTTTGGGATTAGCCTTCTCTAGAGGTCTCTGGGAATTGATAGTATTTGGAGACTTGAAAATTGTGATCCAACGAGTTATCAAATGTATAAGGAATGGTAATCAAAGTCTTCCTCTATATTGCATCAAATCAAGTTGATGGTGGATAAATTTGATTCAATAGAATTTTATCACATTAGGAGAACTTTCAATGAGGTGGTTGATTCCTCGGCCAACAAAGGCGCATAGTTAAAACAGGGAGAAATAATGATTGATGATGGAAATATAACATCCAAAGAAATTCCTTGATGAATCAAAATCTCATTATTATGTATATATTGTCGAGGTGCATTAACCAAAGATTAAGGTGTCAAACTAAGGGATTAATTCCACTCTGTATAACCGAAAATTCTTCATAAATGAAAGGAGGCGGTGGCCACTGGTAGACTTGGACAGTCGTGTCATAATGGACATATGGAAAGGCAACGTGACCTTGAAAAGGACATCAGACAGATGGAACAAGGTTGATTTGAAGTATTGTGCAGTTCAAATGTGTGACCAATCATTCTGCGAATTTAGATTTCAGATTGTTGGTGTAAACCTCTTCAAGTTTTGTTGGATTGTTATTCTTATTGTAAAATGTAACTAGGTTCAGTCTTCATAATGACATTGTAATTATGATTTTGTAAATGATGTAAAGAAAATAGCATTATTTTGTAATGCCTTGCTTCATGGGTTTCATGAGCAAGAAGTTTATTTTTAGATGGCTCCCATTGAGAGCCTTAGGATTTGTCAAAAGATCAATGTCATGTATAAAGATATGTCAAATGTATTCTAGCAAATAGCCCTCCAAAGACAAGCACAGTCCTCCTCTTCCTATGTCGGCCTACAAGATAAAATAATGGCTCATGTCAACTCACTCAAGGAGACACATCTATTCGATGGTCAAGTCGGCTCATAATTATATGGATGAATTAATATATATAGGAGGCTAGGCTCCTCACATTAACACAGTTAAGACTGCGCATATCTCTAAGATTTCACAGAACAATAAGCTCGGATGTCTAAGATTTTTTGGAGGCAAGTTCGTATGCATCACAGGAAGAAATGCGGATGGAGAAGAGAAAACAGGGATCTCTCTATAGTTAATCAATAGCAAGGGAATTCAAAGCCCTCTTATGATCACAACGGCAGTAAGGGAAAATGGTCTCTGTATAGACCACAATTTGGTGTCCTTGTAGAAGTCATAGTTCCACATCATAAAGATCATTAAGAAGCTACAACTCAATATTATGCCATAGTGATTTGGTATATACAGTGAAGAAGCACTTAGGAAGAGGATCACTAGTATGTGACCAACCCTTCATAATATTGTGCTAAATAAGGTCTCAGTACTATCTCAGAAATAAGGGTTCGATTTTGCTGTTGGAGGAAGAGGAGTATTACAGTAAACTCAGTTTGATATAACTACATGATGACAGTGATGATGAAAGATCTGAAGAAGAAGGTCGAAATAAAGAAGAGTTACTGTTAAGAGGACTTGTGCCTTGATCTTGGAGAGGCCACTAGGTCAAGGGTCTTGGTCTTGGTATTTGTCAATTGGAATCTCTATAAGAAGAATTTGTGTGGGTTTTCCTCTCAAAGTGTGAAAGTTTTGGCCCTGGCTTATAGCCTACATGATGTGTCTCTTGTCTATTTATGTTCATGCATTGGTTACTGTTTGATGAAGAAGAACACTAAGAATCTAACGTAAAGAAGATCCTAATCTAAACAAGTAAAAAGCATTCACAAGCAGTCACTAATGGAAGAGAAATCAACTAATACTAATGCCCTAGATTTCTCAACATGGTATTAGAGCTAAGGTGTTGAAGTCAAAGGAAGGGCATCTAATCAAAGAGACACTCAAGGATCGAGTTTCAAGAAAGGCATCAAAGCAAGTCGAAGGTTATCAAAGCAAAAGATCAAGATCTACATTGAAGAATCAAACCCTAGATCGAAGAGGCAGTCTACAATAGCAAAAGTTTTGGATCCTATAGTCATCATCAAAAGACCACAAAGATCCTCATCAAGTTATCTACAAAGCAAGGTAGCTCGAAGTACTTTAAAGTTGAAGATTACATCATCTTGGAGAGGACAGTGATGAATTCGAACTCCTAGCACAGTCACACAATAGTTTGGATCTCTGTGTTGATGGATAGTTTCGGATGTCATATCACAGTATACAGTTTGGACTAAACAGAAGTGACAGCAAGGGTTTGTTTAGGGTAAAGTTTGGATCTCCACAGTGAAAAAAGTTCTGATATGTCTCTCTATAATTTCGGTTAGATGATGTATAGAAGCCACAGTTTGGTGATGTGAAGGAGATGCCATTAAGAGAAGTGTTACAGTGTCTTGCTAACGCTGCACAAATGACAGTTTTGTGTCAAGACAGTGATATAGTGCCATCTCAAGTGTGTCAACGATTTGTTGCTATCATATTATGCTCAGAAAGGAAATGATCTCAATGCGTAAGAAGATCCGAAAGGAGGAAGGAAAATATAATCAAGAAAGCTAGATCTAAAGGTGCTGTCATTATAAAAGGAGCAATCTCCTCTCATTGAAGAAGGGTTTTTCATTTGAAAGAAGATCATCCAATAGGGAGCACTAATACATCATCGTCAACCATCAGTAAAGTGATCAAGTTCAAGATTTCATCTTCACTTGTCAAGTAAGTATCTTTCATTCTTTAATCAATTTGGTAAAATGACTTTGTGTTTGCAAGGAGATCTATAAGCTGGTTGGGTCATCGAAATTCCTTGCATGGAAAAGGAGGATAGACATAGTCCTCGAAGAAAGTGAAGTCATTGAACATATCAATGGAAAGGTCTCCTTTGAATACATGGAAAAGGATCAAAGGGTTGTAGGGATTCTTATGTAATCAATCAAAGATCCCTCATCCCTATATAGCAGTATTGGAGACATCAAAGAGATATATATGATAGGTTGGTAGAGCTATTCTCTGAAGATGCGATAAAGAAGGTCACATCACTTAGATCTTATCTACACAAATTAAAGGTATCAAAGGATAAAGGGTTATCTTCATAAGATCTCAATTGCAAGGTCTGGGAGAGATAATCCTCATTGTTCAAAATGCACTAACTGATGAACAAGATAACAATGTTTATGAGTATAAGAAGGCTATCCCATTCAACAACTTGTGGTTTCTATGCAACATAGAAGAAGACAGGTTGAGGGAAAAAATGTTGGAGGATCAAATGAAAGGACTCAGACATTTTGCTGAAAGGAAAGAAGAACATAGCTAAGATTCAATACTATGAACATTACAGGAAAAATTATCCTTAGCTTAAGAAGGACAATAACAAGAAGAATAGAGAAGTCCATTTCACCGAAGAAGTGGAGGAAGCTGAAAGAAGGAAGTCCAAGGAAGAAGAAAAGCATTAGAAGTAAGGGCTCATGACATCACCATAAGAAATATGAAGGATGTCTCATAGTCCACTTTGAAGGATATAGTTCTTGGGGACCTCATTGAAATATGAAAGGAAGAAGTCATCCAGGACAAGTCTCATCATACATCAGTCAAAAGGGAAACATCTGTTGAATAAGGATTTGTGAGATCCTCAAGATTCTCTGATGAAATCCTCATCACCGATCAAGAGCGGAAGCAAGTGTTTCATTAGGAACTCCAACTCGTGGAATTCATGGGATAATGGTATGATGACATAAGAGATGAAGCAGATCAAGGGGTTAAAGATCTTTTCAATCAAGGAAGCTGCTGAAAGAAACCTAGATGACCTAAATGTAAATGAGGTATGTATGCTTGTATTTGATTTTATAAAGTCATGTTGTATAGTTGCAGGTAACTTAGATCACTGCTCTATTTTGAGAAGCATGATCAAAGGAAAGGAATCTCCTCCTATGAAATAATGTCGGAAGGCATGAGCCACACTAGATGAAATCAACATAATATGTCCTCATATGAAGTATGAGGTGATTGACTACAATTGAGGAACTGATTGGAAGCTACTGGGAAAGAAACATGTGAAGAAAGGAAGGAAGAGATCGTGAGATATGCAACCATGGTAAAGGAAATCAACATTCGAAAGACCAAGAAGATTTGACTAAGAAATCTCTCGGAAAGATATGAAGACTCTAATAGAAGTTTGAAAAATATGGAGAGTCTTGACAATGGATATCTTTGGGAGATATCTCAACATGTATGCAGGATGTTGATGCAAACTGGAAGATGTCATGATGAAAGACCATCACAAAGGTAATTTTGATTTAAGTGTTCATTTCTTATTTTTGAACAAGTATCTGGATGAGCTTATGCAGGGCTACCAAAGGGAAGAACTATGAATGTCTTCCATAAAGAACCTTGTAGAAGGATGCAAGAACCTTGTAGAAGGATGCAAGAACCTTCTGGAAAAGAAAGCCTGATGAAGGTAGCAGAACATGAAGCAATGCCAGATGAAGATTGATGGATCACTTTCCGATGAAAGAAATGATGACATGACTGATGAAAGTGATGGATGGTTTGTGCCCTATGAAGAAGTCCCCAAAAGATGAAGACTCCACAACAAAGAAGAAATTCATGACATCGAAGAAAGGAGTTCTTCAAGCAGCTGGTTGTCCCATCATCTCCACCTGAGGAGCTGTTGAAGGTCCCTATTTTGAGAGGGAGCCTAGAAAGTTTCTTACTTGGAAGAAACTTGGAAATTCCTAAGCCAAGAGGGAGCTTAGGTACATTCCTTGTGTAGGAATGAGTAAATTCCTTTAATGGAATAGATATGTCCTCCCTAATTGAGAGGGAGAGATAGACACATCATTCTGGTCTTCACCTGGGAAGACAGAATGAGAGGATTGGGTAATCATTTGGCATTTGATACTCTTTGAGGATGAGATAGGGCATCCAATAGAAGAGTAGTCATGGAGGACTGATATTCTTTGAGGGCTAGGGAGTCCAAGATAAGAATAGTCCTCATGGGACATATCCTGAGTACCTGGGTAGGGTATGTTCCGAGAGAGACAATGATGAGAGTGTCTATAAATCATTGGTCTCACCAACATTGAGCTCAAATCTTGTGGAGAGATAGAGTTGTTAGTCAAGGCCTTGCTATGTAACAATGTTGGTTGATATGATGCTAAACAAATGGGTTACCAATCTGATTTTTCTTATGAGAAATTCTTTAGATTGAGAATGACCAAGTACCATTATGAATACCTCCCTAGTTAAGAGGGAGTGTTGTAAAATGTAACTAGGGTTTGGTCTTCATAATGGCATTGTAATTGTGATTTTGTAAATGATGTAAAGAAAATAAAATTATTTTGTAATGCCTTGCTTCATGGGTTTCATGATGTTAATATTGGCAATTACGGTAAAATTCAACCTTGGACAGCTCAAATGACCAAGATAATGATTGCATTGGATTCCTCTTTTCGAGAGGACCAAAATTGGCCTAAAGATCACCCAATTTGGTTAAGCGGAAGTTGAGTTATGAATTATTTTATTCATACATGTATTATGGAATGGGTCGGCCCTAACCACATGGGTAACTGCTTGGGTCAATCTTAACCCCAAGTTAACCCTCAGGAAAGCCTATAAAAGGAAGTGACCTCAAGTTCATTTCAACATATCATCATCTTTCTATTCTTCTATTTTGTCTTGGCTCACACAAGTATGTCAAAAGGAGTTCGCACAGGGTCTGAAATCACAGGCGAAAGGTTCGCTCTGAGTTTGGGTTTTCTGGATCTCAGTCGCTGGCACAAATCAGGACATTTTCGTCCTTGGTCGCAAGCACAAAGTAGGCAAGGGAGCGACTCTGGCTCTCTGATTGCTCAGAGACAGTTTAGTGAGAGCGACTCTGGGTTCAAAAGTAGATCGGAAGGTTCTGGTCCCTGGTCGCTCGCACAAAGTGGTCCTGAGAGCGACCAGGACATCTCGGTCGCTCGCACAACAACAATAAGGGAGCGACTTTGGGTTTTAGCTGCATTGTGCCACAGTCGCACGCATAAAGACTTCCTAAGAGCGACCATGCAGTCACAGTCGCCTGCATACAGTGACCGAGAGAGCGACCAAGGAGTTTCAGTTGCACACAGACAATTTTGATGAGAGCGACTCGAGTTCAGATCTAGGGTTTGACATCTTGACTTCAGTGATCTGGGTTTTTCTCTACAGCCATACAGATCTATAGATCTGTAGATTTGATTTGCTAGTATCCACTGCAACCATATGTATTGGGCTCATTGACAGTGACAACAGTGCTCAACAGTGTTCGGCACAATGACAACAACATACAGCAGTTGACATCAGTTTATGACAACATATTACAATCATTAGTATGAGGATTCTAATTCCTAGCATGATTAGATTTGTTTCATGAATATCATTATTGATTTGCTACGTAGATAAAGTTATGGATCATTGTACTCTCTTTTGCTGCATCATTGATGACGATCTAAGAAGAAGAAGATTTGCAAGGGTTTTCCCCATAGTGGGTTTTGCCCTGGTCTTGGACCAATCCTGGTGTCTCTATATGTGTGCATGCTTTCTTCTATTGTTTTTTTTATGTTCCGTTGCATTGATCATGATGGTGATGTTGTTTCTTTCTATGTTATTGCACATGTTGATGTATAGTGGTGTAGATCTATATAATGTAATTATGATATGGGGTGAACTTAATGTATTAATGATGAAATTCAACTATCATAGCAAAGAACAATGTCGACCTATGAAAAATTAACATGGTATCGGAGCTGGGCTAAAGAAAAGTCATGGAGATCACCCCAATGATGACACCTTTGATGGAAGCAAGAAGAGGATGGTGGAGACCTAAAAGAATTATAGGGTTTGAAGATAACCCTAGGCATCTTGATGATTAGGGTTTGATGGATTATATGAGGTTAGGGTTGGAGAGAAAACCCTAGTTTAAGGCAAATACTTGAGATTTGAAGTATGAAACTCTAGCATGGTCTATGTGAAACACTTGACGAAGCCCTAGATGGGATAATCCCTAGCATATCTGATTGGATACTTGAAGACAACATTCGTATATGGACCATGGACATTGATGGCTCTTGAAGATTGGTTCAAGAGGGAGAAGGTCACCTCTCATTGAAGATAAGTATTTCTTGACTTATGATGCTTCTTACTTGTTAGATCTGATGATTATGTTTATTGCTTGTACTTCCTGCATATATGGATGTTTCTAACCTCCTTGATGAGATGTGATGAGTACACCCTTCTTGAGGATCATTTTGAGATGCAGATCTGGAAAGAGATAAAGAGGTACTTGACGAAAAGCTGACAAAGTGCTTCAAGCGGCCTATATCTAATGAGTAGGTGCTCAGGTATTTGAATACCGCAAGGTATGCATGGTACGTTGTGTTTCAGATATTGGCTCGATAAGCCCTAAGGTATGATGAGAATGCCTCTTTCTTTAATGGCTCATACATGCATATGAAAGTGACTTGGATATATGTCTCCTATGATGAAATTATGCACTTGGTGTTGAACATTTTTGACCTTCTTGAATTCTATGAGGTTATCTAATGCTGATACATTGATACACTTGATGTTTGGCTAACAGTTATGATCTATTTGTTGGATATCTTGATCTTAAAGAAGGTTATCACCTGGGCTCTAGAAAATGATACTCTTGATACTTGTCATGATGGATTTCATATAAAAGGATAGTTCATTGACTCCTATACATTAGTCTACTAGTAATGCTTGCGATAAGCATGATGAAAGCATATGGAAAGAGTGATTGACACTCTTGTTGTTTTGATAAAGCTTTATTAAATGACCTAACTTGATCTAATTGGTCTTGAGGAGCTTAGTAACCTTGATATGAGAAGCATAAGTGTAAGATTGATAAGTAGATCTCTTATGGTCATGTCTTGACAACATATGGTTAAAATGAATGTCCTAACTTGATGGAGTGACTTGATAGAAAGTTCTATTGTGTTCATAATCTTTGAAATATGATGTTGCATCTATCTGTTGCTTTGAGTCTAACCTTTGATGAAAGATTGATGTCATGATGTTGATAGTTGCATGTTTATGATCTAACAGATTTGTTGTTGCATGACTCTAGTAGAGATAGGTTACTTACATGAAAGAAGATGAATGATGCACATCCCCAGTCAGAGGGAGAATCTCTTCTCGAGATTCTTACCCTTATTACTATTTTTTGTTGAAGTATGATTTATGTGCATCTGACAATATTGATCTTAGATCTGAAGCCCGTACAAAAATTAGGGTTTCTGATCCAGTCATGGTCACAAGTCTAGGAGATCTTGTCCTTGAATGCACGCATGTTAAGGCCTAGATAGAGTCGAGGAAGCCAAAGTTACTCTCATGCTAACCTGAAGGGAGCGACTAGATGTTTGGTTGTTGTTGACTATCATCTGAAGCTTTCAGAAGTTGTTGGGTTAAATTGTTGATCATATAATGAAGTATTGTGCATGAAATCAAATGGTCACATGGAAGATGTCAGTACCATAGATGTATTGCAGATAACAACAAGATCTGCTAGCAAGAAAAGCTTGAATATTTTCCATAACATAAACATGCAGACTGAACTTGTGTTTGCAGGTGACCGAGACATACATATAGATATGTCACTATGTTTGTGCTACAAGAGGTTGGCATGATTTGGCATTACTGGTATATATGAAAAGTGTTTTGACATGATGCTTGACAATAACTTTGAATTGATGATTGAGATGTGCTTTGACTATAGATCTCTCTACAATAGTAATTTGGACTTGACCTGATGTCTAGTGATCTGATTTGACAATTGTTGATTTGCTGTGATATCAATGCTATGTGGGCATGATGACTTATGTGGGTATTCGGATATTGGCCTCCTTGTTCTTAGCACAATGGTTGAAAGAATGATAGTTGTGATTATGAATGACTTATGATTATGAGAATGACTTGATGAAGCCTCAGACTTATATTGCATAATCGAATTTAGACTTGATATGAGCTCTACCTGTCTCCTGGTTGAAAGTATTAATACTATGATAATGATCGTGATTTGGCTTCTAAACACTGATGAGTTCACTTTGTTGTTGATTGTACAACATTGAGTTATGTAAGGATGATTATGTTGGATTAGCAAGGCATTATGCTTAGAGCATTGCAATCCAGATATGTCTAGATTTGATATTTATCTGATGAAGTCGGGATAATGAGTTCCAAGGTATGGCTTTGATATTGATTATAGTTTTGATCTTATATCCTGATGATCTACTTGTGACAGGTGATGAGCCTCTGATGATCTAAATCAGAGGGAGATAGCTTTTGAAGCCCGAAATGATGTATCATGGCATGATGAATTGATGTCTGGAATTTGGGAAAGAAATTCCATATTGCACAGTTGTTGAAAGATGTTTTTGTAATTCTCGATACACAGATTTGAAGTTCAAAGATGTTGTTGAACTCGGCATGGCATCCGACATTTGGTTGAAGTATTGTTGATCCCGTTTTTGTAACAACCATATGTATACATATGATGTGCATATCACCTGAATAAATTCAAGATTGAGCTACCACCGAGCATGATTTGAAATATTTGCATGAGGTATAATATTTTGAGACTGAGATATTTCTCTATAGTATGTGTCTGCATAGATGTATTGCTGATATTTGAGATTATTGTTGATAAGCACATTTGGATGTTGCTTTAGTATGATATCTGCCATGATATCTTGGATGAGAAGTCCATAGCATGACCGAGGTTGATCATGATGTTGCTAGCATGGCTAGCTGTGAGGCAAGATACAAAAGCTCCTTAGAGAGTTGTTTGAGCATGATCTGGATATGACATGGTTACATTTGGGACCGAGATACTCTCACATATTGAGACAGTCCAGTTGTTCGAAACAAGCTCAAGCTTGTGGTTGGCACCTCCTTGAGAGGGAGGATGATTATGGTATCCTTTTGTGATTTATATGATTATATATGATTTGACATGATATTTGATTTGATGTTTTGTATGAATAGGAAACAGTTGTTATTGAGACAAGCAGATTGCAGATATTCTCTCAAAGGCATCTTGGTTTTCAGAGAGCATCCCCTCCGGATGAGGGGCAGCGCTGATCGAGGACACTGAGCCAACTCTTCCTACCCTGTTTGAGCTCCCAGGGTGAGGAATCGAGATGGAGGGATCTTGGGGTTGAGGGAACTCTAGACAATAGGGCGTTACCCTATCTGTCTCTGGACAATAGGGAGTTACCCCTATCTGTTACCCATAGGGTTGGAGTTGTAGCTCACCCTATCTTGGTCTTTGCAAAGTATACCCCAATTGGCATCATACCCACAAGTCAGGATTATTGGGAGTACTGCTCCTTGTCTGGCCAACGAGTTGAGAGTGTACTTGGGGGTGTACAACCCAAGGCGATTATGATGCAGGTGTTCTACCACATGACTATTCTGGGTCATCGATGGGAAGATCAGTAGGCAATAGGATGGGTTGAGATGACCCGATATGATTCTGGGTTGAGGGTATAGCTCCCCGATGAAATTCCAGGGTCGAGCGTTTACTCCCTTGTGTGATGAGGTATCCTATTGCTCGGTATGGGTGGAAGCTATTGCTCCCCGATGTGATTCCAGGTTGAGATGTTCTCCCTAATGATATGCTCTCCAATGAAAACATTCCAGATAGCAGCCCGCCGACAGAGATTCCAAATAGCAGCCTGATGGATAGAGGGTGGTAGCTTGAGCTCCCCTTCGGTATCAAATTCTTCTTCTTCTAGATCCGATAATGTTCAGCATACGAGCAGGAACAATTAAGAGATAAGCAGGAATAAGCAAAGGATACATTGAGATGTACAATGATGATTTGTGATGATGAGACACTTGAGATGTACATGGCATAATGACTACATGACAGAGATGATCCATAATGATACGTGATGACACTCGAAGATTCCAGAATGGCATATTGTTCGATGGACAGATATTGGCAGGTGGAATTCTCCCTAGTTGAGAGGGAGTGTTAATTTTGGCAACTTCAGTGAAATTCCACCTTGGACAGCTCAAATGACCAAGATAATGATTGCATTGGATTCCTCTTTTCAAGAGGACCAAAATTGAACTAAAGATCACCCAATTTGGTTAAGCGGAAGTTGAGTTATGAATTATTTTATTCATACATGTATTATGGAATAGGTCAACCCTAGCCACATGGGTAACTTCTTAGGTCAATCTTAACCCCAAGTTAGCCCTCAAGAAAGCCTATAAAAGGAAGCGACCTCAAGTTCATTTTAACATATCATCATCTTTCTATTCTTTTATTTTGTCTTGGCTCGCATAGGTACGTCGAAAGGAGTTCGCACAGGGTCTAAAATCACAGGCGAAAGGTTTGCCCTGAGTTTGGGTTTTCTGTATCTCAGTCGCTAGCACTGATCAGGACATTTTCGTCCTTGGTCGCAAGCACAAAGTAGGCAAGGGAGCGACTCTGGCTCTCTGGTCCCTCGGAGGCAGTTTAGTGAGAGCGACTCTAGGTTCAAAGGCAAATCGGAAGGTTCCGATCCCCTGTCACTCGCACAGAGTGGTCCTGAGAGCAACCAAGACATCTTGATCGCTCGCACAACAACAGTAAGGGAGTGACTCTGGGTTTTAGCTACATTGTGCCATAGTCGCATGCATAAAGACTTATTGAGAGCGACCCTACAGTTACAGTCGCTCGCATACAGTGATCGATAGAGCGACCAAGGAGTTTTGGTCGCACATAGACAGTTTTGATGAGAGCGACTCAAGTTCAAATAAATGGTTTGACATCTTGACTTTAGTTGACTTCAATTGACTTCAGTGATCTCGTAGATCTAGGTTTCTCTCTATAGTTATCTAGATATGTAAATCTGTAGATCTAATTTGCTAGTATCCGCTGCAAACATATGTATTGGGCTCATTGACAGTGACAACAGTGCTCAGCAATGTTCGGCACAGTGACAACAGTATACAGCAGTTGACATCAGTTGTGACAACACATTACATCCATCAGTATGAGGATTTTGATTCCTAGCATGATTAGATTCGTTTCGTGAATATCATTATTGTTTTGTTGCATAGATAAAGTTATGGATCATTGTACTCTCTTTTGTTGCATCATTGGATGACAATCTAAGAAGAATAAGATTTGCAAGGGTTTTCCCCATAGTGGGGTTTTCCCTGGTCTCGGACCCATCCTGGTGTCTCTATATGTGTGCATTCTTTCTTCTACTTTTTTTTATGTTCCCCTACATTGATGATGATGGTGATGTTGTTTCTTTCTATGTTATTGCACATGTTGATGTATAATGGTGTAGATATGTATAATGTAATTATGACATGGGGTGAACTTAATGTATTAATGATGAAATTCAACTATCATAGCAAAGAACAATGTCACCCTATGAAAAATTAACACATGAGCAAGAAGTTTATTTTTAGATTGCTCGCATTGAGAGCCTTAGGATTTGTCAAAAGATCAATGTCATGTATAAAGATATGTCAAATGTATTCTAGCAAATAGCCCTCCAAAGACAAGTACAGTCCTCCTCTTCCTTTGTCGACCTACAAGATAAAATAATGGCTCATGTCGGCTCACTCAAGGAGACACATCTATTCGATGGTCAAGTCAGCCCATAATTATATGGACGAATTACGAATTATTCAAACTTCACATATCTCTGAGATTTCGCAGAACAATAAGCTCGGATGTCTGAGATTTTCGGAGGCAAGTTCATACACAGGAAGAAACTTGGATGGAGAAGGGACAACAGGGATCTCTCTATAGTTAATCAATAGCAAGGGAATTCAGATCCCTCTTATGATCACAATGGCAGCAAGGGAAAATGGTCTCTGTATAGAGCACATTTCGGTGTCCTTGTAGAAGTCACAGTTCCGCATCATAAAGATCATTAAGAAACTACAACTCAATATTATGCCACAATGATTCGGTATATTACTATATACAGTGAAGAAGCACTTAGGAAGAGGATCACTAGTATGTGACCAACCCTTCGTAATATATTGCTAAATAAGGTATGGGTACTATCCCAGAAATAAGGGTTCGGTCTTGCTGCTGGAGGAAGAGGAGTATTACAGTAAACTCAGTTTGATATAACTACATGATGACAGTGATGATGAAAGATCTGAAGAAGAAGGCCGAAACAAAAGAAGAGTGATTGTCAAGAGGACTTGTGTCTTGATCTTGGAGAGGCTACTAGGTCAAGGGTCTTGGTTTTGGTATTAGTCAATTGGAATCTCTATAAGAAGAATTTGTGCAGGTTTTCCTCTCAAATAGTGAGAGGTTTTGTCCCTAGAATATAGCCTACATGTTGTGTCTCTTGTTTATTTATGTTCAAGCATTGGTTACTGTTTGATGAAGAAGAACATTAAGAATCTAATGTAAAGAAGATCCTCATCTAAACAAGTAAAAAGCATTCACAAGCAGTCACTAATGGAAGAGAAATCAACTAATACTTATGCCCTAGATTTCTCAACAATTCTCTCCATAATGGTTCCTGCAAATCAAGCATTGGTGGCACAAGCAAACTTTAATATGGCATGGTGTGGGATCGAGGTAAGATAGGAAGGTGAGTTTGTATTTATAGGTAGCTTGGAAGAGACTGGCAGTGGTGAACAAGGAATCCAGACCATTATTTGTCAAATTTGTCAATGTCTCTTGATCAATTTCAAAGTAATGGAGCGCTTTCTGAGGGATGGCAAGGAGGATTTTGGCTCTTCTCTTGCCAGAATGGGAGGAGTGCTTGAATTTATAATCTCTTTGATATCATGTCATGCGGAGATGATTACAGTAGAGTCCAAGGCGCAGAATGAGTTCTTGACTCAATAGTCGGGCTTATTGGAGGTCAAATTGGATCGCCTCCAACTGGCGACAGAAATGCTTAAGTTCAGAATGGGAAATCTAGTGAGGGTTGCTGAAACAGATGCCAATGACGAGCATAATCCAGTAAATGAAGATGACGCAGAGCAGTTGGAGTTTGCTATGCAGATTGAAGATGATAATAATGATGGTGCAAGTGTTCTGGGGATAATTCTATAGCAGGTCATCGAGGAAGAAAATGGTGCTCAGGAAGTCCAAGTCTTGGAGGATATGTTGTTTTTCTTTTAAATTAGTATTTTTGTTATGTTATGCAGATATGTAGTTTTGGGTGGAGTTTTTTGGAGAACATATGGAATTCATCATTTTAGTATAGTAAAATGCAACATATGGGAATGTAATGAAAGTTTAGTTTGGAAATCTTGGACAAATGTAACGGACTATTTGAAACATGTTGTAAAAGGCCCCGACCTTTAAACCAAGTTTATATAATGCAATGAATACTCGTTTCTTTCAAAAAAAATGACCAAAATTTGGGAACATTACACCATAGAGATGTGTGATTGCAAAAAAATAAAATTAATCTAAGGTGTGTTTCCCCTTTGACCTTTATCCTTTGAATGAGGTAGAGATGGTTGCAAGGAGATCCATTAAAGGAACCTTTGCTACAATGAGTACTCCCTTAATTTCACAAGTCAACCAATGCAAGGAGAACCAACAATAGAAGAAACAAGCTTCTATCCTGAATTCACAAGTCAACCTTTACCTTTCCCCCAATCTCACAATAAGATAAAAGTGGTTTCCCTAATTAAACTAAATCAACCAACAAGCTTTTTCTGGTCACTAGGTTTGCAATGACGAAGAGCATTATAGAGCTTGATGGGGATTGTTACTTTCGGAAAATTAAAATCTAATCTAAAGCATAAAATGAAATCTAATCTATGAAATTGAAATCTACTCTAATGTTTTGTGATGTTAAGTTAATTTTAAGCCCAATAAGCACACCATGAAAATGAAACACAAAACAGGAGAGGCCTCCGTTGGGTAGGGGGATTGGGCCTCCACTCATCACTCAACAATTGAACAATATCATTTTATGGCAATCATATCTGGTAAAAAAAGAGAGAAGTCAACAATAAATCCATTGAGGAAAAGGTTATTTCCTCGTGAATAACATGTATTAGTTGTTTTTCTATGTTTAGATATTAGTTGAAGAAAAACATGAAAAAAAACTTTATTTTCAATTTTAATTATTATATAAGGAACCTTTTCACTAGTTTAAAGGATTGAAGGGTTTTCTATTCAAGCCTCGATATTATTATCAGTTTGAGATAATTTCAAGAGATCAAGCTCTTTTTGGGGAATCTGTACCTATGTGAATGATTGGTATTGTGATAACATTTTTGCGAGTTGTATCAATCTTTCTTTTATTCAATTTTATGAGGAATTCCTTTCCACAAGTTTGTTGTGATTCATCAATAGTGCATGAGCTATATATAGGATTCCATGTCTGCTATCTAAATATTTTTTATTGGTTAACAAATAATGTTTATGCGCTTAACAAGGAATTGATTTTATGAAATTTTTCGGTAGTCTTCATAACCCATCTTTTCTCATATATTTGTTTATCAAATTGGTTTATGCTCTTGGCCAAGATAGATAATTAATATAGGTTATATTTAATTAGTTTAGGATCGTTAACTGATAGATTAGATTTGAATTTCTTCTATGCAGAGAACTCGAATTTATTTTCACTCATTTTCATTGGCTAACCAAGCCCATGCATCAGTGAGAAACTACCATCTCAAAAGAGAGCAAGTCTAATTGGGAATTTCCATCTGGTAGTTGTCCCCTTGTTGATGATGGGATATTCCCACATATCAACAATCCCTTAATTTTGTGAGGAAGTTATCCCATTTAAGAGAGATAATTCCCAACTCTTTGATGAATCTCAAGACTTGCAACATGATTGTTGTTAGCCTCAGATTACTTTGAAAGAGTTTATACCAATGTTGTGAAAATCGCGATCGGGATTAAATCGGCGCGGGGAACAAATCAGAAAAAATCGGGAAAAAATCGTTTGGTACAAAAATATTCATTTTTTTTTCAATTTTTTTAATATCTAAACCATCTACAACATAAAATAAATACATTGACACATAAATATGATAAAAAAAACTAATATATAAGATGTTTAATATCATTTCTAGCGCTAAAATCACACATAACATTGAATCATGTCCTGAATAGTAAGTCCTGACTCTTGAGTCCCAACTCAACCTCAAAATATCAACAAAAAATATGATAATGTATCTCATCATGTCATAATGTCATATACAATAAAATGAAAGTCTAATCCTATTGATTTTCTCTGCCCCTCTTGCGAGAAAATGCCACAGCTTTCCCTTTCCCTCTAGATGTAGATGCTGGTGCCTGTGCTGGTGGAAATGGCAGTGGAGTCTGATGTGCTCTAGAAGCTAAAGAACTAGAAGTAGGAGCTATAGGAGGTAGACCACATCCTCTACTGATGGCAGGGGTAGCCTGGGCAGGTGGTGTCACTTGGAAACATTACAATCTCCCAATCCTGAAATCCTGAAAAACTGATAAGTCTGCTGGATTTTAAATGAAATCTAAAATTCTACTTTCTCCATATGAAATCCAATGAGGCTGGAACCACTCTCAAACATCTTGAGTCATTTCATGATAATGTTAAAAATTTAAGTAAAAGGATGAAAATGAAGATTAAGGAGAATGTCACTTTTACTTTAAGAATTTAACATTACCATGAATAGCATATCCATACTAGGGCCTACACTTGATCATTAAGCTTCCCCACTCAAAAATTATTTGTTTCTTTAAAAAAAAATTGCATGAAAAAACCCAAAAAAATGTTATAAAACTATGCTGTCACGACTCCCGGCGATTTTTTAAGTTTATCGCGATTTTTTCAGTAAAAATCGGCAAAAAAAATACTGGCGATTTTTTCGTATAAAAATCGCGATTTGATCGACAGAAGGAAAAAATCGCGATTTTTTCATTAAATCTCGATTTAATCGCGATTTTCACAACACTAGTTTATACCATGTTTGGGGGTGCTTCATGAGATATGGTGTATATGGTGTATGTTTAATTCCATAATGCTTTGTGACATATTGGAGATGGCATACTCTGTGTTTTCTTGACCTCAATTGAGTGCTTGCTTGAAATACTTCCCTAGGGTGTTGGAGATTTCCTAATAGCTTTGGTGATGCCCTTTACTTTTTCCACATGGAGATGGTTACTTGCTTAGAGAACGCCCCACTTAAGAGGAAGAGATTTTTTCATCTTAGAGGAGGGCATCAAGTTCAAGATAATATTTGGTAGCTTGGAGTTTCCTTAGGGACACCTAGGTTGTGACAATGTTCATGCAAGGGGAATGGATGACATGGAACACACGGCTCAGAAGGATTGATGGAGCCTTTGGAGACTTGTAGGAGGAACATTGGACATGCCTTGCAAAGCATACTAGCGTTTTGAGCCTTGCTTGTGGATGACATTGTCTTGGAGCTTGAAATGTGTGCCCTTGGAGTGTATTGCTTCACATATGTGATCCTACATGTTATATTAGGTTGCTTGTAAGCGCATTAGGCTACATGAATCGTTGGAAACTCTTACCTCTCATATATATAAAGGAAGGAGAGAGTCCTTTACTCATTCATCATTCTTATTCACACTTTTGTTAGAGATGTAGATAGGAGTGCACTAGTCTTCCTCTCTCTCTTGGATCCTCTTATGTACTTTACATCTCTCTCTTGGAGTTACTAGGGTTTCTTAATCTTTTTAGAGCATCTTGAAGTCAAGGGTTAGTTTTCATCTCTTGCCAGTTTGGAGATTAGGAGAGATGGCTTCCCTTGGAGGACATGCTTGAGTGATTCATGATTTTTGGATCTCCTTGGTGTAAACTAGGGTCTTCTTAGTCTTCTCTAGATAGAGTTTTTGAGAGCTAGTAGGTTGAAATAGAATTGAGATAAGGCTATGGTATGTATATGAACTTCACAATTATACATATTAATGAAGTTTTAACTACCCAACACTTGTGTGAATTGTAGATTTGATTTACAATCATTTATTTTCTTTTTGGTTCATAATTTCCAACTATATATGTCTTGTTGACTTGACATAAGCTAAAGGAGATTATGTGAAGTGATTTAACATTGAAGAAGATAAGAGTTGTTTTGTTCCTTTATTTACAATTGTAAATAAGTGTTTCCATATTTGGTTTATGCATGGTAAGATTAGTCTAGAGAAATGAAACTTATCATGACACTTTGGTATCTTTTCTCTTGAATTACCTTGATGATTGGGGTTGTTAAGTATTGAAATTTGATTTTTTGTTGTTGTTGTTGTTTTATTTGTATTTCATAATAGCCCTAAGGATAAAAATTTATAGGATTATGATACAACAAACCTTTAGGTTAGAGGTGAAATTTATGCTTTGCATTAGAACTAAGGTAAATTTCAAGATTGCTTCAAAAGAGATTACCATACATATAAACTTATATTTAGAGATATTATAGACTTCTTGTTCTTTGTATAAAGAATAGATGAACATGTAAATAGTTTGCCAATTTGTATGAATTAATGGAAGAAACCTTGGACCTTTCCTGTTGAAGCTTCATGCAATTGATGAAGGAGGGAGTTCTTCACACCTTGTATAAGGACATTTAGTCATCATTTTATGCATCTTCTAATGCATCACCGGTTACCTATGAGTTGTTTCCTCCTACTTTTAAGAAACATACTCTAAGGCATTGGCTCTAGATTACTTCAAGATATAGGTTATAAAGGTATTGTTCATGGTAAACATGGACAAGGTATTGTTACTCCCACTAACCTTGAAATAAGCCTAGTGACAACGGGCCTTGGATACTTTAAGACTTCACTAAATGCAAGTTGTCATGATATTTCCACCAATGGTTGGAAATAACCAAAGCCTATACCATATATTGAGTCATTCACTAATGACATGTCAAAGCTTGAATCTGTCACTTCTTATGATTATTCTACTATTGATTAGCAAGAACCCTTTCTTTCATAGGTAATAGGAACCATATCATTCCCATTTAGATTCATTAACATCAAATTCTTGACCTTCCACAACTCATCCATATCAACATCCAAATCATAGTAATTGGATAAAGCACTTTGGCTAGGTTGAAAGTTGCCAACCTCTAACATTTATTGAATTGGATGCTCAATTTCACTCTTTTGTGCATATGGCTACCTATAAGGCCTAATGTTAGGTGGTACACTTCCAAGTTGCAAATGAATATCATGGTCATGATCTCGAGCCGTTGGAAGACCCTCAAGCATAAATACCTTGAAACGATTGTTGATAAATTTTCAAAGATCCACTAGAGCAGAGGATATATATGTTGAATATATAATGAGTACAATTGTGCAATTACACCATGGCATCCTTTTTTGAGTACTTTTATCATGTTATTAGAGCTTATCACTTTAGAGGATTTCCCTTGGATACCTCTAAGATCAATTTCCTTACCTTTGGAGAAAAATCTCATAAAAAAGATTTTGAAAACTAAGAGTTATTGTTCCCAATGATTGTAACCACTAGACCCCTATACAACATCAACACTACCCATTTGGATTGCAAACATGGGACTATCCAATAAAATATTCCCCATATTTAGCTTCATACTATGGTACTTCCTTGAGCAATTTATGGTACCTCCATCAACAATCATTACTTGAAATTATAGTGTTGGAAATACAAAAGCAATTGAGAAGCTTCGCCAATTTGTAATTGATGAATTTATGGGTACTACCAGAAATAATCAGCACAGTTACCATTTTATTTTTGATATATCCTTCTATATTTAGGGTTTGTGGAGCACTGATGATGACAATGCACGACAAGATATTGTTGAATTAATCTTTTCTAGCCCTATATCTTGTGGCGATTCCAATTATTGGTCTTCTTCCTCTTCATGATCTATATAGAATAATTTCTTCTCTTCGCATTTATGCCCCTTAGTGTACTTGCTATCACAATTGAAACATGGTCCTTTTACACTTCTTTCATACCTTTGCTAATGTGTCAAACTTGTTAGTTGAGTGAGGTTAGGAGAGGGAGCATGATGTTTTCTATAGTTAGTAACCACTCTTCCAATGGCCATATTTTTACTTTCAATTTTCCTTGCTAAAATGATGCTAGAAATTGCTTGCAAAATCTATTTCAAGGGCTATTTATAAAGGGTAACTCTACTCCAATAGAAAGATTAGATGTGGCATTTCCCTACTTAGTATCCTTTGTTATTTTACTTTTAAATGTGTCAATTAAAGATATTGCATCTATCATCTTAGTAATAGTTCTTGTAGAATTTATATTTCATTCTAAAACACACCCTCATAACAAGGTTTAAGAGGTGCACCTTTGCAATGGCCCTTCAAGGAAATTTCTACATTAATTGATAGTATTAAGGTTGACTATAGCATACTATTGCAGCTCTATTTTGTCCTAATAATTGATACAAAAAAACCGTCAGAGACTGATCTTTTGACTCCGTACAACCTAGTTTAGATAGGCACTAGTCTTGGTCCACACATCCATCTATTTCTAAGCTTTATCTTATACTTTCCTAGAGAAACCCCCTTGTATGGGAAGGAAGCCAGCCTAAAGTGAGAGAGGGCATTGTTGTGGTGACAATGAACAACCCCTCTTAGTTCCTATAAAGTTGCACTTGTGTTTTATGGCTTTACCACTTGAGTGCCACTTTGTGCACTTGCACACTCCAAAGCCAACTTCCAAATTGGCAAGGATTTTGGTTGGGTTAGTTCCTTAAAAGCCATTTTATCGAACAATTTATAGAGAAATTTTGAAGTACAAAAGGGGCCCCAAAATAAATAAATAAAATGTGCTATCAATATTAACTTTAAAATACCAATAAGATTTAAGATGATGATGTCAACCATAAGAGTAAATATTTTTGGATAGAGAGAAAAAAGAAAAAAAAATGTATATATATATATAGTTTACTTATCTCCATTTAGGTTTTGCTCAAATTTCATTTGTGTCCCTACACTTGAAATTTAAACAAGCCTACTAGAAGTTATGTCGAAAATACAATTAAGAAAAATAGTTTCTTTCTTTCCCTTTTGAAAATCCATCTCTTATTTTATTACTTTCACTATTATTTTATTATTTCCCAAGGAGGCCCACTTAAGACCTCACAATTTTGCTAATAGCTATCCATATTAATTATTCATGATATGCACACCATGAAAAGAGTAGAGTAAGCATTAATGTGGAATGAAATCGCACCATATGATATATCATTACCGTAAAATCTTGTAATTACAATCATCGTATAGATAACCACAACCTAGAGACACCCCACAAAGCATGGCACTAATACTATTAACAATGTTAGAACTGGAATGAGGAAGGATGTCATCGTATTAACCTAGGGAATTGCACCCCAAAGTGAACTTCTAGATTAACAAAAATGTTTGGTGCAAATCTAAGTCATATGATACAGAAAATATGTAACAATATCCAAAACAAAAACACACTAGAAAAGCGGCCCCTCAAAATTTTGGAAAAAGGGAAACACAATGTATGTGTATGTGTGTGTAATGTTTGCTAAATAGCACATTGTATTAAAACTTCGAAGGAAGCATTATGAATAAATGAAGAAAAAAAAAATGACAAACAATGTTCCATGTCATTTGTTATATTGGGATACTCCGTATGTATAATATGTTATTTTACAAAATAGTATATTATATTGAAACTTTGAAAGAAAACGTTATGATTAAGTGAACATTTAAATGACAAAATAAATAATAAGCGAAGTTCCACCATTTATTATATTGGGATATTCATCATTGGTATCACCATATGTCTATTCTCTAGGGATATCAATCAACACCAACCAATTTTGATGAAATTCCCTAATCCAAGCTTTAAAATATAGTAGAAAAAGTTTAATGTGTTTAATTGATTATTTTTGCTTGTGTGAAGGGTACATTTTTGCTAAGGCCATAACATCAAGGTACATAAAGGGCTTGTTGCTTTTCACTGAGTACCCCCATATCCTCATACATGGTAGAATCCAATGCAAATCTTGCATTCCTGCCAATTCCGAAGTCCTGAAAACTAATAAATCTGCTGAATTTCGGACGATATATGAAATTCTACTTTCTCCATATGAAGTTGGATGAGGTTGGTACCACTCTTAAGCATCCTGAAACAATTAATGGTAATGTTAAAAATTTAAGTAAAAGGATAAAAATGAATGATAAAAGAAATATCAACTTTTACTTTAAAAATTTAACATTTAATATTACCATTAATTGCCAGCATGTTAATAAAAAACAAAGTCAAATAATTTTTTTTCTAAAAATGGGTACCTCATAAAACTACTGCGAATAATCTGGAAAACTAAAATATCCTATATGACACTAATAGTAACTGCACTCACGAAATATGAATCATACATCACTCAAATATTCAAACAACAATAAATCCTTCCTTTGAATTCGTGCTAACACATTTAGTAGGAACCACCAAACCACCAATCAGATAGAGGGAAACAAAGATGTCAACAAACGATGAAACAGCCCTTAAAAAAATTCTTCCGAAATGTCCTATTAACCAACAGCGTAAATAAAGTATTGTCCCAAACAATAAAACCCACCTCCAAATTGTGTAAACAACATATTTCTTTTATAAATGAAGTATTGTACCAAACAATAAAACCCGCCTCCAAATTGGTGTAAACAACATATTTCTTCTATAAAGCTTGAGGAAGAATCGATAAAGGATGAAAAGATTGATGTCTATATGAAAATTCAAAATAAATCCCATATTACCGTTAAATCTGTTATTCAGATTTGAAAAAAAAACAAACAAACAAACTGTTAAATGAAACACCCTTGCAAATAAAAAAATTTCACCGCCGATAAAATAAATTTCCTGGTTTTCATCTAGAAAACTTGTTTCAACAACCACCTAGCTTGTTGTTTTCCACATAGAAACGCGTCGAATGAAGCCCTATGTTCGATTGGTGGTTTGGTGGTTCCTACTAAATTAATCCATTAAGTGTTATACCCATGAAAACGTAACTCATTCATATAAAAAATCAATCATAGATTTTAATATACAAGTCAAATCATCACGATCTGAAATTGTATAGATGCTAGACTCTCCCATTCTTGTCATGACCCAGTTCTATAAAATCAGTCATAATTTTCAATACACATATCGATTCTCTCCCCCCGATTCTTACCACTATCCCATGCCACCACAGAATTAAATACACTTCGACAAAGGGTCCTATTAAATAGAGCCAAGGTCTCCATGTAACCATTTTTTAAAATTCATAAAAGATTAGAATCTCCGCAATAACCTCATGAAGTACCAAGCAAACTACACAGTGAGGCCACCCTCATAAAAAGAATCTCCCTGAGTGGGTCCCAATATGAATTTCCCTCCTAAATTATAGGAACCACTAAAATTAAGGATAGGTTCATTATTGATAGAAAGTTATTACAAAACAAAACTACAAAAATATAACTCCTCCTACCATCTCCATACACCAGTGAATCATGTCCAAAAATATAGTGTGACCCACAAATTAGTTGATGTCCCAACTCCAGAGAAATCAAAAAGTACAATACAAGTCTTCCCCTCTCAAATTTTCTTTCCATTGAGCAAACAAAAAATCTCAGACTGAAATTATGGTGCATACCCAATCTCTAGCAAATACTTAAAACTCACTCCTCTCTTGCTTTAACAGGCAAAACGGTCTGGCCTTCAGAAACCAACACACTGGCCGAAAGCAATAGTGATTGACACTACCCCTGCATAGAAAAAAAAGATACAAAGTTACCTCCCTGCCCAACAAAGCCATACTTGGGAGTCCTGTTGCTCTGAAAACTGTCATTCAAAATTTCATAAAGGTACGTTTCGATCCTACAAGGACACTGACGTTCTTGTGTCAGGGGTCTCATATTTCTCGTTACTAGAAAATCTTCATCGAACTCTACGAGTCAACTATCGGAGAATGTTACTAGAAATTCTTTAGAATAGAGATTTTCTATCGGACTTCATACGTTTGCGGTCATTCTAACATTTGCGCAGACTCTAATATCAAATGTTCGGCATTTCTGTAAAATTCAAAACGACTTCAACGGGTCTTACAGAACTAATTTAGACAAAAATCTTTCTGGACTCAAGAACTAAATCCTTCGTTTCCTTCCCTAGGATCGTTTAATTCTAACCAGAGAACTAAATCGTGCACCGACATTTTTCTAGAAGGATGTAGCGGCCGTAGCTACCTTTTATGGGTAATAAACATTTTGAGGCATATACCCATAAACATTTTCAGGCAGATAACAAACACGTCTTTTGTTCGATTCTATCTGTGGCGTCAAGAGTCCTCGTCCTCTGATTTATCACATATCACTCCTTGATTATGTGATATTGATCCAAAATCTTGAAAATGAACGTTGCTCGTCATGCTCATCTTCGTTAATTTTTCCTCCCTGCGGTCAAGGGCATCTCGACGATCCCGTTCCTGAAAACTTCGATTGTGTACCATGTCTTCCTCATCGACATTCTCGAAATCTTTTCGACCCTTTGAAACTTTTTAACCTTCGAATTTTTAAAATATTTACTTAAACTTTCAGTTAACTCCATTCCAAATTATAAAAAATTTACCCTATATTTTTTATGTCCATCCTTCTCCGGAAACCAGAACCACACAAACCACTCTTATCTTCAATGTTAAGCTCCAACCTGTATCTTCTCGATTCAAATAAGTGGTAGTTACATTCCACTCAACTTTACTAATCAACTCTTGGTTGAGGAAAACAAATTAGGGCTAGGTTATTAAAAAAAATGTTTATGGGCTAAAGAGTTTCATGGGTATTGGATGAACATTTAAGATTGAAGATAGCAATGACAATATTTTTACATGGTTGAAATTTTCTGAGAGGGAAATAATGCACAGCCTAGCCAACCAACGCAACCCACTTGAGGCAACTTTATTAATGCAAAAGAAAATATTTTACATGAGAGTTCTCACAATCAATCATCATCCATAACCCTTCATGCCCTTTAAATAGAATTCATGGACCAATAAGGTGTAAAGCCACAAATCAATACTCATTAGTATCAGAGAATATTTGTTGAATCGTTCTATGTCAACACATTTTTTTAATATATCTTCAATTTCTAGCAATGTGGGTCTTCTCAAAAGTATGCATAATGCGTACTTGTTGGATGTGGAATTTAAGAGTGCCATAATGCGTACTTGTTGGATGTGGAATTTAAGAGTGCCTATTCTTAAAATTTGAGTAAACTTATATGGAGATAAGCCAAAAAAATACAATTAATTAAAACAAAAACAAAACAAAAAAAATTCCCTCCAAAATTCATAACTTTTATTTTATTATTTTTCCTTAGGAGGTCACTTTTACACTGAAATATCCTCTAATGAAGGAAATAATGTAAATATTTGAACTCTATCATTTCAAACTTCTTAATCCTTGAATTCACATGGGCTAAAAATTTAAGGTCACTACTAGTGAGGATAAGGTCATCAACATAAAAAACAAAGATTATTAGAGGGCTTCATACTTTCTTAGTGTGGACAATGAGGTCAAAATAATACGAGTTGTCTTTAGTGAGACTTTTTGGAAGCTTTTCCGGTGGGCTAAGTCACAGGACACGTCCTCCAAGATCCCGCGTCCCGTATTTAACATGTCGGACACAAAAACGGCCCTAAAACGTGTCGAAAACGTTTTTTAACGTGTCTTGGAAAACATAAAACGTATTCGGTCGTTTTCTTCGTGTCCTAGTCATGGAAAACGAGTATTCAGATTCTAAAAAACATTGCCCTAATGTTTTTTCTCCAGTTGAATATGTACCCCATGAAATCAATGGTTTAAAGCCGATGCAATTATTTTTTCGGGGTTCTTTTACTATTTTCCTCCAATGTCGTCGCTCTCCGTCAATGTATAATCGTCGTGTGGAGCCGAGTCATCTCCGTGGACTCATGAAACTGTTTGGTCACTGGAAGGTTTGGCAACTTGGCAGCATGTGTGAGGTTCACTGGTTCAGGTAAGCCGTGGCCTGTAGACCATATGTATAATGCCATAGATGCAATTAAACTTAAGCAACAAGCCCATAAAAAATGTGTTTGATTGTGTGTGCACTGTGCAGCTTATGCTGTCAAATTCCAGGCCAGTGTACAAATATAAATAAGTTTGTCCATTGTCCAGTGTCATCTAATCAAATGATTATCATTTATGTCAGACAATTTTCAACCCATGGACCACTAGGTTTTCATTCGAGCTAGCATGCAGTGTTGAGTGTACCCACTGTTTATTTTTAACAGTTTTAAACACTGCATTTCCATTTGCAATACGCTTAATACTATATTTCGGTATATATATATATAACGTATCCCTCGTATCATGTTTCTGGGTCGCTACGTTTCGTATTGAATACTCGTATTTACGTGTCCTTCGTGTCTCGTGTCCTCGTGTCATGTGACTTAGCCAGTGGGTTTTTTTGATCTAATTTCTCTAAAATCTGGCAAGAATTTATTGAAATCACAAGCTTGATGGGTAACCCCTGCACAATCGAAGTGCCCTAGGGGTTTTTTAGGGTGTTGAATCCATATATATAGTCAAAAAAACAGTTTAAATAACACAAATCAAGATTTCACTTCAAATTTTTCCGTCGGATTCCGGCACCAGAAAGTCCAAAAAGCCGCACTAAAGACAACTCCAAAATAATATCTAAAGAAGTCGATGCCAAGTAAAAAGCTACACATTTTTGCATACCAAACTCGAGGAGCTTCTTTAAGACCATAGAAAGATTTCTTAAGGCGGAAAACAAGGTTAGAGTCACTCTAAACATATCTAGGAGGTTGCTCCATGCATATTTCTTCTTATACATCCCCATGCAAGAAGGTTGATTTAACATCCATACAATGGACCTCCCTTCCATGTGAGGTAGCAAGGGCTAAAACAAGGTGGATGGAATTCATTTTGGAGATAAGGTCAAAGGTTTTATTGTAGTCAATTCCTTTAACTTGAGAAAACCCTTTAGCAACTAACTGGGCCTTATGCCTTTCAACACTTCCATATGATGCATACTTAGATCTAAATACCATTTACATCTTATAACTTTCCTTCCTTTTGGAAGAGGTACAAGTTCCCAAGTATCGTTGGACATTAAGGAATGATATTATTCATTCATTGTTGTATCCCAATCTCTTCTTTTTTTTTTTACATAATCGGTTGTTGTTTATATTCCAAAAAAGATTGGGGAGGCTAAGCTTCTGTATTACAAGGCATTATGCTCGGGAAGCGAAGAAAGGAAATATTACAGGGAAGACAATTCCTCTTTGCTTCTATCATTCTTGACTTTTGGAAAACCTGACCAAGTATAGATTCTAATGAACTGAAACAACAAGAAACAGAATTTGCACGGCATGCTTATTCTATGTTTATATGACTAATTTGGTGCGTTGTAGATTCTTCAGATTGCCATAAGCTTTTGCGTTCCTTAGATTTGAAGAGCTGGTGTTGGGAGCGTATCTTTTTTCCATAATGAATTTCAGAATGTCGATGGAACCCTGGACATGGCTGCATCTGTTGGAAAGATCATTGAACTACTCCTGAAGTGAAGATACTCTGTGGAGAAAAAGATTGAGGTCAGCCTCATGCTTCTCCTTAGTGATCCGGGCATGAGTGTCGATTTTGGTGTCCAACATCTTCTGATGAGCACGGATTTGTTCCAATTTTGCTTGCAGATTGGCGCAGTGGAGGCAGTCTTCACTTCTCGCCATTGCGGAAGGCCAAACTGTGTTCTCAGTGCGCTGAGAGGTTAGAGTGCTGCAATAATGTTGAACCAACGCGCCTGGGAAGAGGGAGCTTGGAGGAGGAATGATAATATAGAGAGAAGGGGAGCGATGGCTCGAAGCAGAGGAACTGCCGAGAGCAAACGACAGATTGTATCCAATCTCGATGGCCTAAAGCTTCTGCGAATGTTTATGGATCATGAGCCTCTGAAACTTGAATGAAAAGAGAGGAGGCTCGTTGGAACTGTGAACAAGTACGATGTTGATCGGTAGGATCACCAGTAAGGTAACCAATTGCTTCACGTGTTAAACAAACCCATATGGGAAGTTATGGTGTTGGTGCAGGTTCATGTTCAATGGACTCATCTAGAGGAAAGTGATTAGGAAGAGGTGGATATTCATTCTTAGTGTCATCATTTGAATAAGAAACCAGAATAGGAAGAGAAGGTGGAACACATGCAAGAAATGGCTCGCAATCCAAAGAGGGTACACCCGTCGAATTAGGCTTGCAAGCCAAGAGTTTTTCATGAAATTTAGCATCTCTTCTAATTATTATTTCATTGAAGTGAGGTTGAAGAAGCCTATAACCTTTTATATCTTCAGAATATCCAACAAAAATACACTTCTCACTTTTATACTGTAAAGCTTTCACTTTTCATCAAGAATGTTAGCCCACGCTACACAACCAAAGATACAGAAGTGGCTTACATCTAGCTTAATGTTATTCCATGCTTCTTTCGATGTTATATTGCTTAAATCCATTGTGGGAGTGTGATTTACATAGTTGATTTCTTTTGGCCAAAAATGAAGACTTAATCCCTTAGACTTAATTGTATAATTAGCCAAGTCTTTTAATGTACAATTCTTTCTTTCAACAAACACCATTTCGTTATGTTCTATATAGAAAAGTATGTTGCATTTGAATGCCCTATGCAATGGAATACACTGTGAATTTATTTTTGACATGTTTACCTCTACTATCTGTTTTATCCTTTGTAGTTGATGTCTCGATTGTTTTTCTACGAGGGCCTTGTAGGCCAAGAACAAATCAAAAACTTGACCCTTAAGTTTTAGTAAATAAATGCAAGTGTGTATGGACAAGTCGTCAATAAAAGCTAAGCACTTGAACCCGGAGAAGGAAGTGAACTACATAAATCACTGTCAACAAGCTGCAAAGGGACTCAGACGTGCCAAGAAGCACATTTGTCAAAATTGTCCTGATGATGTTTGTCGAGAACACAACTAGCACAAACACGGTCTCTACAAGAAACAAGAGGAAGACCAGTCACCATATTTTTATTACATAGTTGTTGTAGTGAGTGATAATTTAGATGACCAAATAGCTCATGCCAAAGTTTGCTCAAATTATCACTATGAGCAATAAAAACTGAGAGAAAAGATGATGACCCAAAGTTGTCAAAATTGTATAACCAAGTAATAACATCAATTATTCAAATGGAAAGGACATGCTTAGGATCTTTTAAATCCTTAATTACACTGGTGAGGTGAAAACTTTATTGTTTTACCTTCACCTAAATGAGTGATCTGATACAGAAAAGACATGAAACACACAACACATCATTGAAATAATCGTTTTCTACTTGAACTGTTCCAAACCCTAAACACTAAGAGATCTCTCATCACCAACAAATATTTGTTTGGTGTTACAAACATTAAGAGAAGAAAAAAATGGCTTTATCATTAGCCATATGATAAGATGCTCCAAAATTAATAAGTCATTCATCAGAAAAAGAAGTAGATGTTGCATTGAAGGAGAAACCAAAAGTAGAAAGTGCATGTCCATGAGAAGAAGTGTTAGAAGAAGAATCAAGGTTGATGTTGTGCTTCTTCATTACTACTTCTAAGGCCTCCATCTTTTTAAAACATTTGGATTCTAGATGATCATCTTTCCCACAATAGTTGCAATGTCTATCCGTGTTCTTACTCTTTGATTTTGGTCCTTTGTTACCATCAGGAGTAGAGACTGGTTGAGAGGGTTTGGGACCCTTATTTTACTTGTTGCAAAGTTGTTGCTTCTTTGGATGTTTGGTTTTATCATTCTGTTAAACCACCAAGGCCTTGTTAGATGTATTTGTAGTGCTAATCTCTCCAATATGCAAGAGTTTGTCTTGTTCTCTAGTCAGAAAGTCACAAAAGGATTCAAGAGAAGGTTTTTTTATAGGTAGACCCAAAAGCTTCTCTAGTGGCATAAAATATAGATACAAAAACAAAATATGTAGAGCCAAGCTTTAAAAGAATAATATATATGCAATGTTATTTGTCTAGATCAACCTAACAATCTTTAAGCAAATGTATAAGTGTTTTAAACTTATATGCAAGAGATATCATAGGGATTTAAGATCATGAGTTGATTTTCAAGCTGAGAGATTTAATAATATTAAGTTCACCAAATATCCTTTTCAACTTTCCCCAGCTTCATTTAGAGCATCAATTCCTTGAATATGAAACCACAAATTAGGAGAAATGGACATTCTAATTAATCCACATGCTTCGTTATTCATATCATCCCATTTGGATTTCTTATCAGCATCAATGGAGGCCTTTACTTGTCCCAAGGTAATCCAATATAATCCTTTACTTCTTGGTACATCGTCCAAGTGGGATTTCCATGAGAATTAGTTGAAACCAATAAGCCAAAATTCACTTGGAGTGGCCATATTAAAATATGTAGAAAATTTGGTTTCAAAAGTTGAAACTAATTATATGGATAGAAAGATCTAGAGAAATAAGTTATGCCCTTTTTAAAAAAATTGCACTAATGGTAACAAAAACCATGTGGCACGTAGAAGTTGGCCCACGTGGCAATGGATGTTAATAAAAAAATCACATGCTAGTTTTGCCTATAAGTTCACGTTTACAAATAAATTACTTTATGAAGTGACCCACTTTTATAAAACAAGTGAAAATCCGCTTTTACATTGAAGTTACTTTATAAATTAAAATTGCATGCAAAAAAAAAACTAAAAAAAAAGGATTGAAGTTGATTATAGCATTTCGGTTGTATATAACAAATGAAATGCACTTTGCAATGAAGTTATGAAATAATTAAAGTTTGCACGAACTTTTTCAAAAAGTAACTTTAAAAAAGAAAGTTTAAAGTTATTTTATAGTGATTCACTTTTATATAACAAGTCAAATACACTTTACAATAAAGTTATGAAATAACTTAAGTATGCATGAACTTTTTTCAAAAAGTCACTTATAAAAATAGATTTGAACTCAAGGTCTCTTGCTAAATAAAGTAACTTGCAACCAAGTGAGCTAAAGCAAGAAAACATAACAATAGTAGTGTAGCAAGATGGTGTTGTTGGAGTTTTTCCTTGAACTGTTTGCTTTCTAGAAAATATGTGTTCATCCAAAAATAAACAACAATTCCAAAAAAACTCCAAAGCTCAACAACAATGGTGATAGATCTTGGTTAGCTTACCCACAAAATGCAAGTTTTCTCATCATTTATGATTTGTTGAAATCGCAGAAAGTGCACGACAAAGAGCATACACAATCAAGAAAATATTTTCCATTCAATTTTTTATTTGTTGAGATCGCACAAAGCATAGGGAAAAGAGCAAACGCAAACAAGAAAGAGTAGAAAACTAGGAATATAAACAAAAAACTAAAATATTAACCCTACAAAATAAAAATAAAAAGAAGGTCGTATTTGCACTGTATACCTTCACATTTGACAAAAAATGTTGTATCTTGGGAAAATGAACACCTTTTCGAATGAAACAAAAGGCATTCTTAGTTGAAAACAACATTCTTGATGCAATAAAACAATATGTATAGGCCAAAATGATGTAGAAATATAATATCTCATAAATGTGGCAACATAAGCTTTGAGATATCTATCACCAACAGGAGCAATTCTTTAAGTGGGATTTAATACCATGTTTGAGTAAATAGGGTATTCCATACAAGGTGAACAACTTCAATAACCACTCAGACAACCAGATCAAAGATCACAACACCAATATTTTTATGTGTTTATAACCCTCTTAAAGGGAAACAATGCACAACCCTAGCCAATGTGACCACCTAAGGAAAATATTTTACATAAGAGAGTTTCCATGATCAATCATCAACCATGACCCTCCATACATTTTAAATAGAGATTATGGACCAATTAGGTGTTAAGCAATGGATCAACAGTTATTTGTATCGAGGAAAATATAAGTCGTCAAACCACCCTATGTCAAGAACATATCATGATCATCGAATTACAATGCAATTAATGCATATTAAAGAAGCACACTTTACCCAATAGACACACTAGACCAAGTTGAACTTAAAACTCCTAAATGTCTTACTATCCTAACATTATCAAGTAATAAATGAGATTCTTAACATGCACGCTCTAAAAGTGCTATAAGAATAAATAAATTTACACAAACTTTGAACAATGCTAAAACTACATATGCCTCCTTGAAGTCGCTAATCCAAACTGCTAAAATTGTGCAACCACTATCAGTCTAATTGCTTATGACCTAAAAAGGTAAACCACAATCTAATTACTAGCTCCCTTCCACTAATTGAATATGAGTCATCTATTTCATGTGCCAAGCACTCTAAAATTTTGCTATAACCCTAGTTGAACAAGAGTAGTTTGTAGTCATTGTGCACTATCATCTCTTCACCAAGAAGATAGCCTTCATAGCTTGATTGCTTACACCAAATGTACATTTCATGATCAGAACTAGGATAGTTGAGAATTGCACACGAATATTTCAAAAAAAGTAATGTGTGGCATGTCTCTTGTTTTGCATCAAGAATATGCCCAATGCATGCTCCAAAGAATCCACCTCTATCTCAAAATATTTGTTGAATATCAAGGAAAGTGAGAACCAAGGTAATAACTATGTTGTGACTGATCCTCAAATGCTTCAACCCGCATTTCTCCCCAATGGAATTAAATATTTAAAGTGGTTAAATGAATTGAAGGGTTGGGAAATATGGGAAATGTGCAATGTATTTGATTAATTTCTCATTCATATAAAACTATGATGGTCATGCAATGGAGACCAATTGATAATGTCTTCAATCATAATGAAGTAGTTGCTCAAACTTTCTTAATTTTATGTATTATACAAAGTAGACTAACTCAAGTTGAACAAATTTACACTTCAAGTTAACCAAGAATAATGGCTTGTAGAAAGCTTCTAAAAATTGGTTTAAACGGTGCAAGTCCTCCTTGCAAGTTTTAATGAAGACCAATATGTCAACCAAATACACATTAACAAATAAATTTAGATACAGTATCAACATTGTGTTCATCATCCTCATAGAGTTTGTGAAGGTGTTTGTAAGACCAAACGTCATCACTAACCACTTAAACAAGCATTGACAAGATTTAAAGTTCATCTTCCAAATGTCTTCCTCCTTAATGTAAATCAAGTGGTAGACAAATTTCATATTGAACTTATGAAATGATTTGCTCCATACAAATGATCTAACAAATCATTAATGTAAAGTGAAAAATATCAACCCTTAATCATGATTCTATTCAAAGTATAATTGATTCTTGCAACATTGCAATTTTGGCCTCCAACAACTCCTTCAAAAGCTTTAGGATATTAGAAAAAGAAGGTGCCAAACTTTTACCCAAACTTGTTATGCTACATAGGTGCATGACCAATGCCTGACCTTTCTTAAGTTTGATCCTACACACATGAGCATCCCATAATTTTGAAAAGAACTATTGATTGCGATCTACGTGGTGCCAACTCAACAAATCGATAAGCATATTATTTTGAATGCATCTATATAATGGTTCATATGTTTCCATTAAATTATGTGATGTATGAGGGTATGGAACTAACATTTAATAACAAGCACCAATATATCTATATACATTGATGTTGGTGGTAGTCATTGTTTAACTCCTCTATCATCTAAGTTAAAATGTACCATCACTCAAACAAAATCTCGATTTGACATGTTAAGTTTTTTCTATCTTATTTTAATGCTTAGAGGGTGATATTCATGATGAGGATCCCAATATAGGCAATGATTTTGATGATGTGTAGTACTAGTTATTTGTTGTAGCATGTTTTTTTTGGACTGTAGAGGCCATTTAGAGTCTCTTTGTTGATGTAGTTTTGGTTTAGAGATGGATTACAATCAATTCTATTTTGGTTATATGCACTAGTTATATAATTGGATTTGTATCATCATCATGTAAAATTGTAAATATTTTGGTTTCTAAATTCTAAAGAGATTTGAATCTTTGTCTATATAATGTGTCCTCCATGTCTTGTTTTCAATGCCGTCATCTCTCATGTCATACACTCATATTTCCATGTTATGTCCCATGTCATCGTGTTAGGTGACTTAACGGAGAAGCATAACATTTAGTGATTTTGGAATATAGATCTGAACATTTGTCATACTCCCCTCTTCATCTCTATCTTTGATTGTAATATTTTTGAACCTACACAATCATTCCACTACAAAAGAATAATATCATTAACAAATTGATCCTTAGTAATCCTATAACATAGTTCTATACTAGGAATAATATCTACATTTCAACAATATTTTGTGTTTAATTCACATTATTGTTTATGATTCTTTGTCTAGTCCTTAGAGAAAAGTTATACATATGTTCCTAATCCCTTCATTAGAGGAAATTTCAGCCTAAAAGTGCCCATGACATTTTCATGTAATTTCCATGTCATGATATGTAAACCAATCAAAATCCTTTAGATTTAAAAAAATGTACATGTAAATATTTTGGAGGGAAAAAAAGAAAGAAATATTTTTAATTGAATTTTTGGTTTATCTCCTTATATGTTTACTCAAATTTCAATTTTAAACACTCGTTAGATGCACAATTCAATTCTACATCCAACGAGTACCCATTATGCATACTTTTGAGAAGACTCACATTGATAAAAATCGAAGATACATTAAAAAAATGTGTTCAGGGTCTTCTCAAAAGTATGCATAATGGGTACTCGTTTGATGGACACGCTTTTTAATGTATCTTCTTTTTTAATCAATGTGGGTCTTCTGAAAAGCATGTATAATGAGTTCTCGTTGGATATGGAACTTAATTCTGCATCCAATGAGTGTCTACACTTGAAATTTGAGTAAACCTATAAGGAGATAAGCCAAAAATACAATTAAAAAAAAAAGTTTTCTTTTTTTCCCTCCACAATAAGTAACTTTTATTTTATTAGTTTAACTATTATTTTATTGTTTTTCCTTAGGAGGTCACTTTCAGGTTGAAATTTCCTCTAACAAAATTATTAATTTGTACTATTATAATCCCTTAATATTATTGTATATATTATTACAATTGCTTAATTTATTCTGCAAATACATTGTTCCACTATATTTTTATGTGCACATACTTTAGTTTTTGTCACTCACTTTCCTCCTCAATTAAGCACTTAGCCTTAAAGCCCTCGTTTATTCATTGAATAAGAATTTCCTTTCACTAAAAACTATTATTAGTGATATCTTTTTATAGTTATATTGTTCATATCATGACCAACCTATTGTGTTAATTTAGTACAACCATGTCTCACAGTGTTTCTAGTGTTGAGAAATCTAAGGGGAAGCTAGAATACATGATTTCTCTTACTTTGATAATTGATTGTGATGTATTTTTACTTAACTTGATTAACTTTCTTCTTTCACTTGATTATTATTAGTATTCTCTTCATCAAGCAACTACCAAACCATAAAGAACAACAAAGGACACTAGATATAGGCGATCAACCAGGTCTAAAACCTCTCCACTTGAGAGGAAAACCCACAAGAATTCTTCTCTTCTTATAGAATCTTCAATTGACGAATTTCAAGACCTATGACACTTGACCAAGACCCTCGAAGACCAAGTCAACCTTCCTTCTTGATTTTCATAGCTTCCAAAAACAAATTTCGACCTCCCAGCAACTTCTTCAGCAACTTTGACCCCTAGCAACAATTTCTGCAACTTTGATCTAGTAGATTCACGACTTTGACCTTGATGCAGCTTCACAGCTTCGACCTTGATGAGTATGAGTAAGGGTTGTGTTAGTGGAAGAGGGTGAAGATGCTTGTGAAGAAGAAGATGAAGAAGATGGTGGAGAGGGTGGAGGTTTATCTCCATTTCCATTACCTCCTCCTCAAGAGCCTTCTCCTTTGGGAGGTTTGGAACTTTTCCCTTGCAACCTAGTATTCCTCTTCATAGAGGACCTTTACCATCTTTGTCATATCAAAGAAAGCCTTTATGAAGGTCTTCTCATCTTTTGTCATGTTTGTAGGTTCTCCTTCATGAGACATGATCTCTGGAGTCTCAACTGCAACTCGAGGTTGCACTGGTGTTGGAGATTGTGGCAACCTTGCTCTCCTTCCCCTTGATCCAACTTCAGGGCTTCCAACCAGCTTCTCTTCTCCTCTTTTGAGTTTTAACCTTTTAAGCATGACATGAACTTGCAAACAGTTAAATCCTTCTTTCACAAAGCAAACCTAGATCTCTGGTACCAAAATGATATGATTTAGAATATTAGATTGTTGTGCTAAGATCCTCCTCAGATTAGAAACAAAATGTTTTCATTGTGCTTAAGGATTCATGAATTTTTGCAAGTGAAAAATGAGTTTTTATGTTAATTTTATGAGCAATTAAACATAAATAAGAGATTGAACAATAGCGTAAACATGTACAGAACATCATCAAAAACGCATTACAACAGGAACATGATAAAGGAGTTCACCCCTCTTGGGCTACGTCTCCTTGGTCCAGCTTCCAATGGCTTGGGCCTCTCTATTATGCTCAAAAGTGTAAAAAGATGTGTTTACAATGCTCAAATGCTTATAAAACCTGCTCCATTGAGTCCAGAATATCGAAAAATGGCTATCTAGCCTCTTTTTGCATCCAATTTGGTGGAAAACTAAAGAAGTTACGACCTCTCCTAGTTTTCCCAATATTCCCTCCACAAATTGCACCATTTCAGGCATGATCCTACAATTTCGCTCCAAAAAGCGCTAACTAGGCGAAAATTTCGTTGTGCGGCGGCCACAAGCTATCGGCATCGACAACTCCATCACAAATCACAATCGGCAAGAACCGGCGGGTCTTATGGTTTGTGAACGTGGAATGGGCAATATGCGATTACAATAAACGACGGACCTGACGAAACTGTCAATTGAAACCCATAATCTTATCGCATTCAAGATCCATCGCAAATCGCAATCGGCGGAGTCAGGGGGTAACATATATACGAGACTCTGCACTATGCAATCTGCGATTGCGATTATCGCATCGCAACCCGGTACACTAGGGGTCGATTTTTGTAGTACTTCCCTTCTACGATGTGCGATTGCGATTATCGCATTGCACCCTGGCTTGTTCTGGGGCCGATTCTTTAACGCCAACCCACCTGCGATATGCGATTTGCGAAATGTAGGGCCAATGGTGGCCTGCCACTTGGTGCTTCCCCATTCGCTGAAGAGTCCTGCCACGTCATCTTCTCCTGCCATTTGTCCAAGTCAAACCTGAACTTTGACTTGCTCTAACTTCTTCATATGAGTTTGGATTCGAGTGTCATTTGCACCGTTGGAATCAAAGTGACGAGCACTTCGATCTGAAGCTATGTTTATCAAGATTTTACCACTTTGAGTTTTAAGCCTAATTTTGAGCACCTGATCAATGGTGCCATTCAAAAATGTTGTTTTAACATCCATTTGATGTACCTTCCATTTCATGGATGCTGCCAGAGATATCAAAGATCGAATTGTGGTGTACCTTGTTGTGGGATCAACGATTTCTTCATAGTCAATGCCTTCTTCTTGAGAGAAGCCTCGAACCACGAATCTTGCCTTGAGTTTGTCAATGCTTCCATCGGTAGTGTGCTTGATTTTATATAACCATTTAGAGGTTACCACTGACTTGTCATCTGGTCTTGGGACAATTTCCCAAACTCCATTCTTCATGATAGATTGGTATTCCTCATTCATTGAATCTTTCCATTCTTGATGTTTGATTGCTTCTTCAAAGGTAGAAGGTTCTTTTTCAATGAGCTTTGATATGTGTGTTGCATATCTTGAGTATCTTTTTGGCTTCATGCTTTCCCTGAAAGTTTAGTTTGTCGTGTGACCTTCTGCTTCTTGAAGAGTGGATGTTAACCAATAAGGTCTTTTCCTTCCTTCATGGTGAGAGATTTCTTCTTCATTAGAAGCTTCCTCTTCAAACATAGGAAGATCCTCTTCATCAGAATCAAATGGGAGATCCTTGGATTTCTTGAAGGCAATGCTTTCATCAAAGATTGCATCTCTGCTTACTTCTATTTGGTGTCCTTCCTTTATGTAGATTTTGTAGGCTTTGGAAGAGTTGCTATATCCAACAAAGATTCCCTTCTTGCTTGTAGGATCTAGCTTCTTCCTTTTGTCCTTGGGAATGTGGATATATACTGGACATCCAAATATCCAGAGACGATCAATATTAGGTTTCTTTCCAGTAAAGACTTCTTCAGGAGTTATATTGCCAAGAGACCTGTGAGGACTTCTATTTTGAATATATATTGTAGTTTTTGTTGCTTCTTCCCACAAGAATTTTGGTAAATCTTGATCATGGAGCATAGCCTTGACACTTTCCTCTATAGCTCTATTCTTTCATTCAGCTACTCCATTTTGTTCAGGGTTGTAGGGAACAATGAGCTCCCTCTTAATACCAGCCTCTTTATAGAAAGAAATAAGTTCTTTGGAAGTGTATTCACCTCCATTATGGATCTTTATCTTTCTTTCTGTAATATTTTCTACCTCTGTCTTGAATTCTTGAAATTTTGTGAAAACTTCATCCTTTGTTTTAAGTAGATACACCCAAGTTTTTCTTGAATGATCATCAATGAATGTAACATAGTATAGATGACCTCCAAGAGATTTGGACATAGGCCCACATACATCAGAGTGAATGAGATCCAGAATCTCTTGGGCTCTAGATGTGCTGTTAGCAAATGGTTTCTTTGTACTCTTTCCCAGGGCACAACCTTTGCAGACTCCTTCATGTTCTTCTTTAAGATTTGGAATTCCATTTACAATGGAATTTAGGGTTGGTAGAATTTTGTAATGGAGATGGCCCAATCTTCTATGCCATAATTCACATGGGCTTATCTCAATGTGGACAAGTGCTTGATTTTGAGGAGATGAGAGTCTGTATAGTCTGCCTTCTCTAACTCCAATGACTCTAGATTTTTCAATGCTTGAATCTTTGGCCCAAACTACTACTTTACCATCAATAAAAGCAACTCTATCTCCCTTTTCTTCTAGAGATGAAACAAAAATTAGATTTTTGTACAAACCTGGAACATATAATATGTTGTTGAGATGAATGTTACCTCCACCTTCCAACGCAATTGATGTTGATCCAATTCCTTTGACGGGATAGCTTTTGTTGTCACCAAGCTCCACTGAGTATGAAGATTTTCCTTTAGATAAGGTCTTGAGTTGCTTGTGATACCCAGTCATATGCCTTGAAGCTCCGTTGTCTATTACCCATATGTTTTCATCTTGGAATGTTCCAGAGAGAGCTGAGAACAATCCTTCATTTCTTGAATCTTTTGAGTCTTGAGAAGAGAAGAATTTACTCCATACTATTTTGAAGTATTGCTTGATTGGTCCAGCTAAAGATGAGCACTTCTTTACCAGCTTTTCTATGGTATAGTTGATCTCCTTCATGCCCTCTTTGAACCATAGCTCTGATACCATGTTGAAGAATCTAGGGAAAATAATGGCTTAGTGATTCTTCTTCAAACTTATTGATAACGTTTGTGTTGTCTTTCTCTTCTATATGCTTATCTTCGTTATGTTAGTGTGTTCTTCAAACAGTTATCAAAATAGAAGATCAATAGTAGAACATGTACACAGTATGTTGGCTCCAAGCCAGGGCAAAACCTCTCCTCTTGAGAGTAAAACCCTTGAATCTCTTCTTATAGATGTTTAGTGTATGAATACCAAGACCCTTGACAAATCTTTGACTAAATATTACCTTCAATATGTTTGTCACTATCCCTTGCACTATCTGACCTTTGTTTCACAGTCTTTAGCCTTTACTGCACTCCTTCAGATTTCGGCCTCCTTATGCATTTGTCTTCTTAACACAGTTCACTGCTTCTCGGCTACCACAGTTCTTCACTTGACAGTGTGTTGAGTTCTTCGTTATGCTGGGAGTAATACAACAGTCTTGAGTATAGATCATCTGTGTTTGAGAGACAAACATCAACGAGAGACAGTCCTTACTGTGATGATTTCTTCATTGGATAGATTGTGTTCTGCACTTCACCAAGAGATAGACTTCATCGAGAGACAGACTTGTTATCCGAGCTTCTCCGAGTTACTACAATTCTGTGTCTTCCTTCTTCACTTTTTCTTCTTCAGAGATGATCTAAAGTTCTAAGCTTGTAATGCCACAGCATGCGTTATGTATATGAGTTAGCGTTGACCTATATTAGGTCGACATGTGAGCCATGAGTTGGGCCGACTTAAGGAGATCATTGTTTTTCATTTTAGGCCAACTTGTAAGGGATAGTGACACTTATTCATTTGAAGCGTAGATCTTTTTGACATGACTTCCATAATATTTATGTTAAGACACAAAATCCTAAAGACATCAAGAAGATGTCCTTGACCTATGGTACACACATCTTGCTCATCAAACCCATGATGCAAGGAATAATAAATGTTTCTTTTCATAATATTATATTTACAAGTCATAATGAAAACCGAACCTAGTTACGTTTTCCTCAATGCTTGAGATCTGATGTGCGAGCTTTCAAACCCTTCTTTTGATAAGCTAGGGTTTTGAGGTCTTCTTTGCTTGTACTTTGTCATTGTGATTGTCTTCTTGATGGTACGATGTCAATTTTTTGTCTTTCTTGATACTCCTTTTGATAGTCCTTCTTTTAGCTTCTTTTCCTTGTCTTGTCACCTTGGCTCTGATACCATGTTGAGAAATCTGAGGGGCAGATAGAGTAAATGATTTCTCTTAATTTGATAATTGCTTGTGATGTATTTTTACTTAACTTGATTAGCTTTCTTCTTTCACTTGATTATTATTAGTATTCTCTTCATTGAACAACTACCAAACCATAAAGAACAATAAGACAAAGGACACCAGATATAGGCGATCATCCAGGGCCAAAACCTCGCCACTTGAGAGGAAAACCCACAAGAATTCTTCTCTTCTTATAGAATCTTCAATTAACGAATTCCAAGACCTATGACCCTTGACCAAGACCCTCCAATACTAAGTCAACCTTCCTTCTTAATTTGCACAACTTCCAGCAACAAACTTCAAATTTCCAGCAACATCGACCCCCAACAACAATTTATGCAACTTCGATCTAGCATATTCACATCTTCGAACTTGATGCAGCTTCGACCTTGCAGCTTCACAATTTCAACCTAGAAGCAGCTTCACTACTTCGATCTTGCAGCTTCACAACTTCAACCTAGAAGCAGTGTCATAGCTTTGACCTTGCAGATTCACAGCTTCGACCTTGCAACTTCACAACTATGACCTATAAGCAACTTCAAAATTTCATCTTGCCCGGAAATTGTAGAAACCCTAACACAAGAGAGAGAGAGAGGCCCAAAACTTCGATCTTTTTCTTCTTCTTTCATTTCATCCTTTTTCATCTTCTATCTTAGGAGATCGAACTTGCTTGAGGGTGTGTCCAAATGAGGATGAGTTCCTTCTTATTTATAGGATTTTGAGGGGTACAAATTGCTATCCTTAAGCCAACTTGTCCCTTCATGTAGGCCAACTTGATCTTTGCACCATGGGGAGGTCTTGGAGGGTCTTTTGACTCAAATAATTTTTTCTTTACAATATGTAACATTGGCAAAAGGGTCTTTCATACATTATAATGACTCAATTGACTTTATAACAAACCTAGAAGCACTCAATGGGTGCTTGACGTAAAAATAAATCTCCCTTGAGCATGAAACCCATGCCTCAAGAATAACAATAAATTTATTTTCTTCTTTTCATTAAATACATAAAATCATCATTACATATGTCATTATGAAGACTGAACCTAGTAACATATTTCAACACTCTGTATCCCATGAACGATTGAAAGATACTGCATGACAAAGTATTGATCCTAACCTTAGCTAGGTTCAATGATCTGGGATCTCATGCACTCTTTGCCTATTCATTTTTGACTTGTTAGTACTATTCAAGTACAACGCTCATTTTGCATGGCTATTTAGACATGGTCTAAATACCAAGGGTGCCACATCGATCTAACTACCCATATCTAAACATAGTTACCAACTTAACAATAATTATGATATCAATAAGACCTCTAATCTTGAAAACCTATAATTTTGCATCAAAATCACTAAAATCAACCCATAGCCTAAAGAACTTCATACTATTCAAAACACAAACTTAAAATAAACACTTCTTTAAAATTAATTTCTACCTCAAACATGTTTTTCTTAACTTGAAATTTTAATATATGTGTGAAACTATATTGATATTGTAATACAATTAATATTATTATCTTTCCTTCTTTTTCTTTTCCAAATAACATTATGAGATTTTTAAAAATTAAATGGAATAAAAAAACATTTATAATAATATTTATAGTTTATTTAAACTTCAAAAAACAAAAACAAAACCAAACGCTATTAAAAAATAAAATTAAATTAAAAAAAAATTGGTGCCAACCATTATTTTCCACTAACAACTTTAATTTATCCAACTTAGAAAAATAATATAGAATTAATTAATTTAAAAAATATAGTGATTCTAAAACCTAATTATCTGTAATATTGATATATTACTTATTAAAGAGGAAAAACAATATCATAATTATTTTTTTATAATTAAGATGTAATTATCCACATGATTTGTCAATTAAGTAATATTATCAAATTATTAAATTAATTAGTTTGTATTCATGAAATTTAACAATATATAGTTTTGATGTAGTGATGAATTGTAAAGTATATTTCATTTGTTTTATGAAAGTGAATTTTTTTTAAGTTTTTTTTTTTGAAATTTTTATTTATAAAGTAATTTTATTGTAAAAATGATTCACTTGTTTTATAAAAGTGGTTCATTTCATAAAAAAAATTATTTGTAAAAATAAGTTTATAGGTAAAGTTAGGGAGGGAAATAATATTTTTTTTTTATCAACATCCATTACCACATGTATCAACTTTTATTTGTCCTGTGGCTCTTGCATGTCGTTAATGTCTTATTTTAAAGAGGCCATAACTTTCACATCTATAATCTCTTTTCAATGTCGTTTTTTTAAACAACTTTTTTTTTAGAACTTTCCATCGAGACGGTTAGTTTTAGCTTTTGAAACCATATTATCTGCATATTTTAACGTGGCCACTCCAAGTGAACTTTTTCATATCATTACCAACTACTTCTCATGGAAATCCTAGATGGAGGATGTACTAGGAAGTAAAGAATTGTACCAAATTACTTTGGGACAAGAAAATGCCCTCATTGATGTTGATAAAAAAGCCAAATGGAATTATAAGAATAACAAAGTACATGGATTAATTGAAATGTCCATTTCTCCCGATTTATGATTTAATATTCAAGGAATCAATGTTTCGAATGAAATCTAGGAGAAGTTGCAAAAGATATATGATGAACCTAACATCATTAGATGTCATCACCTTGAAAATCAAAGCATAACTTTAAGTCCTAATGATTTCTCTTGCATTGATGATTACTTATATAAGTTTAAAACACTTAGGCATTTGCTTAAACATTGTCAGGTTAATCTAGATGCAGAACATTGCATATATATTATCCTTTCAAAGCTTTGTTCTACATATTCTATTTTTGTATCTACATTTTATGCCACTAGAGAAGCTATGGAGTTGACTATAAAATACCTTCTCTTGAATGTTTTTGTGACTCTGATTAAAGAGCAATTCAAGTTCTTGCATATTGGAGCGATTGGCATTATTGGTACATCTAACAAGGCTCTAGTGGCCCAACAGAAAAATAAAACCAAGCATCCAAAGAAGCAACCACAAGCAAAACAAGGGTTCTAAACCCCCTCAATTAGCCTCTACTCCTAATGGTGATAAAAGATTCAAATCAAAGAGTAAGAAGACTAATAGACATTGCAACTATTGTGGGAAAGAAGATCATCAAAAATCCAAATGTTTTAAAAAGATAGAGGCCTTGGAAGTAGCAATGAAGAAGCACACCATCAACCTTGACTATTCTTCTACTACTTCTCATGGACATGCACTTTCTATTCTAGTTTTCCTTCAATGCAACTTCTACTTCTTTTGATGAATGCATTATTTCTTCAGGAGCATCTTATCATATGGCTAAGGATAAAGCCATTTTTTCTACTCTTAATGATTGTAACACCAAACAAATATTTGTTGGTGATGATAGATCTCTTAGTGTTGTAGGGTCCAAAATAGTTCAAGTTGATAATGATTATTTCAATGATGTATTGTGTTCCAAGTATTTCGTACAACCTTCTATTAGTATATTAGATCACTCATTCAAGGTAACACAATAGAATTTTCAACTCACCAAGTTGTAATTAAGGATTTAAAAGATCCTAAGCATGTCCTTGCCACTAGAATAGTTGATGATATTACCCAATTGTACAAGTTTGACAAATTTGGGTCATCATCTTTTCCCTTAGTTTTTATTGCTCATAGTGATCACTTGAAAAGGATTTGGCATAAGTGATTTGGTAATCTAAATTATCGCTCACTACAACAACTATGTAATCGAAATATGGTGACTGGTCTTCCTCTCGTTTCTTACAGAGATGGTGCTTGTGTCGATTGTGTTCTTAACAAACATCATGGGGACAATTTTGACAAACATGTCCCTTGACATGCCTTAGCAACTTTACAACTTGTTCGCAGTGATTTATGTGATCCAGTTTCTTCTTCTTGCTTCTCTAGGTTCAAGTAATTCTTAATTGTCGTTAATGACTTCTCCAGACAACTTAGGTTTATTTCTTAAAACATAAGAGTGAATTTTTTTACTTGTTCTTGGCCTACAAGGCCCTTGAAGAAAAACAATCTAGACAATAATTACGAAGGTTAAGAGCAGATAATGGAGGTGAGTATCTCTACAATAAATTCACAACTTACTGCACTGCACAAGGCATTCAAATGCAACATATTGTTCCATATACACCATAACAAAATGGTGTTGTTGAAAGAAAGAATCATACATTAAAAGAAATGGTTAATTGTATGATTCAATCTAAGGGATTAAGTCTTCATTATTGGGTAGAAGCAATAAACTATGAAAATTACATAGTAAATCGCACTCCCACAAAGGCTTTAAGCAATATAACATTAGAAGAAGCATGGACTTAAATTAAGTCAAATGTAAGTCACTTTTGTATCCGTGGTAATGTAGCATGGGCTCACATTCCTGATGAAAAAAGGAAAGCCTTACATCCTAAAAGTGAGAAGTATATTTTTGTTGGATATTTTGAAGATGGGGAAAGTTATAGACTTCTTCAACCTCACTCCAATGAAATAATCATTAGAAGAGGTTAAATTCGATGAAAAACTCTTGGCCTACAAGACAAATTCAACAAGTATCCCCTCTTTAACTTGCAAACCATCTTCGAAACGTATGCCACCTTCTCGTCCTATTCTAGTTTCTTCTTCAAATGATGAAATTGATGATGAAAATCCACTTTTGTCTCCTCACATTGCTCCAAATAAGTCCATTGAACATGACCCTGCACCAACACCACAACTTCCAAAATGGGCTCATTCAACACACAAAGCCACTGGTGACCTTGTTGGTGATCCTATAAATCAATGTTGTACTCATTCACGATTCCAGTGACCTTCCTTTCTTATCACTCAAGTTTCAGAGACACATAATCAAGAAACATTTTTAGAAGCTTCAGGTCATCCAAATTGGGAAACAAGAATATTGTTCCTAGATGGCGAATGATACTTGGGAACTTGTACCTCTTCCAAAAGGAAGAAAACTTATCAGATATAAATGGGTATATAGAACTAAGTATGCATCAAATGGGAGTGTTGAAAGACATACGGCTCGGTTAATTGCTAAATAATTCTCTCAAGTTGAAGGCATGGACTACAATGAGACCTTTGCCCCTATCAACAAAATGAATTCCATCTGCCTTCTCTAGCCCTTCTTGCCTCATGTGGATGGAAGGCCCATTAGATAGATGTTAAATTCATCTTCTTGCATGGGGATCTACAAGAATAAATCTACATGGAACAACCTCCTAGTTATGTTCAAAGTGACTCCAACCTTGTTTGTCACCTTAAGAAATCTCTCTATGGTCTTAAACAAGCTCCTTAAGCTTGGTATGCAAAAATGGATAGCTTTCTTCTTGATGTTGACTTCTCTATATGTCGTTCTGACCCCACTATCTACACCAAGAAAGTAGGAAGCCATCTCATAATCCTTGTTCTTTATGTTGATGACTTTATCCTCACTAGTAGTGACCCTAAAATTTTAACCCAATTGAATTCAAGCCTTGAGAAGAAGTTTGACATGACAAACTTAGGATATTTACATTATTTCCTAAGCCTCCAAGTTTTTCAAACTTGGGAAGGAATTTCTCTTCCCCAATCTAAGTATGCACATGACCTTCTTCATCATTTTCACATGGAAGATTGTAAACCAACCCCTTCTCCCTTGTAGTCGAAAGTCAAACTCACTGCCACCTGCACTACACCTGAAGTTTATGCCACTTTGTACTGTCATTTAGTTTGTAGCCTCTTATATTTGACTCATACCCATCATGATATTTCCTTTGTTGTCAATCTTGGTCCCAGGTATATGCAAACACCACATGAAAGTCATTAGAAAGCAACAACAAGGATAATTCAGTATATTTGAGGTACATTTCAGTTTGGGATACATTACGATTCAAGGGGACTACTTTGTTGGTTGGTTTCACTAATTTAGATTGGGTTGGAAACCCTAATGATCGGTGGTCTACTGTAGGTTAGGCTTTTAGTCTTGGTTCTAGACCTATCACTTGGGCATGTAAAAAACAAAAAGTCATTACCCTTTCTTCAATAAAAGCAAAGTACAGAGTAGCAGTTAAAGAAAGTCAAGAAGTCTTATGGCTTCGACAAATCCTTTCAGAGTTTGGATTCCAGTAGCAGCATCCGACCACCCTCTTGTGCAACAATCAAAGTGCCATCAAGCTTGCCAAAGATGTAATTCAACATCAACACGAAAAACATATTAAGCTACAAATGCACTTCATTAGAAAATTCATTCATGATCGAGTTATTGAAGTGCACTTTTTCCCTACAGATGATCAAGTTGCAAACATTTTCACAAAGTCTCTTATAGAAGTGAAGTTTTCTAAACTTCAATCTATGTTAGGAGTTTAGGAAGTTGTCATTAAGGGGGTATAGGCTCTAATGCCTCCTTCCTTCTCCTATTGTGTCACCTTTGTAAATCCTTCAATCTTATCCCAAGTTGTTCTTAAGGGGGGTTGTTAGGATATTTAGACACTTAACAATTAGTTAAGTTCAACTTGGTCTATGTGTCTATCAGGTAAATGTGTGTTTCTTAGTATTTCTTTAGTGTGTATTAGTTTCATTACAATCTAATTGTCGTAATATGTTCCAGACATAGAGTGACTTGACGGCTCATATTCTCCTTAATACTAATAATTATTGATATGTGGCTTAACAACCAATTGATCCATGATCTTTATTTAAAGGGCATGGAGGGTCATGGTTGATGATCAATTATGAGCTCTCTTATGTAAAATATTTTATTTTGCATTAATAAAATTGCCTCAAGTAGTCGTGTTAGTTATGTGTCACTAAATCATTAAAGGAGTAAGCATGCATCATTGAATTCTCTAGAAGAAACTTGTTTTGGTATGGCATCATAAATAGAAGCATGTGATAGTAGCATATTTAGAGTCTACATGAATTGCTTTGTAGAAATCATCTGAGAATGAGAAGTTTGGGACCATTTTGCATAATGTTCATCCATATATTATCTAACATTATATTAGAGGTAGTCATTTTGCTAAGATGAATCCTCAAGATTCTATAAGAACCATCATTTTGGAGGTCCTTGGAAAATCGTTATGACAAGGATTATAATATATTCCATATTATATGGAAGCAATACTCTTAAAAGGATGAAGAAATGCAGTTGGTCAAGTTGCAGACTCATTGTGGAATACATATAGCTAGATGATTGTGTGAAAGATTAAGAATGCATAAAGTAACTTTTGGATAAGATTCATATAATCCTATAAGAAAAGTTAGTCATAAATTATGCATAGTAAATCTTTCATTTGGTTATATGATGCCTATAAAGATGAATTTGACTTACTCTAGAATGGATAAAATATTAAGACTTTCTCACTAGAATATATATTAGTGATCAATGTCTAGTATAATCTTTGATCCTTGGGCACTCTGATGCATGAAGGACGATTCATGTGGAGATGGACCTTGAAGATGTTGATGATGAGAAAGTTGTCACAATGAGGTAAGTCTGATGTTAATAATTATTATTGGTTATTTGGTTAACATATTGTTTTGCTACTTGGAAGGATGTTGTAGGAACACATGATGACAATTGAAGCAAGTTCAACTGTATGGATCGAATACATGAAGAATGTTGAAGTTATGTGTCACTAAACCATATTGGTGCTCCAAACAAATCATGAGGTTGGAAAATTGTGTAGGATCTTAGTCTAGAGTTAGATCAAATAATTATAGTAATCATACAGATAAGAGTTGAAATAAGGACATATTTTCCTTGAGGAGGAAGAATCGTTGGCTTGTGCTTTTAATAAATCTAGAGGTTTTTATACAACTAGGTTGGGATATGTAGTGATGAATATGTCCAATCCACAAGGGAAATCTAGTGCTGAAAGAAAGTATCGAATCAAGTGCTCAAAAAAACTAGGATATTTCTATGGTTAGCTTTCAAGAATAACGCTTTAACTTAGAAGATATTATAGAAAAGGGGGAAACATGGCCCACATATGTGTTATTTATGTAGATCTAAGTCGAAAACTATTTCTCTCTTATTAATTTTTTATCCATATGTAAAAAAAGTTCGGAAGATGATAGAGAAATGGAAGGTACAACTAATGTATTGAATGTAGTTACTATACTAATTTGTGTTTATAAGAACAATTTGGTAATGATGGTTTAAAGGAGCATAGATCACTTCCCTATCTCATTTGTTGGGATATATGAATAGCAAGGAATTCTACTATTTTTTAAGAAAAGAACAAACCTCCTTTCCAAGTTGTTTCTCATGTAAACGCTATTATATCCAACTTCAAAATGAACTAGAATCGTGTGCTCCCTTGTTAAGTGGGTGATTTAGCTATCGACAAATCAATTCCATGGGCCTTTTTTGATGGGGCGATGTAGAAGAATCGAAGTTTTAGTAGTGCTACGAGATTATCTTCCTCTCTAATTCACATTACATTAAATAGAAAGATGGACTTGATCCAAGATCAAGTAATTACACTAAGCTCCATGCTTTGAGGTTGCTTTTAAAGTTTTCTCTAGAAAAGAATGTAACACATTCACAAATTTTAGGAGATTCTACATTAGCTATAAATTGGATGAATGGTTGTGCGACACTTCATGATGTTTAGCTCAAGCCTACGGTGGACTTCGTATGGGAGGTATTCACATATTTTAATGTTATTTCATTCACTCGCGTTTAATGGAAGTTGACTTAGGATGCAGATGAATTATCAAAGATTAGATAATTGCTGGAGGAGAGTACAATGTTGATGGAAGAATTCATTGTGAGAGGTGTTCATGTCTTTTAATGTTATTTTTTTCACTCATGTTTATGGGAGTTGAGTTAGGATGTGGATGAATTATCAAAGGATAGATAGCCACTAAAGCAAAGTACAATGTTGATGGAAGAATGAAACAAATGATCAATTGTCTTGTATAGTTCAACTACTTTATAATGTTATTTGTTGAGATAACTCTTTCTAGTGTATGTTTTGGTGTTTTTGGGGAACATTGTTGAATTTTTCTACAATGGACGTTTTTTTTCGTAAGTTTTGTGTTACCTTTCTATTCTATTTTCAAAAACATCAACATGCAAGTTTTACATCCAAATCCATCAGGATCAGAATGGCCTCAACCTGCCCATTGGGAAACCAAGTCTGTTGGCAATCTGACTGCATTATAGGCTAATCAAAACTTAAAAAGTCTGAGATTGTCTAGCATCGCTATATATGCCTGATTGTCTTTGATTTTCCTATTAACTATATACCTATACATAAAAAATTGTAGGGTTATCATAGTGACATCTCAAAATTTTAAAAAGAAACATGTAGATTATCAAATTACTCATCAAAAGAGTCTATGGGCATCAGATCTTTCGCACTGGAGCCTGGAAGTTATGTTTGAGGGAGGCACAGGATGTGCTTCTCTATGCGGTTGAGGCGAGCATTTTGAAGCTGGATCTGATGTTGGATGAGTTGAAATTCCCTGTGAATTTCCTGCAATTCGGGAATCTCCTTGGATGGACTAGCAGAGAAGGCCATCATTGCTTTTGTCACAATATTTTTCATTATCTAGTATAGGTACATTGTCTATTGAAACAGGGAATATCGTCCTCGTGAGTGACCAGGGTCTGTGATTAGAGATTTCAATTCTGCCATGTCCAAATCAAATTTTCTACTTGTTGTTTTAGATCTATCACCCATCCAGAGATATGTTGCTAAATTTGTGGAGGCGTAATGGCCTAGAAAGCCAAAACAGCGTCTCAGATCAAGCTTGAAATACCACAACACTCGTCGCCCCCTAATCTGGCCCAGCTGGGGTTTCCTACCCTCCTATCTAGCTCCGTTATTCTGGCTTCAGCTCCGGCTCCAGCCCCCCGTCCAGTGACCTCATTGCGAGAAGGACAAGCCATGATATTAAACTATGAACTACACAGGTGCCCTTGAATCTGGAAACTAAGAAACCATTGTATTGCTACCCAGGAATTCGTCTGAGGTTAAGACAAGCTCGCAAAGAGGCGGCCTAGTGTGGCAAGCTTACGAATTCGGGAACAGAGCGACCATGTATAAGTAACATAACATAATGCGAAAGGAAGATAAGCAAAAGGCCCATGCAACCAACTTTTTCTCTCTGAGTTGACCAATCCACGAGGTAACATCCCACCCACATTCCCCCTTTGTTTACATACTCTCCTTGAGACAGGGGTTATGGCCATGCCATGGGATTTTCTCTTCGAAATACCCCATGACGGTCCATACATATAATTTAAAACATAGAAAAACCCTCGATAAAAAACCCCTATATGAAAAACATTAATCAAAACCCCAGGAATGATTTGGGTATGCACATACAGTAACGATATCATGATGCCATAAGAGAGAAATATTATAGAGGTAGACCATCCACTTGCTAGAATAGTGCATACTTGCCCTCCAAATTACCAGGCCTTTTCCATAACTAACTCATAGTGGCATCTTAGAAACAATCCTCTAACGAATTAAGAGGATACAAATGAATAAAGTGAGAAAGGAGAGGTTGGGGCAAGTGAAAAGAACATACACGTAGCCGATGCTTGCAGCCTAAGGAGTGAACCTGGACTGGAACAAACCTTTTACATTCACCCTTGAAGATACAGAGAGGCGGTAAAAAGCTAGACCATACCCAGCTGGGTTCTCTGTACAATACCTCAGAAGAGTTGCATCTAGAAGGACCTCACACCATCTCTCCCCTTCATTCCTATTATTTGTCAGCTTGTGCATGTAGTGAATTGAATGAGGGTTGCCATCCGACCACCCTATATTATGAAACATAATGTCTCTAATCATGGTGTGTTTTCCATTACCGCCATTTCGCTATCACTCGCCCCGATCAGGGGTTTTTTTATGATGGATGTTTGAAGGTTCTTATAAAAATATTTTTTTTTCAACCCTATAAGAGCTATAACAGTGGATAGGAGATATTTTCTTTTTTTCATTTAAGTTGTTCCTTATGAATGGACAGTAATCATTGAAGACAATCTTGTGACAAGCATAGGAGATAGGAAGTTAAAATTCTAGTTTGTGTTGTAGAGTGAGTTTGATGTTTATCATTTGTCGATCTCTTTGATTTGGTCAAGTTGTGCTTCCATGCGTGGAAAGTAATTTCAATTCTCACTAGAATAGAAATCACGTTTTTTTTCTTAGATTGAAATGTATATAAATATATAGATATGCATGTGAATATATGTATGTATGTCTCACACACACGCACACACACACACATATATATAGCTCGATGGACTAGCTACCTCTACAGTGTGCTTCACCCAATGTCCCTAATAGGTTAGGCATTGTAATCAACATCAACAAGTTTAAACTAGGCACCATTCATGAAAAGTGAAGTGTCAAAGGGTCTCCTACGAGGTTTTCAACAAAAAGCCTCATGAGGAAACTAAACAGATGCTTCCCCACATTCATGGGCAACATCATATTCCATAAAAATAAAAATAAAAACTCATGTAGAAACCTCATGAAAACTAAAGAAATGCTTCCAACATTTATGGATAGCATCTCTAGTATACTCATCAACATAGATTGTCACTCCTCACTCAATGGGATTTGAGCAATATAATTATCGACACAAAACTACTCAATCCCTAGCAACATTGACAACAGTTGATTGGGTTAGCTACATGCGTGAGCACATACATACATATAGCCCTCAGGGTTAGCATGATTAGTAGATGTTTTTGTGTTATTTCCACTAGTTGTTGGATCAAATTTCATTAAGTCAATTGGAGTTACTAGCCCCTATACTAGTGGTAAATTTAGGGAAGAAAGGGAAAAGTACAACACAAGACTAACCTTATCTGAGGATGAGGTAGATTAGTTTCATGGAAAAAAATGCATGCACACATACATATATTTGTGTGTGAGAGGACTTGCTCAATTGGTAGAAATGAGGTGCTAGAGTAGCCTCCATCTATATTCAAGTAAATATATCTTAATTTGAAAAACAACAAAATGTTATCAAAATATAAATCATTTTTTTTGTAAGTTTGGTAGAACTACATCTTCATCATGTCCAACTTCTCACCCTGATCGGGGGGACAGCACAAGATTTGAACCTAAGACTTTCCGTTCGGTGAGACTTCATTTCCACAACCATTGCCAATTGAGATACCCCAAGTGGACAAAATATAAATCATTATGCTAATTAAAAAAAAAAAAAAAACCATTATTAAAAAAAAATACTATAAGTTTAATGATGTGATTTCCAGCCGAGTATGGTAGAGATGATATAATATAATATAATGTAATGTCTTGTAAACATTTTGACTAGATCAAAATAAAATTAAAATTAAAATAAAATAAAATAATTATAATTATCAATAATACATTTTCACTAGTCAATTTACATAAAAATAAAAAATAAATTAAATGAAAAAAATAAAATATAAAATATAGAATTAATAACTATATTTATTATCCAACCTAGATCCATCTTAATTCTAAATCTACCAAGTGCTGAGAGATCAAATCTCTTTTTACTTTAAAAAAGGTTTGTATCTCAAAATATTTGATCCTTCTCGGCACTTGCTAGATCCGAAATTTAAATAAATTTTATTAAATAATTTTGATTAAAACGTGATGCCATTACTTTTTTAAAATAAATTTATTTATTTGTTAAAGTACAAAAGATTTTGTTTTTTAAACGAGGGAAGATTTGATTTTTCTTACTCAAGGTGATTTTTCTTACTCAAGGTCCACTCTTATATAGGGATAGGGATAGGGATGTTTTAGTTTTAAGTGAAAGTTTGCTCATATTAGTTTAATTTTAAAAAATTATAGAAAAATGTTTTAATTAAATTCTCGAATAAATATAACATTTCCAAGGTCTACACTTATATAGGGATAGGGATGTCTACTCTTATATAGGGATAGGGATATTTTAGTCTAAGTGAAATTTGCTTATATTAGTTTAATTTTAAAAAATCATAGAAAAATGTTTTAGGTAATTTTAAAAAATTATAAAAAAAATGTTTCAATCAAATTCTCGAATAAATATAACATTTCCAAGGTCTACTCTTATATCCTAACATTTCCAAGGTCTACACTTATATAGGGATAGGGATGTCTACTCTTATATAGGGATAGGGATATTTTAGTCTAAGTGAAATTTGCTTATATTAGTTTAATTTTAAAAAATCATAGAAAAATGTTTTAGGTAATTTTAAAAAATTATAAAAAAAATGTTTCAATCAAATTCTCGAATAAATATAACATTTCCAAGGTCTACTCTTATATAGGGATAGGGATGTTTTAGTTTATGTGAAAGTTTAAAAAATTATAGAAAAATGTTTTAGGTAAATTCTCAAATAAATATAAGATTTCCATTTTTTGAAATTTTGATTTATTAAAGATAAAAGAAAAGATTTTATATTTTAGTGAATGTAATTTTTAATGTTATTAATTAAAAAACTTTAAAATAAAAATTACTTTATAATAAAAAAAAATTGCTAAAATGATTTAGTCTAAATGATTATATCTTTTCACCTTAAATTATTTTATAATAATTATAATTTTTTTCCTAAATAATTACACTTTTTTTTTGCTAAAATGATTTAGTCTAAATAATTATATTTTTTTGGTCTAAATTATTGTATTAAAAATTCTTAGCAGATATTTATGAATAATTTGTTTTAGGGGAATTTTGAGGTTTAAGATGGGCCTTTTAAGGAAATTATAAAATAGTAGTAATAAGATTACATTACATCATCAAATTTTAGAGACAACCAAAAAAAAAAAAAAAAAAAAACCCCTTAATTTTTTAACTCGTATTTTCAACTTATCCCCCTATGGGTTTACTCAAATTTCGAGTGGAAACACTCGGTTAGATGTAAAATTTGATTCCTCATCCAAAGAGTATCCATGTTGCATACTTTCAATGAACTATATTACACGAAAAATGAGAAATACATCTAAAAAAAAGCATGATTGCAATCACATTTTTTCATGTATTTCTCATTTTTCGTGTAGCAGGGTCCATCGAAAATATGCAACATGGGTATTCTTTGGATGAGAAATTAAATTTTGCATCCAACAAGTACTTCCACTCGAAATTTGAATAAAAACCTAGGGAGATAAGTTGAAAATACAAGTTGGAAAAAAATAGTTTATTATTTTATTAATTTTACTATTTTTACTTTTTTACTCCAAAAATGGTGAATCATCCCATAGTTGACATCATCATTTTAAAATCTTAAATCCTACTGGTTCTTATAAAATTTATTTTGTTTGTACACTTTTCTTAGGAAGTCCATTTTAAACTTCAAAATTCCCCTAATTGTTAGATATCATGATCATTATTAAAATATGGACAAATTTTAAATTTTCTAAAATCTTATCTATCTTACTTATCATTATATTTAAAATAAAAAGGGTTTCTAATAAATTTCCCAATAATATATATTTTAACTCTAAATTATTATATTAAAAAATCTTATATTTATAAATAATTAGTTAGATATCATGATCATTGCTAAAATATATACAAATTTTAAATTTTCCTAAAATCTTATATATCTTACTTATCATCATATTTAGAATAAGAGAAAGTTTCTAATAAATTTCCCAATAATATATATTTAGTTAAAAATTAATAATAATTATTCTTTTTATAATTGTTATTTTTAAATAGAATTCTATTTATTCAATTTCAAAGATATTGTACTTTCAAATTTTTCTAAATTAATTTTTAAAATTAATTTAGAACTTTGAGTAGTACTATTAAAAGATATTGTACTTCAAAATTAAATTTTTTAAAACAATTTTTTAAAAATTAATTTATAACTTTGAATAGCACTATTTATTTTCAATAGATATCATTATTTATTTTCGATAGATATTGTAATTTAAAATTGAATTTTATGAAATAATTTTTTAAATTAATTTAGAACTTTGAAAGTATTAATTTTTTTTAATAATAAAAAAATATTATAAAATCAATTTTTTGAGAAACAATTTTTTTAACGAAACTATAATTTTAAAAATTATTATTTAATTTGCAATCACAGGAGGGAATTATCTTGAATCCCGAAGAAAACCAAGTTGTAAAGTACTCGTGGGTCTCAGAGAGAGGACAAACAATCTGGCCGAAATGTACAAGCTCTTGTTTGGTCTTTAGTTGGCTAAAGATAGGGAACTTTCCAAGATTGTCATCCTGGAAGACTCTCTTATCACCATACAACATTTACACAATGGCACTCTCCCAAAGAACCATTTAAGTCTTCTTCTCCAAAGAATCCTTAACATCTTGGATTCCTTTCTTAGGCAGACCTACTTCCATATCCCGCGAAATCAAAACAAAGAAGCTAATGAACTAGCAAATCACTCCTATCAACTAGAGGTAGGTCAGAGTGTCGTCAACAGCAAGACCAAATGGAAAATTATCCCATGATGAACATCATGTAGATCCTTATTCTTGTTTCATTTTTGGTTTTCATAAGATTGGGAGCATAGAGGATTATGTTGAGGGGGTCCTTAAGGTTCATTCACACCTGACTATTACCCCCTTTAGCAATTTGATTAACCCATTTATGGATTTGTGGTGTGGGTCAGTTGTCAAAGCTAAGGTGGCAGGTTGTGTAGATGCATGCCACGTGCCTCCTCTTCCATTGCATATGGTGATATCAATGATGTTATGTGACTGTGATGATAGTGTTGCAATGACCGCAGGAAGAGGTTTTGTTTCTCGCATGTGTCACTGGTTTCTACCCTAGAAAACAATCCTCTCAACTTCGGCCTAGACTCCTCGTACACAGCACTAGAGGCTCCCTTTCTTGTCACTTGATCACCCTTTTTCTTCCTCATTTTCTACGCTAATTTCAGAGCTATGAATGTGTTCTATTTGAGTGGTGTAATGACCCTAATATATAAGTGTTTGCTCCTTCTTTTACGCCGACTTGAGTCCGACTAGATAACTTGAGGCGGACTTGACTTTTATGCTTCAGATTTCTTCTTTTTAGGAGGTCGTCGCTTGGAGGATGCTTGTGACTTTGCTTGGAGGTATTCTCTTTTTAGGAGGTCGTCGCTTAGAGGATGCTTGTGACTTTGCTTAGAGGTATTCTCTTGACCAAATACATACACATACAAGGTGTAACATGCCCTTAAGGCCTTCAACATTTCCTTTTGACTATTTGACTCACCTATAGCACTTTAACCAGTGCTAGACCTATTTCAATGAGCAAGAAACTCATTGATATATATCATAAAAATAATAATTATTTTCTTGAATAAGTACAAATATCAAAAGTACATTTATGAAGATTGAACCTAGTTACATTTCCTTCAACACTCCCTCTTAACTAGGGAGGTATTCATACAACATTACAAGGTGTTTGGCATTTATCAATCTTTGAAGAATTTACATAAGAGAAACCGGATTTGCAATCCATCCGTTATAACATCATATCCATCAGCATTCTCATAGTGCAAGGCCATGACTAATAGCGCCATCTCTCTACGAAACCATGAGCTACAATGTTGTCGAGACCAATGATTTATAGACACCTTCATCATTGTCTCTCAAGGTACATACCCACCCGAATGTTCACTGAGTATGATCTTCTAGGACTATTCTTATCTTGGGTTCCCAACCCTCAAAGAGTATCGGTCCTCTTGCCTACTCTTGTCTTGGATGCCCTACACATCCTCAAAGAATATCGGATGCCAAATAATTACCCAATCCTCCCATTCTTTCTTCCCAAGTGAAGAGAAGAATGTTGTGTCTATCTTGTGTCTACATTTCCATTTATGGCCTTCATCTAGACTTACGGTTGTTAGTCCTGATCTAGTGCATGACCCATGAGATGGAAAAACACAAATGTCACTCCTTTGTAATCAGGGGTGATTCAAAAACTCCCTCTTGATTAGGGATTTGTCAGAGCTCCCTCTTAACTAGAGACTCCTCCATCAGCAACTTCTTCTTCGTGGGTCCTTCAGCTGCTTGATCTCCTTCCTTTCTTGATGTCAAGAAGTCTTTGTTCGAACTTCTTCTAGGTAGGGCACTATCCATCGAGCACTTTCCTTCCTGGTTTGCCATGTCATTGCTTCCTTCGTGGAAAGTGGCTTTCATGTCATACATCAGGTTTTCTTGTCATCTAGCTACTCTTTTGTCATCTTGTCCATGCTTTAGAATACTCTTCTCATGGATGCTTCGTTGTACTTGCTTGTTTACATGCTTCGACCTAGTAGCCCATCATTACTTCATCCTGATATTGCTTCAACATTACTTTTTCTTTTGCTGGATGGCTTCTTCATCACGACATCTTCGTAGAGTAGAATCGATTATCTATATTTTTACATCTCCAAGGCCTTCATCGGTGTCAAGGATCCTTCCTTCCTTTGTCAGACTTGTCATGCCTTCTTTAGAGAGATATATTCAAAGTATTTTTGTCATATAGTGATTATTGGTGATCATGGTGTTCTTCACATGCTTGCTCTCTTTCTTCATTTTCTTCTTCTTAGATAGATGGGTCAACCATCTTATGCTTCTTGTGAGAGAATTTCTTCATTGCTTGCTTCCTGGACTAGTCAGTATTTCTTCTTACTTCTTAGTCAGCAACCTTATACTCCTTATGTGAGCATATTCTTTTGTTGACCTTCATTGCAATGTAGTACATGCCTTCGAGCATGTCCTTGGTGAAAGGGATTCTTTCATACTTGATCATGTTATAGAACTATTCCCATGACTCAATTATATACAAATGATAACATGACTAAACTTTGATGCATACATACCTCATCTTGATTCTCCTTTGATCATCTTAGCTTCATTTGGTTGTCCATGGTGTGGCCCTTCTTGCTTCATCTTAGCTTGCCTGCATATCACCCTTTTCTTGAATCCCGTGAATGGGATTCCCGATGAGACATCTGTTTTGGTTCATGAACCTTCTTTTGAAGATTCCATTAGGATCTTAAAGACCCTTGCCTTGCAAATGTTTCTTTTCTTTTGATGATGAACGTCTTCTAAGATTCTTAATCATGATCAATCTTCTTTTATCATGGATGAGGTCCTATACTAGGTATGCTCCTTCTATATGAATATCTTTAGATATATCTACCATGCTCCTATATTCTAGAAGATATCTCTACCCATGCATTTTTATTCTCATTATATGTACATCTTCATGAGTATATAGAACTCTATGTACTTCATGCTTGTAGATTCTAGAAGATGTTTCTAGTCATGCAATTTTATTTTATTCCTACATGCTCCTATCCTACTCAAAACCTTGAAAGAAGACTTGAAGTAAAGAGTTTGACCTAGTCATAGTGGAGATCTGGAGGATCTTCCGTCTTTTGCTTATTTTCTTCTTCTTTCACCTCTTGAGTCATGTGAGCTTCTTCCCTCTTTCTTTTGTTGTTGTTGTCCTGCTTAAGCTTAGGACAATTACTTTTGTAGTGTCCATATTCTTGGCATCCAAAACAATGGATTTTGGACATGTCTTTGTTGTTTGTTCTTCGTTGACCAAATTTGCCAAATTTACCCTTTCTCTTGGCCATGGTAGCAAATGCTTGCTCCTTTGATCCCACATATTCTTTTGTTTTAAGTCTAGTTTCCTATGTCCTGCATAGAAACCACATTTCACTGAAAGTGGTTGCTTCCTTCTTGGCATATATGCTTGATGTAGAGCATTGAGTACTATAGTTGTCATCTCTTTGTCAAACATGACTTCCCCAAGCTCTTGAAGTTGATCTCTCATTTCAGAGATTTTCATGAAGTAGGGAGCTATTCCTTCCTTTGTTATCTTCATCTTGTACAGTTCATTTCTCAGAGATATTACTTCTCCGGTTGTGGATATCGAGAATAGCTCTACTAACTTATCATAAATTTCTTTTGATGTTTCAAATTTAGAGACATAGGGGATGAGAGAATCTTTGATTGATTCTATCATAATCCTTTGAGCTCTTGTCGCATCCTTATTGTACTTGGCTAAGGCTTGAGTTTGTTCCTTAACAGGGATAGTGATATTCCCTTTCACATGTTCAGGGAGTTCATTCTCCTTGAGAAGTAGATTAGTCCTCTTCTTCCATGCAAGAAAGTTATTGGTACCTACCAATTTATTGCTTTCCTTGCAAAAAGACATTGATGTATATTCAGAAGGGGCCATGTACTTACTTGATATATTTTTGAGATGTGATGGATTTGCTTCCTCCTTAAAGACATGATGGCTTGCCTTCCTTGGATTTTGATGTTCTTCAAGTTTCCTTCTCCAAGTGGACTTGCTTGATGATGAGATTTCCTTGAAGACTTGTAACTTGATGTAGGTCCTGCTTCAATATGCTCTTCTTTGTAGATTCCTTTATGTAAGGCTCTTCTTCTAGCTTTGTGGACCTCCTTGATGAATGATGGATCGTATACCCTTATTGTCCTTTAAGTGATTGAGACTTCTAGGCTTGATGCTTCAACTTTGTAAATGCTTCTCCCTTGATGAGTGTTCTTGAGATGTTGTTTCCTTGATGTGTCACCTTAGTGTAGTGTGATTCTTCGTTACTTTATAACAATTTGTGGAGTATTTTCCTTATTATCTTCTTCTTCTTCTTCTTCTTAGTGCATATGTATGTACTTCATCAAACTGCTACCAAAACATAAAAACAAGAATACGAGATGTTAGCCCTCTGCCAGGGCCAAAACCTCTCTTCTCTTAAGATGAAAACCTATAGTGAATTTCTCTTATTGATGCTTCTATTGATCAATGCCAAACCCTAGACCCTTGACTAGAATATCCTCCAAGCACAAGTCAAGCCCTTTCTCCTTTCTACACTTTGTTCCCTGGCACATAGGCTTCCTTCTTCTGGCACTTTGTTCCCCGGCACTTCGTCCTCCTCCTTCCGGCACTTTGTTCTTCTTTCAACTCGTTAGTAAACCTTATTGCACTTGCTCTAGAGGAGATACCTTTGATGAGAACCTTTTCCTATGATGATTCCTTTCTTGTCTTCACCAATCAATGAACTTGTATGACTGTAATGGAAGGTTTGTTATGACAGCAGGGACAACCTCTTTACCTTCGCATGTGTGACTATTTTCTTTGTGATTTAGACCTCTTCCTTCTTCGTTTGAGAGAGCTCCTTCTACGCTTGAGTGAGGGGCCTTATAGGCCGGCTTAGATTGCCCAACCAATGACGTTATGTGATTGTGATGATAGTGTTGCATTGACCGCAGGAAGAGGCTCGTTTTCTCGCATCTGTGACTGTTTTCTACCTTAGAAAACAATCCTCTCAACTTCGGCCTAGACTCCTCCTTGTACGTTGCACTAGAGGCTCCCTTTCTTGTCACTTGATCACCCTTTTTCTTCCTCGTTTTCTATGCTAATTTCAGAGCTATGAATGTGTTCTATTTGAGTGGTGTAATGACCCTAATATATAGGTGTCTGCTCCTTCTTTTAGGCCGACTTGAGGCCGACTAGATAACTTGAGGCAACTTTTATGCTTCATATTTCTTGTTTTTAGGATGTTGTTGCTTGGAGGATGCTTGTGACTTTGCTTGGAGGTATTCTCTTGACCATAATACATACACATACAAGGTGTAACATGCCCTTAAGGCCTTCAACATTTCCATTTGACTGTTTGACTCACCTATAGCACTTTAACTAGTTCTAGACCTATTTCAATGAGCAAGAAACTCATTGACGTATATTATAAAAATAATATTTCTTTTCTTGAATAAGTACAAATATCAAAAGTACATTTATCAAGACCGAACCTAGTTACATTTCCTTCAACAGCCTAGGCAACTTGATCATAACAACAATAAAGGGAAAATGCCAACTTCCCCAAAAAACGTTTGCTCGATAAATGGAGGGGGGACTAGAAAACTAAAGGGGAAAAAAGAGAGCACTAATAGTTACGAGGTGTTAAAAATGGTGAATGAAGGGGAAATCCCACAAAATGATCCTCCATCCCCACAAGGAATCAACCCAAATTGACAATGGATCCAACCATGGAGCGATTTGATGAGAATGTTGCCCCTTGAGGATGACCCAATCCCCATGCTATTGAAGAATGAAACTAGGTTCAGTCTTCATAATTGCATTTGAGTCATAATGAAATGTATTCATCAAAAGAAAGAAAAAGAAATTATTATTATTGTTATGACTTATTAAAGCATAGGTTTCATGCTTAGGTCATCATGTTTTTAGGCCAAAGTCCCCATTGAGGACTTCTAGGTTCTATATTAAGTCATTATAATCACTGTCCATTTAATGAGACCCTTCTTGGGCCTTTAAATCATGTAAAAAGAATTATCATTGAGTAAAATAAGTCATTTGTCACCTCCACACCAAGTCGGCCTTTAGCTCATCAAGTCGGCCTACATGAGGGTAATTCGAACTCCAAAAGAGGTTATAAATACAGTGTAGTTTGATTCATTTGGAGCATCAATCACAAGTTCTGTAATCAAGCAGAAGAAGCAGAAGTGTACGAAATTGCAGGGGAAGGAGAAGGATTGCTAGATCAAAGTTTCTGGGTCATCTCTCTGACACGTGTGAATCTACAGGGCTATTGCAGGTCGAAGTTCTATTATTGGGTCAAAGTTCTGCTGGATTGTAGTTTTGTTGTTGGGGAAGTCAAAAGTTTGTCGCTGCAAGATCAAAGTGCTAAGTCAAAGTTGTTGTTGGAAGGTTATCATCTGCAGAAGAAAAGAAGGGTTGACTTGGTGATTGGAGGAAGTTTGTGTCTAGGTCAAGGAATATTGGATCATCTCGTGAAATTATTAAAGGAAGAGTTGTTGACTGGGTTTTCCCCTAACTAAGGGTTTTTCCCTGAATGTCCGCCTACATCTGGTGTCTTTAATCTTTCTGTTATGGTATTGGTAATTGCTTGATGAACTAAGATAAAAGAAGAACATAAGAAAGTTAATAAGAACATAATAATATCACAAGTAATTATCAACATAAAGAAAATATTTTTGCCTTTCTAATTTTCCAACATGGTAACAGAGCTAAGGTGAAGAAGAAGGAAAAAGGTACCCTGAAGATCTATTGAAAGGAGAATAAGGAGTTTGAATAAGGGTCATCAAGGAAAAGGATCACATAAGAAATCAAGCCTACTATCTTTAAGAATAATGTCTAACTCAATGAAGGGAGAAAACAAATTAGAAGGAGCATCAAATTACAGGGCATGGAAAAATAGGATAGATCTCATCCTCGAGAAGATGGAAAAATAGGATAGATCTCATCCTCGAGAAGAATAAAGTCTTGGATCTAGTCAAAGGAAAGGTAAGAAACCCTCAAATGAATCAAGTGATGTAGAAAAGGCAAAGTTCATAGAAACAAAGATATTGGCCATGACCCTAATGGTCGATGGAATAAAAGATAACCTCATCCCATAGATATCCAACATAGATTCCGCTCAAGAGATGTATGAAGCCTTATCCAAATTATTCACAATAAAGAATCTTAGTTAAATTGCAAGTCTTAAGAATGAGCTAAGAACTATGAAGATGACAAAGGAGGACAATGTGGCATCCTTCTTTGTAAGGATAGCTAGAATCAAAGATGAACCCTACGCAATAGATGAGTAACCACTACACTTCTAGGATTACCAACATCTTGGAGTGCCTTTTCATCAGGTATCAACAGTTGGAAGGAAACTCTTACATTCGAACAATTGTGGAATGCATGTAGTCAAGAAGAAGTTAGAATTACATTAGTAAGCAACAAAGATAATGAAGAAGAGAAAAATTCAAATGCCTATTTCGCTCATCACAAGAACAAAGGAACCTTCAAGAAGTCTAAAGGGTCTAGAAGGAAGGTGGACCTATCCAAAATAGAATGCTACAATTGTCACAAGATAGGTCACTATAGAAATGTTTGTCCTAACAATCCTAGGAATAAAAAGAGAAACATGGATCAAGTAAATGTTGTCGAAGAAGGATCTCCAAAGAAGAACAAGACCGAAGAATCGAAAATAAAGGACTTATACTACTGAGTCCCTCTACTCTAAGTTTTTGAATTGTTTTTCCTTTGTACTTTGATTTTTAGTACTTATAGGTTTAACATGCTTTGGAAAAAGATTTTTGAATTGTTTTGTTAAAGTTAAAGGTGACCCTTGAGATTAGATTGAGAGGGAGCCCTCAACATTTTTCAAAGATAAGTATCTTATTATGTGTATTATCATTTTATATTTGGTTTCCTTCTCCTATCTAAATGTATTAGATGTTAATAACATTTTTTTTCATATGTTTCCTTGTTTAGGAAAAGCTTGCTAAATGCTCAAGGGCTATGTAAAAGATCTCACAAGACAAAGCATGATAGAAGTTCTATTGGGATTGATGTCCTATAAGGTTTGTCTAGAAAATAACTCAAAGGTATGCTTTAGACCACAAGATTTGTTCTCTTTGTGATAAAGGTATATTCATTCATTCTAATAAATCTACTTTACATTACTAACAAGTGTTATGTCTAGAACCTTTGAATAATAAAGATTCTTATTTGGGTGATTAATCATTAGATTGAATCTACCCTCATTAATATGATCTTGTTTATGGAACCCTAATAGGTTCTCTGTAAAACCCTAACCTAAGGGTATGTCAATGCTAATGTGAAAAACTCTAGTCTACTTAGGGTTACTAATGAAATCTAGAAAATACTATTATTTTGATGTTTGGGGTTTTGATGGTAATGTCATGTTTAAGGTTTTGGTATTATTATGGAAACCCTAGTCCTTTAGGGTTGGATAGTAATGTATTCCTAAACCTTGAGGCTTTGGTAAATTAGGGTTTATGAGCAAAACCCTTGTGTCAAGAGTAAGCCCCTAGGAATGAAACCCTAGGTATATGTTTGTCTGATCAAAACCCTAGCCTAATCTAGAGTGCTTATATGTCCAACTTTAAAAGTATTGATATTTTTGTCTTAGGATTACTTAATGGATATTGATATACTTGTGCATGATTATGAAATCCTAGATATGTATATGTGTTAACCTAATCATTGATACTCATAGTGTGTCTGTCTTATCAAAACCCTAGATGTCTGACTTTAAAAGTACTGATATTTGTGTCTTGGGATTACTTAATGGATATTGATATACTTGTGCATGATTACGAAATCCTAGATATGTATATGTGTTAACCTCATTATTGATACTCAGTGTGTAGTTTCTAGGGTTTAATCCCTAGTCGAAGTATGACATTTTAAGATATGATGTTTAGTCTTGATGATGAATCTAGGGTTTACAACAAACCCTGGTAGAAGTTGGTCATATTGTTGAATCCTTAGATTGTGTTATGATTGGTTTTGATCGTTGACAAGTAAAGCTTAGTATGGAATCTATGATTTGCATTAAATCCTAGTAGAAGTCTAACATATAGATTCTAAAAATTGTTAGATGCATTGTAGAACTATAGTTGTTTGAATTGCTTCTAGGGTTTGCAATATATTATAATAGAGTATGTCATATCTATGGAAGAAATATTGAGGCCCTAGATATAATGAAACTGATGTCTTGATTGAGTTACTGATGTGTTACTGATGTGATCTAAGGTTTATGACAAAAACCCGAGCTAGAAGTTGAAGTATGGAAGTATGTGTTTCTTGCTAATTATGAACCTAACTAAGTTTAGATATTTGATGCCTAATGCTTCCATTATTGTATGATTCTGATATAGTTAAACTCATGCTTCTATATATATATATATATATATATATATATATATATATATATATATATATATATATATATGGTTGTACTTGTTATTTGAGTTGTGCATGTACATAATCTTCAATATGTTGAAGATATTTGTAAGTAAAGTTGATTTGATTGTTAACCATGATGAAAGAAGTTATATGAAAGATGATGATCAAGATGACTCTGATAAAAAGGATTAAATCCATGAAATATTCTCTGATGTCATAGAAAGTAGTTGATCTCCCTAAGTTAAGAGGGAGCCATGATAGAAGAAATATCCCCAATTGAGAGGGAGGGCATATTATAGTCATGATGGATACCTTGAAGAAGAAATTGGAGAATGCATATTGAGGTGTTGCTGAAAGAAGGAAACATGATCCAATTGTAAAATATGTTGCTGCATGGGAAGTGGGAAAGGAAGTTGTATGATTGAGGAAACTTTTGTCAAAATTTGTTTGGGAAGCCTCTAAGTCCTACTGTGATAAGTTGTGAAGCAGCATCAAGACCCCGAAGGTTTGTGTTTGCTTATGTATTTGAAATTTGTTACTGATTCGGGTTGTGATTCTTCAAGTAAATCTCTCGAAGTTTTGGAAGCATGCTTGATGTTACCGATATGTTTGATTAGGAGAGATTTGATGTGTTGAGGCTTTGTGTGTAATACACATTGTTTGGGAGGACATCTGGCCAACCTGTGTGTTGATGTCTCATTCCCAAAGTAGGGAGGGTGGTGTTGGTCATAGCGCTTTGACCTTGCATTACACACCTAGTTCCATGGTATGACAGTTAGCAAGTAAGCCTAATGGTACTTAGAGAGGTTGAAAGCTTTAGTCCATCTTAGTCCCACCCTAATAGATTGCCCTCGTTAGGAATCTAGGATGTGGCATCATGTGTGCCTAAACTCTTTGTGGTTCATGTGTTGTGAGATCTTCCATGTGCATGTACATATATGTGTAATTATGAATACCTCCTTAGTTAAGAGGGAGTGTTGAAGAATGTAACTAGGTTAGATCTTCATAATTGTGTTTGAGTCATAATGAAATGTATTCATCAAAAGAAAGAAAAAGAAATTTTTATTATTATTATGATTTATGACTTATTAAAGCATGGGTTTCATGCTTGGGTCATCATTTTTTAGGTCAAAGTCCCCATTGAGGACTTCTAGCTTCTATATTAAGTCATTAGAATCGTGTCCATTTAATGAGACCCTTCTTGGGCTTTTAAATCATGTAAGAAGAATTATTATTGAGTAAAATAAGTCATTTGTCACCTCCACACCAAGTCAGCTCTTACCGGGTCAAGTGAGCCTACATGACGGTAATTTGAACTCCAAAAGAGGCTATAAATGTGAAAATTCCTACACTGAAGGAACCCTTACTGCAGCAACTCTGAATCTACTTCACCTACTTGATTTTTATTCATCAAGTTATTCTTCTGAATACTGAAGCAAATTACTTCTACAACCTACACTAATTTAAATATTTGATCTCATAAAACAGAAAATAGAGCAAAGAACAAGATACATAGGACACACTTATTTTTTGACACAATAGTCCCCAGAAAAACCCAATGCGAGAAAATCGGTGCAGCAACTCTGAGGATTTTATTATTATGCAAGAGAAATATATAAATACAAGTATAGGATGATCATCTAGCAATCCTTTACAGAGAAAATACTGGCGGAAAATCTAAGTGAGTTTTACCTCACTTCACCTGGCAGAATTATGGCTGATCCGGCACAAGATTGGCTAACCCTGACTATTTATACGTCACCTCTTCTACCCTCTGCGTCAGCTTTCCCAATTGTTCCAACAGTTCTCAACAGTTCCGACTTCTGCCCTTTGCGCCAGCTTCCCCGGTTGTTCCGGTAGTTCCTGACAATTTCGGCTTTTGCCCTCTATGTCAGCTTTCTCGGTTGTTCTGGTAGTTCCTGACAATTTCGGCTTTTGCCCTCTGCATCAGCTTTCGTGGTTGTTCTGATAGTTCTAGATTTTGCGTAACAAGTAGCTTTTCTTCATCATCTCTCTCGACTATTGTGTTGCCTCTCTGCAAGCTCTCTCCGCCTCTCTATTCTATATTTTTCGAAAAGTCCTTCTCCCAAATTCTCTTTGCCCCTCAACTGCAAGATCTCCCCAATCAATTTTCATCCTGAGAACTTCTCACCTCAGAAAATCAATTTCCTCAATCTCTCTATGTGTCTTTCCAACTGAACCCCAAGCCTCCATTTTATACTTTTCATGTTGAGTCTTCAATAGCAGAGATTAGGTCTCTAATCAACGGCTAAGATTAAAACATGACTTGATCCGCCTTCTAGATCATTCTCACCCATATATTGATTAATACCCATTGATATTTTAATTTCCTTGTGTTTAGACTTAGGAACCCCATTAAAAATATTAATTATTTTAAGAAAATACAATCCAAGTGGAATTTCACCAAACGGTTTCCGGGTTCTTTAGAACTCATGTGCCTTAGCCTCTCCACCAAGTTTCAAGGCTAGAGCACTTTCGTTGCTACCAAAAACTAACACTTCCTCTTAGCGAGGAAAGTGCTCTAGCAACAATGTCCACCTGCATGCTGCTCTGTTTCTAAAGCACCGCCTTTCTGCATTGCTGCTGCCACCAACACTGTGTCGTTGTTCCTACTGTATTGTTGCCCATGACACTGCCACTGCTACAATTGTACTACAATTCCCTCTCAAACGTTGCATATGCTATGTTGCTAGCACTGCCAGTGCTAACACTGCAACTCAGTTGCTGAGAGAAGCAACTGAAAAACATCCAAAATTAGTTGAACTTAATTGTGTTGGGACTACTACTGATTCTGACCCTCTAAATCTTTTGCGATGTTGTTGACTCTTGCACTGTGCTAACTGCACTGCTGCCAACCTTACTCTGCGCTGACCAATCTCTGGTCCCCCAGCTACTGCATCTATCCTCCAAACACTCCACTGCATTATCAGACACTAAGTCCATCTCGCTATTGTTGAATCTTTGGCTCCTGTAGCAAGGAATTGATCCAAGAGGTGGACTCCTCAAGGATCTTGCCCACATGTAGTCCTCCCGACTACAGCTCAATATTGCCCCATCTCCCGCCTAGAGATGAGTGGGCACTCATGGCATACTCTTCCTCGTTAATCTTCGTGGTTGCAACCTTAGGATCATGCTTCTTATCCTTATCCTTTTGCTTCAAAGGACATTGACAGGCAAAGTGACCCAACTCGCCACATCTGAAACATTTCACCTTCGAAATGTCCTTCCTTCGCTTCTGCTTCTGCTATCCCTTCGATGCTAGAGTTGTGTTTTCCTACTCCTCCTTCGTCTTTGAGCCACTCCCACTGCTGCCACTGAGGTTGACCTTCACTAGGTCCCTCCTGTTAAAGAGCCGCCCACATCTCCTCCCATGAAGGTAGTTTTTCTTTGCCCCATATGCCTTGGACGAAAACTAGCCATTCATCCAAAACTCCATTCAGGGCTATTCTCACCATCACGGATGGTTGAGGAGTGGCCACACAGCAACAAATTGGTCTCTAGTGTCCTGAAGACGTTGAAGATAGAGGTTCACCATCAAAGTTCGATGCAACTTCTGCTCCAAATACATCTTCCACTGTTCGGAAGAGCCTTCATACAGAAAAGACAAGGCTTCCCACATCTCCATGGTTGTATCCTTGCCCTGCAAGTGTGAGACCACATGATCTCGATCTCCATCGAGAATCAACCTCTTTACCATGTATTTCTTCTACTGATCGTTGTCAGCAGGAACAACCACAACACTTTTGATGTAGCCCTCGAGATCGTATTCCTCCATAACAGATAAGATTCAGGGCTTCCATATGACATAGTTGGAGACTCCATCCAACCTGTCTTGATCTCTGAGCCCATGCGATGCCATCTCACCCAACTATCGAACTGACTCCTCTAGTCACTGCGTAGCACAACTTCCCAGCAAGTGAGAAATTCGAACTTTGTAGCGAAAACTTCTATGACGAGAAAATTTCCCTACTATGTATCTTCGTTTATTCCCAGCGGATTACTGCCTCGACAGAAACTGCGCCCTTCAAGCACTGCGCCGAGGCTCTACATCACTCCCTCTGCCTCTGCAAACTCATGAACTGGAAATCGTACCTCTCTGTTGTCTCACTCAGAGAGAGATCTCCTCGGATCTGCTTCCCAGCAATGACTGCGCAATCCCTTCAAGGGGATTTGAATTGCTGTCAAGTGCTGCTTTCGGCCTCACTGCTCAGCACTTGATCTGCTCTTCTATTTCAAAATCAATGCTCTAATACCATGTGAAAATTCCTACATTGAAGGAACCCTTACCGCAGCAAATCTAAATCTTCTTCACCTACTTGATTTTTATTCATCAAGTTATTCTTCTGAATACTGAAGCAAATTACCTCTGCAAGCTACACTAATTTAAATATTTGATCTCATAAAACAAAAAATAGAGCAAAGAACAAGATACATAGGACACACTTATTTTTGGACACAATAGTCCCCGGAAAAAACCCAATGCGAGAAAACCAGTGCAACAACTCTGAGGGTTTTATTATTATGCAGAATTCTGGCTAATCCGGCACAAGGTTGGCTAACCTCGGTTATTTCTGTGTCACCTCTTCTGCCCTCTGCGTCAGCTTTCTGCAAAAATCATAACTCCAAGTGCATTTTGGAGAAAATAACCACATGTTTTTGTGCCCACTACCAAAAAGAAACTGTCTTCAATCTTTTGATACAACCAGGATACACAGCTACTTAAGCTGGTCCTGCTGGCTATGGGTCTGGCTCTGGATCTGGGTCTCGAGATGGAAGGTATGTTGCTTGCCTAGCTGGCTTTGGTTGACGATAGTTCTCGGCAATTCCGGCTATTTCCGGTTGTTCTCAACAGTTTTGGCTTTTTCCCTCTGCGTCAGCTTTCCCGATTGTTCCCGGCAATTCCAACTTTTTCCCTCTGCGTCAGCTTTCCCAGCTGTTTCAGCAATTCTGAATTCTACGTGACAATCAGCGTTTCTGTGTTAGCTCTCCCGGCTATTGCACTGCCTCTCTGCAAGCTCTCTCCGCTTCTCTGTTCTGTATTTTCCAGAAAGTCCTTCTCCAGGATTCTCTCTGCCCCTTAGCTGCAAGATCTCCCCAATCGATTTTCCTCCTGAGAACTTCTCACCTCAGAAAATAGATTTCCTCAATCTTTCTATGTGTCTTTCCAAATGAACCCCAAGCCTCCATTTTATACTTTTACTGTTGAGTCTTCAACGACCGAGATTATGTCTCTAATCAACATCTAAGATTAAAACATCACTTGAAGCCTCCATTTATACTTTTCATGTTGAGTCTTCAACGGCCGAGATTAAGTCTCTAATCAAAGACTAAAATTAAAACATGACTTGATCCACCTTCTAGATCATTCTCACTCATATTTTGATTAATACCCATTAATATTTTAATTTCCCTAAGTTTAGACTTAGGAACCCCATTAAAAATATTAATTATTTTAATAAAATACAATCCGGGTGGAATTTCACCAAACGGTTTCTAGCTTCTTTAAAACTCATGTGCGTTAGCCACTCCACCAATTTTCAAGGCTAGAGCACTTCCAATGCTACCAAAAACTAACAATATAAATAGTGTAGTTCGATTCATCTGGAGCATCACTCGTAAGTTTGATATACAAGTAGAAGAAGCAAGAGTGTACGAAATTGCAGGAGGAGGAGGATTGCTAGATCAAAGTTTATGGGTCATCTCTCTCACACGTGTGAATCTATTAGGCTACAGCTGGGGTCAAAATTCTAGATTCCATTGCAAGTCGAAGTTTTGTTGCTGGGTCAAAGTTTTGCTATTGGGTCGAAATCTACTATTGGATCGAAGTTTTGTTTTTGGGTCGAAGGTCTGTTGTTGGGGAAGTCAAAAGTTTGTCGCTGCAAAATCGAAGTGTTAGGTCAAAGTTGTTGCTGGAAAGCTATCATCTGCAAAAGAAAGGAAGGGTTGAATTGGTGATTGGAGGAAGTTGGTGTCTAGGTCAAGGAGTCTTGGATCATCTCGTGAAATTATTGAAGGAAGAGTTGTTGACTGGGTTTTCCCCTAGATAGGGTTTCCCTGGCTGTCCACCTACATCTAGTGCCTTTGATCTTCAAGTTATGGTTTTGGTAATTGTTTGATGAACTAAGATATAAGAAGAACATAAGAAATTTAATAAGAACATAAGAATATCACAAGTAATTATCAACATTAAGGAAAATATTAATGCAACATGAGAAAGTGTCTTCCTCAAAGGATGAAGAGTTCCTCTCTCCAAGAAATATTAAGGTGAGGCTTGTATTTTCTAGCTCTGCTAATGAGAAATCAAAGGTAGAGAAGGAAAAAGAGTAGGATCAACTTCACAGTAAGGTTGGAAGGAAGACTACTTGAGAGATTTGAATAGAGAAAGCAAAAAAAGACAAAGAATTGGGCACCCAATCGATTTTGGACCCATAAATCAAAGGGTATAGGAGCACCAAGAAAGGAACCAACTCAACCCCTTCATAAGGCACTACTCACACCAATAGTAAATAATGAAGGTTATCTCCTAGAATTGCAAGCGAATAGGGTCAAAAAAAGGAATCGAAGAAGTGAAATCCTTAATAAATAAGGAGAAACCATTAGTCCTCCCGAGTCAAGAGACTAAAATGGGGGATCAAGATATCCTTCAAAAATAGCTTAAAATATGGCATGGTAATGAGATCCTCTCCGTGAGCTTTCATGGGGCCTTTGGTAGAGTTTGCACATTATGGCCTCAATCTTCACTCAAATTGTTGCACACTATACGTATGTTCTATTGTTAATCTATACATTCGATCAATTTCTGAGAAAAAACATTGTTGTGCTTCTTTATTACATTTGAGAGACTCCCCTTTTGGTTCAGAATGTATTTCTGGAGGGGATTTTAACACTACTTTGCATCAATGGGAGAGGAAAGGCAGATCTCTAGTAAGATATCAATTTCAAGAAACTATGGAAGACTTCATGCAAAGCAAATCCTAAACTTGTTGGATGTTAAACCAACCTCCAATAAGTTTAATTGGAATAAAAGAGATATGGCCTGAGCCATATAGCCGCTAGACTGGACTACTTTCTAATTGCTTATTCCTTTCTGACAAAAAAATATTATGTTATCCTCATGCATTCTCCCTTAGAACAATTCTGAGTACCACCCTATTGAACTGGAAATTTCAGAAGAAGAGGATTATAGCCCTATTTTGTTTTGCTATAATCCACGTTGGCATTGAAAAGAAGGGTTTTTTTTTTTTTTACACAAGGTGAATCGGTAACTACCAGGCCTAATCTATGGGAGACCTAGGATCAATCCTCGTAGCTGCCACTATAACACCAGGAGTACATCCAACTACCTGCAAGTCGGATATACTAAGATCCTATGATTTTAGCAAGAGCGAGACTCTCATGCCGCCAAGGCGAGGGTGGGGAATCTGCTCCTCAAGCTGCCACCACAATAGGTCAGTGTACTCAATGAGATTTGAACTACGGTCTCTTGAGCTTGAAAAGAAGGCTTTAGCGACTTGGTAAAACAATTTTGGAGAGTATGGGTCTCAGGTAGTTTGGTTTTAATCTGGGAGAAAAAGACAAAGCGCCTCAAGGAAGCCTTGAAGTAGTGGACCCGCGAGTAGAGGATGGATAGGCAATCTACTATATAAGCACATCAAATGAGAATAGGCTCCCTTCAACCCAAAACAGAGGAAGCTCATGTTACGTATGAGATGATAACTGAGGAAAAAAAATTGGATCCTTTCATAAGGCTTTGAAAGAAGAGGAACAAGAGTGGAGATTAAAATCCAAGAGTTTATGGTTCCAGGACAATGATATGAATTCACATTTTATAATCAAGCAAGGGACATGATATGGAAAAATAACATCAAGGAATTAGTGGTTAATTGTAATAAAGTTTTGTGGTTTCAGCAAATTAAAGAGGAGGCAATCTGCCACTATGCTAAGTCATACAACGACGTTGGTCCCACTAGCCTTGAGAACAACACATGCTAGAACATGTCCCTAAAATTCTTTCTCACGTGAAAAATTCAATGCTCATGAAGGAAATTTTAGAGGAAAAAGCCCAAAGGGTGGCGTTCTTATTCAAACCAGATAAAGCTTCTGGACCAGATGGGTTTTCCACTCACTTTTATCATTAGTTTTAGGAGGTAAGAAAATATGATTTTCTTTTTTAACAAAGCAGGGACTTTTACATTCAAAATCTGGATTTACACGGCTAGACCCGTTTTCACAATATCATAGCAAAACTTGCTTCAGATTGAGCAGTTATTTCCATATCCCAATACATCCATAATACTAACTTCCTTCCTCTACTTGCCTTAAAAACTATAACAAAACATTGAAATTTCCCGGAAACCCGAATAAAATAAAAAATAAAAATAATAATAATAATAAAAACATAACGTCAGTGCATGAAGAAACATTAACCAAAGTTGGACTTCCCGCTTCCTCATTGGTCTCCTTGCCTCTGCTGCTCGGCCCTACTTTTGAGTCCCCTTCTCCTCCACCTTTTTGCAGTTGAGCTACAACCTCCTCAGGCAACCCTGCAACAATTTCTTTCACCTTACCGAATATGTTATCGCTAATCAACTCTGAATTGGAGGTAAAAATGTCAGTCTCATTTTCAGCTTGTGGGTATGCCAACTGGGGTATACTCTACATTGACTAAGATAGGGGAGCAACATCTCTGATCTTATGGATAACAGATAAGGGTGATACCCTATTGTCTAGAGATTCGTCAACCCCAGGAGCCCTCCATCTCAATTCCTCACCTTGGAAGCTCAGACAGGGGGGAAGACTTGGCTCAGTGTCCTCGATCAGCCCTGCTCTCTGTAGATCAGAAACATATCAGCATGCTCATATCTAGGACCGCATAAATAACTCACTGAAGATTTCAACCATAATTTCTTAATAGCAGCAATCTCCTATTCATCTAGGACATCAAATCAAATATTATATTAGAACAAATATATATCACAAAAGGATACCTTATTCATCCTCCCTCTCATGGAGGCAGCAACCACAAGCCTAAGCTTGACTCGTACAACAACATTGTCTCAATATATGAAGATATCTCAGTCCCAGTTGTATATGGGATTCTCAGCCAATCGGATCCCACTCATTATTATCGCAATGTATCACCGTCACATCTAGAACTTGTTCAAAATAGCTTTCCAAAGAGTTTCTTCAACCTGCCTCATAGCTAGCCATGCTAGCAACATCACACTGAACCTCTGTCGTGCTTAACGCTACAAAATTCTCGTCCAAAATATCATGGCAGATCTCATACTAAGGCAACACCTAGATGTGCTCATCTCATCAATAACGATTCCAAACAACATTAGTACATCCATACAATCACATATCATAGGAAGATATCTCAGACCAAAAATGATCATCTCATGCAAATAGCTTGAAGGGTTAAATAGAGAATCCATACAGGTGAGAGTGGTTTTAGATAGAGGAGGAATGACCTGTTGTAGAGTTTTGTGAACCCAACGTTTCGGACTACGAAGTGAGTCCATCATCAGGGGATGCGACAATAGATAATCTTTAAAAATTAATGATGTATCACAGAGCTATGATCATTGATATAAATAAGAGGGTTATTAAGGAATGAAGTGAGAAATTAGGTCGGCTTATTTTATTTAAAATTCATTTGTTTATTATTCATTTTTATTATTATTATTATTATTATTATATATATATATATATATATATATATATATATATATATATATATATATATATTATTATTATTATTATTATTATTATTTTTTATTATTATTATTATTATTATTATTATTATTAATTTTTACTTTTTATTAATTAATTAATTTATTTGTTATTATCAAGCAGCTCAATCATGAATTGACTCAGGTTGTTCTTTGCAAACATATATCCAAACGGGTGTTCATATAGAACATCAATGCTTCAATCAATTGTCGGTTGCCAAGGCAAGTTCAACAACATCTCTGCATAACTTCTTGAAACTCAATCGGAGTGTCCAAGAATTTGTATTTCCACTTTCCAAAAACTCTTCAATAGCTTCAAAATATAGATTTTATTTTCCAACCTTCAGGAAGTAATTCATCATGCCATGATTATTCATTTCGTACTTCAAAGGCCAACTCCCTCTTACTTTGATCATCAAAGGCTCATTACCTGTCAAGAATAAACCATCAGCATATAAAACCAAAATCATAGTCATACCTTGGACCACTTTTAAAGTTGAGGTTCAGATCGACACATCTTCCTGGCTTTATCAGGGAACCGTCAATGCGAACATAACAGGCCCGGGAAGCTTGCTTCAAACCATACAATGTTATCTACAAACATTATACTAACCAAATCAATATACTCATCCTCACACAAATCAACACTTTTGTAATCAAATCAAATAAGTCACCTTATCAAGCCTTAGATGCTAAATCAAAACTAATATCAAAATCATAAAAGTTTCTACCAATATAATTGTGACAAACTCTTTGGACTAGGTGTCAAGTAGAGCTCACGTCCAAATACCAAGTTACAACTTTATCTATTATGGTATCAACCATTGTTATTTATGAAGCAATATTAAGCCAAACTTTATCAAGTCGTCCTCATGATCATAATACACACCATTTGTCACTAGATGCAAACGCATACACCCAGGATAAGTCATATGCATTCATGGTGAGATCACTGCATATTGAATCACAATTGTTTGTACTTCAACCAATGTGCCAAAGCCAATGATGCCAATACATAATCACTATTGAATACCAATATTAGTCACTAATAGTCGCTATGCTCACATAGCATTGATATGCATATTCTGGTTTCCTGCAAACATAAGTTTAGTCAACATATTCACATTCTCTATAGTAAAGCATTCAAACTTCCCTACGCATAGGACTTTCTATTGTCTGCTCCATATTTGTAGGTTGTCACACTCCTGGTCTGCTCTTGGTTTTATGCATAGGAATTCAGTGTTTGTGACCTACGGGCACAACCGCATCCATAGGCTTTCTTTCGTTCAGTTGAGAGGCCTATAATCGCACTGTTAAGCCTTTCTCCCTGCAGTTGGGGCTTAGACTAGGAAGAACCTTCTCTTCTCATACCAAAACTTGTTGCAAACTAACAACATCATATATTTTTCTATTCATGTCAAAAATCTTTCTTCAACAATAAAGAATCTTTTATACATTTAATGCAAATGATAATAGGTGTAGGGATCTTATGAAGAGTTTCTCCCTCTTAATGAGCAACCACTTCAGTCATCATCATTCAAGTCATCAACCTGTCTATCATAATACTTTCATGCATCAACAAAATTGTTAGGTCATGAAATCAAACTATATCAGGTTCTAAAACATATATTTATTATGGTCATAACATGTTAGCATCAGCTACTTCATCTTCACATATGAACATGACATAAAACTTCATAAAGGGTTAGAGTCGTATGATTAGGGCAACTGACAGGTGTATCATCATACTTTAAGGATCATAACCAGATTTACCTCATTGTCAAATTTATGAAAACCTAACCAAGATCAACAAGAAGATCCTGAGTATCAATCTCATTGTTACACTAAGATCCTGAGTATCAATCTCATTGTTACACTTTTATCATCAAGGTTATCATGCTTACCACCAGCATTAACAATAGTATGAAGAAACCGTATATCAAAAACAATGTATCTAGCCTGCTTCAGGAAATACATCATGTCTAAAATGTAAAATACTTGTCAAACATCAAGTACACCAATATATCATATGTATTAGAGATCAAACTTACTTTCATATGCATGAGTCATTCATGAAGGTGATAAACCCATCATACCTTAGAGCTTATCTTGCCAACCACTATTACAGCTGAAACAATATACTATACATACCTTGTAGTATTCAGATACATATGCACCTTCTTATTTGACATTGGTTGTTGGAGCACTTTGTCAACTTTTCATCAAGTGCCTCTTTCCTTTTCCAGCACTAGCTCTTCTCTTCATGCACTAGCCATATTTTCCTACACCTCAGATGATCCTCAAGAAGGATCCACTTATCACATCTCATCAGAAGGTTAAAAGTATCCAAATACTCTAATTACATGCAAGAAGTATAATCAATGATCAAAAGTAAAGACATAAATAGAAAAAGTACTTATCTTTAATGAGAGGTGATCATCTCCCTCTTGAACCAGCCTTCGAGAGACATGACTATATCATTGTTGCCTTCACTATATTTCAACCAACTTCATTAGCAACCAAGCCTAATTAAGACTATCACATCTAGGGCTACATCAAACCTGTCACAAGTGTTAGAACATCTTCACATTGATCATGCTAGGGTTTCTAGATTGCATATCTCAAATCTTTGTCATAATCCAGGGTTTCTTCCAAACCCTAACCTCATAATATCCATCAAACTGTAATAGTCAAATTGCCTAGGGTTTCCTTCAAACCCTAGCATTCTTTTAGGTCTCCACCATCTTCTCTAGCTTCCAACAAAGGTGTCTTCATAGGGGTGATCTTCAATGAATTTTCTTCAGCCCAACTCTGATACCATGTTAAATTTTCTTAGGGCTATATTGTTCTTTGCTTTAGATAATTGCATTTCTTCATTTGCATATTAAATTCACCCCACAACATCATATCATTATTCAGTTTTACAACATTATTCAACAACATATGCAATTATATAGAAAGAACAACATCATCATCAATGCAGTGGAACATAAAGGAACAATAGAAGAAAATCATTCACACATAGAGACACCAGGATTGGTCAAAGACTAGGGAAAAACCCACTACGGGGAAAACCCTTTCAAATTCTTCTTCTTATTAGATTGTCATTGAATGATTCAACAAAAGAGAGTACAATGATCCATATCTTCAACCATAATCCTATCCAGCAAAATCAACTAAACAACATCCATGAGATGAACCCAACAATGTTAATAATCAAAACCCTGATTCAGAAGCATGCAGTCAATTGTCATTGTTTGTGGTCCACCACTGAACTCTACGATCAACTGATGAAATTTGCAGTCAACTAATGAAATCAAACCGTACTTTCCAACCGCAGGGAAGACATGATGTGTGTACGACTAGAAGGCTTCAGCCGCACATATGAGCCAGCCTGCGTGCAGTTGCAACCAAAATTTCACTGTGGCAAGCCTGCAACTAAGGCTCAAAACCCTAAAATAGAAATGCGAACTTCGGACCCTACAGTTTCAACTTCGTGCGAACCAATTCTCCTCAAACCTATGCGAGCCAAACCCAAAGAAGAGAATAGAAGAATGCTTCATGATCATGTCAAAATGAGAGTCTCTTGACTTGTATTTATAGCCATCCATGGGGGTTCAATTTATCTTTTGGGTTGACCTGACCTTTCGTGCACATGTGGGCTTTAATTCAAAAGTACACTTTCCTTTATCCAAATTCAGTGCTTCAATAGTCAAAATTGGTCCTCTTGAAAAGAGGAATCTCGTCCCATGGTTGGAATTAATCATTGAGCTGCCAAATTAACAAAAAGGACTTTATATACCCATGATACAAAACCAAGTGTGCTAATGCTTAAAAATTAATAAATGTTGAAAATAAATGCAATTAGTCCTCTTAAACACAAATCATTGTCACACAAGCGATTATAATTAGCATCTTTTCATTAAAATGAATATGGTGGGATTTGTACCTATAACAATTAGTCCCCTTAAAGACAAATCATTGTCATATAAGTGATTATAATTAGCACCTTTTCTTAATCACTAACAAGAGACAATGTATGATGAACCCATTAAATTGAAAAGCGAAGATGATTCCATTAGTTCTCCTCTCTGCAACAGCTAGGGTTTTTCCCTAGCCACCTGTGCACCCCTCTCCTTGGCATCAATCACCTTCACTATGCTACGGCTGGCTATGGAGCCCCCCTCTTGACTCCCTCCGTTCAACCATTGTCCTCTTTGTCGTGTTCGATCTTGGCCCCTTCCATCTTTGCAACCCATGTTGGGACTACAATTCCTCATGCATGCTTCCCCACATTTGGTGATGCCAAATCCCATCATGTGTTCTCTTAGAGCTATCTCTTTCAAGAAAGTCATGCTTCAACAACCTTTTTCTTGTTCCTCCTCTATTCTAGTTTGCGAAGCTCCCTCCATTTCCATCCCCATTGCCTCTGAAGTTGACAAGGAAATAGATTTTCTCAAATCTGGCACCTTGCTTTGTCTTTTCTTCGGGTTTTGGTTGTGGCTTGCAAATTTTCAAGCTTGGATAGCGAAAAATTGGATTCCTATGATCAAACAAGAAGTTTTCATTCACCCTTATGCAAAGGGCCTTTTCGTTGTTGAGTTTGATAGTGTTGAGGACAGGGCTCTAGTCTTTAACTCAAGTATGTGGTTTTGGGGCAATGATGGCCTATTCCTGAAGCATTGGTCTCCCTCATTCAATCCTTTGAAACAAGTTTTAACCTCAACCCTTGTTTGGGTTTGACTTCCAAATCTGTCGTTGCATCTATGGGTTTTTCCCTCTTTGAGTCATTGGGTTTGCTTTACGAAAGTTCCATTATGTCTCTCATGAAAATGGCGAAGTATTGCAACTTATGCCAAAATCTGTGTGGAAATGGATTTCAGTCTAGGTTTCCTAGTTGAAATTAACTTGACTGGCAACGATTTTCCTTGGAATCAAAAACTAGACTATGTGTGTATCTCCCAGTGGTGTAGGTCTTATTTTGCTATAAGCCATATAGTTTCCCGTCCAAATGGGTTAAAGAACAATAAAAAGAAGCAATGAAAATCAGCCTAGTGGATAGGCCCCTTCCCTCACCAACTATTTTTATTAGATAAAACTCCTCCACCACCCCTACCGACCTAAGTTTCCAAAGAAAAACAACAAGAACAAATTTCTCAAAGTCCATTGAAAGCAGATCCGGTCCCACGAGACTCGTGATCTGCATCCCATGGTAAGACAAGTCCTCGAACAATAGAAAGTTGGGCATGTTACTCACTAAAGTGGGTGACCCGATATAAGAATTTGTTTCACCCATCATCTCTTCCAGCAAGCCAACCAGCCAACAGCCCTTGCAGCCACCAATAGTCGATGATGATGTGCCATTCATACCTCTGCCACCTGCATCAGTCATATGTCTTCTCACCCATCTCACAGGAGCACATGAATAAAGGTGGGCTTCCAATCAAAAGGTACTTTATTATTTTTGCAATTGGGTGCTTATACTTGTTTGTATTTGGGCTTTTAGCATGGATTATGGGGTCACCTAGAAGAAGGAGGGGTTTTAACTGTGATCTTGTTCCCTCACCTTAAATGGGGGTTAGTCTACAATCCTAGTCCAGTGGAACCTCCCCAAATGACCCAATGGGTATAAGAGAGGCACTACTTGGGAAGCCTTGATTGAGAGCATGTTCCATCTATCCCTATTCCATACATACCACTTTTCATCTTATATCATAAGCCCTATATTCCACCTCCATTCTTAGGGTTCAACTGACCATTGGTTCTTTGGGATTTGGCACCCATACACCCTCATACTTGGGTAGGGGTTGAAACTTGGCCCTGGGAGGTTGATGCAACTAAAAGAAAAGGAAAAACCATATATTGGCCACAAGCAAAATAAAATAAAATAAAAATATAAAATTGCAAAAGATGGTTGAGACACGCACATTAGCACGTGGGAAAAAGCCTAGCATGAACTCTACCTCACCCCTTATGGCCATCAACTAGTTCATGAGCACCATATTGCTCCTATACATCATGACAAAGGAATCCTTGCATGTCTCAACCCCTCATGGGCGATGAGTTCCCTCATCATTAAGGGGGTAATCATTGTTATACATCATACAAAGCAAGCTCTAACCCTTTGAGTTATAAGCAATAACACAAATAAAAATCAAGAAAAAGAAAAAAGGCACACAAGAGGGGTGGAAAAACAGAGGTCAAGTTGGTATCTCATGCATCCATGATTTCTCCCTCCTCGCATCTATACACTCAGGATGTGGATCCCCATCATATCGATCCCTTTGACCATGGCACTTGGCCATGAAGTCTTCTCCCCCCCATTACCATCATTAGTCACATACTTATTTATTGAAGGGTGGACTAAGGAAATATCACCTCCCCTTGGGGACTGGAAACAACTAATAAGGTTGTCCTTTGGTCACTCCTACCTAGGGAGCTACCCCCATTGCGACTTCAAAGCCCCAAATTAGAAGGGAATCCTTGTTTGATGTGTCAAATAGCCCATTACTTTCAAGCTTGATCCACTTAGATGCAAAAATTGTTATTGTACCTGATTATTTGTTGCTTCCACTAGACTTTGTGATGTGATCATTAGGAGGTTCTACAGTCGGGGCCTAGTCACCTTAACTTGTACCAAGATCCCAAAGGATCATATTTGTTGAAGAAAAGTGTAACTAGGTTCGGTATTTGTCAATATAATTTTGATCTTTGCACTTGTCAAGAAAAAGAAATTTTATTTTTATAAGATTATATGAATGGGTTTCTTGCTCATTCCACAGGTCTAGGAAAGTCAAAGAATCAAGATTATGTTAAAGAGCTCTTTATGAGCATTTATGTAATGTACATAGGTCAACCTAGTGTCAAGAAGCCCTCCAAGACAAGCACCATTCTTCAACAAAGAAGTTTGCAAGATAAACGATGTATAAACACAGTCATGTCGGCCTGCAAATTAAATATAAGTCATGTTGGCTTGCATCAACGGACACACCTCTTCACACTATCATGTCGGCTAATTATGGAGGACGAACCACTATAAATACCCAGCTAGGGTATCCGCAAAACTGCAGTGCAAAAACATGGACTTCTCTGAGATTTGGACATACCTCTGCAATTTTCGAGTGGAACAGTGAGTACAAGATCTCGGATGTCAATGAAGATTTCAGTGGACAGTGTAACCTTCTCGGTGGTATTAGTCTCGGCATAAATATGACAATAAATCTCTTGATGCAAGGAGAACACAGTCACAAGGTATTAGTACAAGAAGAAGACACAGTCATGATCTCGGTGATGGAGATGATCTCAGGATCACACAGTAGTACACACAGCCTCAACATAATTATGGTGAAATGGTTTCATAGTGATGGTATCATTGTCTCGGCATATTGAATGGAGTCACAGTGTTGACATACTGATAAGAAGGATCACAGTGATCCCACTGTGATACATTTTGTCTCTACATATTTGTGACAACAAGAAGCTTGGTGATCACACAGTAATGCACTCTCGGCATACTGAACACAATCATGATCTCAATCTTAGTAAAGGAGCAACAAGGATATAAGTGAAGAGGCAGCAATGGTGTAGTTGTAATAACCTTTGTGTTGCAACAATGATTACCTCGGTGAAGCAGCAGTGATGATGAAGAACTCAATAGTAACAAAGAAGAGGATTGGTGTCTTGGTCTTGGAGTGGCATAATAGGTCAAGGGTCAAGGTCTTGGTGTTCATCAATTGGAATCTCTATAAGAAGAATTTTGTGCAGGTTTTCCTCTCCAAGAGGGAGAGGTTTTGGCCTTGGCAGAAAGCCAAACATCTTGTGTTCTTGTCTCTTTGTTTTGGTAGCAGTTTGATGAAGCAAACACACACATTAATAAGAAGAAGAAGATCAAGCTAAGAAAAATTGTAAAAGCACTTCACAAATTGTTATCAAGTCTAGAAGAATCCTACTAATACTAATTTCCCTAGATTCTTCAACATGGTATCAGAGGTAAGGTGCAGAAGCCAAAGGAAGGGCAACAAAAGAGATATACAACGATCAGTCCTCAAGAAGGGCATCAAAGTAAGATTAAGGGTTTTGTCAACAATAAAGGATCAAGTCTACAACAAACAGTCTACATCAACAAAGAACCTTTTTCTCCACAATCATCATCAAAAAGGTCACCAAGAACCTTATTAATATGAGTACAAAGCAAGATAACTCAAAGTCAAAGATTATCATCTTGGAGAAGGTTGAAAATCCAAGGAGCAATCCTAATCTACACTACAACAAAAGGAAAACATAGTACCTTTCACAGTCTTAATGCTAGCCTCAAAATTTGGGTGTCATTAATACCCATGTCATACCATAACAATCTTAATGACTTAAGCAGTTTCGATGATTGGTATTGAACATTGCTGGAAGGCCACAAAGATCTTTGCTCGTTATAGTCAAGTCAAGCAAGGTTCTAGTCCAGCAAGGAGCATTGCAACAAAGTTACAAAGATATGCAATCAAAACATACATTACAACAATATCACTTCAAAAGGAGAACACAATGCCACATCTCGGGTGGACATCATGACAGTGCTCTCAAAATTCTTGATTTCGATTCCATACCCTCACAGTCAAGGAATCAAATAATCTCAACATATCATAAAAGGCAGTAGTGCTTGGTGTTGAACAATGCAAGGAAGTCTCAAGAAAGGTTCTGGAACTCTATTGTACCAGGCAGCTCAAGCAAGAATCTCATTGAAGGAGATCATTCAAGAAAGCATCAAGGTGAAGATTTCATCTTCACATGACAAGTAAGTATCTTTTTATTCTATATTCAAGTTTGGTTAAATGACTTCATGATTGCAAGGACATCTATGAATTGGATGGGTTATCAAGATTCCTTGCATGAAGAAGGAGAATAGACATAGTCCTCTAAGTAGCTGAAGTCATCAAAAGGTCTCCTCTGAATTTATGAAAAGGGATATTTATGAAAGATTCCCTCACATAGCAAAATTGGAGACATCAAAGTGATGTAGATGATAAACTCATTCTCTTAAGGTGCAATGAAGAAGGTCACATGAAATATAATCTACATGAAAGTAAAGGGTATCAAAGGATGTAGGATATCTTCCATCTACAAGACCTAGAAAGGAATATAACCATAATGCACTAACAATCAAGGTAACAAATGTCCATGAACAAGAAGGTTACCTCATTGAACAACTTGTGGTCTCTATGCCAAATAGAGAAGGACAAGTTGATGCGAAAATATTGAAGGTTAAAAGAACTCAACCATGTGCAGAAAAGGAAGGCAAGGTTGGTCCTCAAGCAAGACAAAATCAGTATAGTTAAGATTCAATGTTATAGAAATATTTTTGAATCTCATATCACTGAAAGATGGAGGAAGCTGAAGAAAAGGGCCAAGGAAAGAGGGAGTAACAAATCTCTCCTATGAGTAAGATAGTATCCCTCACAAAAAGGTCCTATCATAAGCTCCTAGATCTTGTGTTATAAGATTTGACAATGATAATAAGATGCATCATGGCATCATGGAATCATTAGAAACAAGAGAACGTACCATCTCCATAGGGATCATGAAGGACAAAAATCCATGGCAGATAACATGTAGGATATATAGCTCTTGGGAATCTCAGTGGACATTGACGGAAAGAAAGGAGTCATCTAAGGCTCATCATACATCAAGTCAAAAGGGAAACATCTGCCAGTTATGGAAATACAAGATCCTCAAAATTCTCTGATGGAATCCTCATTGTAGGGTTCACTAATCTAGGGAGGAAGCAAGTGTTTCAATAGGAACTCCAACTTATGGAATCCATGAGATGATGATGTGATGACATGAAGCAGATCAAGGGATTGAAAATCTTTTCAATCAAGGAAGCTGCTGGAAGAAGCCTCGATGACCTGAAGGTAAAACAAGGTATGTATGCTTATGTTTAATACTATAATGTCATGTCATATGGTTGAAAAATGGATCATTGCTTCTATCTTGAGAAGCACAAACAAGAGAAAAAGGATTTGTTCCTCTGAAAAGATGCAGGAAGGCATAAGTCACACTAGATGAAATCAACATAATATGTCCTCATATGAAGTATGAGGTGATTGACTACAATAAAGCAACTATAATTGAAGACTATGGAATGTGTGAGGAAGGAAGAGATCGTGAGATATGCAACCATGATGAAAGGCAATCAACATCTAAAAGACCAAAAAGATTTGACTAGGAAATCCCCCAGAAAGATATGAAGACTCTAATAAAAGTCTGAAAAGAATGAAGACCCTTGATAATGGATATCTTTGGGAGATGTGACAATATGTGTGCAGGATGTTGATAACTATAAGAAGATGTCATGATGAAGATTCATCTCGTAAGGTATGAGTCAATTTAATATAATTTATTGAATCTAGATGAGTTCATGCAGGGCTGCTAAAACAAGACTTGTAAGTACAAGTGCAACCAGCATTCATGTGATGGATGGAAACTCTTGAAAGAAGCATGAAGAGAAGAGAAGTAGACATATGAAGAAGGTTCCAGATATGTACCAAGAAGGCCACTTTCCATGAAGAAAGGAATGACATGACGGAACAAGAAGGAAAGGGATCGATGGTTGTTTCCCTACAAGGAAGAAGCTCAACTAAATTTCATGACATCAAAGAGAGAAGTTGATCAAGCAGCTAAAGGACCCACAAAGAAAAAGTTGTTGATATATAGAAGAGTCCCTAGCTAAGAGGGAGCTCTGACGGGTCCCTAATCAAGAGGGAGTTTGAATTAAAATCACCCTAATTACAAAAGGTGTGACAATTGTAATTTTTTTTCATGTCATGTGTCATGCACTAGACCAAGACTAACATCCGTAAGTTTAGATGAAGGCCATGAATGGAAATGTAGACACATGATAGACACAACATTCTTGTCTTCACTTGGAAGAAAGAATGGGAGGATTGGGTAATCATCTAACATCCAATACTCTTTGAGGATGTGTAGGGCATCCAAGATAAGAGTAGGCAAGAAGATCAATATTCTTTGAGGGTTGGGAGCCCAATATAAGAATAGTCCTAGAAGGTCATACTCAATGAACACCCGGATGGGTATGTACCTTGAGAAAGAATGATGAAGGTGTTTATAAAACATTGGTCTCGCCAGCATTGTAGCTCATGGTCTCGTGGAGAGATGGAGTTGTTAGTCAAGGCCTTGCACTATGACAATGTTGATTGATATGATGCTATACAGATGGGATTACCAATTTGATTCTTCTTATGAGAAATTCTTCAGATTAAGAATAACCAAGTACCATTGTAAATACCTCCCTAGTTAAGAGGGAGTGTTGAAGAAAAGTGTAACTAGGTTCGGTATTTGTCAATATAATTTTGATCTTTGTACTTGTCAAGAAAAAGAAATATTATTTTTATAAAATTATATGAATGAGTTTCTTGCTCATTCCATAGGTCTAGGAAATTCAAAGAGTCAAGATTATGTTAAAGATCTCTTTATGAGAATTTATGTAATGTACATAGGTCAACCTAGTGTCAAGAAGCCCTCCAATCATCATTCTTCAACAAAGAAGTCTGCAAAATAAACGATGTACAAACACAGTCATGTCGGCCTGCAAAGTAAATATAAGTCATGTCGACTTGCATCAACAGACACACCTCTTCACACTATCATGTTGGCTAATTATGGAGGACAAACCACTATAAATACCCAGCTAGGGTATCCGCAAAACTGCAGTGCAAAAATGCGGACTTGTCTGAGATTTGGACATACCTCTACAATTTTCGGGTGGAACAGTGAGTACAGGATCTCGAATGTCAATGAATATTTCGGTGGATAGTGTAACCTTCTCAATGGTATCAGTCTCTGCATAAATATGACAATAAAGCTCTCGATGCAAGGAGAACACAGTCACGAGGTATTAATACAAGAAGAAGACACAGTCATGATCTCGATGATGGAGTAGTACACACAGAGTCAACATGATTATGGTGAAATGATTTCATAGTGATGATATCACTGTCTCAGCATACTGAATGGAGTCACAGTCTTGACATACTGATAAGAAGGATCACAGTGATCCCACTGTGATACATTTTGTCTCTACATATTTATGGCAACAAGAAGCTCAGTGATCACAAAGTAATGCACTCTCGACATACTGAACACAATCATGATCTCGGTTTCAATAAATGGGCAACAATGACATAAGTGAAGAGGCAGCAATGGTGCAATTGTAATAACCTCTGTGTTGCAACAATGATTACCTCGGTGAAACAACAGTGATGATGAAGAACTCAACAGTAACAAATAAGAGGATTGGTGTCTTGGTTTTGGAGTGGCATAATAGGTCAAGGGTCAAGGTCTTGGTGTTCGTTTATTGGAATATTTAATAGAAGAATTTTGTGCAGGTTTTCCTCTCCAAGAGGGAGAGATTTTGGCCCTAACAAAAAGCCAAACATCTCATGTTCTTGTCTCTTTGTTTTTGGTGGCAGTTTGATGAAGCAAACACACAAACTAATAATAAGAAGAAGATCAAGCTAAGAAAAATTGTAAAAGCACTTCACAAATTGTTATCAAGTCTAGAAGAATCCTACTAATACTAATTGCCCTAGATTCTTCAACAATATTGACACCCACAAGGGAGGTGTTATGAGCCATGGGACTCCAAGCAACAACGGAGCATTATATACACCCTTTGGCATCTCCAACACCCATAGTACTGTGGCAATTCACCCCACATTTGATGATTTTTGGGGTGATGCGCTTGGATCCAACATGCCCCTAGTCGGCCTTAACACTTTGTGAGGGAGAGCAGTTTATCCAAGGCGCAAACGAGGATGGTCTCACCCCTTGAGACATGGGAGGGTTGGCACCACCTTGGAAGCCCTCAATGTTGGAGCAGAGACAGGCACTATGGCCATTTGGAGACCCATGAGACCACATTTTGACCCCCCAAGATGCAATTTGGGTTCCACAGTGAGATTTTGACAGAGACCTAAGGGTCATCCCTTAGGAGATGATTTTAGAGGGCTTCTACACATCACTTAGCACCCTAAACCCTCAACGCTTGCCATACAAGGGCCTACACATGGATGACATCAACAAATCAACCCTGCGGCTCACACTTATGGGCAAACTTTTATGTTTTTGTCTTAGATAGTACGTCAACTTGTCACCTAACTTAATCATTCTAACATTATTTAATGTTTATGGGGAGTTTAAGCTAAAATAGGCATTCAAACTCCTCATATAAATAGAGGAGAGATTCATTTGTATCTCATCATCACACACACACACACTTGTAATTTCGGCCTCTTGCGTAATTTGATGATCTTGTCTTGTGGAAAAAATCGGATATATGAATGCACTTTGACATTTGGAACAAATTGTTTGTCTTTGAAACTATTGTCTTGTATCAATGGATGGAATTTCATGGCATGTTATCTTGTAAGTGAGCTTATTGTTGAATAATTATTTTCTTTATGTCTAATGTATGGAATATATTGAATCTAGGGTTTGCTATTATACCCTAATTTGTTGAAAATCTATTGAATGGTATCTAGATGTCATCATTACATGCATTACTCATGAATAACGTGTGAATGAATATCCTAGTGGTGAAATTTAATTAGCTCTCCCATAAAACTCTTTTACATATTGCATAGGTAATTGTTAGGGTTTTTGGTGCTATGACATCAAGAATTCTTCCTCCTTCGCAACCTTTTAGCCATCCAATCAACTCATAGACTCCATTCTCCCAAGGAGCAAGGCATTGCCCTCCTTGTTGGTGATCAAACTCCTTTCGTATCCATAATCTTTATCCTTCTTTCCCTTACCCTAATTCAACCCCTTAAGGCCAAGTTCTCAAACTAGGGCATAGTGCAAATTCCTATGCAAGGTGAAATTTTGGTGTTGGAGAGTCTAAATGTTAAGAGGAAGGTGGTTGCCACAAAATCACTTCTTTTGGTAGGCATTCAATTCAATTTCATCGATAAATTCCTTTGCCTTGGTTGTTTTGTGTTGCTTCAACATAGGGGCTTATTGGAGGGTTTCATGTGCCTTTGTCTTGTTGAAAATCATTGTTGGAAACCCTTTCTTAGCATCTTGACCTTGGGCCTTCCCAACTCTCAACCAATCAATCAAACCCTAGGTCATAGATTGTCATTCTTAGGCATCTCAAGGAAAGTGAATTGCCTTTACCATTGATTAAAACCTTGTGCTTAAGTCAATTTTTTCCATTGGAAGCCCCTTGGTCATCATATACCATATACCTAGAATACCTATTAAGTGACCTACTCACATACCAGGACTCCTCCCATCGGTGAAAATCCATAAAGAGCAGGGGTTTTGGCTATGGTGACATTCGGCCCTACCCCATTATTGTCTCTCGGTCTAGTTATAGCTTTGTAGGGTACCCCTCTCCAAGATCTACTAGATTTTGCGACAACATGGGAAATCAAGCTGATGAAACCGATTCTCGAGAAGAAAAGAACTCTTAGCACAAGATACTCCAAGTCTAAACGAACCAGCAAGCCCTCCACCTACTTCAAAAGAACTCTAAATAGAAGTAGGAAAGAAGAGGAAGAAATCTCAAGTAGAATCCCAACCAATGGCAACAAGAAGGCATACTTGAAAACCAGATTAATCATGTATTGCTTTTGCCTGTTGTTACATAGTCAATTCATGAGAATATATTCATGTCTGAAATGTCAAAACATAGCTCTTATGTGTATGTGGCAACACAAGTCAATTACGCTCTTCTTGGGCATGTTGACAATATCTGATATAGATATTTTTACGTGATATTTTTGGAAAGATAGAAATTCTTGATGTAACCGTGTTGTCTTTTGCATATTTTTCTCAACACAAATTCCCTAATTATTTAATAAAAAATAGCACATTTTTAGGAAAAATGAATATGGTGGGATTTGCACTTGTAACCTCTACTTTTTAACTCAAGCCTTAACCATCACACCAGCACATAGCATTCTAAAATTCTATCTAAAATAATCTTGTATGGTAGCTAAGTATTTTAAGAAATACCCATAAAATATTAATGTATGCCTCCCACATGGAAACATATCAATAGATGGATAATCAAGCACGGAAACAATTGAGAATGACGATTTTCAAGAACATGTATTACTTGGTATCCTCAAATGCTTTGAGGACAAAACTTCTATTGAGAGAGGGAACGGTGTGTCCTTAGCACAACATACATGTATAACATATCAAAGGACTCGTTCAATAGGTTCTATGGGTCCTTCAGTGTTAGTTGAGCCATATTGGTCAATATTGTCACTATTGTCATTTTATATGGTCAAATATTTTGTTAGGAAAATAAAATTCCACTATTGTGCATGTATACATCGACCATGATCAGTAGAGTTAGGACATATTTCTAGTATACACACACACACACATATGTATGTATGTATAGAAACACACACACAGAGGCATGTATAGTTCTTTCAAGATCGACATCTAAACAAAATCATTTCTTATACTTGTCAATTTCATATAAAGGAGTTGTCCCTTCTATTTGGGTAGCAAAATAAGCCCATTTATCAATGTATATCTGATGGTGTGCAACTCATCACTTGGAAGAATATGCTTCCCCTAGATTTTTTATGCAAAGATCATAAGGATTTTGGTGATTTTCAATATATTTGGAATATTTTCTATAAATATTTTGTGAACTTTTTGTTATTTTCACTATATTTTGTTGTGCAACCTTTTTGTGCCAATTGGTGGCTAAAGTGTACCATCTATAAATGGATGGTTAACCTAAAGTCATTAACTAGACATTGGCATCATTGTTGTGATGTTGCAAACATTAGCATCTTAAGACCTGAAATAAAAAAATTACCATACAATCATGACCATTATAATCAAGTGATACATGACTTAAATCAAATGTCACCCTTCAAGATTTCCCTACTCCTTCCACGAACACGTTTTCAATCAGCGTTCGAGGCTTTAAAATAAGGTAACAAATGTGAAAAAGGATAAGCAATCACAAGTTGTAAAACGTATGGAGAAAATCCAACAAATTCGGGATCAAGAGCATAAAAACCCACAATGTTTTATGCAAAGTACAAGGAAAAGCATGGCATGCATATTATGAGGCATTCCATTCAAGTTATATAGTTTAATTGTATTTGCACTATCAACAAAAAGCTTTAAATGAGAAATAAAAATTAAGCCAATTAGACATGAATTTTTCAAAATCCTAGATAAGATGATGAGAATGCAATCTAATTAGAATTAACTACATAAATGGGCATTTATTTTTTAGTGAATGCAAATGAATTTAACTTGTTCAATCAATCATGGTTAGAAAAAGAATCTAATGAGCATAATTTTTTCATGTGATGCTTCATGTTATCACTATGTGACAAGTGTTCCCTTCCTTAATTTGGGAAGAGAATGCAATCCAATTATAATTAACTATATATATGGGCATTTATTTTTTAGTGAATGCAAATGAATTTAGCTTGTTCAACCAATCATGGTTGGATGAAGAAATCAACGAGGAAAAATTTTTGATAGGATGCTTCATGTTATCACTACATGACAAGTGTTCCCTTTCTTAATTTGGAAAGAAGTGTAATGTTATTGACTTACAATACCCTATAAAGATACCTTTCACTCATAAGTTGTGGGTTGGGGGTATCTATTTTGTAAAAGTTACCAAGGACTTGATGTCAACCCCAACAACTTGAAACACTTCACTTGAATGGGTTAAAAAATTCATGCATGGAAAAATATGTCTCTAGGGGATTTGAACCTTGGTGGGGGGTATGAAACAACCTCGCTTTACCATCTAACCAACCCCACATTGACCTAAGTTAAAATTATGGACTTAATCTTCATATAGACCACAGATAGACTTATTAGCTAGCACCCTCTTGGATGGTGTATAAATCTACTTATTCTCATTTGTATTCCTCATTCAACTGACTCAAAAAAAAGTTATTTTCCCAAGGGCACCTTCTCTATTTTACCTTCTTTTGTAGGTTATTGTGCCATGTTTCTTCTCTCTTATGACTCTCATGTTTATGGTTATGGCCCACTCTTTTTTAGCACACTTATTCTCACTCTCACACTCTAGTGCACTAGTGCCAGTCTACTATTGTTTTAATGTTGTGGATTTATCCTTTGTTGGATTAGGGTTTGGAAAGTTTGTTCCAGCCACTCTCTCTTGTAAATCTCAACACAGTATTAGCGTTAGTGTGAACCTCCATCATCCTATGTAGTTTTTGATCGAAAGAAGTACCTAGTGAACATGCACTTCTCTTGGTAACTATGCAACTAGGAATTCTTTTATCTTCTCCCTATTAGAGTTTTAACTCTCTTTCAAGAACAAACCCTCTTTTAGGATTTCTCCTAGGTTTTAATCCTATTTCAAGGTCAAGTGTCCCTTTTAGAGAGTTCCCTCAGGTAATTTTTTATATCTATAAAGGCACGTTCAACCTAATGGACTCTTACATTGCACACTTGACCATGCACTCTACATATTAGTCCTCCTCCACTTCACAAAAATGGATTGTTGACTCGAAAAGCCACTAGGCATATGACCAAACAATAGTCAGCACCATGCTAATAATTGAAATGAGAGGATGCATTTTAAATAATGTTCTAAACTTTAAACCATGAGTTGAGCAAGGAACAAATTCATCGCAATAACTAAGTTATTGTCATAGTGTTTATAAGTCCAAAGATACAAAACCCTCAAAACCTCTATAGTTGCAAACCCTAGGGACTTATGCAAGGGAGGCCTGGAAGGCGAAACTGTTTGAAGGTATTAAATATACTACCTTTGCAATAACCAATGATATGCATTTGTCCACAATAATGATCGTATGGTATCCTCTCTTTATGTGATGCATGAGCAGTAATGTCAGGATCAAAATTTCATTTCTCGAGATTTAAGTTTCGACATGAGGAAAACAACAAAGGCTTCAAATGCTTATCCCTTTGATTTTTCTTTTGACAATGCCTTAGAAATCATTGGAGACTTTGAGGGATAAAAGAACAAAGGAAAACATGTCCATTGAATAAATCCAGTAGTTTGGTCCTTGGTGCCTCTGAAATAATTGAGCATGAGAAGTTGGGTAGCTATGTAGGAGAACTATGTCTTAGAGACACCAAATTAAGTGTACATGCACAAGAACAATAGAGAAGAGAGGTCATGCAAAGGTTAAGTTTGTGTGATGAGAGAGGGAGTCTTTGTTAGGGTTTTGTCATGCGCAAACAAAGAAACGACTGCAAAAAATAGGGAGAATCAAATTAAGTAATAGCAAATATGAGAGGCCAGTCCTATTGATTTTTCAAGTGCAATAAATACTAGCACAATATTTTTGAAATACTGATAATTACTTCTAATGATATAGATCTTCTTTTAAAAATTCTAGTTTATCATTAAGTAATTACACTTCAAAAATTTGGCCATAAAAGCATAAAGACAATAGAGATCACAATGCACAAAGAGAACACAAGATTTACCCTGGGAAAACCCACTTGGGGAAAAACCCCAACAACCTTTTTCTTAGAGAAATTCTTCAGTTCAACAAGAGATACATCTAATGCAACTAGTCAACTATGACATCAACAAGCTATGGTCAAACTTGGTCCACAACACTCAAGTCAAGCCAAGCCAAGTCAAACTTTTGCCCTTCAAAATTTCAGCCTTTTCGATCTGCCTAAAATTTTGGCCTGCCCAGAATATGCTACCTAGAATTTCGGCCCTGCAACTCAGTCCTGCAATTTTGACCCTACAACTCCCTCCTGCCCATAATTCACATGTGCGAGGTCTAGAGAGAGAAATGTGAGCTAGAGAGAGAGATCTTCATCTTTCTTGTCCTTTGCTTGGATGCCTAGAAACTTCTTTCTTGTGTGAGGTCGAATGGTACCTTTGTGGAGGAGGTTGAATGCCTTTATATAGTGTTTAGCCTTCACAAATGAGTGTGTCTCTTCACTAAGGCCGACTTCACTTGAGAGAGGGTCGAGTTGACTATTTTGAAGCCAAAAATACAAAATTCAAATTTTGAAATTTCCTCTTTTAAATCCAACATGAAGAACATGTCTTACAATAATTCTTTCAAGGGCTAAATAATCAAAATGACATGAAGAACATATCTTAAACTTCTTTATACATTACAAAGGCTAAAATATAAATTATGAAGATTGACCATAGCTTCAAAATTTAACAAGTCGTGTAGAGATATGACAAAGATACAATCTTGCAAAGAATGAAGCAAATGTTGGAGTTACAACCTGGTCTAATACCAATGATAGACATTAGGAGGAATAATTCCAAACTTCAGTGTACTGCGTTACTAGAAAATATTTATATATACAAATGATCATGGCTTTTGGTTCCGTTTTCTATGGTCCAATCTCTCTTCCTAATCTAACTCTTCAAATTTATCCTATTTTAAATATTTACAATTTATCATAATCCCTAATGATTAGGTGTTTAACAATGTATATGGACTATATAATCCCTCTATATAATTACTCTGATCTTCCTGGCTACAACACAATTATATTGAATATTTAAGCACATTAGTGATTTTTGAATGCCATGAAACTTGTCAAACATGGAAAAATCTTTGGACTTGTGTTTGCTTCCATTAGCTAGTATGAAAACCTCCATCATTCCCACTTTGTCTCTCAACCATAGCCTTTATATGTTTGGAGCACCTCTATTTTAATTTTAACACACCCAAATATCTTTGAGAAATCATCAATAAATAACATGAAAACTTTGGACCTCTCCACAATAACATTCTCATAGAACCAAAAGAATCATTTTGTAAATCAACTTCCCACTTACTCATCAAGCACGTTCTTTAGCATAGTTTTACATACGTTGCTTGCCTAACATGCAAGATTCACACATGTTTGTTTCTTGTTGAACAAGTGGAAAATTGTGAACCATATCCAAAAGTATTAGGTTGTTTAGTTAGCTTGGACAAACCTCTAATGAAAAAATCAACCATTTGCATTATCCCCAACCACCAAGGCTTGTTTATATGTTTCCTTAGTTGAATGCTTGTATAAACCACCTTTTTCAACCCTTCTAGTTGTTACCTCATAATGATTCTTATTCTCATTATGAGACACACATCTTATCAAACTCAACCTTGGAGTGCCACTTTGCAATTTGGATTATTGAATGCAAATTCCCTATCAATCCTTGCACATGCAATACATTATGCAAGTCCTTGATTCTCCTATTTGATATATTTCTATGCACTTTTACTAGGTCTTTCAACATGTCCACTCTACCCTCTCCTCAAGCAACTTTCATTCCCTAAATTTTACTAACTTCCAATATGGCAAACTACTCTTTGTTGTATCATGTTGTTGGTCACACCCAAGTTTATGTAATATGTATCTTCCATTGCATTCTCATTATTGCCACCATTGACAATCATTATTCTTTTACGCAATGATTTCAACACATTTTCTTCTTTTCTCCACATTGTCTGGTGGGTTGACCCACAACAGCCCTGCAACTGCTCTCTACGCACATGGCACCTGCAAGCAGTGAGTCAATTGTGAGTTGTTGGTTGGTTGAGTTGCGATAAGGCCTAACACCTTGCCAGCCCTATTTGACACCTTGTCAACCCTATTTGTTGCCCCTCTTTTTTTCTATTAATTAATCTTTATCTATAGCCCTCGACACCCCTCTCTACGACCCTTCAAAAAATATTCCCTTTATTTCTATTGTAATTACACACGATCTCCGTATGAGAATTCTACACGAGATCATTGGCTAGACCTAAACCCCTACAACTCCTCTACGAACCTGGCACCAGGTGATTTTGTGCCCTATATACAGTGACCAACAACACAACCTTACTAATTAATTAGCCTTCCTTTGTTATCAAGACAAAGCATTCAAAAAACAAAATAGACCTAATCACTGCCCATGTGTGAGGAAATTTCCTACATCCCTCAATTTGGATGTTGTGCTTGCTTTCCACATAAGGATCTCAAGAGGATTTCCTTGAAAAAAGGAGTCCACTTAAGGTCTCCAATTTTAGTGCAACTGAGACCCATTGGCTTACCAATTACAATTGTGCCTAACAATTAAACGATCCTCCATCTAAATATTTCAAGGAAGAAGGGGGAATCCAACAAAGTTTTCCTTGGAAAAAGTTATAAACAAGCGCGTGCCAATTATGCAAGTTCGTAAATTTATAGTGCACACAAGAGTGCAAATCGTCAAAATCATATCACATAATAAGTTTTGAAATACATAAAATTACAATAATGAAAATGTAATTATATTGACACATAATATATCGACATTGGGGCCATAAATATTTAGGTAGACAAAAATCACATATGGATTCCCACATTGAAAATTTTATACGTAAGTGTTAAATCAATGCTAATAGCAAGCTTCTAGGAAGGTTTTCTTCAACATCAAAAATTCCAAAAGCAAGTTTTAAGCAGTTAAACAAGAAAACTAATGGGGACTTTTAGGAAGGTAAGTTACTATTTTTTTTATTGTTGAATTTTGTTGCCTAGGCCCAACCAACATCCTAACATGTCTACCTAAAAGAGGATTGGTTGAGAAACTATTTGACTCAATCAAATTAGCTATTTTTTAGCTTGAATCAACTAAGTCAAAATTAGTCAACCACTAACTCAACCAAGTCAACAAGCTATTTTTTAGCTTGAATCAACTAAGTCAAAATTAGTCAACCACTAACTCAACCAAGTCAACAATTGATGGAAGCATTTTTTCTCAAAAAACCAATTCAAACCGATAAAGTAAATTTGAGTCAACTAATTTTGATAACATTACTCTCATTATGCATAACCAAAATTTTTGGGCTTCTAACAAGCTTCCTTTTCCTAACCATACCCACCTAAATTTTACTATCTAGAACTCCTTTAACCTCTGCTCACCATCCTAGACCTCCTCGACTACTCTTATGCCCCTACTCGTAAGACCAGTTATGATAGTTGCTCCCAGATTTATTTTCTCTTCTCAATATGAGCATGAAATATCAAGCCTTGTATGGAAGCTCCTCCCGACTACTTCACCTGCACTATTGTTTCTCCCAACTCCTACCTAATGAATAAGTAGTATGACTATTGTTTCTCCCAACTAGGTAATAAGTAGTATGATTATAATTGAAAAGTTATGCATAAAAAGCTTAAGTAAGTATGATTCTACTCATAACGTTAGGTTAACAACAATTACTTGGAGAGATAAGTATCCTTAAGTACAGGAAATGTAAGTTCTTGACAATGAAGAGGAATGATCTTTTGTTTGTCTTTCATAGCTCTCACAAAACCTTTTCTCTTTACCCTTTCTGAATGGTTGCAACGGAGAGACTTTTGTCTTACCGCTTCTGATGAGACGATTGTAATTTGTAAGTGATATTCACATTACACACTGATTCATGAGGGATATTAGGAGTACTATTGGGTTTAATAAGGGGTGTTCTTTTTCTCCAACTCTTTTGGCAACAGACATCAATGAACTTGAACAACTTCTTAGAGAATTAAACATGCTGGTGATGGCTGCCTCTTCCAGCAGATCTTGATCTGAATTCATCTTTTTATAGATGCATAGCTGGTGGCTAACACAGGTAAAAAAACAGAGTATAGAATTCAAAACCGCTTTCTCGAGGTTTCACTTTTCTTTCAGGTCAGCATTGGTGTGGGTTTACTAGGACAAGGATTCATCATCCACCCTACAAAAATTCTGAAATTCTGCACCGAGCCATAAGTTGACAGATAGGGCAGGATGGTTCCATTTCTTCTAGGCAGAATTTCTGTAGGGTGAAATTTTGTTTCCACTAATGCATATTTATTTGGAAGTACAACTCATAACTCCCCTTTAGCTTGAAGCACGCATGGACCACATGTTTCTTCCACTCCACTACAAGCACTGGATGCATGAAACAACCTGTAGACGCCATATGTTGCTCTTTAACTTGAACTACTCATCAATCACCCCTTGTGAGATCGAGGGCAAATAGGATGGCCTGTTATTCTCCACAGCAGCCCCCATTCTAAGGATCAAAATCACTGACCCTTTACCCATTCTGAACTTTTCCATTGTCATTGACATTAACTAATTTACTCTATACATCTCCAATCCACAAAAAACAAGCAATTCCATGGTTTCGCAAATTCGCATTCCCCTCGAATAACAAACGAAGATATCAATCAACAAAGCTAAGATAAGTGTGATTTACAACTGCAAGTACAATTTCACCAAACCCTGTTTGCTTTAAAAGAATAACTGAATGGATTATTAGCCCTTTTAAGAGCAAATGAACAGGACAGGGGTGGCAGAGCATGTCTGTGTGCGTAAATATTAGAGGTTTCGTATTTCAAGTCCAATAAATTTGAGTACTCTACTAGAGGTGAATGTTACATAAATTTATCAACTCGCAAATTCCATTCAGGCCTTACCTCCTTTTAGTGTCATGGCATACAAGACATTAAGCACTTGTCTAAATTTCACAAAATAATGAAACTGGAATAAGAATGGAAAAATGTGATATGAATACCAATATTAATTTGCATTGCTTACCTGAAACGCTGGCAGCATTCAGACACAGTGAGCGTAGATCGCCGCGTCCACCCTAAACCCTCACTCGCAACTTCTGGTAAATTGGAACGAATGACAGCAAGAATCGCTCGGTCGATCTCCTCCCGAAACTTCCTAGTCTGTAAATTTTCCTGCTTCGGCCCAGTTTCTGTTTTCGCCAGAAATGATTTGCGGATTAATTTGTGCTATTACAGACCGGCCTGCCATTTGGGCAAAATGCGGGTTAGTCCCGTTTTCGACTTCAATTACCGGGGAGAACAGCAAGAGTTTCCCAACCTTATTTAACCACCTGTCAAATTTTTAAAATGCCATAACTTCTTGATATTTATTGTCTTGCTGCCTCCAGTACCACTTTTATATCTCGGGATTATCAGGTTAACCTGGAACAAGTTAATGAGATTTCTAATTTCATAATCCTAGATTATCAGGTTACATTTGATAAGCTAGATTCAAGGTAATGATAACCTGGCGTAGTTAATCTATTTTAATAAAATCGACTAATTGCGTTGTATATGGAGATGTGATAAAGTGTTTTATTTTTTCAAAACGATTACAAAATGTACATTGCTTTGCCTGTTGTTTTTTTTTTAATGGTTACTAGGTAAAGATTGTGAAATGGGTATGGTTGTGTATTAATATTTATGGTATAAAATATATATATATATATATTTAAGTATAATTGTATTATTATATTAATAGTTATAAATAATTGTGTTAGTAAGAGATATTATTTTATTTGTGAATATTTAGTAATTATATTGTTATAAAAAAAATTTAAGGGTTGAATTTTATCTATGGATTAGTTTTTAATATTTTTTTATTAAAATGATTTGCTCGAATTTGGTAGGGTAAAAATATTTTGTTTTAAAATTCGCTAAAATTTTCTAGCAATTATATAAAATTGTCAGTTTTTTGTAAATGAGGGGTAATTCCCTCTTCAAAAGCATTATATTAGTCTCAGAACACAATTTACAATATATACAAAGTCTGATGATTACAATCGCTACAATGGCAACGCATCATGTATCTGTGGGTCGAACCCGGGTGGGGAGGCAAATAGCACACTGTCCCAACCACACAAGGTATCGCCCAAGTACAATATAAAATTGTTATTAAACAATTTATATAACAAGAATAAAATTAAAATTATATTTTAATCTTTCTAATTTCATGCTATAAGTAATTGCACCAAATACTTTAGTAATTTATGGTCACTTAATGGTAACTATCCACATATAAAATTTATGTAGACTCAAAAAGAATAATGAAGTAGAGACAATAGAGAAGCATATTTTGGTGGGTTGTATTATCAATGCAACTTAGACCCAAAGTAGTCAAATTATTTTTCAATATGTCCAAAATACATTTTGGCATGCCATATCTTTTATTAATTCATTTTTTATCGTGATTCTAGACTTTCCAAATGCTTTGAGCAAACTTTGTGTAAATTATGGAACTAGCAATTGAAATTATCTTATTTTTATTTGTAAGCTAATCTTCTTATATATGTCTTAAAAGCACTCTATAATGTTATCCATCATCAAGGAAGGACCAAGATTTGTACCTCTATTGGATCTAGCATGATCGTAACAAGGCACCTCAATTGCCTACTTGTCATTCTCCTTTTGACATATGTCATGGTTTTCATAATCCTACACCTTTTGGGTTGCTTGTAAATGCCCTATCTCCTTCCATAATTTGTAAGTGGACAAATATATGTTTTTGTTTATCATTTGGCTCATTTTCATTCAAAATCAAATATATTATTTTGCAAACACAAGAAAAGCACATTGTTATGCAGAACATGGCCCTATAACATTCAAGTTAGAGACAAAATATAGATGTACTTAAACGGACAACATTTAAAGCAAAGACAGCATTATAAACTACAACCTTTACATCATGGCACAAATAGATGAATCTAATATTTCCCAACTTGATCTAGCAATATAATTGGGCACCTATGATGTTATAAATGCCAACAATCTCAAGTTCTATCAACCATTGCAAGTTAAAGATGAGGCACCAATTGTATGTTCAAGGAGCACAATATAAGATTTGTATCCTCTTTTAGCTTATGCATTTTTAAATACCTTGGTGTGTACAACACAAAGGAAGTATGCAACTACATACCTAGTTAGCAAGAAAGATGGTATACCTTCATAAGCAAAGTGGATCTCTAAAGCAACATTTGAACAACAATATGTCCATATAAGAGACAATTTCCACTAAATTAGGGTGGTATTGATGAATCATATTGTCATAGTAAATAATATATGACCTCCTATTAGGTTGGTACATAGAACTCAACTGACTTTGGTAAGAATTGTAAGTACAATAAAAGATAGTCATCTAAATAAACTAATATAGCTTAGTGTCACACTCAAATCTCATTCAACATGTTGTAAGTAGGTGTAGAAGACTTCCAAACATTATCCTGATTAATTATTATTGTAAATGCAGAGAAAACACCTTCATAAATGAAAATATACAATTTAATAAAACTAAGACCAATTTAAGAAATGGAAAATGCATTCGAATGAAACGTAGAGCCTTCAAGTAATTTTTATGCTCACATAAACCATATTATAATCAATGACCAAGGAATTCTAAAATGTTGAAAAGGAAAATGTCATTCCATGGGAATACTTTCATCTTCTTCTTTTCTTTTTACCATGGTGAATACTTTCGCCACAATGTAGAAAGAAAAATATAGGAAAGTTCATATAAAATCAAGCTACAATTATGAGCATATACTTTTTAGCACTTCAAGGGAAAGTGGACAAAACCTAATTAAATAGTTTTTACAGATATTAACATTACACACACTTGAAATTTTATGGCAATAAATATCAACAACACTAGGAGAAAATGAAAATAACATCATCACAACATACAAAGAGTTGTAGAGTGCATAAGACTATTGAATGTGTATGAAATATTGTTTACTCAACAATTTACCTTGTTGTGAAATTGATGTGTTGTTTTTTGAGATTGAAGCTAAAATTAGCTTTAAAAATATGCTTTTCATTGATATTCACATGGGGCATGTGGCAACATTATCCAATAGTAGTGGTTTGTGAAGAAAAAATCTTATCATTTTTATCTAGATTTTGTGTGCATAAAAAACCACTATTGTCTATATAGATGACATCAGGAGCATTCTTGGGTTATTTTTATTCCATAAAAATGTCTCGTAAAACCCAAGTTCATAACATCACTAATGGAGAGTTACGAATTCAATTGATCTGTAAATTGTCATGGATATTCCACTGGACAGTTCATCACAATAGATCTAATAATATTATATTAGAAATAAGAAATTCTACACTATTACTGTTTTATTAAACTTTAAGATTTTTTAGATTTAACTATAATTAGTGCATGCATGCGAATTGAAATTATGCAAAAAAATAGAGAATGAAAAAATAAGCACACACACACATAAGACACAAAATATGTTGTGGGAAACCCTTTTCGGAGAAAACCTAGCTGGAAGGTGAGGTCACTTCGCTCTCTTTCTATGTCAGGAAATATGGCTGCAAGTACAAAGAAGTAATGTTTGTGGCTTGTGGCCACCTACAGTGCACAAATCCTCTATGTGTGCTTTACCTCCTATCTCTCCTAGCTACCTTTGCTCAACTATGGAACAAAATTCTCTCGAAAAAATGGAATGCCTCTTCCTCGTGGTGGCCCGGTTATAACACGGCCTGATAACCTAGTAGTGGTTAACTTTGACTACATCAACTCTTGACTAGAGTTACAATATAGACTCTTCTAGAGTTTTCTATATCACAATCATGTGGCTAACCACTTTTCCATGAATAATGGTGGTTGATGTATCATTCTCTCGAATTATAGGTGTGAAAATAGGAAGGCCAACTTCTAAGTGGCATAACTTTTGCATACGGACTCTGATTGGCACGCTTCTTACATCGTTGGAAAGATATCGATCTGTAGAACAACATGAAAATATGTTTCTTTAAAATTAGCAAAGTTTTACCCCCAAAAAATCTCATTTTTTGCCTCAAAAAGCTCCCATAAGTTTTCAGACCTCATTTTGCCAAACTAGGTCTTGCCGGTAAAATGGTCCCATGAGTTGATTCCTCCATTTTTTCCACTCTGAATGCATCAAGATAGATGGAAAATAATATAATTATCCAATCTAGATCACACCTCCCCATTTTGGGAAGATTTTTGTTCCCAAAAGCTTCTATTGAATGAGGTGAGGAATTTTTTTCTCCACCTTCTCTCTAGTGTACCATTTAGCTTTGCTTGGAAGTTGTTCGTTCAACCCAATTTTCCAAAGTTCATGTTGCGCCTTGTGATTCTAGACCTCTTCTACAAAATTGTATTTTTTGTCAACTCTACCTGAACAGTTGGTGTCAAATACCCCACAGAAGGTAGGACCTATTCCTCTTCCTGATCTAGCATGGAAGGCTCATAGAATTTCAAATTATCTACATTCACAACTGAGTAAATGCTCATATATGGTGGTAAACTAAGTCAATAGGCATTAGAACCTACCTTTTCTAGTATCTCAAAGGGACCATATCTGAGAGCCTTGATTTTCTTACCAAGCCCATGCAACCTCTCCTTATTCAATTGTAGCCATATGATGTCTTCCACCTTGAACAATTTCTCTATTCTTTGTTGATCATGCCTAGCCTTATACTTCTTCTACGACTTATGTAGTGTTTCATGTACCTATAGATGGATCTACCTAATCTTCTCTGTAAACTTTTTAGCCCTCAAAGCATCTCATGTAAGATCTTCCCTTACACCTCCTTCTTGCCCATATGCAATATCCAAAGGTGAAGGTGGAAAATATCCAAAACAAGTTTCAAATGGAGACTTTCCTGTAGAAGTGTGGACTACTCTGTTGTAAGAATGTTGTATATATACTAGATTTTCATCCCAGGTCTTTGAATTCTTTTGGTTGTATCCCCTCAGAAGCTACACCAAAGTCCTATTGACTACTTTTGTCTGCCCATCTATATGTGGATGGAATGTTGTAGATCTCTTCAACTTTGTGTCCATCTTCTCCCATAATGTAGTCTAGAATGCACTGAGAAATATTGTATCCATGTCTGAAATGATGCTCCTTGGTATCCTAAAGTGCACCCAGACCTGTCCAAAAAACAATTTTGTTGCTTCTTTCTCATTGATGGTCTTTTTACAGGGCATCAGAACACACATCTTGTTGAACCTGTCAACTACCACGAACAAGTAGTCATGTCCCTTCCTAGTTGTCGGTAAACCTCCCACAAAGTCCATGAAAATTCTTTCCCAAAGACGAGTAGGTATAGGTAAGGGATGATATAGACCATGTTTCTTGTTGCTAGGATTGTTGGTACAACACAGCATGCATCCTCTTATGAACCTAACTACTTTCCCTTGCATCTTGGGCCAATACACATACCTCTGCAAGTTAGCCACAATCTTCCCTACACCAAAGTGCCCTACAAACTTGGAGGTGTGAACCTCTCTAATCGGCTGCAATCACTCACCTTTAAGAACACATAACTTGTCCACCCCATAGAATAACCCATCCTAGAGATGGTAGTCAACGGTGTTTTCACCATCATGCACATGACTCTGACTCTGCAACTACTGATACACCTCCTTTAAGTCCTTATCCTTTCAATATGCCTCTTTGTATGCATCACGGGTGAATGGTTCCATGTGCATAAGAGTCCCCAAAGCTGTGATATTTGATGTGGGTGGCCTTGAAAGCATGTCGTCCAACTTGTTTGTGTTTCCCTTCTTATACTTGATCACCAAATGAAACTACTATAAAAACCCCATCCACTTGTAATGCCTGGTCTATTGTAGCTTATTCTGGGCTTGCAAGTACTGTAACGGCTGGTGATCTGTGTGGATTATTGTCTCCTTTCCCATAAGATAGTTCTTCTACTTCTTCACATCTTTCACCATGGCATAGAGCTCCTTGTCATAGGTAGGGTAGTTAAGAACTACCCCATGAAATACTTCAGAATGGTAGCATACAAGCCTTCTTCCCTGCATCAAGACAACTCCCATAGCATACCCACTCACAACTTTCTCCACTTCAAAGGGTCGCAGCAAGTTTGGTAATGCTAAAACTGGTGCTTCACTGATTTTCTTCTTTAACTCCTCGAAAACCCTCTACTGACCTTTTCCCCACTAGAAACTCTTGCCACTTATTGTTAGTGTGGAGTGATGTTGCTACCGTTGAAAATGAGGATATGAATTTCCTCAAGTTTTGTTGCCCCAATGAAACTCCTGACCTCAGAAACATTAGTAGGCATCGATCGTTTCATGATGGCCTCCATCTTGGAAGGATCTATCTTTAGCTCTCCTCCACCGGTCACATACCCCATATACACCAAGGACCGATGTGCAAACTGATACTTCTTAAGATTTTCTAGTAGCTAGTGCTTATTCAATGTTTCCAAAACCTACATCAAATGTGAAATATGCTCCTCCCAGATAGCATTATATACCAATATATCATCCAAATAGATAATAACAAATGAATCTATAAAATGGTGCAATACATCATTCATTAATCTCATAAATGTAGCTGGCACATTACATAGGCCAAATGGAATAACTAACCACTCATACAAACCTTGCCTGGTTTTGAAGGCAGTCTTCCAGGTATCTTCTTCTTTGACTCGAACCTGGTGATATCCAAAATTCAACTCCAACCTTGTGAAATATTTTTCTTGCTGCAACTGATCCAACAAATCAACTATCCTGGGCAAGGGGTATCTTTTCTTGAGCATGATTTTTTTCAACGCCCTATAATCTATAAATATTTGCCAAGTCTCATCCTTCTTCGGCACAATGATGATGGGTGACCCACATGGTGATGTACTCAGTCGAATGACACCTTGTTCCAACAAATGTTGTAATTGTTTATTCATCTCACTTGCTTCCATAATACGCTGCCTATACAACCCAATATTTGGCAATGGGAAGTCTGGAAATAGTTGGATCTCGTGCTCCACTTCTCTCTTAGGTGGTAACCCTTTAGGATCTTGGAACACATCCCTATATTCCTGTAACAACTCCTCCAATTGTTGTTTCTATTTCTTAGTACACCCCTCCAGGGATTCCTTGCCTCTGATTGACTCCTCTTCAAACTGAATTTCTTGTAAAAACAATAAAACATACTTCTTGTTGGAATTGATCAATTTCTTGGCTTGATTGGCACTTATGAGTGATATTTTTGACTTGCCTTTTTGTGCGTTGATGATGAATGATTTTCCATCCTTGACGATTCGATATTGGTTGGCTCTCCTCATGAATATTGCATCATGCATGTACATGTATGGACTCCCAAACATGACTCCACATACATCAAGGGGAACCACATCTATATCTACTTCATCAATAAAATCAACACTGGTAACAAATCTAATTTTGCATTGTTTAGTTACCTTCATCTCTACATCCTTATTTACCCATCCCAATGGATATGGGTTTGGATGATAACAAAATTCTAGCCCCAACTTATTGACCATCTCTGCTGCAATGAGATTCACCTGTGATCCTGAGTCAAACAGAGCATCAATCTTTGTCTTCTTGACCTGTATCTTTATATGGAATAGTTTGGTCATTTCTTTCTCTTCATGTTGTTGAAGGCTACTCAGGTTCACGTCCTTTTGCATTGTCATACAGGCGATCTTCTCATCCATGTATGAGTTGCTTTCAACTTGGTTACTCAAATATGTGGCCATGATATTCTTCTTATTCTTTGGGTTTAGCTCTCGATGCAACTTCCAACATTTATCTCTTGTATGGTCATCGATGTCGTAGTGGTTGCTAGGAAATTTGCACTGGTGCATTGTGGGTGTCGTATTTTTATCTTTTCCCCTTATTTGCTTCTTCTTCCCCTCCTTAGAAGCTTTGTGTTTCTCCTTCTGCTTTGATCCCACTTGATTTCACTCTTTTCATTGTTATTTTCACAAATTATTGTGCATGTACACAAGCCTCGTCCACTTATTTGGGCTTGAACAACATCACTTGTTCATGCAGATGGCAGTGCAGACCCCCCAAATACTTGAGGAGTACATTTGGATTCTTTGAATAGATACCCAACGTTATAACAATCTTTCTGAATTTTGTGGTGTACTTCTGCATGCTTTGGTCCGACTTTTGTTTGAAGTAATGCCACTGGATCCATTGGTCCTCCACGTACCCAATGGGATAAAATTATGATTTAATTAGGGTTTTCAAATTCTCTCACTTAGTCACTAGAGGTTCTCCATCCAACCTCAAGGTTTCTATGTGGCTCTCCCACCAAGTCAGTGCATGGCCCTCCAATTTCAACAATGCAAATGAGATTTTTATCCTTCCTCAATATGATGGACGTTGAAATAAACTACCAGTTGCTACAACCAATGGTTCAACTTCAAATTTTCGATCTCTCCATCGTATGGCTCGATATTGACTTTTGCTTCCATTTTAAATAGGGACCGATTCATAGCATTCGAACCGGGTTGATCTTTTCCAGATTCTTTCTTTGATTGGTTCTTCGTTTCTTCCTGATCTTCTGATTCCGTTCAGATTTGTCCTCTACATTTGAACCCCATCTTCTCCAAATATCCCCATCTTTCTATTCAGGGCCTCCATGAGGAGGCTTACATTGTGGTTGATATCTACGACTTGTTGTTCTAGTCGGGTAAACCTCACCTCTGCAGGATCATAAGTTTCGTTTATTGATTTGTTGCCCATGATTAGGGTTTTACGATTTTCAGCCCCACTGATCTAAATCCCTGCAATCTCCACACAATACCCAAAGAAACTTTCTCTAATGCCAAATTATCTGTAAACTGAAGTGGATATTCCACTGGACAGTTCATCACAACAAATCTAATAAGATTATATTAGAATATGAAATTCTACGTTATTACGATTTTATTAAACTTTAGGATTTTGTAGGTTTAACTATAATTAGTGCATGCATGTGAATGAACATTATGTAGAAAAATAGAGAATGAAAAAATAATCTCACACTCACACATAAGACACAAAATATGCTCTGGGAAACCCTTTCAGGAGAAAACCCAGCTGGAAGGTGAGGTCGCTTCGCTCTCTTTCTCCATCTAGAAATATGGTTGCAGGTACAAAGAAGTAACGTTTGTTGTCTGTGGGCTACTACAGTGCAAATATCCTCTTTGTGTGCTCTATCTCTTATCTATATCGACTATATTTTCTCAACTATGGAACAAAATTCTCTCGAAAGAATGGAATGTCTCTTCCTCCTAGTGGTTTGGTTATAACACAGCCTGATAACATACTAGTGGTTAAGTTTGACTACATCAACTCTTAACTAAAGTTACAATATAGACTCTTCTAGAGTCTTTTATATCACAATCATGTGGTTAGCCCCTTTTCCATGAATAATGAGGGTTGACACGACATCCTCTCGAATTATAGGTGTGAAAACAAGAAGGTCAACTTTTGAGTGGCATAAAATTTGCATACAGACTCTGATTTATGCGCTTCTTGCGTCGTTGGAAAGATCTCGGTGTGTAGAATAGCTTGAAAATATGCCACATTGATGCCTCAAAATGCTCCTGGAAGGTTCCAGACCCCGTTTCACCAAACTAGGTCCCGCTGGTAAAAACGGTCCCATGCATTGGTTCCTCCATTTTTTCCACTCTAAATACATCGAGATGAATGAAAAACAATATAATGATCCAGCCTGGACCATCAATACAAAGAACATTTGTAAAATTTTAAAATAATTTTTTTTTGTCAAGTAGCCATAGGAAACACACACACACACACGCGCGCAAACACACATATATATAATAGTTGGAATAAGTAAAGTAGGGGTTTGGCATCCTGTAAGCAAAGGACCAAGGTAATGATCCACACAAAATGAAAATGACACAATAGGGAGATCATTATAAAACTTTGAAACACCATTGAAAATTCACAGTTTTCTTTCAAAGACAGAAGAAGAAATATTATCTAGGAAAGTATAAATAATATTACTCCTTATTACAGTGGTTGACAAGTATATACTTGAAATTCACAATTTTCTTTCAAAGACAAAAGAAGAAATATTATCTAGGAAAGTATGAATAATACCACTCCTTATTACTTTCGCAATCAAGTGCACAAATATATGCAAATAGATGGAGACTAGAATTTCAAAACTCATTAATATTATACAAATTCAGGGATAGTGATCGATAGGAAGACTTCCATTTAGCTATCTTTCCAAACAAAATATATAAATATGGGATATAGACAATCAATGATTATTGGAGAATATATGGACCATAAATAGGATTATACTCCTTATTACTCTAGTTATCAAGTGCACAAATATATGAAAATTGATAGAGACTAAATTTCAAAACTCATCAATAGTATACAATTTAGTGATAGTGACTGATAGGAATATTTCTATTTAGCCATTTCTCTAAACAAAAATTATTTTTAAAAATAAAATCTATAAATACGGGATATAGAGAGTCGATGGTTATTGGAAAATATATAGACCACATATAGGATTACACACACACACACATGTGTCTGCACATAAATAAGATTACATGTGCACGCACACACACACACACAATCCTAGTGACTTGACTATAACATAGCTCAATAGCCAACCAAGGGTTAAGATTGAATCCTTCAACTCTCAACCAAGGTTACAATCTTGACCCTTCTAGAGTCATCTTCATAGTCTTCATGTGGATATAGCCCATATAAATGAATAAGGGAGGTTGGTGTGGCATCGCCTTGCATCATGGTGGTCAAACACGATAAGTCAACTTGTGGGAGGCACAACTCTTGCATATGAACTCTGATTGGCATGATTCTCACACCATTAGAGAGGCCTATAAGTGTAGAATGGAATCACAAGGTCTAACACTAAAGCAGGAAAGTTTTACCCCCAAAAAACATCATTAAAGGCCTCAAAATGGCCTTAGAAGGTTTTAGACCCCAATTCTCAAAATTGGGTCATGCCAATAAAACTACCCTTGTGAGTTGATTCCTCTAATTTTTCCATTCTAAAATCATCAAGATAGATGATAAATTATATAATGATCCAATCCAAATCATACCTCCCCATTTTGGGAGGCTTTTTTTCACCAAAAGATTTACTAAATGATATGAGGAATTTTTTCCTTTACCTTGTATGTAGAGTACAATTTTGTTATACCTAGAAGTTTCCCTTTCAACATAATTTCCCAAAGGTCATGTTTCCCTTGTCTTATAGTTTTGGACCTCTTCTACAAGATTATATCATCTATTAACTCTTATTGGGAATTTGGAGCTAATTCCTTAATAGAAGGTAGGATATGCTCCTCTTCCTAATCTAGCATGGGAGCCTCATAGAGTTTGAGATTTTCTACATTTGCCATTGTGTAATTGCACATGTATGGGGGTAGACTTATCCCACCTTTTCCAATATATCGAAAGGACCATATCGCAAAGCCTTGATTTTCTTACGAGGACGTTGTAGCCTCTCCTTGTTCAATTGTAACCATACTTTATCTCCCACTTTGAATGAATTCTCTGTTATGTGTTGACTATCCCTAGACTTGTACTTTTCCTATGAATTCTTCAGTGTATCTTGTACTTGCAAATGGATATATCTAATTTTATCAACAATTTTTGTTTCCCTTAAAGCATCCCCTATGAGATACTCACTTACTCCTCCTTGCTATCCATATGCAATATCCAAAACAAGTTTCAAATGGGGACTTACTAGTAGAAGTGAGGACTACTTTGTTATAAGTGTGTTATATATACACCATATTTTCATCCCAAGTCATTAGATCCTTCTTATTATAACTCCTCAAAAGCTACACCAAAGTCCCATTGACTACTTCTATTTTCCCATATAAATGAATAAGGGAGGTTGGTGTGGCATCGCCTTGCATCATGGTGGTCAAACACGATAGGTCAACTTGTCAGAGGCACAACTCTTGCATATGAACTCTGATTGGCATGATTCTCACACCATTAGAGAGGCCTATAAGTGTAGAATGGAATCACAAGGTCTAACACTAAAGCAGGAAAGTTTTACCCCCAAAAAACATCATTAAAGGCCTCAAAATGGCCTTAGAAGGTTTTAGACCCCAATTCTCAAAATTGGGTCATGCCAATAAAACTACCCTTGTGAGTTGATTCCTCTAATTTTTCCATTCTAAAATCATCAAGATAGATGATAAATTATATAATGATCCAATCCAAATCATACCTCCCCATTTTGGGAGGCTTTTTTTCACCAAAAGATTTACTAAATGATATGAGGAATTTTTTCCTTTACCTTGTGTGTAGAGTACAATTTTGTTATACCTAGAAGTTTCCCTTTCAACATAATTTCCCAAAGGTCATGTTTCCCTTGTCTTATAGTTTTGGACCTCTTCTACAAGATTATATCATCTATTAACTCTTCTTGGGAATTTGGAGCTAATTCCTTAATAGAAGGTAGGATATGCTCCTCTTCCTAATCTAGCATGGGAGCCTCATAGAGTTTGAGATTTTCTACATTTGCCATTGTGTAATTGCACATGTATGGGGGTAGACTTATCCCACCTTTTCCAATATATCGAAAGGACCATATCGCAAAGCCTTGATTTTCTTACGAGGACGTTGCAGCCTCTCCTTGTTCAACTGTAACCATACTTTATCTCCCACTTTGAATGAATTCTCTGTTATGTGTTGACTATCCCTAGCCTTGTACTTTTCCTATGAATTCTTCAGTGTATCTTGTACTTGCAAATGGATATATCTAATTTTATCAACAATTTTTGTTTCCCTTAAAGCATCCCCTATGAGATACTCACTTACTCCTCCTTGCTATCCATATGCAATATCCAAAGGCGAAGGTGGAAAATATCCAAAACAAGTTTCAAATGGGGACTTACTAGTAGAAGTGAGGACTACTTTGTTATAAGTGTGTTATATATACACCATATTTTCATCCCAAGTCATTAGATCCTTCTTATTATAACCCCTCAAAAGCTACACCAAAGTCCCATTGACTACTTCTATTTTCCCATATGTCTATGAATGGAATGTTGTAGACCTCTTCAATTTTGTGACCATCCTTTATCATAATGTAGTCCAAAATGCATTGAGAAATCTAGTCTCCCAATTTGAAATTGTAACACCCTCCTCCCACATCTACCCAAGTAACCGATCAAACGAGGTAAACATGTGACGAGAGGCTACTATGATGGGATTCAACCTCCTATGTGACCTTAAGGAAGTGGAAACGACATAAACACAACATACAGACCTTCCACACTAGCATGAGGACTCACAAGAATCATCCCAATCCTTTTGACAACCAACCCCTAGGTCCCACTAAGTTATTACACCAATTAACCCCCTGACTCTCCCATGTTATGGGCATGCTAGCATCTAGAGGGCTTTGAATGATCCCACAGCATGAGATGATAGCGTCCAAGGACTATTTTGCTCAGTGTTGTGCCAATGTCCTCGGGATTTGAGCCACTTTTTCAGGCCCAAAGCCCAGGTCACTGCCTAGAATTAAATGACACCTTCAGAACATAAAGATAACAAGGTAATGATGATACAAATGCAATTACTTAAACAAGGGCTTGACTGGACCCCTACTAGCCATGACAAGAATTTCATCAAACATGTCACAAATATGTAATCTACAGGTGTAAACAACATATTTAAGCATAGGGGTCTCATACTTATCTGAGAATCACTAAGAATCATTGTTCACTTATATCATTAGTTGCATTATCATCTATTAGGTCATATATACATTGTTCATTCATTTCCAAATAAAAACATGAGGAAGGCCATACATCATCATTGTCATAATACATGCTTATAACTAGCATAATAACAACATAAATATCTTCTTATTTTTTTGTCTTTTTTTTTGTTTTTTGTTTTTTGTTTTTTTGTTTTTTGTTTTTTGTTTTTTTTTTTTTTTTTTTTTTTTTTTTTTTTTTGTTTTTGTTTTTGTTTGTTTTTTTGTTTTTGTTTTTTGTTTTTTTGTTTTTGTTTTTGTTTTTGTTTTTGTGTCTTTTTCTTTTCTTTTTTTTTTTTTTTTTTTCTTCGATTTTTTGTTGGCCCCCGAGGGCGCTTGGCAGCAATTTGAACTAGGGTTTTGCGTTAGGGTTTTGTCGCTGGTCACCATGGTGGGGCGCAGAGGAGGGAGTTCAGCTCCCTCCTACAGTCAAGTGGTTGTGGACAAAAGCAAGGGAACTGGATCACATAGCTTCAAGAAACCAACAGAGGTGGCAACAGAGGCTACGAATACAGAAAAATCGAAAAATATCAGACCTCATGGATAGGAAGAGAATCATGAGGAAGCTAGTAAGGAGAAGAGGACAGAGGTTAGCAGTCAGAAAGTTGCTCCTATGAGTAAAACAGGGGTCTGTAAACCCAAGTTGACCATTATTCCTTGGGTCATTTTAAGTGACCTAACACTACAGGTGCACAGAGATAACATGGCAGAATATGCGGTTATCTGCAAATTTATGGGGATTCAGCCGACGGAGAAGGTTCTGCAAGCATGGATAAGGAACCACTGGAAACCAAAGGGGGAAATCAACCTTCACCTTGGGTCCAAGGGCTTCTTCATAGTGGTGTTCACAAGCTTAGAGGATAAAGACAGAGTGTTCGAGGGAGGACCCTATTTTTACGCTTTTGCAGGCCTTTACATGCGACCATGGGTGATGAAATTTGTCCCGAAATGAGAAACTTTCACATCGGTACCGGTATGGATAAGACTCTACTCCCTTCCTTTAGATTATTGGCTGTCAGAGTCTCTAAAGGCTATCAGCAACAAGCTAGGGCATTTTATAAAGATCTCAGATGCTACTCTAAGAGGCAAATACACTTCCTTCACCCGGATATGTGTGGAAATGGACTTATCTGGGGCACTTTCGGATGAAATCATTTTAGAGGTGTATGATGAGGAATGGGTGCAGGCGATGGACTATGAACACGTCCCATTTAGGTGTCGTAAGTGCCATGAACACGAGCACCTATACAAGGACTACCCATTGAACAAGCTGGAGAGCAAGACGAAAGACACTACAGGCAAAGATCCCGAGGGTTTTACTAAGGTGGGGGGTAAAGGGAAAGGAGGCAAGCGGTACCAAAAGAAAATTAATGAAGATGGACAACCAAGCCACAATAGTTTCAAGATATTAGAAGAAGAAGTTGGAAACAATGGGACAAACCAAGAATCAGAGAATATTCCCACTGAGAAGGAAAGGGATGCCAATATGGAGGATATACTAGAGAACATCAAACAAAAGGATGATATGCCGAGCATTATGGAGCTCAGTAGGGACCATGAGATGACCCCGAGTGAGGCTGGAACGGAAGACCATGAACTGCAGGAGATTCTAGAGAGGGAGAATTTAGATTTAGAAAAGTTTCTGGAGCAGGGAATCACTGAAGGGGTAGACTCTCTACCAAAAGAGGAGTTCGACAGGGTTCACAGCTCTTCCTTCTGAGATCACAAACGAAGGGTTCTGGAGTCAAATGAAACCATGATAGCCAGGAGAATAGAGGGGTGAAAACGATGGAGGATACACCGATGTATTCTTCTAAGAACTCAGGTAGGAAAAGAGGAAGAAAAAAACAGAATGAGCTGCAGACCGAATGTGGGAAACTTATGATCAACTCAGGTAAGATGAGGGATCTGACCAGTTACTCCTTTACAAACCTTTCTTAATGAAGCTTACAACCTAGAACATTAGGGGTCTAGGAAGTAAAAGGAAACAAAGAAATCTTAGTAGTATAATAAAAGAAGAAAAACCAGATATTGTTTTTATTCAGGAAACAAAATTTTTGATGGACAAGATCAGAGAGATACACAACAAATGGTTAATCAAGTATGAGTATCTATAGGTTAAAGCAGACAACTCGATGGGTGGGATTCTTACACTATTGGATCCTCAAAAATTTGGAATCCTGGATGCTGAAGCTTCTAGGAACTATCTATTGCTGGTGATTCAACCGTTGGGTGATAAGGAGATCTACATGATCACTAACATCTATGGTCCTCAAAAAATAGAAGACAAAATTAAGCTTCTCACCTCCCTTGAGGAGCTGCAAGAGAGATATCCTGATATGCCCTAGATTCTGGTAGGGGATTTCAATATGATCAGATCTCTTACAGAGAAAAAAGGTGGTACCAGAAAACTAGGCAGAGACTCCATTGCCTTCCAGAACTTCATGAATAACATGGGGCTAGTGGACACTGAAACAGTAAATGGCACTTTTACTTGGAACAATAAGAGGGGAGGGGCTTCTCAAGTCACCTCTAAACTAGATAGATTCATAATCTCAGAGGAACTCCTTCTAACAGGCCTTGATGTGTCAACTTTAATCCTACCCTTTGGAGGCTTGTACCACTGGCCTGTCCAGCTTGAAGCTACTTTTATGGGTACATCGAGGAACAAACCTTTTAGGTTTGAAAATGTCTGGCTCTCTCACCCTGACTTCACCAGCAATATTGACAAATGGTGGATGGAAGATATGCCCGTTCAAGGCACTAAAATGTTCATGTTACAGCAGAGACTTAAACACATCAAATCTAGGCTTAAAGATTGGAATGAAAAAGAGTTTGTTAATATTTTTAAAGCTAAAAAATAAGTTGAGCAGAAACTCCAAGGGATTAATCAGATCATCATCACAGAAGGTTTTACCGAGGAATGAAAAATTCAGGTTGGCTCTCTTCAGAACGAATGGGAAGATCGGTGCATGCAAGAGGAGATTTTCTGGAGACAGAAATTGAGGGTGTGGTGGATTAGAGAAGGAGAAAGAAGCACGAAGTATTTTCATAGATCAACCTTGGATCACAGATCACATAACAAAATTTCAAAACTTAAAGATTCCCAAGGGAAAGAGCTCGTCTCTCACAAAGAAATGGAATCTGTCCTAGTTCAACACTTCCTTAGCATAGCAGAGGAGCCTCTCATCGACAAATCTCGATTCATTAACAATTTCACAAAGTTCATTCCTCAGCTTGTAACTAGGGAAGACAACCACAATATTAACAAGCCAGTGTTTGAAGAGGAGGTCAATGAAGTTATCAATGAGATGCAAAATGGGAAGCTCCTGGCCATGATGGTTTCAATGTGGAGTTCTTCAAAGCTTGCTGGAAAATAGTCAAACAAGATATCCTTGATGTTGTGGAGGACTCTAGAAGATCCAAAACTGTCTTGAAGGCTCTTAATGCCTCTTTCATAGCTTTGATTCCAAAGCAAGAAAAAGCTATGACACTGGACAGATTTAGACCCATAGCCTTATGTAATGTGGTGTACAAAATTATTTCCAAAGTGATCGCTAACAGACTCAAGCCCCTTCTTCCTGCTCTTGTCTCAGAGGAGAAAATTGGATTTGTGGAAGGAAGACAGATTCTCAACAACATCATACAAGCTCACGAGGTGGTACACTCTCTTAAGAGTAATAAGCAAGTTGGTATGATCATGCAGCTTGACCTAGCGAAAGATTATGATAAGCTAAGCTGGTCTTACATCAGGGCAGTGTTAAGAGCTTATGGCTTTGATCACAATTGGATAAGATGGGTTATGGCTTCTAAGGGTCTCAAACAAGGGGATCCGCTCTCCCCCTTCTTCTTTGTTCTCATGATGGAAGGGCTAGGTAGAGCAATCAAAATGGAAAATGCTGAAGGAAGAATCCAGGGGCTGAAACATACCCCAGATGGTGATGCTCCTACTCATCAACAATTTGTGGATGACACAATGTTGTAGGGTATTCCCACGGTCAAGGAAGCCAAATCTTTCAAACAAATCATGAACGACTTTGCTTTGGCTGCTGTTACGCAGGTAAGCCTTGACAAATCAAAGGTTTTATTTTTTAACACTAACATTGCTATTCAGAGGAACCTCACCAGAATTCTCAGGTTTCAAAGGGATCAGTTACCTTCCAAGTACCTTGGAATGACTCTTACAGACAAACCTCTAAGCAAGGGAGTGTGGAAACCCGTAACTAATAAAATTCAGGACAAAGTCAAGAAATGGACCTGCAGGTCTTTGAATTTGGCGGCGTGTCTTGTGCTTACAAAGGCTATCCTGCAGGCTATTCCCATTTTCATGTTTTCATCTCTTCCTGCTCCTAAAGGAGTTATGCAACAAATCAAGAGTATTCAATGAGATTTTCTTTGGGGCAAAGGGGAAGAGAAAAAGAAGTGGGATTTGGTAGCTTGGGACAAGCTCTGCAAACCTAAGGCCCATGGTGGTTTGGGGCTTCATGACCCTGAAACCCTCAACAGAGTTTTGGGAGCCAAACTTTGGTGGAGGTGGCTCAAGGAATCGACAACCCCTTGGGCCAAGCTTTGGAAACAGAAATATGCAAATAATTGGTAGGAGAGGGATCATATCTGAATGTCTAGGCTCATCAAGGGCTCCCACATTTGGAACCTTGCTTGGGAGAATAGAGCCATTGTCCAACAACATAGTTTCTGGGAGATTCGAGCTGGGAACCTTGCACGGTTTTGGGAGGATAACTGGCAGCAAGAACCAAATTTGTTTAGAGAAGAACTAACCACTCTAAAAAATGACACTGAAAACAAAGGTTTACTTATGGTAAGTGACTTCTGGGATCAGGTAAGGGACAATGGTAAATGGAGAATGTGGAAGGATCTTGGTTATAGTGAAGAGAGTCCTTTGAAGGCCCAGGCAGATTCCCTTGCTCTTGACCTGGAGCAGAGGAAGATTTTGGTGTCATCCTCGTCTGACCAACTGAGATGGGGTCGAAACACCGAAGGCACCTTTAACCTCAAAGAAGCTAAACTCATGGCCCTAGGTTTTGATTATCCAAACCCTGATCAGGTGTGGAATGACCTTTGGCAGAACTCGCAATGGATGAAAATCAAGTTGTTTATGTGGTTGGTTCACCAAAAGAAAATTCTCACATGGGAGAATCTTCTGAAAAGGGGTTTTGTTGGCCCATCCAAATGCCATCTATGTGGCTTACAGGAGGAGATGATGGAACATTTACTAAACCTCTACCCCTTCACCTCAACCTTGTGGGATTGGGCGGCCTCAGTCTTCAGGCAAACTGATAGGGACAGACTCAGCATCACCAACACTTTGAAGAATTGGAGGAAAGAATTCTCAGGTAATGAAATCATTAACAAGGCTTGGACTCTGGTTCCAGTCTTTATTATCTGGGATGTTTAAAAAGAATGCAATGGCGGGATTTTCAAGAACAAAACAGGCTCGACCCAGAACATCATTGTCTAAATTTTACGATAGCTCAAAGATACAGTGGGAGCCCTAATGTGGAAAATTCCTGACGACCCTACATCGCCCCAGGATGCTAGCATACTACTGTAGTTGGGTCTCCATTCTCTGGTTCCCCAAGGCACTAAAAAGGGTTTGAGCAAAACAACTGTTGTAAAGATATATGACAGACTCCTCCTCATGGTTTTTTGAAAATCAATATAGACAAGGCTTCTAAGGGCAACCCAGGGATGGTTGGATTTGGCAGTGTCATAAGAAATGAGCAGGGGCACATAAAGGATATCTTTCACAGTCATTTTGGGACTGCCACCAATAACATGGCGGAGGTCATGGCCTTAGAGAAATGCCTGGAAATCTTGGTGGAGTCAAATTTACACAATGCCATCATTGAAGCTGACTCTGAATTGGTCATTAATGTGGCCAAGAAAATGTGTAATGGAATGACACCTGGAAAAGTGTCAAAACATTGGAGGCTATCACAGGTCTTTCAGTCTATTCATTCCCACTTGCGAACCCTAAGAACCGTCAGCTTCGTTCATGTGCAAAGAAAAGCCAATATGTTAGCTGATCGTCTGGAAAATGAAGGAGTGCTATGTAAGGAAAGCTATATTTGGCACGATTGGGATTCTATACCCTCTGGTAAACTGCGTGATGATTGTCAATGTCAGGCTGCCAAAGATATGGAGCACTTCCATACCATGAACAATGAGCAGGAGGAAGACTAGCGGAAGGAGGAGAGAGCGGAAGCCCTTGAGCCACAGTAACTCCTAACCGTAAAAACTCAAATGAAGAGAAGAGCGAAGAAGTGAAGTGTTGATGCATAGTAACCGTTGGATCTAGAAGATCAATGGATGAGATTTGTTTGTGATGGGCAGCCAGGATTAAGTCGCATAAGGTGGAGCTTAGAAATGAAAGACGGAGTTTCAATCTAAGTATTGGCGGATGTTGAATGGCGAGAATCAATTTGGACCATCGAATCGACATGGTGGATCAATGGTGATCAGTAGACTAGTGGGAGTAGGAGAGAGCAGAAGTCCTTGAGCCTGGTTGAAATGCCGCAGTAAATCCTAACTGTCGATCCCACAGTGATTGCTTACGTCATAGTCAACTACGGGGGTCGAGAGTTGGTTAACCCGTTTGCTAGATGAAGGGCTGTAGACCATAGGATTTAATGGCCTTCGTCATCCAACGAATATCGGGCTAGAAAGGGATCGAACGTTAACCTCAAGGATGGACCCGAACATTTATAGATTAAAGTGGTTTAATCCTTATCGGCTCCGTAAGGATGTTAAATGTCGTGTAAGTGGTCTGAGGCGTTGGATCAAATGAGTTTTGATCGATGACGCTGGATCACCGAGCAGCGCTGTTGATCGGAGGAAGTATTAGCTGTCGGATTGAAGGTAAGTTCGACGGTGGTGATTGAGCGATTAGGCTTGGGCGAGCAAACCCGAGAAGATTATCGACGTGGTTTCAATTTATTTGAAGTCCGGTTGTTTTCGCATTTCACATGTGAGAGCGGTGAAATCACTTGATGGTGCGATGCGATCTTGCAACAGATGTTGATCTGGCGGATGAGATCAACGGTGGAAAAAGGAAATCGCATATCGCAAGTCGGGAATCCTGTGTGCATATGCTTTTGAGTCTTTGTAACTCCGTGATGCGATGTATGATTTTGGGTTTTGTTGACCTTGTTGTCTGTTAACCAGCAACAGGTCTGTCTTTTGCTGGTCTTTACACTTGTAAAGACGTGTACCATATGTAATCTTTTTATTGGTTAATTGAAGGCTCCACTCTTACTTGACCAAAAAAAAAACAACAGAAATATCAACGATAGATTAACCATAATTTCCACATATAAACCAGTACATTTATACATAAGATATCAAGGAGATAACCTATTATTAATGAATGCAAAATCCAACCCGGGATGGGACTACCACGTTCCACCCGACCATAAAATGGTTGAGACAATTCTCTCTTCATCCATTCACTCCCGTGCCATATTCTAAGCATGAATGTGGGACTCAAACCAAAAGAAGAAACCAAGGCATCCCAAGGCTAAACCACCTCACCCTCATCAATAGAAACCAGGCTTTATTGTAATCCACAACAGATCACTAGACCAACACAATAAACAAGTAATAACAGGTTTTACCATGATCTCCGCCAGATCACTAGGCCAAAGCAAGCATGGATGCCACCAGATTTCTCCACCCACACCATAAGGAATTTTCCTGTCTCCTAGTCTCTCGGGCTTTACCACAATCCTCACCAGATCACTAGGCCCTAAACCGAGACCCACTCTCCAGGATTTACCGCATATCACATCCCGAGATTACTAAGCCCAATGGGGAGCACCCACCTCTAGGATTTACCGTATATCCTGTCATTCACTGACAAGGATTCCTAGGCCCACTGAGGCAACACAAAATTCAGCATTACCGCAACCCACATCCTGGTTCAAAGGTTACTAGGCCATGTGTTTTATCATTCGAATATCCACCTCACTTAGCTTCGAATCCATCCGACAATCCAACTCAACCAAAACATGAGAACCTCATCACACCATGGCTATCTGGAAATGGCAAGGCTAGGCTGAAAACATTGTCACACCTCGAAAAACCCATGCCATAACAACAAAAGAACCACATGCAATACCATGCATTCAAAATATAACAAGGTAAACACACATGCAAATCGATACCTGCAAAGAATCTTGTTGTAGTTGCTTGATCTTGCTCTTCCTTACTTGCTCCTTCCTTCCTCTTGCCTTCTTTGCCTTTCTTGATCCAATGCCAAAGTGCTCCAAGAAAACTCTTAAGTGTAAAAGAGTGAGAGCGAGAGAGAAAACAATGAGAGAAATCCAAAATTGAACTGACAAAACGTTACAAACTGATCCTCATAAGCCTTTTTATAAAATAGGCCTATATTTTCTTCATTTTCCATTATTTTCCTTCAATTTCCTCCTCACAAGCAACCTGTGACCTTTCACCTTCCTTTTCTCCTAATTTCCATTATTTTCATAAATAAATGTGCCAAAATTGCCATTTTGCCTTTTCAAAGTCTTAGTCATTTTATTTTCCAATTTCCTTAGCCATAATAAACCAAATGAACACCCACACTAGGATGCCTTGCCCAACATTCAAATTTGAATAAGTGTCCCATTAACCGTGGTTATTATTTTTCCTTTATTAACTTTTATTACATGGAATTTTCATCAGTGTTGTTACAGAAATGATGCTCCTTAATATCCAAAGTGAACCCAGACTTGATCAAATAATAAGTTTGTTGCTTCTTACCCCCTGATGGTATTTTTACAGGGCATGGGAAAGCACATCTCGTTGAACTTGTCAACTACCATGAATAGGTAATCATGTCCCTTCCTAGTTATTGGTAACACCTCCCCTAAATTCAATGAAAATTATTTCACAAGGACAAGTGGGTATATAAAAGGGATGGTATAGACCCAATTTATTGTTACTGGGCTTGTTATTACAATAAAGAATACATCCTTTAATGAACCTAGCTACATCCTCTAGCATTATGAGCTTCTACACATACCTTTGTATCTTGGCCACTATATTCCCTACACCAAAATTCTCTACAACCTTGAAGGCATGAACCTCTTTGATTAACTACATTCGCTCACCTTTAGCAACACATAACTTGTGTAGCTTCTAGAGTAATCCATCATGAAGATTATAATAAAATTTTGTATCTCCATTATTTGCATGACTTTGGCTCTACAATTGCTGAAACACCTCCTTGAAGTCCTCATCCTCTATATATGCCTCTTTGTATCCATCGTGGATGAAAGGGTCCATGTGCATTAGAGTTCCCAAAGATATAATTTTTTATGTGGGTGGTCTTGAAAGCATGTCAACCAACTTGTTTGTGTTTCTCTTATTATAGCTAATCACTAAAAGGAATTGTTGAATAACCCCATGCACTTGTAGTGTCTGGTCTATGTAGCTTACTATGGGCTTGCAAGTACTGTAGCAGTTGGTGATCTATGTGAATGATGGTCTCCTTACCCATTAGATAATGTTTCCACTTTTTGATAGCTTGCACCATATCATAGAGCTCCTTGCCATAAGTAGGGTAGTTGAGAACCACCCAATGAAATAATTCAAAACAGTAGCATAAAGGCCTTCCTCCCTACATCAAGACTACTCCCATAACATACCCACTAGCATCCATCTCCACTTAGAAGGGCCAATGCAAGTTTGGTAATGCAAGAACCGATGCTTGACTACTTTTCTTCTTCAATTCTTCAAAGGCATTCTATTGATCTTCCCCCCATTGGGAACTCACACATTGTTATAACATGAAGTGGTGCAGCTACTATTAAAAATGAAGATATGAATTTCCTCAAGTATTGTGCTACCCAAACAAAATTCCTAACTTCAAAAATATTCATAGGAACCAACCACTTCATGATGGACTCCATATTTGCAAGATTTATCTTAAGGTCCCCTCCACCAATCACATAGCATAAATGCACCAATGACTACTATGCAACATTTGAGATTCACTCACTAGTGCTTCTTCAAAGTCTCTAGCACTTGCATCAAGTGTGAGATGTGATCCTCCCATGTATCATTGTAAACCAATATATCATCCAAATAAACAATAATAAATGTATTTACACAAGGACACAATGTATCATTCATTAATCTCATTTTTATGCAGGATTTATGACTGCCGACAGAAATATCTCCCCTAGATCTAGTGGCTAACCTAGAACAATAGGATGACAAAGGACCCAATGTTTTCCTTAAAGTAAGTAGATGACGGGATGAAAACTACTTGGAATAGGTCATATGTTTCGCTCCTTCTTTGGCTTGAATGCTCTAATCCTAGTTCTAGTTGCCAAAATTAGAACATGCACAACCAGACAACGCAAGCCAAGAAACTAAGAGATCTATGTAGCATCATCTATCTACTTCATTCAACAGATCAACATGGTATTAAAATATATGAAATAACGACATCACATATAGGAAAATAAAAGAACCCTTTGTATTGATATAAATGGAGTTACAACCATAAATAGGTGTCAGTCTTGTACAAGAGCTCCTCCAAATTGTTGACTTGTCCTTCCTTTGTCACAAAGTGCACCTCCAATCACCCTAAATGCATGAAAGGATAACTCTCACAATAACAACATAAGGGTAGAATTACTCTCCAAAATCCAACCCCTTACATATGGAAGGTTATAAATATATAGAGGAGTGAGGTAAGTTGGGAGTTTGTATCCTTTTACCAATCTTGGGATTGAGATCCACTCTTGATGGGAGGATGAGATCTAAGGATAAGGGATGGAAACTCCAAGGTAGGATATGATAGGATTCAAAAGTTTTATCTGAGGTAAATGGTTACAATAGATATTGGAAGCTTCTGGAAATGGAGGCTTCAAGATTCTCTCTTTTTTCCCCTAATTTCTAGAACCAACGCATGTGCAAAGGGGAGCAACATGTAGGTGATCAACACAGGGTATAGTGGAGAAACTTGTAGGTGAACATTTTCCAGCAAGAGGTTGGGGTGCATTGGTCCTAAAACTAGCTCAAATGATGCAGTTTAGGGTAGAAACTCTGGGGTATGAGAGAGTCACGTATAGGGATTTGTGCAATGTGAATGATCCCATTAGGAGGTTGATTGATGAGATGTGACAAAATAACCTATAACAGAGTGCTCCCTAAAGCGCAAAGTCAGAGATGATGACTGATGACTGAAGTGATTTACCTTGTGACAAGTTGGGATCAAGAACCACTGGCGAGATCGTCTTCTGTTACAATACATTTACATCATAACATCCTTTTGTTGAGGGAGGCATACCCATACTCAACACATACGCTAACATTACATGTATAACGATCAAAATACATGTCCAATGATGACTGGTGGTGGACCCATGATTGGATGACTGTTAGTATGATCACAACCATCATACGTAGTGATCTTTGTATAATCTTGAAGTCGCAACCCAGATGGTGGAAACTAGATCCGGGGTTTTCTATCTTGTTCACACTACCAACCAATGTACGAGTCTAACCATGTGAATCAATGAGCTGAAGTCGAACATCGTAGACACCATCTGATTATCGGCCAATGATGTAAGTTGTTAACAGACGTGAGAGAAACCATCGATGATGTTAATGGCTCTCAAGGTACTCAAGTAAAATCTGTATGGTGTGAATAAATAAGTTGATGTTGAACACCACACAGAATCTTTCGGTCGAAGACCAATATGTAAACCTATTACCGATAGTGAGAAGACTTGTCATTGATGTATGCAAGCACCATGGTATTGATAGGTGTTTCTAGGTCAACTTCCTGGATAATGTGCTGATGTCAACAGGAAATGACTCGTTTCAGGAGGGCCTTGATGTATCCCCCATCAACGACACGAAAAAATTATGATGATTGAGATAAAATGATGTTGATATGGAATTGTATCAGGAAAGGCAAACATGGAATGACTGCTTAAGAATATTGTAACGGATATAAGTTGAATGACTTATTTTGAACACACTGATGACATTGAATGAAGTTGGCAACATTGACCCAAAACTGAAATGGAGGTTCTAAGAGGGTATGCTAAATCGAAAGGCAAGCAGGTTACCTAACCCAATAGCCACGGAGATGAAGTGGAAGAGTGTCATGTTCAAGGGAGACTCTTTTCCATTAACAAATGGAGTACCATGTTTTCCCAATTTCCCCAACCATACTGGTCGATACCTCTTTATTTTTTAACAATCTTGAAGAGGATAACATATGCTTGATCTATAAGTCCATCCTTTGGATGAATCCCTACGAGTATATTTAACGAACCCTAGGAAGGAGTGGTTTGGCCTTATCGTGTTCAACAAGTCCATCACTATTTGATGTTTTAACAAGTCCAGTGAAGGTGAAAACTTGACCTATTTTTCATGTTTAGGGAGCTTGAAAAAGAGGCAAAAACGAAAACTCCAGATGTCCCTTTTCATAGGTAGCCCCTTAGGTCTGAAAAGGTATAAAACAATACCCAAGAGAACCTCTTATCCACGTTCGACTAAGGTATTCCTTTTTTGTAGTTAGTCTATCTCAGCCTGGAAAAGGGTCAAACTTATACTGAGTAGACATCTTTTCGTTTACTTTACGAGTTCGAAAAGACAAGTGCTCGACAATATTTTCATGTTTTGGGGGTCTGAAAAGAGTTAAAAGAGGACTTCAAGGGGTTTCTTTTTCGTAGGTTTAAAGAGCCCGAAAAAGAGATAAAAGTTTACTCTTCAGTCAAAATAACCCATTTAAAGCACAACAAAAACCATTAACAGATGTCGACCTATTCAGAACAACACAAAAAGGATTAAACATACCTGTTTCATGGTAAAAAAAATCATGACTAGGTCAAAAAATTAAATATGAATAAAATAATGAAAAATATGACCATATATACTAAAATATGATTGTTCATTTTTACCATTTCACATTTACCTTCAACAATGAGAGTTATGAGTACTTTTTCTCTCGATCTTCTGTAGCTGATTGTGGCCAATCCAGTGGATGATTTCGAGTATCGTCGCTTCCAGGTAGGAGCTAAAACCCTTCTCTTTATTTCTGTGGTTCCATTTGATGATTTCAAGCACAATTTTTGAGTTTTTGAGGGCCTCGGGGTTCCAAAATTTCGCCCTAGGACCAACACATACTCATAGGGTCGAAAAGTGTGTTGCACCTAAGTAGTCATGCACTGCAGGCAGGAGTGCAATGCCCTGGTTTGCTCTTCTAGGATGCATTGGGTGCAAATCTAAATTTTGTTCAACATTTTTTCCTCAAAATTTGTCAAGTTTTTTGCATGAAAAGGATCCTAATGAATCTCTTGTTGATGTTTCAGGGGGTTCATCAGGCATAAAATGGCTTTCATAGGGAGAGAAAGAGAACATGAGGAACAATATTTAAATGCAGCGAATGACCCTACTACCATCCAGCCATTAAGTAACTGTGGATTACTAAAATTCTTCTGGCTTCCTTCAATGAGGCAATATATGGATTTGTTGAAATAACTTGTTCGTTCATGGGATGTTCAGGTAAAAGTATTCAGGTTTGGGGAAAATCTGCTCGAGATAAAGGTAGAGGACATCTACTTTCTGACAGGTCTGTCTATGATGGGTGCCCCCATATCTCTCCTAGGTGGTAGAAGTGGTGGGAAGACAATGAGAGATTATATTGCCGCCTATTATAAACCTCGAGCCCATCAAACAAAGGATGGAAATATCAGTATAAATGATGTGACCCAGTTACCTTTGATAATGATCCTATTCATTATCGCAAGACTGGAAGGTAGCTCAACATTTCATCTGGCAAGCAAATCATACATGCAATATGGATTGGAGTGTATAGAGCCAACACTCTTCAACTAGAGCAAGGGGGTTCTGGTCAATATGAAAGAACATCAATCTAAGGCAAAAGAGGGGAAACTAAAGAACTTTGGATATGGTGTGATCTTAGTTTCCTTTACACTAGAATGGGTTCCATTGCTTCAGCCCCAACAGATCACACTCAATCCTATTGATCCGAGTGCCACGGAAGAGGAGTTGGATAGATCACATGTCTCAACATGCAAGGTCGTCGGCGATCAACTTCTCACTAGCTTTCTTCGGAGATGCATGGAAAATTTATTATGATCAACGACTATCCTTATGTTAACATGTACTTCTGTGATGACCTTGAGCTCGTGCTTCATGAGGGTGAGGAATGGGGTGCTTCAGATAAGAAGTTTCGACCTTTTGAGTTTCAAAAGTTTTACCATTTTTTGTGTTTTTTGATGTTTTCGAGACTAAACTATTCATGTTTCATGCAGATATGGGACCAGTTCAACCTATTGGTGTTTCATATCTCCATCGTGTAGAGGAACAACAACAGGAGGAGGCAGTAGAACCAACACGGGTCGTTGCGGTAGGACGAGATATGCTTCGAGATCCTGATGTAGCAGAGGTCCTATCAGAGGTAGAGCACCACATGGAAGGGTTGACACATGGAATTCATGAGATCGTAGTCGATCAAAATCCACTGCGACTTCAACGACACACCAGAGGAGTGCATAGTCGTATGAGTTGACTACTGCGTAAGATGACTCATGCAATGTCATCATATCATGAGCACCTTTTATTTGTCTACTTAAATATTTGCATGTAGTTTTTTATATGGGCGTTGTATGCCATATGTGTCTCGGGTACAAGTTTTTGTAAACCCAAATTTAATATATATATATATATATATTTGCGTTTCTATTGTATTTTCACTATGATGTGATGTGAATTGAAAATTAATTACATTCGTTGCAGATGTCTATCTAAAACATGATTAGCTAGGGCATCTGTCAATGTGTTTAGATTTCTAGAAATGTGTTCATATTGTATAGAATCGAAATGTCTTTCTAGAAGGCGAACCCTTAAAACCATGCGTAAAATGGTGGGACTTCTAACTGAATAGACACTAGGAAGATATAGTATTATGAGTTGTGAATCAAGTCTGATGACTAAACGACGGATACCATGAGGAATAACATTAGAGAGTAGCTCGACCACTACGTTATACTCAACGATGTTGTTAGTGGAGCGACCAATACAAATCCTTTGTAGACTCAGTAAATTGCCATTCGAAGCAAAGGTAGCCCATGCTATGGAAGATAAGTTCCAAGTACTAAGACTGGAACCATTAGCATAACTGATAAAAATTTCAAGATATATTGACATATCCAAACCAAATGTAAAAGGGAATCAACATAAACAATGTAAAACTCTGAAAAGACACACTGTAAACACTCTCAACACACCTATAGACAATATGTACACAGTTAAAACTACACTTGAGATAAAGCATAGTATTTTTTTGAGGTACAACCCATTTCTAGGATCTGCCAAGGAAATTCCATCCAAATATACTAGATCGTAGGCCCCTTTTGCAAGGACTCGCTTGACAATGTATGGACCTAACCACATGGGTTGAAACTTCCCTGAACCTAACTTATCAGACTCCTTGTCATATAGAATAACAAGGTCTCCTTCCAAGAAGACATGAGACTTGACACTTTTGTCATACTGCACCTTGATGCATCTTTTAAGAGCTTCATTAGCTATAGCAGCATCACACTAGGTTTCATCTAAATGGGTTAGATGTAAAAGGCGCTCCTCCTCTATGGAAGTGGCAGGAATACGTTTGATAGCTAGTTTCAATGATGGAATTTCGCATTTAATTGGGAGGATAGCTTCTAGACCATACACCAATTGAAAGGGTGTAAATCTAGTAGCAGTCTTGACTGAGGTTCGGTATGCCCACAAAGAAGCATAAATGGGCAAATGTCAGTCCTATTTATGAACCCCTAACATATCTTGAATCATAATTTTAATATCTTTGTTGATGGCCTCAACCTATCCATTAGCTTGAGGATTGTTGGACATTGGTTAAACCAACGCTCCCTATGTGTTTCGTGACATGGAATAACCACCTCTCATAGATACTTATCTTTGGCAATGTGATATTTGACTAACACCTATGGGTTTTGGTCTAAAGACAATCGTGGTTCCTAACAAGTGGTATCAGAGCGTAGGTCACGAGTTCGATAGACACTCGGCTCGTGTTGGGGGGGATATTGTTGTACATTGAATAAACAATTGCTCCTTGTGTGTTTCACGACACGGACTAACTGCCTCTTGTGGATCCTTATCTCTAGCGATGCGATCGTTGACTAACACTTGGGGGTTTTTTTCTGACGAAAATCATGATTCCCAACAAGGATAGTAGGGAGTGGAAATTTCATGGGAAATTCCCAGCTTAATAGTTAGTTCGGTCATCATATGATTCCGGAAATCTTTTTCGTGATCCGTAACTATTTCTTGTGGAACACTAAACCATGTGATGATGTGGTTGAAAAAGAAGTATGCAGTCATTTCGCCATTGTTGTTAAATGTAGGCATCGCCTCGACCCATTTAGTAAAGTAGTCAATGACGACAATAATATAACTGTGGCCCCTAATCGAGTGAGGTTTACATGTCATTAAATCGATACCCCATTTCGCAAAGGGACCAACAATGATAACCGAATGCAACGGATCAGGTAGAGCACGGGTGTTACGATCATATATCTGGCACACATGACACTTTTGGACAGCGAGGATGCAGTCTCGAAAGATGGTAGGCCAAAAGTAACCAACACGTAAATTTTTTTGGGTGGTAGCATAACCAGATAAATGTCTGCCACATGCCCCTAAGTGGCATTCATTTAGGACTTTCTCGGCCTCCTCAAGTGTGAGGCACCTTCGTAAGATCATATCAATACCATGATAGTAAAGGGTGTCGTTGATAATGATATAATTTCGGGCTTGGTAATGAATTCGTCGTTGCTCTGAGCAAAAGATATTAGGCTAGAAATTTTAGGTTTGGAGATAAATCAGGAAATCTCCATACCATGGGTCAGATGATGAGATCAAAAACAATGACTTGTCAGGAATATAATCTTCAGATGTAGATTCTGAATTAGGGGAAGGAAGATCACACATTAGTTCCATGAAAACCAAGGATTTATTTGACTTGGATTTGATGAAATCTTGGTCAAATTCTTGTAATATGACAATCCATTTCGAGTACTTCCCCCCCAACAATTGACATGAAAAAATGTATTTCATAGGGTTGCGATCTGAAACAACCATAATGTTCCGAAGCAAGATGTAATGGCGAATTCTTTGGAAAACTTGAACGACCGCCAAAACCAACTTTTCTACGTGGGAATATCGAATCTCGGTCACATTAAGATTCTGACTCAGATAATAAACGGGATGTTTAATCCCTAAATAATCATCTTGGACCAATACCATTGCTATAGTAGAAATGGCAATAGCAAGATACAGGAAGTAGTCGCGTTGATAATTAGGGGAATACATAAGAGATGCCCAGACTAATACATCTTTTAGGGAATCAAATGATTTATGAGTTGCATCTTCCCAATGGAAGGGAATCCCTTTTCTCATCAAGCGAGTAAATCCTTTGGTCAACTTAGCGTAATTAGGGACGAATCTTCATACGAAGTTAGCTTTACCTTGAAGTCGTTGAAGCTGAATAAGTGAAGAAGGTGAAGGAAAATCAACCATTGCATGTACTTTCAATAGATCGATATGAATTCCTTATTTCAATATGAAAAAACCTAGAATTCAACCAGAACTGACACAAAACACACATTTGTGTGGGTTAAGTCGAATATTATAATGTCTACAATGAAGGAAAATAGCCCGAAGATGCATCAGATGATCAACCCAATGTTTTGAGTGAGCAGGGAGGTCATCCAAATATGGTTGAATGATGTGTTTGATATCATGAAAAGCGTAATCCATGGCACGTTGAAATGTGGCCCCAACATTCTTTAAACTGAATGGGAGTTTCCTATAGGCGAAAGTGCCCCAGGGACAGATAAAAGAAGTTTTAGGTTGGTTCACTGGGAGAATGTTGATTTGATTATAGCCTGAAAATCAATCCATAAACGAATAAATTTCGCAGTTAGCATAGTCATCAACAATCTGGTCAATAAACAGGGTGGGATAATTTTCCTTCAGACATGCATGATTCACATCCCAATAATTGACGCACACTTGAATGGTGCCCTATTTCTTCATGACAGGAACTACATTCGACACCCAATCAATTAAAGGAATGGGGTATATGAAACCAACTCGAAGAAGCTTTTCAACTTCAACCTTAATGCCAGCAACCTTCTTGGGATGGACCGGATGGAGGTGCTGTCGGAATGGTTTGGCATTAGGATACGTCTTAATTTCATGTACAACTATATTTAGGTCGATACCTGGAATCTCCTCATAGGTCCAGGAAAAGACATCTCGAAACTCACGGAAAAGGGCTCGATAAGTCTCGATCTCGGATGGAGAACAAGATGTTCCAATGTGTAGATTTTCGACAACACTTGGCTTAATGGAAATATCAAGAGGTATCATCTCTTCGATATTCTAAAGGTTCTTTTCTGAATCGACCTCATGAATAGACACAGAATTCATAAAATGTTTGACAGATTTGGGCAAATATACATCACTGAGTCTATCCTCAACGGATCAAGTAAGGAGGATCGATGGTGATGTTTATCCCATGGCACATCATCTGACATCATGATTTCCATGATGCTTTCATCAGTAGGGAATACATGCGAGAAAAGATTGGAAGACATACCATAATCCAATGATATATCTACCTAATTAAGCGAATCAAATGAAGAAACCACACAAGATGAATAAATGGCTTCATAATACAGCTCAATGGGCTTAGCGACATTCGATCACCAAAACTTTGGATGTCAGTTTCATCTAGTACAATCCATGGATTGCTAGGATAATAGAAGACGATATCATGTTGATATAGGATATCAAAGATGAGCTATCGGGAAGGAGAGGAGGAGGGAGTGAAAAGGTTCCCATAAGTGAAGAATCCTTCAACAATCTAACTTCGACATGTTGATATGACTATAGATTTTCCCTACAAGACGGAAACTTCCAGTAACGTGTGAATCAGAGGCGAAAAAGGTGAGTTGGTTTATGGCTACAATCTTGCATTTATGAGGAAAGATGATCATATTGAAGTACCTCAAGATGACAACAACCATGGCATAAACCCACATACGTGTCAATAGAAGATTGTAATCGAGAGGTCCGAGAATAACTTTGAATTCTATGGAAACAATTTTGCCCCCTAATTCAACTTGCAGGGAGTTCACATTCCCACAAGGTTTGTATGTTCTCATGTCGAAGGTTTTCAATGTAGTAGGTGACTGACTTAATTGAGGAGAACCAATCACCTTCCAGCAAGACATGGACATAATGCAAGTCGACGCTCTCTCATCCAAGATAGAATGATGAATATTCTTACCATGGACGACGACTTGGATTATAAAAGCTAATTGAGTTGGAAGCCGAGGGGTATAGTTTTCATGAGAGAAAACAACAAGGTTGGAATCTGATGGATCCAGACATCCGATAACTGAAAGTAAAGCCTTTTTTTGGGTAGGGGAGTTTTGCAACACCTCAAGAGTCGACATAGCTAATGGAGACTGAGCCAAGTATTCAACTATGTTATAATTTTGAGCAGCTCTTACACGAGGGTTGAAAGATGATTTATGAATAATACCATTCATAGGTTTAATAGTCAATTCAATAGGAATCAACGTTAGAGTGGGATCTGATAAGGATGGTGCCAACCTAGAAGGTTGATCAGTAGCTTGAATATTTGGTGGATTCACATTACCATAATTCTTGTTCTGAGTAGCTACCAAAACATCAGATCTTGACTTTGAAGAGGAAAGCATAAAAATCGTGTTAGAGGAAGATGGGTCTCGAACAACCATATGAGTCTTTTGATTAGGAAACGCGTCAGTTAACACTACAGGAGAAGTGGAGGACTTAAGAAATTGATTCACTTCAGCGTGGTGAGGACAATCACGTGTAAAGTGTTCCTTGTTGCAAATCAAGCAAGGATATAAATGCTTTTGTTTCTCATCAGAAGATTGATTTGTTTGTCTATCCTGCGGAGAGGGGTATTTTTTTTTCTTACATTTTCCTTTCTTATTTCTTCCAGGTTGTTGTTGAGACTTACCTTTATCAAATGAAACGACATTGATCTTGGAAGCAGAAGTCGTAGGAGGATGGTATTGAGGGTTTTGAGCAGATGTGGGTGGAGCAATACCAGATGGTTTACTTGTTGTCTGCAAGCTGGTAGAACCAACGATTTCATCAACAACATGAGATTCTTTACTAGGATGAGGAGGAAAAATATTTGAAGGTCTTAGAGCATTAAATATCTTATCATAGAGCATGCTGGATTAGGTATAAACCAAATCCAAATATTGTGCACGAGCAATTACTTGATCTTCAGTAACGACTTCCCCTTTGGCCACATCTTCTGTTATGGGTGCCAACAGAGATTTGGTAAACCATTTCGCGAGCAATTGATCAGGAACATAAGTTTTGACCAACCAGTCATGACGACTCCACTCATGAATGTGATCTAAAATGTGGGTGGAATCAGATTTTTTGAAGTTGGCTAATAGTTTCGTTCTAGTTTCATATCTAATGGGAAAATGGAAATGTGTGAGGAAGGTTGTGGCTAAGGAGCTAAAATCATGGAGCGAAGCTCTAGGTAACTCAATATACCATTTAACAGTGGTACCCATAAGCTTCCTTTGGAAAAGACAAAGTCAAATAGAATCATCATTAAGGGAGTTTGATCAACACCATAAATGATATGTCATGACATGCGTCGACGAGTCTTCTCCTGGATTCCCATTAAATTTAGGGAAATCAGAATGCAAATTGGTAGGAATAATCGATCACCAAGGCGAATGAGTAATGGGGTCATTGGTGAGCCGAGTCAAATCTGAAAATTCAAGAGTGGCCACAAAATGAAATTGTTGATTAAAGTCCGACAAAGGGTGACCTGGATATGAAGGAATAGCCTGGGCAACATGCACTTGCATTCCTGGATAAGGAGGTTTATGGTAATAAGGAACCTGGGTACCAGAATAAGGAGGATTCTAATAGACAAAATACAAGTGACCTTGTTGACCAGCCCCAAGGTAACCATGAATTTGCTAGTCCAATGGGAGTTTTCATTATCCCATGATAAAGAGAGTTTGATTGAGACTGTGTCATGCCATACATAGTCTGTCCTACTGGAATTTAAGGAATACCTTATGCAAGTGATTGAGATTGTAAAGGAACTTGTGAAGGTTGAGTAAGTGGGACCTGAGAGGTATCAGATGTTGAAGGAACATGTTGAGATGTGATCGTAGCCTGTACAGGTTCAATTACATGAATTTGAGCTTGTTGAGGTATAGATTGACAAATAGGAACTTGAGATGAAGATGGCATAGGTTGGGAAACAAACAATGAACCCATCATTGAACTAGGTTGAACGGGAAAAGTAGGCTTCCAAACACTAGAAACCATCCCAGGATAAGGAGGACCATAATAAGGTTGGTTACCAATTTGAGGTATACCCACAACAAGTTCCCCCCTGCCGAAGGGGGAGGGGATGATGGAGGCAATTGCCACCCATGTGGAGGGTACCCAACATAAGGATAGTCAGGTTGTTGAAGAGGACCTTTCCCGCTAACGTAAGGGCCAACCTTATGTTCAACTGTGGGTGTAGGAGGAGGAGAAGGAGCAAGCTGAGAAGCACTCATAAGAGAAACACTAGATGGAATCCCCGAAGTGGAGGACATGAGGGATGTCCATAAACTGGAAGATGCACCAGAGAAGGTAGGAGATAAGGATTGATAACCTGGTGGGACATATGGGCCACCATATAGATGTGCCTCTAGTGATGCCGAACACATAGATGAGGAAGCAACATTTGGTGTCTCAACCATAATGGTAGATGCAGGTTGGGAAGCCATATCAGTTCCAGTCATGGTCAATAATCCCAATGTAGGTTTCCACATGAATTTCGTGGGTGAGTCAAAAGAACCAGGTAAAGGAGTTTGTACAGGAGTTGGAGGAGGAAGAAGAGGATGAGTTGGACAAAGGAAAGTCCCTCCAAATGAGTAGAAGGATGAGGCTCTTCTTGTTGGATCTCCTCGATACTCACAAGTCCAGGTGGAAACAGTCCACCATCGAGGCCAAGATATACAGTAGGCAGATATTTCTGAGACAAAGGAAGAGAATATGAATACCTAAAGTAACAGGTAAATATGACTAAGGCTCCTCAGGTTTGATGACCTCAGGAAATAAAGTTTCTGACTCAGGAAGGTCAAATTGTATAACCTCAAGCACCAAAGTTTTAGGTAATTCAATATTGGTTGGTTTAGTTTCACAAAGAAGAGTAGATGTAACCTTGGGTTCGGTATTCACTGGGACCGATGATTCTAGTTGATCAAATTCAGGAGGAGGACCAGAAGTAGTTCCCAAGTTTCCTAATGCGGTAGTTTATGTTCCTTTATGCTTTTGACGATGGCTAAGAGTAGCCTCTGGTGGAAGAGGAGGCTTATTTTGCATTCTACGTGAACAGAGTGGGGGATCTTATTATTCCACATTGGATAGTAAATTTTATTAACACAAAAATAAATAAATAAAAAAGAGGGTAATCTAGGCATAAAAGATTACCAAGCAACCGTGAACTCCAATATACACCTTGGAAAACTAAGGACTTAACGTACGACAAAAAATCTCCTTGAATGTTGTCTTCGGTGCATCACGATATACAAGGTGGTAGACTCGGTTACCTATGGATGGATATCAACCTATTGTGGACTTCCAAAATATACGCGATAATACATGGGAGTGCAGTTCATAGTAGTGTTGTCTAATGCGTAACCGTTTGATGAGAGAGTTCCCATATACTTTACGTGCGTGGAGCACCACCAATATACCTAAAGGTATGTGGAGTATGATACTATACGCTCACATACGTGGAACGAGATTTCACACTCAGGATGCAATGCTGGCAAACAATGAAAACTCCTACGTTTAACAACGTAGGAACACATCTCTAGCCTAAACCTTTATGTGTTTGCGTTAATGTTACAAATGCTCCTTAGGTTGATTCAGTAAATTTTAAGTTGATCTTGAATTAAGTTTCAATTTTATGGCTCACCACAAATTCACCTGAATTCCCTAAAATGAAAATCTAGCATGAGGAAATGGAATCTTTCTCTTCAATGAAAATCTAGCTAAGGAATGGAAGAGACAAAGAATATGAAGCATAGAAAATGTAGAAAACAAGATGCTCAATGTAATTCCCTTTTCATGCAACTGTTCCTAAATCAATATAGATGTAAAACCCTAAATGCCAATGCAATATTTTATTTTTTCACCACACTCAATTTTCGAAAATGAGGAAAACTAAGATGTAAAGTCTAATCACTAATTCAAATGCACTTATCAGAATAAGGAATCGAACAAAAATTCATCCAAGAGATCAATGATAAAACAAAACAAGTTTGCAAGCAATCTAATGATAAGAACAAAGAAATTTTGAAACCAATTCTTACCAAAGGAAATAAAACACAAATGAAAACCAAATGGAGGCTTCTGAGAGACCACAAGGCACTCAAGACATAGGGAAGGTTAGCTAGAAGTAGGCTGATCAAAGAAACACTGAGCAAAAGGAATTTTTTATTGTTGTTGCAAAAACAGGGATCAACGCAGGTGCAGAAGAGGCACTAGTGCTTGGCAACACAGACATAGAGAGGGCCCAGGTGGGGTGCAACTCTCTGTCAGCGTACCAAAGGGTGCGTTGGTCCTAGGAAAGAGAATTTCAACACAAAAATTGCAAACAAGACTCAATGCAATCACTTCCAAGGTATGTTCTTGGCTGATTAAAGCAACAAAGGTTTATGAAAGAGGTAAATCAAACACAATGGAAAAAGAAAACACCAAGGGAGTACATTGTTCCCCATCGGAGTCGCTAATTTCTTATGCAGGATTTACGACTGCGGACAAAAATATCTCCCCTAGGTCTAGTGGCTAACCTAGAAAAACAGGATGACAAAGGACCCAATGTTTTCCTTAAAGTAATTAGATGAGGGGATGAAATCTACTTGGAATCGGTCATATGTTTCACTCCTTCTTTTGCTTGAATGCACCAATCCTAGCTCCAACTGCCAAAATTAGGCTCTGCACAACCAGACAACACAAGCAAAGAAACTACGAGATCTATGTAGCATCATTTATCTACTTCATTCATTATATCAACATGGTATTGAAGTATATGGAATAACATCATCACATATAGGAAAACAAAAAAGCTCTGTATTGATATAAATGGAGTTACAACCATAAATAGATGTCGATCTTGTAGAAGAGCTCCTACAAATTGTTGACTTGTCCTTCCTTTGTCACAAAGTGCACCTCCAATCACCCTAAATGCATGAAAGAATAACTCTCTCAACAACAACATAAGGGTATAATCACTCTCCAAAATCCAACCCTTTCTATATGGATAGCTGTAAATATATAGAGGAGTGAGGTAAGTTGGGAGTTCTTATCCTTTTACCAATCTTGGGATTGATATCCACTCTTGATGGGAGGATGAGATCTAAGGATAAGGGATGGAAACTCCAAGGTAGGATAGGATAGGATTCGAAAGTTTTATCTAAGGTAAATGGTTACAACAAATCCTGGAAGCTTCTAGAAATGGAGGCTTCGAGATTCTCTCTCTTTTTCCTGAATTTCTAGAACCAACACAGGTGCAAAGGGGAGAAACCTGTAGGTGATCAACGCAGGCCATAATGGAGCAACCTGTAGGTGAACGTTATCCAACAAGAGGCCAGGGTGCGTTGGTCCTAAAAATGGCTTAGATGATGCAGTTTAGGGTAGAAAATATGGGGAATGAGAGAGTCATGCATAGGGATTTGTGCAATGATGATGTAAAGGGGGAATATGATTTGAATGATCCCATTAGGAGGTTTATTGATCAGAGGTAAAAAAATAGCCTATAACACTCATGAATGTTTTTGGTTCATTACATAGACTAAATGCCATATTTACCACTCAAAAAAACTTATAGGGTTTTGAAGACGGTCTTCCAAGTGTCTTCTTCCTTGACTCATACATTTTAGTGAAACATTTTACTTGCTACAAATGATCAAATTGATCATTAATCCGGGGTAGGGGGTATCTGTTCCTCATCGTAATCTTGTTTAACATTCTATAATTGTTGCACATTAGCCAAGTCTTGTCCTTCTTTGACACAATCATGATGGGTGATCAATACGGTGAGGTACTCAGTTGAATCACACTCTGCTCCAATGGCTAACTACAACTACTTATTTTGTTCGCTTGCTTCCAAAATGGATTGTCTATATAGGCCAATATTTGACAATGGAGAGTCGGCCAACAATTAGATCTCATTCTCCATTTTCCTCTTAGGTGGTATCCCTTTAAGATCTTGGAACACTCCCTTATATGCACATAGAAACGTTCTAGTTGTTGTCTCTATTATTTAGTACACCCCTCCAAGGATCCCTTTGCCCTTATTGACTCCTCACCAGAGTGATTTTCTCTTAAAAATAGTAAAGCATATTCTGCTAGAATTGATCAATTTCTTGGCTTGGTTGGCACTTACAAATGACTTAGACTTTCCTTTATGAAATTTGATGATGAATGTTTTCTCATCCTTGATAAGGCAATACCAATTGTATATTTGCATGAAGATTTCATCTCACATGTACATATAAGGACTGCCAAACAAACTCCACAAATGTCAAGTGGAACTACACACAATTCTACATCAATAAAATTAGCATCCACAGAAAATTTTATCCTACAATGGTTTTATACCTTAATTTTAACACCCATAGTTACCCATCCCGGTGGATATGGGCTAGGATGATCTCTAATATCCAATCCAAGTTTTTTTACCATATCCACTACTATGATTTTGTCATAGGAACCCGAGTTGGACAAGACATCAATCTTAATCTTCTTGACTTGTATGTTAATGTGGAAGAGCTTGGTCGTCTCCTCTTCTTAATGATGAAGGCTACTTAGATTCACCTCCTTCTGCATTATGTGAAAAATCCTTCTGCATTATGTGAAAACTATCTTCTCATCCACATTGAGATGCTTTCCACCTAATTCCTCAAATCTATGGCGAGAATAATTTTTTTCTTTCCATCATTCTTTTTGTTCTTCGGGTTCAACTCTAGATGAAATTTCCACCACTTCTTCTCTATATGAAAATTGGTATTGTAGCAATTGCAATGATTGTTAGGATCCTTGCATTTATGTGAAATGGTTGATGTCTTATTTTCCTTTCCCCTTTTCCACTTCTTCCTCCGTTCCTTGGAATCTTATTTGTGCTCTTTCTATCTCAAACCACTTGACTACCTTTTCTTTTAGCTTATGTTTTCTAAGTATTGTGGTTGTACACAAGCTCCATCCACTATTCTTGGCTTGAACAACATCACTTACTTTTGTAGATGGTTATGTGCACACACCAAATACTTAAGGAAAACCTATGGGATCTTGGGAGAGATACCCAAAATGAATGTTATTTTCTTGAATTCAGTGGTGTACTCTGGTACATTCTTCCCCTGTTTATGCCCGAAGTAGTGTCATTCAATCCATTGGTCCTATACATACCTGCTAAGGTAGAATTGGGACTTTATGAGGGTTTTAAATTCCCCCACCTAGTTTCAAGGAGATCGCCCTCCAGTCAAAGTGTCTCCTTATGGATTTCCCACTAGGTTATGGCATGATCTTTTAAGTTCAATCTGCAAATGATATTTTTTGTTCTTCATCTATGTGGTTGAATGTTAAACTAGACTTATAACTGCCGCAACTAGAGATTTAATTTTAAAGCGTCAATCTCCCCTTGATGTGGCTTGATGTCCATCTTTTATTCCATCCTCAAGAGGGGCTATTAATGGTGCATGACACTCGAACTTGAATGCTCCTCTTTTAGTTTTTTTCTTGATTCCTTCTCAAGATCTTCCTAATACCCAAAATTTCCCTCTGATTTGACCTTTATATTGGAACCTCAATCTTCTCTGATTCCAAGCCTATTTGTTAGAACTACCATAAGGAGGTTCACATTACGGATAATATATGTAGCCTATGCTTCCAACCTCATGAATCTCTCTGTTGTCGAATCTTGATGGCTATTATGAATAGCTTTATTAGTTGTGACTAGGGTTTCTTGACTTCTTACTTAAATTGTCTCTTGGATCCCTTGTAACTTCCCATGATATTCCCTAAAGAAACCTACTTTGATACCAATACAACCCTTAAACCGTTGTGGATATTCCACTAGACAATTCGTCCAACATATCTAATGAAAATAGACTAAAATCTATACTATGAGGGTTAATTTCCTTGGATTTCATGTTTGTATATTAATGTTTTTCTTCCTATTCATGTAATAAATAAAATGTGAAAAATAGAGAACAATAAAATACAATCATACTCAAGCCACAATGAACACAAGATATGCTCTAGGAAACCCTTATGGGAGAAAACCCATTTAGAAGTTGTGTCTACTCTAATATGTTATGTCGATTGTCATGGATGTTCCACTAGATAGTTAGTCATAACATATCTGATAATAATATACTTAAATCTATAGTGTGAGGGTTAATTTTCGTAGAGTCCACATTTGTTTATTATTGTTTTTTCTATTTATGCATTTAATAAATAAAAAGTGGAAAACATAGAATAATAAAATACAATCACATACCACCACAATGAATTCAAGTTATGTTCTAGGAAACCCTTATGGGAGAAAATCCAGCTAGAAAGTGAGGTTGTTATGATCTCTCTCTCTCCAGAATGGAAATAATGCAAGTGCAAAGGAAAAGACACTATGTAGAGTTACCTGAGACCTGTGGCTTGATAATATGCTACAGACACTAAAATCCCTCTATAATGCTTTGCCACTCCCACACTTTGTTGATCTATGCTATTATGTAACACAACACAATTGAAAATTGATGGAATCCCCTTTTCTTCCTAGTGGGTTGTTTATAACATAGCCTGATAGCTGACTAGGGCTCAAAATTAACTACTTCAACTCTTAAATAGAGTTACAACTTTGATCCTTCTAGAGTCTTCTTCGTAGTATTCACATGGCTAGCCCCTTTTACATGAGTAATGGGGGATCACATGGCATCCTCTCGAAATTATGGTGGTTAATCACAGTAGGTTAACTTCTAGGAGGCATAACTTTTGAATACAAACTTTGATTGATGTCTTTATTACATCATTGGAAAGGGATATAAGTGTAGAATAGTGTCACGAGATCCCACACTAAAGTGGGAAAGTTTTACCCATTTTCATTTAAGGCCTCAAAATGCCCTAGAAGGTTTCATTTCCAATTCTAAAAATAGATTTACCTGATAAAACTGTTTTTGTTCGATGATTCATCCAGTTTTTCCACTCTAAGAGCATCAAGATGGATGGTGAATTGTATTGTCATCCAATTCGAATAAATAAATTACGTAGAGTTCATTTATAAATCATGACCTCTAATTTATTTATCCTTCTACCCAAAAATTACGTAATTTGAATAAAATGAATAATGAGTTGCATAATAAGAATATAATATTTATCTAAATACTAAGAATACACTAAAAAAGAAAGCAAACTACACGGTTTCCACCTAACCATAGGTAGTTAACTATAGAACTCCACTCCCTTACCCAAGCTATGATACCAATAAGGTGAAGTAGGAATAATGAGGCTTTGGATTCCTCTTAAATGGTGTTCAAACTAGGACAAATATCACTGTCAGGCTTTTCCTGAAGTTGGAGCAGCTTTAGGCACCCATATTACCTACCCCACACAACAAAATGAGGAATTCCTTCTCTTCTTCTTAGTTCCTTAGAAATCCCCCCTCTAGTACTAATTTTTAAATTCTTGTGGCTATTCCATTAGACATTTTGTCACAATGGATCTAGTAAAATTATAATTAAAATTCGAAATCTATACGAAGAGGGTTGTTTTACTTAGACTTATTGATTTGTTAAGTTGCTGTTTTAGTGCATGCAATATAGAAAATAAAGAAAATAAAGAAAAAATAAAAATAAAATAAATCACAACCATAATAATAAAAGATATGACTTGAGAAAACCTTTCGAGAGAAAACCTAGGTTGGAGGTGAGGTTGCTCTACTCTCTCTTTCTTTAATTGAAAATGGATGCAAGTACAAATAAGTAATTTTTGTGGCCTGTGGAATGATATAGTAAAGCCTTCTATGTTTTCCCTCTCTCTATCAACTCTTAGCTACTTTTCTCTTCTATGGAACAAAATGCACTTGAATAAAATGGAACCCATTTTCCTCCTAGTGGTTGGTTATAACATAGTTCGATAGCCAATTAGGGGTTAAATTTATCCCATTCAATCCTCAATATGAGTTACAACTTGAACCCTCTAGAGTATTATTCATAGTTCCCACGTGTTTGTCCGCTTTTCCACGAGTAATGGGGTTTGACATGGTATTCTCTTGAATTATAGGGGTCAATTTCGATAGATCAACTTCCGGAAGGCATAACTTTCTCTTACGAGCTTTGATTGAAGCGATCCTTGTGCCCTTCTAAAGGTATCAATGTGTAGATTATGGAATCTAGGTAAACAACAAGGTTAAGACCACAAAACATGGTCATTTAAGACATCAAAATGATTTTTGAAGTTTCTCACCCAAATTTTCCAAAGTGGGATTGTTGGTAAAAAATGACTCTGCAAGTTGATTGCTCCAACTTTTACACTCTAAAAGCATTAAGATGGATGAAAATTAATATATTTATCTAATATGTATCATACCTATCCATTTTGGGAGGATTGTGGTCCCCAATATCTTTTACTGAATGATGTGAGGAAAATTTTCCTTTATTATCTCCTTGGAGTACCATTTAGCCTTGCTTGGAAGTTGTCCTTTTAACCCAATTTTCCAAAAGGTCTATTGTTCCTATATTGTAGTCCTAACCTCTTATGAAAATTTTTATCCTCTTTCAACTCTACCTAAGCATTTGATTCCAATCCTCTATAGAAGGTAGGACCTATTCTCGTTCCTAATCCACCATTGAAGGCTCATAGAATTTTAGATTCTCTACATTTACCACCAAGTAAATGCGCATGTGTAGGGGTCTAATGAGTCTATAGGAATTATTTTCCATATTTTGTAATATCTCAAATGGACCATATTGCACAACCTTTATTTTCTTACGAGGATCTTGTAGCCTCTAGTTTTTCAACTTTAACCATACTGTCTCCCACCTTAAATGAATTCTCTATTATGTGTTGATAACTATTGGCCTTGTATTTTTCCTATGACTTCTGTAGTGTCTCATGTACCTATAGATGGATTTTACTAATATTCTCAACAATTTTTTCTACCCTTAAGGCATCCCTTGTAAGATCCTCCCTCACCACCCCTTGTTATCCATGTTCAGTATCCAAAGATGAAGGTGGAAATTATTTGTAAAAAGTTTCAAAATGGGAGTTACTAGTAGAAATATGAACTACTCTACTATAAGAGTATTGTATATATACCAAATTTTCATCCCAAATCTTCAGATGCTTTTGATTGTAACCCTCAAAAGCTGCATCAAATTCATATTGACTACTTATGTTTTCCCATCTAACTAGGGATTGAATGTTGTATGCCTCTTCAACTTCGTGTCCATCTTCTCCCGTAATGTAGTGCAAAAAGAAACTGAGAAATCTTGTGTCCCTGTCTAAAAAATGCTCCTTGGTATCCCAAAGTGTACCCAGACCTATCCAAATAACAAGTTTGTTGCTTCTTACTTGTTAGTGGTCTTTTTACAATGCATAAGAACACACATCTTGTTGAACCTGTCAACTACCACTAACAAGTAGTAATGCCCCTTCCCAGTTATTGGTAAATCTCCCATTAAGTCGATGGAAGTGCTTTCCTAAGGACGAGTGGGTATAGACAAAGGATGGTATAGACCCTATTTCATGTTACTAGGCCCGATTGTACAATAGATCATGCATCCTCTTATGAACCTAGCTACCTCTTCTTGCATCCTAGGCTAGTACGCATACCTCTGCTAATTGGCCACTATCTCCCCTACACCAAAATGCATTGCAACCTTGGATGTGTGAACCTCTTTGATCAACTGTAATTGCTCACTTCTATGAATGCATAACTTATCTAACATATAGAGTAAACCATTCTTGAGATGGTAGTCAATTGCATTGCCCCCATCGTGTCCATGACTCTAGCTTTGTAATTTTTTAAACACCTTCTTGAAGTCCTCATCCTTTGTATATGCCTCTTTGTATGCAGTATGGGTGAAAGGTTTCATATGCACAAAAGTTCCCAAAACTATGATCTTTGATATGGGTGACCTTGAATGCATGTTGGCTAACTTGTTTGTGCTTCCCTTCTTATACTTGATCACTAAATGAAACTATTGTAGAAAACCCATCCACTTGTAATGCCTCGTATGTTGTAGCTTATTCTAGGCTTGCAAGTACTATAGTGGTTGGTGATCTGTGTGGATTGTTGTCTCCTTTCCCATCATATTATGTTTCCAATTCTTCGCAGCTTTCACCAAGGCGTAGAGTTAATTTTCATAGGTAGGGGATTTATGAACTTCCCTATGAAATACTTACCAATGGTAACATAAAAGCCTTCCCCCTACATCGAGACTAGTTACATGGCATACCCAACTCACATATGTCTCCACTTCAAAGGGATGTTACAAGTTTGGTAATGCCAAAATGGGTGCTTAACCTATCTTCTTCTTTAACTCATCAAAGGCCCTTTTCTAACCCTTTCCTCAATAGAAGCTTTTTCTACTCAATGTTATGGCCTGGAGTGGTGTTGCTACCATCGAAAACGAGGCTATGTATTTCCTCAAGTACTATTTTTCCCAAACAAAAATCTTGACCTCATAAAAATTAGTAGGCACCGACCACTTCATGATGGCCTCCATCTTAATAGGATTTATCTTAAACTCCCCTCCGCCTATAATATATATCCTAGATACACCAAAGAATATTATGCAAACACGTACTTCCTGAGATCTCTTAGTGCTTCTTTAATGTCTCCAGGCCCTACATGAAATGTGAGATGTGCTCCTCCCATGCAACATTATATACCAATATATCATTGAAATAAACATTAAGAAATTAATTTATTAAAGGGTCTAGTATATCATCATTAACCCCGTGAATGTAGTTGGTGCATTGCATAGGAAAAACGACATGACTAACCACTTATACAAATCTTACCTAGTTTTGAATGCAGTATTCCAGGTATCTTTTTATATGGCATAAAACTGGTGATATATTGACTTTAAGTCCAACTTGGTGAAGTATTTGACTTGCTACAATTGATCCAATAGATCATCTATCTTTGGCAAGGGTACATGGTATTGAGTATAATTTTTTTTAATGCCCAATAATCAATACACATCTTTCAAGTCCCATTTTTTTTTGGCAATGATGATGGGTGACCGACATGGTGAGCTACTTATTTAGCCTATTCCAATAGTTTATACAATTTATTTTTCACCTTATTTTCCTCCATAATGGACTGCTTGTACAACCCAATGTTTGGCAACAAATACTTCAACAATAGTAGGAATATCCCATGCTCCACTCCCCTCTCATGTGGTAACCCTTTAGGTTCCAAGAAGACACACTTGTATGCCTAGTGAAACTCTTTCAGATGTTGTTTTCTTTCCTTAGTACACCCGTCCAGGGATGTCTTAGCTCTCACGAACTCTTCCAAAGCCTAATTTTCTCTTAAAAATAACAAAACATATTTCTTGCTATAATTGATCAAGATCTTGGCTTGATTGTCACTTACCAGAGATATCTTCAAATTGCTCTTATGTGCATTGGTTATGAAATATTTTCCATCCTTGATGAGGTTGTATGGATTGGATCTCTGCATGAAGATCATATATTGCATGTAAATATAGGGACTCCCAAACAGAACACCACATACATCTAGTGGAACTACATGCAATTCTACTTCATCAATAAAGTTAGCACTAATAATAAATTTAATTATCCATTGTTTCTTTACATTAATATTTTCCTCCTTGTTGATCCATTCCAATGTATATGGGCTAGGATAGTCATGAGTCTCCAGTCCCATTTCCTTGACCAAGTTAGTTGCTATGAGATTCACATATGATCCTAAGTCGAATATAACATAAATTTTCGTCTTCTTGACATGTACATTTATATTGAAGAGTTTGGTCATTACTTTATTTTACTATTGTTGAAGGCTACTCATATTCACCCCCCTTTTGCACTAATGTATATACAATATTTTCATCCACGTCAGAGTTACTTTCCACGTCATTTCTCGAATTTTTGGAAACGCGGTTTTTCTTCTTACCATATTTCTTTCATTTCTTTGGGTTTATATGTGGATGCAACTTACAACACTTCTCATTTGTATGACAATCAATGTTATAATGGTTGCAGTGGTTGTTAGGATCTTTGCATTGTTCTATTGTGGTTGTTGTCTTTTTGTCTTTCCCCCTTTCCACTTCTTCTTCCCCTCCTTGGAAGCTTCTCAGTGCTACTTTTGCTTTGACCCACTTGATTACCATTTCTTTTCTCTTATGTTCTCTAAGTATTATGCATGTACACAAGCATATTCTACTGTTCTAGGTTTGCACATCATCACTTGCTTCTACAAATGGTTGTGTAGATTGCTCATATAACTGAGGGTATGTTTGGGTTCTTTGGCAAATACTTAACATTATGGTCATGTTTCTAAATTTAGTGGTGTACTCATGTACATTTTTCTCCTATATTTGCCTAAATTAATGCTACTCGATCCAATGATCCTCTACATGCCTGATAGGGAAAAACTATGAATTTATGAGAGTTTTGAAATCCTCCCACTTAGTCATGGAAGGATCTCCCTCCACCCTTGATATTTTTGTGTCACTTTCCCACTATGTCAAGGCATGAACCTCTAATTTCAGATGGACAAACAAAATTGGTCATTCTTCTTCCATATGATGAACACTAAAATAAAATTATATTTGTTGCAACCAATGATTTAACTTCAAAGCGTCAATTTGAACTTGATATGGCTTGATGTTGACCTTCACTTCCATCTTTCATAGGGACTGTGTATGGTTCATGACACTTGAATTGGGTTGATCCTTTATGTGTTCTTTCTTAGACTCTCTCTCTGGTTCTTCCTAATCCCTTGACCTCCCCTCTGATATGACCTCTACACTAGAACCTCCATCTTCTTCAAACAGCTCGAGCTTATTGGCGAGGGATGCTATGAGAAGGCCCATGTTATGGTTTATATTTTGAATATGTGCTTCCAACTATGCAAATATCTCCTCTGCAGGATCTCGAGGTTTATAAAGAGATTTGTGGGCCATGGTTGGGGTTTTATGACTTTTGGCTTAACCAATTTGGATCCCTTACAACTCATCACAATATACCCAAACAAAACCTACTATGATACCAATATGATCCATAAACTGCTATGGATATTCCACTAGAAATCTCATCACAATAGATTTGATAAAATTATACTTAAACTCTATAATCTATACTAAGAGGGTTATTTTTGCTTAGATATTTATTAAACTATTGTTTTAATGCACGCAATATAGAAAATGCAGAAAATAGAGAACAAACAAAAATACAATCACTCACAACCATAATAACACAAGATATGATCTTGGAAACCATTTCAAGGGAAAGGCCAACTGGAAGGTGTTGTTGCTCTACTCTCTCTTTCTATGAATGGAAATGGATGCAAGTACAAAGAAGTGAGAATTTTGGTTTTTGGGCTACTACATTTAACAAACCCTCCCTGTTTTCTCTCTTTCTCTTTATCCATTCTCGACTACTCTACTCATATATGGAACAAAGTGCACTCAAATAGAATGGAACCCCTTTTCCTCCTAGTGGATCAATTATAACATAGTCCAAGAACTATCTAGGGCTTAAATTTGAGCCATGCAACCCACAATATGAGTTACAAATTAACCCTTTCAGAGTCTTCTTCATAGTTACAACGTGGTTAGCCCTTCTTCCATGAGTAATGTGGGTTGACATGGCATCCACTCAAATTATGGTGGTTAATTTTGATAGGTCAACCTGGAGGAGGCATAACTTTCTCATACAAACTTGCATTGAGGTGATTCTTGAACTGTTGGAAAGATATATATATTTTTGTCTTCTCCCCCTTTCCATTTCTTCTTCCACTTGTTGGAATATTCTTGGTGCTTCTTCTACTTTGGCCCACTTGATTTCCCTTTATTCTGGCCTATGTTCTCCATGTATTGTGCATGTACACAAGCCTTGTCCATTGTTAGTTAGAACAACATCACTTGCTTCTATAGATAACTATATAGATGCCATAGATACATAAGGATCATGTTTGGGTTATTTGGGGAGATACCCAACATTACAACCATATTTCTAAATTCGGTGGTGTACCCCTACACACTTTGCCCCTGTCTCTATGTAAAATATTGTCACTAAACCCATTAGTCCTCTACATACCCAATATGGTAAAAAAATATCTTTATGAGAGTTTTTGGATCCTCTCAATTAGTCACTAGAAGATATCCCTCGAACCTCATCATTTTTGTGTAGATTTCCAACTGGGTCAAGGCATGGCCCTTTAATTTCAGATGAGAAAACAATTTTTTATTATCTTTCCTCTATATAGTGAACAATAAAATAAACTTCTAACTATTTCAACAAGTGATTTAATTTCAAAGTGTTAACCTGACCTTGATATGGCTTGATGTAGACCTTTTCTTCCATCTTAACGAGGATTATTTATGGTTCATGGCACTTGAATTGGGTTGATCCTTTTTGAGCTCTTTCTTAGATTCCCTCTTTGGTTCTTCCCATTCCCTTTCTCTCCTCTCTAATATGATCTCTACATTAGAACATCCATCTTCTCTAAATAACCCAAGATTATTAGTTGAGGGGTACCATCGGGAGGTTCACATCATGGTTTATATCTATGACTTGTGCTTCCAACCCCACAAACCTCTCCTCTACAATATCTTGACTGTTATTAACATATTTGTCACCCATGAATGTACTTTTATGACTTTTGGATTAATCAATTTGGATCACCTACAATTTTTCACAATATACCTAAAGAAACCTACTATTATACCAATATGATCCATAAAATACCATGGTTATTCCATTGGACTATTCATTACAACAAATTTGATAAAATTATACTCAAAATACAAATCTATACTAAGAGGGGTATTTTTCCTTAGATTTATGGGTTTATTAAGTTACTATTTTAGTGCATGCAATGTAGAAAATGTGGAAAATAGATAAAATATAAAAATACAACCACTCACAACCATGATAACACAATATATGACTTCGACGACCCTTTCGGGAGAAAATCCAACTGGAAGGTGAGTTTTCTCTACTCTCTCTTTCTCTGAATGGAAATGGATGCAAGTACAAAGTAGTGATAATTTTTAACCATGGGATACTATAGTGCACAATCTCTCTCTCTCTCTCTCTCTCTTTCTCTCTGAACACACACACACACAACTACTCTACTAATATATGGAACAAAATACACTCGAATAGAATGGAACCCCTTTTCCTCCTAGTGGCTGGTTGTAACATAGTTTGATAGCTAACTAGGGGTTAAATTTGACCCATTAAACCCTCAATATGCATTAGAAATTGACCCTTCTAGATTTTTATTCATAGTTCCCATGTGTATAACCCCTTTTTCCATGAGTAATAGGGGCTAACATGGCATCCTCCTAGATTATGGTTGTTAATTTCAATAGGTCAACTTTTGGGAGGCATAACTTAGTCGTATAAGCTCCAATTGAGGTTATTCTTGCACCATTGGAAAGGTATCTGTATTTTTTGTCTTTTTACCTTTTCTAATTCTTCTTCCCCTCCTTGAAAGATTCTTGGTGCTCATTCTACATTGACCCACTTTATTTGCATTTCTTTTGTCCTATGTTCTCCAAGTATTGTGCACATACACAAGCCTCATCCATTATTCTAGGTTTGAATGACATCACTTGCTTTTGCAGATGGTTGTGTATACCATAGATACTTGAGGAGGATGTTTGAGTCCTTTGGGAGATACTTAGAATTATGGCCATATTTCCTTAACTTAATGGTGTACTCATGTACAGTCTACTCTTATGTGTGCCTGAAGTAATGCCACAAGATCCACTAGTTTGTTACATACCCAATAGCATGAAACTATGACTTTGTGAAAGTTATAAACTTATCCCACTTATTCAATAGGTTGAAAATGTAACTAGGTTAGGTCTTCATAATTATCATTGTACTTGTATCAATTTGTATTTCATGTAAAAGAAAAAGAAGAAAAACAAATTTATTATTCTTATTAGTTTCTAGTCAAAGCATGTTATTCATGCTTCTAGGGTTTATTAAGTCAATAAGAAAATTTGTCATGTGTCGAAGTCCCACTTGGACTTTTTGTAATAAAATAAAATTTTTATTTTGAGTCAAATAAAGTCATTTCGTCACCACAAGACCAAGTCAGCCCTGCCTGGACAAGTCGACCTAGAAGAGGCACCTATTAGACCTCTTGGAAAGATATAAATATAAGAGAGTTTGACCTCATTTGATCATTCGCACACATCATCGATTTCTATGCCAATAAGAAGGAAAAGAGTGAAGGATAAGGAGAGAGAAGAAGAAATTGAAGGAGAGAAAAAATTGACTCTTGCTTGTTTATGTTCACACGTGTGAAGGTGTTGGGGAAACTCTACGAAGCTACAGGTCTGAAATTTTGTACTTAATTAGATTTGATGAGGTTTGACCAACTTTGATTCGTGTTGACTTGGATTTGGTTGGAGGAGATATGAAGGAGGGCTGACTTGGTTATTTTTTGAGGTCTTGGTCTTGGGTATTAGATATCTCACTTTGATTTGATTCTATAAGAAGATAATTTTTTTATATTTCCCCTTGTGGGGTTTTGCCTTGGCTTGGAGCCTACATCCTGTGTTCTTTGTCTTTTGTGATCTTCATGTACTTTATATTTTGGTAATTTTTTGATGAAGAAGACATAATAAAAGTAATAAAATCCAACATACATTCACAAGTAATTATCAAGTAAGAGGAATCAACCCTAATCTACTAGCATATTGATTTCTCAACATAGTTTCAAAGCTAAGGTGAAAGAAGCACAACTTGAGGATCACATTTTGTTGGAATTCTTGTTTGAATACATTCTTGAAGAAACAATCTTCTCTCTCCCTCTCTAATGTAAATATACGTGAAGGAAGGTATTAATATTCTTAGGAGCCTCCTTGAAGCTTTCAATGTTGCATCATGATCAAGTTCAACTTCAAGCTATCTAAAGAAGTCATGGATGGAAGTCTTTATTTTGCTCATACAGGTTCATTTGAAGATGATAATACATGGGTAATTAACAGTGGAGCTTCAATGCACATTGCAGGGGAACGCGATCAACTCAAAACTATATCAAAAGGAAACTCTTCTCACTCAGTGGAATTTGGAGACAAGAATAGCTACTTCATCAAAGGAATTGGATCTACCTCCATGGAGATGGAATCTGGTGGGAATATTCATCTCAAAAATATACTTTATGTTCCATGTTTGAAAAATAACTTACCTTCTATTTCTTGCTTAGAAGATAAATGTGATATGGCGGCATTTGTTGATGGAAAAGTTATTGTATGGGCTAAGGGATCTAGTATTGAAAATGCTAATACTATTGGGATTTGTGAGGGGAGGTTGTATAGACTTCTAATTCCTCCTCGTCAAGCTCTAGTAGATTTAGAAATAAACCCTTATGAATTATGGCATAGAAGGTATGGTCACCTCCATTACAAGATAATTCCGTCATTGAATCAAATGGTTAACACTATAACTAAATTAAAAGAAGAGCATGAAGGAGTCTGCAAGGGATGAGCCCTTGGAAATAATGTGAAAAAACCTTTTACTAGCAATGACATAAGATCCAAGGAAATTTTGGATCTCACGCATTCTAATGTTTGTGGACCTATGGCAGAGAATTCACTTGGTGGTCATCAATACTATGTAACATTCATTGATGACCACTCTAGAAAGACTTGGATATACCTCCTAAAGTCTAAGGATGAAGTATTTGAGAAAACTCAAGAGTTCAAGGCAGAAGTAGAAAGTTTGATAGAAAGGAAGATCCAAACCCTAAGATCAAGTAATGGTGGAGAATAGACTTCTAGAGAACTTGTGTATTTTTGCAAAGAAACAAGAATTAAGAGGGAGTTGATAGTTCCCTATGATCCTCAACATAATGGTGTGACTGAAAGGTGTTGAAGAATCTAGGGCATCTAGGTTAATATGATTCTTCTCATGATGATAGCTATTTGTGAGGTACTTTTTACTTTTTCTTATTAGCACAATCTTCTATTGTTATTATTAGAGTGTGTTTTTTACTTCATCAAATAGTTACCAAAACAAAAGAGACAAGAACACAAGATATTAGATTTCTTCCAAGGCCAAAACCTCTCACTCTTTGAGAGGAAAACCCGCACAAATTCTTCTTATAGAGATTCCAATTGACAAATACCAAGACCATGACCCTTGACCTATTTAGCCACTCCAAGATCAAGACACCAATCCTCTTCTTTTTCATTGCTGAAATCATCCTCACTGTTACTGAAGTCATCACTGCTACAACACCGAGGCCAACACTACTACAACGTCGAGATCATTACTGCTGCCGAGACCGTGATTACATCTATGCCGAGATTATGACTGCATGTAGAATGTATGTCGAGATAGAGTGTGTCACTGTGGGATTACTGAGATCCTCCTCATCACAAATATGCTGAGACTGAAAGGAAGCAGGTCTGGGCCCTTTTATGTGGTATCCACCGAGATCCTCTTCATCACAAATATGTTGAGATTGTGAGGAGGCCGAGACTTCATCTCTGTGGTACCCATCCGAAAAACACAGAGATGCTTGTCCAAATTCTCTACCTTCTGTGGTGACCCTAGCCACATATAAATAGTGGTTTTCCTCTACACTTGAGCCAACATGTCATGCTAAATGGGTGTGTCTCCATATGTGAGCCAACTTGACTTCCTTTGTTATTGTTTGGAGGTTGACTTCTTCAAGAGGGATTGTGCTTGTCTTTGGAGGGATTCTAGACATTTCTATATACTTGTATACATTAAACATAGGCTCAAGAAGATCTCTTCATACATGACATTAATTCTAGACTTTAAATGACAAATCTTATTATTCTAAAATCACTTGCTCATGAAACCCATGAAGCAAGTTTACAATAATAATTTTTTTCTCTTTATTACATCATTTACATCAATCATAATTACATGTAACTATGAAGATCGAACCTAGTTACACTTTCTTCAACACTCCCTCTTAACTAGGGAGATATTCATAACGGTACTTGGTCATTCTCAATCTGAAGAATTTTTCATAAGAAGAATCAGATTGGTAATCCATCTATATAGCATCATAGTAACCAACATTATTTCCACAACAAGGCCTTTACTGAAAACCCTATCTCTCATATGATTAGGGGATAATGTTGGCGAGACCAATGACTATAGACACCTTCATGATTGTCTCTCAAGGTACATATGTTGGTCTGATTAATCAATCTTGCGGACAAGGCCGATATCCCTAGTATTGAAAGATATCTAGCAACAAGCAGACAAGCAAATCTATCTTTCTCTAAACATATTGCGATTCATTAATAAAAACTATAGAGGTGTTTAGACCCTACCTTAAGTCCAACGCTAGTTTGTAGCAGCCATCCTTCAACCGTCTGAAAGAGTTTCCTTTAGAGAACCTGCAAACACAAACAAGAAAACATCAAATAACACTTGCATAGCTAATATCATAAATCATCTTCATTATGGTGATCAAGGAATCCATAAAATAAACCATAAAACACAACGTATTGAGAAAAACAAACTTATTTGTATTAACTTTGAAGTAGAAGAACCTTACAACCTTTTCAGCCTTGATGTTGAACAAGCTCTTCCCGAGGTATGAAACAGGAATCTCCTTTACTTTGACAAGCCTTACACTCTTCCAAATGAGATAAAAGAGGTATGTAATCTCTCCTCATAAAATCTCAATTAGGAAGACTAAGTTCCAGCAGCATTTCACCTAAAAAATATTCAGCTTTCAACCCCCCTAGTAACCAGCCAAATGCTTCATTTTATAGTGCAAAGGAAGGAGGTTATAGGTCCACCTATGAAGGGATAGAGTACTCCTTCAAAGGGATAAGCCCCTCACATCAAGGGCTTAGCTCCTTAGGGTATGGGATGCATGAACCTTAAGGGAGCGAACTTGCCACCTCAAGATTCCTTCAAGAAGCTTCTAGAAATGATTCAAAGTGAGTTTTTAAGAATATACTTGCACCTTTTTAACTTTTACAGGGGTCCGCACCCATAACACAAAGACAGAGCAGTCAGGTGCACAGGGAACATGAGCTTCAGGTGCATGACCGTAGGTAATGCTAAGAGAAAGTGCGGAACCAGAGTTTTAGAGACTTTTGAGGACTTTCTCTTATTTTCAAGGATTTATATGAAGAACTGAGGCTTAAGACTTGCAAAGGAGGAAAGTATGAGTGGTAATGGACTTACATAGATTGCAGAATGTCAAGGTGACAATTTTTTGTGCAACAGATTGCCCCCTAAAGTGCGAAGTCTGTAATAGATGAACATGAAGTCTTTCATGTATGAAGAGTGAAGTACTTTATCATTTCAAGGATCATCCTGTGGACACCCCAGTCGAAACCTGTAAAAACATTCAATGCAAAATATATATGTGAACATATCATCACTGAGGTAGGCATTCCCATACTCAGATCAAAACTGACTAGAAAACTGACTAAACTGTTCTGATACAGGAATGATTTTGTAATACATCATGAGTATAGACATATGTAGACACAATATGGGTGCAACCATCTGTTTATGAATAGTCCACTGTATAATGAATAACAAAATTCCTCGCAGCCTGGATGGTAGAAACTAGATCCGGGGTCTTGATTTCTGCTTCCCGAACTAGTACGATTCTATCCATGTGAATGAATGTGTCGAAGTCGAACATGGTAGAAACCACTTGATTACCAGTCAATGATGTGAATTGTTAACAAGTGTGAGAGAAACCACCAGTAATGTCAATGGCTCTCAAAGTACTCAGTACAATCCATGAAATATGAATAAATGAGCTGATGTCGAACATGTCATGGAATCCTTTGATCGAAAGACAATGATGCAACCTATCGTTGAAGGCGAGAAACCTGCCATTAGGGCATGCAAATTCCAAGGCACTGACAATTTCTAGATCATCTTTCTAGATAATGAGCTGAAGTCGATAGAAAGCGATCTGTCGTAGGCAAGCCCACAACACGAAATCATAGATCAAGTGTTGAAGAAATATAGTAGCAAGGACTAACTCAGGGATGGTCAAAATGGATGACAGATATTTTGCAGATGAATGGTTTATTTGAACTGACCTCTTGAACACATAACGACACTGCAGATGGTTTGGTTTCAATTGACCCAAAGCTAATACCCAGAAACCGGCTGAAGACTTTCAATATGGTTTTATTAACTGGTCGGCAAAGGATTTCCCAACCCAGGTGAACAAAAAGTGTCATGTTCAAGAGTGGTTAACTACTTTTCTAAAATACAAAGTGTAACAAACAAGTTCATTTTTCTCTCTTTTCCCCCACCATTTCTGGCAAGTACCTCTTTTTTTTGACAAGCTTGAGGAGGATAACATTTGCTTGTTTATAAGCTCATCCTTCGGATGAGTCCAACTTAGTTTAAAATTCGAACCCTAGGAAGGAGTGGTTCGTTCCTGTTTAAAATTGAATAAGTCCTTTACTGTTAAATTTTAACGAGTCCAGTATAGGAAAAACTCGGTGTTTTTCAATTTTAGGGAGTCAGAAGAAAAACTTAAGAAAACTCCATGGGTGTCCTTTTTCGTAAATTTGTGTCCCCCAAGCCTAAAAAAGTATAAAATAATACTTGAGAGAACCACTTTACCATTACGATCAAGGAGTACTTTTCATAATTAGTGGCATCGATCCGAAAAAGTAAAAAAAGCGATCGAAGACACGTCATTTTAGAACCAGTATCGAACTTGAAACGACAAAATTCTGACGACCTTTTCATGTTTATATGGTCAGAAAAGAGTTGTAAGTGGACTGCCTTTTTATTTTGTTTAACTAGTTAAAAGGGAAAAACTCGACAATCTTTTCATATTTTACGAGTCAGAAAAGAGCTTAAAGAAGACTCGTCATAGAGGAATGAGTGGTATGAAGGGTAGCAACTGGTTCCGGCAATGGTGGAACTGCTCAAAACATGTAATGATTAAGAGGCTGGCTAATAAAACCACTCATCACTGCAGTCCCTCAGGAAAGGAAAAAACAAGCAAGTGAAAGAATATGATCAACCAAAGACATGGTGGCGATGGAATGAAAACAACCAAGGCTCATCTAGCAGAATTTAGTGGATAAAAACGACAATCACGAGATGTAAATTGGGTATAGGTTCATTTTTAGACAAGCTTGAACCATAGAGAACTCTGCTTGGATTCAGTTTCATGTTTACACAAGCTTGAAACCAAAAATTATGCTTGTTATAAGTTCGCATGCCCCCGGCATGATGACTCAAATTGAGGTACATGCCCCCCAAGCTTCATTGCATTCAACGAGGTGGATGGAATGAAGGTTCACTTTTGAGATCTTGGAAAGACTCGAGGCAGTTGTTTCATTTTTTAATGAGGTCGACACAGGAAAAGAGCTATCCTCAAAACCCTTGTTTCATTTTTAACGAGCTTGACACAAGACAAGGAACTATGCTCCTAACCCTTGATTCATTTTTTAACGAGCTTGACACAAGACAAAGAACTATGCTCCAGACCCTTGATTCATTTTTTAATGAGCTTGACACAAGACAAGGAACTATGCTCAAGACATCCAGTTTCATTTTTTAACGAGGTTGATACAGGAAGAAACTATCCTCGCAACATCCAGTTTCATTTTTTAATGAGGTTGAGACAGGAACAAACTATCCTCGAAACATCTGATTTCATTTTTTAATGAGGTTGAGACATGAAGAAACTATCCTCGCAACATCCAGTTTCATTTTTTAACAAGGTTGAGACAGGAAGAAACTATCCTCGCAACATCCAGTTTCATTTTTTAATGAGGTTGAGACAGGAACAAACTATCCTCGAAACATCTGGTTTCATTTTTTAACGAGGTTGAGACAGGAAGAAACTATCCTCGCAACATCCAGTTTCATTTTTTAACGAGGTTGAGACAGGAAGAAACTATCCTCGCAACATCCAAATTCATTTTTTAATGAGGTTGAGACAGGAACAAACTATCCTTGAAACATCCGGTTTCATTTTTTAACGAGGTTGAGACAAGAAGAAACTATCCTCGCAACATCCAGTTTCATTTTTTAACGAGGTTGAGACAAGAAGAAACTATCCTCGCAACATCCAGTTTCATTTTTTAATGAGGTTGAGACAAGAACAAACTATCCTCGAAGCATCCGGTTTCATTTTTTAACTAGGTTGAGACAGGAAGAAACTATCCTCGCAACATCTAGTTTCATTTTTTAACGAGGTTGAGACAGGAAGAAACTATCCTTGTGATAGGTTAGGAATCAGAAAACGACTAAATAGCCTGATATGCCATTTCAAAGGGACTCAAAGGCATTGCGCCATGAAATGAATCCACCTCAGAATCAGAAGGTACAATCCAAGGATCATCAAAAGTAACAGTATTCGATGAAATCATATGAATAGTTGCAATAGAAGGCGATACGTTAGGAGGAGGGAAGCAAAAAGTTCCCAGTAAACCAGAATCTTTAATAAAACCTACCCCAACATCCTTGTAAGGGATAATTGTCTTACCAACATGCTGAACACTATCTGTAGAGGATGGGTCAGATGAGAAATAACTCAGTTGGTCTATCGTAACGATCTTCCTGTTATGAGGAAACTTAATAAGCCGAAAGACCGATGAAGCAATAACAGTCATAGCATAAGACCAACTGTGACCCAGGAGAAGGTTGTAATCTAGAGGGGTATCAACCACTTCCACATCTAGATTAATGGTTTTTCCTTTGACCCCTATAGGTAAATCTTCCAAAATACCAAAAGGATGGAACCCTCGGCCATCAAAAGCCCTTAAAATTGTCGGACACTGATTGAGTGTGGGAGAACCAAGTGATTTCCAACACTGGATCGACATGATACACATAGAAGCCACTTCATCAATCACAGTCCGAAAGCAAGGTCTGTTTTTGACTAGCATTGGAATCTGGAAGCCATTTGATGAGGGAGGCGGGGTGTACTCTATAAATCGAATATTATTAGGTTCGAATCCTGAATATCAACAGCTCCTATAGTAGAAAATAGTGATTTACACTGTGTTGGGCATGATTGCAGCACTTCCAAAGCCGACATTGCTGAAGGGGTAATGGCCAGGTCTTCAACAATGTAATAATTCTGAGCAGCTCTCGTATGTGGATTGAAAGCTGATTTCCGAAATATACCTTTAGCAGGCGATTTGATTACTAAGTCAGGGTTAGGTTTCTCGATCTGTAGTGGAGCAGACCCAGGAGGAGGTGAAGTTGATGTGTTTGAATTATAAGATTCTGCTTCTTTACCATCAACAAGATTTTTACTACCATAATCTTGCGATCGTGTCGCAATCCTGACATGAGACATCATCATAATGGGTTCTTTTGAGGCATTTGAGGAAGAAGCAACCACTTTACTATCTTGAGTAGGAGAAGGATCCTTCAAGACAGTAGGCGTTTGAGAACCTTTAACAAATTTTGAAAACTCTGCTCGATATGGGCATTCTTTAGTAAAATGATCCTCGTCGCAGATGAAACAAGGATAGCGAGGTTTTCATTTTTCGTCAATAGATTCATTTTTATTTGTTTTATCTTTTGAATTTTGATTGTTTTTGTTCTTCCCCTTCTCTTTACTACCAGATTTGGTCGTAGATGAATCTACGACATGGACGTCGGCAAAAACTTCAGCGGAAGAATCTCCTTTTGGGGAATCAGGTAAAGTTATTGTAAGAGAAGAATTCTTTGAAGATTTCTTCTTGCTTTTAATACTAACTGAACCAATCATACCATCAGTAGCATGAGACCCTGAAGGAGCTGTAGTTTTTGGAAGATTAGGGATTTTTTCGTGTAAAGTACCTGATTGCGTATAAACAAGGTCAAGGTACTGAGCCTGAGCAATTACTTGCTCTTCAGTAACAACTCCTGCCTTAGCTACATCTTCAGTGATTTTAGGTAATAATGATTTTACAAACCATTCTGCTAAAATTTGATCCGGAATAAAAACTTTCACTAAACGCCTTCTACGTCGCCATTCATGAATATGATCAAAAATATATGTGGACGTGGATTGTTTTAGTGAAGTTAATAGTTCCGTGCCATTGTCGTATCTGACAGGCAACTGAAAATGAGTTAAGAAAGAAGTAGCTAACTGACTGAAATTATAAAAAGAGCCTCGTGGTAACTCAATGTACCATTTGGTAGCAAGACCAATTAGAGTTCGTTGAAAAAGATGTAAGCGAATTGAATCATCAATGATGGAATTAGATGCACACTAGAGGTGATAAGTCATCAAATGATTTGACGGACCCTCACCTGACTTACCCTTGAATTTCAGGATATCACTGGGCAACTTATTAGGCATTGGTGGCCAATACGGAAGATAGTAAATCGGATCGTTCGTAAGGTGCGACAAATCAAGTAAATCCAAAGTTGCAATAAATGGTAATTGATGGTTAGGTTCGCGAAAACCTTGAGTAATGAGACCAGGTCCAGGAGGAGGATACCCAAGATAACCTGGAATCAGATTTGCATTAGGAATGTTATAACCTCCTGGAAAACCAGGATTAACCGGACCAAATTAGGGTTGTTGAGGCTGTTGATAAGTATAGCCAGGGTACAGTTGATACTGATAAACTGGGTTTTGTACAGTAGGACCGGATTGATACTGTCCCTGGTACGGTTGACTTGTGGCAACTGTACTTGGACCAGCTTGTCCTGCAGGCATCTAGACCAAATTCTGAACTGTAGGTCCTGACTGGGGTATAGAGACTTGAGGAGTTTGCACTGATGCAGGGATAGTAGAAACCGGAGCTACAGATACTCCAGAAATAGGTGTGGTAGGTTGAATAGAAAATGTAGTAGTTGCAGCAGCAGTTCGAGGCGGAGTCTGAGGTGAGCTAGGCCCAGGCTGCTGAACTAAACCAGGTGCAGAGGTTTGAACCATAGGTTGGACAGGTTGCTGGGTTGGACTAGAAACCAAAGGTTGTCCAGGTTGATTAGATAACTGCACATTAGGTTGCAAAGTCTGTTGAGTTTGAGATGGATCCCACACCATATTCATTTTGGGACCCATAAAAGGTTGTACGTATGGAGGACCATAACCTGGTTGAATGTAGGGCTGATAATTAGGAGGTACATTTCCAGCTCCTTGTAAAAATGACTGACTAGAAGGCGGTTGGAAACCTTGAGTTGGGTACTGACCTTGAGGTTGATAACCCTGAGGCACGTATTGATTCTGGGGTTGATAAGCATCCTGAGGAATATGGGGTTGACCTTGGGGTATGTACTGTCTTGAAGGTTGAAAACCTTGAGGTAGCCCTCCAAGCGGAAACTGACTACCTTGGGGTTGCCCCCCAGGTGATAACTGACTACCTTGAGGTTGCCCCCCAGGCGGTAACTAACTACCTTGCCCCCTAGGCGGTAACTGACTACCTTGAGGTTGAGGATTTGGAATACTTCAAGACATCATAAAAATCTGCTTTGCATTCAACGTTTTAGTTCCATTATTACCAGGTGATAACTGATGTTCAGTCGGTCGAGGAGTTGCTCCTGAAAAAGTACTAGAAAGTGACTGGTACCCCAAAGGAATAGTAGGATTGCCATATAAAAATGTTTCCAGTGATTGGGAAAACATAGATGATTGTCTTGACATGATTGATCAAGGATAATAATCTTTGGGTGTAGGATGAAAATAATCACACGCAAACAAAGAAAATTTCAATAAAAGCACCTAAAGTCTATAAAGAAACAAACAACTGAATCACACGCCTAAAAAAATTCTAAGAGTTCAAACCACACACAAACAATAACTTCCCATACTAAAAACACTAGTTGGTGATGAAATCCATTGTCGTAGAATTTTAATACAGAAAGGTCAGTTGGAACAGTTACCCCGACAACCTGCTTAATGAAACAGACTGGCACAAGTTTCTTCACAAAACCATCTTGAGCGAAGAGAACCCCCCAGAGAGTCCAAGTGAGTCTAGTCGATGTCTGCTCCAGGTACAGTGAGACCCGTCCTTCACTGTCACCTTAGGAAGTAATCTTAAGTATATGGACACTAAGGTTACCAACAACAACAAATACAACTGAGGGAACAGTCTACGATCTGATCTACACACAAGGGCAGAGTAACAAAGCTCAATCCCCTTCAAGGCTCCTCGACATGATCAATCCAAGGTTTACCAACAAGTGACCCCAAGCTCCTTGACAGTGGTTAATCCAAGGTTCACCATTTATAATATGCGAAAATCTTCAATCTTTCCCATTGAAATAGACTTGGTTGTCTCAAAGGGTTCGGACATGATCTCGTGATTGACTCCTTTAAGAGAAGCTTCCCAGAATGTATCAATTACAATTGGATTTATTTCCTACCGCAAGATATAGCTACTTGTTCTTTTTAACTATCTTGGAGAGTTAATTACTCCCTACTCCAAGATACTAGCCTAAGCTATATTGGTGATAAGAGCCCTAGAATAAAAAAGATTACTAGATCAATTTTAATTAAGCGTTACTTTTATGGGTTGTTCTTTAAGTCAATAGGTATGGAAGTGAAACTTTGCTGGTGTGAAGACTCGAATCCAAAAACACTAAAAAGATGCACCTAAAATGATAAACAATTCGTTTTTCTTTCAATGAAATTCTAGCTAAAAGAAAGAGTTCGAAAATGCAATTCTTTAAGAAACTAGTCTTTCTTTCAACATGGAAATGGAAAGAAAATCTTTTTGTCTTTTTCAATAAGAACTCAAAATGACACTAATAATTAAAGCTCACAATAAATCCCTTTCTCTTTTCAAAACTCGAAACTACAAAAAACAATTTTCTTCAAAAGAGATCTACAAGTTCTAGAAAACACTCAAAACTACAATAACTAATTTTGAGATCTAAAAACTTACAAAAACCTAATTATAAAAGCTTCAATTCTTTTTGAGGACGTTTTAATTAGTTGTTCAGTAAACTAAGGATTAATTCGTTCATAATAACAAATCAATCAAAAAACATCCAGATATGTTTTCTTTTATAAAAATGAAATTCAAAACTTATAACCAAGTTTGTTCAAAGATTTACAAAGAGAAAAGTAAATCTATTTCTCACAAAGGACAGATTTCACAAACCAGTCAGACTTATCAAGAAGACAAAAAGACACCAGGGTAATCTAAGGTTTCTCAGGCTTCTGATCTTTGAGTCACTACAGATACCATGTGAAAACCACTCCAGGCATGCAAAACTTCTAGAAAATCATCTAAAACAAAAAATACCAATGGAACTTACTCACAAGAGATTTTTGACAGAAAGAATGCAGATCTGGGTAGACACTAAAAACCCTAAATAAAACCTAAACTTAACTGGAAGAAAACATTTTAGGTTTTTCAAAAAAATTTACAGGGTTCGCAGGCTTCCAGAAGAAATAGTGCGGTCCCGCTCTGTTTACTAAAGGAAAAATGCGGAAATGCCCACACTGTCTGTAAAAAGAAAGTGCGGTCCCCTGAAAACTTCGAAAAAACAAAAAAAAATCCAGATCTTAAAAACTACCCAAGTCAACATAGATCAATAAAAAACCAGAGACGCAAACAAGTTTCTCTAGTCAAAGACAAAGGAAAACCAAAAACCAAATTCAGTTCCCCAGAGGAGTCGCCAATTTGTTGGCCGGATTAATCGATCTTGTGGACAAGGCTGATCTCCCTAGTATCAAAAGATATCTAGCAACAAGCAGACAAGAAAATCTATCTTTCTCTAAACATATTGCGATTCATTAATAAAAACTATAGAGGTGTTTAGACCCTACCTTAAGTCCAACGCTAGTTTCTAGCAGCCATCCTTCAACCATCCGAAAGAGTTTCCTTTTGAGAACCTGCAAACACAAACAAGAGAACATCAAATAACACTTGCATAACTAATATCATAAATCATGTTCATTATGGTGATCAAGGAATCCATAAAATAAACCATAAAACACAGCTTATTGAGAAAAGCAAACTTATTTGTATTAACTTTGAAGTAGAAGAACCTTACAACTTTTTCAGCCTTGATGTTGAACAAGCTCTTCCCGGGGTCCGAAACAGGAATCTCCATTACTTTGACAAGTCTTACACTCTTCCAAATGAGATCAAATAGGTATGTAATCTCTCCTCATAAAAGCTCAATTAGGAAGACTAAGTTCCAGCAGCATTTCACCTCAAAAATATTCAGCTTCAACCCCCCCAGTAACCAGCCCAATGCTTCATTTTATAGTGCAAAGGAAGGAGGTTACAAGTCCACCTATGAAGGGATAGAGTCCTCCTTCAAAGGGATAAACTCCTCACATCAAGGGTTTAGCTCCTTAAGGTATGTGATGCATGAACCTTAAGGGAGAGAACTTGCCACTTCAAGATTCCTTCCAGAAGCTTCTAGAAATGACTCAAAGTGAGTTTTTAAGAATATAATTGCACCTTTTTAACTTTTACAGGGGTCTGCACCCATAACACAGAGACAGAGCGGTCAGGTGCGCAGGGAACATGAGCTTCAGGTGCGGGACCACAGGTAATGCTAAGAGAAAGTGTGGAACCAGAGTTTTAGAGACCTTTGAGGACTTTCTCTTATTTTCAAGGCTTGATATAAAGAACCGAGGCTTAAGACTTGCAAAGGAGGAAATTATGAGTGGTAATGGACTCACACAAATTACAGAATGTCAAGGTAACAATTTTTTGTGCAACAACATACCCACCCGTGTGTTCATTGAGTACGACCATCTAGGACTATTATTTTCTTGGGTTCCCATCCCTCAAAGAATATCGGTCCTCTTGCCTACTCTTGTATTGGATGCCCTACACATCCTCAAAGAGCATCAGATGCCAGATGATTACCAAATCCTCCATTTTTTCTTCCCAAGTGAAGACAATAATGTTGTGTCTATCTCTCCCTCTCAACTAGGGAAGATATGCCTATTCCTGTAAAGGAATATACCCAAGCTCCCTCTGACCAGGAACTTACCCAAACTCCCTCTTAATTAGTGACTTGTCAGAGTTACCTCTTAAATAGGGACTCTCCCTTTCATCTGCAACTTCTTCTTCGTGGTTCCTTCAGCTGCTTGATCAATTTCTTTCCTTGATGTCATAAAATTCAGTCAAGCTTCCTCCTTGTAGGGCATTAGCCATCGATCACTTTCCTCCTTGGTTCGTCTTGTCATTCCTTTATTCATGGGAAGTGGACTTCTTGGTACATATCTGTAACCTTATTCATATGGCTACTTCTTTCTTATCATGCTTATATCAATAATTTCCATTCACCACATGAATGCTAGTTGTACTTGTGCTTACAACTATTGTTCCAGTAGCCTGACATGAACTGATCCATATATTATTCAAGAAATAAAAACATAACATTAAATCAAATAGTACATTACGAGATGACTCTTCATCATGGAATCTTTTTGTAGGTATCATCATCCTGCATACATGTTGACACATCTCCCAAAGATATCGATTGTTAATGGTCTCCATCTTTTACAGACTCTCATCAGAGTCTTCATATCTTTCGAGGAAATTTCCTAGTCAAATCTTCCTACTCTTTTGGATGTTGATCACCTTTATCATGGTTGCATATCTTACGATCTCTTCCTCTTACATATTCCATTCCGAAGATCTTCAATCAAAGTTCCTTAATTGTAGTCAACCACCTCATACTTCATATGAGGACATATTATGTTGATTTCATCTGGTGTGACTCATGCCTTTCTTCATCTTCTCATAGGAGGATATTTCCTTTCTTCGATCATGCTTCTCAAGATAGAAGTAGTGATCCATGTTACCTAGAACCATACGACATGACATTAAAATATTAAACACAAGCATACATACCTCATTTATCTTTAGGTCATCTAGGCCTCTTTCAGCAACTTCCTTGATTGAGGTGTCTCCAACCCATTGATCTGCTTCATCTCTTATGTCATCATATCATCATCCATGAATTCCACAAGTTGGTGTTCCAAATGAAACACTTGCTTCCTCTCTAGATTAGTGAACCCACTAATGAGGATTTCATCAGAGAAGCTTGAGGATCTTGCATATCCCCATCTGGCATATGTTTCCTTTTTGACTTGATGTATGATGAGCCTTGTCTTGGATGACTTCATACTTTCCTTCAATGTCCAATGAGGTTCCCAAGAGCTATATCCTTCATGTTTGACTGCCATGGATTTTGTTCCTTCATGATTCCCATGGTGATGTTACGAGATCTTATTTCTAATGCTTCCATGATGCCAAGATGCATCTTATTATTTATCATGGTCATATCTATAAAAAAATATTTAGGGGCTTATGATAAGACCCTTTTGGTGAGGGATACCATCTCAATCATAGTAGAGATCTATTACTTCCTTGGACCTTTTCTTTAGCTTCCTCCATCTTTCGGTGATATGAACTTTCTTTCCATAAAATTGAATCTTACCTATATTGTTCTGTCTTGTTTGAGGACCAAACTTCCATTTCCTTTCTGCAAATCTTTGAGTTCTTTAACCTTCATCACTTTTTCCCTCAACTTGTATTTTTTTATCTAGCACAGAGACTGCAAGTTGTCGAATGAGGTAACTTTAGTGCATTTAAGAACAATGATGATTATCTTCTTATAATCTCTCCTAGATCTCCTAATTGAGATCTTATAAAGATATGCCTTCATTCTTTGATACCTTCAATTTTGTGTAGATCAGGTCTACGTGATATGACCTTCTTTACTGCATTTTTCAGAGAACATATCTTCTAGCATTCCATATATCTCTTTAATGTCTCCTCTGTTGTATAGGGATGAGAGGACCTTTGTCTAATTTCATAAGAATCCTATGAGTCCCTTGATCCTTTTCCATGCATTCAAACAATGCTTGACCTTCAGAGGCTTTTCCATAGATATCAATGACTTTTCTATCGGGGACTATATCTATCCTCCTTTCTTATGTAAGGAATTTTGATGACCAAAACAACTTATAGATCTCCTTGCAAACACGAAGTCATTTAACCAAACTTGATTATAGAATGAAAGATACTTACTTGTCATGTGAAGATTAAATATTCACTGTGATCATGTTAAGGGTGGTTGAAGCAGATGCATTGATGCTTCCTTCGGATGAGATCCATGTTGAAATGATAGGAAGTTTGGCTTATTACCTTTAGGATACTTTGACTTATACATCTGATCCTTATGATTAACAAATTGTTGACATACTTGAGATGACATTGTATTGCTATCACACAAGTGGACTATGGAACCTTGTAGTATGTAACCTCGTGTAGAATCATAGAGAATCGAGGTTACTTGCTATTATCATCATCAATTTTTCAGCACTATGCTGTAGATGATCTGCTTCTATATTCCATCGAGTATGCATCATCAAGCTATGGGAATCTGAGTTGTGACTATCACTGGTATGTTGAGATCATATAATTGTGAGATTATTGAGATCATTATATGACATAGTACCGTATGAGATGGCTCTTCATCATGGAATATTTCTGTAGGTATCAACATCCTACATACATGTTGACACATCTCACAAAGATATCCATTTTCAAGGGTATCCATCTTTACAGACTCTCATCAGAGTCTTCATATCTTTCCGGGAGATTTCCTAGTCAAATATTCCTAGTATTTTGGATGTTGATCGCCTTTATCATGGTTGCATATCTCACGATATCTTCCTCTTACATATTCCCTTCATAGGAGCTTCAATTAGAGTTACTTAATGGTAGTCAACCACCTCATACTTCATATGAGGACATATTATATTGATTTCATCTGGTGCGACTCATGCCTTTCTACATATTCTCAAAGGAGGAGATTTACTTTCTTCGATCATGCTTCTCAAGATAGAAGTAGTGATCCATGTTACCCGCAACCATAAGGCATGACATTATAATAGTAAACACAAGCATACATACCTCATTCATATTTAGGTCATCTAGGCCTCTTTCAAAAACTTCCTTGATTGAAGTGTCTTCAACCCCTTGATCTGCTTCATCTCTTATGTCATCATATCATCATCCATGAATTCCACAAGTTGGAGTTCCTGATGAAACACTTGCTTCCTCTCTAGATTAGTGAACTCTCTCATGAGGATTTCATCGGAGAATCTTGAGGATCTTCCATATCCCCATCTGGCAAATGTTTCCTTTTTGACTTGATGTATGATGAGCCTTGCCCTGGATGACTTCATCCTTTCCTTCAATGTCCAATGAGGTTCCCAAGAGCTATATCCTTCATGTTTGACTCCCATGGATTTTGTTCCTTCATGATTCCCATGGTGATGTTACGCGCTCTTATTTCTAATGCTTCCATGATGCCACGAGTGACAATGCATATTATTATTTATCATGGTCATATCTACAACAAAAGATTTAGGAGCTTATGATAAGACCCTTTTGTGAGGGATACCATCTCAATCTTAGTAGAGATCTATTAATCCCTCTTTCCTTGGCCCTTTTCTTTAGCTTCCTCCATCTTTCCGGTGATATGAGCTTTCTTTCCATAAAATCGAATGTTAGCTATAATTTTTTGTCTTGTTTGAGGACCAAAATTCCCTTTCCTTTCTGCAAATGTTTGAGTCCTTTAACCTTTAGCACTTTTTCCTTAAACTTGTATTTTTCTATCTAGAATACTCGCCGCAAGTTTTTGAATAAGGTAACTTTAGTGCATTTAAGAACAATGATGATTATCTTCTTATCATCTCTCCTATATCTCCCAATTGAGATATTATAAAGATATCCCTTCATTCTTTCATACCTTCAATTTTGTGTAGATCAGGTCTAAGTGATATGACCTTCTTTACTGCATTTTCAGAGAATATATCTTCTAGAATTCCATATATCTCTTTAATGTCTCCTCTGATATATAGGGATGAGAGGACCTTTGACTAATTTCATAAGAATCCTATGAGTCCCTTGATCCTTGTCCATGCATTCAAACAATGCTCGACCTTCAGAGGATTTTCCATAGATATCAATGAATGTTCTTTCGGGGACTATATCTATCCTCCTTTCTTATGCAAGGAATTTCGATGACCCAACCAATTTTTAGATCTCCTTGCAAACATGAAGTCATTTAACCAAAATTGATTATAGAATGAAAGATACTTACTTGTCATGTGAAGATGAAATCTTCACCTTGATCATGTTGAAGGTGGTTGAAGCAGATACATTGATGCTTACTCCGGATGAGATCCTTGTTGAAATGATAGGAATATTGGATTCTTACCTTCAGGATACTTTGACTTATACATATGATCCTTATGATTAACAAATTGTTGACATACTTGAGATGGCACTGTATTGCTATCACACAAGTGGACTATGGAACCTTGTAGTATGCAACCTCGCGTAGAATCATAGAGCATCCAAGTTACTTACTACGATAATCACCTATTTCCAAGCCCTACCATGTAGATGATACGATTCTATATTCCATCGATTATGAAACATCAAGCTATGGGAATCTAAGTTGTCAAGACTATATTCTTTATAGAAAAAGGATTCAATCAGAGGTTGTGACCATCACTGGTATGTTGAGATCATATCATTATGAGATTATTGAGATTATTGTATGACATAGTACCTTATGAGATGGCTCTTCATCATGGCATATTTATGTAGGTATCAACATCTTACATACATGTTGACACATCTCACAAAGATATCCATTTTCAAGGGTCTCCATCTTTACAGATTCTCATCAGAGTCTTCATATATTTTCGTAGAGATTTCCTAGTTAAATATTCCTGGTCTTTTGGATGTTGATTGCCTTTATCATGGTTGCATATCTCATGATTCTTTCCTCTTACATATTCCATTCCCATGAGCTTCAATTAGAGTTACTTAATTGTAGTCAACCACCTCATACTTCATATCAGGACATATTATGTTGATTTCATCTCGTGTGACTCATGTCTTTCTACATCTTCTCAAAGGAGAAGATTTTCTTTCTTCGATCATGCTTCTCAAGATAGAAGTAGTGATCCATGTTACCTGCAACCATACGACATGACATTATAATATTAAACACAAGCATACATACCTCATTTATCTTTAGGTCGTTTAGGCCTCTTTCAACAACTTCCTTGATTTAAGTGTCTTCAACCCCTTGATCTGCTTCATCTCTTATGTAATCATATCATCATCCATGAATTCCACAAGTTGGAGTTCCTGATTAAACACTTGCTTCCTCTCTAGATTAGTGAACACTCTGATGAGGATTTCATCAGAGAACCTTGAGGATATTCCATATCCCCATCTGGAAGATGTTTCCTTTTTGACTTGATGTATGATGAGCCTTGTCCTGGATGACTTCATCCTTCCTTCAATGTCCAATGAGGTTCCCAAGAGCTATATCCTTTATGTTTGAATCTTATGGATTTTGTTCCTTCATGTTTCCCATGGTGATGTTACGAGCTATTCTTTCTAATGCTTCCATGATTCCACAGTGCTTCTTATTATTTATCATGGTCATATCTATAACAAAATATTTAGGAGCTTATGATAAGACCCTTTTGTGAGGGATACCATATCAATCATAGTAGAGATTTGTTACTCCCTCTTTCCTTGGCCCTTTTCTTTAGCTTCCTCTATCTTTCCTATGATATGAGATTTCTTTCCATAACATTGAATCTTAGCTATACTCTTCTGTCTTGTTTGAGGACGAAACTTCCCTTTCCTTTCTGCAAATGTTTGAGTCCTCTAACTTCAACACTTTTTCCCTCAACTTGACTTTTTCTATCTAACATAGAGACCACAAGTTGTCGAATGAGGTTACTTTAGTGCATTTAAGAACAATGATTATTATCTTCTTATCATTTCTTCTAGATCTCCCTATTAAGATCTTATAAAGATATCCCTTCATTCTTTGTTACCTTCAATTTTGTGTAGATTAGGTCTAAGTTATATGACCTTCTTAACTGCATTTTTCAAAGAATATATCTTCTAGCATTCCATATATCTCTTTAATGTCTCCTCTGCTATATATGGATGAGAGGGCCCTTGACTAATTTCATAAGAATCCTATGAGTCCCTTGATCCTTTTCCATTCATTCAAACAATACTTGACCTTCAGAGGCTTTCCATACATATCAATGACTTTCATTCAAGGACTATATCTATCCTCCTTTCTTATGCAAGGAATTTCGATGACCCAACCAATTTATAGATCTTGCAAACACAAAGTCATTTAACCAAATTTTATTATAGAATGAAATATACTTACTTGTCATGTGAAGATGAAATCTTCATCTTAATCATGTTGAAGATGGTTGAAGCAAATGCATTGATGCTTCCTTTGGAAGAGATCCTTGTTGAAATGATAGGAAGCTTGGCTTCTTACCTTTAGGATACTTTGAATTATACATCTGATCCTTATGATTAAAAAATTATTGACATCCTTGAGATGCCAATGTATTGCTATCACACAAGTGGACTATGGAACCTTGTATTATGCAACATTGTGTAGAATCATAGAGCATCGACGTTACTTGCTACGATCATCACCTATTTTCGAGCACTATGTTGTAGATGATCCGCTTCTATATTCCATCAAGTATGCATCATCAAGCTATGGGAATATGAGTTTTCAAGACTGTATTCTTTATAAAAAAGGATTTAATCTGAGATTGTGACTATCGTTGGTATGTTGAGATCATGTCATTGTGAGATTATTGAGATCATCATATGACATAGTACATTACGAGATGGCTCTTCATCATGGCATCTTTTTGTAGGTATCAACGTCCTGTATACATGTTGACACATCTCGCAAAGATATCCATTGTCAAGGGTCTCCATCTTTTACAGACTCTCATAAGAGTTTTCATATCTTTCCGGGATATTTCCTAGTCAAATATTCTCGGACTTTTGGATGTTGATCGCCTCTATCATGGTTGCACATATCACAATCTCTTCCTCTTACATATTCCATTCCCAGGAGCTTCAATTAGAGTTACTTAATGGTAGTCAACCACCTCATACTTCATATGAGGACATATTATGTGTATTTCATCTGGTGTGACTCATGCCTTTCTACATCTTCTCGAAGGAGGATATTTTATTTCTTTGATCATGCTTCTCAAGATAGAAGTAGTGATCCATGTTACCTAGAACCATACGACATGACATTATAATATTAAACACAAGCATACATACCTCATTTATCTTTAGGTCATCTAGGCCTCTTTCAACAATTCCTTTAATTGAAGTGTCTTCAATCCCTTGATCTGCGTCATCTCTTATGTCATCATATCATCATCCATGAATTCCACAAGTTGGAGTTCTTGATGAAACAATTGCTTCCTCTGTAGATGGTGAACACTCTGATGAGGATTTCATTAGAGAATCTTGAGGATTTTGCATATCCCCATCTGGCAGATGTTTCCTTTTTGACTTGATGTATGATGAGCCTTGCCCTGGATGACTTCATCCTTTCCTTTAATGTCCAATGAGGTTCCCAAGAGTTATATCCTTCATGTTTGACTGCCATGGATTTTTTTCCTTCATGATTCCCATGGTGATGTTATGCACTCTTATTTCTAATGCTTCCATGATGCCACGATGCATATTATTATTTATCATGGTCATATCTATAACAAAATATTTAGGAGCTTATGATGAGACCCTTTTGTGAGGTATACCATCTCAATCATAGTAGAGATCTATTATTCCCTCTTTCCTTGGCCCTTTTCCTTAGCTTCCTCCATCTTTTCGGTGATATGAGCTTTCTTTCCATTAAATAAAATCTTAGCTATATTGTTTTGTCTTGTTTGAGGACCAAACTTCCCTTTCCTTTTTGCAAATGTTTGAGTCCTTTAACCTTCAACACTTTTTCCCTCAACTTGTATTTTTCTATCTAGCACAAAAACTGCAAGTTGTCAAATGAGGTAACTTTAGTGCATTTAAGAACAATGATGATTATCTTCTTATCGTCTCTCCTAGATCTCCCAATTGAGATCTTATAAAGATATCCCTTCATTCTTTGATACCTTCAATTTTGTGTAGATCAGCTCCAAGTGACAAGACCTTCTTTACTGCATTTTCCAGAGAATATATCTTCTAGCATTCCATATATCTCTTTAATGTATCCTTTACTATATATGGATGAGAGGACCTTTGACTAATTTCATAAGAATCCTATGAGTCCCTTGATCTTTTTCCATGCATTCAAACAATGATTGACCTTTAGAGGATTTTCCATAGATATCAATGAATTTTCTTTCGGGGACTATATCTATCCTCCTTTCTTATGCAAGGAATTTCGATGACCCAACCAATTTATAGATCTCCTTGCAAACACGAAGTCATTTGACCAAACCTGATTATAGAATGAAAGATATTTACTTTTCATGTGAAGATGAAATCTTCACCTTGATCATGTTGAAGGTGGTTGAAGCAGATGCATTGATGCTTCCTACGGATGAGATCCTTGTTGAAATGATAGGAATCTTGGCTTCTTACCTTCAAGATACTTTTACTTATACATCTGATCCTTATTATTAACAAATTGTTGACATAATTGAGAAGGCACTGTATTTCTATCACACAAGTGGACTATGGAACCTTGTAGTATGCAATCTCGTGTAGAATCATAGAGAATCGAGGTCACTTGCTACGATCATCACCTATTTCCGAGCACTATGTTGTAGATGATCCGCTTCTATATTCCATTGAGTATGAATCATCAAGCTATGGGAATCTGAGTTGTCAAGACTGTATTCTTTATAGAAAAAAGATTCAATCTGAGGTTGTGACTATCATTGGTATTTTGAGATCATATCATTGTGAGATTATTAAGATCATTGTATGACATAGTACCTTACGATATGACTCTTCATCATGGCATATTTATGTAGGTATCAACATCCTACATACATGTTGATACATCTCTTAAAGATATCCATTGTTAAGGGTCTCCATATTTATAGACTCTCATCAGAGTCTTCATATCTTTTCGGGAGATTTCCTAGTCAAATATTCCTAGTACTTTGGATGTTGATCGCCTTTATCATGGTGGCATATCTCATTATCTCTTCCTCTTGCATATTCCATTCCCATGACCTTCAATTAGAGTTACTTAATTGTAGTCAACCACCTCATACTTCATATGAGGACATATTATGTTGATTTCATCTGGTGTGACTCATGCCTTTCTACATCTTCTCAAAGGAGGATATTTTCTTTCTTTGATCATTCTTCTCAAGATAGAAGTAGTGATCAGTGTTACCTGCAACCATACGACACAAAATTAAAATATTAAACACAAGCATACATACCTAATTTATCTTTAGGTCATCTAGGCCTCTTTCAACGACTTCCTTGATTGAAGTGTCTTCAACCCCTTGATCTGTTTCATCTCTTATGTCATCATATCATCATCCATGAATTCCAAAAGTTGGAGTTCCTGATGAAACACTTGCTTCCTCTCTATATTAGTGAACCCTCTGATGAGGATTTCGTCAGATAATCTTGAGGATATTCCATATCCCCATCTGGCATATGTTTCCTTTTTGACTTGATGTATGATGAGCCTTGCCTTGGACGACTTCATCCTTTCCTTTAATGTCCAATGAGGTTCCCAAGAGCTATATCCTTCATGTTTGACTGCCATGGATTTTGTTCCTTCATGATTCCCATGGATATGTTACGAGCTATTCTTTCTAATGCTTCCATGATGCCACGATGCATCTTATTATTTATCATGGTCATGTCTATAACAAAAGATTTAGGAGCTTATGATAAGTCCCTTTCGTGAGGGATACCATCTCAATCATAGTAGAGGTCTGTTACTCCCTCTTTCCTTGGCCCTTTTCTTTAGCTTCCTCCATCTTTCCGATGATATGAGATTTCTCTCCATAACATTGAATCTTAGCTATACTGTTTTGTCTTGTTTGAGGTGCAAACTTCCCCTTCCTTTCTGCAAATGTTTGATTACTTTAACTTCAACACTTTTTCCCTCAACTTGTCTTTTTCTATCTAGCATAGAGACCACAAGTTGTCGAATGAGGTAACTTTAGTGCATTTAAGAACAATGATGATTATCTTCTTATCATATCTCCCAGATCTCCCAATTGAGATCTTATAAAGATATCCCTTCATTCTTTGATACCTTTAATTTTGTGTAGAACAAGTGTAAGTTATATGACCTTCTTAATTGCATTATTCAAAGCATATAACTTCTAGCATTCCATATATCTCTTTAATGTCTGCTCTGCTATATATGGATGAGAGGACCTTTGACTAATTTCATAAGAATCCTATGAGTCCCTTGATCCTTTTCCATGCATTCAAACAATACTTGACCTTCAGAGGCTTTTTCATACATATCAATGTCTTCTCTTTCAGGGACTATATCTATATGCCTTTTTAATGCAAGGAATTTCGATGACCCAACCAATTTATAGATCTCCTTGCAAACACAAAGTCATTTAACCAAACTTGATTATAGAATGAAAGATACTTACTTGTCATGTGAAGATGAAATATTCACCTTGATCATGTTGAAGGTGGTTGAAGCAGATGCATTGATGCTTCCTCCAGATGAGATCCTTGTTGAAATGATAGGAATCCTGGCTTCTTACCTTCAAGATACTTTGACTTATACATCTAATCCTTATGATTAACAAATTGTTGACATCCTTGAGATGTCACTATATTGCTATCACACAAGTGGACTATGGAACCTTGTAGTATGCAACATCGTGTAGAATCATAGAGCATCGAGGTTACTTGCTACAATCATCACCTACTTCCGAGCACTATGTTGTAGATGATCCGCTTCTATATTCCATCGAGTATGCATCATCAAGCTATGGGAATATGAGTTGTCAAGGCTGTATTCTTTATAAAAAAAGGATTCAATCCGAGATTGTGACTATCATTGGTATGTTGAGATCATGTCATTATGAGATTATTGAGATCACTGTATGACATAGACCGAGATTGTGGGAGGCACCGAAACTGTTTCCATGTATCTGAGATTATTATCATGAAATTTATTCAAGAACTTCAGATATGGATCAGTCTCACTGTAATAATTATCCTAAATTGTCTTGCTGTAATACCCAACCGAAATTACAGTCCTGTAGCCTTATTCTGAGTTGGGGTACTGTAGTCTAGGTTTGAGATTCTTCTATTCAAGATAGTTCTTCATTCTAGATCGTGTACCATCGAACTGTGATATATGCTGAGGGTATATATAGGTGATTTTATCTCCATTCATGAATGTAAACTAATCCTTGAGTGTGAATGTAACCATAAATTTAGAAGCCCTTCTTAAAACTTGATCCTTGAATGTCTCTTTTATGCCCTTCCTTTAGCTTCAACACCTTAGCTTTGATACCATGTTGAAGAATCTAGGGCATCTAGGTTAATATGATTCTTATCACGATGATAACTATTTTTGAGGTAATTTTTACTTTTTATTATTAGCACAATATTCTCTTGTTATTATTAGAGCGTGTTTTCTTACTTCATCAAATAGTTTCCAAAACAAATGAGACAAGAACATAAGCTATTGTCTTTCTGCCAGGGCCAAAACCTCTCACTCTTTGAGAGGAAAACTTGCACACATTCTTTTTATAGAGATTCCAGTTGAGGAATACCAAGACCATGACCCTTGACCTATTTAGCCACTCCAGGATCAAGACACCAATCCTCTTCTTCTTCATTGTTGAGATCATCGTCATCGCTGCAACACCGAGGCCATCACTACTGCACCACCGAGATCATTATTGTTGCACCAGTGCTACACCTTCACCGACATCTTCACCATAACAACGAGATCTCTATACTGAGATATGTATATGTGTGTGTATATATATATATATATATATATATATATATATATATATATATATATATATATATATATATATATATGAGAGCTGAATCTAAATTCATTGAGATCATGTCCTTGTAACTATGTCTCCATCAAGATCATGATTGTATCTACACCGAGACCATGATTACATCTATGCCGAGATTACAACTGCATCTAGAATATATTTCGAGACAAAGTATGTCATTGTGGGATTACCAAGATCCTCCTCATCACAAATATGTCGAGATTGTGAGGAAACAGGTCCAATCCCTTGTTTGTGGTATCCACTGAGATCCTCTTCATCACAAATATGTCGAGACTGTGAGGAGGCTGAGACTTCATCTCTGTGGTACCCATCTAAAAAACATAGAGATGCTTGTCCAAATTCTCTACCTTCTGTGGTGACCCTAGCTGCATATAAATAGTGGTTTCCCTCTACACTTGAGCAAACATGTCATGCTGAACGAGTGTGTCTCCATATCTTATTCGACTTGACTTCCTTTTTATTGTTTGGAGGCCGACTTCTTCAAGAGGGAATGTGCTTGTCTTTGGAGGTCTTCTAGCCATTTCTATAGACTTGTATACATTAAACATAGGCTCAAGAAGATCTCTTCATAAATGAAATTAATTCTAGACTTTAAATGGAAAATCCTATTATTCTAAAATCACTTGCTCATGAAACCTGTAGTGGTTCCAGCTAGGGTACTAGACTGGACTCTATATTTAATATCGACCGAGGTGCGTAAGCTTAGAGGCGTGGTCTAAAATATATAGACATAAAGAATCTCTGGCCAAGTGAGTAGGATGTAGGATACAATGCTTCTTTACGGAAGACCGGAATGTGCAGCCTATCATTCACACACCTAGATTACCCTACTGATATGCTTAATTACAATGCTGGTCATGAGATGTAACTATCAAATCAAATCATGAATCTAAGTACTGTGTATGACTGTGGCAATGATTCTAACCTCCTTACAGAGGTATCACTCAGAAAACCCTTGCTTGGTACCCACACACAGCATGCAAGATATTTACACAGTCAAACTATATAAAGAAAGCATAAATGAACTGTAAAGCAAAACAGAGTTTATGAGATAATGTCTCTATGAGTCACACAGGGATCGAATCCCTTACAAGACTCCCTTCCAGATCCTAGTGCTGACCATTCAACATAACCATAAACCGTTCATAAGCGCACACCATGTCTATGTAATGAAATTCAAAGGCTGTAGGAATCGAAAGCTTATATAAATGTTATGCAACCCGTATGCTATGCGAATCAACAGCTATGTAAATCGAAACTGTGATGCAAACCATGTGATATAAATCGGAAGCTATGTAAATACTGTGATGCAAACCATATGCGATATAGAAATCGAATTGAATGTAAACACTGTGCAGCATCTAAGAACTGAAATGTACCAAAACGAATGGACAGTATACCAATCGAAGAACGCAGGGCCCGTCCGCGCCTAAGGGTATACTGGTTATCACCGTTCAGCAATCAAAACCAATGCAAAGGGTATACACACTTCGTGACTGTAAATATGTCCTTGTATTAAAAATAAAACTCTGTTCTGAGAAAATACGATTCAACAATTCCAAAAACTAAACTCTAAACATAACCCTGACTGTATTTACATATGCGTACGCACAGCCATGTCATCGATACAATGAATGTACATAGTGCTGTTGCCGCGTTTATTACATAGCCTTTTCAAAATGTTTCCATGCCAAGTGTTTCAAAAATAAAAAAGACTAAAACGAAAAATGGAACGATGCTGTTTCTGCTTTTGCCTGTCAGAGTGCCCTGTTTTGACTTAAGTTGACCGCATGCATAGAAGGCTCGATTTGGCTGGGTGAGAGGTGTTTGTCCATGCTTGGACATTCCGCTTTTCGCCCATGCCTTTCGTTCTGGCTCATCTGCTGCGCCACATGTCAAACGGTAAGCTCATTACAGGATGTGGGTACTTCCTGTAATCATGTCATCAAAAACCTCTAATTCTGGAACATAAAACCCCTAAATTAATTTCTATGCAATTTAATAACTATAGAACAATTAATAATCAATATTCAAGGATTTTGAGGGATATATGATGAAAATGTATGGATAAATGATATGTTTTTGGGAAGGAAAAAGGGTCTTAGGATGATACCAACATCTCTCCCCGACTTAAGGACTTAGCATGTCCTCGTGCTACCCCAGAAGTACTCCCCTTGAACTCTGTGCCTGCATGGATCTCTGCTGCCTTGAGCAAGGTATCTACATTCTTCTTCACCTGGTGATCCTTCTGTCCCTTGAGCTCCTGCTTTAACTTTTTATATTTCTCTTTAAGAGCCTTCTTCTGATTGTACCACTTAGTGGCCCAGTTGGAAATCTCAGATTGCTCAGTCTCCAACTCACTGATTCTTTCCTTGAGCTTTTCATTTGTCTTCTGTGTTTCTTTGCTTTGCGCCCTGATCATTTCATTTTCTCTTTTAATAACCTTTTCCAACATGTTAGCTTCCATGAGCTCTTCTTTCAATTCCTCAATTTGTTTTTCTAACTTCTTCTGTCTTTTGGTGGGAGGTGGTGAACAGTTTTCCTGTTTGTTATGGCTTTCCACCTCTATGTCAACTTCTGGTGCTGGTGGTGAATGATCACCACTTTCAACATCCATTTGTGCAGGGGCATGAGATTCGAATTGGTCTTCTTGCAGCTGAGTTTTTGGTGTCCTCCTTGTTCTTCGGGAGTAGGTGGTAAAATTTTTGTCTTTCTCAGCCCTCTTGGCATCCTCTTTTTGCATGTTCCTGGTCCTTATGCTGCCCACAGGTTGAGGTGCTCTGCTGGCCTTGGACACTGGAATTTCCTCATCTATGTCCTTCATAAACCCAGAATCTTCTTGCACTTCTTCTTTTTCCTCCTCATCTCTGATTTGGTTGACAGTTAAGAATTCTTTCCATGGCTTCCCTCGCTTCTGCAACTCATGTTCAATGAGGATTTTAATCAGGCCAAAATGGTACAGGCTTTTGTCCTCATTCCCTTTTTGTTTCTGGATAGTTTTGGCCATCTTTGTTAAACTTTGCAGCAGAAAATATGGCACACTGATTACACATTGTTTCTTTAAATGGAGGAGTAGCTTGATGTGGTAGAGATAAACAATGCTGTATCTACCTTCACAGGTTATGAACTTTTGGATAATGTAAACCATTTCATCCCAAGGATGAACTAACCAGCTTCTTGGAACTCCCTTCTTCCAGTTTACTGAGGAAACTCTAGACCTGGACATGAACTGTGTCCATGATTTATCCTTGAATTGTTTAGTTTTAAAGTACTTTTCTCCCTCAGGGCTGAGTCCAATTGCCTGAGCTATAGTATCCTATGAGATTCTGAAGGAGAAGGTGCCTATTAGGGCCTTTTCTCCATTAAAGGTAAAGGCAAATTGTTTTGTGATTTCTTCATTACTCCCATGGAATTTTTCCAGAAAAGGTAACCACTGTGCTTCTCTAAGAATCTTAATGCAATCGTTATGGTATTGTGAGCTATCAAATGTACTGGGTTCGACCCTATTAGTCATGGTGATGGCAGAGGGTTGTGCCTCGAACCCTTCTCTGTCTATGCTCTTTAAAATTTAAACACAGAAGTGTCAAGTTGGTTACCTGGCATATATCGCTTCCTTCAGTCTTCAATTATGGTGCTTGGCTGGTCGATGTGACTGTGGTGGGAGTTAGAGACAGAATGGTGATGCTTCCCTTTTCGGCGCTCACCGGTTTCACTGTGTAAACCGACCCCGAACAGTGATACTCTCCTCGGCGCTCCTTGTTCAGATTTTCACTCTGTAACCCCACTCAAATGATAACAATCTTCTCGCGCTCCTTGCTTCACTCTTTCACTTTGTAAGTTATGGGAACCGAGGGTGGAAAGGATGTGAAATAACCTGTACTCACCTTACAATATAATCATTCGTTTAAAAACAGAGTGTTGTACGCTTGTATGCATGTTAGCATAAGAACGCTGAGAGCGTACCCATAGTGCTGAGCTATAATGCTGGGTGGCGAGGTTATGATTCGGGTGTGTGTGGTGTAAAACATATAGGCCGCTTGTTATGATTTGACTGTATGGGGTGAAGAATATATATATAGGCCGCTTCTATCTCATCCTTTGTATTTTAAAAAAAAAAAACAAACACACAGCTCACCACGTGCCCTTTTCAATTATACTCGGTCATGTAGAGAATGTTGGTATGCCTGTAGGGTATATGACATGGTGAATGTGTTGGTGATGGGCTTTAGGGATAGGTTGATGTAGGGAAATGATGAAGCTTGGTGGGATAAGGGGGATAAGTGGATGTATGAAGATGTCCTTGAAATCAATTACAACAGCTTATAGTCACCAAAATTACATTAAAAACTAATCTAGGAAATTAAATGCCCAAGAACAGAAATACATTACTCTTTTGTTGATCATTTGACATGCTGAGTTGCTAATCCTTTTGACTGTTCTTTTTGACAGGTCCTCTGAGGGAGGTTGAATACACAGGTCCTTTGAGAAAAGTTTTGAAGATGTAACAGGTCCCTCTGAAAAATTGGAATGTACAGGTCCCTTTTTGAAGACTGAAGATGCAATAGGTCCCTTAAGAAAATTTGAAGATACAGGTCCCTTGGAAAAACTAAAGATGTTCATGCAGCTCTTTGTATTGTTACAGGTTCACTGAGCTTGCAATTTGCTGGAAGTCTTCGTGGAAGTCTGTTGAAGTAGCCTTTGATGTCAAGAATTTTTTAACAGGTCCCAACTGAATGTTTTAAACAGGTCCCTTTACTGCTGGTTGGAATGTCTCGAACAGGTGTCAATTGCTTTAACAGGTCCCAACTGAATATCTTAAACAGGTCCCATTGCTGCTGGTGTTAATAGCATAGATGTCTTGAACAGAACAGGTCCCCCTGCAAAATATTTATAACCAGGTCCCTCTGAAAATCATGACAGAACAGCTTATTTGTTAAAGTCTGGAATGCTGGTAACAAGCTGCTGTTGGAAAGTTACAGTGAAATATAGAATAAGAAATCTGAAGAATTTACAAGGGAGAGATAAAAGTAACAGAACAGGTGTCTCCCTCTCCCCGACTGAAAGTTTGACTTGTCCTCAAGTCATGATGCAACTAAGAAATGAAACAATGAACAATAGAAAGAGAATTCATACCCGCCAATAAATTGGTTTTCAGGTAGGAATTCGGGGTTAGAGTGTGCCAGATACTGGTTTTCACATCTAACCCATTATTATTATTATTATTTTTTTTAGTTTTTATTTTATTTATTATTATTATTTTTTTAATTTTTATCATTTTTTCTTGATTTTGAAATTGAAAGGAAATAAAACTAAGGCAGTGATACTGCAGCTGAGGGCTGCAGTACCTCAACCTCTTCTTGCTGAGATAGTGTATGCAGGAAATCTTGCTTGCTGATGGGCTTGTTGTACAGCTTCAGGCGATGACCATTGACTGTGAAAGAATGACCTTTGCCATCAATAGTTTGGAGTTTTACTGAACCATTGTCATAAGCCTGAACAATTTCATAAGGGCCCATCCAATGGGTGGTGAACTTAGCTTTATGATCCTTGAATTTTGAATCAAAAAGCAGAGCCCAGTCACCTTCCATGAAGTGCTTCTTTTTAATGTGTGAATCATGCCATTGCTTCCTGTGCTTTTGCATGAGGGTGGTGGTTTGTTCTGCTTGCTGCCTCATCTCATCCAGCTGGTTCAACTGCTGGATTCTCTCTTTTTGTGCTTGATCCAAATCAATTAGTAAATCTGCAGCTAATTTAAAAGTGTGAATTTGGAATTCAATAGGAAGCATGACATCCTTACCGTACACCAATTGGTATGGTGTAAATCCGGTGGTATCTTTCCAAGTAATCCGGTAAGCCCAGAGTGCCTCCTTGAGCTTTTCTTCCCAGTTTTTGCGGTTCATTGCAACAGTTTTGGTAATGATCCCCTCCAAAGTCTTGTTGGTGGATTCCACCTGCCCATTGGCCTGTGGATGGTAGGGGGTACTTTTCCTATGCTTTATTTGGTACTTGTCTGTGATGTCCTTCATGAGTTTTGAGGTGAATTGGGTACCTTGATCAGTGACAATTTCTCTTGGCACCCCATACCTCACAAAGATCTCCTCAAAAAGGAAATTGACTATTGTGTGTTCGGTTGCTCTTACCAGTGCTTTTGCTTCTGCCCACTTTGTGACATAATCAGTACATACTAAGATGTACTTCTTACCATTAGAGGCTGGGTTGATAAGTCCTATGAAGTCCAGAGCCCACTTATCAAATGGTTCCAAGTGAACTTGGGGCTGAAGGGGCATCTGATCGGTAACTTTGGGTCTGCCCATCCTTTGGCAGCTGTCACAACTCTTTACATACTTCTTGGCATCCTTGAAAATGGATGGCCAATAGTATCCAAGAGTAAGAACTTTGAAGGCTGTCCGCTTCGCTGCAAAATGCCCACCACATGGTTCATCATGGCAAGATTTTAAAATGTCAATTACCTCATCATTTCGTACACATCTCCTAATGATCATATCAAAACCAGTGTAAAAGAGATCGCCATTGAGCCATGAATATCTGGCACTTTGTTTGATTAGTCTTTTCCTCTCCTTTGCAGTGAAATGTGGAGGTTTCCTACCTGTAGACAAGTAATTAGCTAAATCAACAAACCAAGGAGTTACTATGGAAATTGCAAATAAGTGCTCATCCGGAAAAGAATCCTCAACAGGAACAATCTCACCTGGATTTTGCAGTCTAGACAGGAAATCTGCCACCTGGTTTTCTTTGCATGGTCTATCTAACACTGTGATGTTAAATTCCTGTAACAATAGTAACCATCTGGTAACTCTGCCACTAGTTATTGGTTTATTCATGAGATGTCGAATGACAGAGTGATCAGTATGTACAAAGACTTCATAACCAGTTATGTAATGGCGAAATTTATTCACAGCATAAATGATGGCAAGTGTTTCCTTCTCTGTAACTGTATAGTTTAGCTCGGCAGGTGTGAGATTTTTACTAATGAAATAAATTGCATATGTACAAGATTCTTCTTTTTGGCCTAAGCATGCACCTATGGCAGTGTCAGATGCATCGGTAAAAATATGAAAGGGTAAGCTCCAATTAGGCCCTCTCAGGACTGGTGCAGTAGATAGTTTCTTCTTGAGTTGTTCAAATGCATGTTGGCAGTTCTTAGTCCAATTGAAAAATACATCTTTGGCTAGAAGTTTAAACAAAGGTAAGGCTATCTTGCTAAAATGTTCAATGAATCTGCGGTAATAGCTAGCATACCCGAGAAAACTTCTTACCTCTCTCTGGTTCTGTGGAATAGGCAAATCGGCAATAATCTGTATCTTGGCTGGGTCAACCTGGATGCCTTGAAAAGAGATATAATGGCCCAATACTATCCCTTCATTTAGCATCATGAAACACTTTTCGTTGCTGAGGGACAGGTTAGCTTCAATACACCTTTTCAAAACTCTCTCTAGATTTTCTAATGCATGTTCAAAAGAATTGCCATATACTGAAAAATCATCCATATACACTTCAACACAATCATGAATCAAATCAGCAAAGATAGCTAACACAGCTCGCTGAAATGTAGCTGGAGCGTTACAAAGTCCAAATGGCAAAACATTGTAGGCATAGGTGCCCCAAGGACAGGTGAAGGTGGTTTTGTCCTGGTCTTCAGAGGCAATCCGGATCTGGTTGTAGCCACTGAAACCGTCAAGAAAGGAAAATGATGATTTGCCGGCTAGGGTGTCTAACACTTGGTCGATGAATGGCAGTGGGAAGTAGTCTTTGAGCGTGGCTTTGTTCAGCTGTCTGTAGTCAACACAGATACGCCACTTGCCATTCTTCTTAGGCACAATAACCAATGGGGATACCCACTGACTGTCAGAAATAGGATATATAAAGTTGACTCTCAAAAGTTTTTGCAACTCCTCTCTGACAATGTCTTGGAGCATGGGGTTCATTCTTCTTTGTGGTTGCCTCACCGGTTTAATGGTCCTGTCAGTGTAAATGTGGTGAGTGCATGTGTCGGGGTGAATCCCATGCATGTCAGTGTAATCCCAAGCAAAGGCTTTTTGGTACTTCATCAAGAGTCTAATCAATTTTTCTTGTTGAGATGAGTCAAGGTGGTTGCCTATGTTCAAAGTTTTGCCTAGACTGATCTCTATGACTTGACTCTGTGCATTGGTAATGGATTGAACTGGAAAGATGTCATGAAATGTAGATTGTAAGGAATGGATAGTGCATGTTTCTTGAAAGTTTTGAGCTAGAAGTACATCTGCAGCATTATATTGTTCATTCCTCACATTTTCAGATATATCAGGCTGTGAGAGAAATAATTCTACCAAATCAGTATTGTCTTCATGGAAATCATAGATCTGGTCAGTGCTAAAAACAGATTGTACCTCCTCTTTGTCATTAAATTTGTCATCAAGCCACAAGTTATGTGTCACTGCAGGTGATTGTGCCGATGGATAGAGGGTGAGTTGTTTCCTTTCGGTCCCTCTAGAGATAATCATGTTACCTGATCGACATCCAATAAATGCATCAGCAGTCGCTAACCATGGTCTACCTAGAATGATAGGATGTCCTCCTAGATTGGATTTGGGTTGAAGGACTAGGAAATCCACCGGATACTCCCAAGAGTCTAGTGAGACGATGATATCTTCCAAAATCCCCTCAGGAATGACTTTGGACCTATCAGCTAGTTCAAGAACAATTGTGGTATGTTGCAAATTCATGAGTTGGAGTGTTCTCATAGTTTCAAGGGTCATGACATTGATTGCAGCTCCAAGATCTATCAAAGTATTTGGGATCCGTATGTTGTTAATGATGGTGGTCACTTTTGGAATGCCTGGATCAACATACTTCTCCATGGAGATGGTATTGGTCATAAGGCCTGCTAAATTTCCTAAAACATGAATGGTCTGAGGATCAATCCTCTTTCTAGCAGGTTTCTTGAGACACATGTCTTTGATGGCTTTGGTGTAAATAGGAATGTCCTTTATAGCTTGCAGCAAAGGGATTTTTATGTAGACATTTTTAAGTTCATCCAAGACATCAAATTGTGGTGGAGGCAATGGTGGTTTTACTTGAACCAAACGGTCCGGAAAAGGTGGTTGCAATGATTGCATCTGTTTGTCCTTGCTTTCACTGCTTGGTTTTGTTTGAGTGGTCATTTCATTCTCTTTTTCTAAGTTTTCTTCTTGCTGATCTGTTATTAGAGAATCCTTCTGGAGCACCCTACCAGACCTCAGATTAATGTTTTGCAAAGGCAGTGTGGAGTAGGAGGTTCCTTCCTCTACATTATGAGCTGGCCTCTCTGCTCTATTGTTCGGATTTGGGACAGTTTGAGCAGGTATTTGTGTGGGTCTGGGAGGTTGTGGGTTAGTTGGAAATTGAAGTTGTGGTACATTTATTTGTGGAGGAGCAGGCAGAGTTTGTTGAGAAGGTTGGGGCTGATAAACAACTGGCTGAGGGTGCTGCTGATATGACTGTGATTGTGATGGATATGGCTATTGGTACTGCTGATATGGCTGTGAGTAAGGTGGGTATGATTGAGGATACTGATGGTAGGATTGGGAATACTGTTGAGACGGTCTCCATTGATTTTGTGATTGGTTTCCATGCTGCCATGGCATAGGTATATTCCATGAGTTTTGTGCATACATCTGATCATTCATAGGAAATTGCATATTTTGATTAGGAAACATACCTTGGGGTGCTTGCCTTGGCTGCCATGGTCGCTTTGCACCCATGTAGTACACGTTCTCCATCTCTGTGCTGGCTGCCATGTTACAGTTCTGCACAATTTTAACTTTAGGACAGTTAATCATATCATGATGCTCAGTACAGAAAGCACATACTTGGATATTGTCTAGAGGACAGTCTTTTAATGCATGCTTCTTGCGACACTTGGGGCAGAAAATAGCCATGATATTGTCTTCTTCCTCCTGTTTCTTTTTGGCTTTTAAGGTATCAATTTGGTTTCCTAGAGTACTCAACAAATCTGTTTTGAACTCTTCTAAAAGATTACCAATTTCAGCCCGGGTGACACTAGCAGAGGCAGTCTTTATGACCCTAGATGACAAGGTTCTCTTTCCCATTTTGGCTTTACTTCTTGAATATTTTTCACACAGTTCAGCTATTTCTTCAAAGGGTAAGGCAGAGATATCACCTTTTCCCATTAAGTTGAGATCATCCATGTATTCTTCCCGGATACCTTTCAAAAATATTGTGCGGACTAGATCAGGAGGCATTGTTCGGTGTTTAGATTTTTGCAAGTTATAGACAAACCGTTCTAGATATTCTTCTAAGGTTTCATCCTCCTGTTGACTCATTCTAAAGATGTCATCTTTAGAGTCTTTGGATCTGCAATAAGGCTGATATTTCCTCAGAAATATTCTCCTCATGCCATCCCAATCCACTATGGCATGCTCACCTAGCCCCATAAACCATTTCAAGGCTGCTGCCTTTAATGTGGCTGGAAACAATCTCAGTCTGTGAGCATCATCAGTATAGCCATAAGTTCGACACACAATATCGAACTCGAATAAGAATGAGTCCGGATCCTCTGAAGCCATACCATAGAAATTGGGTAGCACGGATGGGGGTATATTTTTCATTTTGATCTCCTCATCCTCCTGTGGTTCTTGTATAGGGAATTTAAAAGTTGATTCCTCCTCCTCTTGATGGGGAACTGATCCAGATCCCTCCTCAGCCATTCTACTTGGTTTCTTAGTGTCTCTTGGTGGAAAAGAGAGAAAGGAAAATTGTTTGGTAATGGTGCTACTTTTCCCTTGTGTAGAAGATTTAGGAAAGGGTGGCTGCTGTGATTTATGTGCAAACAGAGTTTCCCTCTCAGCAAGAGTAATGTGTTGTCCTGAATAAAATTTCTCAGCTATTGTTTGAATATCCTCCTCAGTTGTATTCCCCGGAGAGTCTGCTCCTGATGATGATGGGTTAGTGTTGAGATGGTGGGGGGTTCTTACAAATCTCCCTTGATTGTCTCTAAGTCTAGGCATAAATGAACATGATTTCTAACTGTCTTTTTGGTTGTTTTTGTGTATTGAATTTTTTTTCTTTTTGTTTGAATCCTTTACGTACGCCTCCCCGGCAACGACGCCAAAATGTAGTGGTTCCAGCTAGGGTACTAGACTGGACTCTATATTTAATATCGACCGAGGTGCGTAAGCTTAGAGGCGTGGTCTAAAATATATAGACATAAAGAATCTCTGGCCAAGTGAGTAGGATGTAGGATACAATGCTTCTTTACGGAAGACCGGAATGTGCAGCCTATCATTCACACACCTAGATTACCCTACTGATATGCTTAATTACAATGCTGGTCATGAGATGTAACTATCAAATCAAATCATGAATCTAAGTACTGTGTATGACTGTGGCAATGATTCTAACCTCCTTACAGAGGTATCACTCAGAAAACCCTTGCTTGGTACCCACACACAACATGCAAGATATTTGCACTATCAAACTATATAAAGAAAGCATACATGAACTGTAAAGCAAAACAGAGTTTATGAGATAATGTCTCTATGAGTCACACAGGGATCGAATCCCTTACAAGACTCCCTTCCAGATCCTAGTGCTGACCATTCAACATAACCATAAACCATTCATAAGCGCACACCATGTCTATGTAATGAAATTCAAAGGCTGTAGGAATCGAAAGCTTATATAAATGTTATGCAACCCGTATGCTATGCGAATCAACAGCTATGTAAATCGAAACTGTGATGCAAACCATGTGATATAAATCGGAAGCTATGTAAATACTGTGATGCAAACCATATGCGATATAGAAATCGAATTGAATGTAAACACTGTGCAGCATATAAGAACTGAAATGTACCAAAACGAATGGACAATATACCAATCGAAGAACGCAGGGCCCGTCCGCGCCTAAGGGTATACTAGTTATCACCGTTCAGCAATCAAAACCAATGCAAAGGGTATACACACTTCGTGACTGTAAATATGTCCTTGTATTAAAAATAAAACTCTGTTCTGAGAAAATACGATTCAACGATTCCAAAAACTAAACTCTAAACATAACCCTGACTGTATTTACATATGCGTACGCACAGCCATGTCATCGATACAATGAATGTACATAGTGCTGTTGCCGCGTTTATTACATAGCCTTTTCAAAATGTTTCCATGCCAAGTGTTTCAAAAATCAAAAAGACTAAAACGAAAAATGGAACGATGCTGTTTCTGCTTTTGCCTGTCAGAGTGCCCTGTTTTGACTTAAGTTGACCGCATGCATAGGAGGCTCGATTTGGCTGGGTGAGAGGTGTTTGTCCATGCTTGGACATTCCGCTTTTCACCCATGCCTTTCGTTCTGGCTCATCTGCTGCGCCACATGTCAAACGGTAAGCTCATTACAGGATGTGGGTACTTCCTGTAATCATGTCATCAAAAACCTCTAATTCTGGAACATAAAACCCCTAAATTAATTTCTATGCAATTTAATAACTATAGAACAATTAATAATCAATATTCAAGGATTTTGAGGGATATATGATGAAAATGTATGGATAAATGATATGTTTTTGGGAAGGAAAAAGGGTCTTAGGATGATACCAACAAAACCCATGAAGCAAGTTTACAATATTAATCTTGTTCTCTTTATTACATCATTTACATAAGCCATAATTACATGTCATTATGAAAACCGAACCTAGTTACACTTTCTTCAACAAAAGGAAGAACCGATCCATTTGAAGAATGTGTTAGATCCATGCTACATCATCAAGACCCTACCAAGTTCTTTTGGAGAGAAGCTTGTGTAACAACAATCTATATACAAAATCGAAGTCCTCACACAATTATTAATGATATGGCTCCATAAGAAGAATTCACAGGAAAGAAGCCAAATGTTGACCATCTCTTAATTTTTGGATGTCCCATATACATTCACATTCCCAAATATGAAAGGAAGAAGTTGGACTCGACAGGTATAAAAGGCATCTTTATTGGATGTATCACCTCATCAAAAGAATACAAAGTCTACATCAAGGAAAAATGTCATATTGAAGTAAGCATAGATGCATTTGTTTATGAAAGCATTGCATACAAGAAGTCCAAGGATATTCCCATCGATTCTGATGAAGAAGAACTTATACTTAAAAATGAAGAAGTTTCAAGGCAAGACAAAACTCCAAAACCTACAACTAACCATGAAGAAATTGAAGGACCAAGTGAACCTGTGCAACTTGTCATCATTCCGGGATGTCAAAAATAAAGGCCAGCTTGGTTAAGGTCAACTCTAAAAGAAGTTGAAGGGAATGTAACAACAAAAGGAACATTCAGAGAAAGCAAGAAGCCTAAGAGATATCTAGGATATGAAACTTACATGACTAAACTTATTGAATTAGAACCTATAACTTACGAAAGGAACCCAAACATCGGGAATGGAAGAATGCAATGCAAGAAGATACTAGTCTATAATGAAGAATGATGTTTGGGAAATTGTTCCTAGGACTAAAGACAAATTAGTTGACTTCCAAATGGGTGTACAAGATCAAGCATGCAATTGATGGAAGTATTGACAAGTATAAGGAAAGGTTTGTGGAAATAGGATTTTCTCAATAAGGAGGAATAGATTATGAAGAAACTTTTGCTCCAATGACAAGATATACAATAATTAAATCACTCATTTCTATTTTTTCTACCATGGGATGAAAAATCCATAAAATGGATGTAAAAACAACCTCTCTAAATGGGACGATTGATGAAGAATTCTGCATTGAGAAACCATAGAGATTCAAAGTTCATGGCAAAGAAATTCATGTTTTCAAGTTGAAGAAGGATATTTATGGCTTGAAGAAGGCCCCTAGAGTATGGTATGCCAGGATGGATGCATATCTACTATGACTTGGTTTTGTCAAAAGTTTTACAAATCCTAATATATAAAGTCAAGGTGGTAAAGAATGAACTTGTGATCATACTACTTTATGTGGATGATCTACTGGTAACATGTGTGGAGCGTCATATTCACTAATGCAAGAAGCAACTTGTAGATGAATTTGATATGAAGGACTTTGGACTAATGCATTACTACTTGGGACTAGAAGTATGGAAGAAATCCGGTGAGATCTATCTTGGGAAAAGGAAATATGTGATCAAGATACTGTAGAAGTTTGGTATGATGGATAATAAACTAATGACAAATCCAATGATAACTAATTTTAAGAGGTTAAGGAGTTCAAATTCAAGCCTTGTTGATCCCACATCTTACCGATAGTTAATTGTCTCCTTGATGTACCTTGTGAACACCAAACCATATATATGTTTTTAAATAAATATTCTTAGTCAATTTCAGATGGAGCCAAATCATGATCATTAGATATAAACCAAACATATTTTGATATATTTTCGTGGGACTATATATAATTATCTAAGATATGATGGCAATGAGATACAATTATTGGGATACACAGATTTAGATTGGGAAGATAGTGATATAGATTGAAAGAGCTCTACAGATGGATGTTTTAGTTTGGGATCATCTATGGTTTCATGGGTGAGCTGAAGCTGAGTAGTGTTGAATTTGAATACGTGTTGAATACATGACAACTAGTGAAGTTGGTAGAGGAATTGTTTGGCTTAGGAATTTGCTTTCAGATTTGTTTGAAGGAACTTTAAACCCTACCATTATACATTGTGGCAACTAGAGCTACATAAGGTTGATAGAGTACCCATTTTTCATGCTAGGACAAAGCATATCAATAATAAGTACCACTATATTAGAAACTTGGTACAGGATGGGGTTGCAAAGCTACAATACATCTCCATAGATGAACAAGTAGTTGACATATTGATGAAGTCTCTTCTAAACAAGAAGCTTTAATATTTGAGAGGGAAGCTTGGAATTGTGGATATTTCCTCCTTGGTTGAGAGGGAGAGAGGATGGACAATGTATTCTCCATCTGTCATGTGCTAGGCTAGGATTAACAATTATAAGTCTAGTGAAGGAACTGGTAGGGAGAATAGAGGATTGGATAAGCACCTGGGAATGATACTCCTTGTGGAATGGTATCCAAGATAGGAGTAGTCCTGAGGACCGATACTATTTGAAGGTAGGGTAAGGTATCCAATATGAGAGTAGTCCCGAGGAGGACCGATATTATTTGAGGATTAGGAATCCAAGATAATAATAGTCTTCTAAGGACATACCTGGTGAACATCCAGATGGGGTATGTGCCTTGAGAGGCGATGGAAGTGTCAAAATATATGCCTCCCAACATTGTGCTCTAATATAGTGGAGAGTTATAACTTGTCAGTCAAGGCCTTGTTATCGTGTAATTGAAAATGCTGGTTATGATGATGATGATGCTTGATGAAGATTATCAATCTGAATTCTTCTTATGATAATATTTCAATTCGAGAGTTTCCTTGTATCCTATTGTGTAATTATGAATACCTCCCTAGTTAAGAGGGAGTGTTGAAAATGTAACTAGGTTTGGTATTCATAATTATCATTGTACTTATATCGATATGTATTTCATGTAAAAGAAAAAAGAAGAGAAAGAAATTTATTATTATTATTATTATTTTCTAGTTAAAGCATGTTCGCCATGCTTCTAGGGTTTATTGAGTCAAGAAGAAAATTTGTCATGTGTTAGAGTCCCATTTGGACTATTTGTAACAAAAAGGAAAAAAATATTTTGAGTGAAAAAGGAGTCATTTTGTCACCACAAGACCAAGTCGAACCTTTCTGGATAAGTCATCCTAGAAGACTCACCTATTCAACCTCTCGGACAACCATAAATAGAAGGACTTTGACCTCATTTAATTACTCACACACATCACTGACTTTTGTGCCAAGAAGAAGAATAAAAAGAGCGAAGGACAAGGAGAGAGAGGAAGAAATCAAAGGAGAGAGAAAAACTTGAATTTTTCTTGTTTTTATTCACATGTGCGAAGGTGCTTGGGAATATTTGCGAATTTGCAGGTTTGACATTTTGTACTTGCTAAGATTTGACACGGTTTGAATAAGTTTGATTTTTGTTTACTTGGATTTGGTTGGAGGAGATCTGAAGGAGGGATAACTTGGTTCTTTGTGGAGGTCTTGGTCTTGGATCTTGGATATCACACTTTGAATTGATTCTGTAAGAAGAGAAGTTGTATGAGTTTTCCCCCTTGTGGGGTTTTTCTGTTATGAAACCAACTCACAAAAAAGATAGAAAAGATAGTTGAACGCCTTAGAATTCATCCTCTTTGAGGGGGCAACCTCCTTTACATTATACAAATCAACAATTCTTCGATGATACAAGTGAAAATACCTCCTTTCTATATATAGGAGTCTAAGGGGTCATAATATAATCAGAGCCGACATAACAATAATAATGTAAGGGCATAATAATAACAATAGTGGGCTTCTATGGGGCACAATAGTAACAATATGGGCACTACATGAGTACATCAATATAATAAGGGGGTTGTACTAATAATAATAAGGGGTTACAGTAGTAGTATAGGGGCCTAACATGCCCCTCTTCTTCAAAAAGTGTTGTCCTCAACACTTGAGTAGTTCTTGATGCTTATGTATAATATTCTTGTCCTCCCATGTGGAATCTTCAGCGGGTAAGTTCTTCCACTTGATGAGATACTCTGAAATTGATCGATTTCGTAGCTGTCAGGTTCTTGTTTCTGTGACTGCTCTAGGTTCCAATATGATTTTTCCTTCCTCTTCAATTTCTGGCAATATTGTTTGAATTGGGATCTTTTGCGACTTTTGAATAAGTGGGCATACTTCTTCGTCCTTCTTCCATTCATCCCTTGCTTCGTTTATCCAATCTAGTTGGATAATAGAAATAGCACAAAACAATGCTTCCACATCCTCATCCTTTCTTGAGAGTGCATCTGCAACAAAATTTTGCTTCCATTTTCTATAGATGATGTCAAAGTCATAACCCAACATATTTGTGACACATTTTTTCTATTCTTCTAAAGATAATAGTTTTTCTAAAAAGTATTTAAGACTATCATGATCCATTTTTACCTTGAAGTGTCTTCCCATTCGGTAAGGTTGCCATTTCTTAAGTGCATGTAGTATTGCCAACATTTCCTTCTCATAAATAGCTTGCTTGAGATGTAGCAGTAAAAATACCCAATCACCTACATCAAAACATTTTTCACTACGATGTTGATCTACCTGTTGTTTCATTCGATTTTGCACCAAATTGGCGTTATCCTTTAAAAGTTGGAGAACTTGTTGTTGATGCTCGATGTGATCTTTCACTGCTTGAACCTTTTTCTTCTTGATATGTCCTTTTACCTTTAGAATTTCAGGAGTGGTAATTTCTTTCAATCCTTTACAAGATATGGTCGGATTCATTTCGTGATGCTCAATGTGATCTTTCATTTCTTGCACCTTTTTCTTCTTGATATGTCCTTCTATCTTGAGAGTTTGAGGAGTGGTAATTCTTGCCAATGCTTTACAAGATATGGTCTGATTCATTTGTTCCTTCTCTGCGGTTAGGTCCTGGCGTATATCCTCTTCTTTTGATGTTTCTTGATCCTTTTCTTCCTCCTCTTCATACTCTATGTAAAATAATTTCTTCTCAGCACACTTATGACCTTTAGTGCATTTGCTATCACAATTGTAACAAAGCCCTTTTCTCTTTTTTCTTCCAAATGTTGTGGTGTAACCCTTGTAGGTTGTGGAAGGCTAGGAGAAACAACACTTCCATCTTTATAGTTGTGAGGGGTAGACTTCCTTGTTGCCATAATTTTACTTTCCACTATGTAATAAAGCCCTTTTACTATTTCCAATTGTTGTGGTGTTGCTCTTTGTATCCTCATAATATGCTATCATTTCCTCTGTGAAAATTGACCACGTAACAAGTTGTTTACGAGAACAAAGCCTTTTATACCATAAAATTGATCCGGTTCTAAATATGAAGATGCAATACATACCTGTTGTAATAGTGGTACACCATGTAGATCAAAATATTGCTCCATCTGATGTATCCAATTTACCGGATCCTTGCCATCAAACTTCCTCATATTGCTTTTTCTTGATTTTAGGAGCTCGATCTTGAAACGACTGTAACTCTGTACTTTCAGATCTTTAAGTTCTGAAATTACGACTTGTAGTTGCCCTCTGCGTCCTATTTCCAATGCCACCAGTCTGATCCAAATTGGATTCTCCTAGGAAGAGTTATGCCAAATCTCCCACAGTGAACTTATTGTAGACTAGTTCAGTAGAGCGAAGTTGCACGACGTGCCACATGTCACTGTTTTTGCCTTTGGCTCTGAAAATTATATACAAGAAACTACAGTCTGTCCTCTTTCTATACCTTCTTATGAAATCTCAATCCGTTTCCTAGAGAGAAAGTTATGATGATTTTCCCAAGGTCACCTGTTTGGAATGTAATTCAGGAGTCTGCAAAAAGACCAACTTCCTCATATAATATCTCCGAAAATATAGCGCGAAAAGCTCTGAAATTCGGATCTGAGCTTCAGGGCAATTTCATCTCAAATGGGTTTTTTTAGCTTCTGAAACGTCGCAGAAAAAAATTACAGCGAAAATGCCATGATGAACTATTAGGAGCAGCAAAACCCTAGAATCCAGAGCTTTGATACCAAATGTTATGAAACCAGCTCACAAAAAAGATAGAAAAGATAGTTGAACGCCTTAGAATTCAGCCTCTTTGAGGGGACAACCTCCTTTACATTACACAAATCAACAATTCTTCGATGATACAAATGAAAATCCCTCCTTTCTATATATAGGAGCCTAAGGGGTCATAATATAATTAGAGCCTACATAACAATAATAATGTAAGGGCATAATAATAACAATAGTGGGCTTCTATGGGGCACAATAGTAACAATATGGGCACTACATGAGTACATCAATATAATAAGGGGGTTGTACTAATAATAATAAGGGGTTATAGTAGTAGTATAGGGGCCTAACATTTTCCCTGGCTTAGAACCTACATCCTATGTTCTTTGTCTTTTGTGATCTTCATGCACTTTATATTTTGGTAATTACTTAATGAAGAAGACATAATAAAAGTAATAAAAGCCAACATACATTCACATGTAATTATCAAGTAAGAGGAATCAACCCTAATCTACTAACATATTGATTTCTCAACACATTGGAGTATCTCCCTCCAACTTTATCGTTTTCATGCGAATTTCCCATTAGGTTAAGGAATGGCCCTCTAATTTCGGATGAGAAATTGAATTTTTATGTTCTTCCACTACATGATGAACTAAAATAAACTTCTAATTATTGAAACAAATTATTTAACTTCAAAGTTTCAATCTATTCTTGATATGGCTTGATGTCAACCTTCGCTTTTAGCTTGAACATATACTTTGTATGGTTCATGACTGTAATAACCCTAACTACATTTCCCGCTTAATTTAACATTGTAAATTTAATTAAATGGATGGGCAGAGTTGGGGACACAGATTCCAGGGTTGAGATGGACTTTACTTGGGGACAAATGACAAGTAATATTGACAGGTGGAAAGTAAGGGGGCATGCGATATTGAGGTGATTGGTCTACAAGATCAGGAAATCAAACATAAAAAAAATGGCTGACAAGGCTAACCGACAAAAAAAAATTAGGGGAAAAAGGACATATGGGATGCATTTGATTGGACGACAAGTTATGGGCTAGACTAGCAAAAAAATAGACAACCTATTGGTGGGAATGGACTTAAGAATTTCTCCCTGTACCCATTAGGGGGTGCAAAGGAAAAGGGAGTCTAGGAGAACGCATGAGGGAATCTTTATTCATTGGCAACAATTCTAGCATAATCAATCCTTTTTGTCCCTTGGAGCAGTCCCCTTACACCCAGGAGTTTGGCTTGGGGGTGGTAGTTGCACTGGGGAGTTCTATTTGGAGTTCACCTAAGGTTAGAAGGAGAGATTTTGTCCACGAAATAGTTTCTCTTCCTCAGTGGAGATAAGTACATCTCATGGTAATTTATAGTATGACCTTCTTACCCATTCCAATTGAATAGAACTGGCTACTATTTATAGTTGTGTGATGGTCTCTTTACTTACACAATTTCTATGTGATGGACTCTTTACTTACAAAATTTCTATGTGATGGACAATATAAAATTGTTTTGGTTAAGACCAATTATGATTGATGGAAAATATAAGATTGTTTTGGTTAATACTAATTATGATTGTGAGAGCATGGAGTTCCTTTAGTGCTTTTACATTTGTACAGTCTTGCAGGAGACCAACATATGTATTAACATCAGATTCCACTAGTTCACATTGGTGTTCATTGATATATGTAGGCTTCCCACTGCAGATATTTTTATTGTAATTTTTCTTTGGAAATCCCACATTGGGATTGGTTTTTCCTTAGAAACCTTTGCACTTTAAGCACGATGATGGACTAACAATTCACAAATCAAGGTCAATTTGTAAAAAGCGTGATGGTAATGGAGGTGTAAAAGCAACGCTAAGGTTGAAACTCAACCCGATGAATAGATGGGAAATCACAATCTATACGTTGTTACCTGTGAAAGTTATTGATGAATTTTCACAGTGAAAGTCCTACTCCAAATTCATATGGGTGATTTTCCTGATCTCGCTTAACACCCTATATCGAATAGAAACTCTCGCTTACTTTTTTGTTGGAATTTAAATATACTTATCTGAACCAAAAAGACTGAAAATTGTAGATAATTTAGCCATAGAGAGCACCATAAAAGGCAATAGTTAGAGAGATGAATGGGGTAAAATGGTAGCAAAACATCTCACCTTAGCACTGCTTTTCAAAAGGGGATTTTATTTTTATTTTTAAATCTTATTGTACCACCAAACAATTTCTACCTTTCTCTTCTAAAGTCATGTCAATTACCCTATCTTAGCTAAATATTTCCAGATGATGCATTTTTTTACTAGACCAAGGTATCTTCTTCCATATTTTATCTATTAAAAGTCTACAATAATCTTTGAACATGAGCATTCCATATGCTTGCTTCTTCTCCTTCCAACTGCAACCTATCTACATGCTTGCAACCTTCATGTCACAAAGATGTAGATGTTTATTAGCTAACACGTGTAGGGTGTTGACTGGAACCTAAGAGAGAATATACTACCCTGCACATCCTATCTATGGGTCAGTTTTAGTTCTAACTTCCCCCACTCCCCACCTTCATGCGAACCTGTTCCAAGACATTGGGAGGACTGAACTGATTTCCAGATAATTGAGACATTGCAATTGGTTTAGTATTTTGTCGTATCCATTCTTCAAAGGATAGAGACTACAAGTATTTTTGGAGGATTATCTTGTGCCAGAACCTTTCATAGTTGATCAACCTTCAAAGGCTTTTGTCTGCTAAGGCTTTACGAAAGTGATGAATATTTTTTTTGGGCCACACCTTCCAACTACTTTAGGATGCATCTATCTTCTTGCAAGTTTTTTATGGACCCCATAATGTACTTACTTACCTATCAAAAGAAACTTTAAGCATCTTTCTATTTTATTCGAGCATGACTATGGGGATGAAGAGGCTAAAGAGAGCCAAATATACTAGGATGGATTGTAATACTAATGCTTATATTACTAGTCAGTTTTCCTCGGATGTACAACCATTGGCAATGTACAAATGTTCCATGTGGCAATCTAGATTATTTTCAGTTGTTTTCTGTATATACCTCATCATTCTTAAATTTCTTATTGGTGCATTGAAGAGGATTTTGCCTACATTATGTAGATTTTATTAGTAGCGTATAAGTCTTCCACATAGCAATCTTGATGTTTTATGTACGAACATCACCATGATTGATTTCTCATGTATGTAGTAAAGAGGATTTCACATGGTAGTTGCATTCTATTGGCAACATACAAGTTTCCTGTATGACAATCAAGATGTTTCGATTCATAGTGATCTGACTTGTTCCTCGCTCTGTGCTACCCTATCATTTGTACTAGTTACTTGGTTAGAATATCATCACACAGGGTTTATCTAAAATTTGAACATGATATATTGTTACATATATCTAGTTGTAAGAGCAATAATTGTAGAGTTTCCTTCTTTTGTAATGTAAGGCACTCCTAAAATTAGAATATGATGTATGGTTACATAGAGATACCCGCAAAAATGAAAATTGTAGATTTGCTTCTTTTGTAATGTAAGATAGAAATTCTTAGGTTCTTGGATCAATCTTGGCTCAAATGCTTACATAAGTATGCAAAATTGTGTTATTTGGGAAAGGCCAATGCTTATATAAACTACTCTTACATCAAGGATGGTGTATGATTGAGTAAACACAAAATAAGAAGGTATTATAGAGGACCTTGTCGTGGCTCCAAGGTTCTTAGAAGTAGCATTAGGAACTAGGAATGTTAACAAGCAATATTTGAGCCTTGCCCTCCGAATCTCCATCATTGCTTGCAGTTTATAAGTTTGATACTAATTTAGGCAAGACTGCAACCTCTTTTAACCACTATTTTTGCTCTCAAATCCTGTAGAATCCTCATAATATTTAGTGGTCCCAATGGTTTCCATTTCCATAACTTTGCTTCCTTTTAAACATTTTGAGGCAGAACTTATGATCAAATTGAAAAGGGGTGTTATTGGACCAAAGAATGAAAGAGATGTTGTAATGTACCATCCTAAAAATAGTGGGAAAACTCATCAATTGGATATGTAAAAAAATAAACTCAAATGGATTTTATTTTTTATTTTTTTTTAGACTCCATTCTCTTAGTTGCACTTTGGGAGTTGGGTCTGCCTATTAACCACCTCCTCAGGTTTATAATTTTAAGGGGGTGTGTTACAACAACACTTAAATTAGATTAATCCTTTTCAAGTTCTTTCTTAGACTCCCTCTCTTGCTCTTCCCAATCCCCTGATCTGCTCTATGATTTGACCTCTACATTAGAACCTCCATCTTATCAGAATAGCACAAGATTATTTGTTAGGGCCACCATGAGGAGGCTCACATTACATTTTATATCTACGACTTGCACTTTTAGGAAAGCAAAAATCTCCTCTATGGATCAAGTATTATTTATAGATTTATTGCCCATGGTTTGGGTTTTATGACTTTTGGATTAACCGATTTGGATCTTGTTACATGCCATTTGTCACATCTGATCAATATGGCTAGAAATTGGACCAATCAACATCCTTGAACATTTTGACATAATCCCTAAGCATCACTTCTCTAAAATGTCTTGAGTTTCTGGGAAAATTAGCTCAAAAACATTGTTCTTAGCCCCAACGCACCTTGCATGCTTGGACACCTGCGCTCAACGCATGTTGCATACCTGAGAACCAATGCTGGAAACACATGTTTCTCCCTTTTGCAGGTGTGCTAATTCTAGAAATTTAGGAAAAATAAAAAATATCTTCGAAACTTACTCTTCCAGAAGCTTCCAAGATAGTTTTAACTATTTACCACATATATAGATCTCAAATTACTATCTGATCATACTCTAATGGACCTATCTCTTATCACTTGAGTTAATCCTCCCATCATAAGTGGATCTCAAGCATAGAATGGTAAATCCTAAACTACCACACTCATCCTATAAGTTTACAACCTCCCATAGAGTCTAGGTTGGATTTTGGAGAAAGACAATACCGTCATGCTGCTAATTTGAACCTAAAGGAGTCATCACATTGATGCATTAAGGTTGGTGTTGAGGTGGGCTTTGTGACAAGGAAGGACAAGTCAACTTGGGGAGACATTTATAAGCTCAACTTCTATTTATGGTTGTAAAATCTCTCTTATATTTATCAATACAAAGAGAATCTCTTTTTCTTATATTTGTTGTGTTATGTTTTCACTCATGTATTTCAGTGCCATGTTGATTCATTGCATATAGCTTTTATATTATGCTACATGGATTATGGTTCCTTTGCTTGTCTTAGTCATGTGTGTAGGTTCTAATTATCATTCTTGGAGCTTACAAGCAAGGAGGAAAGGAATGATTGCTTCAAATTCCAAGTAGGCTTGTTTCCCATTATCTAATTTCTCTAAGGGAAATTGGTGACTCTGTGGAGTCACCAATTTGTTATGCATAATTTTCGCGATTACAGACAAAGGTGAATTCCCTAGATCTAGTGTTCTAATCTAGAAAAATAGAAGAAAAAAAAATTCAAGTTTCCCTTAGAGAAATTAGATAATGGGAAACAAGCCTACTTGGAATTTTAAGCAAACCTTCCTTTCCTCCTTTCTTGTAAGCTCCAATTCTAGCTCCAAGCATTATAATTAGAACCTACACACACGACTAAGACAAGTAAAGGAATCACAATCCATGTAGCATAATCTAAAATCTCCATCTAATGAATAAGAATGGCATTGAAATACATGAGTGCAAACATAACACAACAAATATAGGAAAACAAGATGCTCTTTGTATTGATAAATATAGGAGAGAGTTTACAACCATAAATAGAAGTTGATCTTGTAGATGTCTCCCCAAGTTGACTTGTCCTTCCTTGTCACAAAGAACACCTCAACACCAACCCTAATGCATGAATGTGATGACTCCTTTAGGTTCAAAGAAGCAACACAAGGGTAATATCTATCTCCAAAAGCCAACCTAGATTCTATGGGAGGTAGTAAATTTATAGGATGAATGTGGTAGTTTAGGATTTACCCTTCTAGTCTTGAGATCCACTTATTATGGGAGGATGAAATCAAGGGATAAGATATGGGTCCATTAGAGTAGGATTAGATAGGAATTCTAGATCTCTATCCATGGTAAATAGTTAAGGAGTTGTCTTTAGTGCAACTTTTTGGACTCTTCAGTGCCGAAATCCAGCGAAAAAAATTGAGGTGAAATATTGATTTGTGTTATTTAAACTATGTTTTTGACTGTATATATGGATTCAACACCTTGAAAACCCCCTTGGGCACTTGGATTGTGCAGGGTTACCCATCAAAATTGTGATTTCAATAAATTCCGGCCGGATTTTAGAGAAATTAGACCCGAAAAACCAACCGGAAAATCTTCCAATTAGTCACACTAAAGACAACTCCAATAGTTAAAACTACCTTGGAAGCTTATGGAAGAGGAAGCTTCAGAGATATTTTTTATTTTTCTCGAATTTATAGAATCAAAACACTTGCAGAAGGGAGAAACATGTGCTGACTAGTGCTGGTTATTAGGTATGCAACATGCGTTAAGTGCAAATGGCCAAGCATGTTAGGTGCACTGGGACTAAAAACAAATTTTTTGAGTTAATTGTCCCAAAACTCTGACTTTTTGGAGAAGTGATGCTTAGGGATTTGTAAAGGAATTATGAAAAAATGTTCAAGGCTGTTGATTGATCCAGTTTACATGCCTATTGAACATATGTGACAAAATGGACTGTAACAAATCCCTTGTAACTTCTCACAGTATACCCAAAGAAATATCCTTTGATACCAATACAATCCATAAACTTCTATGGATATTTCATTCCATGGTTCGTCGCAAATATCTAATAAAATTATACTTAAAATCCAAAATTTATACTAAGAGGGTTATTTTCCTTATACTTTTGGATTTAATAACTTATTTTTTTAGTACACACAACATTGAAAATATGGAAAATGGAGAACATACAAAAATACAATAACTCACAACCATAATAAAACAATATATATCTTGGGAACCCTTTTAGGTGAAAAACCAACTGGAAAGTGAGGTTTCTCTGCTCTCTCTTTCTTTGAATGGAAATGGATGCAAGTACAAAGAAGTGAGACCTAAGACCTATGGCCTTTGGGATACTAAAATACATAAAACTTCTCTCTCTCTCTCTCTCTCTCTCTCTCTCTCTATGCGTGTGTCCACTCTCAACTACTTTACTCATTTATGGAACAAAATACACTTGAATAGAATGGAACCCTTTTTCCTCCTAGTGGCTCGATTATAACATAGTTTGATTGCTAACTAGGGGTTAAATTTGACCCATTCAACCCTCAATATTAGTTACAACTTGACCCTTAAAAATTATTCTTCATAGTGACCATGTGGTTAATCCCTTTTGAGTAATAGGGGTTGACGTTGAATCCTCTCGAATTATGGTGGTCAATTTTAATAAGTCAACTTTAGGGAGGCATAAATTTTGCATACAAGCTCTAATCGAGGAAATTATTGCACCATTGAAAACATTTCTATCTTTTTGTATTTTCCCCCTTTGCCATTCTTCTTTCCCTCCTTATAAGTTTCTTGGTGCTCCTTTTTATTTGACCTACTTGATTTCCCTTTCTTCTGGCATATGTTCTCCAGGTATTGTGTCCATACACAAGCCTTGTCCATCATTCAAGGTTTGAACAACATCACTTGATTCTGCAAATGGTTGTGTAGACCCCACAAACATTTGAGGAGTATGTTTGGTTTTTTTGGGAGATACAAAACAATATGGCCATATTTCTAAATTTGGTGATGTACTCTTATACACTCTTGCCCTGTCTCTGCTTGAAGTAATGCCACCAAATCCACCGGTCCTCTACATACCTGAAAAAGTAAAATTATGACTTAATTAGAGTTTTCAAATCCTCCAACTTAGTCACTAGAGGGTATCCTTCCAACCTTATCATTTTCATGTGGCTTTCCCACTAGGTCAAGGCATGGCCTTGTAATTTCAAATGAGCAAATATTTTTTTTTTTTGTTCTTCATCTATATGATGAACACTTAAATAAATCTAATTGTTGTAACCAATGATTTAACTTCAAAAAATAAATATGACTTGGGATGGCTTGATGTCGACCTTCATCACGAAACTCGAATTAGGTTGATCATTTTTGAGTTCTTTCTTAGACTCCATCCCCTAGTTCTTCCCAATCCCCTGATCTCCCCTTTGATCTAACCTCTACATTAAAACCTCCATCTTCTTAAAATAATTCAAGCTTATTGGTGAGGGCCACCATGATGAAGCTCACATTATGATTTATTTATGCGACTTGTGCTTCCAACTATACAAAACTCTCTATTGTAGGACCTTTCGGGTTTTTAACAAATTCGTCAGCCATGGATGGGGTTTTATGACTTTTGGCTTAAATGATTTAGATCCCCTACAACTCCCCCCAATATACCTAAAGAAACTTTCTCTGATACGAATATTATTTGTAAGATGCCATGGATATCCCATTGGACACTTTGTCACAATAGATTTGATAAAATTGTACTTAAAATATGAAATCTATACTAAGAGGGTTATTTTCCTTAGAATTATAGAATTATTAAGTTAATCTTTTAGTGCATTAAATATAGAGAATGTGGAAAATAGAGAACAAAAAAAAAATACAGTCACTCACAATCATAATAACATAAGACATGACTTAGGAAACCCTTTCTAGAGAAAAGCTAACTGGAAGGTGAGGTTGCTCCACTCTATCTTTCTATAACAATAAATGAAATTATAAAGAAGCAGGGTCTATGGCCCTTGGGCTACTGTTGAGCCTCAAACCTGCACCTTCCTATACACCCTCTCAGCCTTCTTTTTCCACTTACTTCATCCATCAAGCTGTTAAATCATTGCATTAGAGTCTAAAAAGAGCTTCTGACATGGTTTTCTAACTATGCTTATGAATGTTGTTTGGTTTAGATTTTTGTTCAGGCAGCTACGAAAACTTGTCAATTTCCGCAGCCAGCACAGGATTCCGCAGCCATTTTGTTAAAGGCTATGCTACAGGTGTCCTATGAAGAAACGAGCCACATGGGCAAGCTACAGGTGATGGGTACATGGAACGTGTCCCTTCAGATCAGCGAAATCATCCATAGAAGGTCACGGTCAACAAGAGTCAAAGGCAAAGCCAACCAAGGAATTTAGCGGTGGCACGTCTCTGTTTTGAGCACGTGAAAGTTTACGTGGCACAGTCCTCAGCCCACGGAGACATCGACACATCTAGAGATCATCCCCGTAACCTGAATCCAACAGCTACCACTCCGAAGATTTAATAGACATGATGACCGTTACGCTAGATCTCAGCTGAGGAGATCTACGTGTCTCTGGAAACGCAGTTAATAGCATAGGATTCAGTTAGTTAGTTTTAGCACTTTTTCATTATAAATAACGCATTGATGAACGCTGTGTAGAAGCTTTTTGCGATGTAATTTTTGAACTGTTGCTATTATCACCCCACTGTACTCTGTTTTATATATTTTGCTGCTGCTTTAATACATGAGAAGACTACTTTCCTGAGTTCATTCTTGTGACTGTTCGTTGACTGGCTGAGGTGGCAGAGGGCCCCTGTGCACTAAAGCCCTGTATAGTTTTCATTTGATTTTATTATATTTCTGTTTTCATAATCATTAGCTTGTATATAACATGCTGTTTTGATGTTTTTAATTCACTGCTGTTTACATTTTCACTTCTGTTTTCTTATAGCTGTCAGCTGATCAATGCTTTTCTACAGGTTTTCTTAGGCAGCCCGGGCGAATTTTTTATCTTTTTGATAACTATTGACATATGAGATCATCTTGTCCTTCCTGCTAATTTTCATTTTCTGAAGTTTAATTCCAGCACTGTCCTTTTTCAAATTGTGTTTTGCTTATTTATTTTCTGCTACTTAGACATCATACTACTCATTTGTTTATGGTTTCTTTCTATAGTCAAGTGACTCTATTAGTAAGGAATCAGAATATTATTTATTGTAGTGTGATTTAGTTATCATATTGCTTAACTTATTCATGATTGCTTCCCATAAGGTAGATTGAGCTGAAGGGTAAAGGATCAGAAGAGTTGAAGTAGTGTGATTAGTTTCCTTTATGCAATTTAATTTCTTGCCATTTAGATATCATATTGCTTAAACTTGTTCATGATTGCTTCCCACAAGGTAGATTGAGCTGAAGGTTAAAGGATGAGAAAAGTTGAAGTAGTGTGATTAGTTTCCTTTATGCAATTTAATTTCTTGCCATTTAGATATCATATTGCTTAACTTGTTCATGATTGCTTCCCACAAGGTAGATTGAGCTGAAGGGTAAAGGATCAGAAGAGTTGAAGTAGTGTGAATTAGTTTCTTTGCTTTTAGTTTGAGTTGCTTTAAGTTCCGTTTTTACTTTCCTTTTCATTCAAGAGCAAGGATACTGGGCCATTGTTATTAGTTCACTGTTTGATACATTTACTTCCTCTTAAGAATTGATTTCATTACAGTTGTTTTAAAGCTTTCTTTTTGAACACTTTAAGTTTGGGAAAATCACTGTAGAAATCACCATTACCATCCATACTTAACTTTCATTTTCGTCATCACACATTAGGGAAAGATAAATCCAAAAACAAACTAAAAAACTCAAAAATGACAAAAGACTAAGGAAATGGTTATCTTGTACATATAGTACACTTCACTTCGTCAGTTTACAAATCCCGGATTGACATTTTAAATAGCAATTTAGAACACACTAAATTGACCAAACATTTTGGCGCCGTTGCAGGGGAAGTGAAATTAGGTAGCCAATTTCTTAAAAAAAAAAAACAAGAAAATTTCAAGGAAGAAAAATTGATAACCTCTCAAAGCATGCTCTCCTCTTGCACTTAGTGTGATCTGGAGGATCAGAAAAGAGAAAGTTATTGGTTTAATAGTTTCTTGAGTATGCTCTCTTCTTGCACCTAGAGTGACCTGGAAGATCAGAAAGAGAATTATTAGCCTAACTTGAAGAAAAATAATAAAATGACATGCATAGAGCAAGAGATTCTAGGGGAAGGTTTTTAGCTAGAGCCAAGAGTTAGATTTTTACAACTCCTTCTACCTCAAGGAATAGACAAGAGACACCTCCATAATCTCCAACCTACACTCCTAGCCCTAGGATTCCTGGAATTCAAGAGACAGTAGTTGAGTTAGGAGACTCTTCCTCACCATCCATCGAATCTGAATTAGGAAAAGATCCTTTCTTTTCTTCTACAGGGAGACACATTGTAATTGAAGAAGTAGAATCATCTGAGGAAGAAGAGGGAGAAATTCCTCCTCATTCGCCATTAGTAGAGGAACCAGAGGACTCTAAAATCTCTGAGAAAACTACCATGACAGAAGAGGGAGTTAACAGATTTGGTAGAGGTAGAGGTAGAGGAGGGGGAGGAGGAAATAATGGAGGAGGTAGAGGTAACAATGGGGGAAATAGGGATGGAGATAACTCATTCTCGAGCAACAATGAAAAATATTTCACCATATGTCCTCCCAAAATTTCATGGGTTAAGAAATGAAGATCCTGAAACATTTCTATTTGAGTTTGAGGTCATGTGTCGAACCTATGATTATCTGGAAGACTCTCAAAAACTCAAACTGTTTCCTTCAACATTGAAAGGAGCTGCTTTGAAATGGTTCATGGGATTACTCACTCAATCCATTAGGACTTGGAATGATATGAAACAAACATTTTTGGATAGATACATGGATTATTGTATGCCTACCAACCACAAGGATGAAGTATTTAAAATGGTACAAAAAGAAGATGAAAACTTGGAGGATTTACTTGAAAGATTCCAATACAATATGAAAAGAGCAAAAAGGAGTAACTTAGATCAGGAGACCTTGAAAGCCCTTCTATTAAAAGCCATTAGAGATGAATGGATAGATATTTTGAACATGATGGGAAAAGGAGACATATCTCAACTACCACTTCATGACATAGCAGAACTGTGTGTCCATCTCTCAAAAGGGAAATCTAAAACTGGAAAAGGGCCTAGAGATCCTTCTCTCATCAGAGCAAACAAATCTGCAACTGGATTAGTAAGTAGGGCTGAGATTGGCAATATGCTTGATGAATTCAAAACTGATATCTTAGGGAGTCTTAGTGAGCAACTAGACACTCTTAAGATCCACAATAAGCAGAAAGCAGAAGCTGAAGCTTTAGCCATCTTTTGCCCAAAATGTAGAAAAAAACATGCTCTCAGGGAATGTCCCTTGGATGCAAAAGTTGTAGAAACATGTGCGATTTGTTCAGAGAATCATGAGACCAAGGATTGTCCTTCAATTCCTGGGCTCAAAGCTGTCTTTCAAGAAGATCCAAACACAATTGAGTCTCTCTGTTTTGTTGCAAGGAGACCTTGGCAGGGGCAACAAAATCAAGGGTTTAACAACTCTATGAACTTTCAACCCCCACCAAATTGGAATCCTTGGCAACAACCTTGGTCCCAACCTCAAAATCCTTTTCAATCATGGGGACAAGGTATGCAAAATCCTTATGGGAGATTTGCTCAATTTTATCAATATCCTCCATCTTTTCAAAACCAACAAGCTCCACAAATTCCAAATCAAAACCCACAACTATCATTGCCATTTCAACAACAACAACCCTCTCAAAAAAACCCAAATTCTCAACTCTTGCTTCCATTCCAACAGAAGTCAAATCAACTTCCTTCTCAGCCATTGCCAAACCCCAATAATAAAAACCCTCAAAATTCTTACATGATAGAAGGTCAACAATTTCCTGCCTATATGATTGTTCCTCTCAATGATGTACAACTCAGATCTGGTAGAGTTCTAGATAAACCTTCTATAGATGCCCAAAATCAAATCATTTCTGAGGAAGAATCTCTTGAAGCCAATAAGGGTTCTGAAGCATCTCTTCAAAACCCAAACACTCAGAAAGAAAAAGAAAAAGAACTAACCCCTACAAATCCTATAGTTGAGCAACCTGCATCTTCATCCACACCTCCTTTTCCTGAAAGATTACAAATTGACAAAGGGGTGGAAAAACAAATCTTGTTGCCTGACAATGATTTTCTAGATGAATTGAAGAATGTATGTATCAAGATTCCCTTGTTACAAGCCATTAAAGAGATTCCTATTCTAGCAAAAACAATAAAGGAGTTGAGTCTTAAAAGACCAAGAAGGAAACCTAGAGACACAAGAAGAATCCACCTGGTAAGGAAAATTGCAGACATCATGATGGGAAAAATTACTATGCAGAAGTATGTAGATCCCGGTAGTCCAATTGTCAAAACACATATCAATGGGGTTGAAATTCCAAATACTTTGATTGATTTAGGGGCTGCTATCAACATTATGAGTAAACAGACTATGGAACAGCTGAAACTTCCTAATCTTCTCTTTACACCTACTTTACTGCAACTTGCAGATCGATCAATTATTAAACCAGATGGTGTATTAGAAGACATTTCAGTCTCCTTAAACTCTTGGGAATATCTAGTGGATTTCATGATTTTAACTCCCAAGAGTAATTTAGGAGGACATCTTCTCATCTTAGGAAGACCTTGGCTAGCCACAGCCGATGCTTTCATCAGTTGTAGGTCCGGGGATATGTATATTTCTGATGGTAATTCGACAAAGAAATTCAATCTGTATCCTCCAGCAAAAGCAATTACAGAAATAGGAGATAATGAGTGGATTGATGATGAAGATACTATACAACCTGTCTTTACCATTTCTGAAGTTAGTGAAGATAGTCAAATTCTGAACACATTAGAAAATTTTGAAACATCTTCAGAATATGACCACAAACAATTTCAGTTGGATTCCGACATTGAGTATCTATCATCTAGACAAATGTCTCTTTTCTCTATGGAAGAATTTGGTAGTTCCGCCATTGAGATCTTTCCAGGAAAAACATTGAATATCAACAAAAATTTGGAAAGATCACAACAGGAAGAACTAACCAAAATCTTGCAAAAACATTCTACTGCATTTGCATGGGAGTATACCGATATGAAAGGTATTGACCCTAAGACTTGCATTCATTACATCTACATTGAGGAAAACAGTAGACCAATCAGACAACGTCAGAGAAGGATGAATCCAAACCTTAGGGAGATAGTGAAAGAAGAGCTCCAAAAGTTACTTAATGTAAACTTCATTTATCCAATTTCAGATAGCCGATGGGTTTCTCCTTTGGTTATAGTACCTAAAAAGAATGGTAAATGGAGGGTATGCATTGATTACAGAGAATTGAACAAAGCAACTTTGAAGGATCACTTTCCTTTACCCTTTATCGATAAGGTATTAGATACTTTAGCAGGCAAAAAGTATTTTTCATTTTTGGATGGTTTTAGTGGTTAAAATCAAATTCAGGTAGCACCTGAAGATCAGGACAAGACCACATTTACCTGTCCATGGGGAACTTTTGCTTATCAAGTACTTCCTTTTGGATTATGTAATGCACCCGCAACATTTCGAAGGGCAGTACTAGGAATCTTTTCCGATCTAATCCATGATTGTGTAGAGGTTTATATGGATGATTTTACAGTTTATGGTAATTCGTTTGAAGAGGTATTAGAGAATTTGGAAAAATTCCTTATAAGATGTAAAGAAACAAACCTATCATTAAGTCATGAAAAATGCTTTATGATGTTTACTGAAGGGATTGTTTTAGGACATCATATTTCAGGAGATGGGATTAAAGTTGATAGATCAAAAGTTGAAGTCATCTCCAAGTTGCCTATTCCAAATTGTCAAAAAGATGTTAGAAGTTTTCTTGGATTTACTGGATACTATAGAAGATTTATTGAAAACTTCACCAAAATAGCATCTCCACTCTTCAAATTACTTACAAAAGATTGTGAATTCAAATGGGATCCTGATTGTCAATCTGCATTTGAAACTTTGAAAACAAGAATATCTGAAGCACCCATTTTGAGAGGTCCAAATTGGAAACTTCCTTTCCATATTTCCACAGATGCTTTAGATACAACTCTAGGAGCTGTGTTGGGACAACAGGATTTAGTTCCTTATGCCATTTACTACACCAGTAAAAATTTGACTCCCACTGAGTTAAACTATACTGTGACTGAGAAAGAGTTCTTAGCTGTTGTTCATGCAATCAATAAGTTTAGACACTATATAACCGGCTATGAAACTTTTGTCCATACTGATCATTCTGCAATTAAATATCTCATGAATAAACCTGTTACTAATGGCAGAGTTACAAGATGGCTCTTACTTTTACAAGAATTCAATATTACTGTGTTGGATAGACCAGGGAAACAAAATACAGTAGCTGATTTCTTGTCTAGAGTCCAAAATACTAACGAAGATTCTCCTGTAGAGGATAAGTTTCCAGATGAATATTTGTTTGCAGTAACTACTAAGACTCCTTGGTATGTAGATATTGCTAACTATTTGGTTACAGGGAAGCTACCTCCACATCTATTTCCTGGTGAAAAAAGAAAAATTATTCAGGAGAGTTCAAGTTATTCATGGATTTCTAATGAATTGTTTAAAACAGGACTAGATTGTGTGATCAGAAGATGTGTTCGGGAAGATGAAATGCCTGACATCCTCAAGGCATGTCATGATGAACCATGCGGTGGACACTTTGCTAACAAAAGGACGACCTATAAAATCCTTTCTTTAGGATATTATTGGCCTTCCCTTTTCAAAGATGCAAAACAATATGTCAGAAGGTGTGACAGCTACCAAAGAGTTGGGAGGCCGACTCTTTCAAATGAAATGCCATTACAACCACAGGTACTCATCGAACCCTTTGAAAAATGGGCTTTAGATTTCATTGGACCCATTAATCCACCATCTAAACAAAAGAAGTATATATTGGTATGCACTGATTATGTCACTAAATGGGTAGAAGCCAAAGCATTGCCTTCTGCCACTGAAAATTCAGTTGTTCAATTTCTTTTTGAGGATATTTTTACTCGTTTTGGTGTCCCAAGAGAAATTGTGACAGATCAGGGAAGTCAATTTACATCTAACTTGATGGAAAAGCTGATGGAAGAATATAAAATCAAGCACAGAAAATCTAATCCTTACCATCCGCAAGCAAATGGCCAAGTGGAGTCTACAAACAAAGTTCTTGAAAGCATCATCACCAAAACTGTTCATCTACATAGAAAAGATTGGGTAGAAAGGCTTCTTGAAGCCTTATGGGCCTACAGAACTACATGGAGGAACACAACAGGACATTCTCCCTATGAACTTGTTTATGGGAAAGAGGTCCTGCTCCCCATTGAGTTTCAAGTCAAGACTTTCAAGATGGCAGTCCAGTTGGGGATGAATCTATCAGAAGCCCAAAAGCACAGAATGGAGAAGCTGAATGAGCTAGATGAGATCAGACAAGATGCAATTTTAAGGACTAATCTAGTTCAACATCAAAGAGCTAAGTGGCATGACAGATACATCAAAGAGAGAAAGTTTCAAGAGGGAGATTGGGCGTTACTGTTTGATTCCAAGTTTAAAGACTTCAAAGGAAAATTTCAGACTCATTGGCTTGGGCCATATGAGATTGACAAAGTCTTTAACAATGGAGCGGTAAGAATCAAGACTATTGATGAATTTCAAACTCCTCTCATTGTGAATGGCCACCGATTGAAAATTTATCATAAGCCACTCTCAAAAGAGGAATTTGTCAAAATGTTCCAGGAGAATTCTGCAATAAAGCTGGTGGAGAAGAATCCTTCTCCCCCATCAGCCTAGCCTTTTTTTCTTTCAGTGAAAAAAAAAAAGAAAAAAGAAAAAAAAATCGTATAAGCTTGAAAACCAATCATAGATTGGCGGTCTTATACAGAAAATGTAGAGTGAAAATCAGGGACACCTGACACTCTATATTTTCCAAAAAAAAAAAAAAACCTCTCCTTCTCTTTCCATCTTCACTCCATCTCATTTCCATTTCACTTCACTCCACTTCATTTTCATTTCATTCCACTCATTCCATTTCATTTCATCAATAAAAGTCCCTTTCAGGACTATTTTCATTCAGCTAGTTCTTCTCTAACTATCTTTGTGCAGTTAAGGGGGTGCTGTCTCAGTTTCCGCAGCTGGAAACTGTTTCCGCAGCTAGAAGCAGTTTCCGCAGCCAGAAACGATTTCCGCAGCTAGCATCACTCTGTTTTCAAATTTACAGTCAACTGTTAGTACAATAATCATGAAATGCAGGTGTAATTGAGCTAAAGACATGGGACATCTCCAAGACATCAAGGAAGAGCAATTGGTTAGAAGCCTTGAGCAAGAAATGACAAAGTTTCCAAAGGTATGATAAAAAATCCTTATCAAATAACAATTCAAGTCATAATTACGCATAGTTATCAAACCATAACAAGTTCTACTATGTGCAATGATTTGATACGATAGCTCCACTACCACTCCTATTCCACGATATCACTCCACACACCTTGCATTCATTTCTCCAACGGTCTCATGATTATTCCGAGTTTAAACTCAAGACTGATTGCACTTCCATTTATTACCCGTACTCTTGAGACGTGACCTATTGTGTTACGGTTCTTCTTAGCCGTAATTTCCGCAGCCGTCTGTTGAGACGTGTAAAAATTTCATACACAGTCATCCGATTCAAAAGAACCCCGACGTTACTCCATTCGTTTACCACTCCACTAATACCATACTCCTCGCATGCATCCGCATTTTATTTTGAACTTGTTTACTGCTGCTCACCCTCTGTTCCTCCGGTAATTCAGGTACTTCCATTCCCTGTTCTCCATTTTCGACTGCAGCCACTACAGTTTGTTCTAAACCCCGACTGCAGCCACTACAGTTGTTCTAAACCCCGATTGTAGCCACTACAGTCTATCCTAAATCCTGTAACCGAGCCATTTTTTCTGAACCCTCACATGCAGAAGAACTCTCAGTTGGAATTTAAAACAGAGGATGGGAAAATTACTGAGAGCCGAGCCGGAAGGACCGAAATACTTGGAAGGTTATCCTCAAACTAAGGAATTGCTGAAGAAAGCCAGATGGCTACGATTTATCCAAAAGTTTAAAGGCCATAACAAGGAGGTGACCAAAGCTTTTGCACGGTCTTTTGATGGACAAACAGTGGAGATTGGAGACTTGAAGTTCACAGTGACTGAGGCCACCGTAGCAGCTGCCACAGGCCTACCTCAAGAAGGTGAAAGGTGGTTTAAAAATAGAAGTGTGGACGATCAGATATGGAGAATCATGCTACAAAACCAAGGTATGGATACCACCGTATTTACAAGAGGCATCCCTGTTCATGCACTAAAAGAGGAATGGTCTAGTCTACTGTTAGTCATCCAGAAATTTATCACGTGTGAAGGTCGTTTTGGTTCTATGTATATGTATCATGCTAGACTGATGATGAATTTCCTAGAGGGTCACATTCTTAATTTGCCTCATTTTCTGCTATTGAGTCTGAAAAAGATGAGTGTTACAGTTCAAAAACACATAGGCAACATTGAACCTCATCTCTACCATCATGGACTCATAAAAATTCTTATTGAGGACCAGTTGAAGAAAACTAAAGATACTTGGGAGCAATTCTTGACAAGAAACTACTTCCAAGAGCCATCTGAGGCCTCTGGAAGCAGTCCACCAAAGATTCCAAGGAAAAGTAGGAGGAAAGAAAAGAACATTACAGTCCAAGACTCCCCTACAATAGAAACTCAAGAAACTGTCCAAAAAGAAGAAGAATATAGAGCTAAAAATAAGAAATAGAAGAAAGAAAAAGGCAAAAGAACCATTCAAGAAGTCTATCCATCCCCTGAGCAATCCATAGAGGAGGATTATCAACCACTGTCAGAAAGACTAGTACATCTTCAGGCTGCTGCTATAGCAAAGAAAAAGCAAAAAGGAAAACAGAGTGCACAAGAAAAGAGTACTAGTCCATACTTAAGGAGGAGCACTAGGCTAAAAGGAAAGGTGAATAAAACCCATGGAAAACAGCTTCACTTTATTGATTTAGGTGAAGAGACACTTGAGAAATCTCCAGCTCGGCCAAGCATTGAACCAAGTCCTCCACATGATGAAAGCCATTTTCGGCCGGAAAGAGAGAGCAGTCCTCCTCCTCCACCAGATTTTTAGCTTAGTCCGAGAAAGACACCTGAGGTAGATCCTAATCAGCAAGAGGTATATAACTACTTGGAATCCCTAGAACAATCAGCTGTAGGACCGAGTACCACTCTACCACTAGATGCACAAGTTCAGTTTTTGAAACAGGAAGTATTTGAATTAGAAGTCCTAAATAGGCATATCAAACAGGAAAATGAAGCACTCAAAGAGTAGGGCAAGGTAGACAAGATTGTCCATGATAACACTATGGTCCATTTAGGATTGTGGGAAAAGAAAAATAGGAAACTAAAGAAAAAGTGCAAAAAAGTTAAGCAGAGCATTGATTAATTTCAAGTTCAAATGTCTAGTCAGGAAACCCAGGATGATGTTAGCATCAAAGAAGAAGAAAAGAGGGTTAGATGTCCTAGCAGAAGCCTCAGAACATATGGATTAGAGGGAAATAACTAAATTTTGGTTGCATGAGGACATGCAACACCTTCACAATGGGGGTATGTTGAGCCTCAAACCTGCACCTTCCTATACACCCTCTCAGCCTTCTTTTTCCACTTACTTCATCCATCAAGCTGTTAAATCATTGCATTAGAGTCTAAAAAGAGCTTCTGACATGGTTTTCTAACTATGCTTATGACTGTTGTTTGGTTTAGATTTTTATTCAGGCAGCTGCGGAAACTTGTCAATTTCCACAGCCAGCACAGGTTTCCGCAGCCAGCACAGGATTCCGCAACCATTTTGTTAAAGGCTATGCTACAGGTGTCCTATGAAGAAACGAGCCACATGGGCAAGCTACAGGTGACGGGTACATGGAACGTGTCCCTTCAGATTAGCCAAATCATCCATAGAAGGTCACGGTCAACAAGGGTCAAAGGCAAAGCCAACCAAGGAATTTAGCGGTGGCACGTCTCTGTTTTGAGCACGTGAAAGTTTACGTGGCACAGTCCTCAGCCCACGGAGACATCGACACACCTGGAGATCATCCCCGTAACCTGAATCCAACAGCTACCACTCCGAAGATTTAATAGACATGATGACCGTTATGCTAGATCTCGGCTGAGGAGATCTACGTGTCTCTGGCAACGCAGTTAATAGCATAGGATTCAGTTAGTTAGTTTCAGCACTTTTTCATTATAAATAACGCGTTGATGAACGCTGTGTAGAGGCTTTTTGCAATGTAATTTTTGAATTGTTGCTATTATCACCCCACTGTACTCTGTTTTATATATTTTGTTGCTGCTTTAATACATGAGAAGACTACTTTCCTGAGTTCATTCTTGTGACTGTTCGTTGACTGGATGAGGTGGCAGAGGGCCCCTACGCACTAAAGCCCTATATAGTTTTCAATTGATTTTTTATATTTCTGTTTTCATAATCATTAGCTTGTATATAACATGTTGTTTTGATGTTTTTAATTCACTGTTGTTTACATTTTCACTTTTGTTTTCTTATAGCTGTCAACTGATCAATACTTTTCTACAGGTTTTCTTAGGCAGCCCGGGTGAATTTTTTATCTTTTTGATAACTATTGACATATGAGATCATCTTGTCCTTCTTGCTAATTTTCATTTTCTGAAGTTTAATTCCAGCACTGTCCTTTTTCAAATTGTGTTTTGCTTATTTATTTTCTGCTACTTAGACATCATTACTACTCATTTGTTTATGGTTTCTTTCTATAGTCAAGTGACTCTATTAGTAAGGAATCAAAATATTATTTATTGTAGTGTGATTTAGTTATCATATTGCTTAACTTATTCATGATTGCTTCCCATAAGGTAGATTGAGCTGAAGGGTAAAGGATCAGAAGAGTTGAAGTAGTGTGATTAGTTTCCTTTATGAAATTTAATTTCTTTCCATTTAGATATCATATTGCTTAAACTTGTTCATGATTGCTTCCCACAAGGTATATTGAGCTGAAGGGTAAAGGATCAGAAGAGCTGAAGTAGTGTGATTAGTTTCCTTTATGCAATTTAATTTCTTGCCATTTAGATATCATATTGCTTAACTTGTTCATGATTGCTTCCCACAAGGTAGATTGAGCTGAAGGGTAAAGGATCAGAAGAGTTGAAGTAGTGTGAATTAGTTGCTTTGCTTTTAGTTTGAGTTGCTTTAAGTTCTGTTTTTACTTTCTTTTTCATTCAGCAGCAAGGATACTGGGCCATTGTCATTAGTTCACTGTTTGATACATTTACTTCCTCTTAAGAATTGATTTCATTACAGTTGTTTTAAAGCTTTCTTTTTGAACACTTTTAAGTTTGGGAAAATCACTGTAGAAATCACGATTACCATCCATACTTTCATTTTCGTCATCACACATTAGGGAAAGATAAATCCAAAAACAAACTAAAAAACTCAAAAACGACAAAAGACTAAGGAAATGGTTATCTTGTACATATAGTACACTTCACTTCGTCAATTTACGAATCTCGGATTGACATTTTAAATAGCAATTTAGAACACACTAAATTGACCAAACAGCTACTACAATACACAAACCCTCTCTATATTTTCTATCTCTCTCCTTATCCACTCTCATCTAATTTACTCACTTATGGAACAAAATACACTCAAATATAATGGAACCCCTTTTCCTCCTAGTGGCTTGGTTATAACACAATCTAATAACCAACGAGGGGTTAAATTTGAGCTATTAAAATCTCATTAGGACTTATAAATTGAACCTTATAGAGTATTCTTCATAGTGCCGTCATGGCTAGCCCCTTTTCCATGAGTAATGAGGCTATCATTGCTTCCTCTCAAATTATGGTGGTCAATTTCGATAGGTCAAATTTTGGGAGGCATAACTTTCTCATACAAGATTCGATTGAGGTGATTATTGCACCATTGGAAAGGTATCATTGTGAAAATTTGGGGCCAAAAAAGTGGTCATTTAAGGCCTCAAATGGTTGTTGAAGTTTTTCACCCTAAATTTTTCAAACTGTGAACACTGGTGAAAATGGCCCTACAAGTCGATTCTTCCAAAATTTCCACTCTTAAAAGCATCAAGATGGATGAAAAATAATATATTGATTCATTATGGGTCAAGTATTTCTCAATGATTGCATAAAATATCTTGTTATTGTCTTAAAACTCTTGCATATTTTTTGAGTTCCTTGGCTTTTTTTAATTGGGGGATATCCTCATTTTCATGGCCAATAAAATTGTATGGTAATGGCTCTTTGTTATTTATTGTTCAACTATTTATAACTCCTTTTTGGTTTTATCCCATCCTCCCTCTTCCCATTTCAATTTTTCATGCATGAATCCCCCTAATAAAATTACCCCCCCCACTACTTCTTATTTCAAGAATGTTGGGGAGACACATTATTACAACCTAGAAATGATGGCTTAATTCTAGGATTTTTTTCTTCTTCACTATTATTGGCTTAAATAAGGTGAATATGATAAGGTAATATAAGTAGAAATATTTAGGATTTTTACACATGAAGAAATCCCTTTGACCTGCTCACCTTTTCCCACTCGTGGTATCATAACCCTTGTAGGCGTTCATGGCTTATCAATGTTGGTCATAATTTTTTATTAACTATAAAGGTAAAAATAATTACAATATTCACAACACCATGGTATATCTACCTCATAGTGATTAGTATGAAAAAAATAAAATATCCATGCATAACTTTTAACAAGTTTAATTCTAAATATTCCAAGGAGAAAATTTGGGATATTACAAAAGTCCTTAGAAATTTGATATTCTTACAAAAATATTGTCAAACATTTTAAGAATTCACCAAAGTTTCTACACTTTAAGTTAAGAATCACTAGGATTCACCAAAGTTTCTACACTTTAAGTTAAGAATCACTAGGATTCACCAAAGTTTCTACACTTTAAGTTAAGCATGGATCCTTAAAGTTTTACCTAATTAGAATAAAGTGAAATACCCCTATATACACATAATGTACAAAAAGTATGAGTGTGGATCATAATGCTCCAAAGTATTATTATGGGGAGTTATATAATAACTCCTTGAATTTTTGAGAAGAGGTTCAAATACACGCAAGTACATAATCATATCTCAATGTCTATATAATTAATATTCACCTATTAGATGTAAGATGACCATATATCCCTTTAACAAGGCGATTTGAATTGGGTGCACATGAAAACAATTCGCTATTAGCTTAGATTATATGAGTATCAACCTAGGCAAGTTTTGAGAGTACAAATGAGGTAGGAGATAGGGTTTATGGTGTGAAGGAACCCATGCCATCTTGGTAGATATCCACACCTACAATAGTATAATACTCTTAATGTAAGCATACTAAATGTAAGTAGTAAAAAAGAAAATGTATTGAAAAAAATGAGAATGAAAAAAATGTGCACTAAAAGAATAGAACATGGAAACTATTTCTCAATTGCTTAATGAGAAAAGATAAATTAGGAGAAGGCAATGCTAGGCTTTGGGAAGCTAAATAAGTGGGGATGTTTGGAATTCTAGCTAACACCCCCAATTGAGATATTCTCCTATTTATTTTGGCACCACAAAGGAAGAGGGGTTTTATAGCTAAGAAGGAGAAGAATTGGTACCAAAATTCCTTTGTAAACACTGAGACTGAGAATAGACTAGAGATCTTAAGAGTATTGTAAGCTACACATTGCCAAGAAATAAAGATCCTAGACAAAACAAATTGAATGTTGTTTTTCCCATTTGGGTTTCCAAGGTAAACTACTTGGCCTTGTATGACAAATATGTCTATATACTATGTTATTTTGTTTGTGTGATTTAAGGAAGCTACTCCATATTTAGATTGTTGCTTATGTATATTTTAATGGGTTGAGAATCCATTCTTAGTTCTAGTTCTAAATATCTCCATCATAGTCACATTCTCCATAAGCAAATGAAGAACACCAACAACTATCCATTCACTAATGTTTATTTTAATTTGACATAAGAGATCTATGGTTGCCATGTTTTATTCTAGCTAGTTTCCATTTCCATCAAGATAATTGCTATTGGAGAAAATATACATAGTGAATTAGTCTATCCATGATGACAATATTGTATCCCCAATGATTCTTTAAGCCCACATATAGGCTTGTTACCTCCAACAAATTGTATGTTTCCTTTGGTAACTAGTCGAGTCCATGTGCAAGACATATAAGTCATTTATGCCTCCCTAGAGATCATACATGGGACATACATACTATACACACTATGGTCAAGGTTGTATCCTTATTGTTGGGTTCACTCCACTTCAAGCTTGGCCTGTGAGTTATTTGGAAGCGCCAACTTTTGTATTAAGTGAATGGAATGGTAATGGTGCGATGAAACCAAGAGCTGAATTGTTTGACATTGCTTATCTCTCATGCTTTCTCTTCCAATATTTCACTTTAATGTGGCATGTCATGTATTAAGCATATGGTGTGATAATTTTTTATATGAATGGTTATCCTTTCATAGTTTTGTCTAATATATGGCTTTAACAAATGGGTAATTTGCATATTATTTAAAACCATAGACTTAAAACCATTATATAAAACATCTATTATTTGTTACTTAGCATAAATGCATTAAATAATGGCGAACTCATGTGTATGTTATTTAGTGGAGTTAAGTGAATTGAAATTTAATTGGAATTTTGATACTTATATAAAGCTTGGAGGTGAGTTCACTTCAAAGCCAATTAAAACCCATTGTGTTGAGTAACAATTGTGTCCAAGACTTATTTGAAATACAATATAAGGGCAAGTAACAAGAGATAGATTAATATTGTGTCTTGTAGCTCGGCCTTAAAAATACTTACTAGAATTATAGAATTCTAGAAATTGCTCAAGGATCCATGATGGCCAAATGGATTATCTACAAGCCTACTATTTATATATCATATGATATTAGAGCTAAATTTTGAATATACTCAGTGAAACTTGTACTATAAAAACCCATAGTGACTACATGAGAAGCCGACAGGAGTTTTTGCTAGGCCTTTAGAGAAGCAAGGGATTGACAATGATGGTGGTTAATCATGAAGAAAGATGAAGAAGAGTATCCTAGGGTTGGGCTGGATCGATTAGAACAAAGAATTGACACACTAGCATAAGTGGGAACAAAAATACTATTAGTGAAGGGTAGGAAATATTGTTGATAGACACTAAACATGGAGAACATAAGGCTAACCTGAAACATATCAAGAAAAATGAGAAACCAAAGTCAGAGCTTAAGATGAGGACAAACAATAGGAGAATGTAGCAATAGACAAATGCATGTCTTTCCACACAGAGGAAAAAATGGACATCATGCCTTATGAAAGAGAAGTTTTAGCCATCAAACCAAACCAATTAGAAGGAGGTGTACCTTGGTGTGCATAAAGTCCATGGGAAATAGAGGATTTCATTTTCTATATTAAATCTTGAAGGCCATGCTTTCAAATGGTGGGAGAGTGATGTAACATGTATAGCACTATTACATGAGCCTCAAGTGATAAAATTGTGGGATGTTCAAGAATATGACCAAAGCTTAGTTCTACCCAATTAGATATGAAGAGCACCAATAGATTGTGTGGCACTATTTATAGGAAAAGGCAAGGGTAATTAGTTCAAGAGCTCACTACCAAGTTCAAAGATAGAACTATATAGTTGGGTATCTCTCTCACGAGTCCAAATACATTGATTAGGTATTTGTGACAATTACTTTTTTAAAATCATCGATAATTAATATTGTTCAAGCCTAAGACAATTGATGAAGAGAGTGTTCACTCACAATATCTTAAAGACGACAAGTGAAAGTAGTAGTCTAGCACACACAAGAAAATGGAACTACAAGAGTGGTTGTGAAAAGAGACAAAGAAGAATTGGGATGACAAGAATATTGTGGCAATTCCATCAAGCAATGTAAGGCTTGTGAGAAAATGGGACACAATAAGAAATACTACTAGAAATTACACCTTGAGAAATGCTTCAAGAATTTTCAAAAGAGGAAAAAGAAAAAGGATCTGATAATTATATATGCCGAGTAAAAGGTGGAAAATATATGAGACTTGGAAGGGAAGATTAGCTATACTAGTCTTTGGAAGGAAATAACATTGGTTGGTTGCGTTCGTGAGGAAGTGAAGGAGATGACAAAGTTGTCATGAATTAAGATCAACATGAAACATAACAAGGTAGATTGCTTGTTTGATCCCAATTTGAAATCTAATTTTGTCTCTAGATAATTGGTTAAGAATCTTACCATAAAGACTCACAACCATATATAGGCATACCCTTACTAGGGATAATTAAATTCATAGAATTGAGAGTAGGCAAACAAGGCAAATCCAAGTTTTCCATCAAATAGAACTTTGTGGATGAAGTGATAGTAGATGCCATTCCATTAGATGCATGTGGAGTCAGCTTAGGAAGCTCATACTTGTAATTGAGATATGTCATCTATAGAAGGAGGGAAAGTTAGTATAGGATTGTCAAATGGGAAGGAATATGCCATAAATTCACATAGGGATAAGTCCAAACTCTTTTTGAAAAATGCTCGTAAGGCTAGGATAATCATACAAATAAGTTTGTCTTATTGTTTTTGAGAGAAGGAAAGCAAATAGGAGAAGGCAATGAGTTTGAAATGAAGGGATCCTTGGAAGGATTAGTGGCAAACAATACCAACTCCAACTATCTATTTAAGCCTATAATGAGTTGTTCCAAGAACCTTAAGTGATGCCATAAGAGTAAGAGGTTGAGAACAAGATTCAATTGTTACCAAAATCACCATTTCCAAACATTAGACTATATATGAAGTCCATCATTGAAACAAATGAAGTGAATAATCAATTGCAATAGTTGTTGGAGCAGAGAGAAATCATGCCCAATATGTTATCATGTGTTTCACACATCATCATAGTGCCAAACAAGGATGATAGTTGGAGAATGTGCATTGATTAGCATGCCCTATACAAAATCACTATCAACAATAGGAATACTATGCTAAGGATTTATGACTTCTTAGACCAATTATAACTAGCTAGGTTCTTCACCAAACTAAACTTCAAACTAAGTTACTATCAAGTGAGAATCAAAGAAAATGATGCATAGAAGATAGAATTCAAGATGAGGCAAGGTTTTGTACAAATGATTAGTGATGCCTATTATTTTATGCAATGCACTTGCAATGTTCATGATATTTATGAATGAAGTGTTATATCCTTTTATTGACTCATCTGTAAAATTGCATGCAAATGACATTCTAATCTTAAGTAATACTTGGAAAGAGCACATCTTACATGAGATGTAAGTACCAGAGACATTAAAGAATAAAAAAATAAATGAAAATTTGAAGAAGAGTGAGTTCATGAAGGATACCTTCATTGATATTAGATATGTGATCAATGGCGGAGAGCTAAGGGTCATTTATCTTGGATATGTGATTGGTGGTGAAGAGCTAAGGGTAGATCCAGAAAATGTTACAGTCATCATCCAATGGCTCATTCCAACTAGATTTCTAGAGGTCAAAGGTTTTAGGGGAGTAGTTCAATTCTTGAGGAAGTTCATTGCAATCTTTTTGGCAGTAGCAACACCATTCCATGCCATGACCACCAAGGGAGAGAGATTCCATTGGGTAAACCATAACAATGAACATTCAAAACCCTAATGAGGAAGATCAATAATGATCTAATCCCAACCATGCCCAATTTATGATGACCATCTGAATTGGAGATGAATGCCAATGGATATGCATTAGGGGCAGTTCTTATGTAAGGAGGAAGACCATTAATATGTTATCATTGAGACTTGTTTCATGGAGTAGTTAGATTTTGGGTAGCTCGAAAGGTATTTCCAAGAGAGGAAAACCCATCAATAAGTTGTTTGTTGGGAAATTTAACCAAGAAAGGGGTTTTGGACCCAAGATGCGGGTTTAGGACCAAAAGAGAAATAATTAAATATTCTAAGGGTCAAAGAGGTTAAAAACATACATCCAAAAGGTTTCCTAAGGGACCCAAGGAAAAGTATAAAAGAGAACCTAGGAGAGATTCATGGGACACACCAATTATACAAACTTCATTGTATGTGAAGGCTAGAAGGATGTAGCCCTAGAGTATCCATGTTTGAAGCCCAAGTAGGGATGCAAAAGGAACTGAGATCTATCCATGAAAGAGGCTTAAGGTTTTTGTTGAAGGAGAAATGCCGAGTACGGCTGAAAGGGAGGCCGAGGCTTGAAGGATGCAGGTTGAGGGCCTTAAGTTACTTAGTCACATGCATAGAGATTTGAGGAAAGGTTGTTGGAAGATCCTAGAAATTATTGTAGTCCTCCATTTGTGAACATAAAACAAGAAGGAGAGAGACAAACTTTTAGAGAGGATGAGCTGGAGCATTTTCGAGGAAGAGAACAACTCTAGAAGAGGACCAGATAAATACTGAGCATGTATGAAGTAGGACAAGTTCAAGGGAGAAATGATCAAGGGTATGAAAGGAGAAAATCTGTCAAGAAGGAGGGGCCAAATCCCTAACAAAGGTATACTCTGTGTCTTTGAGAGGGACACAACCCTAGTCTTTTTGCTACAGGTACGTCGAGACCTCAAGGTGGTTGATTAAGGGCCTGAGTATTCTAAAGACAATGTGCAAAGACGAAGGAGGGGTAGCGAAGACCTAGATGAATTTCATATTAGATTAGATCCTCTAGTAGAAGGCTGAGACCCTTGTGGAGGTTGCAGATAGGAGCTCTTTTTTAAACACTCGATAATTGCATGGGTAGATTGTGAAGTCTGTTCATAAACATAGTTGTGAACAAAATGCATTTTTAGGGTTGGTGTACAATGGGTTGATGGACTAATCTATTGTGAGTTAACTGATTATTGGAGAGCTGATTATACATTAATTTGGTGGGAAATATCATTGTGAAAATAATATCTACTAGGGCTAAGTATACTGTGTATTTTGGAGCAGCAAATACACTTGTGAATAGTTTATCTAAGGAGGAAAAGGACCCGCCAAGTTTCAAGAACAACAAGTGTAGAAAGGGATGATCTAGATGGGCTACTTTAGCAAGTAAGTTATGTGTTTGTTCTTTTCTGTTTCTTTGTGGGCATAATGTAGATATGATGTTGCAGATTGCAAGCCCTAACTTTATACTACGTATACTAGCTGTACTAGTGATCAAGGGCCATGATCCCTATTGCGGGAGCCCCATGATTCTTTTATTGATTAGCTAATAAAATAATCGAGATTTGGGTTCAAATCACTGTGTACTAAATTGATTTCATTGCTGAAGATTTCCACTGTACAAAGTGCTAGAAGGTTGAGGGTTCCTAGTGTGTTTGTGTGTGTGATTAGCCTCAGACCTGATCTAGGGCTCAAGGAAAATTCAACATGGTATCATAGCTACTGGAGCCATAGCTACTTTGATGAGAATGTGGATCAAAGTGTATGCTGGAAGCAGATACAAGTACAGGTACAAAGTGTTCTAGTGGAGGTTGTGTAGACTCAAAGGGAGCCTGCCCTATGGAAGTTTGAATATTCAGGTTCTGATGAAATTGAGAAGTTTTTATCCCATGCAAGGAAATTCAGAGACCATGCAAGAATATTCATGGTGGTGCAAGGAAAGTAATAGATCCTGCGAGGAAAAACATGGATCATGCTAGAAAAGTCATGTTGCATGCTATAACATCCTTACAACATGCAAAAAAAATCTAGGCCTAATACAACGAAGTCGTGGCACATACAAGATGGATATGGCAATGCAAGGAAAGCCAAGACTCATATGAGGATGTTCATGAGCATGCATGGAAATTCATGGAGCTATAAGCATAAAGGAAATACCTTCCTCACTTAGAGGGAGTGTTATATTTTGGGTAGCTCAGAAGATAATTTCGAGAGAGGACAACCTATCAATAAGTTTTTTGTTGGGTGATTTACCCAAAAGAGGGGTTTTCAACCCAAGATGTGGGTTTAGGAGCAAACGAGAAATAATTAAATATTATAAGGGTCAAAGAGGCTACAACCCTAGATCTAGAAGGTTTCCTATGTGACCTAAGGAAAAGTCTAAAATAGAACCTAGGAGAGGTTCGTGGAACACATCAATGAGATGAAATTCATTGTGTGTGAAGGATATAAGGATGTAGCCCTAGAGGACCCATGTCTAGAGACCAAGTAGGGATACAAAAGGAGCCAAGACCTATCTATGAAAAAGGCAAAGGGTTTTTACTGAAGGAGAAATCTCGACTAGGGATGAATGGGAGGTCAAGGCCTAAAGGATGCATGCTGAGGACCTCATGATACTTGGCCACATGTACAAAGATCTGAGGAAAGGTCATGGGAAACCCATATAAATTATTGCAATTCTTCATTTGTTAACAAAAATTAAGAAGGAGAGCCACATACTTTGAGAGAGGTCAAGCTAGAGCATTTCCATGGAAGAGAAAAAATCAAGAAGAGGACTAAATAAAGTTTAAGCATGTTTGTAGTAGGATGAGTTCAAGGGAGGAATGACCAAGGGTATGAAAGGAGTTGATCTGTCAAGGAGAAGGGATTGAAGCCCTAACAAAGGTATGTTATGTGTCTTTGAGAAAGATACAACCCTAGTCTCTGTGCTATAGGTAGGCCGAGACCTCAAGGTGGTTGAGTATGGGGCTGAGTAATCTCAAGAGAATGTGCATATAAAAAGGAGGGGTAGTGAATACCTCAACCCACAGCCTCCAGGGGACCCAAGCTGTTACAGGGCTCTAAAGATTCCATCCCAAACCACATTCTCTAGGGACCTAAGCTGTTATAGGGCTCCAAAGACCTCTGTCTCAACCCACATCCTCCAAGGACCCAAGCTATTATAGGGCTATAAAGATTCCATCCCAACCCATAGCCTTCAAGGACCCAAGCTGTTACAGGGTTGCAAAGACCTCTATCTCAAACCACAACCTCTAGGGACCCAAGCTGTTATAGGGCTCCAAGGATCCTATCTCAACCCACAACCTCCAAGGACATTGTTGTAACTTATTTTTACCCTATTTGTTTTTTTTTTGTTGAAAAAAGAAAAATGAAAAAATAAGAAAAAAATATAGAAAAAAAGAAAAGAAAATGACAAAAAGAAATAAAATAAACATGTCAAAAGAAAAGAATAAAAGGGGATATAAAAAAAATATAAAAAAATAAATACAATAAAAAATCCCCAAAGTCGTGAGCCAGTCAAAATGCCAAATTTTTTTCATATATTATTATTTTAATATTTGCATATTTTCTAAAAGGACATGTTTTAATTTGCAAATAAAAGTGGATTTGATGTTTTGTCGTTATGTGATAAAGAGTTATTGGAAATCTACGGAGAATATCATCCCTGCCCACATCAACGACGGGGGAGGAGTTCGGGACCCCCCACACCATCAACGTTTAACGAGGGGTGGGGGTCCGAAAAGTTGTATTCAATTTACACCTATTGATACATGGCGCATTCTCAGCGACTTCGGGACCCCCCTCTCCTAAACTGTTAACCACCCACCCCCCCTGAAAACCACTTACCACGCCCGTTCCACTCCCGCACCTATTCACACCTCGCCACATATCCTCTTCCTATTTGCCTCCGCTAGTTAGCTATTATAAAATTAATTGCTCCGACCAAACTTTCATATACCCATTTAAGTATTATTTTTCACGCCAACATTCAATTCTTTAATCTGACAAACCTAAAAATGGTTATGACTTCTTCAACCATTCGAATTCCCTCTTTTAAAGGACACATATCCCTTTCCATATTCCCTTTCACCATTCCAACTCCCAACATTACTAGTGAGACTCTGAATTCTACCAATCACACAGGCATTGACTTTCATAGACTAGTAATCGACATTTCTCTGGTAATTCAATAACCTTAGATTGTAATTTCATGTTTACAATGTCTTCGTCTAAAGGAAAATCGAAATTAGTGGTAGATATCCCTACGTTACCTTCTGTATTTTGAGTTTCCCCTGGTAGATACACAGTATAAAATATCAGAAACCCAATGTGATTTCGATGTTTATGAACTCCACAATTAGGAAAACCAAGAGTTTCTTGATGTCAGTGATGAATTGAGTATTTGAGAGTCTTTACTTCCCCAATTCATCTTTCCCTAGATCCATATCTTCCCTGAGTTTGTTACCTGGTGTCATCTGAGATATATTCCTAGTCAGAGGGATGTAATTGCCCAAAATAATGAAGTTTTATTTGCTATTACTCCTGAGTCCATATGTCAAGCACTTCAAATCAATCCTTTAGCCCCTCTGCACCCTTTTTCTACCGATTCTCTTATGGATATTTACCAAAAACTCACATTTCCTCAGTGAGCCCAAATCTTTGAGTCATTTTTACCTGAGAATTCCGAGTTGCCTAAGACTAATCTGCCTTATTCTACTTCAATTTTGCCAGAAATGTATAGGCAAGTAATCTCTATGGTCACATGTCTATTAGTTTACCCTATTGATCAATGGGACGATGAGTAATATTAGGATTTCTATCAATGTTCTTTGTGCGTAATAAGCCCTCATTGATTTTCAGCTACAGTAAGTTTTTGGTAGACAATATTCATGATTAGTTTTAAAAGTTTTCAACTGAAGGTGCTTTTAAACATCAATCATTCCTAGTGTATTTACTTTTATTTCATCAAGCAGACAAGTTTAAGTTTCCATTGTAGAAGTATGATGCACAAGGAAATCCTTAGTTAGCCATTCATTGAAATTCCTTGGTAAGGAAGAACATGAAAGAATATTCCTATAGTGATTATGTAAATCAAATTTTGCATATGTCTTTATGTCTTTCAGCAGTGATATTATACCAAGGATTTCAACTGAAATCAGAAGATTTCTCCTTCCCACCAAACAAGCCAAAATTGGAGACTGGTAGCTCTACCAGAATTACACAGAAACCAGAATATATGGATGTGAACTTCCTCCTTAAAGGTTACCAGTATTTGTACCAATCAGAATATTTGCCTTGGAATAAATCAGGAAAATGATGAACATGGATGATCTGCATTTTGTATCCAGGAAATAGAAAGCCCAATTCAAGTTAAAGGCACAAATTGGCCCTTTCATTGTCAATACTAGAGCAACAACAAAGGAGGAAGATATGTTATTAAAGCAAATGAAATTTAAGGTGAGATTTAACTAGTCCTACAATCCCTTGGGGATTATTTCGAAGTTGAGAGTTGAGCATAAAACAACTCCATATGTACGTACAACCAGGCTAGATATAGAGCAATATGAAAATCAAGAAGAGTGGCAAGAGAATACATTACAGGAAAATGAAGAATAGATTGTTAGTCAAACATCCTCACATACTCTAGTTCCTCAAGAAAAAGAAACCAAAAGATTAAGAGAAATTTTGTCTCCTATAGACTCAGAAAATCAAGCTATAGGTTTCACAATTTTCAAACGGAGAAAGAAGAAAAACACTAATCAAGAGTCTTCAGAGGACAAGAGCTCACAGGAGCAAACCACAATGGTGATGTCAAGATTTCCCACTACTTCTTTTCCATAGATTGAAGAAATTACATATTCTCCTATATCCCATGTTTCTCATGATTCAACACAGAAAAATGTTTTTTCTAGATACAGAGAAATTAAAAGGAAGAATGAAGCATTGAAGGCCACCACTTATTTAGAATTTTGGAAGCAATCTTCCACTACACAATACAGACTTCTATCTACACTTGATACTGAGAAGGGACAGTTTCAATTAGCTTTCTTGGAACCCAAAATTCTAGTCCCTAAGAGTGCAGAAGATTACAAAACATCCATTTTTGCTTTTGACACCAAGAAAATTCATGCCATTGATCAGATTGACCTGCATAAGCAGGCTGGTGAAATGATATATTCCACATTGACAAGTTCAGCAATGGTAGCCTCCAAACTACAAGCTTCCCTGAATAATATTCATTCACAATTGAAGATGGAGAGAATGTCATCCTTGGCCAAAGATACCAGAATCAAAGCTCTTGAAGATCTGGTGATCAAGCTAGGATATGATCCTAGTAATATCAAAATGGCAGAAGAAATGATAAAAAATAAGAATGCTAACATTCAAGCATTGAGGAAGCAACTTAAGCTTCCTACTACTGAACATCCATAAGCTAAGGAAGTTGGTCAGCTAGAAAGGGAGAAAGAAAATATGTTCAAATTGATAGTTGAACATAATGTTCAAATTCAGAAAATGGAAGTTGATATGGAATCACTCCTAAAAGAAAAAGAGAAAAAACTTAGCATTTTATTTGTTATACTTATAGCCACTACTTCTACAATAGGTATATCAGCAGCAGAGACATCTACATCATTGACCGTCATAGTAGAAACAAAGTCTACTGAATCAACAAAACAACTGTCAAAAGCCATGGGAGATTTATCTTTGAAGCATCAAGAGATTGAAAAACTTAAAATGCATCTCCAAAATATCCAGGAACAAAAGATTAAGTCTGATAATGCATATTTGGCTAAGATTCAAAGGAATTATAAATTAACTCAACAAATATAAGTTTATGAAAATGAATCCTTAATTGCACAAACCATTTCTCAGGGCAAAGAGAATATTTGGATAGACATTAATGTATCTGTGACTAAGTTACGACCTTCAATTGAAATTATTTTTGGGCAAGAAGATTTATTGTAGAGGTCACAAGAAGCAGTAACAGAAATAAAGAAGGACCCAGAAAAAACCGGAGAGGCTACAAGTATAACCAAAGTCCTAAAGTCCAAGACAAAAGATGAGCTTGAGGAATTCACCATTAAAGACATAACTGACGCTGTCTTGGAGGCCATAAAGGTTTTAACAAAGAGAAATTTAATGCTACAACTTGAAAACAAGTACCAAAATTTGAGGGTTCAAATTAATAAATTTCACAAGAAATTCAACGCTTTACATCAAAAAGGACTTCTAGCTTTATAGGATAGAAGTGGAAAATTGATCCCACTTGAAGAGTATCAACAAAGGCTAGATGATATAGCAGTGGACAAGATCAAATTTGCCAAAATCAAAGGAGTTACTACTCGGAAAGCCTTCATTGATGGTTTAAGCTATGATTTATTAACAACATGAAATTAGGCATTGTTTCTAACCAAGCCCACTTTTGAAGAATATACAAAAGTCGATGAGTCATAAAGGAAATTGTTAAAATTTTCTATTCTTGATGGAAAGAAATATGAAAAACTGTGTGAAGTCATCGAATAGGAACATAATGCAAAATTTCAAGAGCAGACAACATAATTTTAGAAGTAGACAACATAATTTTAGGGGAAGTCATCAAAAGAAATAGATTTCCAGCTACAATCATCAACAACATCCCTTGAAATTAGTTCAGATTCATTATTTTTAGTTTTATTGTTGTAATATCCTAAATATTTTGGATGATATTATATTTTGTAAGAGATTTTGATTCCATTTTAGATATGTTAGAAAGTCGAACTCTATAAATATTTTGTATTTCAAAGAAGAAAGGGTTGAACCCTTGTGACGAACCAAAAAACATGCTTGTAATTTTTTGAACTATTTCTTAAGATTAATAGAAGGATTCTAGATTCATTCTGAACAACTTGTGTATCTTTGTGATTTCTTATCTTATTCATTTATGTTATCATTTTATATTTTCTCTGCACATGTTTTAGGTAACACATAAGTCTGGGTAAGATTAGATTGAATATCAATCTATCTGAAATCTCCTGAAAAATTATCATTATTTAAAGAGATTAATTAACTGAAACTGTTTATCGTAGTTAATTCCTCTAAATCAATATTTTGTTGCCTTCTGTCATCTCTTGTACGTGTATTGTTTGGCTATAGAAATTTCTATACACATCTACTATATATAAGAAATTAAACATTCAATTTGAATATTTAAGGAATTATATATATTCTTTACTTCTGCTTTTCATATCATTTGAAAGCTTAATTCCATGAAGAGTGAACAATCAACTCTTCTGTTTTCTCAGAAATAATTAAGATTTACATCTGTTTAAAATTTTAAGCATTGGTTATCCATTTAAAATCAAAAACATTATTTTAGATGCTTTGACATAAGCCCTTAGCCTAGGAATATCTACAAAGGACAACATCAGATTGGCGTCGTTGTCGGGGAAAAAAGTTTGAATCTTTTTCCCCGGGACAATGATTATACTTGTCTCTTAACAGTGAATAATAGGCTAGTAGGCTAAAATATTTAACCTAGCGACTCTACATATTAAATTTGGCTTCATGCAAGCATACCAGATCACAGTCAGATCCCGAGCTTTTCTCTCCTTTATCAGATCTAGAGAGATTAGTTAGAATTGCATCAATTAGACGTAGGTTAGAAGCTTCTCTTGCTACTTATGCCTCTGTTCTTTCTCAAGCATATTCACAATATGGACCTTCGCAGTCAACTCCAACACCTGCTGAATTATCAGATCTTCCTCCAAAATTTTTAGAACTCCTTTCTAAAGGAGTATATCTTCAAAATTCACTTCTAGTCCGTCAACTTGAGGATTTTGAGCTTCCTTATTCCCATTCAAAACCTCCTGACAGTGAAGAATATCCTAAAATTTCTTTTTCTGATTTAACCACTAGATTCTAAATCTTCTTTTGTACATACTTATCCATCTACTACTAAATCTGAAGAGGAACTTAGCATCTATACTAATCCTCTAGATTTTGAGGATCCTAAAAAGCTTATTCCTGAAGTTAAGAAGTTATTTATTAATCCTCAGTGCTTTGAGAAACCCAAACCTTCATCACCTCCTTCTTCTAGTAAAGTTGTTTCTCCTGAAAAAAACCTCCACTACAACATCTAATGGCTGGTATTTAACCAATTGTGGTAGCATGTTATGCTGCTTTAGTTCTTGCACCTACAACCCAACTCCATCCTTTTCTTGATGGGTATTTGAAACACTTACCTAGATTTAATGGAGAAACTTGGCCATATGCTAAAGATCATTTAGCTGTATTCTTAGACTTTGCTGATAACATGAATATTGAGCATGAGGATGTCTACGCTAGACTTTTTGTGCAATCCCTTGAAGGAAATGTTAGGATATGGTTCATACAACTTCAATCTAATTCAATTAATTCATGGGCTGAACTAGTTAATATTTTCAAAAATCAACGGGGAGTAAAAAAGGATGTTGTTTACTACTTAACAATATTTGAAGATTTAAAAAGAAACCCTGGTAAACCTATAGCTGATTTCATTAAGAGATTCAATCAAATATATAATAAAATGCCCCTTGATTGTAAACCTCCAGTAACTACTACTAAGATTAGGTTTTCCAAATAATTTGAATATGACTTTGCTGTAATGCTTAGGGAAAAAAAAACCCAAGATTTAGCAGACATGCAAACAAACACAATTGAAGTTGAGGCTAATATATCAACATCTGCTAAACTGAAAGCTAAGGCAAAAAAGGCTGAAAAGAGGATGAAAGCTATAAAAGAAGGTACCTCATCAAAGACTAAATATGAAGATCATAAAATTGATGAAATGAATTCTTTACTTAGAAATATCTCTAACATAATCTCTAGAATGGAAAGCAACCCAACAAGTTGCAAATAGACCACAAGTTCAATATAGAAGACCTTTTCAACCTCAAATTCTGCAAAGGCCAAACAATGATCAATAAATTCAACCTCCCATAATGATTGATGATCAAGATCTTGAAGAAAATATTCCTGTCAATACAAATGATATCAATTATGTTGAAGACCCATCATCAGAGAATGCTATTGTCCCAATTACTCAAGATCAAATTTTAATTAAAAATCAAGAAAATTCTCAAAGTTCCAAGTATCAAGCTTTTTCTAAAGTCCTCATTGTTTAATTAAATAGAAGGTGTGACCTTAGAGCAAGACGAGGGCCTTGTAGACCAACCAAAAATATTTCCTTTGATGAACCTCAAGTAAAATCACCCGAAACACAAACACCATTAATTCAACCACAAAATCAAATACAAGAATAAAATATTGCTGAAAAATTTGTTCCAACTGTTTTTAATGTTGAAAAAGAGTTAGAGAGAGTCAAAATTCCAATCCCATTATCTGAACTCTCCAAAAATCTAGTTTATAAACATCAAGTCTCTAAATGGATTCAATCTTCAAGTGTTGATGCAGAGGGGGATGTCATTAGTTTACAGGATGAAAAAACTCAAGTTGTTTTTGGTCCTAGTTTTGATATTTGATATGATTGATGAAAGTGTACCTCCCTTTTATGTCACCTTGAAAAATCATGATTACCTTTTATATAATTGCATGTTAGATTCTGGTGCCTCCATAATCTAATGCCTAAAGTAATCATTGATCAACTTCAATTGAAAATCACTAGACCATAACATGATATGTATACTTTTGATTCTAAGAAAGTTCCTTGCTTCAGATTAATTAAGGATTTAGTGGTAACACTTGCTCAGATCCCTCCCAAGAGTATAGTTTTAAACATTGTTGTCACAGATATTCCCCCAAAATTTGGAATCTTATTATCTAGATATTGTTGTGCCAAGTTAGGGGTAAGTCTGCAAATGGACATGTCTTATGCTACAATCCCAGTTTATGGAGGTGAACATTTAAGATTATATAGAGAATTTAGCTTCATTAATACAGTATGTAAAGAAAATCAAGCAATTAATCATCCCATTTATGCAATTGATCAAGATTTTAGATGCTTTACTTTAGATGCTAATGATCTTCCAACTCCTCAAATCAGTATTCAAGAGACTGTAAATACCCCTAAAATTATAAACACTGACATTTGGAAAATGTACTTTGATGGAGAATTTTCCAAAGATGGGGCAAGGGTTGGAATTGTACTCATCTCTCCTAATAAGAAAAATATAACCCAATATTTTAAATTAGATTTTGAGGTCACAAACAATGTGGCAGAATATGAAGCCCTAATTTTAGGATTGGAGTTAGCCAAAAGTCTGAAAGTTGAAAACTTAGTTGTATTTGGTGATTCTGAGTTAATTGTAAAAAAAAATCAGAAACCTTTGCCAAACCAAGCATCCTAGGCTTAGAGCTTATATAAATGAAGTTTGGGAATTTATAGATAATTATTTCCAAGCATTTAATATCACATCAATCCCAAGAGAAGAAAATATGCATGTTGGTGCTTTGGCTATTTCTGCTAGTTCTTTTAAAATTCCCAATCCTTTCAAATTGCATTATCAGATTGAGGTAAAATACATACCTTCCATTTCCCGGATGCGGGTGTTTAAAAGCGCTGGTACAACGCATCAAATTTGGCTTGGCAAGTAGCGTGGACACCTGGTCACCCACGCTTCCACCCAGAAGATCACCACCGACATTAATGGCATTTTAATGCAATGTGCGGGCTGAGGAAACCTTAATCTAGTTTTTAAGATGGCATATTCGGACCGCCTTCCCCCTGTTCCGCCTCCTCTGAAATGCAATTGTCTCCCTGCTGCTGCAGATCCGAGCTCGTGCACGTCAACAAGGAGACGATGCCAAATTCTTTGTTGCATTGAGATGGTAGATGATGCCCATTTCTCGTAGAGTCTCCTTTATTACCTCCGAACTGATGCTTCGGCCTTTGAATCTTGGTTATGAACCATGGATAACGGTCCTCTTGCTCCCTCTGGCCATTCAATCCCTGGCACTGCTCCTACTCGACCTCGTCTGCCCAATTTCGACTAGGTGAACATGCCTTGTCTGCGTCACAAGATGCGCTGCAGGAGGGGTAGCAGCAGAGGAAGAGAAATTTGCCCCCCTTCCCTGTCCCTTTCTAACTCGACCCCTTCAGACTCTTCCTCCCCCTCGATGATGACTCATTTCATGGGATGTTATCCAGCCACCTGCAGTGATCGGGGGTGAGATCAGTTGGCAGGTTCTAGGCGTGTTGAAGATGCTCCACTACCTCCTGTTGCCTCTGTCTCGTCTCTGCAACCCAGTCACTCTGCCCAATTCTAGTTCCGTTGCACATTAGAGTGACCTTGCGTAATTGCAAACATTTCAATAGCTTTTAGAGAGGAGACTCAAAGCTCTGAATTCCCAGCTCGTAGCTTTCAGGAGAGGACTAACACCAGCAAAAGAAAAGCCCTTGGCAGCAGCTCAGGGACACATAGAAGCCATGAAGAAGCTTCGGACCGCTCAGGCGCAGCTCAGGAATGCAATAAGTCAAGCCGCTTCAAGACTATGGAAGCAATGCCGAGAGATCAACAGGACGAGGAAGATGACATGGAGGCATATAGGTGTCTGATAGTGGAAGAACCTCCTCCTACTACTGACACCTAGCTGGCCAAAGTTGTTTTTCAGGTTTTGGGTTCCCGGCTCCCATCCTTAGGGGTATATTCTGTTGTTTCTTTTATGAAATTGTTGTTAATTTTGATGTTTGTTCGACAAACTATACTACTCTGGCATCACAGGCTGTTACCCCTGCGTGGGCAACAAACACTTCTAGTTTTGGACTGGTTTCCCTAGTGCGGGCAGTCTCTTTTAGTTATTGGTTGTTAAACATGGCATAATCTAAGGCTTGCTCTGCAAAGACCGGTGCCTCCTTGTACCATTTTTGTTACATTAATAGAATTAATCTTATTTAGAAAAAAAAATACATACCTTCCATTCTTGAAAATCTCAAACATTGATAGGTTTTTCAAGATGATGAACAGTTAAAAAACTTTTTACAAACAATAGATGAATTTTCAGCTTTACATGTGGAAGAAGAACACATTAATGAAATCAAATCAAATGAAGATGATCAAAATTTACATTTAGAACAGAAAATTGTTGATCATAATATCATTCAATTATCAAATAATAACATTCCAAAAGGATTAGTTCCCCTTGAAAAACTGTTTAATCATAATGATGTGTCAAAAACTTCATTATTAGATTCACAACAAGAAAATGTTCAGGACTATAATATTGGTACATCTGAAGAAATCAGAAATATTAAAATCTCAGCATCATTGCCTCAAGAAATCAAAGACAAATATACCAATCTTTTTAAAAATTATAAAGATATATTTGCATGGTCATATTAGAATTGAAAACCTATGACACAACCATTATTGAACATAAAATTCTTCTCAAACCTGAATCTAAACCATTTCAGCATAAATTAAGAAGAATAAACCCAATCTTGCTTCCAATCATTGAGAAAGAAATTAGAAAATTATTGGATGCAAAAATAATTGTTCCCTTAAGATACTATGAATGGATAACAAACCTAGTACATGTTAGGAAGAAAAATGGTGAAATAAGACTATGTGTTGACTTTAGGAATCTGAACAAATTGCCTTTAAAGGATAATTATCCATTACCAAAAATGGATCAATTACTTCATAGAGTTTCAGGTTCAAATACGATTTCAATGTTAGATGGATTTTCTAGATATAACCAGATCTTGTTAGTCTAGAAGACAGAGAAAAGACAACATTTACAACTCCTTGGGGTACATTTATGTATGCCAAAATCCCATTTGGGTTGATTAACGCACGAGAAACATTTGAAAGAGCAATGGATCTAGAATTTGTTGGTAAGATAAATAAATTTATTGTCATTTATCTTGATGATTTAACTGTATTTTCTGATTCCGATGAGAAACGTTTGCAACACTTGAGAAAAGTTTTTGAAAGATGTAGGAAATATGGGATTTCTCTTAATCCTAAAAAATTACTTTTTGCCATGAAAGAAGGAAAGTTGTTGGGACATATAATTTCGAAGGAAGGAGTTGTAATCGACCCAAAAAGAGTCTCAACAATTCAGGTAATCACTTTACCTAGAAACAAAAAGGAAATTCAAGAATTTTTAGGAAAAATAATTTTCTTAAGAAGATTTATACCTAATTATGTTGAGATTGTGAAATATATTACTGACATGCTTAAAAAGGATCATGAAGTTAAATGGATAGTATAGGCTAGATATTATTTTTCACAAATCAAGAAATCCATTTCAGAAGCCCCAGTACTAGCTAGTTCAGACTACTCAAAACCCTTTAGTATCTTTTCCTTTGCCTCTGACACTACCTTAGCTATTGTTTTATTACAAAGAAATGATGATGGATATGAGCAACCAATTTCCTTTTTCAGTAAAGTGATGGGAGATGCTGAGTTGAGATATGACAACATAGAGAAGCAAGCCTATGCCCTTGTCCAAGTCTTAAAAACATTCAGGACCTATGTTTTACATTCTCCTATTATTGCTTATGTCCCTAATAATGCGGTGAAAACAATTTTAACACACCCTGATACAGATTGAAAGAGAGGAAGATGGATAGCCAATATACTTGAGTTTGATCCGGATATTAGACCTACCAAACTGGCGAAAGGACAGGGTTTAGCTAAACTTTTAGCTGAATCAATTGTAATATTCTTGGTATCAACACCATTTTATAGATCTCAAATGAGAAGAACCCACAAGAACCTTCTCAAATGTCAACCGAGAAGAATCCACAAGAACCTTCTCAGATCTCAAATGAGGAGAATCCACAAGAACCTTCTCAGATCTCAAATGAGGATAATCCATAAGAACCTTCTCAAATGTCAACAGAGAATAATCCACAAGAAATTTCTTCCAGTTTAGAACCTGTTACTCCGCCTCTACATATTGATAACAATTTTTACTTTCAGATTGGTATAGTGACATAGTGAGTTTTCTTTGAGATTTAAAATACCCACCAGAATGTACGAGGAATCAATCCAGATCTCTTAAAATCAAAGCTATGAAATATTGCATCATAAATGCCAATTTGTATTGGAATGATCCTTTGAATATCCTTTTATTATGCCTGCCTGTGAAGGAATTTGTGGAGGAAATTATGCTTGGAAGACAACTAGATACTAAATTCTCAGAGAAGGTTTCTATTGGCCTAAACTTGTTGCACCGGTTGGAGCAAAGGTAAGAAGTTGTATCTGATGTCAGATATTTGGTGTAAAACGGAGGCTAGCAACACTTCCCCTTGTCCCAATTTTAATTGAAGCTCCATTTTTACAATGGGGATAAGATTTTATAGGAGAAATAGTTCCAACTTCCAGCAACCAACATAGATGGATATTAATTGCCACCGATTACTTCACCAAGTGGGTAGAAGTAATCTCTGTTAAGAATGCAACATATACAATGGTCATCAAATTCATTGAATAAAATATAATGTCTAGATTTGGCTGCCCACAACAAATAGTTACAAAAAATTCACAGGCTTTCAACAACATTAAAATGATAGAGTTTTGTTAGAAATATCAGATTTCATTACATCATTCTACACCATATTACCCACAAGGTAATGGGTTAGCAGAATCATCAAATAAGAGTCTGGTCAAGGTAATCAAGAAAGTATTGGCAAATCACAAAAGAAGTTGGGATAGTCATCTCAAATATGCAGTTTGGGCAAACAAAGTATCACCCAAAAGATCTACTGGAAAGTCCCCTTTCCAACTTGTATATGGAACTGAAGCAATTTTCCCTACACAACTATCATTTCCAGTTGCTAAATTTTTTCAGGAACCATATGAGGAAGTTGATGATTTTTCAAGGAGAATCAGTTAGATCATTGAGTTAAACCAAGACAGAGATGAAGTTCAACACAAAATTCGTCAATACCAAAACAAAATGAAAATATTATTTGATAGAAAGGCTAAAGAAATAGATTTTAGGCAAAGGTGATCTAGTCTTAAGATGGGATGCGAGAAGAGAGGAAAGAGGCAAGCATGGAAAGTTTGATAACTTATCGCTAAGACCATTCAACATTGCAAAAGTAAAGGGCAACAACACTTTTATTCTGCGCAACTTGGAAGGACAATATTCTTCATTGCAAGTCAATGGACAATACCTCAAACACTATATTCAGTATTAGATGCTTGCAACCATCTTCATTGTAAATTTCCGTTTTTCTTTAACTTTCATTGCCAAAGTGTGATTTTCTCAATACAGACTCCATAGCCCAAGGAGAAGCACATGGATCTACATGTTCTATATTGCATCTCGCAGGGAGAAGCAGTGTCCAGATGGAGCCGATGTTGTAACTTATTTTTATCCTAGTTGTTTATATTTTTGTTGAAAAAAAATAAAAAATAAAAGAAAAATAAAATAAAAAAGATATAGAAAAAAAAGAAAATAGAATAAATAAATAAAATAAAAATGTCAAAAGAAAATAATAAAAATAGATATAAAAAAATATATATAAAAGAATAAATACAATAAAAAAATCCCTAAATCGCGAGCTAGTTAAAACGTCGCAATGTTTTTATATATTATTATTTTAATCTTTGCATATTTTCCAAAAGGATATTTTTTAATTTGAAAATAAAAGTGGATTTGATTTCAAAACGCTGATGTAATAAATTATTTTACTTCCTAATTAAATAAAAAATAACTATAATCTTATTAGGCTTTCCTTTGCTTTATAATAATAATTAATTTTTTTAATGACAAAGAAGTCATGTTTTGAACCCATTGTTTAATAATTCTTTTGTTTAATGACAAGGAAGTCAAGTTTTGAACCAATTGTTTACATTGTAAAAATATTCTTTACTTTTTTTATATTAGTAATGGTTTTGTTTAATGACAAGGAAGTCAAGTTTTGAACTCCTTTTTTACATTGTAAAAAAACAAAAAGGCTAAGGGAAATCGATTCTTTGAAAATTCAAAAGTAATTATAATAATTTTATTATATAAGGTTTCCAAAGGCCATATTTTTTTCCTATATTTATGATTTACGAACTTCATTTATGATTCTATTAGTTGTATTGCAAAGTTGGTTGCATTCTTATATTTATTCCCACTATGAATGGTCTAGAGGACAAATAAGAATATGTTGATTCTTATAAATTTTTAACACCTAGCTTTATAATAAAATTGTTTCCTTGTATGAGAGGATGGATGGAGCTCTTCAAACCTTCGCGACTGTCAGGGTTTTTCTTTAGTTGTGCATTCTATGCTTCATTTGCATGAATATTTTGCCGATCTCTTTTGTAATGGCGAATTCCAACGATTCGACAAAAAATATAATTTATTTTGTAGGTATGACAATCGATCTTGAAAGTTCTTCTTCGGTATTGTACAATTCCATGTTGAAATTTGTTCTGGTCTTATAGTGGTTCAAGAAATTCTTCCCTTAATGTTCCTGTGGATGAGGAAGCAATCAATTTTGAAAAAAAAATACTGGAGCAAGGTTTGGTTTGAAAGTTTAATAGGTTTTGGCCGTAACTAGCTGATCTGCACAAATGGATCTCTGAAACTTTAAAGCCCCTTTTTCCAGATGAGTTAAATATTTACCCTTTGGCTTGGGTTTTTTTAATTGTGGTTTTTGATAACATAGCTGACAGGAAGGCCATTTGCAAAGCCGGGCCATGGTTTTATGGTAGTTCTGGTCTCTTCATGCAACCCAGACTCCTAATTTTGATCCAATAACGTCATCAATCTCTACAACTCCAGTTTGGGTGAGGCTTCTAAACCTTCCCTTGCAATTTTTGATTCTTACATTGTTTTCCTCTATTGGGAATGTGTTGCAAAAGTTTTATTGCCATTGTCTTGCAATTGCATTTTTTTCAAGACTACTTATGCTCGAATATGTGTGGAGATGGAATTGAACAAGGGTTTTCCCATATATATTAATTTGACGACTACAAACTATGTTTTGGTCTAAAATCTTGACTATGAGAATATTTTTTTCCAGTGCATATCATGTTATGAAACATGGCACATAATTAAAAATTGCCCCGAGAATTTACAAAACAACAAAGATCAGAAAAAAACCCCGAAGACCCAAATGGTGGGAAGGAGCTCAGGGTATTCATTATACGATATTCAAAGAGGATGTGCTTCATGATAAGAAAGAACCAAAATACAAGGAGGAAGCAGATACAACCAAAGAAATTGCATCAATGACAACATAAGGCAAGCAAGAAATACCAAATGCCATTGAGGATTCTCCAGACTCAACAAAAGTGGAAAAGAAACAAACCCTCGTGGAGAACGGATCCCTTCCTGAATCCACAGGTATTCTTGTTGGAAAAAAATCTCCTTGGGTAGATCATGCAGATGAGGAAGAATCTAAATTTCACTTGTCGAAGAATGATATACCAGAAATAGAAGAAAATACGGGTTGGAATCAAGCTGGGAAGAAAGGAAAATACATTTCGCCAAGGTCAACAAGGACTAAAACTAAGTCAAAGAAAAAGTAGTGAATAATGGAATGTAAATGTATCTGGATTGAGAGTTTTTTGGAGAATTTTTAGTTGGAAAGGGTCTGAAATTTTTGTGTCATGGGTAACTCATTTAAGGGTTTGGATTGAGCCTCGTGCTCAATTTCAAACCTTCAGGGAAGATTAGAATATGTAAAGGTTATGACCTAGTAACCTATTTTTTAATAATACAAATTCCTTCCCATTTATTTGAAAAAAATAATTGTTTCCCTACATAAAATTCAAGCTAGCGAGTGTGGTAATTGTTTTTGTACTAAACCAATGGTTTCTATTAATTCTTGAAGAGATTACATTGTGAAGAGCCATTTTCAAAAAATGCTAAGGATTCACTCTGATTAGATTTGTTGGTCATCAAGTACAAACAAGAAGACATTGATAATAACAACACAAAACTATGAGACCACATATCAATGGCCCAAATGGCCCAAAACTGATCAGATACCAAAATACATCCCACTCTCATCATTCTCCATTCTCATTGTTTGGACTATGCAACATGGCCATCGTCACCAAGGCAATGGAAGGCTTCATGGAAATGAGATTCTATGTGCGCCATGCATCCCTCAAAGCTATCCATTCAGTCATAGAGCCTCTTTTTCCCTCTATGGAGGGGGCCTTGTTTATCAAGGGTGTGCCATTCGTTGTGTTGGATGTCATTTAGAAAGCTTATGACATTGTTTCTCTCATTGTTCCTATCATGTGCTAGTTGATATACTATCACTTTCACTTGACGAATTTGGGATTTCAGAGAATCAAATGGGGGTGGTAAATCCACCCATCCAAGGGATACATTATGCGGCTGCTCTAGTTCTCTTACTTCCTTTGGTTGAAAAATTTGGGGCTCAACGACCTACCTCCTATGCCCCTCACCACGTCGAGGTCTACCTCATTGTCTCTGCATTAGTGTGCTGGTCAAAGGCCTTTAACATGCCCAACAAGACTACCCAACAACAATATCTATGCCCACTCTCCCCTCGTGCTCAAACCCTCCCACACTATAAAGAAGAACTCTAAACACTTCACACATGCACTATACCACATATAAGAAACACAATTTTCCCTACAACCACTCTCTAATTCGACTCTGAAATTAACACCCGATATCTAAACTAACCAGAATCGCGAAGGATGAAATGTTAACCCTATATGACTACACCACCGCACACACAAATAGACCCAAAAAGGCGACTCTGTAGAGTTAGACCACCACATTGCCAAGGAGATAGGCTAAACATGAAGGACCTCAACCCACCAGATTTGTCTGCACTTACCCCTGAACGACCAATGAGCCACCAATATTTGCCCCACCATTGGGTCATGTGGATTATATCCTTCCCTCACACATAAGCAACAAGAGAAAAGATGTGGCTACTGCTAGGTGCCCCAACGGAATACACACAATCTCTTCTCTTAGTTCACCAAGACATAAATAGAGCAAACAAACAAAAGACTCTTCAATTCTAACATAGACAAGATGAGCACAATAGCTACCCAACCCAATGCATAGACCAAGGCTCCAAATACTGTTTCAGGGAAGGTCCTCTCACTGAAGAGGAGCCCTTCGCTTTGTGTTTCCAATCTACAAACCACTCCCACTGAGAAGACCGAAACTAGGAGATGCGTTGAGCCTGGATCCCAAATCACATTTTGCAGCACCAATGGAGTCTAGACTTCACCAGAAGACCTCTCCCCATCCATGAACGAGCTCACCCACTGTGCAAGGTGCATGATTGGCCTTCGTGTGACTTTTGAGCATGCAATTCCCCCTACAGACCAAACCCTCATCTCCCAGTGCCAAAAAATGTAGCCTAAGGCCATTGCTACCTTTGTTATAACCCCATTTCGTTTTAGAATGCTCATTTTCAAAGTGCCAAGCTCTGCTTGCTTAATATGTTTCTGCCTCATGCATGCTCGTGGAGGGATTCCAATTTCAATGCCTGTGTCTTAAACTTCGTTACCAACGTTTTCCCCTTGAGTGTGGTATTATTAATTAGTTTCATATTGTTAATTATGTTCTTATTATTAAGAATACTGTAGTGTAAGAATTATTTCTTATTTGATTAGTATAAATTTTCTCAAGGCTTTGTTTCTTTGCTATATGATTAGCTGAAAGAAAAATAAAAATACATTTAGGGTTCATAATAGTAAAGATATTTTAGAAAATTGTATTAAAGAAAACTAGAGTTAATCAAAATTATAAAACTCAACATGTAAAATTTTCAATAGATTAACATTATGTTTACTAGCAAAATATAATATAAAAAATATTAAAATACTAGAGAGTCGCATTATAGAGGATTATCATATGACAAACAAGGGTTAAATAGAAGTTATAAAACTCAACATGTGAAATATTTAATTGATATCATGGTCACTAATAAAAATATGAAAAATATTAAAACACCATAAAGTGTCCTAAAAAAGTTTTAAAATAATCTATAAACGATTTATGTTTATAATGGTTGAGAAATTAACTTATACTACACCAAAGTACATACTATATAAATCATATATCCACACCAATTCCTCATAATTTTGATATAATGATATAATAATTCCTTAAACATCTAAATTTGTCCTCAATAATATTCTACATTTTTTAATCTTGAAGTATTAATTGCATATCATATTTGACAAATTAATTAATATTCAGAAAATGCTTGTAGCAAATAACATTCCCATCCGCCTAACGTTAAGCCTAAATATATCTTAATGCTTCTCTTCACTTGCATAGTCATTCAAACATTTATTCTTAGCTTGACATTCCACTGTAATCAACCATCCAACTATAGTTGGATACATAATGCAATGAATAAACAGAACTGATTAAATTAATCAAATAAATCCCTAAAAACATTAAACAAATAAGAAGCGCAAGGATAAGCTAATTTTTTTTTTTTTTTTTCTATCAATTTAATCATAATAAAACTAAATTCCTTAAACACACATTCAAAAATTCAAGTATGCAATTTGTGCTAATAAACATTCACCAATCAAAACTGATTGTGAAACATTATAGATCAACATTTAACAACTCTAAAATCACCATGTATACATTTCACAATTCCAAACTATTTAGTTGATTAATGTGAACATCTCACATAGAGTATCTTTAGTTTAGTTATTAACATTGTCATAAACTAAGTTTTATGTTTTTTGGCACACGTTTTTATTGTTCTTCTACATTATATCAATGTGTTTATTGTTTATATGTTTATAAGCTTCTATAGCAATAACAAGAGGAAATTATGTTGTTCTCATATAATGAGGGCAAGAAGGTTAGTGATTAGGAGTGCCCAACTGTAATAGGCTACATTAGATGAGGAGATAAATTAGGTTTTCGTTCAACAAAATTTAAATATAAATATTGAAAATTTAAATATAAATGTTGAAAAACATAATGAGGTAGAGGATAAAGGTGTTATTCTACCTTAAACTACACTACAGTACAAGGTGCAAGTTCCACCCAAAAAATTATAGTTACAAAGATTAGAAAAAATAAAATATGATTAAGAAAGTAGATGATGTTGAATTCAATAATAAAAGTTAATATAAACAAGTTTAATATGTAGCATTGTTGCTTAGTACTTGTTTCATGGAAAAAATAATTGATAACGAAAGTATACAAATTTCCCTCATGCCTATGCATAAAGACCTTAAAAATTTTTAAGTACTAAAACTTATGATTTGCCAGGTTTCATTTTGTGAGCAACATTATAATAGTTTAGATCTTCTTCAACTTTGAATTTAGGTTTCTACTTTAGAATATTAAAACAAATTTTCAAAATATTAAAACAAATAAAATTGTTGAAGTTTTTAAGTAGGGAGATTTTTATAGTTGAATTCACAAAGTTAAGATTCTGTAAGTGTTTAGTTAAAATAATAAAATTTATTTTGCATTAAAATCATTTATAACAAAAATTTACACAACAAATGATATCAATTGGCTTTTGTTTGTTGTCTATATTATTAAATAACTAATGCATCTACAAATGCTTATAAGTCTTTACCTTGCATTATTTAACAACTTGACATTTCAAGGCCTTATATGACTCCCACTCAAGTTGCCCATAAAATCAAGCTAGCTATTAAAGGTAGATACACATGTTAGGTACAAATGTTTGAAAGAAAAACATTATATAATATTAAAAAAACACATAATTAATTATGAAAGGACATGTTGATTTAGGGGCATGCCGCATACCAAAGAGTTATAAAGATTTATAATGGAGGGTACATTGTTTTTTCTTATCAATACATTATATTATTTTGAAATATGTTGTTAATAAAGGAATACTTAAGTTTTAGACATTTTATATTTTTATGAAAAACAATAGAAAAATATTTATAAGTATTGAGAGACTTTAAGTTATTAATAAATTAGATAGGCAATAAATGTAAAATTGAGACTATAATATCAATTCCAATTAGAAATCAATTTATGAAAGTAAAAAACAATTTCGATAATTTTTTTCATATATATAATTCAACTCAAATGTTGATCATCTATTTAAAGAAGTTGCATATATATATATATATATATATATAAAATTCAACTCAAATGTTGATCATTTATCTAAAGAAGTTGTATTAATGTAGGAAGAGACTCAAATGCAACAAGAGTTTAGAGGAAGAACTTAGATTGCATTTTCAAAAATATCTTTATATTGATATAGGAAGTGATAGAAAATCACAAATGTGTTTGTTGGATTTTTTTGTAGTTGTTGCAATAGTATTGGAGTCTTAGTAGTAAGGCTTAAAAAAGATTTTGTTAAAAATTTCCCATTATAACTTAGAAATATTTTATTTAATAGTAACATTATATATATATATATATATATATATATAGATATATATAGTAGATTATATATGTTAATATTATATATAAAAATGAATTTATATATAAAGTAATTTTATATTTAAAATATCATTCATATATATATATAACCACAAAAAAAATCATAAAATAAAATGTGATTGTTAAATTTTTTCCAAAAACTTGAGTAAACTTTGTAAATTATTTTTAAAAGTTATACTTTCATAAATATTGAGATTTGAAATGTGTACTTTTTTCATACATCTTGAGATTTGATGTGTGTACTATTATTATGACACTTGGTGACATATAGATTTTTTTTTAAATAATTTTTATTTCTCACCAATTCTATTTATAACCCCATTGAATTAGTCATTCCATTTATATAAGCCAATAAGAAAATAGAAATTCAATTTTTAATTTTTTTTTTTTTTCAAAACATTCAGTTTAATAGTTATTTTTTTCAAAAATTTAATAGACTTTAAAAATCTTTTTAAAAATTTCAGAACTAATTGAAAATCAAAGCATTTTGACTATAAAATAATTACAATATAACTTGCCATAGGCCCATATCAATTTGAGTGGGCCTAGTAGGTAAGACCATATGTTTCCTCCTAAGAGGCCATAGGTTCAAAACGAGAGAAAGTAGAGTATGTATACATTCACAGATATCGCTGTGAAATCACTGTGTGGAGGTGGGTCCCTTGTCCCACAAACAAAAAAATCTCATACATCAATGTAGTGTCTCACTTGACCATGACCTTAAAATTAGATAATAATAATAAAAAAAATAAAATTAAAATAACATCTTCACAATACATTTCTTAATTAACCTAATAATAACTCTACCCTCCACCAAAAAAATATTATAAGATATTTTATATTAATATTTATCGAATAAAAACCAAAAATAAAGAATAATAAGTGGCTACCTCATGGGGACGTTTGGCATTATTAAAATTTCATAATTCGCAAATCCAATCTCTCGAGAAAAACAACGATCCGTATCAATACCAAAGTTAGGATCCCACTGTTATTTGTTCCAATAGCAATCTTAAACCAAAAAAAATTCTCAAATGCCAATAGAAATTATTATTCCATGAATTTTACCGAACCATCGGCTATTCTTCTTTGAGTTATTTCTGTTAGTTTTCCTAGCAAATTTTGGTCAAACCATAATGCTAATGTAAAACATAATGCTCATGGGAAATGTTACAAAGGTTCATTGTAAAAGCGTTGTCCGATTAGAAAGCTTAAACCATAAAAAATTCCCAAAAGGCAATATAAATTATTATTGCAGACACCTTTTCTAACTGATGCGTATTTCTTATCCTGCTTATTTTACTTAGTTTTCCTAGCCAATTTTGGTCAAACCATAATGCTTATAGGGAATTTTACACTGTAGAACTCTTCAACCATAAAAAAAATCTTAAATGGCAATATAAATTTAAAAAAAAATGAAGGGTGAGTCTTTCTAGAAGAAGTTGTATTATTCACAATTACAACATATTTATGGAAGTGAGATTAAATTTGCAATATACATATATTTACAAAAGCTTTTCATAGGCTTTTCCTAACCCATAATTATTTTGTTTTTAAATTAATTTTTTTAATTTTTCCTACAAATTTTGGTGAAACCATAATACTAATGTAAAACATGATGTGAATTGATAATTTTACAAAAGTTCACTGTAAAAGCCTTGTCCGCATAAAAATCTTTCACCATAAAAATGTCCCCATAAAAATCTTACACCATAAAAATTTCCAAACGGCAATATAAATTATCAGTCGCTGTTTCTTCTCCAAATTATTTCCATTAATTGTCTCAACCAAATTTAGTCAAACTATAATTTTAACATAAAACTCATGGACAATTTTACGAAGGTTTTTGGGAATAAATGAAATGAGATTTTAAAGTTTACGAAATAAAAATAGTCTATGAGATTATTAATTTCTTGTTTTTTGTTTTTTTTGTAATTCAGTCCTTTTTCCATTCAAATTCATGATGACCTGACCCAAACTTCCAACAACCCCCTCATAAAAAAGATAATGCCAAGATACTGACGCTAGCATCACATTCCAAAATGAAATGTTTTTCCGATTCCACCGCACTAACTAAATTGTAATGAGAATCGTTTGACATTGCGCAGAAAATCATACCACCTGACTCTCGAGAGATTCCAAAATGCATCGTCACATTCCAAAATGAAATGTTTTCCCAATTCCACTGCACTACCTAAATTGTAATAAATTGCGCAGAAAATCATACCACCTGACTCTCGAGAAACCACCGCCCTCCCTGAGCAGCAAGCTGGTCTGCACTAACATGATAAACGACGAGCCTTTCACACGCATTTGCTCTTTAATCACATGGATCGCTGGCATTCTGCCACGTGGTAAACGTTGATCATGGATTGACACACCCAAGAAGAAGAGGATAAGAAGTCTCTGCCATACTAATCCCGAAGTCTAACTACCCACAGGAATTGCACGGAAAGTTATGGAAATTCAGGTTATACTTAGAGAAAATCGGGCAAGGATTTTTGTAAACCCAAGTTATAATTGTTAAAATGTGTCTTTTAAGTTTTTGATGGTGCTGAATCCATTTCCACCATCAAAAACAAGATTCAAACACTGACTCTACAAGATTTTTTGAAATTTTTTTATCCAGATTCTGATCACTTTTCGCTGTCCGGACAATTCCTCAACCTTGGACTCCATTACAAATTCCTCTACCTCAGACTCTACTACAAAATTTTGTATGAATTTTGCGGAGCTGCGTGGTTGTCTAGTCTATCCTTTTCTCGGGCCTGGATCCATACCTTGGACTCCATTACAAATTCCTCTACCTCAGACTCTACTACAAAATTTTGTATGAATTTTGCGGAGCTGCGTGGTTGTCTAGTCTATCCTTTTCTCGGGCCTGGATCCATTCTTTTTTCAGTAACAAAATTTTGTATGAATTTTGCGGAGCTGCGTGGTTGTCTAGTCTATCCTTTTCTCGGGCCTGGATCCATTCTTTTTTCAGTAAAATAAACCCCTGGAAGAAAGCTCGAATATATCAATATCTATTGCATCTTGATGGACCCTTTTTCCGTGTTATTCGCATATCGAACCTGGGTGGGGAGTTTGATAATGAACACTTCAAACCACCCGAGATAAATAATCGCACCCACACCTGCGTGGACCAACTCTTAGAAATATATAATCTTGCTCAGGACCAACTCTTAGAAATATATAATCTTGCTCAAGATTCTTCTTCTCTCCAATGAAGAAATCGCGTCTGGACCAGTGCTTAGAGGTATATAGTCTTGCCCACGATTGGCCGTGTCTTCCAAATTCTATTGTTTCGACAGTATGGAGGAGGAAAGAAGAAGTAGACAGAACAAGGGATTTTATTCTATGAATTTTTGTATATTTTTCAGTACGATCGTCTGTCATTCAGAAACGCGGAAGGTACTACCCATGCAACGGTCGTCAGAGCCAAAAAAATAAAAGGCCAAACCGCCTACAAGAAATGGTCAGACAACCAGAGTGTTCGTGGCTCGAGTCTTCTGCTGGTAGCGCCCATGAGAATCAATGGCGATGTCGTATTGATATGAAGCGCAAATGGATCTGTACGGAGATCTACGTGTCAAATTTGAGTAGGACAAAATTTATGGGCTCGGATTCGATACAGGGAACAATGTTTGCAAATCAAAAGCCCATAGAGAGAATGACTTCGGCGTAATTACTTGATCATGCTAAGTTTTTCGTAGGTGCGCTTTACAATTATTTTGCCAGTGTTGGTTTTGGTTGAAGAAGTTCTAAATTTTTTTTAAAATAGTCTCAGGGGAAAGAGAAAACCATTAAGGAATATGTTCTTTCTTATGATCGTTGGAAAAGATTTTCCTTTTCCAACATAGACACTATGGTTCGTTTGAAAGAGATTCATTTTGCATAGGCCAGAGGGTTCGATTGTTAAAACACGAATCTTCTTTCATACGGCACCAGGATCAATTCCTATTGGGAGTCAATCACCAACGCCGTGGGTTCAGTGTATGTTTCCTTTTTTTCAAAATTTAACCTTAGAAAAAATTGACTTTGTTTACCTATGCTACAAATTCGTTTCGTTTGGATGACAGATTTCATGCTGGAATTTGGCAATTTTTTTCTTCAAAAATCAGAATGTTGTGGAGTGTTTGAATAGTTTTTTTGATGTGGAAATGAATTTAGGGCTATCAAGAACTTTTAAGGCACTCAAAATCAAAATCGTAAAATTTGACGATTGTAACCCATATTTTAAAAAAATTCTGCCAATTTTTCTATTATTTTCTATCATAATTTGTGGGTTTTTTAAACTAAGCTGAAAAGATTGGGCTACACACTTCTTACAAATACCAAAATATGTTATTTTTTAAAAGCATACCAATTTCCCATGCTTTAATATTTATTTTACTAGTGGTTGGGTTATTTTTTTTATTTTTTAAGTTTGAAACATTGGTTGCTGCTAATTAAGTAAAAATATTTTATTCTGCAAGATGAATCTCATTAATTTAAATGAAAATTTCTTATTATTTTACAGTGTATCGTATCATTGATTTTTCAATTTAATTAAAAAAAGATATTTTTTTATTAAATATTTTGATTTGTTACTAATAATAGTCTTTCAACAAATCCATGAAGATATCTTCATATACATCAATGAAAAAGATGACATAGCTATCTTCCTGAGTGAAAATGAGAATGCTTCATCTTTTTTTTTTCTTTTTTCTTGTGGATGAACTCTCAAATATGTCCTAGAAAGATTATGAGACATTTAAGAATACTTGATTAGTATTACTAACATAGATCTTTCTTCTCTTTGGATTTAGGAAGTTTAGAGAGATCAAATATCTCTATGCAAATATTTTTTTGAGAGTAAAAATCTAGAAAAAGTTTACACTTGGAAAGATTTAATATAGTTACATTCATATTTTCTTGGGATTTTTCATCTGACATATTTTATAATTTTATTTTTAAATATGATATGCATGACATTGATTACATATAGATGTAGATAAAGAGATTATTGAAATAACATTTAGAAAGATAATTTATTATAAATATAAAGTTTTTATATGTTTCTCAATTAAATATAAATATGAAGTTATGAAATGTCATGGTTATGCATATGAATCATTTATATATTTATATATATATATATATATGCCTATTTGTGATTATTATTTCTATATTTTATTTATGGATATCAACTTTGATGCTTATTAGCCTTTCCTAATGCCCAACTTAATTATTTGTTTCCAAATCACAATTATAAGCAAACTCAAATTTCCAATATCAATAAAACCAATTTAAAAATCACTTTTATTAATTGTAATACAAATTGGTTTAATCCTTATACACTTTCGCATAGTCGGGGTCAAGAGGTTCTCACAAGTCACAATTTACAAATTTATCGAATCACCCACTAGGTCATGCCAACTAATTAAGTCTTCGAAATAAAAATGGCTTGAAAGCTAATCGAGGGATTATTTATTCAGTTGAAAAAAGCGTCTTCAAAACAAAAAGGGCCTGGATCAAGCTGACCTGGACTAATTCGAAAATAGCTCAAATCGACTTAGAGTTGGGCCGACTATTTCAGCGTTAACGTCCACGAGAGTAAAAATAGTCTATGGGACTACTAGCCTCTCTGTTTTTTGCCTTTTGCAATTCAATCATTTTCTTATTCAAATTGATGATGAGATGAGCCAACCTTTTCACAGTCCCCTTGTTGAGTGTGGTTTTTTACCTATTTTTTGCACATTCTTTCCCCAGTTTTGACCTTTCTGTCCTCCTGGCCTATGACTTTACATGATCAAATTCCTTGTTTTCTTACTTTTTTAACCTATTCTACTGTCATGTTACTTTGTTGTATTTTACCGAATAATATGAGGTTTTATTCCTTTTTGTGGTTAACTGAGAGAGTATTGAAGAAGTAATTTGGGAATCTCTTCTTTTCAGGTGATGGCTTGCAAGAACAAAGCTATGAAGAAGACATACAACATAGATTAACTGCGGAAAAGGGTATAACAGTTCGCTATTACACCCTGGACGCTGTTACAGGTCGTCGTTACACATTGGATGTTGTTACAGGTTGTTGTTACACATTAGATGCTGTTACATGATGTTGTTACACCACGCGCTGATACAAGAATCCGTCGTCACATCAAAAGTGCTGTCACTAGTGATGTCGCATCATCCTGAACCGCCATTCACTCGATGTTGTTGCGCCAAAGCTGGAAAATGTGGGTACTATTCCACATAACAACTGTCGATAGTAGGGATTGTTTATTTTTGAAGCAACAAGGCTCAAGCAGTTGCAATCATAACTGATGTATATTTGTATTTAGCAATAGGTTGTAACTACTTTTATTTTTTATCAGCATGAGAATCGTGAGATTCTCATGACTGATCTGTTTCTAATTTCGGGTTGTAATAACTATAAAAGAACTTGATTTTTCATGTACAAGGACATAACATATAGAAGAGTACTGTTACTCTGCTTCTGTAATTCTGAGTTTATTTTTAATATCAATTAGCACGATGATGCTGTTACTATTCTTCAGCTGATTCGTTAATCACTTTTGTGTTATTCCTGCGCCCTACTGAGGAGGAAGGGCCCTCCTCTTTGGCAGGGATTGCAGTGATATAGGTAGTGTACATTCTAGTTTAGTTAATTGATTTATATTTTTTCGCTGTTGTTGTACAAATTGTGGATTACATTTACTGTTGTTTCCATTTATATTATGTTGTTACACTGAGTTAATCAACATAATGGTAGTAACTAATTAGAGTACATATTAGTTCCTGTGTGGCGCGCCTTTACTTTGATAGCTGCGAGTTGTGATTTAATTTTGTAGAGTGGTTTTATGTCTACATGCATGGTTTGATTAAGAAATTTAGATCAACAACATCTTTTACAGTTTTCTGCATTTTCTTATTCTTGGCTGGAGTGTATCAGCATAGACAGTGCGAACTCCATTGAAACAAAAAGACCTACCCTGGGTTGACAATTAAATTTTGCAGTCTCAGTCAATTAAGATTGATTAAAAAAACACTACATTTTGGCGCCGTTGCCGGGGATGGCAGTTGATGATACAGTCAGCCAAGTTGTTTGTTTGATATAGAGTGTTCCTAGTCCACAGTTGCTGGGTGGTAAGACGAGAGGTAAGAACCTGCACATTGCTCTAACATACCTGGGTAGGCTCACCATTGTGATTACTAGGACACTTAGGACATTTTGATGTTTTGTTAGCGAGTCTTCAGCTCTTCAGTCGTTGGGCGGTAAGAGGAGAGGTAAGAACTTACACATCGCTCTAACATACTTGGGCGGGCTCAGCACTGTCGAAGACTGAGACACTTAGGGTGTGATTTAATACACATAGTGTCCATGTGTGCACTTGTAGGAATTACAAAAATACTGAAATCATCCCCACTCTAATAAGTCACAGGAACGATAGGTCGTAAAAAGGAAAGGAAGGGTGAAGATTTAGGAAGGAAGACATTTATCCAGGAACTAATATCCAAGACGGAAAAAGAACAGTCCAGCTCTTAAAGGAATGCAAGGAAAACAGGGCCGCAGAAATCTGTGACTCCCATAGCGAAAGTAGAAACTTCTAATTCCTCCATCTCGGGACCGTATCATTCTAAAGCTAGCACCTATACCCCCAAGACCAAGGATTCAATTCATGAGAAATAAGGGGAAGCTAGTAGTCAAAATTTGAGGATCGAGGGGCAAGGGGAAACTGAGGGGGAACATTGGACACCTGAGACAGAAAATCACCTGTTGGTTTATCAATATCCAGATATAGGTAGTGCAGTGAAACAACCAGCCCCAGGGGTATCTGAGGCACTAATCACATCTACAAGGCCATCACAAAAACAGTTTGAAGGACATCTGCTACAACAAGGGTTGGAAGAATTAGTCATGGGGGACAACAATGATAATAATGCTAAAACATATGCCACTATCACCACCTTTGAGTTCCCAATTGGGAATATCAGAGGTGAAGCTCCTATGAAAAATATTCCTCTATCATCCTTACCATCCTTTCAGGGGATGACTGTGGAAGATCCAGACACCTTTCTATTTGAATTTGATGTCTTATGTAGAAGTTATGATTATACCGTAGATGCTCAGAAATTAAAGCTATTTCCTGCTACTTTAAAAGGGGCAACCTTGAGATGGTTCATGGGATTGGGCTCCGCTTCTATTTCAACATGGAATGATATGAAGGAGACATTCTTATCAAAGTACCAAGACTATTGCAGGCCCAAGGACTTAAGAGAAGAAATATTTAGAATGACACAAAAGGAGGATGAAAGCCTAGAAGATTATGTGGAACGGTTCCACTATAATCTGTAGAGGTCTAAACACAGCGATTTAGACCAAGAAATCTTGAAGACTATATTCATCAGAGGAATGAGGGATGACTGCCTTGACACCCTGAATCTATTGGGAAAATGGGATATATCGCAAGATCCATTTGTTGAAATTGTAAAGCTCTGCCTAAGATGCTCTCGAGGATCGTCCAAAGGAAGGAGTACAATTTAGGATGCCTCTGTTTGCATACAAAAATTTGCAAGCGGAGGAGTAACCATAGCGAAGATCGGTAATTTGTTCGAAAATTTCAAGACCGATATCCTCAGTACTCTCTCAACGCAGATCAAGAAGACACAAGTAGAAGTTGACACACCCCTGGCTGTGTTATGTTCGACTTGTCGGAAGAAACATCCTTTCAGGGAATGTGAATTGAACAACATTAGCCTGTGTAATATCTGCGAGCTAGAGCATTCGACAGGGCAATGTCCAGAGCTTCCTAGACTAAAGGCAGTACTCAGAGAATCAAGCGAGGAGGTGCAATCCTCTTATTTCATCACGCCAAGGAGGTCGTGGCAACGTGACCTCCAGGTATGTCTCAAGAATTTTTCTCTTTCAATTCATGGAACAATGCATATAATAACCAACAATATCCATGGAAATATTCTACCCCTCCTTCAGCACAGTTTCCTTCACCCTGGAACCAATGGTCTCCATCTCCTCCTATTCAATATCCTCAATCCCAACCGTATCCTTGGAACTAGAATTGGAGAGGAAATGCCTAGAATTCAGCTCTGCTTGGACTACCCATGCAAAAACAACTGCAGTTGCCTCCTTTCCAAGCTCCTGCTCCTCCACCACCTGTGCGACCCCAACTACCTGTGTAACCTAACCCAAACCCAAACAGTAAAGCAACTCAGAGTATAAAGGCTCCAACTACCTTCCAGACCGACCTTATTACACCCGTAGGACTTAATGAAATACAATTGCTATCAGACAAGGTAATTAACCCAAGTCACTCCCCTATCATTACAAAGGAGGACTGTGAAGAATCCAGAGGAGATGCCAGAGGCTCTGAGGCAGCTACTGTGCCTACAACAACTAATATAGAGGAAGCTGTTACATCTGTAACAACCGACCCGCGAAGAACTGTTACTGCTGTAACAACAAATTTGGGGAAGGCTGATACACATGTAACAACAAATTCAATTGTTGTACCGCAGGACCCCCCGTATCTTTAGAGATTGGCTGAACCTAGGATGACTTCACAGCCCGAATATGATTTTCTTAGGGAGTTGCAAAATTTGCATGTACGAATTCCTCTGCTGCAATCCCTTAAATAAGTACCCATATATGCTAAGACAGTGAGAGATTTGTGCATCAAGAAACCTGGAAGGAAACCTAAAGACCCTGCCACCATACATGTGATGGGGAATTTATTTGAATTGATGTCTGCTCAGCCTCTCCTAACTAAGTACAATGATCCAGGAAATCCTATGGTCACTTTCTACATTAATGATCAACCCATATCCAACACATTGGTCGATATCGGGGCTGCTATTAATGTAATGACAAAGGACCTCTTTATCGCTCTCGAGCTACAGGGACTCAGACATACTCCTATTGTGCTTGAATTAGTAGACAGGTCCCATGTTAAACCTGAGGGGATGCTAGAGGATATAGTGATTACAATAGATTCCTGGAGGTATCCGGCTGATTTTCTTATCTTACAGCCCAAATCCAATTTGGGGGGGCACCCTTTGATCCTAGGGAGACCTTGGCTAGCCACTGCAGATGCATTTATAGGCTGCAGGACGGGATCTATGGTGATATCGGATGGCCATGCAACACAAAACCTTAATCTTTATCCCCTAAAACAAAATATGGATGTGTACAACCCTTGGTGGGATGAGTTTGAGCATGAGTTAGATCTTTCCCTACCACTCCTCACTCTGGGGAAAGCTTAGTATTTCAAAAATAAGACAGAAGATGATGTCATTAATGGTTTTATTAGTAAATCACTTTCTATTGCTTCTATTAAAAATGAAAATGAGGAAGAAGAGGTGGAAGATATAGATTTTGAACAAATGAGAACCGCTCCGAATATTGATAGCAGTCCAATTGAGATCGAATCTGGAAAATTTTTGAATGTTAATCCCAACCTGACTGCTGAACAAAACCAACGGCTATTACAACTATTACAGAAGTATAAAAAGGCATTTGCATGGGATTATACAGATATGAAAGGGATCCACCCTAACCTATGCACTCACCGTATTTATTTGAAGGATGGCTGCAAACTAGTCAAATAGCCACAATGTCGCATGAACCCTACACTAAAGGAGGTGGTGAAGGAAGCACTGCAAAAACTCCTGAGTGCTAATTATATTTATCCAATATCTGATAGTGAGTGGGTGTCACTGCTTGTCATCGTTCCTAAAAAGAATGGAAAGTGGAGAGTAGGTGTTGATTACAGAGAACTCAATAAGGCCACTCAAAAGGACCATTTTCCCTTACCATTTATAGATCAGGTCCTCGATACTCTCTCTGGAAAGAAATTCTTTTCATTTTTGGACGAATTTAGTGGCTACAATCAGATACAGATTACCCCGGAAGACCAGGATAAAACGACCTTTACTTGTCCTTGGGGAACCTACGCATACAAAGTACTTCCTTTTGGGCTCTGTAATGCGCCAACAACCTTTCAAAGGGAAATACTAGGAATTTTTTCTAACTTGTTGAATGAATGCCTAGAAATATTCATGGACGATATCACACCTTATGGAGATGCTTTTGAAACAACATTAGTCAATCTGGAAAAAATGCTGGAATGGTGTGTACAAACTAATGTTGCTTTGAGCACATGATGATGACTGAATGGATTGTGCTTGGACACTACATTTTTGTTGACTGAATCAAGGTAGACCCTGCAAAAATAGAGGTAATTCTAAAAATTCCAACCCCCAAAATGAAAAAAGAGGTACGTAGTTTCTTGGGGCATGCAGGGTATTATAGGAGATTTATAGATTTTTTTTTCAAAAATTGCATCGCCATTTTTTTCCTTTCTCATGAAGGATGTTGATTTCTTGTGGACAAGGAAGTGTGAGCAGGCCTTCTTAAAGCTGAAATTCTATGTATCAACAACTCCGATCTTGCAAGGACCTAATTGGGAACTGTCGTTTCACATAGCTACGGATGCATCGAATATTGCTATAGGTGTTGTTTTGGGCCAACTGGAGGATAAGAAACCTTATGCTATTTACTACATAAGCAAAAATCTAACCCCGGCTGAGCTCAACTACACAGTGACTGAGAAGGAGTTCTTAGCAATCGTGCATGCCATCAATAAATTCTGACATTACATCACTGGGTATCAAGTATTTGTACACACTGACCATTCTGCCATTCGTTTTTTAATGAATAAGCCAATTACCAATGGTAGGATTACACGCTGGTTATTGTTGTTACAAGAATTTGATATCACTATTGTAGATAAGCCTGGAAAAGACAATGTAGTAGCTGACTTTATTTCTAGGCTAACTATTGATGACAGTTTCACTCCCACTGAGGATTCTTTCCCTGATGAATATATTTTTTCTATTTCTACTTACTCACCTTGGTATGCAGATATAGCCAATTATCTTGCTACAGGGAAGTTTCCATAATATTTGTCCTCCAAGGAGAAAAGAAAAATCATACAACAAAGTGCTACATATACCTGGATAGATGGGAACCTCTACCACACTGGACCATATTTCCAGATCAGACGTTGTGTTAGAGAAGATGAGGTCTTTGATATCCTTAAAGCATGTCATGAGGAACCTTGTGGAGGGCACTTCACAGACAAACGAATAGGATACAAAGTCCTTTCAACATGGTATTATTGGCCAACAATATTTCAGGATGCCAAGAAGTTCGTGAAAGGATGTGATAGTTCTCAAAGGATGGGCCAACCACTGTAATCAGATGAGATGCCGTTACAACCCCAAATTGTCTTAAAACCTTTTAAGAAGTGGGCTCTAGATTTTGTGGGTCCAATTAATCCTTCATCTAGACAAACATCCTACATCTTGGTCTGCATTGACTATGTCACAAAATGGGTTGAGGCGAAGGCACTAACCAGAGCCACAGAGCAAGCTGTCTCATACTTTTTGTTTGAAGACATCTTTGTTTGGTTTGGCAGGGGATAGTCACAGATGGAGGGCCCTAGTTCACATCTCATAAGATCCAGGAGTTGGTCGAGAAATATAAAATCCATCACAGAATCACAACACCTTATCATCCACAAGCAAATGGCCAAGTAGAAAGCACTAACAAAGTCATTGAGGGGATCCTTACTAAGACTGTGGCCAGTCATCAAAGAAATTGGGCTGACAAACTTCCAGAAGTGTTATGGGCATACAGGACTACATGGAGGAATACCACTGGATTCTCACCATATGAACTTGTGTATGGCAAGAACCATTTATTCTCCATTGAATTTGAAATCAAGACACTAAGGAGAACATTGCAGGTCAATTTGGATTTGGCTACAGCACAAAGGCAGAGATTGAACCAACTCAATGAATTGGAGAAGAAACAGTTGGCTACTATCTAGCAAACAGATATTATCCAGCAAGAGAGAGCTAAGTGGCATGACATATTTATAAAGAAGAAGAAGTTCTAGAAAGGAGATTGGGCTCTCTTATATGACTCAAGGTTTAAAGACTTCAAGGGTAAGCTCTGCACTAGATGGCTAGGTCCTTATGAGGTAGATGCAACCTTTGACAATGGGACTGTAAATTTGGTGACCATTAACAATGCGAGGACACCATTACTTGCAAATGGGCACTGTCTTCGGTTATATCACAAACCTACCTTAAGGGATTCATTTGTCAACATTGTCACAAATTCAGATCTACAGATTACGGGAATAGGGGAAAGCCCCCCATGTGCTGCAAAAAATTTAATTTTTCCAATAAGTGTAATAGCTGAAAATCAACTTCGATTGGCAGCTGTTACACCTTCAAACTGTAAATAAATAAATAAAATAATAATAATCTGGCTGTGAAAACCTTTCCCAGACGCAGATAGACACTTTTGTAGCAGTTGAAAACCACCTGGTGGTGGCTGTTACACACTCTGTAACAACATTTGCTATTTCCAAGCATATCTTATGGTAAATGTTGTTACATGATATTTTCTTCTTTGCCTTTTTGTAGAAATTAAAATAATATATATCAATCATCTTGGCTGTTACACCTGTAACAGTCGACGACTTTTCAGGAATAAACGAGATAATTTATTGTAATAAGTAGCAGAACATCACCATGATCCTCGTCATCAGAATTAAGTTCGCGTGTCTCACTGCTAAAGCTTGGTTCGCGCGTCGAGCCGCTTATTACTTCGACCCACATCACCTAGGTATGTCATTAAGAGGTAATATTGATTTTATTTTTTTTTGTAATTATGGCAACTTAACATGACTCTTGACGGCCAAGGACGACAATCATATTTAAGCCGGGGGGGGGGGGGGGGGGGGTGTGGTAGGAACGAATCACATTGCAACATGACCGTCACATGATTTGTGATTATTCGAAAAATCCTATAATTAAGGCATGATGACCTAGTAGTTATTGTTACTTAATGCTAATCATACCAAAAAGGGTAAGTGTACCATCAACGAGACCTCCCCATGACTCACCATTAAGGAAAAATTCATTATGCAGTATGAACCATGCGTGCCAAATCCCAATTCGAAATCTTCACTTGCGCCACCCTGCCACCCTACCATTTACCCCTGTTGGAAGCACTGAATCCCCATTCAGAGTGCTTGGAGAAGAGGAAGATAGCAGTGCAGGCTGAAACAACTAGATTGTGTGTCGACTACCCTGGAGCACTTAAAGGGAAGGAGAAGTAGGTGGAACAACATTGAATTTCATAAGAAATGGGAGGAGCAACAATACAACACGAGCTAGGGTCCACAGAAGCCTTGGAGGATTGCTCAGAAGCATGCCAGATTTTCAAGGATGCAGGCTGGTTCAAATTCTTCTGGAGGTTGGAAGGATCAGACGGTGGTGTTTCCATGGAATTTGCAAAGAATCTGGAGAGAAACTAGACAAAGGTCAAAGGGTTGAAGTTGGAAGTCACGGAAGAGGTGATTGCTAGAGTAATAGGATTGCCAGCGGAAGGGAAGATATGGTTCAACAAGGAAGGTCAATGACCCCTCACTGAAAGGGGATTTCCTCCAAGAAGAAGAGTCGTTGGTAAAGAAAGGAAGGGAAATTGATAGACTATCACTCCCCCAACCATGGGAGGATGTTTCCCTTTATCTCATTAAGTACATTACTTGCAAGGGGAGGGAAACAATTGTGTTTAATTATCATTTTCCATTGTTGAACCACCTCCGACATCAGCAGTTGATCAACCTTCCTTATTTCTTACTGGGAAACATTAGGCACATGGCCACGATTGTGAAAACAACTGCGCATCCAGAAACATGTGTCACCAACCATGGCCTTATCAAACTCATTGTGTTGGACGCTTTGAGCCGACAGGGCAAGAATTGGGAAGAATTCATGCGAAAAGGCCCAGGACCACCTGCAGAAGGAAAGTCGAGATGTCTGAGGAAGCTCCAGAGGTGACAAAGGAGCAACCCTAGCCCTCGACAGTAAGGGTTAGCAAGAGGCCAATTGATAAACCAATTGGTGACAGGAGGCCGAAGTAGAGGATAAGGGTTAGCAGGCACCCAGAGTCCCCATCCATGTCAAGAAAGAACAAAGAAGCAACAGAGCAGAAGGACGAGGAGCAAGCTCAGCCAGAGGAACCTTCTTCACCTAGTAAGAGCGAAACCCAATCCTTGCTGTCAAAAATTGAAATTCTAGAGAAAGAAATTAGAGAATTGAGGGAACAACTAGCAGAAGGAAAGGTAGAGCCAAGAGCCCCAGGGCTAGATACTTTGGTAGAGGACGTAGACAGGGCCAGAAGGGGAGATGTCCTGGGCACTGTGTGCGTAGCCTGTGCTAAGAAGTTGGTGGCAACAGGATTTAAAGTCTATGCAACAGACACTACCTTGAGGGAGACTCAAACTGAAATCTGGGAAGCTGTTACACAATAACCCGTCAAGGATGTTGCTGTTACACAAGAACCAACAACCGAGATGGTACAATCCACAGGAAGTGATCGGGTAATGGATACACAAGAGCCCTTGGCTGATACTGTTGTTTCAGCAGAACCAGCAGTGGAGGAGGAAGTCAGCCAAGGGAAGGAAGGGAAAGATAACATCCATAAGCTTATGGTCAACACTGCTACTACACAATAATCAACAATGAAAATGGAAGCTAACAAGGAAGATAAAGAAATTATGACAAAATCCACTGACGAAGCTGCTGTTACACAAGAACTAGCAACCGAGGTGGAACAATTTCGCCCTCAGGAGGCTGCTACACCCTCAATTGATAGTGCATGCGGAAGAACACTAGGTCCTGATGAAGGATGGTGTTCTGAGAGATTGTTGTTGTTGCCAGAGCTGCAAAAGTGGAAGCAGATGGCACTCTCTCCACAGGAGGCACAAAGAAGTTATAAAGAGGAAGGATGAATAGCTGTATCAGCTAAATCGACAGGTCTTGGACCTGATGAATGATAAGACCAAACTCTGTGATCTTGCTCTAAACCTGCTAGCATGCAGGCGACCATCCCAATTATACCTAATGTTCCTTTGGGAACATTATTACTTATTTCATTTAAAGGCAATTTTTGAGAACAGGTCCTATATGGGTTCTTCAACCCGTACCATTTTGGATCTTTTTTGCTCCTGTGACTTCGATGACCAAAGCTTGCTGTGCGAGCTATTCTTGCACAATATCATATGTGAATATGTTAGCACGAAGATGGTGGCGAGTGTCCTCTCCTATATGGGGGACTTGCAGTTGCGAGCCTTCCTTTCATTAATGAGGAATCAGATTGAGTGGCACCTGGCCAAGAAAATAATAGAAGCCAATGAGGAAAGAACATCATTGTGGGTCAGGGCTGAACCAACAATAACTTATGAAATCCGGCGAGAGTTTAAACTATTCCTGAGCACTCCAAAAATCAGAGAACAATCAGCCACCTACAGAAAAAGAATCGTGAGGATCTGCCTCAACCTGTATACAAATATGAAAAGCCAAGTGCTAGCTGGATGTCTCAAGCGCACTAAGGCCTGTAGCATGGAGTTATAGGAAGGGGACCCCTTTGAGTACAGGAACTTCATGGTTGCTGTTACACGGGTGCCAGAATATGCTCGGATTGTGCAGACACTGGGGGCGTTCTGGATTGGCCTCAGGTTCAAATTTCCTTTGATATGGTTGCCATTGGATGAGTATCAGCCCGATTACCATTTATGTGACTACGAAGAGGAATCTTGGCCACGTTAGTTGATGGCCATTCAAGGATTCAGAGCTCCGGGCGACGATACTGCTGGTGCCTACAATTTCACAGACTTGCATCGGGGGTATAGTAGAAGGAACTGAGATTCTGCATGGGGACATGCAGTTGCTTCAGTTGGGGGGAGATGTTGGGTGTGGTTTTTTACCTATTTTCTGCACATTCTTTCCCCAGTTTTGACCTTTCTGTCCTCTAGGCCTATGACTTTACATGATCAAATTCCCTGTTTTCTTACCTTTTTAACCTATTCTACTGTCATGTTACTTTGTTGTATTTTACCGAATAATACGAGGCTTTATTCCTTTTTGTGGCTAACTAGGAGAGTATTGAAGAAGTATTTTGGGAAGCTCTTCTTTTCAGGTGATGGCTCACGAGAACAAAGCTATGAAGCAGACAGGCAGCGCGGATTAACTGCAGAAAAGGGTAGAACGGTTTGTTGTTACACCCTGGATGTTGTTACAGGTTGTTGTTACACATTGGATGCTGTTACAAGTTGTTGTTACACATTGGATGTTGTTACAGGATGCTGTTACACCACGCGCTGATACAAGAATCCACTGTCACACCAAAAGTGTTGTCACTAGTGATGCCGCGTCATCCCGAACCGCCATTCACTCGATGCTGTTGTGCCGAAGTTGGAAAATGTGGGTACTATTCCACATAACAGCTGTCGGTAGTAGGGATTGTTTATTTTTGAAGCAACAAGGCTCAAGCAGTTGCAATCATAACTGATGTATATTTGTATTTAGAAATAGGTTGTAACTATTATTTTTTATCAGCATGAGAATTGTGAGATTCTCATCGCTGATCTGTTTCTAATTTCGAGTTGTAATAACTATAAAAGAACTCGATTTTTCATGTACAAGGACACAACATATAGAAGAGTACTGTTACTCTGCTTCTGTAATTCTGAGTTTATTTTTAATATCAATCAGCATGGTGATGTTGTTACTGTTCTTCAGCTGATTCGTTAATCACTTTTGTGTTATTCCTGTGCCCTGCTGAGGAGGAAGGGCCCTCCTCTTTGGCAGGGATTGCAGTGATATATGTAGTGTACATTCTAGTTTAGTTAATTGATTTATAGTTTTTCGTTGTTGCTGTAAAAATCATGGATTACATTCGCTGTTGTTTCCATTTATATTATGCTGTTACATTGAGTTAATCAACAGAATGGTAGTAACCAGCTGGAGTAGATATTAGTTCCTGTGTGGCGCACCTTTACTTTGATAGCTGCGAGTTGTGATTTAATTATGTAGAGTGTTTTTATGTCTACATGCATGGTTTGATTCAACAATTTAGATCAACGACATATTTTACAGTTTTCATCATTTTCTTGTTCTTGGCTAGAGTGTATCGGCACAGAAAGTGCGAACTCCATTGAAACAACAAGACCTACCCTAGGTTGACAAATAAATGTTGCAGTCTCAATCAATTAAGATTGATTAAAACAACACTACACCCCTCACTGAAAAGGAAATGCCAAGGAATTGATGCTAACATATTGCCATAATTGTCCCTGATGTCTCTGAAAGCATTACATTCCAAAATGAAATGCTTTTCCGATTCCACTGCCCCAGAAGTGCAAAAGGTGCACATCTGTTCTTCCCAAGATTCTTTAGGTGGTTCTCATTTGGCCCTATCTCAGGGTGGAAATTTCAAACGATTTCATTGAACTTAAAATTGGTCTGATCTGCCAACTTCACCTCAATCTCTGTGCTCTTGATTGAAGTTTACTAGGGTTTTCCTTTGTTCCACCTTACTCAAGTTTTATAAAGTCTTCCTCTGCTTAAACGATTGCTGAAATAATACCACAAAGGAAATGATTTGTAATAACTAATCAATATTAAATGATTTGATCTGCAAAGAGAGATGTGGTAGTTCTTAATTATGCACTCGAAGGTGCAATGTTTTCGCAGCCTGAACTAACTTAACACATAGAATTGGTAACACATCTATACACAATAATTAGAGGAAAATATAACATTAATAACTATACAATAAAAAGACAAAAACTCCTTAATTTATTCAATGTCTATCTTTAAAGCCAAACTAAACACCATACCATACTTACTCTCACACTTTTCCCCAGCGATATGAACCCCTTAATTGTGGATCTGAATCTTAAATATGGAAAATATCCAAATAATAAACCTGTTTACAATATCTCTCGGATATAAACTACAACATATCTCTTATTTTATACAAATAAATAACAATTCTAACTAAATGCATTTTTTTCTAAGTATATCCAATAACTAAAATAAATTCAGGAAACCCACTTCCTATAGTAAATGATTTTTTGATCACCATAGTCAAAATAAATTTACCATGCATCAAAACAACATTATTTAATTTTTTATATTTAATTTAATTTTTTTTTGTAACACTTTCTTATAACATCTCATCTAATAAAAATATTCTTATGTCCAATTATATATTTATTAATTAAATTTTAATATAACATTTTAAAGTAAGATAGATAATTATGGATATGTATAATCAATTATTAATTTTTAATATTCTATTTTATTATTATTAAGACCTCAGTATAAAATCTCATCTTATCTCACCTCTACTGGAACATTTCCTCGATATTGATCTGTAAAATGCCTCTTGATACACTAAGTTGGAGTTTAGTAATGCCATCAACACATCAAGGATGTGAGCTCATTGTTGATATCTCTGGGTTTGTCATCTTCATAGTGCCAATTTAATGTTTTTTAAGTTTGGGTTATAGAGTAGACTTGAAAACCATGTAATCTGTTTTCCCAATAAAATTTAAAAAACAGAAAATTGGATTTCAAGTCTAAGAGAGGGTATCAAGATTTAAGGACGAGCAAGAACCACCAGTTACCCAAACAAATTTGACCGGTAGGCTCCCTGTCTCCGAGCATCCCTTGATTCCTTATGGTCTCCACACGTGACCCTTGCTCATTCAGACATACATTAGGCCAACCATACGAATATGTTTGTTGCTCAATTAGGTTGTCGTGCTCAATTCGATGGTAGACTGAACACTCAAATCTTACTGTGGATGGCAAATATAGCTTGAAATTATTATTATTTTTAATAAGAAAAAACACACCTACTTTCATTAAATAAAAAGTGGTTATATTTGTCCGGATTTTTCATCTGGTTTTATTGAGAAATCACTACCACATATTTTTCTAGGGAATCATATTCTCTATTTCTTCCTTTTTTGCATCAACTCTCTTACAATTTTCAATTCAGGCTCTCTAAACAAAAAAAACATGAATCTATGTTCCTCGGAATGACTAATATATCTACAAAAGAGAGATAATAGAGATTGATTCATTACAAAAGCATTTTCTAAAAATCCTCATAAGGAAGAAGTCTATTGTTGTCCTTCATATTTTGATAACTTTGGAACATTGAAAGATGCAAAAACTCGATCTTTCCCAATATCATGCTACAACTATCTTTAGACAGACCATCAACAAGGATTTGTTCTTTGTAAATATGAGAAAAGGATATCCTCTTAAATGTCTTAATCAAAAATATGATATGATTCATCCAATTAGTTAGTGATGTTGATTTGAATACATATTTCATCTTAACCCACTCTATGATCAGTTTGGAGTCCCCATAAACATCAATTTCATCAATGTCGAGCCAATTGACACAAAAGATGACTCCCATAGAGCTAGGAACTCCACTCTATTATTTGTACCAACACCACTGAACCAACTAAGATGGAAATAATTTCCAGGCTTCATAATTATAAATTCCCAGCTACCGCATGCCTTGAAAGATGAAGTCCCATCAAAGAATCCCACATGGTATTTAGACCGTATTTCTTTAATCTCACAACATATTCTTGTTAACTTTAATATTTTAGTCCCTATCTCTAGAAAATAGGTCGAAACCTTTAGGCTAGTTCGCACAACTTGATCAAATATCCAAGCATTCCTGGATCTCCAAATACCCCACATGATGTAGAAATGAAACCCTCTATATTCTTTGAAATCCATAAACCATTGTGAAAGACAATCTATAATTGATGACTTGTCCCGAGTGGCCTTTATCTTTAACAATTGAAAAATCCCATACCCACTGAGACCACAAATGGCAAGCGAGAAAGAGATACTCCACGTCCTCTGAGATCGCAAATGGGCAAGCCAAAAAGAGATACTCCATGTTGTCTAAATTTTTATTACATAGAACATGCCTCCCTAGCCCTGAAAGCCTCTTCTATACATTTTTTCCTATCTTGAAATCTGTTGAATGCATCTACGATGCCTATTCCTCTCCACCTCGTTCTACAGACTCATCTGCCACCATTTGCCACCAGCGAAAGTCTTCATGTGTCACACGAACGCTTAAGTTAGCCATTATGCCTCACCGCCTACCCATGCCTTTTCCACACATTGCTACCATGGAACCTCCTTTTTCATATGATATTTCTCAATTCACACTGCTAAACATTAAATTAATATACAAGATTTTTGTCATTTCCTAACAATTTTATTGCTAAGTTCACTAAAATGTACATACTTTAGTTTTTTGAAATTTAAATATATGACATCTTAATAAGAAATACATTCTCTTAACGGGAAGAACTACTCAAAATATCCATTAAAAAATCTTGACTATTTAATCATTTACTCACAAATTATGAACGATTCCTGAATTGTAAAAATACGTTGTCGACAAATAAATAAAAAAGCGTTATCATAACTTATTTCCTTGTTTCTATTTTTGCATATGGTCATGTGTGTTAATCTAGGCCCCCTCCTATCTTTATGATGATACAGATGCTTCTACAAGGTGTAAAGTTGATATTTCAACCATTTATTGGTTGACAGTGATGCCCACACTTACAAATACAAGGCAAAACAAAAAACATGTAAGGCCGCAAAAAAATCATGCGGGAGCTTTTGTAAGTATTCTCATTGGAAAATGATTTATGGACATTGAGCAAGGCAATGAAAATATATTATTAGAATAGCCACCTCCAGTTATTTTAGAACATCAAACTGCAACAATATGTAATGTGACTCTTCGATATAAATACCCTGAAAATAGATTGGTGTGTGCAAGGTACTTGGAATTCTTGTACGGTTCATCTGTGGTATGCCTCACAAATCCATCCATATTTTTTCAAAGCACATGGATTAAACTGTGGTTCTTCAATACAAAATGTCTTTGCAAACTATCATAAAGTCTTCTCATATGTACAAAATCCTCAAGAAGTTGATGTATGCAGTGCAATCTTGTTAGTTGATGTATACACATGAAAAACGGGTTTTGGTGGGTTGATGGATATATGCATCTTACCCAGGCGTGCAGATGAAGGATTGGATACAAAAGAATTGGTCCTCTCTACTCAGATATAGACCTAAAGTTAGCGTCTTGGTGAACGACTGGTTCAGTGTCCACTTCTTAAAGGAAGAAGATGTTAATAAGATACTAGACCTACCATGGGTGAAGGAACGTGGGTTTTTAGTGTTACATAAATGGAACATTGGATTCAACCTTGTTATGGAATTCCCCAAAAGGAAAATTGTGTGGGGAAAATTCCCTGGAATCCCTATGGAACTATGGTCTAAGAAGACCATTACAGAGATTGCAAGCTGGATTGGGAAAGTTTACTATGTGGACGAAGGGAGTATTAGACTTTTGAACAAAAATGCAACGTGGTTCCTTGTCGAGGTGGATCTATTTGGCGGTCTCCCTGTTAATGCCTAAATCTACCACAGGCTGAGAAAGGTAAGATCCAGGGCCAACAACAAACCACACTTAACCTGGTAGCTAGCCCTACCAGGTCGGGAGAGGGCTCTCTCCGGGTCAATCTCATCAAAATATGATCACTAAAGGCTTGAGATGACTGATATAACTACTAATCTTAGGCTAGGTATGTGTGCAAAAGAGTTTGATTGAATAAAATGATGTTTTTACTTGCTCAAATGGAAAAGTAGATTTTGGGTGCGAGGAATGAGGCTCAGTTTTGCAGAGATCTCAATGGGGCAAGGTAGGCAACTGATTTTGGCACTTCGAATTGAAATTAGACAGGTGAGGAGTTGAAGAGGGCAAGAGCAGACATGGATCCTCTCCAAACAACTGAAAACATCAAGAAATTAAAGCAAATCTCAAGTAGAGCATTGCAATTTCAATGGATTCTACTTTCACTCTTGTTTGATTTAGTTAGGCATAAATAAGCTAGATAATGTCATACATAACACATAAAAAAATATAGAAGAAAGCATTGTACCAAAACAAAATGCCACAGGGATCCCAAAAGAGTGTTGCAAACCCTGGTCTCAATTCCTTAGCCAAAATGCTGATATGAGTGTACAATAAAGCTCAAGGCTTTCTCAAAAGTCCAACCATGCTAATGACTGAAAAACCACATAATATAGACAAACCATAGCTTATCCTAGCCTCTAGGGGTCGAGCTCACATGTTTAGGAGCTGTTCCAACTAATTCTAAGCTGAGAACTAGAAATTAGGCAGTGGAACAACATGCCTCTAGAAACAAGGGAACTGATTCATTCAGTTTCAAACAACTTTTTAACAGATGAATCTACTTCCATAAGTTAAAATTTGACATAATTACATCATGATCCATCAATGTACATTAAATTACAGCACAAATTTGACATTAAGAAGGTGAAAAAGTCAAACTGGCAAAAGCTAGGCAAAAAACAGAGCATTCTTGGTCAAACTGGCAAAATTTTCCCTATGCATAGCGCCTATTTGGAGCCACTTTTGAAGGCGTTCCCGGTGTCCAAATTCGCTCCAAGTGTTCTTGTTGGAAATCTATGCCTGTCTACTTTCCAAACCAAGTGGAATTTTTCAATTTGGACTCCATTTTCCCCTCCAAAACTGAGTTCTCCCAACACTGCTTCCTGTGTGTCAAAATAGGGGCAGTAAGGTCATTTTTTGAGTGTTTTTGACCTTTTTGAGGGCTCAAAACCTGTCAAAATTTCTTGGCCATTGGTAGGCAAGCATATTTTTTCATGCCAAATCCAAAAATGTTGATTTTTTGTCATTTGGAGGCTCCCATCAAAAGCGAGCACCAGGTGGCGCGACACGTAGGGCAGAAAATTTTGTGTTTTAGTCCAAAAATTTCAAAAATGCAAAAAGTGTCCCAAATTTTTTGAAATTTGGGCTGAGTCTTCTCCATCAAGTGCTGTGTTGGGCCAAGGAAGCCTTAGCCAATATCTGAAGTCTATCTTGCTCCTTTTGCCTCCTCGATGCCCTTTTCAACTTTGCTTTCAAGCTCCTGATTCTTGCCTTGCAGACTTTGTTTCTTGCCATGTAATGATAAGCCATATGCCTCAACAATGTCTTCTCCCTGTTGGCCTTCTCTAGCATCCTTTCCCAAGTGCAAGTTTGTCCTCTCAAGCCAAGATTCACGCTCAGCTTGAATTTCCCTTTCAAGTGTTGTCAACTTGGTTTTCCTTCTCTTAGCAGCTTGCCGGTTGCTTGCATGTTTTTGAGCTCCATGGATGAGTGGGACTGATGAGGGGAGGATTTGATGCTAGCTGTAGGGTTTTTGGGAATGAAAGGGTTTAGGGAATAGTATTTAGGCTTTGGGATAACAATTAGGGTTTGGGGATATTTGACTAGGGTTTGGGAATAGTGGGATTAGGTATTAGGGTTTTTAGTTTTAGGGATATGGGGGATAGTGAAATGGGTTAACGAAACTAGAAAAGAAGTGAGGGAATAAAAGGTGAGGGAGTGATGGCAACAAAAACAAATTTACAAACCCTAAGCAATCATGTTTTGAACAAAAATTGCAAGGAGGTAGGGTTTTGAAATTTTTTCACTAAATCATCATAAACATCTTAAGACACACTTTCATTGGCATTTGGAGAGTTGTTGACTTACTTTGGACCAGAGGAAACCAAGCAAATTGAGAATATGGATGAATTTGTGGTGAAAATGGCTTGCAGCTCTATGCGCCGCGCCACAAACCCAATGCGTCGCGCCACCAAACCCAATGCGTAGCGCTTTTTGCAGGAGACTTTTGGAGGCTTTCCCGGTGTCCAAATTTCGCACAGTATAGCTCGTTGGAAAGCTTATTGAGTCTACTTTCCAACCGAGCTAGAATTTTTCAATTTGGAGTTCATTTGCTCTGTCAAAAATCAAATCTCGCAAGACTGGTCAAAATGTGCAAAATGAGGCTGCCTAAAGGCAGAGTGCTGTTGCAGTCAACTTTTGAAAGTCTTCCTCAACTCCAAATTGAGCTCATAATAGCTCATGGGAAATATCTTTGTGTCTATTTATCATTTGAATCATCAAGAAAGTCATTTGGCCAACCAAGCTAGGAGAAATCTTGATTTTCCCAAGGTCACTTCAGAGGTGCATCAATTCTCCTGAGGCAACTGTATTTTTGACACTTCTCTAAAACCATGACACCTTGTGTAAAAATAAAAGAATTATTTTCTTCCTTGGCCTATTGTAGATAGAAACCTCTCTCAGTTTTCCAAAATTCATCTTTTCTTGCTCAGAAACATCCATTTAGTAAAACCTACCCCGATGTGTGGAACAGGGGATTTGTTGAAATGAAGTGAAATGAAGGGGATAAGGGGCTTCTAAATTCTTGAGAAAATTTAGAGAAGTAGGGAGGGATGTTAGGAAGTAGGGAAAAGTGGAATTTCAAATATTGAGTGAGGAGAAGGTGTCCAAAAGGGAAAAACACAGGCCTAGCCTAGAAAATTGTCAAGTTGTAGCAAGAAACTAGTGTTTGTGCGAAAATGAGGAATTTGAGGGATATCAGTGATGGGAAGTGTTTAATAAGATACGTTAAGGATAGGGGAAGGTGTATGAACATCAGGATACAAGTTTTGCTGATGATTTGACCATCTAAGAGAAATTGCCTTCAAAACACTAGGAGAGGGAAATGAACCTTACCTAGGCACAACTGAAGCATGAACAATGTGTAAAATGACCCATTGGAACCTGGCATGATGATGACAACCCTTTGAATGATGGTACACTCAGCTGAATGGTGAAATGGATTGACATTTGGACAACTTTGAAAGGAGTGAAAACAAACCTTAGACCTAATACCTAGTGACCAAATTTTACTTGAAGACTCATTGAAATGACAAACTTTGATCTTGACACCTTAAAATCACTTTGTAAGAGCATGTTTGATCACTGGAGGAAGGCTGCACAGACTGACACTAACACTCCCTAAGGCTATAGACATATACTAGGCCACATTTTCCATAAGAAAATAGGTGTATTTTTGGGGAATACCATTCAAATGAAATGGTTGTAATCAAACGAGTCATCTAATAGCTAGGTGCCCTAATTGACTGAATGGAGGTTGTAAGGTAAAATAATAGCAGATCACCAGAGACAATAAATATCCCATTGGGAAAAATAAAAAAGAGGAACACAACATTCAAAGAATCAATCCTCATCATTCACAAGCGAGAAGAACCCAACCCATTCCTCCCCTCCAAAATCGAAGCCCAAAATTGTCTGGTTGAGATCAATATTGCAACAGACCTCCCACAAACTCTGGGACACCTAATTCTCCCTCTGCAGGAAAAATCTCCCATGTATATGCCAATTTTGGAACCTCAATCTGACCATAGGCATCATAAATATTCTTTATTGTCTCCCATTTGACACCGACCCGCGTTGAACACACACTTTTCTCCCTTGTCTCTGGGACACCTAATTCTCTCTCTGCAGGAAAAATCTCCCATGTATATGCCAATTTTGGAACCTCAATCTAACCATAGGCATCATAAATATTCTTTATTGTCTCCCATTTGACACCGAATTGCGTTGAACACACACTTTTCTCCCTTGTCTGATGAATCTGAATTAGAGAAACTTGTTGGCGTATCTTCTAGTGGCCTTGAAACTTTGTCCATAAAGAAGTAGGTTTTTTTTTTTTTTGCAGGATTGGGACCCCAAGTTGAAGCAGAATGTGCGGAAGAGTGGACTACCCAGAAGAAAGAAAAAGGAAGTCAAGTATAAAAATATCTCTCTATGTGGGGGTGTTAAATCAACGCTAAATGAACGGTTCTCTGAGGCCATTGAGGAGTCACTATTCCCTCATATTGACCTTAGACCATCCAAAGAAGACAAAGACACATTGGGCAATGGAAAATTTCGAGACCTTAGAGCATAGTCTCCCAGATCTTCTTCTTCCTAATGAAGATATTGTCCCTAAACATTAGGGGGATGGGATCCTCCCACACAATCAGATCTCTGAACTGCAATATATTATGGAAGGACCCTAACCTTATTTTATTATAGGAAACCAAGTGCACAAAGGAGAAAGCTTGTGAGGTATTATAGAAACTGCGTCCCTCATGGATTACTTGTGCTATCATTGCGTATGGTATATCTGGTGGGCTTGTTGTCATGTGGAACCCCAAAAGATGCACTTTCAAAGCCTACAAGACAATACAAGTATCATATTATCAGGATACTTTATTGGAAAAAGATTTAGGATTTGCACCTTGAACATTTATGCCCCATACAACAACAATAAATCCTTTTGGGATAAAATCGATGGTTGTGGCATTCTGGATATACAACACACTATTGTAGCCGAGGACTTGAATTTAATCATGGAAGCTAGATAATGCTAGGATTAAAATGTTAGGATGGACCCTCTTGCTGATTATTTCAAGGAATTTTTTAATCGAAAGATGCTTATGGACATTATCCAAAACCCTATTTTCCAAACTTAGAGAAACATGTGCTCTGGGGAAGAAGGAATTGCCAAAAGACTTGGAAGATTTTTAGTCCATTCTTCTCTTCTCACGAAATTGGAGAAGCTAGAAGCTTTGAACCTCTATTATGAATCTTTTAATCATGATCCCATGTTGCTGCAGTGGAGGGGAGAAGTGGGTGTTATTTCATTTCCCTTCAGTTTAATCAGGCATGGATTAATGATATGCGTTTTAGGGAATTGGTAAAACAATTTTGGAATCAACTGATTCTCTCAAAAAATATAATGCCAATGGAAAGAATAAGCCTAAAGCTCAAGAGGCTTAAGCAAAAGGTATAGGCCCAATTTAGAATGCGCAAGGAAGAACAAATTAGGGATTTATGCAAGATAGAAAAGGAGATAAGAACATACTTAGATCCATCTAACCCTGATTTTTTCTCATAACACTTCAAGAAAGTGGTGATGGATTTGATATAGAGGAAGAGTATTGTTAGGTCCCTATATTACTAGTGTATCCCCTTATTGTTATTAGTACAACCCCCTTATTATATTGTTGTGCCCATGTTGTCCCCATATTGTTATTATTGTGCCCCATAAAAGCCCACTATTGTTATTATTGTGCCCTTACGTTATTATTGTTATGTCGGCTCTGATTACATTATGACCCCTTAGACTCCTATATATAGAAAGGAGGTCTTGTCATTTGTATCATCTAAGAATTGTTCATTTGTGTAATGTAAAGGAGGTTTCCCCCTCGAAGAGGCTTATTTCTAAGGCATTGATCTATCTTTTCTATCTTTTTGTGAGCTGGTTTCATAACATTTGGTATCAGAGCTGTGGATTCTAGGGTTTCGCTGCTCCAAACAGTTTATCATGGAATTGTCACTATAATGTTTTAGTTGCAAAGTTTCAGAAGCTAAAAAAAAACCCATTTGAGAAGAAATCGGTTTGAACCTTGCATCCAAATTTGAGATCTTGTCGTGCTATATTTTCGGAGATATGATCTAAGGAAGTTAGGGCTTTTGCAAGTTCCAGAATTTCATCTCAAATAGGTCATCGTGGAATTTTCGCTATAATATTTGTTCTACAAAGGTTCAGACTCTGAAATTAAAACCCATTTGAACCGAAATCTTGGTGAAGCTTGGGTCTGAATTTCAGATCTTTTCTCACTATATTTTTGGAGATATAATATGAGACATTTAGGGTTTCTGCAGGCTCCCGAATTACATCTGAAACAGGTGACCTGGGTAAAATCATCATAACTTTCTCTTTGAGCATCAAATTGAAATTTCGTAAGAATTTTCAGAAAGAGTACAAACTTTAGTTTTCTTTGTATCGGTTTTAGGTCCTAAGGTTGAAACAGTGACACGTGGCACTTCGTACAAGTTCGCTCTACTGAACCAGTCTATAATCAGGTCATCGTGGGAGATTTGACATAACACTTCCTTATAGAATCCAATCTTGATCAAAATTTTGGGATTAGAAAGAGGACTCAGAGGGCTACTACAAGACAAAATTTTAGAACTTGGAGATCTGAAATTACAGAGTTACAATCATTTCAAGATCGAACTCCTAAAATCAAGAAAAAGCGAGATGAGGAAGTTTGATGGCAAGGATCCGGTAAATTGGATACTACAGATGGAGAGATATTTTGATCTACATGGCGTACCATTGTTACAAAAGGTATGCATTACATCTAATTATTTAGAACCGGATCAACTTTTATGGGATAAAGGGCTTTGTTCTCATAAACCACTTGTTACGTGGTCAATTTTCACGGAGGAAATGATAACACATTATGAGGATACAAAGAGCAACACCTTCTTTAGCCTATTGATATATCTCAAACAAATTTGTTCAATGCCAGAGAAAATTGAGGACTTTCAAAAATTGAATATAAGGGAAAATGATATTCCAGAGAAGCAAAGGGTTGATGTCTCCATAGGGACTTTAAAGGATAACATTCAACATGAGGTTCGTCATTAGAACCTGATTCATTGGAGAGGGCAAGAAAAGTGCAAAGCAAAATTATGGCAACAAGGAAGTCTATCCCTCACAGCTATAAATATGGAAGTATTGTTTCTCATATCCTTCCACAACGTACAAGGTTGACACCACAACAATTGGAAGAAAAAAGAGCAAAAGGGCTTTGTTACAATTGTGATAAAAAATACACTAAAGGTGCTGAGAAGAAATTATTTTACATAGATTATGAAGAGGAGGAAAAAAAGGATCAAGAAGCTTCAAAAGAAGAGGATATACACCAGGAACCAACCCCGGAGAAAGAAGAAATGAATCCAACCATATCTTGTAAAGCATTGGCAAGAATTACCACTCCTCAAACTCTCAAGATAGAAGGACACATCAAGAAGAAAAAGGTTCAAGAAGTGAAAGATCACATCGAGAAAGAAGAAATGAATCTGACCATATCTTGTAATGCATTGGCCGGAATTACCACTCCTCAAACTATCAAGATAGAAGGACATATCAAGAATAAAAATGTTCAAGAAGTGAAATATCACATCGAGCATCGAGAAATGAATCCGACCATATCTTGTAATGCATTTGAAGAAATTACCATGCTTCAAACTCTCAAGATAGAAGGACATATCAAGAAGAAAAATATTCAAGCAGTGAAAGATCACATCGAGCATCAACAACAAGTTCTCCAACTTTTAAAGGATAACGCCACTTTGGTGCAGAATCGAATGAAACAATAGGCAGATCAACATCACAGTGAAAGAAGTTTTGATGTAGGCGATTGGGTATTTTTACAACTACATCTCAAGCAAGCAATTTATGAGAAGGAAATGTTGGCAATATTACATGCACTTAAGAACTAGCGACCTTACCTAATGGGAAGAAACTTATAGGTAAAAATGGATCATGATAGCCTTAAATACTTTTTAGAACAAAGATTATCTTTAAAAGAACAGAAAAAACGGGTCACAAATATGTTGGGTTATGACTTTGAAATCATCTACAAAAAAAGGGAAGCAAAATGTTGTTGCAGATGCACTCTCAAGAAAGGATGAGGATGTGGAAGCATTGTTTTGTGTTATTTCTATTATCGAACCATATTGGATACATGAAGCAAGGGATGAATGGAAAAAGGATGAAGAAGTGTGGCCACTCATTCAAAAGTTGCAGAAGATCCCAGTTCAAACAATATTACCAGAACTTTACGAGGAAGGAAAAATCATTTTGGAACCTGGGGTATTCATAGAAACAAGAACCTGACAACTACGAAATCGATCAATTTCAGAGTATCTCATCAAGTGGAAGAACTTACCCACTGAAAATTCCACATGGGAGGACAAGAATTTTGTATAGAAGCGTTAAGAACTACTCAAGCATTGAGGACGACACTTTTTGAAGGAGAGGGGCATGTTAGGTCCCTATACTACTAGTGTAACCCCTTATTGTTATTATTACAACCCCCTTATTATATTGTTGTGCCCATGTAGTCCCCATATGGTTATTATTGTGCCCCATAGAAACCCACGATTGTTATTATTGTGCCCTTACATTATTATTGTTATGTCAGATCTGATTATATTATTACCCCTTAGACTCCTATATATGGAAAGGAGGTCTTGTCATTTGTATCATCTAAGAATTGTTCATTTGTGTAATGTAAAGGAGGTTAGCCCTCGAAGAGGCTTATTTCTTAGGTGTTGATCTATCTTTTCTATCTTTTTGTGAGTTGGTTTCATAAAAAGTATAATCCTAAAGGCACAGGAGGAGTAGTGGCATCTAAATATTAGTGTAGCTTGGATAAAAGGTGGTGACAAAAACACCAAATTTTTCCACAGGGAAACTTCAAAATTAAAGGAAATGAATTCCATATGGCACATCTGAAATGAGAAAGAAGCCTTTAGATATTTTGAAAATCAATACAAAAATTTGGAGGAGGATAACATTGAGATAAAATGGAGATGGCAAGCTTATTCCCTTAAGTTGTTAATGATGAAGATATCAACCTCATGGACTGCCCTACTACAAAAGAATAAATCTTACATGCCATGAAAGAGATTGCTAAGGATAATAGCTTGGGACCGTATGGTTGGCTCGTGGAATTGTTCATTTTTGTTGACACCTACTCTTTGGGATTAGGTAAATCCATGTAAATATTGTAAATAGAAAAATAAAGAGAATTGGAAGATGAAGAGACATTGGGAGATGAAACCCAATAGTCTCCTTCTCCATGTATATATCCATGTTCCATATTAATGCAAAACACAATTCAATTCGTGGAGTTACCTCCTGGCCTAACATGGTATCATAACATTGGTCCCAAATTAGTTTGTTATGAAACCAGCTCAAGAAAAGATAGAAAAGAAAGATCAACGCCTTAGAATTCAGCCTCTTCGAGGGGGCAACCTCCTTTACATTACATAAATGAACAATTCTTGGATGATACAAATGACAAAACCTCCTTTCTATATATAGGAGTCTAAGGAGTCACAATATAATCAAGCCGACCTAACAATAATAATATAAAGCCACAAAAATAATAATAGAGGGATTCTATGGGGCACAGAAATAACAATATGTGGGTAATAGGGGCACAACAATATAAATAAGGGGTATAACTACAATAGTAATGGGGTAATCACTAGTATTATAGGGACCCAACATGCCCCTCTCCTTCAAAAAAAGTGTTGTCCTCAACGCTTGAGCAGTTCTGGATACTTCTGCATGAAATTCTCATCCTCCCATGTGGAATATTCAGCAGATAAGTTCTTCCACTTGATAAGATACTCTGAAATTGATCGATTTCGTAGCTGCCGAGTTCTTGTTTCTGTGACTGCTTCCGGTTCCAATATAATTTTTCCTTCCTCGTCAAGTTCTGGCAATATTGTTTGAACTGGGAGCTTGTCGCCTATAACCTTCTTTAAACATGAAACATGGAAAACTGGGTGCAATCGAGAAGCTGCAGGAAGCTCCAATTTGTATGCCATAGTACCAATCTTTTCCAACACCTTGTAGGGACCATAATACTTTGGTGATAATTTATTATCCTTCTTAGCTTGCTTTAGGGACATTTGCTTATATGGTTGTAGCCGTAGGAATACCCAATCACCTACATCAAAACTTTTTTCACTGCGATGTTGATCTGCCTGTTCTTTCATTCTATTTTGTGCCAACACGAGGTTATCCTTTAAGAGTTGGAGGACTTGTTGTTGATGTTCGATGTGATGTTCCACTGCTTGAACCTTAGAATTTTCTCTTAAATATGATGTGATTGATGGTGGTTGGTACCCATAAAGTGCCATAAATGGGGTCATTTTTGTTGCTGTATGGAAGGAAGTGTTATACCACCATTCAGACAGAGGCAACCATTTGACCCATTGTGTCTGTTTATCAGATACAAAGCAACGAAGATATCCTTCCAAACATTTGTTTACTATCTCAGTTTGCCCATCAGATTGAGGATGATAAGATGAGCTATGAGCTAACTGAGTACCAAGACAAGAAAATAATTCTGTCCAAAAATTTCCAGTGAAAATGGGATCTCTGTCACTTACAATAATCTTTGGGTTTCCATGTAGCTTTTGAACTGTTTCCATAAATGCAGTAGAAACTGTACTGGCTTTAAATGGATGTGATAATGCACAAAAGTGTGCATACTTGGTAAGTCTTTCAACTACCACCATGATGACACTCTTTCCCTCAGACTTGGGTAAACCTGTGATAAAATCCATTGAAACCTCCTCCCAACGTTGGCTTGGAATGGATAAAGGTTGTAATAGACCCGGTGTCTTAATTGTTTCAACTTTATTTTGTTGGCAAACCAAACATTCCGCCACAAACTTTTGAATATCTGATTTAAGGCCATCCCAAAAAAATTCCTTCTTAACCCTGTGGTAAGTTTTTAAAAATCCTGAGTGCCCTCCTAAGGGAGAAGTGTGCAATTCCATAAGAATCTTTTGTTTTAGCTGGGAATTCTTACAGAGGTATAAGCGATCTTTGTACCATAACGAATCATTTTTCCAGCTAAATGTATCAGAAGTACTTGAATCTTGTTGTAGCTTTCGAATAAGTGCCCACACTTCTTCGTCATTCTTCCATTCCTCCTTTGCTTCGTTTATCCAATCTGGTTGGATAATAGAAATGGCACACAACAATGCTTCCATATCCTCATCCTTTCTTGAGAGTGCATCTGCCACCACATTTTGCTTCCCTTTTTTGTAGATGATTTCAAAGTCATAACCCAACATCTTTGTGACCCACTTTTGTTGCTCTTCAGAGGATAATCTTTGTTCTAAAAAGTATTTAAGGCTATCATGATCCTTTTTTACCTTGAAGTGTCTTCCCATTAGGTAGGGTCGCATTTCTTAAGTGCATGGAGTATTGCCAACATTTCCTTCTCATAAATAGCTTTGCTTAAAAACTTTCCCTTGATTGGACGACTTTCAAAAGCAATGGGTCTTTCATCTTGCATTAGAACAGCACCAATTCCATTTCCTGAAGCATCACATTCCACAATAAAGGTTTTTGTGAAGTCCGGCATAGCTAAGACCGGTGCTTGGCACATTGCCTCTTTAAGATGTTTAAAGGCCTTTGTTGCTTCCGGAGTCCATGAAAATGAATCTTTCTTCAATAATGTTGTTAGAGGTGCTGCTATTCTCCCATAATTCTTAACAAACTTGCGATAATACCCTGTCAACCCAAGAAATCCTCGCAGATGCTTTATGGATGTGGGGATTTTCCATTCCTTAATGGCTTTAATTTTGCTAGGGTCTACCTTAACTCCTTCATGAGATACAATATGACCCAAATATTCCACCTCCTGGACTCCAAAGAAACATTTGGATCTTTTTGCATATAATTGTTTCTCCTCCAATAGTTGTAGCACCTTGTCAACATGTTCAACATGATCCTTCCAAGACTTGCTGTAGATTAGTATATCATCAAAAAATACTAACACAAATTTTCTAAGGAATGGTTTGAAAATTGAATTCATCAAACCTTGAAATGTTGAAGGTGCATTGGTAAGGCCAAAAGGCATGACCAAAAATTCATAATGACCCTCATGAGTTCTAAATGCCGTTTTCAGAATGTCTTCAATCTTCATTCTGATTTGATGATATCCCGAACGAAGATCCAACTTGGTGAAGTAAATTGATCCATGCAATTCATCCAGTAATTCATCAATGACAGGAATGGGGAACTTATCTTTAATAGTGAGCTTGTTGAGCTCCCTATAATCTGGACACATGCACCATGATCCATCCTTCTTGTGCACCAATACTACTGGAGCTGAGAAAGAACTTTGACTCAGTTGAATTATACCAGCCTCTAGCATTTCTGCAACCATACGTTCAATTTCACTTTTTTGGACATATGGATATCTGTACGGCTTGATGTTTGGAGGAACACTTCCTGGAATCAGATGAATAGCATGATCATGATCACGCATAGGTGGGAGACCTTTGGGAGTCTCAAATACCTTGGAATGATTGTCCAGGAATTTTTGGAGATCTAGAGAAATAGATGATTCCAATGTGGAAACATCTAGCGAACATAATTGTGCAATTACACATCTTTGCTCCTTTTTTAGAAGCTTTGTCATGCCATTAGAGCTGATTATCTTTCCTGGTTTCCCTGCAATACCCCTTAATTCAACTTCCTTTCCTTCCACAGAAAATTTCATGAAAAGTTCTTGAAAATTAAAAGCTATTGTACCCAAGGATTGTAGCCATTGGACTCCTAGTACAACATCAGCACCTCCCATTGGAATGGAAAGCATTGGGCTAGTCAATACATATTCTCCCATGGATAGCTTGATATTATGGCACTTTCCAGAACAATTTATTGTTCCTCCATTTGCAATCATCACTTGACACTCTGGTGCTGGATATAGGAAGCAATTCAATTCTTTTGCTACCCTACAATGAATAAAATTGTGGGTGCTTCCTGAATCAATCAACACTATTACCTTTTTCTTCTTGATTTGTCCTTCTATCTTGATGGTTTGAGGAGTGGTAATTCCCACCAATGCATTACAAGATATGGTCAGATTCATTTGTTCTTCATCTAGGCTTTGTTCCTGGAATATATCCTCTTCTTTTGACCTTTCTTGCTCCTTTTCTTCTTCCTCTTCACAATCTATGTAGAATAATTTCTTCTCAGCACACTTATGACCTTTTGTGTATTTGCTATCACAATTGTAACAAAGCCCTTTTGCTCTTTTTTCTTCCAATTGTTGTGGTGTCAACCTTGTAGGTTGTGGAAGACTATGGGCAACAACACTTCCGTCTTTATAGTTGTGAATGGTATGCTTCCTAGTTGCCATAATTTTGCTTTCCATTTTTCTTGCTAACCTGAATGCCTTCTCTAATGAATCAGGTTCCCAAAGGCGCACATCATGTTGGATATTATCCTTTAAAGACCCTATGAACACATCAATCCTATGCTCCTCTGGAATATCTTTTACCCTTATGTTCAATTTTTGGAACTCCTCAATGTGCTCCATTATTGAACCCTTTTGTTTGAGACTTATCAATTGGCTAAAAAAAGTGTTGCTTTTTGTATCCTCATAATGTGCTATCAATTCTTCCGTAAAAATTGCCCAAGTGATAAACTGTTTATGAGAACAAAGCCATTGATACCATACAAACTGATTTGGTTCCAAATATAAAGTTGTCATACGTACCTTTTGTGTGTTTTGCACATTATTGAGATCGAAGAATTGCTCCATCTGTAATATCCATGTGGCGGGATCCTTGCCATCAAAATTCCTCATATCGATTTTTGGAACATGGTGAGTCTTCGATCCAAAATTAGAGTCTATGGAATCATGATTAACATTTCTTTTGTTCTCATCATGAGTTTCCTTTAGTACACTTTCACACTTAGGGACCATTTCTTGTAGCAACTTATCCATCTTATCATCCATGCCATCAATTTTAGCGTCCATGCCATTCACCTTAGCTTCCATGCCATCCATCTTAGCTTCTACACCTTTCTTTAAACCGTCCATCTTAGCTTCTACATCTTTCCTTAAACCATCCATTTTAGATTTTGTTGCTTTTTGTGCAAGTGACACTCGTTGCACTTGTTCTTGTAATTTTGATATGTCATATAGCATTTCTTCTTCTTCTTCATGAGTCATGCTAGAGCTTTCAGGCTCCTTACTAGGTGTTTTCATTTTCTTTCCTTGGGGCATCAGTTATCGATAATAATTCTCTAATATGCCCTTTGAATTCCTTCAAAATAAATTTTCAAACCAAGCTTAAGCAAAAATTAAAGAAAATCTACACACTTTTTTCCACTTTGTAGGAGCTCGATATTGCCTCCGATGTATCTCTGTACTTTCTAATTATCTAGTTCTGAATTTGTGACCTATAGTAGCCCTCTGTGTCCTCTTTCCAATGCCACAAGTCTGACCCAAATTGGATTCTCCAAGGAAGAGTTATGCGAAATCTCCCACAGTGACTTGATTATAGACTAGTTCAGTAGAGTGAACTTGTACGACGTGCCACGTGTCACTGTTTCAACCTTTGACTCTGAAAAATATATAAAAGAAAACTACAGTCTGTCCTCTTTCTGTAACTTCTTACGAAATTTCAATCCGATGCTCAGAAAGAAAGTTATGACGATTTTCCCCAGGTCACCGGTTTTGAGTGTAATTCAGGAGTCTGCAAAAAGACCAACTTCCTCAGATCATATCTCCGAAAATATCACGCGAAAAACTCTGAAATTTGGACCGAAGGTTCAGCGCGATTCCTTCTCAAATGGGCTTTTTTTGCCACTTCTGAAACGTTACAGAAAAAAAGTTATAGCGAAAATGCCACTATGACCTGTTTGGAGCAGCGAAACCCTAGAATGCAAAGCTTTGATACCAAATGTTATGAAACCAGCTCAAGAAAAGATAGAAAAGAAAGATCAACGCCTTAGAATTCAGCCTCTTCGAGGGGGAAACCTCCTTTACATTACATAAATGAACAATTCTTGGATGATACAAATGACAAAACCTCCTTTCTATATATAGGAGTCTAAGGAGTCACAATATAATCAAGCCGACCTAACAATAATAATATAAAGCCACAAAAATAATAATAGAGGGATTCTATGGGGCACAGAAATAACAATATGTGGGTAATAGGGGCACAACAATATAAATAAGGGGTATAACTACAATAGTAATGGGATAATCACTAGTATTATAGGGACCCAACATAGTTTTCATAGTGTAACTCCTGTTAGTTTTTTTCCATATTCTGTACCTCTGTTCTCTACTTTATTCTCTGTGTTTAAACGTTGTGCATTAAAACTCTTGGATGTGCATTGAACACTGCTCTATGTTTGGTAAAGGACCGTGAACTCCTTTAAACTAGTAAACTAGTATGAAATGTGTGTATCAAAAATTCTTGAAGACCATGGTGGGAATGGTTGTGATGAATCTCTGCAATGGAACTCGCATTGAAATGGTGACTGCTCTGTGTGATGTATGGAGAGGTTGAAATGACTGTGCGTTGAATTTGTGTGGTGAAACCGTTGAAGTAATCTTGAATATCCTGTTCTGGAAGACCGTGTGCATTGAGCTCCTATAAAAAATTAGTTAGTGCGTTGGTTGGGATATTAAAAAAAGAAACCAATTCACATTTTGATGACTGAGTGCACATGTGACCTGAGGCGTTTAACTGGTTTGTGCAACTGCCCATTATTTAAGAGTTGATTATATTGCAGTGAGCATGGACTGTGATAGTGTTGTTTGTATGATGTGAATGTTGTGAATGGTATATACTTTCCCTAACTTATTTGGAGGACCAAGCCTAGGTATTGTATTTTAAAACTTACTTTTAAAAGGCCACATTCTTTCATCTATTATTTTTAAATGGACCATCCATAAGTGGTGTGATGATATTGAATAACTTTTTTTTTAAAGGACGATATATGCTTGAAGTTCCTTTATGGTTATATGCAATGGCATATTTTATGGTCATGTGCAATGGTATATTTTGTGCGTATTGTGTGTGGTGAAGACCTTAATTTATGAAAATGCATTATGTCTTTTTTTGAAGATCATGAAGTATGAAGTGAATAATGGTATATTATATGGTGGTATATTATGTGAGTAGTGATAATATATGGTGAAGAGCCTTCATATGAATAGTAAAGAGTGAAGTTTTTTTTGAAAGCATATAGTTTTGAGAATGCATTCACTCATCTGCATTGTGGGAGTAGTTCTCACCAGAAAAGAGAACTATCCCGAGCGGTCCCAGAAGATAAAACACATCCTCATTTTAAATGAGTTGTTGAAAGGGGTTTTTGAAGGAGAAGGAGACAATGCACCTGAAAATCCCACTTCAGATAAGGAGCTTGCTATTTGGGAAAACAAAAGCAACAAGGCATATGCCTTGATTGAAGCATCAGTAAATGAAGGGACGAGTTTCCATATTTCTCCATTTTCAAATGCTTTTGAAGCCTTAAATAAGTTGAAGGAATTATATGACTCACACTCTGAACTTGAAGTTGTTCAATTGATGATCAATTTGTTCAGTATTGAGTTGAAAAATGATGACACTCGTTCCTTAGCATCATATGTAAGATCCATTATGCATGACATAAAGACCACTATTTTTGAAATAAATATTCCTCTCATAGCTTATGTCAAGGCACTATATCCTCCGTATTCACATTATCTTGAGTCATTGCAAGCAAGCAAAAACCTTAAGGAGATTACCTTTGACTACCTTGAAAAGAACTTGGTCGAGAGAGAGAAGGATTTTGGGAAGAAGGCAACTCCTCAGTCTACTAAAGAAGATGTATGCCTTACACAAAAGGACAAGAATCATGTACAATATTCTTCTAAAGGAAAAACTGGCCGAAGAGGAAGAGGAAGGAGGAATTTTATAGGTGGGGGGGCAGACAGTTCCAATGCCTGTTCCTTTTGCAAATGGTAATAAATACATAATGACATTTATTGATGACTCTAACAAAATGTGTTGGGCTTATTTATTGAAGAACAAAAATGAAGCTTTTGAAACATTCAAGGACTTTCATGCATGGATTGAAAATGATGCACAATCTCATATTGTCTCTATTCAAGCTGATAATGGAAAATAATACACTTCAAATGAATTTGAAAACTATCTTCGCCAGCATGGGATTAAACATCAAACAACTGTGCCCTATAATCCCCAACAGAACGAAGTGGTTGAAAGAATGAATAGGACAATCTTAAATATGGTAGTTCCATGATGTTTTTCAAGAATGTTAAACTGATGTTTTGGGCTGAAGCAGTTCTATGTGTTGTGTATTTAAAGAATAGGTGTCCATCTAATGTTATAAAAAAAGACCCCCTGTGAAATTTGGTATGGCCACATTCCTTCAGTGAGGCATCTCAAGGTTTTTGGTTCCACCTGCTATGCCTTGATACCTAAGGAACAAAGAAACAATCTCGGTGCAAGGAGTCACAAAGGTATCTTCTTGGGTACTCAAAAACCTCCAAAGCATACTGTCTCTATGATGAATTGAACAAGAAGTTTATAATATCTATAGATATTATCTTTCATGAATATTCCAAGATTGGAAATGTTCTTGAGTGGCAACTTGATCGCTTGGATAGATTCAGACATGCAAAGTCTTTTCAAGAGTTTGATAATGAGATTCCACATCTAGAAGGGGGGATTACTATAATGGATCAATCTATGGATATATATATATATATATATTTGAAGCACTCTCTCCCCCTCATTAAGCTCCAACCATTGATCCAAATGACACTTTGAGTGATGTGATTGAAAAAACTGGGAGACTAAATCTTGTTTCAGCCCCAACTCAGTCAACGAAGTATCCTGGGAAATCATAAAAAGGTCCTTCAAAATGGCTGACAAAGACACTTGAAAGTGTTTGTCCTGATGAGGTTGGAAATACAGGAAGAATAAGCTCAACCAGACAAAATGGAGGTGATGTAGACAATCCTCATTCACCTGTTGATATGGAAGTTTCTTACGATTGTGAACTGAATTTGTTTACATATTTCAAACCAACTTCCTTCAAAGAAGCCACTTCTCATGATGAATGGAAGGAGGCAATGCATAAAGAATATGATGCTTTGATAAAGAATGGAACCTGGAAGCTAATTGATCCTCCATTGGGAACCAAACCAATAGGCTACAAGTGGGTCTTCAAGAACAAGTATAAAGAAGATGGATCACTTGACAAGCATAATGCTAGGCTTGTGGCAAAATGTTTTGCACAAAAGGAAGGGGTTGATTATGATGAGACTTTTTCCCCCACAACAAAATGGGCTACCATCCAGACACTCTTTGCCTTGGCAACTCAGAACGGTTTGAAAGTCCATCAAATGGATGTAAAAAATGATTTCTTGAATGGAGATATGAAAGAGAATGTTTTTATGTCCCAACCAGAAGGATTTGTTGTGAAGGGTCAGGAACATAAAGTATGCAAGCTTGTAAAATCCTTGTATGGCCTCAAGCAAGTACCACGAGATTGGTACGAGAAGTTTTAAAATCCTTGTATGGCCTAAAGAAAGCACTGCGAGCTTGGTACGATAAGTTAACTGAGAATCTTCTGAAACTCAACTTGAAACATTATGATCTTAATGATGCAACTTTATTTTTCAAGAAATTTGGAAAATTAGTTGTATATCTTGTGGTGTATGTAGATGATCTTTTGATGATAGGGAACAACGAGAGATACATTGCATCCATAAATAAGGAATTGAGGAAAGGTTTTGACATGACAGAATGATAGATTTGGGCTATGCTCACTACTATCTTGGTATTGAAGTAACTCAACATCCGAAGATTATATTCCTCTCTCAGAAGAAGTACATTGGAGATTTGTTGAATAGGTTTGGCATGGATGAGTGCAATCCTTTGACTACTCCAATGGAAAAAAAATTAAAGCTCACATCCACTGAAGGAAAAGAATTTTAGGATGCAACGAAGTATAGACAACTCGAAGGAAGTCTCGACTAACTGACTACTACTAGACCAAACATTTCATTTGTTCTTGGAATCCTGTTATAGATCCATTTGGGCACATCAACCCCAACCTATTGATCAATACTATTAGGGCCCATCAAACCCTAATTCAGTTGTTACATGCCCTAAAGAAGTCAACCATCATAATGCCTAGCTTCCCAATAAGTTCCATGGCTGAAATCATCCAAAATCTGCCTCTAAGAAGATCAACACAGGAAAACATTCATTAGGGTGCGCTGCAATGTAGTCCATACACTAATAGGGTGCTATGAAGTGCAACTGAGCCCTCTTTGGCCTGCGCTGGGCGAATTTGAGCGAAATTGCATTAGGGTTTGGGAATATTTTTATCCATTGGATGCATCTAGAAGTTTCCCAAGTTTATCTACTCCTTTGAGCTCGTATTTGGATGAGATAGGGAGTTAAGGAACATCAATCCCTTTATCCCTTCCTCCATGGAACTAAAACCTAAGTTTGGGAGGGCATTCATTATCACAATTTATGGCATAACTTCCTTCATTCACCTATAAAAATACCACTCATTTAAGTGATTAGGGGCTGGAAATCATTGAATTATAGGGAAATGCTATTATTATGAGACTTGAGTTGATTCCAAGTATTGTAATGATGTCAAAATGTCTTGCTTGTTATGAGGAGAACATGGGATTGGACTGGATGAGTGATGTTGAATCGAGCAAATTGGGTTGTAACTCTTCCTTTTACTAATAAAGTGTTTAAATCTTTTTCCATATGCTTGTGTTATTCATTTATGCTTTCATATGTGTATCATGTACTTGATTCCATGCTATGTTTAATCAATAGATCATTATCATATGCTTTGATCGATTTTTGTCTTCTGTCTGTGTGTAGGTAATCTTCAAGCGTATTAAGTACGGAGAGGAGCGACATAATTGGTCAAGGGAGATAAAGAGTAAGCGAAATCTACAACTAGGCTTCTTTACCTCTTATTTAATCTGTTGATCATAGAAAAAGTAGAGAATGCTTTGCAATGTTGTTCTAGACTTAGCTACTAGTCTTGGAGTTTAAGCATTTATACGTAGACACTAAAACTTCCCAAAACAAATTGGGACTCCACTGGGGAGTGACCATCCATCTTAGTGGCTTATTAGCCTCTTAAGACATTTCTACATACTGTACTTGTGGTCGTTGATTTAATTTCAGTCTTCTTTCATTGAAAATTGATCCAAAACTGTACCAAATTGCCTTCAAAATTGCTTACTGTCACCAGTGCAGCCCAATGAAGGACACAGTGCGCTGCAATGCACTTCCCACATAGATCCAATGCGCTTTAGCGCACTATCTCTTACTGTTGCCTGCGCTAATCCCTTGAGGGTCAGTTTCCCATCTAAGAGCTGAAGTTTTTTGTCAATTTTCTCCTGTTTGTAAGATTTGTTGAATGTCAATGATGTCTTGTCTCTGAAAATAGTTTTTCATCTCATTACCTAGCCCTACTTAGGATTGATAAATGTTTCTTATGTATTTAATTTGTCATTTTAAATCTATAGTCGAAAGTTAGTTTTTGGTCGATTGATCTTTAGCGAAAGAAAGTGTCGTAAAATCGTCTTTTCCTTCGAAAATTGAATTGTCATAAAATATTCATTCATGAAAGATCGATTGATTGATGTATGCATATGATTAGTCTTTTTGTTGAAAGTGTCGTAATTCCTCATTTCTTTGAAAACGAAAGTGTCGTAAAGTCTTCCTTTCCTTGAAAAGAAATTGTCGCAAAATCGTCATTTTTATGAAAAGAGTTTATTGATTGATTATGCATTAGTTTTCCTTTTTGTTCATTCACATTAAGGGAAATCGAAAAGAAATACATGCATGTTGCATTGAAAAATTTTGTGTGTGATGATAAGGAATAGTGTAGGGAATTTGCATTTAGATTGTGCTCTTTGCTCTTTGATCAAAAGAAATATGTTTTCTTTGTCCCTAAGTAGCTAGGATATTCATCGTTAAATTGAATGGAAAGAATGCTTATCATGATAGTTGCATTCCTAGGAATTTCAGAATACATCACGTGGTGAAATTGAAAGGTAAATTCCTAAGCAATATCAACTTAAAATAAACATCAATTTACCTAATGGAGCATTGTCATTAACGCAAACATTTAGTGGTTCTAGCCTAGAGACATGTTTCGACGTCGTAAAATAAAGCAGTTGTCGCTAACTTCTCTGCAATACATCCCGAGTGTGATACCTCATTCCACGTACGTGAGTATATTGTATCTTGTCCACATACCTTCAGGTATATAGGGCAGTGTTACAATACGTAAAGTATATGGGAATGCTCTCACTGTGCGGTTTTGCATTAGACAACGCTTATACGAACTGGGCCTCCACGTACCTTCGGGTATATATGGGAGGACAACTCTAGGTTGCTATCCATCCTTAAGTAACCAAGCTGGCTGCCTTGAAAACTGTGATACATCGAACACAACATTCAGGGAGATTGCCTGCTCGTACTTATTGGTTCGCCAAGAGGTATTCTATAGTTCATAGTTGCTTGGTAAACCTTTTGCCTAGTATACCCCTTTTTGTTTATTTATTTTTTGATAATAAAATTAATCAGCGATCGTGGAGGAAAATCAACCCATACCCCGTCGTTTGCGGAGAACAACGAGCAAACTGCCTTTGCCTCCTGAAGCGACACCAATTCGAGCAAAGCAGTCTCGCTTAACTGAGTCTAGTACATCAAGAACTCCTAGTTCTTCATCTGAATTACCTGAATCATCTATTTTGGTAAGTACAGAGACTCCAGTTACTCCAACTATTTCTGGTACATCCGTTCTTGAAGAGGAAGTTTCACAATTACCTGAGGACATTAGCACTGATCCTAGTGAAACAGTAACCGAAGTTGTTCAACCACAAGTTGATCCGCAAATTGAAATTGCTCAATAAGAAAGTACTTTTGAACTTGAATTAGTTCAACCAGAAGTTAGTCCAGAATCTATCCCAGTTCAAATAGAAGTTATATATGAACCTGAAGTTTTTTAGGAACCTCTTACTGAAACTGTTGTTCATTTACCCGAACATATGGACTTCGAATTTGAACATTCAGAAGTTGTTACTTTACCGGAAGACGATCAATTGGTTACCCCTCAGACATCAGTAACTATTGAAACTTCAACTTCATCAACACTAGAAATCTTTTACGGACCTGATGGTGAAGTTCTTCCACCAGGTTTGATTGCCATAGAGGAGGAATTGGAAGAAGATTCCACACCTGGAACCCTGTTTCACTTTGGAACTGGGCTTTATCTTTACCCTAATACTCCTGATTTCTTTGCTTCATTTGATCTTGCTTCTTTTCAAGTACCTGTCGAATCTTTAGGACAACTTTTGGGTCAGTTAACTATGGCTGAACAACCGTCAACATCTCAGACTGTATCATCTGATGCAGATGCATCCTAAACTTCTGTTGTAAATTCTTTGATGTTTTCTACCACGCCTGAGTCGCACCTGTATGGTGAATCGTCCATCCTGGATGGTTACTAATCACTGTCTGGAACCCACTCAGGTGTTGCTTCTACACCATGGTCATCACCCATGTCCTCAACCGAAATTTTACGTGGTTCTTCTCTAATGGGAACTCAACAGTTTGATCCTGCATATCAGTATCAAGCTGGGCAATCTGGTCAACAAAGACCTATGTATCCATTAAGTACCGGATTGCCACCATATGGCGAGCAATATGCTTATTCATTGTATCCTCCTTATTCTGGGGGACTACCATATGGTAATATCCCACAGTATTCAAGTCAATCTGGAATTAGAGTTTGTCAATGGCAACCAACAATGCCAGTTCAACCAAGGCTTGTGTATCCAACACAACCAATGCAAACTGTGTCAGCTATTCCTACTACACCTATTGTTACTATTGTACCACAATCACAAGTTCAAACTGTTGTATCTCAACCTGTTCAAATTGATCCTTCTACCTTGCAATCACAAGTTTCAAGTCAAGAAGTTCAAATTCCTCAAGTTGTTGTACAACAACCACTTGTTTCTGGAGTTCAGCAACAACCTTAGGTTAGTGTACCTTTATCTGGACTAACCCAGGCTTACACTGGTATTGTTTATTCAAAACCTGGCAAACCTTTCATTGTTGGATAGCAACAACTGTTAAATCCACAATAGTTGTACCAACAACAACAACAATTGATTCAACAACCGTGGCAGCCTCAATTTCAACAACCCCAATTCCAACAATTCCAACCCCAGTTTGGACTTGTTTCACAGGTTCAACTTGGTTTTGGTCAATTTCAAGCTTACCAAGGTCCTGGTCAACAAGGCTTTGCAGGTTATGGACAATCACACATTCAACCTAGTTATCAACAACCACCTTATACTGGTTTTGTTCAACAACCATACCAAGGTTACCAAATGCAGATGCCCTATGTCAGTATGCAAAGACCTATTGCTCAAGAAATTCCATCATATCCTGGGTATGCTCAACCTGACTTGAATCAACAATTGCCATTTGTAGCAACTTTAGAATTACCGTATTTAAATCGGCTCACTAATGATCTAATCTTATATGCACCTTGGTGGCTGGTAATTCTGCATAAGTTATCATCTGACATTCCGAAGTTTAACAAAAATTTTGAAGAATACCCATCAAATCATGTTATTACCTTTCATTTGTGGTGTTCATCTAACTCCTTAAATGACGATTCGGTCAGAATTCATCTTTTCCAAAGAACACTTATTGGTCCAGCTACTAAATGGTACATTAAATTACCAAGAGATTCCTTCGATAACTTCACCATTTTAGCCACTACTTTTTTGACCCACTTCCAGTTACCTATCAGATACCAGATTTGAACGGAACTCCTAACCAACTTTAAATAGACTACAGCTACCCATATATCAGATCATATACATGAGTGGCGGCGTCGTCGTCGAATGGTTAAGACATATGTTCCCGATCAGATTTTAGCTGAGTGGTTCATAAAATCCTTGTTGCCATCAATCACCGAGGATGTGGCAAAAGGTGGAGTTGTCACAGAAGAGAAAGTCATTGCTCGTGCCCAATACTTGGATTTGATTTACACACAATATGACACGCTTTATGATAAAATTCCCATTGCACCTCGACCAGATTTTATTGTTCCACCTCCTCCACAATCGAGTAAGGACTCTCATGCCGATGACGATGTGATCAGTTCTTCAAGAACACAGTCAGCAGGAAGATCATCTATTCAAACTCTTTCTGTTTCCAATCAAACTACCAATGCATCAGAAAATACTCTTGCCTTCGGGATTAATGCCGTGTCATCTGACAAAGGAAAAAATCCAAAGCAACCAGCAGGCAAGAAAAATGGGAAGAACAAAAAGAAATAAGAAAATTCCCCTCCAGAGAAATCATCTGATTCCTCTGCTTCGGCAAAGAAACCTCGTTATCCATGTCTGATATGTAATGACGAGCATTATACAAGAGATTGTCCACATCGCTCTGAGGTCTCTAAACTTTTAAAGACTTCAAACACATCGGCAGTGTTGACTGATCCGTTTCCAACCTCGGAGACGTTTTTGGTTGCAACAGACCATTCTTCTACATCTCAAGTACTCATGTTATCCATCACAAAACCACAAACCAAAGTTTTGATGTCAACAAGAAACAAAGATTATGGAAATCCGTTGCCGTCGAATAATCATGCCACTGATCAACCTAATCTTTCGACTTCGACTTCATCTGAAGTTGTTCCACCTATTTTACCTGAATTGACAATAAAACCACCAAAGGGCATTGTGCACAAATCGAAATTCAACCCTCAGGCTTGAGCACCTCAAAACTATAACATAGTAGAAGATCTTGCTCAATCACCTTCCGCTATGTCGACACTCGAGGTGTTGCGAAACTATCCCTACAGATTCAAATCTTGTGGTTTTTAACCATGCGGGATATTCACCACAGTTACCGATGCAATTAGCTTTCCTAATCCAAGTAAAAGCTCTCAATAACAATGTTCACCGAACTATTATTGACAGGGGGCATCTACTTGCATTATGTCCATGAGCTGCTCGAAAACACTTTGTTCACCGCCGTTGTCACGATCACCAACCACGTTGAAAGCTTTTGATGGAAGACCATATACTCCATGTGGGATTTTGAGTAACCTGCAAATCAAACTAGGGAGAAAAACGATTACTGTTGAAGTTGAGGTAGTGGACCCCTCAATTACAACATTTTACTGGGAAGGCCTTGGGTATATGCTATGGCCGCTGTGGTTTCCACGTACTTTCATAATATTACATTCCCTTTTAAGGGTGGAATCACAGTCATTGATCAGCTAGCCTTCTTTGCCAATAGTTCACAGGCTACAGGAAGCATTCTGTTGGTACACGGACCCCCGCTGTCACTTCAAAGTGTTGGAGTAGGTCTCTTTAAAGATCTTTCTCTAATGGGCACTTTTACCCTCCTATCACCATCTGATTTGGCAGAAGTGGCAAGAGTAGAGACTTGCAACATGATTTCCTCCACCTCATCTGATTTAAGGAGGATTTCCAACCAAGTTGAAGTTGATAGTAATATTGAGGTATTGTCGTTAAGCCCCATTGAATCATCATAGCAATCAATCTTTTTGGCTTGTGCGGCAAATCCAAATCTGCACTCAACTTTTGTATGGGTAGATAGGCCATTAGAATATGGTACCTCTTCGGATCCTTTTTCACGTATACATTCTACGGATGAAGGAATCATCCAATCAATGATGATAGGAGAGGAACCGTGGGAATATTATCATCATCGTTCCCATCTTCCAGATGACAATGAAGATTATTCAAATGAACTAAACCACCCATCAATCGTTGATTTCTTGTCGAATTCTGTTAGATTAGATACTGTATATTCTAAGCGCAATTTGTCAAACATAGAAGAAACAATTTATATAAACATTTCAATCAAGCCTAACATTGTAGAAAACATTCATGTTGGCAAATCTTGTTCTCTATTGGAACTTGATAATTGCCGTGCTCTGTTTCATGAATTTAGAGATATTTTTGCATGGTCTTACGAGGAGATGCCAGGAATTGACTCAAGCATTGTTGAACATGAGATTAAAATGTACCTTGATTTCAAACCAGTGCGACAACGACTTCAACCTGTTCATACTAAGAAAGCCATTTCCATTAAAGCAGAGGTTGAAAAACTTTTGCGTGTTGGCTTCATTTTCCCTGTACCTCTTACTGATTGGGTATCTAACATTGTTCCAGTTATGAAAAACAAGGGACAATCCGAGTGTGTGTTGATTATAGGGATGTAAATCAATCATGTCCAAAAGATAATTATCCTACACCCTTTATCGACTAGATTATTGATGAATGTGCCGGATGTGAAATCTTTTCGTTCATGGATGGATTTTCTGGCTACAATCAAATCAATATCTGCCCACAGGACCAATCTAAAAAAACTTTTATTTGTCCGTGGGGCACATTCGCCTATCGAAAGTTACCTTTTGGTTTGAAGAATGCAGGGGATACATTTCAGAGGGCAATGAATTATGCCTTCCATGACATCAAGCACATTGTTCAACCTTATGTTGATGATTTACCCGCTCATTCAGGAAAGCAGACTAATCACCCGCAACATTTGAGAGCAATATTTTTACGGTGTTGACACTACAAGATAAGACTCAATCCACACAAGTGTGTGTTTTGTGTCGGCTTTGGTCAATTGCTTGGATTTGTAGTCTCAAAAGATGGAATTCGACTCGATCCAATTAAGGTTCAGGCAATCCTTGACTTGCCTCCACCTTCAAACTTGTTACAGTTATAGAGACTTCAAGGGAAGGCAAACTTTCTGAGGAGGTTCATTCCAAACTATGCTGAGTTGGCTAAAGGTTTTACACGTCTATTGAAGAAAGAGGTACCCTTCCATTGGGATCAGGTTGCGCAAGCTTCCTTTGATGCTCTTAAAGATTCCCTGATTAGAGCATCATTAATGTATGCCCCAAACTATCAAAAAGACTATTACCTGTATCTCGCTGCTACAGATACAACCATTGGTATGGTTTTAGTCCAAGAAGAAAGTGGAATTGAACATCCTATTTATTACTTGAGTTGTAATCTCAACGATACAGAAAGTAAGTATTCCTATGTCGAAAAGTTAGCTTTGGCAGCCGTTCAAGCTGTGCAGAGATTTCGTCATTACATCCTCCTCCGTAAAACTATCATTATATCGGATTGCAACCCTATGACATACATTTTGTCACGTCAATTGCTGGGGGGAAAATTCAAAATGGATAGTTATTTTGCAAGAGTTTGATTTGGAGTTCATCAAATCTAAATCAAAGAAATCTCTTGTCTTCACCGAGTTACTTTACGATCTTCTCTCATCCTCTAATGATTTAACATCAGAATCATCAATCTTGAATGAGTCTTTATTTCTTATCTCATCAAGTGATCCATGATATGGAGATATACTGGTCTATCTCCAGACCCAAGCTTTTTGGCCTAATACCTCTCGCTCTGAACAACAACGTACTCGATACTAAGCTGAAGATTATCTGATCATTGGTGATACGCTTTATCGTCGTGGTGTCAATACGATTTTATGTAGGTGCCTCACTAATGAGGAAGCCGAAAAATCTTTGAATGAATGCCATTCAGGTGCTTGTGGTGGACATTTGTCTGGTTACGCTATGGCGTAGAGAATTCTCTGTGATGGTTACTTCTGGCCAGCCATATTCAGAGATTGCATTATTGCTATCAGAGTTTCCATGCTTGCAAGATATTTGACCGAAAAACCAGATTACCACCTATACCACTACATCCAGTCATTGCTGTTGGCCCATTTTCCAAATGGGGCATTGACTTTATGACATGTAACCCCATCTCGGCCAGGGGCATGGGTATATTATAGTCGCTGTTGACTATTTTACCAAATGGGTCGAGGCGATGCCAACATTGAACAATAGTGGCAAAACGACTACTTTATTTTTCTTCAACCATGTGGTTGCCAGGTTTGGTGTACCACAAGCCATAGTTACAAATCGTGGATCGCATTTTCGCAATCACATGATGGTAGAGTTGACCGCCAAGTTAGGACTATCACATGATGGTTCTACTCCATACTAACCGCAAGCTAATGGATAAGTTGAGGCTATCAACAAAGTCCTTAAGCGCATGTTGCAAAGAATGATTGGAGTTCATAAAACAAATTGGCATTTAATCATGTACTCGGCTATGTGGGCATATCGAACCTCGGTGAGAAATGTGATCGGATTTACACCCTTTCAATTGGTGTATGGTTTGGAAGCAGTCTTACCAATCCAATGTGAAATCTCGTCTCTCAAACTCGCGATTGACCTGCTACCCGACACTTCTGAAGAAGAAGCGCGTTTCTTGGAGTTAATCCATCTGGATGAAACCCATCGTGATGTCGCATTGGCTAACGAAGCGCACAAGAAATGTATTAAGGTGCAATATGATAAAAATGTCAAGCCTCGTGTCTTCTCAGAAGGTGACCTGGTCTTGCTTTATGATCAGGAGTCTGATAAACTTGGCGTAGGAAAATTTGAACCGCTTTGGATGGGCCCTTATATTATTAAGCATGTTTTGACAAAAGGTGCCTACAAGTCAATGGACTATGATGGGATTCCATTATCGCAGCCCCGAAATGGGCTGTACCTTAAACGTTACTATGCTTAGTTAAGTGTAGTAAAACTCACTGTATATATGCTTTGATTGCATGTGTGTGTGTGTTTCTTTTAGAGTTCTTATTTGGTTAAGTAATCCACTTTGCATTTGTTGCAGATGTCGAAATTTTTGGAACCATTTGTTGGTTACGTCGATGGGGCTAGTCATAGTATGCAGAATTTATCCTCTGCAGCATGGGCCATTTTCGCTCCAAGCGGCGAGTTAGTGAGTTTTAGAGGGATTTGTATTGGTCAATCGATGAACAACATCGCTGAGTATAGCACGTTGATTGAACTTCTCTCTAATGCCATTTCACTTGGCATACGTCGAATCATCATTAGGCTAGACTCACAACTCATTGTACTACAACTTACTGGCGTTTATACAATCCGAAATCCATCAATTCATCCAATGTTCCTTAGAGTTCGTATTTTGGAAAGGTATTTTGAGTTTATTCAATATCATCATATTTCCAGAAATCTAAACACATTAACTGATTCCCTAGCAAATTATGTGTTAAATAGACATTTGCAACATATGTAAAGTAAATATTTTCAATTCAAATCATCAGTTGAATAGGATTGCATCACTTAACCATAATGAAACTCTGAAAGCAAAATAGATATTTGTTTTAAAAGTTTTTACAAACAATTTGTGTTCAAGACAAAGGTCATCTGATCCAAAAACTCAAAAAGTACGCAGAAAACATCTAAGTAAACTAGTGGTGCTCATGGTAATAGGTCACAACCTGTGCTATCATGCATAAAATTCTCATCCAAAGACTCGACACACCAATGGTGTGGCATTGTAGTCGCATAGGCAACTCCTCAATCCGAACATCCGGAATGCCTAGGGTCAAACCCTCTATGTGGTCTTGTAGCTCAGCCAATGTCTTGACTAAATCTAAGTCTTATAGAACTGCTCTCCCAACAGGTCTCTGTGCTGGCCCACCTGCCTCTCGTTGGTGCCCCACAAGTTGAACAAGTCCAACATCTGCATACATAAAAATTATTTTGTTTAGTCTTGGAGTTAATCAAAAAACACAAAAAAACGCAGAAACTTTAAAATAAAAACACTTTGGTCAAACAATTTACCGATAGCACCCCACTGTGCTCCAACTGGTAACATCAAGTTTGTATCACCATGGAAATCCATTCCTGAATATGGATACTCTTTGATGGCCATATCATGTCGATCAAACCACTTAAAGAATGCAGGGGTAAATGAGATCAATGACTGACCGGCATGCCTAGCAATAATATTTACCCATCTCTGCATCCGTGGATCCTTAGGTCCAGATACACCCAATGAAACAAGTTGTGGCTACATAAGTGGAATTCTCTCCAAGGCAAAAGAAATCAGGATCGACCCATAGCCAAAGTTCTTTGTCTTTCCGCTTTTCACCTTGATCAGTTGTTCTTTTGCAGATGAAAGTACTGCCTCGCACCAGTTGAACACTTTTGGCTCTAAACACTCTAAAGCATACTGCATGTATGATCTGTTTTCCAAGTGTAGTGTCGCGCTACCAGCCAATTTGGCAATGGTAAAGAGGATCGACCTCAATGGTAAATCACTAACATCCCTGATGTTAATCTTTTTGTCTCTACTAGGTTGTGCACCTTCCTGGCAGAACTGTCGTATGTAGTCTCTCACTGATTCACCTCCTTTGGCAAATCTAGATAGTGAGATGGGGGTACCCCACCTCAACAGTCCAGTCAGAAAGTAGATATCATCAATGGTAAATGGGATCAATTTGTCCCTAATGTGAAAGGCCTGATCAGTAGGATCCCATGAACGAACAAGGAACTGTAAAAGCTCAATCTGCTGCCGCATGCTAGATAGTCGAAAATACTTGAGTAACCCACAATTCCTTAGGGCCTCAATCGTATCCTGATTATTTAGGGAAATCATATGTGCTCTCGTTCTCTCCATATAATCACCATTTTGATCCGATGAATGTCTACAATACAACCATTAGACAAATTAGGGTCCATTTCTTTCAAAAAACAGAGCAAAATTTGGGAGAAAACAGTTATGTAAGTTTGGGTTTTGCGCCCAGCTCACCCCTACCTTAGAGACAGTGCGCTGCAATGCATGCAACCTTCTGTGTGTATGCAGTTTAGCATACCTTTCGATGTTGAAAGTGTGCGCTGATCCCAAAGTTCAAAATTGAAACCCTAGGGGCCTCAAAAACTTAGAATTTTTGCTTGAAACTAAAAATTAATGGAATGAAATGAAAGAGAACAGAGATAGCTCCTACCTGGTCCGGACAGCACGAGGAATGGTCCACTGAATCCTCCGCAATCAGTTGGTGAACTTCGAGGTAAAAACTGCTCCAAAGCACCAAAGTCAAAGGGTAAATGTGAAATGGTAAAACTTGTTTTTATGTTTATTTCTTGCACATTAATCGAATAAACATTAGTTTTTATTCATTTTATCCATGAAACAGGTATTTTTAATCTATTTTGATGGTGTTTTGAGCAGCTTAACAACTGAAATGCAGAATTTGACGTGCTCAAATGTAAATTGAACATCTTTGACCACAAAGCAAACTTTTATCTCTTTTTCGAGCTTTGTTAAAAACGAAAAAGGAACCCCTTTGGAATTCTCTTTAAGCTCTTTTCAGACTCTCTAAACATGAAAAGATTGTCAAGCACTTGTCTTTTCCAGCTCGTTAAAGGATTGGAAACGATATCTCTCTTGTATTATTTTATGCTTTTTCGGACTTGAGAGATTATTTTACAAAAAAGAACTTGTGGAGTTTCATTTTCATCTCTTTTCAAACTCTCTAAACATGAAAATGATCGAGTTATCTTTGTCGTTAAACTCATTAAAAACATCAAATAGCGACAAACTTGTCCATCTAGACAAGACCGAGTTTCACCTTCGCTAGACTCATTAAAGCATCAAATAGCGATGGATTCACCCGAAGGGTGAAATTATACAACAAGCATATGTTATCCTCCTCAAGCTTATTAAAAATAAAGAGGTACTGGTCAACAATGACTGGGGAAAATTGGAAAAAGGGGAAAACACTTTATGGTAGCAAGTCGCTCTTGAACATGACACTTTCACCTCATCACCGTGACTATGTGGGTTGGGTCATTCAGCTTGATGGTTATCACACCGTTGGTCTATCATACCATCCATTACTTTTTTTTGGGTCAATGCTACCAATTCATCTTAGTGTCGCCGACATGTTCAAGAGAAGTCATTCAGTTCAAACTTCATCCTTTGCAATACCGTAAACCTTCATTTTCATGACCGCCATTCCTGAACCTTCTATCGTCAATCGATTTTTCATCTCCAAAATCATTTACCTCATTTCGTGTCGTTGATGTGGGATACATCAAGGCCCTCCTGCGATGAGTCGCTTCTTGTCGACATCAACACATCATCCAAGAAGTTGACTTAGAAACACCCCTTCAGTACCTTGAGGCTTGCATACATCAATGGCAGGTTTCTCGCTTTCGGCAATAGGTTAACATCATTGGCCTTCGACCGAAAGACTTTGTATGGTGTTCGACATCAAATCATTTATTCACACCATGCGAAATGTACTGTAGTACCTTGAGGGTCATTATCATTATTGGTGATTCCTCTCATGTCTGTTAACGACTTACATCATTGGCTGGTAATCAGACGATGTCTTCCCATGTTCGACTTCAGATCATCTATTCACATGGTTAGACTTGTACTTGAGCGAAAGATTGAACAAGATTGAAGACCCCGGATCTAGTTTCATCCATTCGGGCTGTGATATTTTTAGGAGTACTAAATCAAATATACAATAGCCTTACATTCATGGTCATCCATTCATGGGTCTATATCTGTAGATGACTATATTTTTACATGTAATGAAAGTTTATAAGCTGAGCATGGGTATGCCTTCCCTCAGCGAGTTCATGAGAAAAAATCAAATTATCATGATATATGTATTGTAATTGATGCAGGTCACCTTCCGCTTCAAAACCTCCTCTCCACATGATAAAGAATTTCACTTGACATACATATTTAGGACTTCATGCTTTAGGGGGCAACTGTTACAGATCTATTTGGGCACATCAACCCCAACCTCCAGATCAATATTATTAGGGCCCATCAAATCCTAATTCAGTTGTTACATGCCCTAAAGAAGTCAACCATCAGAATGTTTAGCTTCCCAACAAGTTCCATGACTGAAATCATCCAAAATCTACCTCTAAGAAGATTAGTGCAAGCATGCCTTCATTAGGGTGCGATGAAATGCAGTCCATACACTGATAGGGTGCTATGAAGCGCACTTGAGCCCTATTTGGCCTGCGGTAGGCGAATTTGAGTGAAATTTCATTGGGGTTTGGGAATATTCTTATCCATTGGATGCATCTAGAAGTTTCCCAAGTTTATCTACTCCTTTGAGCTCGTATTTGGATGATATAGGTAGTTAAGGAACATCAATCCCTTTATCCCTTCCTCCATGGAACTAAAACCTAAGTTTGGGAGGGCATTCATTATCACCATTTATGGCATAACTTCCTTCATTCACCTATAAAAAGACAACTCATCTAAGTGATCAGGGGCTAGAAATCATTGAATTATAGGGAAATTCTGTTAATATGAGACTTGAGTTGATTCCAATTATTGTAATGATGTCAAAATGTCTTGCTTGTCATGAGGAGAGGATGGGATTGAACTGGAGGAGTGATGCTGAATCGAGCAAATTGGGTTGTAACTCTTCCTTTTACTAATAAAGTGTTCAAAGCTTTTTCCATATGCTTGTGTTATTCATTTATGCTTTCATATGTGTATCATGTACTTGATTCCATGCTATGTTTAATCAATAGATCATTATCATATGCTTTGATAAGTTTTTGTTTTCTGTCTGTGTGCAGGTACTCTTCAAGCGGATTAAGTACGGAGAGGAGCGACAGAATTGGTCAAGGGAGATAAGGAGTAAGTGAAAGCTACAGGTAGGTTTCTTTACCTCTTATTTAACCTGTTGATCATAGAAAAAGTAGAGTATGCTTTGCACTATTGTTCTAGACTTAGCTACTAGTCTAGGGGTTTAAGCATTTATCTGTAGACACTAAAACTTCCCAAAACAAATCCTCTCGAGGTTTATGCAAAAACCTTGTGAGAGTCATTGGTTCGTTGAAAAAAGAGTTCTAAAGCACTTGAAGGGAACTCAAGACTTTGGACTTAAGTATACATAGGTGGGCGAATTCAACTTGATTGGATACTTTGATTCAGATTTTGATGGAGATAAAGAAACTGGGGTATCTACTTCAGGTTATGTTATGAGTCTTGGATCAAGAGCTATCTCTTGGAGGTCATGCAAACAATCAGTTCCAACAGATTCCACAACTGAGGCAGAATATGTGGCAGCAACTGAAGCAACAAAGGAAATTGTGTGGCTTAGGAAAATTCTGGAAGATTTGTAGGAGAAACAAGTGCATTCAACTCCTCTTTTGATTAACAATACTTCTGCAATAAATTTGGGAAAGAACCCAAAGTTCCATGATCGAATGAATCACATCAATACAAAATACCATCTGATTCAACATCATGTTGATGCCAAGACAATCCACCTATGCCATTGTTCCACAAATGAGCATATTTCAGACATCTTCACCAAAGTGCTTGGAAGAGAAAATGATCCAAAATGGATCTTGAAACCTCTAAGTCTTCATACAAATATTATTGGAAAACACTATCGCAGAAGAAAAACCAAGAAGAAAGGTGGAAAACCAAGCTAAGCGAAAGTTGAAGTAACGTTGCACAAGGGCCGTCGGATTAGACAGATCAATAGCCCAGATTAAATCGGGATATCACATTGGAGCAGGCCAACGAAGTATATGAGAGGCAGCCCTATGGAAATTGCGATCGTGATCCAGCGACACAACGTGTACCGTTGATCAAGCGCTCAGATCAACGACCGAGATGATAATATGACATCGCAACAATACAAGGGGTGATACTAATGGACCCGCGACCCTGGGATATGCGATACATTGATATCGGCGATCGGCGAACCCGAAAGGAATTATAAGTGCGGCTCTATAAAATTTGAGTTCCGATATAAAAGTGTTTTGTCGGGCTTTTCTATATATTGGTGTATTTCCGTTATAAAACCGAAATACAAAGGAAACATGGCATATTGCGATATTGTGATAGAATGGCGGACCCGAAAGGTTTATAAACACAACCTTATGTTATTTAAGTTCTGAGGTAAATGGTATTTCGGGCGGACCTCAGGCGGTAAGTGGTATTGGACAGGCTCCGCCCGATCCCATACACTGGCCGACACGTGGCACGCCGCAGGAGAGAGAAAACTACTTTTTCAGGCAGGTAATCTCCATGCACATAGGCCACCCGAAATGGTTGTCAGTTGTTGGATTGGGAGATCGTGGATCAACAGTGGATTTGCGATAGTGATCAAGCGCAGATCCAAAAGGATTAGGGGGCGGACTTTATATCAATTGAAGTCCGGCTTTGGCGTTTCGGTCGGGATTTCCTGTGTTTTTAGTGTTTTTCCGATATTTCTCTGTGTAAACAGAGAAGTGTAATTTTAGGGGATTTTCACCCGCACCCAAGATCTTTCTGTTTGTGAACGGCTGCCTATGTGCCTTAAGCGTTTTACAATGAGTGTTTAACGCTCGGTAGGGAGATGAAGGGACAAAGGCTGGGAGGCAGAGAGCCCGAAAAAGAAGGTGAATGGATAGGGCCGAGAGGCTTAAAAACCACTCAATGGCAGAGACAGAGGGTGAAGCAGTTGCTCAGAGACAGAGAGTCAGAAAAAATGCAGCTACGAACAATTGATCAGAGGCACTAAGAGGGAGAGTCTGTGCACTCTTTGAACTCAAGGTTTTCGAGTGAAATCCCTGTGTAATATCAATGTTGTTATGTTATGGCTCTGCTTGAGCTCACACTTGTAATATTATTCTCTTAAAGACATAATATAGAGGTTGACACTAAAAGCTAGACTAGGAGACGTAGCCAGGAAGTCTGGTGAACTCCTTGATTACTTGCTGGGTTGATGTGTGTGTCTGTTATGTTTTCTAATTGTTCATTGTCTATATTTTTCGAAATATTTTCTATCCGTTGCACTAAGTAATATAGGAATCCCTTCACATGAGTCTGTAATACCTTAATATTGATTTAAGATCTCATTTTCAGATCAAGTGGTATCAAAGCATTTGGTTTTTTTAAGGTTAGACAAGCTTGTGTTGGATTTTTGAATGCTAACTAGATTAAAGCTCAGACTAGGAGAAGGAGAACTTGTTGAGGCTAATCCAGAGATTGGAAGAGTATATTCTCAGAGGAGAATCATATAAGAAGCTCCACTGGGATCAGAATCTCACTTCATAGAAAATTTTACGGCCATGCGAGCCATGGTGGAAGAGATGTATCTGGAGTTTAAGAAGGGTTGAGGTGAAAGCACTTCAACACCCAAGCCAAAAAAAGAAGCAGAGGAACCTTTTCTAGTTGCCCCTCCAGAAGGCAAAGGAAAAGGAGAAATGCCTTCTCCACCATCTCCTACATCATCACCTTCATCATCTTCTTCGCATAAAAGTAGCCCTGATAAGAAAAAGAAGAAAACTTCTTTAATAAAATTAGATGTGAAGTTTGATTTGCCAATTTATGATGGAGAAGTCAATGCAGAAAAGCTAGATAATTGGATAAGACAGATTGATGCATATTGCAGGGTACAGAACATTGATTCAGAAAGGAAGAAGATTCATTTGGCTAGCTTTCGACTTGGAGGAACTGCACTAGTATGGTGGGAAGGCAAGACACAAGATGATCTGCAAAAACATGGTAAAATCATTTCTACCTGGAATGAACTTGTTTCTGCTATCAAAAAGCAATTCTATCCTTTAGCTTACATGCAACATGCAATGATGAGTTGGCAAACTCTTCGTCAGTCGATGGGTCAGAGTGTACAAAGTTATACTTAGGAATTTAGAAAGAGAGCTTTAACTCTAGGTATATCATTAGATTCACCAGAGACTTTATTGAAGTATATAGGTGGTCTTCATAGTTATTTAAAGCATACTATTCTCATGTTTAATCCCACTAGCATAGATGATGTATCAGTTCAAGCCACACATCTAGAAGCTAGAGGTAAGAATGTAAACCCAGAGGTTGGGGGAACATCTAAATATTCTGTAAGCAAGAATAAGGAAAAGAAGAAATTGAAATGGAAGGAGAGGAAAGCAAACAATGTACAGAAGGATAAACCTTCATGCACTCATTGCAAGAAAGAAGGACACGATGAGGCACACTGCTAGCTTTTGAATCCAGAATGGATACCTAAGAAGTTCGGTGGAAGGAAGAAAATGAATGCTGCTGCTATTCAGAAGGACTTGGGATCATATTCAGGCGATGAAACAATAGTTACAACCACAAGTATTAAAGGTAAAGATTCTGAAGCATCCACAAGTAATTTTGCACAATCTGTTGATAATGAAAGTAATGAGAGGGAAAGTAATGAGCTTTTTTGTATTAGAGTAATTTCCAAGCATAATAAGATTGATACTTTGTTTGATAGTGGATCACAAGTAAATTTGATTTCTTGAACAACTGTAAAGAAGTTGGGATTGCAAACAAAACCTCATGGGAAGCCATATCCATTAGGTTGGGTGTGTGATAAAACAAAGCTACAAGTAACGAGACAATGTAAACTTAGGTTTGCTATTGGATCAACATTTATAGATGAGGTTGAGTTAGATATAGTTCCATTGGATATATGTGGTATTGTTTTGGGAAGTCCATACTTGTATGATACAAAAGCTATTTTCTATAGAGCTGAAAATAAGTATCAACTCACTAAAGATGGAATAGAATATATTGTAAGAGCTCATAAACTCAAAGAAAACTATTCTCTCATAAACTCAGGACAGATGAAAAGAATTGTGAATTCAAGTAAGCAGTTTTTACTAATGGCTGTAAAGGCAAAGGATCTTGAAAAATCCAATGCATTTGAAGGTTGTGATTCTAAAAAAAATCTGATTTAGTTAAATTTGTTTCAGAGTATGATGTTCTATTTCAAGAACCAAAGGGTCTTCCACCCAAGCGAGAAATAGTATATGATATTTGTTTGCAGCAAGATGCTCCATTACCTAACATTGTAATGTACAGGTTGCCAACTTTAGAGAATGCAGAGATAAATAAGCAGGTACATGAGTTGGTCGATAAAGGGTTTATACGACCAAGCACATCACCATGTGGATCTTCAATCGTGATGGTGAGAAGGAAAGATGGTTCGTGGAGAATGTGCATTGATTATAGAGCACTAAATAAAATAACGATCAAGAATCGTTATCCCCTTCCTCGTATTGATGATCTATTAGATCAATTAAAAGAAGCAGTTTACTTTTCTACGTTAGACTTGCGAAGTGGTTATCATCAAGTCAAAGTTGCAGAACATGATGCATGGAAGACTGCTTTCAAGACAAAGCAAGGACTGTATGAATGGTTAGTTATGCCTTTTGGCTTAATTAATGCTCTTGCTACATTTATGAGAGTTATGAATGATGTACTCAGACCATTTATTGATGACTTTGTAATTGTTTATTTAGATGACATTCTTGTTTTTAGTAAGACATGGGAAGACCATGTAAAGCATGTAAAGCAGACTTTAGATGTTTTAAAAAGAGAAAATATCTATGTAAAACTGTCAAAATGTGAATTTGACATAACATCTTTAAATTATTTGGGTTATATTGTAGGTGGTGGTGAATTGAAGATAGATCCCTCTAAGGTTGAAGTCATTATGAACTGGACTAAACCCAAATCTGCTACAGAGGTTAGGAGTTTCCTAGGGGAAGCACAATATTGGAGAAAGTTTATTGCTAACTTTTCTTTGATTGCAGCTCCATTACATGCTTTAACAGGATTGAAACATGTGTTTCAGTGGGGAGGAAAACAATAGAAAGCCTTCGACACCTTAAAAGAGAAAATTAGTACAGCACGAGTACTATCATTGCCAGATCTTCAACATCCATTTGAGATTGAGACATATGCCAATGACTATGCCATGGGAGCAGTGTTGATGCAACATGGAAAACCCATATGCTATCATTCTGAGACATTTACTTTTGCAATAGTTAATTATCCCACATATGATAAAGAATTGTATGCATTAGTACAAAGTGTGAAAAAGTGGAAACATTACCTAATGGGCAAAGAAACAATCATACATATAGATCATCAACCACTTCAATATTTGCACTCACAAAATAAATTACAACAATCAAGACATTATAGGTGGATGGGTTTTCTACAACAATTTCATCTTTTCATCAGATATAAGAAGGGCATACAAAATAAGGTTGCGGGCATGTTATCAAGACCAATCATAAATGCATCTACTATACTTAAGCATAACTCAGTAATGCATGGAAGTTACATTGAACAATATGCTTAAGATGTAGATTTTAAAGATGTATATGCAACTTTAAGTCATGGCAAGCAAGTAGAAGAATTGGATTATTATGTAAAGGACCAACTCTTATACCATTTGGGAAAGTTATGCATTCCACAAACTGTAAGAGTTAACATAATTCGAGAAGCACATACTTCTCTTATATCAGGTCATTTTGGTGCAAGTAAAACAGTTGCACAATTGCAAAGGTTCTGTTATTGGCCAAGAATGCATGAGATAGTTTCTAGATATATCAAAGAGTGTACTATGTGTGCTACAAGCAAGCCCAGTAATAGAAAATTAGGCTTGTACGCTCCAATTCCAATTCCTTCTCGTCCTTGGGAAAGTGTTTCCATGGATTTTGTTGGGGGATTGCCAAAATCCAGGAAAGGTCATGATTATTTGTATGTTGTTGTGGATAGGTTCAATAAAATGTGTATTTTGATACCATGTAACAAGCACGTTACAACTGAACAAACATCAAAGCTGTTCTTTTAGAATGTATGGGTTCATTTTGGGTTACCCACTTCTATTGTATTTGATAGAGATTCTCGATTTGTTGGGAAGTTTTGGTCAAATCTATGGGAGTTGATGGACACCAGGTCGAAGAAGAGCACAACATTTCATACACAAATAGATGATCAGACAGAAGTGGTCAACAGGACAGTGATCCAATTGCTCAGAGGCTATTGCAGCAAGCATCCCAAGCTTTGGGATGAGTATTTGTGTTATGTGTAGCGTGCTTACAACCATGTCAAGCACTCTTCTACTCAGAGATCTCGTTTTGAGACTTGTTTTGTTTTTATACCAAAGTCTCCCTTGGATTTTGTCTTTGGTAAAGACATAGTAGTTGATGGACACAGTGATGTGGACAAAGCAACCAAATTCATTGAACAAATCCAGGAAATTCACCAGGCAATATAGGAACAGTTGGAAAGAAGTCAAGCCAAGTACAAGGCAAGACATGACAAGCATTGAGTTGAGCATAGTTTTCAAGTTGGTGATAAAGTCTGGTTGTACATCAGCAAAGAAAGAATGCAAGGTGAAGGTAAGAAGTTAAAACCAGTAAGGTATGGACCTTTCAAGATACTTGATAAAATTGGTGAAAATGCTTTTCACCTTGATTTGCCAGCTTATATGCAGATCTATTTAGTCGTTAATGCAAAAAACTTGAGATTGTATGAACCTTCATTGATTGAAGATCTCGAAGAAAAAAGTCAGTTGCCTTCTATTGGAGATTTGTTGCCTAAGTATCTCAATGAGTTATAGGAGGACATAGTTCTAGACAGGAAGGTAAGAACTACGTGTCAAAGGGATGTTGAGTGCCTGCGAGTAGGGCTCAAAGGTTCAAATCCAGGCAAAGCATAATGGATAGAATTTAAACAAGTGAGGGAGCTGTATCCTCACTTAATCGATGCCTAAAAACCAACTTTTGGTGGTCCAAAAGCTTTTCAATGGGAAGGTGTGATCCAAAATGGATCTTGAAACCTCTAAGTTTTCATACACATATTATTGGAAAAAATTATTGAAGAAGAAAAACTAAGAAGAAAGGCAGAAAACCAAGGTAAGCGAAGGTTGAAGTAATGTTGCACAAGGGCCGTCGGATCAGACAGATCAACGACCCAGATTAAATCGAGATATCGCATCGGAGTAGGCCAGTGGAGTATGTCGAAGGTGGCCCCATGGAAATTACGATCGCGATCCAGCAACACAACGTGGACCGTTGATCTAGCGTGCAGATCAACGGTTGGGATGATAATATCGCATTGCAACGATACAAGGGGTGATACCAATGGACCCGCGACCCCGCAATATGCGATACGCCGATATCGGCGATCAGTGGACCCGAAAGGAATTATAAGTGCGGCTCTATAAAATTTGAGTTCCGATATAAAAGTGTTTTGTCAGGATTTTTTGTGTATTGGTGTATTTCTGTTCTAAAAGAGAAATACAAAGGAAACATGGCATATTGCGATAGAATGGCAGACCCAAAAGTTTTATAAACGCGGCTTTATGTTATTTAAGTTCCGAGGTAAATGGTATTTCGAGTAGACCTCAGGCGGCAAGTGGTATTGGACGGGCTCCGCCCGATCCCATACACTGGCCGACACGTGGCACGCCGCAGGAGAGAGAAAACCGTTTTTTTTGGGCGGATAATCTCCGTGCATATAGGCCACCTGAAATGGCTGTTAGCCGTTTGATTGGGAGATCATGGATCAACGGTGGATTTGCGATAGCGATCAAGCGTAGACCCGAAAGGATTAGGGGGCGGACTTTATATCATTTGAAGTTTGGCTTTGGCATTTCAGTGGAGATTTCCTGTGTTTTTCCGTATGTCTCTGTGTAAACAAAGAAGTGTAATTTCAGGGGATTTTCACCCGCGCCTGAGATCTTTCCGTTTATGAATGGTTGCCTATGTACCTTAAGCATTTTACAATGAGTGTTTAATGCTCGACAGAGAGATGAAGGGACAAAGGCTGGGAGGCAGAGAGCCCAAAAAAGAAGGTGAATGGACAGGGCTGAGAGGCTTAAAAACCACTCAATGGCAGAGACAGTGTTATGAAACCAGCTCACAAAAAGATAAAAAAGAAAGATAAACACCTTAGAATTCAGCCTCTTCGAGGGAGCAACCTCCTTTACATTACACAAATGAACAATTCTTGGATGATACAAATGAAAAGACCTCCTTTCTATATATAGGAGTGTAAGGGGTCATAATATAATCAGAGCCGACATAACAATAATAATATAAGGGCACAATAATAACAATAGTGGGCTTCTATGGGGCACAATAGTAACAATATGGGGACTACATGGGTACAACAATATAATAAGGGGGTTGTACTAATAACAATAAAGGGTTACACTAGTAGTATAGGGGCCTAACATGACCCTCTCCTTCAAAAAGTGTTGTCCTCAACGCTTGAGTAGTTCTTGATGCTTCTGTATAAAATTCTTGTCCTTCTATGTGAAATATTCAACAGGTAATTTCTTCCACTTGATGAGATGCTTTGAAATTGATCAATTGCGTAGCTGTTGACTTCTCGGTTTTGTAAATGCTTCAGGTTCCAATATGTTTTTTCCTTCCTTGTGAAGTTCTGGCAATATTGTTGGAATTGGGATATTCGGCAACTTTTGAATGAGCCACCCTGCTTTTCCATTCTTCCATTCATACCTTCCTTTGTTTATCAAATTTAGTTGGATAATTGTACCAACCTCTACCGTTTCTGCAACCATATGTTCAATTTCACTCCTTTAGGCACATGGATATCTATAAGGCTTGACGTTTGGAGGAACACATCCTGGAATAAAATGAATAGCATGATCATTATCACGAATACGTGGGAGACCTTTGGGAGTCTCAAATACCTTGGAATGATTGTCCAAGACTTTTTGGAGATCTGGAGAAATACATGATTTCGATGTGTGAACAGTTAGCGAACATAATTGTGCAATTATGCCTTGTTGTTCTTTCTTTAGAAGCTTTGTCATTCCGTTAGAGTTGAATATCTTTCCTAGTTTCCCTGTGATACCCCTTAATTCCACTTCCTTTCCTTCTGAAGAAAATCTCATAAAAAGTTCTTGAAAAATAAAAGTTATTGTACCCAAGGAATGTAGCCATTGGACTCCTAGTATAACATCAGCACCACCCATTGGAACAAAAAACATTGGGCTAATCAATACTTATTCTCCCATGGATAGCTTGATATTATGGCACTTTCCAGAGCAATTTATGGTTCCTCCACTTAGAACCGTCACTTGACACTCTGGTGCTGAATCTGGGAAGCAATTCAAGTCCTTGGCTATCTTACAATTAATAAAATTATGGGTACTACCTGAATCAATCAACACTATTACCTTTTTCTTCTTGATATGTCCTTCTATCTTTACCATTTGAGGAGTGGTAATTCCGACGAATGCATTACAAGATATGGTCAGATTCATTTCTTCTTTCTCTGGGGGTGGTTCCTGGTGAGTATCATTTTCTTTTGATGTTTCTTGATACTTTTCTTCCTGATATTTCACGGTTTGAACCTTCTTCTTCTTGATATGTCCTTATATCTTGAGAGTTTGGGGAGTGGTAATTTCTTCAAATGCTTTACAAGATATGGTCGGATTCATTTCTTGATGCTCGATGTGATCTTTCACTTCTTGAACATTTTTGTTCTTGATATGTCCTTCTATCTTGATAGTTTGAGGAGTGGTAATTATGGCCAATGCATTGCAAGATATGATTGGATTCATTTCTTATTTCTCAATGTGATCTTTCACTTTTTCAACCTTTTTCTTCTTGATATGTCCTATCTTGAGAGTTTGAGGAGTGGTAATTCTTTGCAATGCTTTACAAGATATGGTTGGATTCATTTATTCTTTCTCTGGGGTTTGGTCCTGGTGTATATCCTCTTCTTTTTATGTTTCTTGATCCTTTTCTTCCTCCTCTTCATACTCTATGTAAAATAATTTATTCTTAGCACACTTATGACCCTTAGTGCATTTGCTATCACAATTGTAACAAAGCCCTTTTTCTCTTTTTTCTTCCAATTGTTGTGTTGTAACCCTTGTAGGTTGTGGAAGGCTAGGAGAAACAACACTTCCATCTTTATAGTTGTGAGGGGTAGACTTCCTTGTTGCCATAATTTTACTTTCCACTATGTAACAAAGCTCTTTTACTCTTTCCACTTGTTGTGGTGTTGCTCTTTGTATCCTCATATTGTGCTATCATTTCCTCCGTGAAAATTGACCACGTAATAAGTGGTTTACAAGAACAAAACCTTTATACCATAAAAATTGATCCGGTTCTAAATATGAAGATGCAATACATACCTTTTGTAACAGTGGTACACCATGTAGATCAAAATATTGCTCCATCTGAAGTATCAAATTTATCGGATCCTTGCCATCAAAATTCCTCATATTGCCTTTTCTTGATTTTAGGAGCTTGATCTTGAAACGACTATAACTCTGTAATTTCGGTTCTTCCAGTTCTAAAATTGCGACCTGCAGTAGCCCTCTGTGTCCTCTTTCTAATGCCACCAGTCTGATCGAATTTAGATTCTCCAAGAAAGAGTTATGCACAATCTCCCAAGATGACTTGATTATATACCTTTTCAGAAGAGCGAACTTGTATGAAGTGCCACGTGTCACTTTGTTAACCTTAGGATTTGAAAAATATACACAGGAAACTACAATCTGTCCTCTTTCTGCAACTTCTTACGAAATTTCAATCTGATGCTCAAAACAAAAGTTATGACGATTTTCCCCAGGTCACCTGTTTGGCATGTAATTCAGGAATCTGCAAAAAGGCCAACTTCCGCAGATCATATCTCCGCAAATGTAGCATGAAAAGATTTGAAATTCGGACCCAAGCTTCAGAACGATTTCAACCCAAATGGTGCTCATCCGAAGTTCGATAATTTTTACCGCTTGGACTAAAATGTATAAATTGTATATTATTTTATTTATTGTAAATAAATTAGTAATTAGTTGTAAATATTGAGTCTTGGCTAATTTTTACTAATTAATTCATTTTTTGCTAATGGTCCTACAAAATCACCATAGCCAAATTGTAGAACAATTAAAATTATGGGGTTTTTGGATTTTGTAACTCTATGATTAAATCAAAACTTTAAAGAAATTACGAGATCTGAAATCACTAAATTGCAATGTGGCTGTAGTTTATGGGTAGGTCCCACTCCATGTGGTCCTCCTCTCCCACTTCACAACATACCTTGACTCATTTTCGGCACATGTTTTATTCGATGGATTTTATATTGCAATATCATAACCTTAGGACGGTTGAATATCAGAAGCACATAACAAAAAACTTATGATATTCTATATCTCTGATGCTTGATATTATTAAAATCTCTTATGCCACCTTGAGACCTCATGACTCTTTCAAAAAACCTCCGATATTTTAAAATGTCGATATCCATACTCTCTCATATATCGAGACCTCAAAGAATAGTTATATCATAACTTTAATTTAATGAACCTTTGATATCCCAATTCTCCGATGCTCCAATATCGATTCGAGGTGTGAAGGGGCTAAAACACGGTGATTATTTTTTGAAAAAGGTTAAGTGTTTATGCAAGGAGTAATTGTATAAACTTGATGTTGTGGGTTTGTTTAATAAAAGGGCTTCTCTTTAATACCTCCACTTCATAATATGTAATAAAGCCTCCCACTTATCCATCATGGCCCATTCGTTGGGACCAAAAAAATCCACTCAAGGCCCCTTCGTTGGGACCAATAGCCACTCATTACTTGACACAAGCCCCATTGGTTATTTTTTTATTTTTAATTTATTTTTAATTAATTCGTTTAGTTTTGATAATTTGTAATTAATAATTTTTTTTTTTTATTAATCTATAATTAAATTAATTTGTAATTTATGTAAAGTTTTTAGTTAATTGTATATAACTAATTAATTTTATAATTGTAATTAAATAATAATTGTACAGTTAAACTTGATTATAAATTTTAAATAAATTTTCCAATTTTGGCCTAGGCAGATATTTTTTACAGAATTCTAGAAATTTTAACACTTCAACTTTGGAGGCTCATAAGTTGAGTTTTACTTGGCCAAATGAGGCCCATCATGACTTGTTAGATAGATAAAATAATGGAGAATATCTCTAAAGTGGTTGCATAACCAGATCCAGTCATTAACCGAATCTAAAATTTAGCAAAAAATTAAGCTCCGAATTTATAACTAAAACTAATTTTCTGAGTTTAGTTTTTGCATTTTCATTTGCCCAAAGCCTCTATTGATTGCAGATCCATTCAATTCTATTCTATTTGACCAACGAGATATTCACAAGGATCAAAGGGAAGCTTTGATTTATTTTTATTTATTTCTTTAATTAAATTTGATTGGAGAAGATTGGTATTTTGAGATTTGGCATTTTTGATTTTGATTTTCAATTTAATTTACTTTTGATTGGTTGTTGGTAGGCGAGAAGTTGGGAAGATGAGGAAGAGAAGATTTGAAACAATGGAATTTCTCCAGCAAAAAAAGAAAAGGAATTTTGGCCAATCAAAATTATTAGAGAAAATATGTTTCTCCCACAACTCTCTCATTTTGGTTTTCATTTTGTAATTATAAATATGAATTTCAGAGAAGGAACAAAGGGTTCCTCTTCTCTGCACCTAAGGAATTTTGAAGCACTATTCTAAGGGATTTCTAGCTGTAGATGAGGGGAGAAAACTCAGACCTGGGTTATTGAGATTTGTGTTTTTCAATTCTAGACTTTTTATTGGGAAAAGAGCTTGCACTATTGCATCTCTTTCTTTTAATGGCAAGGCTTATGATTTGAGAAAGATTTTTGGAGATTGAATCAAGGAACAAAGCAAGATACAAGATTTTAATCAATTTGTATTTTAAATACTATTATTTTTAATGCAAATTTCATATTTTTTAATGACAGATCTGTGTAAAATGTTTTTCATGTTGAGCACTATTTTTTAATGTGAAGATGAAGGTCTTTTGAATTAGCTATCTAGTTCATTAGCTTTGTAGATCTGTTGTTAATTTTCTCTTTTGCTCTTATACTCAAATCATATTTCTGAGTAACTATTTACTCAGAAATCTGCTATCTAAATTCGATTTAATTACCATTGACATTAAGTGAATTATTTCCTAATGTTATTGGTTAATCATTCACCGTTAATAGGTTTGACAAAGCATGTTTTGGTAATTATAATATCAACCAGTACAACTATTTCATTATTAAGATATTCACCTAAAACCAGGCATGTTAAAATCTCAATCATTTAATTACTTTCCTCTCGGTTGGGGTAGATTTACATATTCCTAATAGAGATAGGCTTAGGATTTCTTGCCTTTTTCTTACATTCTAGGATTATTTTGCATTTAGATTAATCATTACATTTCTAGAAGTCCTCTTATCAAAGAGGCAAACCTTAGTTGTGACTTGGCTGAGCCCTAGATCAGCTTAAAGATCGCTTCCTTGCCTGAGCCCTAGATCAGCTTAAAGATCACTTCCTTGCCTGAGCTCAGCAAGAGAGATGATCTGATGTGTCTTCTCTATTGGTAAGTAAAAGACATATTTTAAGTGAACAAAGATAGAGAGAAGGTAACTAGACCTAGTTTAACTAGTTGGAACCACCATTTGAAATAGAAAAGGAGCTACTTTAAGTTCTCGACTGGGTGGTCTCCCTTATAATGTTGAATGGTCATTTCGAGCCATCAACAAATCTTACAGACATAAGTTGTGTGAAGCAAGGATTACTATTTAAAAAAAAACTAATACCCTTGCATGAGGTGGTAGAAATGCGAGTGGAAATATTTCAGTCAAAGAATTCTATCATTATATCTCTGGTAGCCCCTAGACTAGCCCTTTCGAGGATTATAATATCCTGATGTGGAAGTGGGATGCTCCCTTGAATCTTAAATGCTTCTCCTGGTTGACCCTCTTTAACTGCATTCTCACCTAAAAAAACTTGATGAAAATGGGCCTAATTGGCTTGGGTAGATACCAACTGTGTGGTGCTGCCTTTGAAGATTGAGTACATTTGTTCCTAAATTTCCCTTTTGCCAGTGAAATTTGGGGGAGAGTTGCTGATATGATGCAAATTATGGTGGACAGGGATTGGTCTTCCATTATTTCTTATCTTAGATACTAGCCAACGAAGTATAGAACCTACAGAGCAGTCCCTTTGTATGTGTTCTAGGGGATCTGGCAAACTAGAAATGCAACTATTTTTCAGGGAAAAATTCCAGATGTTTCCTCCACAAGTCTTAGAATTTCTAGTCATTTTATTGAGACTAGCCCTTGGGTACCTAGGACCTTCCAACCCCCTGCATATTTGAAGGAATCGGGAAATTCTTATCCAGTTGGATTCTTTGATGGTGCCTCAAATGAAGACAACTGTGGATGTGGAGCACTCATCAAGCTATGCCCCAATTGCGAATACAATTTTCTATTGGCATGGAGGAGAGGGGACTAATTATTGGGCAGATATTGTATCTATGTGGGGGATCCTACAATGTGATAATTGGCTTGCAATTAACTCCATCAAGATTATTGGGGACTCAAAATTGGTAATTGAGTGGGTGCAGGGAAAGAACTCCCTTGAGGCCCCCCTCCTTCATCACTGGATGGAGAACATGCTGCATCTTATTCCTCCTTTTGGTGATATCTCTTTTGTTCATGTGTACTACGAACAAAACATGGTGGAATATGTCCTGTCCAAACGTGGTGTTTCCTCAGATAGAAGGATGTTTTTTAATTTTTTCTTGACGATTCTGTCATTGAGTTGGGCTCCTTCAAACTCTAATTCAGATATCTCCTTTATATGGTTTTTTGACCTTTTGTAAGCTTTGCGCTACTGTTCCTCTTTTTTTCTGCCCTCTGGATAGTTTCAGACAAGATTTTCTTGGCCTATAAGCTACACAAAGAACTCATTGGCCTATTTTGGTTTTGTGTTCCTCCAGATGTATTAGTTTGTTCCCACTCGATATGATGTCTGAACAAGGATCTTTATCCTCCCAAGTTGTATGAAAATCCTCTTTACATTAATTAAGGTAGTTATGTTTTTTTCTCTTGAAAATAAAATAAAATAAACCATATTTAGAGTTAGAATAATACACGTTTGTTAGATAAATTACTGATTGGTTGCTGCAAAGTCCAGGTTCTTCCATGGAAAAATTGTAACCCAGATTTTCAAGTGAATTGGGATCTAACTCTTCCCAAGGTAGTTGCTTTTAAAAACAAAAAAGATTTTTTTATTTATGGTGGATAAGTTGACCAAAATGGAATCATATTTTATCAACATCCTCTTTTCTATTGCAAATGTCAAGAATGTTTTAGAATTTTACTAATACCAAAGAAGTTGGTCAATTAATTAATTGTTATCCATATAATTCCAAATTATTCCAAAATCTACAATAGAGACAAGTCCAACACCAAGGTGATGAGATTCAAAATATCTAGTCTAACACCAGGATGGCTTCTCATCCAGGGATACCTTGACATTACTATACACTCTCTATTGGCGCAAGGGATGCCCTGGGGATTTGCGGCTTGTCCTCTATGTTCTAGAGTTTTTCCCTGCGTGTCGGGGATGTCACTATGATGCCCTCCATCCTTAGCAATGAATTGTAGAACATTGATACAATGTTTATGGTTTTAGAGTCCAATATTCAATGCTTTTGCAAAAAAAATGTTCAATTAGTTATCATCATAAAAATAAATGTGAATTTTAACGAAATACAAAAACCTACCTAACTTAATCACTAAATTTTTTTATTTTATCTTTTAGTTAAAATGATTTTATTTTTATTTTATTTTTTAGTTAAAATAAGATAATAATTTGTTGAAATTGTAAATTTAAACTTGTATAATTTGTAAAAAAAAATACATTTTAAATAACAAAAAAATTGCAATCTCACTAATAATTAAATCTCACAATTTAAATTAAAAAACTAAAATATCTAATTACTCCACCCAACTACACACTTAACTCGAGAGATTTCAATGCACCCAAAAATATTTCAATCATTAAATATGAATTTTAAAGGAATTGGAGATATTTCAATCAATGATTGAAATATGAATTTTAAAGGACTTCGAGATATTTCAATCCATGATTGAAAGATGAAATCATGAATTTTAAAAGACTTCGAGATATTTCAATCAAAAGGTGTTGGAGATGATTGAAATATGAATTTTAAATGACTTGGAGATATTTCAATCAAAAGGACTGGGGAGATAATTAATGTTGATGTAGGTTGATGCTTTTGTTGTCAACTTCAATTCTACGTACCAAAATGAATAGGGAAAACAACACAACTTCAATTATACGTACCAAAATGAATAGGGAAAACAACACAACTTCAATTCTACATTCCAAAATCAATAGGAAAAACCAAGAAAGGAAGTTGATGTAATGGAACACGTCATATTAACAACTTCACAAGAAACGACAAACTCTTTTAAATCAACGAGAACTGCCAAAGCCATGACGACATTAGTCTTGGACATTATTGTTGCTCCGACTGCACTACTGTGCTCACCCAAAGATAATCCTTGGAAGATGTTTTAAGCCCTTAAATAATTTAAGGCTTGACTTCCTCAAAGCTTATCTAAAAAGCTATCAAGTTACATGCTACGCATCAAGTTACATGCTACGTATCATCAAAGTTCAAAAGAAAAACTCAACCAGAGGTGATTTATGGATTCAACTTCAAACAATTTTGAACAAAAGACATGTGGCTCCAAAACAAGTTGAGTGCCGTGTTAGTTCTTTGTATCTGGTCGTGGTCATGAACAGGCCACGACTGGTTCTCACATACACTGTCTCGCGGGATTCATTTTCTTGTTGGGAGCTCTTGAAGTGGTCCATAACTTCCTTTAAGTTCTCTACCACGTTCATAGGGCAGTTGGAATGTTCCCCATGATCAACTAAAGTTGTGGAACACTTGACACGTAGCCACCGATCGCTTGATGGAAGCTTGGCTATAAAGACTTCAGTTTGGTCCCTAAACTCACCACTCAATTCCCTTTAGTCTTGCACCATAAAAACAGAGTGAGTAGAGTTTTGGAAGTGCCGAAACGAGAGAGAGAAACAATGGCAGAGTGTGAGCAAGTATCAATGGCCGGAGGTACGATTTCTTGGGCATTAAAGTTTTCAATTCTTTTTAAGTGTTTATTCCACATTATAGAATCGTTATTATGCTAACATTTGGTATCAGAGCCCATTTTATCTCTGCCTTGGTGTTTATGAACGACGTTTTGTCTCTGTTTGTCTCCGTGTTATTATGCTCTGTTTCATTAAGTTTTGAATTAGAAATCATGTAGAAACTATTTTCGGAGGTTTTATGCGTGCGGCCCAGATGGCCCAACCCTCTTTCTTTCCTTACATAAAAATTGAAGAGGTATTTCGTAGGGACTCGAACCAGCCCCCTAAATCAGGTTATGAAGGCACGCATTGAGCCATTGAGCCATCAATTTGGCTCAATGCCATATTTTTGAGAATTTTCTGAATTAAGAAATTTATTTGGAAATATGTCTAATTTTTGCTCAATTTTTATGCTTATAATATTTATTTGGTTTAATTATATTTATTTGGATAATTGTTGTGCAAATTTATTAACTATGCTTATATTTAATTTGCATGAACTGATTATTTCTGCTCTAATTAATACATGCTATTTTGGATGATTATACGAGACCCATCGTTGAATGTTATACATGAATATTATAGTTTTATTTAAGCAATTTATAATTATTCTCATATCAAGTTACCTTTTATGCATAAAAGAAATAATGTCTAGTGATCCATATAATTTTTAATTGATTAGAGAATAGCCATAACATCTCTAACTAAATAATATTATATATTATGATTGATTAGGATCACATAAAGATTATTTAAACATTAATTGTAGTTAATTATAGTTAATATAATAAAATTGTTCCCAAAGGAATTTTTATTATATTTATATAACTAATTAGGATAAAATATCAAATTATTCATAACTTACCCACAAGAATTATGAATAGTTTTATCATAAAGTTTAATCTAAGATAGAATTTATATCAAATTATAATCATAATATACCCTTTAGAATTATGAATTAAGTGAATAATTTGATAAATTCTATCATAAAGAATAATTGAATCTGCTTGAATTAAAAATTTAGCCCACAGACAATTTTTATGTCATTAGATTCAATTTTAAGCATGATTTACATTGGTAAGGCATGGAATTTTATTTAGGCCTCAATTTTAACATAAACATGTAATCTTTAATTTTATGCAGTTGTACAACCTACAAATTTCTCTGATATTCGTTGTGATATCCCTGAACTTAAGGGAGATAACTATAAGGTCTGGAAGGAGAGAGTTCTCCTTCATTTAGGGTGGATGGACATAGACTATGCTATTAGGAAAGATGAACCACCGACACTCACTGATACCAGCATTGCAGCAGACATCACACTTTATGAACGATGGGAGCGATCTAATCGCCTAAGCATGATGTTCATTAAGACTAAAATTTCTGCTGGTATTCGTGGTTCTGTTGATTAGCATGAAAAGGTTCGAGACTTGCTGAAAGCCATTGATGATCAATTCGTCACTTCAGACAAGGCACTAGCAAGCACCCTAATCATGAAGTTCTCATCCCTAAGGCTCACCAGTGTGAAAGGTGTGCGCGAGCACATCATGCAAATGAGGGACACTGTGGCTCAATTGAAGAAACTCGAGGTTGAAATATCGGAGTCCTTCCTGGTGCACTACATCCTAAACACCCTTCCGCACCAATACGGACCCTTCAAAATCTCATACAACACACATAAGAATAAATGGTCAATTAATGAACTCATGACCATGTGTGTTCAAGAGGAAGGGAGACTGGTGATGGAACTGGGAGAAAGTGCAATGTTGGCAATGCGTGGAAAGGACAAATCTCAAGCCAATCAGAAAGGGAAAGGTAAAGTACCTCCCCAAGTTGATATCAAGAAGGATTCCAAGTGTTTCTTCTGTAAAAAGAAGGGACACATGAAGTTTACAGAAGAGACACATGAAGAAGGAATGCGCAAAATTTCAAAAATGGCTTGCGGACAAAGGTAATCCAACCTCGTTTGTTTGTTATGAATCTAATATGGTTAATGTCAATATTAACACCTGGTGGATTGATTCTGGATCAACAATCCACATTTCGAATTCCTTGCAGGGTTTGCAAAACCTAAGGAAGCCAGTGGGAAGTGAGCAAAGCATCTTATCAGGAAACAAGATGGGATCGAATGTGGAAGCTATAGGAACATGCTATTTAACTTTAAGTAGTGGCTTTGTTTTAGAATTAGAAAAGACCTTTTATGTTCCAAGTTTTTCTAGAAACTTGATTTTAGTTTCAAGGCTTGTACCTTTTGGATATTCCTTTAACATTTCAGAAACATCTTTCAGTTTATTTTATAAATCTGATTGTGTTGGAAACGGTACTTTGTCTGATGGTCTTTACTGCATTAATTTACAAAACAATGTCACTTATGATTCAATTCATGTTCACACTGGCACTAAAAGATGTGTTATTAATGACGATTCCTCTAAATTATGGCATTGGAGATTAGGTCATATCTCCATAGAAATAATTAAAAGATTAGTAAATGAAGGGGTACTTAATACTCTAGATTTTACTGAATTTGAGACTTGTGTGGACTGCATAAAGGGAAAGCAGACCAACAAGTCAAAGAAAGGTGCCAATAGGAGTTTGGACATATTAGAGATCATCCATATTGATATATGTAGTCCAGACATGGACTCACATGGTCAGAGATACTTCATCTCTTTTATAGTTGATTACTCACGATATATGTATCTCTACATGCTTCATAACAAGAACGAAGCATCAGATGCCTTTAAGATCTTTAAGGCTGAAGTAGAGAAACAATGCAACAAGCAAATTAAGATCGTGAGATCAGATAGAGGTGGAGAATATTATGGTAGATACACAGAGGATGGACAAGCACCTGGGCCATTTGCAAAATTTCTTCAAGAGCATGGGATTGTTTCCCAATACACCATGCCTAGTTCACCCGGCCAGAATGGTGTAGCAGAAAGAAGAAACCGAACATTATTGGACATGGTGCAGAGTATGCTTAGCAGCTCCAATATTCCTAAATCCTTGTGGGCTGAAGCACTTAAGACAACAATGTATATATTAAACCGAGTTCCAACCAAGGCTATTCCTAAAGTGCCATTTGAATTATGGAAAGGTTCGAAACTGAGTTTGCGACATATGCACGTTTGGGGATGCTCGTCTGAAGTGAGAATTTATAATCCACAAGAGAAGAAGCTGGATCCAAGGACCATTAGTGGGTATTTCATTGGATATGCTGAAAGGTCTAAAGATTACAGATTTTATTGTCCATCTCACAACACTAGGATTGTGGAATCAAGAAATGTAAAGTTTCTTGAAAATGACTTGATCAGTGGGAGCGGTCAAACCAAGAACATAGTTTCTGAGAAGGATATTTCAGAATCTCAACCTTCCACCTCAAGTGATAGATTGGTTATTGTTCATAGCACCCCTCAAGTACAAAATGGTGTTGAACAACCAATCGTTGAAGTTCCACAAGCTGCTGACGACATTCCAGTAGATCAGGTAGTTCAAGAGTTTCCAAGAACTTTTGAACAACGAGTTGAACCACATACTTCTCAAGAAGATGATGGTACAACATTAAGAAGATCTATTAGACCAAAGAGATTAGCAATTCCTAATGATTATGTTGTGTATCTGCAAGAATCTGACTACAACATTGGAGCCGAAAATGATCCCGAGTCCTTTTCACAAACCATGAGTTGCAAAGAATCAGAATTATGGTACGATGCCATGAAGGAAGAGATGAATTCTATAAAGATTGATGAATTCTGGGATATTTTTGAGTTTCCTAATGGTGCGAAAGCCATTGGATGTAAATGGGTCTTTAAGACAAAGAAAGACTCATTGGGCAACATTGAGAGATACAAGGCAAGACTTGTTGCTAAGGGATTCACTCAGAAAGAAGGAATCGATTACACAAAGATTTTCTCTCCTGTATCTAAGAAAGATTCCTTGCGCGTTATTTTGGCATTAGTAGCCCATTTTGACTTGGAGTTGCAACAAATGGATGTGAAAACGACATTTCTCAATGGAGATCTAGAGGAGGAGGTTTACATGAAACAACATGAAGGATTCCCATCTAGTGATGGTGAGCAATTGGTTTGCAAGCTCAAGAAATCCTTATACGGTTTAAAACAAGCATCTCGCCAATGGTATTTGAAATTCCATAATGTAATTTCTTCATTCGATTTTGTAGAAAACATTATGGATCAATGTATATACCAGAAATTCAATGGGAGTAAAATCTGTTTTCTTGTTTTATATGTGGATGACATTTTGCTAGCAACCAATGATAAGGGTTTGCTGCATGAGGTGAAACAATTCTTCTCTAAAAATTTCGATATGAAGGATATGGGTGAGGCAACTTATGTCATTGGCATTAAGATCCATAGAGACAGATTTCGAGGCATCTTGGGTCTGTCTCAAGAAACCTATATTAATAAAGTTTTAGAGAGATTTCAGATGAAGGATTGTTCACCAAGTGTAGCTCCCATTGTGAAGGGTGATAGGTTCAATTTGAACCAATTCCTGAAGAACGACTTTGAAAGGGAACAAATGAAGAACATTCCATATGCTTCTGTTTTCGGAAGCCTAATGTATGCTTAGGTCTGCACAAGACCTGACATTGCATTTGTTGTGGGAATGTTGGGACGATATCAGAGTGATCTAGGTTTAGACCACTGGAGAGCTGCAAAGAAAGTAATGAGGTATCTTCAAGGAACCAAAGACTACATGCTTATGTATAAATGGATGGACAACTTGGAAGTAATTGGCTACTCAGATTCTGATTTTGCTGGATGTGTTGATTCACGCAAATCAACATCAGGATACATCTTTATGATGGCCGGTGGAGCTGTATCATGGAGGAGTGCCAAGCAAACCTTAACTGCCACTTCCACTATGGAAGCTGAGTTCTTCTCCTATTTTGAGGCTACTTTACATCGTGTATGGCTTAAGAGTTTCATTTCTGGGCTTAGAATTATGGATTCTATCTCTAAGCCATTGAGAATGTATTGCGACAATTCAGTGGCTGTTTTTATGGCTAAAAGCAAAAAAAGTGGGAGTCGAAGTAAACACATCGACATTAAGTATTTAGCTATAAGGGAACGTTTTAAAGAAAAGAAAGTGGTCAATGAGCACATCAGCACTGAGTTGATGATCGTTGATCCTTTGACTAAGGGCATGCCACCGTTGAAATTCAAGGATGATGTAGTGAATATGGGACTTGGTTCCATTATGTAGTTTCTCATTGTATGGACAATGTTATGAAATTCTTAATTATTGTGATGTTTTTCTCATATTTATGTGCACCTTAATTTGATTTGAGAAAATTCATCTGTGTAGGACCAAGAATAAACATAGGGTTTATTCATTAAGAAATTGTTGCCACATAAATTATAATAGAAATAAATACATAGTAATACATGGAAGATAATACTCGTCATTAGAGGACTTATCGCCATGATTCATGTCTTTATTACTTAATACAAATTATCTATGGGTTTTAAGATGAGACGTTAGATTAGAAGTATGGACCAAGTGGGAGAATGTTAGTTCCCTGTATCTGGTCGCGGCCATGAACAAGCCATGACCGGTTCTCACGAAAACCGTCTCGTGCGATTCCTTTTCTTGTTCGAAGCTCTTGAAGTGGTCCATAACTTCCCTTAAGTTCTCTACCACGTTCATAGGTCAGTTGGAACGTTCCCCATGATCAACTAAATTTGTGGAACACTTGACACGTAGCCACTGATTGCTTGATGGAAGCTTGGCTATAAATACTTCGGTTTAGTCCCCAAACTCACCACTCAATTCCCTTCAGTCTTACACCATCAAAACATAGTGAGTAGATGGAAGTGCCAAAAAAGAGAGAGAAATAGTGGCAGAGTGTGAGCAAGTATCAGATGGTCGGAGGTATGATTTCTTGGGCATTAAAGTTTTTGATTCTTTTTTAAGTGTTTATTCTGCATTATAGAATCGTTATTATGCTAACATGCCCATGTTACCAAGAAAGGAAGCTCTGATTTGTGAAACATGTTGAAATTTGGTTGATCTGCACAGAGTCCTTTAGGATGAAGAAGGTAAACATTGATCGAGCACTGATTGATAGAGTATTTGCCATCGGTAGTTTATAATGAAAGAAAACGATTTTCTCTCAGTTTTCTCATATTAAACTTCATTATGGCAATTATGTTTTTGTCCTCATGCTTGTGTCAACAAAGCCAGACCTGGTTGGGGATCTATCCATTTCCATGCGAGGACTATTCTAAAACCCTATCTATTTTGTTATTTGATATTGTTTGTGTATGATATATAATGCATGGTTATACGAGGTTAGTTAAAATGATTTTTAATTTGATATGATTTATATGTTAGAGTAGTTCAGGTAAATTTAACATTATTGGCTGGATTGAAGGTTCTGTAATACATCGTTTTTGCTAGTGGTATTCTCATGTTATTTGATATTGTTTGTGTATTATATATATAATTCATGGTTATATGAGGTTATTTAAAATTATTTTTAATTTGATATGATTTATATGTTAGAGTAGTCAGGGTGAATTTAACGTTATTGGTTGGATTGAAGGTTCTGTAATACATGGTTTTTGCTAGTGGTATTCTCATGTTATGTAACTTATTTAAAGGCATGATGAATTTGGGCCATTGTACAGACATAGGTAGAAGAAGGAGTCTGTAAAAATGTCAAAGAGTTTGTTGTTGATGACATAATAAAGGCTTGTTGCTCATAACATAATAAATGCCTAGCCATTTCTCAATGGACATAATCCATATTGGCTGAACCACTTAAATTTTGTCTCATTCATTATAATTTATGATTATGCGTACCTATTATATTTTTATTTCTTTCTCCTTTTATAACATTGGTATTAGAGATGGTAAGTTTGGAAAGTGGCATGGGCACTTCTTATATAATGGATAATGAGTTGTTATAAGTGGTAGAGGTAGATATACTACTTGGATATGCAAAGAAATGCATAGATGGAAATAGATGGGAAGATTTACTAGTTGGATATTTTAATCTACAAAGAGGAGGTGCAACCCTAAGTGAGTAAAGTAAGGGCCTATATAAAAATGGTAGAAATGATGATTAATGGCCACTGCGAGGTCATTGCTACGGATGGTGGTGGCTAAGGTTGAAGAAAAGAGACTAGAAGCAACATTATAGGAGCACTGAGTAGTGGTGTGGGAAAGCACCTTGAATCCCAAGATTTAGAACTTGATGAAATGTTGCTACTAAGAAGTTGAGAGTTGAGAAAAGTAGTTTAATGGTTATTAGGATGGATTTGTGTAACATTAGTTTTGAGAGCTAGGCTAATGAGAGATCTCACGGATTTAGTGAATCCAAATGATGCTGGAAGACAAATAGATGAGACGAGCATAGTAGATTATTAGAAGTGGAGGTTAAGGAGTATGTGAAAATTATGGGTCCACACACTTTGAAGATATAGTGAAAGAGGCGTCTCTCAGCTCCATGGATGAAAGAACATAGACGAAGTTAATAGTGCTAAGGCTTAGTGAAAGAGTCAACATGATGTGGAGAGTGGTAGTAGTGCATGAACACTCTAGGGTGTTTGGTCTAAGTTATAACACCTACCCATAGGTAGTGTAGTAGCATAGAATGTGATTCTTATCTTGCATAGAGAGGATGGAGGATCAAGTTGTGGAATGAAGAGGGTGGTAAGTATACTCATATGCTATCTTGATATTAGTTTATGTTAAGACCTATTATTTAGGCATATATGTTGCAGTGTGGTGGTACATGGAGTTATGTATGGTCAAGTTATGGAATGAATCACTTAAATATGTAGCAGGGTGGTATATGTACTCATATGCTAGTTTGAAGGGGGTGAATGTGAGATCTGAAATGTAAGATGATTGATGAACCATGTACAAGAAAAGTATCCTAGAAAACTTATGGATACAATGATTGGTTATCCACGTATTCTAGTGGATGATGACTTTTTTATATGGGCTTCAAGAAATATATTGGGACCAAGTTTATCTCCTCAAGTCAATTTTAAGGGAAGTTAATCTTCTCATCTCAAGTTTAAGGAGGGGATTGTTAGGGTAGTTAGGGTAAAATTAACTCAGTCATAGAGTCAATTTACAATTGGAAATTTTAGACTCGAAGTTTTAGTAACCCATGGTTTTGACATGGTATTCTCATGTTATGTAACCTATTTAAAGACATGATGAATCCGCATTGTAATATGCTTGTGGGTATTGTGAGAACATGGTTAAAAGGAGAGATTGTAAGACATAACCCAGATTGAGTGAACCAATTAAATTTTGTTTCATGTAAAAAAATTTTGTTTTTTGTAAAGCTTGGTAGGATCTTCTGTTTTTTATTTATAAAATACAAGTTTACACCACAGAGATGAGATAGGTGGCCTCATCTTTCCCAGTGGGAAACCAAGTCTGTTGGCCACCTATCCTCGTTATAAGCCATCCAAAAATAATATAGTTTCAAGTGATCAACCCAAGCTATATATACATCTATATCATGATATGAGTCTAAGTTTCTGTCTATCATAAGCATACATCAGTAAAAGTAAATGTTATCCGCTAAAAACCAAAAGACATTCTAGAACCTGACTATTCCTTCTGATCCTCTGAGGCTGAGTCCACCGAGGCGGGTCTTCGGTTGAGTCTCCTGGTGCATCTGCCAGCTCGATAATACAAGGGATATGCCTTTGAATATGATCTAGGCGAATGTCCTACTTGCACAACTGGAACTGGATGGTCTGCAGGTCTTTCTTGTAGTTTGGCATGTCCTGGAGGGTCATTGCCATCCCCATTGATAGTTGCTCCATGGCCTTCCCCAGAAGGCTCTTCATGAGCCAATACAAGTATAAAGTCTGCTTAAATTGTGTGAGTCTTCCCCTAGTATTCCCTAGGTCCGGGATTACCTCACGCCAGGCCTCCATTTCCTCTTCGGAATCTGCCTCCTCTTTTATCTGTTCCTCCCAATCTTCTAAGATCTTGCGGATGCCTGCATTTGTCCCTACCCTATACGTTGTTTCTGCTTCACTGATGAGCCTTTCTACCAGCTTTCTTCCATGCCTGGGTTCCGAGGTGCCTAGGTCAGCTGCACGAGGCAACTCCCTTCCCCTTCTGCCTCGTCCTCTTCCATGGGCTGGTCTAGCCATTTCTTCTGTTGTGCGAACCTGTTCACACACAATTCAGATTAGATCACAAAATGTATGTCCCGGTCGTTCCACAATGCTGCCGCTTCCCCTCTCCTCACATTTCCAGCCACACTTGCCTCTGCCCCGATGCCCCTCTACCCAAGGCTGCGGTGCCTCTCCTCTGCCGGAATTATCAGTGCCACTCACCTACCAAGCATTAGCCTCTCCACCTTTTTGGTGTTTGCATCTCTCTCCTCTGCTCCCGGGGTAATGCCCTGGTGCCCAGTTCGAATGATACTTACGGTACTAACCGCCTGCCCATCGAGCCAGATAACCACTACACTCATTTTCCTCCCCTTCCCTCGCCCCTCTGTCCTATGCATTTTCCACTCCTCTCTGCCATTCCCAATTACCTTCCCTCGCACTTGCTTGTCTACATGCTCCCCTCCCTCACTGGTAATCTGGCTGGCCAGCTTAATTGCAGGTGGTTCCTCATGGTCCCGTCCTTGATGGTCTCTCTCGTTGCTAGTTACTGGTTCGAACCCAGTTCCCTTCCCTCCCAGCATGCCGAGGTCTCTCCCACCTATTCCCCTATTCCCCTCCCTGGTCTGATCTCTCATTCCCCCGCCATGGAAACACACAGAAAGCATTGCAATAGATGAGTAGAGCCAGATAACATACCCAGTGTTGATGCGAAGGTGACTTTGCTGGTCTCTGCACTGGTATGCCTCGTCGTTTCTCCGTCTCCCCTCAACAACTATGCTCTCCCCATCACCCTTCCTACCTTCATAATCCCCTTCCTTCATTCTCTATCCCATCCATCCTCCTGTCCTGTCCTTCCCACCTCCGTCACTACCCTAGCACTGACTGCCACTTCTCCATTGCCCTTTGTACATTGTCATGCGGGAGGCCACCGCACCCATCGCCATGAGCGTGTGGGATGCGGTGGAATGTACCCGACCCTTAGTTGTCCTGACAACCATCTCTGTCATACGTCCTCAGGCACCCACCCCGATCGAAGGATGTAAAATTGTTTTTACTTATGGTTATGTAGGCCTATTATTATTTTTATTTCTCTATTTTTAATAATATTAGGGTATATCATGGATGATAATATTATATTTGGTACTAGAATAAAAGGGTATAAATTATTATTGTTATTATTTTTTCTAAATATATATATTTTTTTAAAACTTACATTTGAAAAGATTAATTTTTTTATAAATATATGATAAATTTAGAATTATTTATTTTAATATAATTCTAATTTTAATATTCATATTATTTATGTATATATCAATTATATTTATCTATTAATTTTTAAATTCTCACTTATAGGAAAAAAATTTCAGTAATCTTTAACTACATTACTAAAAAGATTATATTATTATTGTAATAAGTAATTCTATAGGTATACTCCATTACAATTTCATATTTACATTATATTGGCTTTTCCATATAGACCTATACTATGTTATTATTATTTATTAATTTTTTTTACTATAGTATGGAAATCTATTTTCCTTATTCAAAATCTCTTTAAAATATAGTAATTTTAGCTATTATAGTTTATTCTACTCTAAGTATTTGCAATAGTTAATATCCATAGAAGATATTTTTTGTGATTGATCTGGAGACTTTCACAGTGGCTAGGGTTTCGATCTAGCTAGACATCCCTCATCTGTTGTGTGAATCTCCCTTAGATGTCCACTCTATGTTTGTCACAATCTCTGAATAATAACAAACATTTGTGCCATAATGGAGAAGGTCATTTCCCTTGTAGGAATGACAACTGGTTTTGCAATTTTTTCTTCTCAAGAAGATCAAACCAAAATTTTTAATAGTGCCATGTTGAAACCAAGATCTGCTCTTTTGATAGTTCAAGAAGCTTGTGCCTTTAATGTTCCCTTGGAGGAGGAAGCCTTTAGCTTTGATTTTTTTTTCTAGATCAAGGTTTGGTCTGTAGATCTAACGGGTTTTGTCTGCGGTTTATTGATCTCCAGAAGTGGATTTTGATTCATTAAAACCTTTATTGCATGATGATCCAAATATTTACCCTATTGTTCCAGGTTTTGTTGTTGTTGTTGTATTTGATAAAATTAAGAATAATGAGATTATTTGTGATTTTGTGCACTAGTTTTGGGGTAGTGTTGGTCTCTTCATGTAGCCATGGACTCCTACTTTTGATGCATTTATGACGTCCATCTTCATACCTCTAGTTTGGGTAAGGATCTTGAACCTTCCCTTGCATCTTTGGAATCACTCATTGTTAAATTATATTAGAAATGAAATACGGAAATTTTATTGCAGTAGTTTAGAAACTGATTTTTTTTAAGACCACTTATGCTCGAATATGCGTGTAGATGGATTTTAATAAGGGTTTTCCTACCGAGATAAATCTAACACGTGTAGATGGATTTCAATAAGGGTTTTCCTACCGAGATAAATTTAATGACTCTAGACTATGTATGAGTTTAGAAGCTTGATTATGAAAATGTTTCATTTTGATGTTGAGCATGTTATGAAATAGGGCATGTGATGAAAAATTGCCCCAAGCGATTACAAAATAAAAGAGTGCGGAAAAGTAGTCAGAGGCCGAAATGGTGGGAAGAAACTTAGAGTGAGCATTATACAATATACAAAGAAGAAGAGACCTAGAATAAGGAAAGAGCAAAAGACAACTACAAAAATGTTCTTGTTAAAAAAAATTCATCGAAAAAAACAAAAATTAGTTAAGAAAAAATGCATGTCAAAAATCCTTAAAACTCAACAACAAAGAAAACCCATATTCGAAAAACAGTTATAAAAGCTGAAACCCCATCTAAATCCTCAGAATTTAAGACCAGAGAAATAATTTCTTAAATTTTTTTTATTAGACTTTAAATATTATTATTTATATATTATTAATATAATAAAACTACTTATAACATATAATTTTATATAATTTTGCGCATGTTCATTTTAATAGATAATCTATTTAAAATTTATATATAATTAATATAATAAAACTACTTATAACATATACTTTTCATTTTGATTTATTTTAGTATATAATCTATTTTCTTTTAAAGGATATTTAATGTGATTAATATAATATATATTTTTTATTTCAATTTCATTTTAATATATAATCTATTTTCTTTTAAAGGATATTTAATGTAATTAATATAATATATTGAATATGATAGGTTATTATATATATTTTTAGAAATTATAAGATTTTATTTTTAATTTTGAATTATTAAGTATAGAGATCAAATCTATTTAGGTGTCAATTTTTTTTTAGAGTGTAAAATTTGAAGAAATATTTGTATTTGAAGAGATTTGATCCTTTTAGATATTTGATAAATATAGAGTTGTCATGGATCTACGCTGGTTATATTCATATATATTCCATGTGTTAACTCTATGGTGAGTATGAAAGGACATATGTCAATTCCATGGTTAATATGGAAGGAATTACACATTTCATTACTTTTGAGCAACACACTAATAACATGTTTTAACCCTAAAATTTGTTTTTTATCATTTGCACTATATAATATATACATAGTTAACATTAAAATATTTTACCCCACGTGGACATTAAAATATTTTATTTATAGGTGACATTGTCCACATTAAAATATTTTTTTCCTATTAGTAAGTTGAGGGATTATTTTTTCAAACTTCTTGTGATAGTTTGATTCCCCCAAATGTGGCTCGCATCCTCACTCTTCCCCATGAGATTTGAACCTACGACCCCACACAAACCAATTGGTTTACACCTCATGGGTATTAGTAAATTAAGGGATATAGAAAGCATATATCCATGGAATAACTTTGTATTAAGAATTAAATAAATTACACATCTTTCTCTAAAATAATTTTATTTAAAATAAGCATTTACATATTTTATTTATGGTCTATTATTTTTTTTTTTGAAATTTCACTTTCTCTCTCTAAATATATATGTAGTTGATATTTAAATATATTAATTAAGATGGAAATTCAAATATTTTTATTGAAAATCAATGTTGAAATATTTTTAAATATTAAGAGAAATGCATATCTTTTTTTATACTAAAAGGCAATTTTTTTTTTTTTTTGTACATTCAATTACTTCATCTCTATATATGTAAAGTTGATATAAAACTATATTACTTAATATGAATATTGAAATATTTGATTTATGGTTAACATTGAACTTTTTGTTATTAACACACACATTATAAATAACGCACACTAAAAATACGTTGGATATATTCTTTTATAAAGTTAAGTCAATCACATGGTGAATGGCCACTTGCATGTTTGTACCACATTTAACGAATTACATAAAATAAAAAAATAGTAATAACAAAAAAAAAAAATATGGCGGCAAATAAAATATCTCAATTTCACCTTAATTCACATAATAATTAAAAGTAAACAAATTTTAATTTATTTATATATTTGCCATTAAAATATTTTATTATTTATATTTATATATATATATATATATATATATATTTGAATATCTCAACTAAACAATTACATATTTCCTTTGTAATAAGTTTTAATATCAATAATTTCAACTCCATATTGAATAGTAAAAGAGTTATATTTCTTCAAATAAATCTTCGGCTCTAATACCATGTTAAAATTTACAAGATAGGATCATGCTCGATGTGAAAAGCTGGCGAAGGGAAGAGCTAGGGTTTTCAGGCGTCTGCAGGAGTAGAAATCCATGGAAGGGCACAAAGGGGGGAGCTCCACTCCCTCCTATAGGCAGGCAGTAGCTAGCCGAGGCAAGAAACCATTAGAGAGTGTCAGAGGTCCTTCAGGAGAAGGGATAAGGAACATGGAAAAGGAGCAAGAATCTAACAAGTCAAGGGAGAATAACAGCAATAAAGAAAATGAGGAAGAAGACAAGGAACAGGGAGCAAAAAACAAAGCACAAAAGGGGCCATGTAAACCCAAAGCTGAGGTCACACCCAGAGTAGTTTTAAATGATCTAGCTCTGCAGGCGCACAGGGAACACATGGGGACATATGCTATCATTTGTAAATTCATGGGATTATGGCCCACTAAAAAGGCCTTACAGTCATGGATTAAATACAACTGGAAACCAAAAGGAAGCATTGACCTACATCTTGGGTCAAAGGGTTTCTTCACTGTGGTCTTCACAAATATTGAGGATAAAGATAGGGTGTTTGAAGGAGGGCCCTACTTCTATGCAGCAGCAGGCCTGTACATGCGACCGTGGATGATGAATTTTGTCCCTGAGCGAGAAACTTTCACTTCGGTCCCAGTCTGGGTAAGACTCTACTCTCTACCTCTTGATTACTGGCAACCGGAATCGTTATCTGCCATAGGAAACAAATTAGGGCGTTTTGTCAAAACTTCTGAGGCCACCAAAAGGGGAAAGTACACTTCCTTTGCACGAATATGTGTGGAGATGGATCTCTCTGGAGCTCTACCGGATGAGGTCATCTTGGAAGTTTTTGATGAAGAATGGGTGCAAATAGTAGACTATGAACACATTCCTTTCAGATGTCAGAGATGCCATGAGCATGGGCACCTATTTAGAGACTGCCCTCTCAGTAAAATAGAGAACAGAAGTAAAGTGACCACAATGAAAGATACTGAAGGCTTTCACAAAGTGGTTCATAGAGGAAAAGGGGGCAAGAGGGGGCCAAAGCAACATCAAACAGAAGGGCAACAGGCTAATCTGAATAAGTTCCAAGTACTCGAAGAAGAAGAAGAAATAACAAAAGAAGATCAGGTAATGGAGGGAAGCCCAATGGAGAAGGAGAAAGAAGAAGACAGAGTACAAACACAGGATATTAACAAACAGAAAGAGACTATGTTGAGCGATGTAGAACTGGAGATGGACCAAGAAATGACCCAGAGTGAGATGGAAATGGAGGATCATGAACTACAGGAGATTCTTGATAGGGAACACTTAGATCTGGAAGGGTTCTTGAAACAGGGGACCATGAGGGGGGTAGACTCTTTACCGCCAGAAGAGTTCAATAGAGTACAACAGTTGTTCCTATGGAAAACTTAGGATATAGGGCTGGACAGGCAGGGAAAAATGAAAGGCAGGGCAACGAAGGTGTGAAAACTATGAAAATCACACCTGGATTAGCACCCAGAAACCTAGGTAAGAAGAGAGGTAGGAAAAAGTAGAACGAGTTATTGATGGAATGTGGAAAGCTAATGATAGATTCAGGTAAGATGAAAGATCTAACCAGCTACTCCTTTACGAATCTTTAATAATGAAGTTTACATCTTGGAATATCAGAGGTCTAGGTAGTAAAAGGAAACAAAGAATTCTTAAGAACAGAATGAAACAAGAAGCTCCGGATATGATCTTTATCCAGGAAACTAAATGTTCCATTCAGAAAATAAAAGAAATTCACAACAAATGGCTCAATAGATTTGAGTTTCTAGAAGTCAAAGCAGATAACACAGCAGGGGGCATACTTACTCTTTGGAACCCCCAAAAGATTGGCATAATAGATGCTGAGGCATCTAGAAATTATTTGTCAGTGGTTATACAGCCGGTGGGAGATAGGGAGACCTATCTGGTCACAAATGTATATGACCCTCAAAGAATGGATGATAAACTCTGGTTACTAGATTCTCTTATGGAGCTTAGAGACAGACATGTAGATGTACCATGGATCTTGTGTGGGGACTTCAACATGATCAAATCACTTTCAGAGAAAAAGGGGGAACCAGAACATTAAGCAGAGACTCCACAGCTTTTCAAACTTTTATAGATAATATGAAGCTTGTTGATACTGACATGAGTAATGGTCTCTTCACTTGGAACAATAAAAGAGGAGGAGAATCTCAAGTAGCCTCAAAGTTAGACAGATTCATAATCTCAGAGGACCTTATGCTCAACAACAAGGAAATGATAGCGAGAATTCTCCCCTTTGGAGGTTCGGACCATTGGCCTGTTCAACTTGAGGTTCAGGGCATTGGTACCCCCAAGAACAGACCTTTCAGATTTGAGAATATCTAGCTCACACACCCCGACTTCATCAGTAACATTACAAAGTGGTGGACAGAAGATTTGCATATTCAGGGTACAAGTATGTTCCAACTACACAAAAGACTAAAGCACATCAAGCTAAGACTTAAAGATTGGAACAAGAATGAATTTGGCAATATTTTTGCAGCTAAAAAAGCTGTTGAAGATAAAATGCGGGAACTCAATCAAACCCTTATCTCAGAGGGCTTTGATAAAGATAGAAATGACCAAGTCACCAAACACCATCAAGACTGGGAGAATTTATGTAAACAAGAGGAAATATTTTGGAGACAAAAATCCAGAGTTCAATGGCTGAAAGAAGGGGAGCGTAACACTGGTTTTTTCCACAGATCAACCATAGCGAACAGATCTCATAATAGGATCTCTTTGATCAAGGATGAGGGTGGTCATCTTCTTAACTCCCATGAAGATATAGAAAATGTGTTAGTTCAACACTTTCATGGAATAGCACAGGAAACCATTTCAGATAGAGAGCATTTTATCAGGGATTTAACCGGGCATATTCCTAGACTGGTTACTAGAGAGGATAATTTCAATCTCAATAGGCCAGTGACAGAAGAGGAGGTTAGTGAGGTCATCAAAGAAATGCAGAATGGTAAAGCGCCAGGCCCTGATGGTTTCAATGTGGATTTCTTTAAAGCTTGTTGGAATATAGTTAAACAAGATATTCTGAAAGTAGTGGAAGATTCCAGGTTGAATAGAACTATTTTGAAGGTGCTCAATACTTCCTTCATCTCCCTGATCCCCAAACAGGACAATGCTCAGACTCCAGACAGGTTTAGACCCATAGCCTTGTGCAATGTGGTTTACAAGATCATATCCAAGGTTGTTGCTAACAGACTCAAACCACTTCTTCCTACTCTAGTTTCTGTAGAGCAATCTGGTTATGTGGAAGGTAGACAAATTCTCAATAACATCATTCAAGCGCATGAGGTGGTGCACTCATTGACAAGCAATAGGAAGGCTGGTATGATTATGCAATTGGACCTAGCCAAAGCTTATGATAAGCTGAATTGGTCCTATATAAGGAGGGTCCTTATTGCTTTTGGGTTTGACCATAACTGGGTTAGATGGGTCATGGCCCTGGTAACTTCTTCCAGCTTTTCAATTCTGGTTAATGGTTCTCCTTCCAAGACTTTTACTCCTTCTAGAGGCCTCAGGCAGGGTGATCCGCTCTCTCCCTTTCTCTTCATCCTCATGATGGAAGGTCTGGGTCGGTCTATCAAGCATGCGAAAGAAGTTGGTAATATCAAAGGCCTCCAACTTTCAGAGACTGGTCAGGCTTTGACCCATCAACAATTTGTTGATGATACTATGTTGCAGGGAATCCCCACAGTCAAAGAAGCTCTAGCGTACAAACATATCCTCTCTGACTTTGCCATGGCTATAGGTATGGAAGTTAATCTCTCCAAATCTAAGATTTTTTTCTTTAACACCAATATAGCTATTCAGAAAAATATCTCCAGGATTCTAGGCTTTCAAAGGGATGTCCTTCCCTCCAAATATTTGGGAGTTCCTCTTACTGATAAGCCTTTGCACAAGGGAATTTGGGAGCCAGTGATTAATAAGATGCAGGATAAAATCAGGAAATGGACCTTTAGATCTTTAAACCTAGCTGGTTGGTTAGTGCTTACAAAAGCTGTTCTCCAATCAATCCCCATCTTCATGTTATCAGCCCTTCCAGCTCCAAAAGGAGTTTTACAACTTTTTAGAACCATTCAAAGAGACTTTCTTTGGGGTAAGGGGGAGGAAAGAAAGAAATGGGCCTTGGTAGCTTGGGAGAAGATCTGCAAACCCAAAAATTATGGGGGTCTTGGACTAGATGATCCGGAAGTACTAAGTAAAGTTTTAGGGGCAAAATTATGGTGGCGTTGGGTGAAAGACCCAAAGGCATAGTGGGCTAGAATCTAGAAAGAAAAATATGCCAGCAATTGGCAAGATAATGATCTAATAAGGATGTCTGGCATTATAAAGGGCTCACACATATGGAATAAGGCCTGGGGGAATAGAGGATTAGTTCAAAAAAACAGCTTCTGGGAAATCAGAGAGGGTGATCTTGCTTTGTTTTGGGAGGAAAAATGGCAACAAGAACCTACACTGTTAAGAGAGAACCTTCTGGACCTCAAGAAAGAAACAGATACCAAAAGGTTATTCAAGGTAAAATATTTTTGGGATCAAACCAACAGTGAAGGAAAATGGAGAACTTGGAAGAATTTGGATCACAGGGAAGACAACCCACTGAAAGCCAAAGCAGAGGCACTTCTGAGAATATTGGAACAAAGGAAAATTTTAGTGATAGGGGGGCATGACCAACTTAGATGGGGCAACAACAATGCAGGCACCTTCAATCTTAAGGAGGCAAAACACATACTCCTTGAGCTGGTTTCCAATGATTCGGACAGGGTTTGGCAGAACATATGGAAACATCAAGGATGGATGAAGATTAAACTCTTCCTGTGGTTGGTTCATCATAGGAAAATTTTGACTTGGGATAACATTCAGAGGAGGGGTGTTCTGGGCCCTTCCAGATGCTAGCTCTGTGAAGCCCAAGAGGAAACAATGGAGCACCTTCTCAATGATTCATTTTCACCTCTTGGTTGTGGGATACATTTGCCACTATCTTCCAACAGACAGATAGGGACAAAGGAAGTATTATCAATACCCTAATCAATTGGAGAAGCAACTTCTCTGATTTTGAACTTCTAAGCTCTGCCTGGGCTTTAACACCAAGCTTCATAATTTGGACTGTCTGGAAAGAAAGGAACAACAGAATCTTCAAGAATGAAAAATGTTCCTCCCAACGCCTTTTTGAGCAAATCTTAAGACAACTTAAGGAGACGGTAAGTACCATAGTGCGAACTTTCCCTAAAAATCCACCTTCAGAAGCTAAAACACAGATTCTTCGCAAGTTAGGTATGCAGGGGCTTATTCCACAGGGCCTGGACAGGAAGGTTTTGAAAATGGATACTAAGCAGGATTATTGGCATCCTCCCCCTCAGGGTTTTTTGAAGTACAACATTGATGGGGCATCCAAAGATAACCCGGGTATTGCTGGCTGTGGAGGGGTGTTAAGAGATGAAAATGGCAGTCTCCTTTTTATTTTTCATTGCCATTTGGGAAGAGCCACTAACAATATGGCAGAGTTAATGGCTCTGGAGCAATGTTTGGAATTCCTGAAGCAGGATAATCTCCAAAATGTTATTGTAGAAGCCAATTCTGAGTTAATCATAAACTCGGTCAAAAGAATCAGCTATGGCACGGAGCCGGAAAAAGTCTCAAAACAATGGAGGCTGCTCCAGGTCTTTCAAAGGATTCAACTTCATCTCCGTGGTCTACACACTGTGAGTTTTAACCATGTGCGAAGGACCGCAAACAAATTGGCGGACATCTTGGCCAATCAAGGTGTACTCTGTAACAATAGCAGGGTTGCGATGAATTGGCTTGAGATGCCTCTGAATAGATTAAAGGCGCAATGTCACGACCAGGCGGATGAGGATATAATGGTGTTTTGAAACAAAGACACAGAGGCGGGGTCGAGTTGATTTGGATTCTTTATGCAGGGTTTTTTCAGAAGCAAGAATATTCTGGGGATTCAAGGCACTGTCGGCCTCCCCAACCCTCGACAGTATGAACACAGAAGTTTCAGATCGGAGTTGCTGAGCAGATACAGTTCTGCGGATAATCAGCCGAAAAGATGGATTTTCATTCTGCACGGGTACATGCGTTCGCGGAGAAGTGATGGTAAGTGGCGGAGAAGTGATGGTAAGTGGGGCTAGAATTCCGGCTTTCCTGGCAGCCTAAAAACCCCCGTCTTCCTTTTTGTGGATGCAATACCGCTCGGGAGGTGGTTTATCATCCATCACAAGCCTTTCACGCGGGAAGTGGTTTTGCGGAGTTGGGAGCGATTCCACTCACCAAGCAACACGTGGCATTGTACGGGGCAGGAATACCGCCCTCATCGCGTGCTAATCTTCGGTATGTTAGGCCCGCACGATATGCACCTCGGCCGTCGGATCATGCAAGACAGATCAATGGTCAGGAACAATCGAGCATGATGGCGTTGTTCCCCTTCCAGACCCGAAATCCTTTTAGTGGTGTCCCTAATTCCGCTTCGGGTCCGTTTCTAATTTTTAATTTGTTTGTTATCTCCGGCTCGAACGGTTTCGGCTTGGTTTGTATTTTGAGGTAATGGTAGTTTTTTTGTTTTGGGGACCGAGGCTCAGTGTTTAAGCCTAGGCTGTAAGCGGTTGGTTTTTTCTTTGGCCCAAAATTCCTTTGGGAATGTTGTATATTATGTAAGTTGTTTATAGTTATAATGAAATTGAAAGTTCGACTCTTGCTTCAGCAAAAAAAAAAAAGAGTTATATATCTTCTTATAATGTAATAAATAAATAAAAATTATAAATTAAAAGAATTACATATCTTCTTATAATATAATAATAATAAAATTAAAAATTTATATTTTCAATTAATTTATTCCTTTATATAAAATTGATGTAAAATTAAAATATTTTATTTATTTTACATAAATATTTTTATATTAAAAATATTATTTATAATATCTTAATATAAATATAAATATTACTTTTTGATTTTAAATATAATATTATAGCAACACCTACCTTTACCAAACTGGAAAGCATCTCCAAACACGTACTATGAAAAAAACCAAAAGATACTTTCTCCACGTTACTTTCAATTTCTCAGCCCTCGTTTGATTCTGTAACATAGGAAGCATCGGGCCACAATCCACTAAAGTGTGCCACACGTGTAACTAACCAAAAAGCAGCCGGTTAAAAAGAAATGTGCGACGACGACAAGTCACTAAACAGAAACAAAGGGAAAAAACAAATGGTGGAAGGTGAGAATAAAGTTGTTCATCATAAGGATCACCATGAAGAGAACAAAGTAAAGCATCGGGAACGACAATATGAATATGAATATGAATATGAAGACACAGAAATTAAAGCAAAAAGTATAATTAGGAAGAAGAATAACACAAAAATATACGGATGACATCTTATCTAATTATTAAATTTGAATATATATAAGTAATAAGTTGAGAAGAAAAAAGTTATTCAGTTATTCAGAAATACTAATAGATAAAAATAGATATTTAGAGATTTGACAAATGAGAAATCAACTGATTCAGGAGCAAGCTGCTGGAAAAGCTAGTGGCACAATAAACATCAAATTCACAAACACTACAATGGAAACAGTAAAATAATTCACTAGTTTCACCACAGCGGCAGTGTACACAGCGAGAAATCTTACCACTTCGATAAATTAGATAATTTGATTTATGGGCACACATTATTAATAAAGTAGGTATCTTCGATAAGTGATCATTAAAGAAGGTAAATGGTCAGTTATGCTCGTGAATTAAGAGAGAATATATATAAAATAATTATTATTATAAAAGCCGATGTAAATGTTGATGTCCATCTGTATAATGCGAGGTGCTTACTTTATAATCATAATAAAAAAACAAAATGAAATGATTATATCTGAGTTGCTTAGTTTATAGCAATAATAAAACTTATATAATGTGGGTTTCTTATTTTAAATTCATAATAAAAGTATAGATAAATGTAAAAAAAAAATTGAAAGCGAATATATCACCATAATAATAATAAGGAAAATCTAAATCGTGTTTAGAAAAATGTATTAAAAATACAATTAAATAATTATCAGATGTGAATTGCTTACCTTATAATTACAGTAGAAGTATAAATAGATGTAAAAAAATAAAACTAATTTTTGTGAAGTGAATATATCACCATAATAAAAAAGAAATCCCAAACCTTGCTATGTTCTTAACTCTTAAGACAATGCCTGAGAACCAATTTAAGCGAAGACTGGATTTTGGGATTGAACCAAGAGATTTATCACAATTTTTTCCATATTTTGTAAATGGATGAAAATAATGATATCACTCAAAGTTTCATTTTCCATGGATGAGTTTAGCTTCATATATACATAAGCAAAGGGTTAAGCGGAAAACCAATTAGTGGGAAGATTGCTGGCTAGTTAATATTAAATAAGTTGTATCTTTTACAAAAGATTAAGGGTTATTGAGAGCAACATTGGACCATGGTGGATTAACTTGGATGGCTTGTGACAAATGCTCGAGAGTAAATTAGAATATTTAATTGAGGAGTTATAGAGTTGTAGAGTTTCAATTGTCATGGAAAGAGTGGATAAATTTATCGAAATTGTCAACAATGGCTTGCCAAGACAGTGAAAATAGGATGATTCTAAAGGATCCAAGTCTCGTCCAATCACTCATTTGTTCTTGTAAATGTGGTGTGGGGCCCAAGGGCAAGTCTTGGACAAATTTTGTGAAATATATACCCTTAATAACTTCTCAAGTAAGCATTCCAAATAGAACAACTTACTATTCACATTAGGATAAGGGGAAATATCACAATTTTACTTTATTATCAAGATTCCTCGATAGTGAATGAAGTTGATCTCCCATGGAAATAAAGAATTATGAAGTGCATGAAAATATTTTCTAAGAATCAAAATGAGTTACCACAAAATTGAGAACTACTGATCAATTAAGGGTGCACTCAAAAGAAGACAGAGAAAGAATGATGCAACCACCTTGATAACTACAATCAAATCTAAATGTTAGAGAAAAGCTCCATTCTAACTAAAATTGATAGAATTAGCTAGAGGCACTAAAAACCATAGTGATTCTCTCTAAGTTTATTGTTGTAAATCCTTATATTAGTGTACAATGTAGAGTATAGACCTTGGAAGTTTCTCACTCCAATTTTAATGTAAACAACTTAGCAAGCTTAGCAAACAATCATATTTTCATGTTTTTTAAAGATTATAAAATGGCAAGAGACCACTAATCTCAAGGGGTTGGATGTATAATAGCATCTAAAGATATCTTTTGAAATATTTGAAAAATATAAGAGAAACTAACATTTAAATACTAGGCAATGTAGTTTAATTTTCATACATTTACTATATGAGAAATATTGAGAGTTTAAATGTAATTAGCTATTAGGCTACTTGATGGTTCAACCTATTGTAAGTGTATAATTACACCTTTATGTATGTGATTTTTTTCTTTGTATAACTTAATATTATTAATAAAGTATAAGTTTCTCAATTTATCCGAAACTTTATGTAGGAGCATTTTGGTGGGTTTTTTTTTTTTTTAAGATCTAGAGGAATTAGTGAATCATCAAGATCACTTAGGTGAGGCCTATGTTCAAAGCCAACTTTCCATCACTAGAAAAAATTAGAAATACAAGGTATACTTACCCTTACATTATGGATGACTAGTATGCCTCACCCAAGGGGCACTTAGGGGGATTGGAAGTAGGTGTCTTCTAACATAGAGCTATGCAAACGGCCAACAACATTAACAAAAATTAGTTGAATAACAATTAGTTGAGCTAACCCCTTGAACATATCAAAATTTTTTATAAACTTAAAAATAATAATGTAATATTTAATAAAAATAATACTAAAAAAGTTGTGAGAATTGTGATCCCCTAATGATGGACTCACCTTGAAGTCCGAAACATTAGTTTAAAAACGCAAACAAGTTTTCCACATATTTTTTAATTAAAAAAACATTAATAAAAGATTAAAAACCTTTACCTTATACAATATGTGCTTAAAACTAATAATCTATCTTTTTACAATAAATAAAATAAAAAATTTAACATAGGAAAAAATAACTTCTAAAAACTCAAATTATTTTCCCATAAATTCTAAATCCGATGGAGAGAGGAGCCAAAGTGCTTAGGATTTCAAAAAATATGTTGTTTCAAAAAGGTTTTGCCGTAATTTTCAAAGAAAAGTGACCCTTGAAGTAAGTTGGGTTCAAAACCTTAGAAGACATTTATGAAAAATTCAAGGGTTGATCCTTTAGTATGCAGTTTTTGTATGGACCTCGGGTGTGTCTGGTGCATGTCTAGTCCTTTTTTCTTTTAAAGTAATTTTTCATTGGTGGTATTTGTGAGCTCTGTGCCGTGTCAAAAGATTTTTAGGGTTTCATTTATTATAACTGAAGTTTCAAAGACATCAACGAGGGTTGGCGATTCTGTTTTCTATTGCTCGTGGTTGTGTCGTTAGTCGATAATTTATTTTCACAACCCTCGGTGCACTTCTGGCGCAAATATAAGATTTTCCTTAAGATCAATCTTCTTGGGGGTCTTGCGAACATTAAGCCTTTTATTAAGGCAACAAAAAAGGGTTATATTTTCAGATTTTCGTCTGTAGTGCCTGAGGAGCATTGAGAGCATTGATACTTTGGTGGTGTTGATGCAGGAAAAGTCCCCTTTTTAAGGATATCCGTATTTTTTTCCCCTTTTTGGTAGATGCTTGTATTTTTATCCACTAAGCATGGTGGATGACCCCAAATTGCAAGAATTTGGGGTTTGGTTTGTAGGTGAGGCCCATTGGCCTCTCTGCTTGCCTTCTTGTTTGACAAAGAGTTCAAACATTAGCAGTGTCCCTTGCCATGGGCTTGAGAGGGGAGGCTATTATTTTCTAGCTAAGATTTTAGAGTGAATAAGCTTCCTTAGGTTTTCTTTAAGGAATATGGAGTGGGAGGAACGGGGAAAGCTCCAAAATGTACGGGGGGAAAGGAAAAGAAAAAAACACGTGTAGAATTCTTTCAAGGCTCTTTTCGCAATGAAAGAACTAACCCTGGGGTTTCATGAAAACTTAGATAGGGTCAAATATCTAACTCAATGTGCCCTTGTTAGTAAGTTTGGCTACATCTCCTTGTCACATAAGAAAACTCTATCATGGGTGAAGGCGACCAAGAAACCTTTGTTGGGGTACACCCCGGTTGTGAGCATTTTTGTTCATTAGTGGGTACATTTTCATTTTCTGGATAAATCTAAGCTTGATCTTATTCCTAAAAATTCTTGGGTGTTAGGTAGAGGCACCTTGTGGCTTCAGTGTTGACACCCTACCTTTTGTTTGAGTACAGATCAACAACCTCGTCGAAACCGTTGGGTCATGATGTTGGGGTTCCCTTTTGAGCTCTAGTCTAAGGAGGTTTTCATTAGCATTACAAATTCTCTTGGAAGATTTTTGTATCTTGAGGAGGTTTCATTGATATTAGTGGAGAAAAGGATGGCTTGGGTTCTCATGGAGATGGATGTTTTAGAGGGGCTCCTTGGGGTGCTGAAAATCAGGTGGAAGAAAAAATATATAATCCAAACCATGGATTACTAGAATACTCCTTTCATGTGTCTAAATTGTAGAAGAGTGGGGCACTTAATTAGTTCATGTTTGGCTCCACCATGACAGGGAATTCAGATTAATAATCTTAACCAGGACATAATGAAATCTAAAGTATCCAAATTGGGGTACCACTTAGGGCTCTGTCAGATCTTAAACATCTTTCCTCCCCACTCTTCAGTGTCACAAAGAAAAAGAGGTTGGACTTGGACCCAAAGTAAATTTTGATAGTTGGTGTCAGTGAGAAGACAGGACCTCAAAATCTCGATTCATCTTGTTTGGTGGAGGATGTGGTATGGATGGAAGGTATTAAGGCTCGAGAGGATGCTACCTAACAATGATTAGATGCAGTGCTTCATTCTCAAGGTTTTGTTGGATTCGATAATAATAAAGTCTTGGAGGTCAACCAATCAAACACGGATCCTCATGTTTCCTCTTGCATGGACGAAATACCATTGGAAGATTCCTCTCTCTGGCCTGATTTCCCTTCTAGTAAGTCTCTTCCATCTTCCCCGTCTCTTATTCAATATTCGTCTCCTAAGGATAATGATTGAACAATAAGAACATAAAACATGTTCTTCTATCTCTAACTTAATGCACCTCAAAATACTCCTTTCATTTCTTCCATCAAACCTTCAATGTATGATTATGATTCGACAAAGGAACCCTGTAGAAATCTCCCTATAAATCAAGATGAGGTTTTTTATTAAACCCCTTATCAAAATCCTATTCTAAGAAAAAATGGTTGTGCTATGAATTCCATATTTCATTAAAACCTTGAGATTTGCTCCTCACGTTCGACCAATAACCTGGTCGAGCCCCTTCAAAAACCCTTTGATAAAAATTGCCTTGATCTCAATTCATCCCCTATTCCTCCTCTGGTGGCCCATTTTGAAAGCCCCTATGTCACCTCTAATCCTTTCTTTCATTCCTTAGTCCCATCTTATAAGGATGTTTTAAACATGACTCCGTTTCTAGTGTTTTTTGGAATAACCCCTCTTGAACTCCCTCTGTAGGAACCTCTCTCCCATTTTCAAACATAACTATCAAAAAAAAAAAAAAAATTGGCAAGAGGGGTTCCTCTCAAGGGGCCGTTTAGGGTGGCCTTAGTGAGATTTTTGTTTCCTATAAGGTAACTAAAGCTAGAGCCATTTTAGCACAAAATCCCTCTATGGCCCCTTCCAAATGGTTATTATGTCTCTCAAGATAAGGGGTATTGGAGGTGCTCACAAATTCCACTCCCTTAAAGGACTGGTTGAACTTCATCGTCCCACCATTATATTGCTTGAAGAGACCATGGTCATGGGGGAGAGGGTTAGGGAGGCCTTTAGGCATCTTATTTTTGGGTTCCTTTCTTTTTCTATTGATTGTACCATGCCCCAGGACCAATGCTAAAAACCCTGCTCCTAGGCACTCCATCAATGGATCAGATGCCCAACTAAGACAAAGTGTGCCTTCAAGGATGTAGTATCCTCATAGTATTTGAGGAGGACTACATTCCTTAAGAGAATTCGGGTCACTGCAGTAATAGGGCGAGGGTATAATTCCCTCTCCCTCTCTTTGGCCTACCATGGTCAGACCATATTGTATGGGTCCGCCATTTGCTCCTTCTCCTGTTGTTGCTCCCTCTGTTGACGTATCTACTACATGATTGACATATAAAATACACCACCCTCATACATAAAATACACATTATTTTTATTAAATGAAAAATGTATTTATAAATATGGAAACATAACTTTATATTAAAAGAATCATCGATGCACCCAAAACACAGTCATGCATCCGCTCCAGTGCGCTTTCAAACATAACTGCACTAGCATCATTGTGCACATACGTATGCCACACCATTGTTGGTTCACAAATTTAAATTTTCATCGTGGTGCGTCACACTTATGCACCTGTGCGCATGTATAACATTTTTGCACCAGTACAAAACATTTAGGTTATCGAACGCACCGAGCTATAGCTATATTTTTAAATATTATTTTTGCGGTGCATTTGGTAAATATAAATGCACCAGGCGTAATGCAATGAGGCATAATTTATAGCTTTCTCGGTGTGTTTTCATTTATGAAATACACTACAACAATAGCAATGAGTTATATTCACGCACCAAACTACGATGCACCTTGTAAATTTATAGGGTGCACCGCTATCAGTGTGAACCGAACATATCGAGCGCATCGTGCAAGGGCATTTTTTTTTCAAAAGCAATGGAAATTTTAAGCTAATTTGCAATTCTAATCTGCTAAAAAATTAAATTAGAGAGAAACATAGACATTACCTGGACATTTGCTTGTCAAGGAGGCATTATTGACACATAATGGAGAATTTTTTTTTTTACCACGGTTTGAAAAAATTGGAAAGTCAGGTAGTGAGCATGTTATGAAAGGATGGTGAGAAAGAGAAGCATCGACATCAGGGCACTTACATGAGGCAAGAGTGGCACCGATGCTTTAGAACTCTCCATCACTATAGATGGTAAAAATGAAATTTACAGCTGGGAGGGTTTTTTTATTTAACCCTCCTTCGATGCATTACTATAACCGCAGTGGTGCAAAAGATATCCAAGAGCACCATTTTTTTTAAAATTAAAATATCTATAATGGTGCTTTTTTAAAGACGAGATGGGGCGTTCTAATATAGGTACCGCACTGGTGCTTCGTTTGACTATAACACCACCCTTTTTCTAAAAATTAAAAACTCCCTAGTGGTGCTCTTTAGAAGATGCCTCGGGAATTTTAGTACATTTACCACACCGGTGCATCGTTGGAAAATAACACCGCATTTTTTTGAAATTTAAAAAATATAATGGTGCTCCTTCTTAGTATGCACCAGAGAATTTTACTACATGAAGGGCACCAATGTTCCGGGTGTATATAGCACCAATTTTTTTTAAAGTAACATTTTTCTAGTGCTATCGATTTTTCAAGCACCAATGCATTGTGTTATTTAGCACATCATGTTTTTTATTTTATAAAAATATATTTTCCATGGTGCATCATGTTCTATGCGACATCAGTGCTTATATGTATATTAAAGCACTGGTGCATTTATAGATTGTAGATGCATCGTCCAAAAAACATATGCTAAAACATATGCCCACCCACTTCCGCTAGTGACCTCCTCTATAAAGGTCTTTTCCTTGTAGTGCGATGTTGGAAAGTTGTTCTGCCATAATGTTAATTTTCTAGTCCATCTTCCCGATCTCATCCATTTGGAAATGGGTCTCATGCTATGCATTCATATTTTCTTGTAAGACTCTACCCATGACTACCTTGATCTAGGAATAAATGTTGACAACTTGTAGATATCTGGTTTGTTGGGTATGGGTGCAATTAGTGTTGAGAAACCAATTACCAACTTGGTCCAACAATTAAACGTTTGATATATATCTATGCCTAAGATCAGCTTCCTCCTCTACATAAACAATTTCCCTTTAAGCTTTAGGAGGAATGCAATTGAAGAACCTGATTACGACCACCTTGTAGCTCATCGGGCTCAATAAACTAAGGGTGGCTCAATACTGCACTTAACCCTACAACTCCCTCCTCCATGATTGTATGCACCACTTCCATCACTATGACGACCCCTAGGCATTGTGGTTGAACCCTTTGCAACCAACAAGTAATAAGAAAATGAATAGAGAGAATAACAACCTGAAACTATAGAGAGCTCACTTCCATTGAGGGAAATTGGAGAGCACACTTTAATCACGATATTTTGGTGACGAGGAAAGGTATAAATGACCTAAAACCATATTGCACTAGAGAAGAATCAATGGTTGAGAATTGGGTGATGTAAACATGGAGAGTCATGACTCTGTTCACTTGTCGAAGACTAGGCTAGAGAATTAAACTCACGACTAAATGATGCTAATTTGGAGAATAGAGGCACTCAATCAATTGTAACACTGTTAACAGGGGAGGTGAGGGTCACTCCCTTGAAGGGTTAACAATGGGCCCAAGCTTTATGGATGTAGTAATCTGACCACTAATCGATTAATAATAGGGCCAAGATTTATAGATGCAGTAACCCGATCAACAATTGAAACAACCATGATATAACCAAAGAGAAAAATAATCAATAGTGAGCCAAAGAGCTTGAAACATGAAGCACCTATCGGTATAAGACAACAATGGAAAAATCAACCAGCTACCGTAGCATTGTTCACCCGAAAAAAGAAACCAGAGGGACACTAACCATAAAATCAGTCAACCCTTATAAAGACTAAGCATATCACAATTCAAACTAAAAATCTAAAAATGATGGAATATGTACTCACGTAGAGACTATTGTGATATGGAAACTTGCTTTCCCATCAGACCTTTCCAATTTTCAAAGGATTCACAAACTACTCAATATGAAAATGCTTTGCCTTATTATTTTAAGCATGTTGACGCCATCATCAGCACCCTTGAACCTCAAAACCATTATGACCATTATTTGCAATGAGATGGGAATCCTTCCTCATTATTGCACCACAAATCTCACATGTGATTGACATATTTAGCTCCCATGGTGCCCATATGACCCTTTTTACAAATCGAACTCCTCATGAATTGTTCTACTCCAAAAATGACCTAGAAACACCCAAATCTTAATCATGAGTTGATAGACACCTTGATCATCTATCACCTAATATTTTATGAGATAATGCATGTTTAATGCCCACCCAATGTGAGGGGATCAACAACCCAACTCTAATGATACAATCTATAATGCAATGAATGAACACAACTCATTAAATTAATGAAATTAATCCCTGAGAGAATTAAACACTTAAGAAGCACAAGGATTAGCTAAGGGCATTTCATGGCCATTAGATCATAACCTAATCGACCCTAGACCCACCTTCAAAAATTCAAGTATGTAATTTGTGCCAATACACATTCACTAATAAAAAATTAATAAACATTCAGTAATAAAAACTTATTATGGAGCACTATAGATCAATACATATCAACTTTAGAATCACCATTTATACATTTCACAATTCAAAACTACTTAATTGATTAGTGTGAATACTCCCTCTTTGAGTATCTTGAGTTTAGGTATTAACATTATGTCATAAACTAAGTTTTATGTTTGTTGGCACATGTTCTATTGTTCTTCTACAATATATCTATTGTATTTATTGTTTATAGGTTTATAAGTTTTTATAGAAAAAGGAAGAGGAAATGATCTTGCCCTCATCTAATAAGGACAAAAAGGCTACTTAATAGGGGTGCCCAATTGCAATAACCCATCGTAAATGAGGAGATAAACTAGGTTTTTGTTTGAGAGAATTTATATACAAATGTTAAAAAACGTAACGAGGTAAAGGATGAAAGTACCCCTCCACTTTCAACTATAGTACAAGATGCAATTTCAACCCAAAAAAACTGAAGCGATTAGAAACTTGAAAAAAAGGAATATAATGAAAAAAATTAATGACGTTAAATTAAATAAATATTTGATAAATATCAATTTTATGAAATATTTTATACTAATATTCTTTAATAAATACCAAAAAAGAGAGTAATCAAGCGACTCACCCTAATAGAATATGTGGAATTATTAAACTTTCACAATCCATAAATCCAATCTCTCAAGAAAAATGATGATCCAGATCAATACCAAAGTTGGGGATCACACTCTTATTTGTCCCGATGGAAATGTTAAACCATAAGAAATCCCAAACAGGCATACAGATTATTACGGCGAAGGGTTTTTTTAAGGGGAAGTTGGTCTGACGACTTTCGTCGTCTGTCCAAACCCAATATAACTCTGCCACGTATCTTTACTTTGTTTTTTTTATTTATTTTTTCATGTAATAAACAACATGATGTTTTGTCTTGCACATCCATGTGTTATTCAGATTTAGCCGTAATACATGGAGAATACACACTTATACATTTTAGGGTTCATTTTCTTGGTGATTTTGGGCCCTGATTTGCTCAGGTCCGTTCTCAAATTGAAGCTAGTGATTGCAAAAATTCAAATTTACTCACCACATTAACAAAGTTGTGAGACTTCTCCCGCAAGTTGGGTTAGAGTCTAGCTCAATGCTTGTTAATTTGGCACCTATATTCAATTTCGAAGAATAAAATCCCTCTCCCTCTCTCTGGCCTTCAATGGTCATACCATATTGTATGGGTCCGTCATTTGCTCATTCTCTTGTTGTCGCTCCCTCTGTTGACGTCTCTACTACATGATTGACATATAAAATACATCACCCTCATACATAAAATACACATTATTTTTATTAAATGAAAAATGTATTTATAAATATGGAAACATAACTTTATATTAAAAAAAATTTGTCAATGCGCCCAAAACATAGTCATGCACCCGCTCCAGTGCGCTTTCAAACATAATTGAACTGGAATCATTGCGCATATATGTATGACACACCGCTGTTGGTTCACAAATTTAAATTTTCATCGTGATGCGTCACACTTATGCACCGGTCCTCATGTATAACATTTTTGCACTAGTACAAAACATTCAAGTTATCGAACGCACCGAGCTATAGCTATATTTTTAACTATTATTTTTGCGGTGCGTTTGGTAAATATAAATGCACTTGGCGTGATGCACTAAGGTATAATTTATAGCTTTCTCGGTGTGTTTTCATTTATGAAATACACTACAACAATAGCAATGAGTTATGTTCATGCACCTAACTGCGGTGCACCCTGTAAATTTATAGGGTGCACCGCTATTAGTGTGAGCCGAACATATCGAGCGCATCGTGTAGGGACATTTTTTTTTCAAAAGAAATGGAATTTTAAAGCTAATTTGCAATTCTAATCTGCTAAAAAATTAAATTAGAGAGAAACATAGACATAACTTGGACACTTGCTTGTCGAGGAGGCATTATTGACACGTAATGGAGATTTTTTTCTTTTACCACTGTTTGAAAAAATTGGAAATTCAGGCAGTGAACAAGTTATGAAAGGATGGTGAGAAAGAGAATTACCGATGTCAGGGCGCTTGCATGAGGCAAAAGTGGCATCGATGCTTTAGATCTCTCCAACACTATAAATGGTAAAAAATGAAATTTACGGTTGGGAGGGTTTTTTAATTTAACTCTCCTTCGATGCATTACTATAATCGCAATGGTGCAGAAGATATCCAAGAGCACCACTTTTTTTTTAAATTAAAATATCTATAATGGTGCTTTTTTTAAGACGAGACGAAGCATTCTAATACAAGTACCGCATTGGTGCTTCGTTTGACTATAGCACCGCTCTTTTTCTAAAAATTAAAAACTTCCAAGTGGTGCTCTTTAGAATATGCCCCAGGGCGTTTTAGTACATTTATCACACTGGTGCATCGTTGTAAAATAACACCGCATTTTTTTGAAATTTAAAAACTATAATGGTGCTTCTTCTTGGTATGCACCGGGGCATTTTACTACATGAAGGGCACCAATGTTGCAGGTGTATATAACACCATTTTTTTAAAAGGTAACATCTTTCTGGTGCTATTGATTATTCAAGCACCAATGTGTTGTGTTATTTAGCGCACCATGTTTTTTTATTTTATAAAAATAAATTTTCCATGGTGCACCATGTTCTATGCGACATCAATTCTTATATGGATAGTAAAGCACTGGTGCATTTGTAGATTGTAGACACATCGTCCAAAAAACATTTGCTAAAACATATGCCCACCAACTTTCGCTAGTGACCTCCTCTACAAACAGATTTTTGGGTTATTTTTATAGGGGATTTCGCAAAAACCTCCTTTAGAAGGTCTTTTCCTTGTAGTGCGATGTTGGAAATTTGTTCTACCATAATGTTAATTTTCTAGTCCATCTTCCCGATCTCATCCATTTGGAAATGGGTCTCATGCTATGCATTCATATTTTCTTGTAAGACTCTACCCATGACTACCTTAATCTATGAATAAATGTTGACAACTTGTAGATATCTGGTTTGTTGGGTATGGGTGCAACTAGTGTTGAGAACCTAATTCCCAACTTGGTCCAACAATTCAACGTTTGATATATATCTATGCCTAAGATGAGCTTCCTCCTCTACATAAACAATTTCCCTTTACACTTTAGGAGGGATGCAATTGAAGAACCTGATTACGACCTCCTTAGTAGCTCATCAGGCTCAAGAAACTAAGGGTGGCTCAATACTACACTTACCCCTACAAATCCCTCCTCCATGATTTCATGCACCCCTTGCATCACTATGACGACCCCTAGGCATTGTGGTTGAACCCTTCGCAACCAAAAAGTAATAAGAAAATGAATAGAGAGAATAACAACCTAAAACTATAGAGAGCTCACTTCCATTGAGGGAACTTGGAGAGCACACTTTAAGTTGGTGATGTGGAAAGGTAGAATTGACCTAAAACCATATTGCACTAGAGAGGAATCAATGGTTGAGAATTGAGTGATGTACACATGGAGAGTCGTGACTCTCTTCTCCTGTCGAAGACTAGGATAGAGAATTAAACTCGCGACTAGATGACACTAATTTGGAGAATAGATGCACTCAATCAATTGTAACACTATTAATAGGGGAGGTGAGGGTCACTCCCTTGAAGGGTTAACAATGGGCCCAAGCTTTATGGATATAGTAACCCGACCACTAATCGATTAATAGTGGGGACAAGATTTATAGATGCAGTAACTCGATCAACAATTGAAATGATCATGATATAACCAAAGAGAAAAATGATCAATAGTAAGCCAAATAGCTTGAAACATGAAGCACCTATTAGTACGAGACAACAGTGGAAAAATCAACCAGCTACCATAGCATTTTTCAGCCAAAAAAAGAAACCAAAGGGACACTAACCATAAAATAAAACAACCCTTATAAAGACTAAGCATATCACAATTCAAAATAAAAATGATGGAAGATGTACTCACGTAGACACTGTTGTGATATGGAAACTTGCTTTCCCATCACACCTTTCCAATTTTCAAAGGATTCACAAACTAGTCAATATGAAAACGCTCTGCCTTATTATTTTAATCATGTTGATGCCATCATCGCCACCCTCGAACCTCAAGACCACTATGACCATTATTTGCAATGCGATGGGTATCCTTCCTCATTATTGCACCACAAATATCACATGTGATTGACATATTTAGCTCCCATGGTGCGCATATGACCCTTTTTACAAATCGAACTCCTCACGAATTGCTCTACTCCAAAAATGACCTAGAAAAACCCAAACCTTAATCATGAGTTGACAGACACCTTGATCATCTATCACCCAATATTTTATGAGCTAATGCACGTTTAAAGCCCACCCAATGTGAGGGGATCAAAAACCCAACTCTAACGATACAATCTATAATGCAATGAATGAACACAACTCATTAAATTAATCAAATCAATCCCTGAGAGCATTAAACACTTAAGAAGAACAAGGATTAGCTAAGGGTATTTCATGGCCATTAGATCATAATCTAATTAACCCTAGACCCACATTCAAAAATTCAAGTATGCAATTTGTGCCAAAAAAATGAATAAACATTCACTAATAAAAACTTATTATGGAGGTGCGGCTTTGCAACCTAGGGTTTTGGCTCGTCTCTGCAATGGCGCATTCTGAATTTTCTCAGACTCCTCTTAACGATCGCCTTCCTCCCAGTGACAGCAGATTGTTGTTATACCCTGATCTGCAATGGCTTTCCCCCAGGGGGGGCTTCAATGCCTTCCCCCTCATTAGAAAGCGATCCTCAAGCGATGAATACGACCAGGCCTTCGGGACCAGAACAGGACGACACAGACAAATGGGACCCCATGATGCAAGAAACGACAAAAGATTCCACTATGCAGTCTGACAAAAGCAATGAAGAACAAGAGGGAAAGTCCAAGCAACAGGAAACGCCAAAGATTACCTCAGCGACATGTAGACCCATAGCAGCTGAAAGACCCAAAATAGCACTTCCCAGCCACAGAATCAATGGTCAGATCCAATACATGAAGGACCATGCGCTCATTGGAAAATTCATTGGATTCTGGCCGACGAAAAAAGCTCTGCAAGGATGGATCTCTGCCAAATGGAAACCCAAGGGACAGGTTACCCTGCAACTAGGACCAAAAGAGTTTTTCACGGCAATTTTTATTTGCATCGAAGATCGGAACAGGGTCATGGATGAAGGTCCCTACTTCTTCAACTTTGCTGGTCTATATTTAAGGGCATGGAGAGAGAGATTCAACCCTGACAAGGAGGATCTCAGTTGGGCGCCAGTACGGATCAGGATGTACTAGCTCCCATTGGAATATTGGGATGAAGAATTGCTCAGAGACATTGGTAAGGGGCTGGGAGAGTTCATCGAAATTGCTGAAGAAATGAAATTGCGTAGATATACCTCTTGCGCTCGCATTTGTGTCTTCATGCGCCTAGATAAAGCCCTTCCGGACTCGGTAAGTCTCTTCCATGATGACTGTGAATGGATTCAACCCTTAGATTTTGAACATGTTCCCTTTCGCTGTCGTAAGTGCCATGCCCTTGGGCATCTTTTCAGAGATTGCCCTCTAAATGCCAAACCTCAAGCCTCTGAACCCTCAGGCAAGGCGGACCATGAGGGCTTCACTAAGGTTGCAAACTGTAAAAGATCGCATAAAAAACCTTCCTCTAGAAAAAAATCCCAGCAGGACGCTGCTTCCATCCCCTCCACGAGCAACAGCTTTGAGGTTCTTGCCAAAGCTTCGGTAGACCCACCCCAGAACTCTGTGCCAATCCCACCATTGATCATCCCTTCCCCTCCGGCCCCTCTTTCTGCCTCCTCTCCCACTCCCCTGCCTCCAAAAGTCTTCATTGGAACTCCTAAGGTGACTCAAAAGAACCCTGAAGGGAAATCCAATGAAATGGATGTTGATGGTCTCCCCAGCCAAACTATGCACTTAGCTCTCACCTCAGCGGAAAGCAATCAAACGCAACACATGGATGAAGAGCCATAAAGCATATATTTGGGCGGATTAGACATTTTTGAGTTGGAACAAGTATGCAGAAAGAAGGAATATGATAAGATTCAAGCACATTAGCTCAGTACTTTGGAAGTTATCATATCCAGGGCCTATCAACAACAACAACTGGGAATACAACTGGGCATTCAATTGGATGGTTGCTTCCTCCCTAAAGACTCCAAAAACGTGGAATAAAGACAGATCTCCAGAGAACTATTGCCATAGGGAAAATCATGGTTGACTCAGGCAGATATGCTAAATTGACAAAGTATTACAATCCCACCACTAACAGTGAATCATGAAGCTCACTTCATGGAATTTAAGAGGGCTCAATAGCCCCGGGAAACTCAGAATGATAAAAAATATGATAAAGCAGGAGCAACCCCAGATATTTTTTTTGCAGGAAACAAAATGTAACAGTAACACCCTGGGAAACATCCTCTCAAAAGCATGGCCAGGTTGTCAATCGGTTGCAGTGGACGCTTCGGGCGCCTCCGGAGGACTGGCAATTGCCTGGAACATGCAAGCTATAATGCTTTCAGATTTCCATGCCTCCCATCACATTATACAGGCAACGTTTCATATAATCGGCACCAACATTCATGGTCATCTCACAAATGTTTACTTTCCACAGGAAGCAGCCAACAAAATCGCTCTTCTAGACACAATAGAAGCACTTAACTTCAATAGAGTCCATCCTTTATGGATCATTGGAGGAGACTTCAATATGATCACCAAGTTAGAGGAAAAGAAGGGAGGTCGAGCGAAGCTGGAACAGGAAAATTACCACTTCAAAGAATTTATCCAAAACAACTTGTTAATAGATATGCAATCGTCCAATGGAATGCACACTTGGAGCAATCAGAGGGCTGGGCGGCAACAAATTGCTTCAAAACTCGATAGATTCCTCATCTCTGATAACGCAGTGCATCTCGGCGGCGACCTCTCAGCATCTATTCTTCCATATTCTGGCTCCGACCACTGGCCGATCTCTCTCCAATGGCAAAGGCCAGGCAACTCAACCAGACGTCCATTCCGATTCGAGGCATTTTGGCTCTCCCATCCCGCCTTCAACGATCTCATCAAATCCACTTGGAACAACTTCCCAGCACTAGAAGGATAAAAAATGTTCCAGTTTCAATAGAAACTCAAATTCTTGAAAGCCCAAATCAAACATTGGAATCAAGAGACTTTTGGCAACATCTTTAAGGCTCAACAAGATCTAAACAAAGAAATGAGAGATCTCCAGCAACAGATAATCACAGAGGGATACAAGGACGAAACTTTGGAACTAGAAAGGCACATTCACAATCAATTGGAGGAGAGGAGAAAGCAGGAAGAAATTCTTTGGAAGCAGAAATCTAGGATTCGATGGCCGAAAGAAGGTGAAAGGAACACTAAATTCTTCCACAGAACTACAATTCAAAGAAGAATGCACAATACCATCTCTTTCATACAAAATCAAAGAGGGGAAAGAGTGGAAAACCATGCAGAGATTGAACATGAACTCATCAGTCACTTCTAGGAGGTCCTTCAAGAACCCCAAATTGATAGACGACCAAATATAGAAAAGATCACTCAAAATGTGCCAAGAATTATTATAGAAGAACACAACCATCTCCTTCTTCGACCTGTAACGCCTCAGGAGGTGGATCAGGCTATGAACCAGCTTAAGGAAGGCAAAGCTCCTGGTCCGGATGGCTTCACCACTACTTTCTTCCACTCTTTCTGGGATCTTATAAAAGAGGAAGTGTGGCAAGTGGTGGAGGAATCGCACACTCTTCATTGGCTGCTACCCTCTCTTAATTCAACTTTTATCACCCTCATACCCAAAGAAGAGAGCACCCTCACTCCGGACAAATTTCGCCCTATTGCTCTTTGCAATGTTATATACAAGGTTATATCTAAAGTCATTGCCAACAGGTTGAAGCCGCTTCTGCCCTTGCTCATATCGGCTGAACAATCCGGATACGTTGAAGGACAAAAAATCTTGGACAGAATTATCCTCACTCATGAGATCATACATTCCCTCAAGAACACCAAACAGGCAGGTATGATTCTCAAGATTGACCTTTCCAAAGCTTTTGATAAGTTAAGTTGGACTTATATACAAAAAATGTTAAATGCCTTTGGTTTTTCACCAATGTGGGTTCGCTGGATTCAGAGTTTAATTTCTACAACCTTCTTCTCAATCCTCATAAATGGCATTCCCTCTCGACCTTTCAGTCCCTCCAGAGGCATCAGGCAAGGAGATCCCCTATCCCCATTCCTTTTCGTTCTAATGGCTGAAGGTCTGGGTCACCATATCAAGCAAGCCCTTCTCTCCCAGCATCTCAAAGGAATATCCATTCACAATTCTCCAGCCATCACTCATCAACAATTCGTTGATGACAACATGCTATTCGGGTACCCTTCTGTTCAGGAAGCCTCCATCTTTAAATCCCTCTTGAATGATTTCTCTGATGCCTCAGGAACAAGCATAAATAAGGAAAAATCGCAGATTTTCTTTTTTCACACCCCTCCTATTACTCAACATGCTATTGCCCGCATTCTCGGCTTCTCCATAGCCTCCCTGCCTTCCAAATACCTGGGTGCCCCCCTTATAGACTCTGCAATCAAGCACGCCTCCTGGCGTATGCTCCTTGAGAAACTTGAATCTCGTCTCACTTTATGGACTCACAGAACTCTGAACATAGCTAGTATATTAGTGCTAATCAAAGCTGTGCTTCAGGCAATGCCTCTCTATCTCTTCTCAATCCTGGCAGCGCCTAAATGGGTCCTTAAAAAAATCAGAGCTCTGCAGCGTGATTTTCTCTGGGGTGCATCTGGCACAAATCACAAATGGGCCCTAGTCAAATGGACCACAGCATGCAAGCCAAAAGAAAAAGGGGGCATAGGTCTGCGAGATCCTAATCATAGTCACGAAATCATGGGTGCAAAAATATGGTGGCAATGGCTCTCTACACCCAATAAGCCTTGGGTAGCCATCTGGACAGCCAAATACGCCAATCACAGACCAATGGAGGAGCTTATTAGATTCACTCCTATTGAAAAAGGATCGCTAATTTGGAACGCTGTTAGACAACACTTCTTGTTGATCCAACAACACAACTTTTGGGAAATTAGAAACGGCAGCACTGCACGATTCTGGACGGACACCTGGAATCAGCTCCCAAAGCTCAATGGCATCCTCAGCCCGCCTCCTTGCCAAGAATGGGAGGAGCAACAAAAGGAATCCGTTAAGCAACAGTGGATTCCGAAGACAGAACAAGGGTATAAACAATGGAAGCAGATCGACAGGTTGATCAGAAATGCAGATAACTAGACTAAAGAGGTCTTGGAGAGTGAGCTCCAAAAACGTCACATTAGATATTCCGAAGGCAAAGATATCTTGAGATGGGGATATACCCCTAGAGGCTCCTTCACCACCAAAGAGGAATACAAAATTATATGCAAAGACTCAACGCCTCTTGATCCTATCTGGGGAAGAATCTGGGCTCTGAGTATTTGGCCCAAAGTATCCTTATTTCTCTAGCTCACTGGGCACCGGAAAATCCTAACCTGGGACAATTTAAGGAAAAGAAACATTCATGGGCCCTCCATTTGTCCCAATTGTCATTCTCAGAGGAATGGCTTCAACATCTCCTGGACTCCTGTACACTGGCCAACCAACTGTGGGAGAAGGCCAACTTCTGTTGCCAAAGAAAATGCCGAGTGTCTGAGGATATTATCAACTCCATTCGCCATTGGCACCAAAGCCCTTATAAAAGCGCACTTATCAACCAATTATGGAGAATAATACCCGGCCTTCTCCTATGGACAATATGGAAAGAAAGGAACAAGCGTATTTTCAAAGACCAAAGCACTCCTTTAGAAATCATTTGGGGCAACTTCTGTCTCAATCTGAAAGAGACCTTGGCGCTTCAATCTTGGCTTCTGGATGACTTCCCCACGCTGGCAAATGAGGCAGCCATTTGGGAAAACTGGAACATACAACTCCCTCAAGGAACTCCCACTCTCAGACCTTCAGAAAGCATAAACATCAGAAAGCACTTATGGTCCCCCCCTCCAAGGCATAGTTTCAAACTCAACTTTGATGGAGCATCTAAGGGCAACCCCGGCAAAGCGGGATTTGGCGGCATTTTCAGAGATCATAAGGGTTCGCCTCTCCTTATTTACTTCGGCACCATTGGATGGGACACGAATAACTCGGCTGAGCTGGAGGGTCTCTGGCAAGGAATACTCCTTTCCCAACAACATGGCTTCCATCCTCTGGAGATAGAAGGTGACTCCCTAATCCTCATCAACTTGGCCAACCAACTTCTCAATGGGGCTCATGCGCATAAAATTGCCAACAGTTGGAGACTTGAAGCCAAACTGGATGCCATAGAAAAATCGCTCAACACCAACTGAGCAATCATATTCAATCATGTTAAGCGAGAAGGCAACAAGGTCGCTGACCTACTGGCCAACCTAGGAGTGGAAAATGGGCATTCTCTTCTCACTGGAGCTCTAGACATAATTCAGAATTATGATCAAGAATAGGAATGCAAAATTTTGGTCCAAAAGGATGCAGCTCCCCCGGATGCGGGTGCCATGCCAGGGTGTTAATGTGATGGGACAGGGGTGGGGCGAGGTGGGACGACAGTTGTCTGCCCTATACCACACAGATAATCGCCAAATGAAGGAATAACCTCAGCATTTGGGGATCGCAGGGTTCCCTAGCTTCACCTCAAGTGGCTTTGATCCTCCCAGCCTGTCCTCCGATATGTCTATCGCCTCCGCACGCTGTGGACTACACTGGAACTTGGCTCTATTTAATGCCATAGTAATGGCGGGTGCTATTCGAGGCACGACTGAGGGAGATAAATCTAGGCTCAGCCATGGGATTGCTAAGGAGCCTTTGTTGCTTTGTCAGTCTGGTTATGGTCTGTATGGTGCTGGCTCTAGTGGATTGAAAGGGGCGACTAAGCTGGAGCTAGGCTCTGGTAATCCTGAGGAGCTACCTCCGTCTATTCCGTGGTTTCTCTCTAGAGCCTCTGGCCCTCGTTTGGATGACTATTTGATTCGCCCATGCTCTGTCATGTGGTTGTTAGGCTTGTTTTTCATAGCGGCACTGCTGTTTTCATTATGCCCCGTCTTCGCCATAAAATGAGGTGCCGTAGGGGTACTCCTCGGCGTGCGCCCTCCAGCCCGTCCTCCAATTCTCCCTCCCTCTACAGTGAATTCATAGCAGGTCATTACCCTCGCACTCACAGTGGGATAGGGCGTCTTCATCTGCCCAACCATTACCCTGAGCCCTGTTCTCCAGACTCCACGTCTTCTCCCTCATTTGGCTCTGCGATTTCCACCTTCGATTGCTCTCTGAATCGTCCAAGGATTACAACTCACATTTCAGTGTTCTTTCATGAGGAAGCCTAGGTGGGAGAGTCTAGCTCACATCAGGAGGTCCCTGGCTCTGTCTCTGCGCCGAATCTGTTCTCTTTGCAGGCTTCGGAGGTTCAAGCTCACAATGCTCTTGATGTGGTGATGGTGCTGACGGATCCTGGTCCTTCTGAAACTGAAGCTGCTTGTGCAAGGGATCTACCTGATTTTGGTTGGTGCAGAATTGTGGAAGAGCCTCCTGATGATTAGCTCGCTCTCTGTTGCTTTTGTTTCATGTCATGCAGCCCATAATAGTGGGAAAATTTTTGTTCAAGCTGATTCGTGGGTTCATCTTTGCACTATGGTTCAAAATCCAAGTTTTTGTGAATTTCTATAAGTTCTGTAATATCAAGAAGGCCAACACTTGTTCCCCTGCGTGGGATTTGATAACTGGTTCTCGACTAAGTTCTTTGTCATGGGCAGTGTTTCTGATATTCTCTGCCTCTCCTTCAGGGCAGTTGTTTTTTACTTCGGTCAAGATGTAATTTTACCCCTTTAATGTTAATAGAGTAATATTATTTAGAAAAAAAAAAAAAAAAAACAAAAAAAAAAACAAAAAAAAAAAAAAAAAAAAAAAAAACAAAAAAACAAAAACAAAAAACTTATTATGGAGCACTATAGATCAACACATATCAACTTTAGGATCACCATTTATACATTTCACAATTCCAAAGTACTTAGTTGATTAGAATGAATACTCCCTAAAGAGTATCTTGAGTTTAGGTATTAACATTATGTCATAAACTAAGTTTTATGTTTGTTGGCACATGTTTCTATTTTTCTTCTACAATATATCTATTGTATTTGTTATATATATGTTCATAAGTTTTTATAGCAAAAGCAAGAGGAAATGATCTTGAACTTATCTAATGAAGGCAAGAAGACTAGTGACTAAGGGTACCCAATTGCAATAACCTACCGTAGATGGGGAGATAAACTAGATTTTTGTTTAAGAAAATTTATATACAAATGTTGAAAAACTTAATGAGCAAAGGATGAAAGTACCCCTCCACCTCCACTCTCAACTATAGTAAAAGATGCAATTTCAAAAAAAACAAATACTAATGCGATCAAAAAATTGAAAAAAAAAAGAATATAATGAAGAAAATGAATGACGTTGAATTAAATAAATATTGGATAAAGATCAATTTTATGAAATATTTTATACTAATGTTCTTTAATAAATACCAAAAAAACAAAAGTAATCAAGTGGCTCACCCTCATAGAATATGTGGAATTATTAAACTTTCATAATCCATAAATCCAATCTCTCAAGAAAAATGATGCTCCAAATCAATACCAAAGTTGGGGATCACACTCTTATTTGTCCCAATGGAAATCTTAAACCATAAAAAAATCCCAAACGGGCATACAAATTATTATAGCGAAGGGTTTTTAAGGGGAAGTCAGTCTGACGATTTTCGTCGTCTGTCCAAACCCAATAAAACTATGCCACGTATCTGCACTTTGTTTTTAATTTATTTTTCCGTGTAATAAATAGCATGATGTTTTGTCTTGCACGTCCATGTGTTATTTAGATTTAACATAGGCAGTTGTCTATAATGTGACTTTTTGGAAGCCTTTCTGGTGGGTTTTTCCGGTCAAAATCTGGTAGCAATTTATTGGAATCGCAAGTTTGATAGCTAGTTTCTGCACAATCAAAGCATCTCAGGGGTTTTCGAGGGTGCTGAATCCAAATATGCAGTTAAAAAACCATTTTAACTGCAACAAATCAAGATTTAACCTCAATTTCTTCCGCCGGATTCCGTCACCGGAATCTCCAAAAAGTCGCATTATAGACAACTCCTTTAACATAGCCGTAATACATGAGAAAACACTCAAATACCTTTCAGGGTTCAGTTTCTCGGTGATTCTGGGGCCTGTTTTGCTAGGATCCGTGCAGAGGATGAATGAAGAAGTCGAACGTCAAATGATGATTTCACTTAAACAGAGTGACGTTATGGATATAAATTTATGTTAATCAATGGTTGTGCAAATTCACAACAATAGGCAGGAAATGGAACATGCAACCTATTTTATTTTCAGTGTTATGTAAAATATAAGGTGGAGCTAGTGGTTTTTTTTCTATAAAGTGAGGATATTTTTGGAAAAAAAACATTGGAATATGTCAACACAAATTTTGACTAGCACAATTATATTAGTAAATGTGGTTGATAGATGTTGAAGGCATCATTTCCTACCATTTATATGTCAAAACATCTTTTGTAAATGAGGCCAATCAATTTTTGAGTTTTGAAAAACCTGTTGCTTCATATTTACTATGACATATCCGTACCAAATTATTATGATGTAAGTATGATGATAAGTAAATGTAGTCATTATGTTCTTTTCTTACAAACCAATGTTTTTGCATTTGTTTCCAAATAATTGTTTGCAGTTTCACAATTTTAAACAACCTACCACTTCAAATTTTGCATGACATATCCATATCTCTTCATAGTTTCTTTCTACTTTTTACAAATCCAAAATATAGAGAAAAAAACAACATGGATGTCAATAAAATTAAATTCCCTGTTGTAACCACCCCATCCCACATTTACCTGCTTTTACAAGCTCTCCCAAGTAAACATAAGTTGAGAGTTACTATGACATGACCCAACATCCCAGTTTTAGTTATGGAAGTGGGGTCTAATAACCATAAGCTTACTAAAACCTCTCAGGGCCACTAGATCACCTAGGTGTAAGACAAAAAACATTAGTAATCAGAACCTGAGTTGAAACTTCCTTTTAACTGAGCTCACAATAGCTGCACACATAACATGTTGTGAGTGCAGTTGGAAAGCTCCAGCTGCACGCACAAACCTCCCTTTGTGTAGTTGCAGTCGAAATTTCTCAGTTCCATGCATGCTGTTAGAGCCTAGATTGACCTCAGGCTGAAGGGAGGCAATCCTAGGATAACCACAAACCAAGCTTAACCTGGTAGCTAGCCCTACCAGGTCGGGAGAGGGTTCTCTCCTTGTCAATCTCAGTTGATTACTGAATCAAATATAGATTTTAGGCTAGGTATAGTAGCTCTAGGTTTTTTGGTTGATTTTATGGTTTTGTTGCTGGATCAAATAGAGCAAGCAGCTTTGGGTCCAAGAAATCAAGTCAAAATTGCAGGGTGTTCTGTGGGGCGAGGTAGGTAAGTGTTTTGGCACTTGGAATTAAGTGAGATGGTAGGTCTAAGACTGGTGAGGAGCTGAGGAGGGAATGCAAGGATCATGAGTCCTCTTCAGACAGCTGAAAACATCAAAAACTAAATGTATTCCTAAGGCAGAGCACTGTTACCAATGTATTCCACCTATCTATCTTGATTTCATTTAGTTAAGAAGAATGAAATAGATTTTGGCACATATAACACATGAGAAAAACTAATTACAGAAGGAGAGACAATGAAAAAACACATTACCACAAGAATCCCACAAAAATAGCTGCAAACCCTGGTTTATTTCCTTGCCAAACTGTTGTAGAGATGTACAATATAGCTCAGAGCATCCACAAGAGTCCAACCTTTACAAATGAGGAACAAAATACATAATATAGACATGAAAACCACCTATGCTAGCCATCATGGGTTGAATCCAAGAGATAATGGACTGTTTCAACCATATCTAAACTAGGAACATGAATATAGGCGGTGGAACAACTTGCCTCTAAAACCATGGAAATTGATTCATTCACCCCCAAACCACTTCTAAATGATGAATCTACCTTCTAAGGTCATTTTACATTTACATTTACATGGCATAGCATCATTTTCAATCATAAATTTATCCAAAATGAGAGAAAAAGTCAACTTGTAGAAAAACTAGGCGAAATTTGGATTTTTGAGCAAATTGGTTCTATGCGTAGCACCACCTATCCTATGCGTAGCATCAATTCTCAGCTGATTTTGGAGGCCTTCCCTTAGCCAAATTGAGCCCAAGGTAGCTCGTTGGAAAGGTATGTCTGTCTAGTTTCTGGTACATTTTGAATTTTTGCATTTGGAGGTCATTTGCCCCCTCAAAATTGGAATCTCCCAAGACTGATTCCTGTGTGTCCAAAAAGAGGCAGAGAGGGCATTTTTTGATGGTTTTTTGACCTTTATGTGACCAAGATTTTCTCCAAAATTGCTGAAACTTTCAGGGATTCATGTACTCATCATGTTGAATCTGAATATACAAGCCATTCCTCCAAAAAGTCTCCCAGTCAAAAGTGTAGCGCCGATGGCACTATGCACCTATTGCAATTTTTTGTGTTGGAAAATTTCAAAATTTCAAAACGACAAAAACTCACCAAAACTTGCCCAGATTTGGCACAAGGCACTCTCATTAGTTGCTTTTATGGGCTAGTGAGGCTTCAGCCAAGATTTTTAGCTTGTCTTGCTCCTTTTTGCTCCTCAAGGCCTTCCTCAACCTAGCCTTAAGATTCCTGATTCTCGTATTGCAAATTTTGTTTTTGAGTCATATAATGATATGACATGTGCCGAAGCATTCTATTGTCCCTGTTGGCCTTGTTGATTAGTACCTCAAGATGCATGTTGACCCTCTCAAGCCAAGTTTCCCGGTCATGTTCACTCTCTTGCTCAATGGAAGTCAAAGAGACATGGTCCTCTTTGTCATTTTGCCTCTTCAGTTTCAACATTTCAAGCTCCCTTAGGCTTTGCTTATCCTCCAACTGTTTGTTCTCTTTTTTGTTCATCATTTATATCATCCTCATGCATCTTCTTTTTGCCTTGCTTTGTTGCTTATATCTCTCCATGGAACTATCACTGAGTGTCTCTTCCTCATAGTCATATTCACTGTCCCTCTCCATTATTGTACTGTTGTTTGTCTTTATGGTAAATGAGGAGTGATGGATTGGTGAGTAAGGGTATGATGAGTATGAAGAGATTTTAGATAGGAAAGTCAGTGAGGGTGCACAAGAATGGGATAGTGGTGTGGGGAATAAGTAAGGTTAATGAATGGTGTAGGGTTTGGGAGTAATGGTAGGTTTTGGGTATATGAGTATAGGGTTTGGGAGTAATGGTAAGTTTTGGGAGTATTGTAGGAAAAAGTTTAGGGAGGGGACTATGTATGGGAGGATGAGTTGTAGGGAAACAATGAAAGAAGATATGGGACAACAGCAGTAATGATTGTATTGGATAGACAACAAAAATTAGGGTTTAATGTTTAGAGAGATAACACAACCCAAAAATTAATGTAACAACTCTTGTCTGCAAGGAAAGTGGTACTACTTACTTGCAAATGGAAGAATTTGGGTGTTTTGCAGCAATTGGATGAATTTTGCAGCAATCTGTGGCTCAGATGATAGGTGCGTAGCACACTTCCCAGGTGCATAGCGCCTATCCTGTGCGTAGTGCCCGTTCAAAAATGCACAGTGGAGAAAGCCCAGGTGCATAGCGCCGATTCTATGCGTAGCACCAGGCAATTTTTCTCCAAAACACAACAAACTGCTTCTCTTTGCTCACTAACACCTTAAATCACGATTTTGCTCATAAACTTCAACTTCAAACAATGAATTAACTTGAGAATGAAATGGCTTTTATGTGGCTTGGGCACTTTTTAATTTTTCACTCTACAAAACCCACTTTATAATGTCCTTTGGCTTTTTTCAAATGCTCTGTTTTTTGGATGCTTGGCTTTTTGCTTAAAATTGATGAACTAATGCTTGATGATCTTTGCTTTTGCAGTGGCATGTCTTTGGAAATATCAGCAGGTGACCAGGAGCAACATGAGACTTCTTAATTACATATGAGAAATGATGAAATTACATGAAAATTACAATTAAAAAACAATGCTCTGTTTTCACCTCAAACTGGTTTTGAGGTGAAAAACTTATTAAATTTGCAAATTATGAAAGTTAAAGTTGCCTGATGGTTATTGTCTTCCTCATGTATCTGCTTACCCTTATTGGTCAATGGTTACTGAAAATTTGACATGGTGAAACCCTAATACCTAATGAAACTGAAAACCTAAGACCTAAAACCTATTTTATGAAATAAACTGAAAAGGAAACTGGACCTGAACCATTGATTGAATCACACATAAAAAAATGGTCAGCAGATATGTGTCATGAAGGAAAAAATTGAAATGTTCCTACCATTAGTTGATCCATGACCTAATGGAATGCAACTCATTGTGAATGGGACTCCTAATATGAATGCAAAAGAGTGAATTTTGATCACTGATGGCAGTGTGAAGACATTGACACTAACACATGCAACCACGAAATCAGTGCCACATTTTCAGGGCTAGCCTATAGGCCACTGCCCAAAACAACCCAAAACTTTCCATAATCAAGTTTAAGGTGATGACAAGTTTATATGATAAGTACTAAGGCTAGATCTTACTCAGAAGTTGTTAACACATGAGAAACATTTCGTCAAAAACATGGTAAACATAGTAACTATAGGTCATGAATGCATATTTGTTCAATCACTCCTTAACTTTATTAAGGAATCATTAAGAAGGCCTAATTCCCTCTCAAACAAGCTGCAACAATACTTGTTATCCCATGCATTCACATAATCATTCAATAACTTATCAAATCATGAATATGATCCATAACAAGAGCACATAATTTAACCAGGCCTATAACCAACATATAACCGGAATGATTCTATGAAAAACCAATTATAAATCAACATAATAACCAATAAATGTGCTCATTGATCACAATAAGAAAATAACTCATATTAACATATGCAAATGCCAACCAAGTTAGGGACTTCCACATAACACCCGACCATAGATTGGGTTGAACCAAATATTTTTCAACCAATCACACCCGTGCCATATTCCAAGCATGAATGTGGGATCTCATGGGATAAATAAAAATAGAATCAACTAGGGGTTCCAATGGCCAAACCATCTCAACCCTCAACCATAGCGGTTTCACCTAAACCGTTCCAGAAGTCACTAACATCAAACAAGCTTGGATGCCTCCAACTTTCTTCACCATACCTAAAGGAATTTTCCTATATTCACCCATCCATCAAGAGTTCTAGGAAAAATCCTGTCTCCGCCCTTGACCCTTGGGAATTTTCCTGAGACCACCTCATCAGGATCCAAAGTTTGTTGGTCATTCAAAGCTTAAACCAAAACAAGGAACCCACAACACCATGGTTATCCAGGAAATGGCAAGGAAAGGCTTAAAACCACTGTCAATCCTGGCAAATCCCATGCCAATGAATACAAAACAACCAAATAATCAAATGCATGTACCATGCATTCGAACATAACAATGAAATCACACATGCAACCTGTTACATGCAATGTCTTCCTGTTGTAGCTTCTCTTCCAACCCTTCCTTGTGCTCCCTTGCTTTCCTTTGCTTGCTTGTGTCCAAGTGCTTTCTCTCTCTTCTCTTAGAGCTCTATTTCTGAAAGTGATCAAAGGCAGAGCAAAAGTTGTCAATTATTTCTCATATGCCTTTTTATCATTGATGTCTGATGTCTCTTCCTTTTCTTTTTCTATTTTTCTTATTTTCTCTCTAATTTCCCTTGCATGCATATTTGTGTCTCTTCATCTTCATTTTCTCCTATTTTCATTTATTTCTCATATTAAATTGCCATTTATTGCCTCTTTGCATTTGCCAATGTTTTTGCCAATTTCCATAGCCATTAATTAACCACAAGTGATGCCCAATATAGTATTTTCCTCTCCATTCAACTTGAAATACATGTCCCATGACCTTGGTGTAATTTATTTAGACAAAAAGTCACCCCTGGGTTGTTACACCTATACCTTAGTCTCCAATTTGCATTGTACCAGCTCTAGCTCACACTTCATGCGACATGCCAATACCCACCAATTGCAATGTGTGGATACTTCATGCGAAATTATACCTTGTAAATTTCACTGAATCCTCCTTTGCCAAGCATGTTGTTTCTATCAAAGTACCTAGTCGAATCTTTGAGAACCTTGTAACCAAAAGAGACTTGCCCAAAATTCCCCCTTGAATCTAAATTATTATGTGTGCACAGCATCACAACAATTATGTGTGCACAACATCACAACAATAGCTGTATTTAGAACAATTTAATATAACTAAGTTATTAAAAAAATTTAAAAAAAAATGGCAGAATTCAACATGGAAGTTATAATGCAATCATATATAATGACCTGTTGTAACATAGCTTTTCCACTGTACACGTCAATGGAATACCAAGTACAACATCACAATTAGAGTTGTTTCAACAACGGTTCCCAATACTATAGACACTATTTTTGATGTTGTTTTACTGAAAGGATGTGTCGAATTCCCAAAGAACAATGTCAAAGGGTGTGGCAAATTCGTCGATTTGGGTGGCACTATCAAATTTTCTGGTGCCACTGTGAAATTCCTTGATCTGAGCGGTCTCATCAAATTCTTCGAGACTGCCATTAAAACGAATCAATACTCTCTAACATCCAAAAACCCACTGCAACACCAACGAGAATGGCTAGACCATGTAATTGTAATGCTCTAGCTCTGTGCACAAGGATAGGTAGAGGACAATGGTTGGAATCAAAGAGCACAAACTGTCGTTTCAAAAACAATTGAAACCGATGTTGTTGAAGAAGTTGAAATAAACGATAGCAGATTGGAACGACAACCACATTTCATTTTTTAATAAATTATAACGCCATGTTTCATGAATGACTTTATAAACTTTTTAATGAATTATAGATAGGAGCATACCAAAGAAACTAAAAAACTATTCACATACATTCTATACTATCCATTGGATCACGTATTATATGAAGAATATTCCCATATTACCAAATCTTGGCCATTCATAATTTAAAAATTTAAAATTCCTTGTAAGAACCCCAAGTTAAAGTTTCATGTAATAAAGGATAATAAAGGAAAAAATAAGACTAAGGTCATGGGACATGTATTCCAAGCTGAATGTTTGGAAAATAATTTAGTGGGCATCACTTATGGTTTATTAATGGCTATGTAAATTTGCAAAGGCAAAGAGATGGTAATTGGCATTTGATTATGAGAAATAAAAGAAAATAGGAGAAAAGGAAGGTGAAGAGACACAAATATGCATGCTAAGGAAATTAGAAGGAGAATGAAAGAAAAGACACCAACGATAAAAAGGCATCAAAGAAAAAATTCACAGTTTTTTTGTTAGTTTTGGCTTTGGATCGTTTTAGGAGAGGGAGAGCTCTAAGAGGAGACATAAAGAAAACAAGCAAAAGAAAGCAAAGTAAGGAAAACGAAAAGCAAAGGAAAGTGAAGGAAAGCAAGGAGAAGTTTAGATCAACAGCTTCAACAGGAAGATCTTGTAGGTAATAGGTTGCATGTGTGATTTCCTTGTTGGGATGTGAATGCATGGTACATGCATTTACTTAATTGGTTCATTTTCTATCATTGGCATGGTTTTTTCTAGTTTGATAGTGGTTTCAGCCTTGCCTTGCCATTTCCTCAACATCCATGGTGTGATGAGATTCATTCTTGTTTGAACTTTGGATTTCCGAAAGGTTTTGGAAACGAGTGAGGTGGTCTTAAGAAAATTCCCATGGTTTTGGGGTGGAGATGGTTTTCTCCGGGAATCCTTCGACAAGTGGGTGGAGATAAGAAAATTCCTCAAGGTACGGTGAAGAAATTTTGAGGCATCCAAGCTTAGTTTGGTTTTGTGATCTTGGGACCGGTTTAGGTGAGATCACAGTAGCTTGAGGGTGGAGGTGGTTTAACCTCTAGAGTCCATAGTTGATTATGTCTTGGTTTATCCCATGATATCCCACATTCATGCTTGAAATATGGAACGAGGGTGATTGGATAAAATAAAGATTTAATTCAGCCTAATCTATGGTCGCATGGTACGTGGAAGTCTCTGACTTGGTTGGATTTTGCATAAGTTAATAAGAGTTATTTTCTTATTGTGATCTATGAGCACTTGTACTTTTTATTATGTGGATTTTATGGCTGATTTGTCATGGTTAATATTCTGGTTATATGTTGGTTATAAGCATGGTTCTATGATGTGCTCTAACTATGACTCTTGTTCATGATTTAGTAAATATTTGAATGGTTGATGAATGCATGGGTTAACACGTGTTGTTGCAACTACTTGAGAGGACATTAGACCTTCTTGGTGATTATTAGATGAAGTTCAGAGATTTAAGATCAGATATGCATTCATGACCTGTAACTTATATGTTTACCATATGTTTGATGAAATGTCTAATGTGTACTAGGCAATATAGGTCAAGTTCTTGCTTCAATTTTGAATGTTTGGCATTGTTATCACCTTAATCATGATTTTGGAAAGTTACAAGCAATCTTGGGCAATGGCTTGGAGGCTTGCCTAAAAGAGTGGCACAGATCTTGAAACCACATGCACTAAACTAGAGAAATTGAGTCATAACCTCATAGAGGCAAGCTTGTGGGTGCAGTTGAAGCCTCATAACTACACACATGTAGGGTTATGGATGCAACTAGAGTATTAAGTCACTGAAAAAGGTTTCCAACTCATGGATTGATCACTTGGGGTGGTTACCTAGCTCCTGAGTGGTTTGTAGTCCCTAATAGATATTATGAGGTTTTCAATTTGTAGGCCTCACTTCCATCACTAGAGTTTGGAGGTTGGTTCATGTCATAGTAGCACTTAGTTCACATTTACCCTTGAGAGCATGTAAAAGTCTGTAAAGGTGGCAGGGGCGGATACATTCCTCAAGTCCAATTCCATTATAGATCATGTCTTTGGTGTAATTACAAATTTATTCTTTTCGTGTGGAATTAGACAATGATTAAATTTCCATTGTGTTACTAAAAACTTTGTAGTGGCTCACACTTTTTTTATCACCTGCCTTATAATTTGAAAAAAACAAAAAAATATATTTTTAATTTGTTGATGTAGTTTTTTATGATGTTTAGGTTGGTTTGGAGATCTTCAGATATACTGTAGAATATTATTTTAATTAAAATTTAATATTTTGAGAGTTTATGATAATTGGGAAAAAAGTTAAAGTTGCTTTATGATTTTTCTATTTTGATTATGTTAATATAAACATTTCATTTAGGTTGTAAAAGTAATGTGTGATTATTAATTTTTTTTTTTTTTAATATTTGTTGTGTTTTTCTATTTTCATTTTTATTTTATTGTAATTGTTGTTATTTATTTTGAAAATTTTAAATAGAGTAAACGTATATTTTTTAATAAAATTATTAGTTATATATATATATATATATATATATATATATATATATATATATATATATATATTCTGAGAAAAAACACCTTAATTTTTATTAGGGAAATAAAATTTACATTTTGTAGAGACACATACTCTATATGTATGATTTAAAGAGCATAACAAGCAAAAAAAAAAATGATCGTTTTATGACTTAGAACCAGAAAGTACAAGTCTAAAATGGAACTATTGGTGAGCATGCATATATATATATATATATATATATATATATATATATATATATATATATGTATATGTATGTATGATAATCAATAGAAACAAAAAGTAAGACTCTGAAAGAGTTATGAAAACTGTGACGATCATTCTATGGAGGGTCCCTGATGATTGGACAAGAGTATCCAAAAATGGTGTGAGAAAATATGAGTCATTGGTACCGTGGAGTCCTCTCTCAGATGCCAAAGACCCTGATCTAGATCTCAATCTGATTTTGATAGTCTATCAACATCCTAGTTGACATGAAAAAGAAACAAATGAGTTTTTTTTAGTTGAAGAGCATCATGGAAAGGATGAGCAGGATATATATTTTGTTAGGATTGAACACAATTCATCCAATGAATCACAAGTATAGAATCACCTTCTCTGTAGCAAAACTAAGAAGAAGTATTTTGTAGTTTTGCATTTTAATTGTATTAATTTCTATAGGATTATAATAATATATTTATTATTTGCTCCTTGAGAGTGGTTCAATTTGTGAACTTGTGTTATATAGTATTATGTAACCTATGAGATTTAAGGTTCAAATTGTGTGTAAATCAAATTGTTGGGAAAAAAAATTGCTATTTTATTGTAATTAATATCTCATTAACTTATACCAGATTTAATTTAAAAAATGAATATATATTAATAATGATATTTTGTTATTTATTATTAATTAATATTATTGGTTGCAATAATTCTTTTAATTGTATTATCAATTACTATCATTAGTTAACATATATGGACTCCTCATTATTATTATTTAATAAAATCACATTAAAATTTATAAAAAAAAATAGATTTAATTGAATTCAAAAATTCAAATTATTTGAAATTATTTATTTATATTTCGTTTCTATTGCACCTTATTATTAAATTTTGTAAATTGTTGTTCTATTTTTGATAATGTATATATTATTAGTCTCAATTAAAGTTAACATAGCCTTATGTTCAAATTTATTTAACTATCTACCTAATAATTATTGACAATTAAATTAAAATTCTGAAAATCCTATTCAAAAATAAACATACCTATCTACATAATTAAAGCATGTGTTAATCTCCATTATTTATTTTAACCAAAAAATTGTGACTTAAGGACGGAGCTCTGGAGGCGATTTTCAAAAACTCCTCCCGCGCTTGCCTGGTTCTGCTATCCAGGCCCTGCCTGGCAGGGCTGCCGCCAGCCCGCTGCCCTTCTCTCTCCTGCGCGCTCTGCTCTCACCCTCGGGCCTCCTGCCCGGCCCTGCGTTGGGGCCCATACCTCTGCTCTCGTCCCTTTTGCGCTGGCTTCTCAGTCTTGAATGGCTGGGAACGCCCCCCCCCCTCCAGATCCAGAGAACCATGAAGAACTGTTCGCATCTTTGATCCCTGACAATGCTTCTACAAGAACTCGTCCCTCAGTATCTAAGTTTGTCAAAAAACTGGATGAAATCCCCGAGGTTTCTCTCCCTCCATCCTTGCCAAGGAAATCAACAATCACCCTCGCTGAAAGAGGTCTCGTAGGACAGTTCACTGGTCTTTGGCCTTCTCCAAGATCAGTCCAAAAATGGGTGGAGCGCAACTGGAACGCAATGACCCAAGGGAAAATAGCCATCAGATTTTGTGGAAGGGGCTATTACACATTTATCTTTGAAACAAAAGAGGACAGGAATCTCATATTCAGAAACGGCCCTTACTTTATGGATTCAAGAGGCCTCTATCTGAACAGATGGACTCCAGACTTCGATCCGGAAATGGACATCCCAAATGCAGTACCGGTATGGGTCCGCCTCCCACATCTACCGCTCCATTGTTGGGGGGATGAATCAGTAAAGGCAATAGGGAACGCAGTCGGCAAATACATCGACAGATCTGAGCCAAGGGAGAACATGCATGCGTGCGCCAGGATTTGCGTAGAAGTAGATCTCGGGAAAGGCTTGCCGGAAGCCATCAAGATCAAGGTCGATCAATGGACGCACATCCAACAGCTGGACTACGAGCAACTACCCTTCAAATGCAAGGTATGTCATGAATATGGACATTTCGCAAATAGATGTAGCAAGTCAAAACTAAATGAACCCATTGAAAATGAAGAATCTACGGACGGCCTCTGGAAACAAGTAAAAAAGAAAAAACCCTCCTCCTCTCAAGGGCCTAGTTCTAAGCCCGCCCCGGAAACCCTCCCCCCTCCTCCGCCTCCTCCCATCAGCTCAGCTCCCTCCTTTCCCTCCACCTCCAACCCCTTTGAATCTCTGGAAGTTGAAGACCCCTCTTCCCCTCCCCCTTCCCCCCGCGACAACTCATTAGCTGTCATCTCCTCGCCCTCGATCCCTCTGCCCTCTCCCCCTCCAACAATAGAGAGAATACTCACCAGAAATAAACTGAAAGAAACCAGTCTTCCCTCAGATCCACCAAGAAAGGCAGGTAGAAAGTCAAATAAAGAACTCAGAGATGAGGCAGCAGCGAAAGAGATGGCTACTGGAGCACAACAACCAATGGATTCCTATCTAGATAGGCAAAAAGGAAGCGGGGAAAAAACAAAGGAGAGGAGCGGGACTCATCCAAAATCTGGTAAATGATGAATCTGGTCTCTTGGAACTGTAGGGGGATGGGCTCCTCCTCAAAAATAAATGCAGTCCGTGACTTAATAAATCAGGAGCAGCCAGACTTCGTCCTTATCCAGGAGACCAAAATCTCAGACCAAGATTTTCAAAAACAAGTCAAAAGATTCAAAAATTTCGAAGGTTACTCAATAGGTTCAGAAGGTGCCTCAGGAGGCATAGGAACACTCTGGAACAAGAATAAATGGGATCACATCAACCTCCAATCTTGCAATTGGTGGATAAGAACAGAACTAAAAAACAAAGTCTCCCAAGAAGTTTTCAACATATACAACATCTACGCTCCAAATCATTATCGGGATAAAGCAACCTGCTGGGACTCATTATCCTTAGACTTACAGTCCTCTCATGACAGGAGTATAATTCTGGGAGGAGACTTGAATTTAATAAGAAATGTGGATGAAAAGCTTGGAGGAAACTTCCATGCGGATCCTTCAAGAGAGGCGCTGGAGGCTATAATCCAGACCTATAATCTCATTGACATACCCCCCTTCAACGGGAAATATACATGGAGTAACAAAAGAACAGGCTGCCACAATATCAAAGAGAGATTAGATAGATTTCTCGTGCAGGAAAGAATCGCAGCAAGCTTCTCTTCTATTAAGAGCAAAATTATTCAATCTACGGCCTCTGATCACAAACCTGTGGTGATGAATTTGGAAAAAGGGAGAAACTTGGGGCCTCTCCCCTTCAAGTACAATAAAATCTGGGACTTTAAAGAAGATTTTCGTTCCCTCATACAAAAACAGTGGGCCAAGGAAGTATTGGGATCACCTCATTACATCTGGGAAACCAAATTAAAATCCCTAAGAGCAATCATTAAACAGTGGGCTAAGGAAAACGCAGCAATGGTGAAGAGGAAAAAAGTGGATCTCTATACGCAGATGGAGCAGTGGAATAAAGAAAAGGAGAACAGCCAATTCACAAATGAAGATATAATCCATGAAAATGAAATGTACAGGGAGCTATATAAACAAAATAGAGCTGAGGAAGAGGAACAAAGGCAGAAATTGAGGTGCCTGTGGTTGAGGGCTGGAGACAAAAATACCTCTTTCTTCCATAACAACATAAAGCTCAGGCGCGCCGGAAATCAGATTGATAAAATAGAGGCAGAAGGGAAAGAGTTCAGTGACCAAGAAGAAATTAAAGAGGCAGCTTTTAATCATTTTAAATCTCTTCTTACAGCAGTCCCTCAGCAGTCGGACAGCTCTGACTTTCTCAGCGTTGTAGAGAGTAAAATCTCAGACTCTCAAAATAGAGATCTGGATCAGGATGTCACAAAAGAGGAAATCAGGTCCGCAACTTTCAGTATGCAACAGGATAAGGCCCCGGGCCCTGATGGTTTCACGGTGGCCTTTTACCGAAATCATTGGGACACAATCAAAAAAGACTTTGTGCGGATGGTTAAAAATGTCTTTAAAAATCACAAGATGGGAGAAAACACCAAATCCTCACACCTTGCTCTCATCCCTAAGGACGTGAACCCTCGTTCCTTTGACCGCTTCCGGCCAATCTCCCTTTGTAACGTCTCTTACAAGATCGTCACCAAAATTCTTGCCAATAGGCTCAAAAAGCTCCTTCCTCACTTAATCTCAGAGAATCAAGGGGGATTTGTTCCCCACAGGCAAATCACAGATAATGTCATACTTATTCAAGAGGCAATACACAGCAGCATCAGCAGGAAGGAACGAGGCATGATAATCAAACTCGACATGGCAAATGCATTCGATAGAGTCGACCACCATTTCCTAACAGCAGTTCTCAAGAAATTCGGGATCTCAAAAAATTTTACAAGCATCATCTCTGGATGCATCTCCAATCCTTGGACTGCTCCTCTGATTAATGGCCGCCCAAGCAGGTACTTTAGAAGCTCCAGGGGATTGAGGCAAGGCTGCCCTCTCTCTCCCTTCCTATACATCATTATGGCGGAAACTTTGAGCATTCACTTAGAAAATCTCCGCAAGCAAAAAGAGATCATTGGAATTGGTATAGAAAGAGGGACTAAAGAAATCAACCATTCGCTCTTTGCGGATGATACCCTTCTCATTGGGGGAGCCTCAAGTCTAATGGCAAAAAGATTCAAGAAAGTCTTGGACGCCTTCCTAGCAGCCTCAGGAGGGATGCTGAATAATAAAAAATGCAAGATTTATACCTGGAATGTCTCTGACCAAATCAGGCAAAGAATCTCCTTGATACTAGACATCCCAGTGCAAAGGAATTGGAGTTACTTCTCTTATCTAGGTCTGCCTTTAGCCAAAGAAACAGTCAAGGCTGAGATTTGGGCCAAGCATATAGAAAAGATGAGAGGTCTCCTTCAAAGTTGGGGAGTTTCTTGGCTAAATCTGGCTGGTAGAATGACCCTTATAAAGGCTATCCTCTCTGCTCTCCCCATCTACCAGTATGCGGTCACTTTGGCTCCCGCTAGTATACATAAGCACATGGAACTATTAATGAGAAGCTTCCTCTGGCAGGGGGGAAAGCAAGAGTCTAAAAAATTTAGCCTGGTCAAATGGGACCAAGTCATTCTTCCCTATGATAAGGGTGGACTAGCCATTAAAATCCCGAGCCTCTCCAACCGTGCTATGGGCTTTAAACTGATTTGGAGAATCCTCACCGGCAAAGGCTCTTGGTGGGTGGAGGTTTTGAAAAGGAAATACCTAAATGGACCAAATTCTAATCTCCTTTCCGAAATAATAGCTGAAAGATCTTGCACCCCTGTTTGGAAGCTCATTAAAAAAGTCCTCCCACAATTCAGAGAGAACATTTCTAAAGTGCCTGGAAACGGCAAGGAGATCAATATTTGGACTGATAGAATCATGGGCGCCAAACCAAGAAACCTCCTCCAAAATCTCAGGCCTCTGCAAATTTGGATGGAAGCTAAAAATTTAACCTCCTTGTACGATATTTCAATATGGGACCAAAACATCTGGCAGAGCTGGAAGGACCTTCAAATTCCCAATGAACTCAGAGATCTATGGCTCAATCTTAAGGTCTCTCTCACAGGCGCCGCTCCCACCAACATAGGGGCTGAAGACAGGTACATCTGGGAGCCAAGTGGAGGAAAATTCACTGTCAAAGAGGGTTACAAATTTCTCCAGGCATCCACTTCAACAGCCAAATGGAACCTCTACACAACTGTATGGAAATCAGAGTGCATACCAAAGGTCAAACACTTCAATTGGACCCTCCTCAAAGGAAAGGTGCTCACAGCTGAAAACCTAAGGAAAAGAGGGATCTTGGGGCCCTCAATATGTTGCTTCTGTCGCGCTGAGGAGGAGAGTAGTCATCATCTTTTCTTCCACTGCCCCCTCGCCCAAAGCTGCTGGACTCAGATTGTCAGACCAATGGAAATCGAAGAGACCTTTGATCAGCTATCCTCTCTCCAAAAAAACTGGGCAAAATGTTACCCTTTCCCTAAGAAAGGTAAAAACAATATTATCCGTTTGTGGAAATGCATTCCAGCTACTCTTAGTTGGCAAATCTGGCTAGCTAGGAATAACTGTATTTTCAATAACAAGAAGCCCAATCCTGCCCGTATTCTGGCAAAAACTACAACGCTCATATCTGAAACAATAAGTGCAAACTTGGTCGCTCCTCCAGATCAATCAAGCTGGCACAAAGAAGAGATGGAATGGTACAACAAATTCTGCATCACCTACAACAACAATCAACTAGCTCATCCCAAAACATGCACGAGAAGAATCCACTGGAAGCTCAGAGGCACAAAGGAAGAAGTAAGTCAATGGATTCTAGACCAGAATCGCCCCACTTTGCATTTCGACGGTGCCTCCAAAAATAACCCGGGGGAAGCTGGAGCAGGGGGCATTATAAAGGATAGTCAAGGCAAAATTCTAGTAAGCTATGAATGGGGATTGGGCCAAATGTCCAATAATTTGGCAGAAGCTTACAACCTTTACTTAGGCACCATCATCCTGAACAGGCTGAGAATTAGGAATCCAATCATACTGGGAGACTCGGCCATCGTTATTGCAGCTATGGTGTCGGGGACAGATTTTAAAAAAGAGGCCCTTAATAATGTAAAGCTCAGGATTGCGGATAACATCAGAGAAATGGGGGACACAATCTTCAAACATGTCCTAAGAGACAACAACACAGAAGCGGATCACTATGCCACTAAGGCATCCAACAGACAGATCGGTCAAGTTAGGGAAAATGACTCCATATATGAAAAACCAATCCCGTAGTTGGCTTAGCTGCCTTTCAAACACTCTAACCAGTCATATCAGTATATTCCCGACCTCTTGTCTCATCATTCTCCACATCTCCTCTTGTGCTCTCTGGCCAAACTCAGTCAAGTCGCACGCAGTCTGTCATGTCTTGAACTCTGATCCTCCCTTCTTCATGTTTACCAATCAATCACTCTGGACCGATCACAGGATCTCGATCTCCCAGTTTTCACGTGACTCTCTCACGCAGAATTTAGGTAGGAGTCTTTTCAAAATCTCCATAGACTGCTACAAAGATCTTAAGTCTGATCCCAAGCCCGGCCAGATCACCGAGCTTTCGTCGTCCTCTCTGCTAGCTCATCCTACCACTCCGCTTTATATACCCATGAACCCCTCTCTCTACAAGCACATCAGAAACTCGTTCTTACACTCGCAGGAGAGTAAAGGTTCTATATTTGGTAATCAGTTCAAGAAGTTCTGCAGCAAGCGAGGCCGCCAACAGTTCAACACAGTCGTGAGATCGCCTTCTAAAGCTTCCAGGGGTTCCTTCAGCAATCTCCAAGCTTGGACACTCGTTATCTGCTCGGTTGTTCCTCATCTGCGCGATTGTTTGGTATATCTCAGAGCCCGGTCTTCCTTTTTATGCGTGGTTTCTTCCCTGATCTGTTCCCTCTTCTTGGCATTCCCCTCCTTTTCTTCCGGTTCCCCTCTCCTTCTTTTCTATCCCAGCTCCTTATCCCTGCCCCTGCACTGCATCCCCTTCCCCAATAGCTCCCCTGATATGGCTGAGATTCCGGAAAACAGAGAGCATGCTGAGAATCCGGAACAAAGAGAGCAACCCGAGAATCCTCTGGACAGAGTGATTGCAAACAGCAGCTGCACGTTATGTAAAGCCCATTGCTTTATGATAGCAAGGTTCGTCAAACATTTCAATGAGCTCAAAGAGGACTTTCAGGCAGATAGCAGATCAAAGAGAAAGAAGTTGGAAAAACAAAAAGCAGAGATAGAAAGCCTGAAGGAAAAATGTAACCACATGGAGGAAGCAATCGCCCATATCAAATCCATCACTCAGAGTATGCAAGCTGAGACCTCAACCAGAGCTAGTGTTAAGAAAGAACCCCAGATTGATGACTCTGTCAATCAGCTTTAGCAATCTGCCTAATGACTAGTAAATTTTGTCTTCTCGCAGGTCTGTTTGTAAGGCTATACAACCGTTTTCTTTTTCAATCTGTTCTACTCAAGTTTTCCTATAAGAAGTCAGGGTCTGCGTACCCCTTTTGGACTTCTCCTTATCTATTTCTCCTTACATATGTAACAGGACTTGGCTCCCAGCAGTTTTTATAATATATAAGTACCCGATCATGTTAAAAAAAAAAAAATTGTGACTTAACATTGATTTTGAAAACTATTTACTTATAATAAAATCTTTACATTTATCTAAATATATTTAAATTTAAACATAGTTAATAATTTCAATTAACATGTTTTTAAATATTTTATTTATGAAATCCATTTATACATACAATTTAGCATAAAGTGCTATAAATTTATTTTGATTTTTGAAAAACATAAATCTAGTTACTTTAAAATATTTTTAGTTACAATAAAAATACTAAAATTTAATTAAAATTAATTAAATAAGCTACTTCCACTACTACCATAAAATATGCCTCATTTGCTGCCTAAGAATGACTTCCATGTAATTTTAACTTTCAAATGGAGTGATACCAATTTATTTAAATTTAATTTCAATTAACATGTTTTCAAATATTTTATTTATGAAATCCATTTATATATACAATTTTATGCTAGCATAAAGTGCTATAAATTTATTTTGATTTTTGAAAAATATAAATCTAGTTACCTTAAAATATTTATGATGGTGATGGTGAAGTAATAGTAGTAGTAGTTGTTGTTATTATTATTTACAATAAAAATACTAAACTTATATAAAATTAATTAAATAAGTTAGTTTCCCTACTACCAAATGATATGCCCCACATGCTGCCTAAGAATGACTTCCATGTAATTTTAACTTTCAAATGGAGTGATACCAATTTGATAGGTACTAAGCGTAGAATTAAGCAATCTCAAGAAATACAAAATTATGTTACTGTTATTATGAAAAATAAAATAGCTAAAAATTTGAGAAACAATATAGTTTAAAACTTGCTAGGAAAATTAAGACTTTATATATGATAAACTAAAGTCAAAATGTCATCTTATGAAATTAAAATATCATTTGATAATGGTTTTGATTCATTTTCAAAAAAATACGGTATATATTAAATTATTTAATTAGACCATAAGTTGAAAATCTTATTACAATTTTTGCACAATATAATGTCATATAATTATCTCAGAATAATTTATAGATATTATTAAATTATTAGTGAATAAATTTTAATTCCATACATTTACATATAATCTAAATTTAAATTTAACTTCTTCCTCTTACTATTAGCTCATTATTATACCGTAGATTTTCAATTTTTTTTGAACTAATGTCTGCTTCTTCTCCGAGTTATTTTTCTTATTTTCACATGGATGGATGGCCTTTTGCCACGTGGTAAACGTTGATCGATCGATCAACACACCTGGGAAAGATGAGCAGAAGTCTCTGCCATTGTCGGAGTAATTATGCTACCGAAATTATGTATGACTTTTGGAAAACTGCGTCGTTGTCTATCTGCCAGGGCGTTTTCTAACTATTCTACTTTTGCAATAATTTTGATGCACGAAATAATTGAACATTCTATATTTGATATTTAAAATGTATTTTTAAGATATAAATAAATTTAGCTTTTTTCGTACATATGGCTCTGAGATTTCTACTGAGTTTTTCGTAGATTCGCTTTACAATTATTATTTATTGGTTCTGGTTGAAGAAATTCTATAAAACTTTTAAAATAGTCTCCACGGAAAAGTTAAAACTATTAAACGGACAAGTTCTTTCTTATGATCGTTGGAAGAGAGATTCATATTGCACAGGCTGGAAGGTTCGGTTGTTAAAACAATAATCTTCCTCCATGGGCCACAGGGATCAATTCCTATTGCCACTCAAATCACTAGCTCTTTGGGTTCATTGGGTTCATTGAACGTTGTTTTTCCCACTCAAATCACTAGCTCTTTGGGTTCATTGAACCTTGTTTTCAGGGATCAATTCCTATTGCCACTCAAATCACTAGCTCTTTGGGTTCATTGAACGTTGTTTTTCCCACTCAAATCAGTAGCTCTTTGGGTTCATTGAACGTTGTTTTTTCCAAAATTTAACGTAGAAAAAATTTGGTACATAGAGGATTATAAAATTTTCTTATGTTTAAATTTTTTAGATGGTTTTTTTCGGTTTATTTTGCAGTTTTTAGATGGTTTTCTTTTGTTTATTTTGCAGTTTGAGAGTGTTCGTTCTCTCTCTTTTTTTTTTTTATAGAGAAAACAACAACTTCTAGAAAACTATAGCATTACAATGTTTTAAAAACAAGTAACTCAACAAGAAACCAAAAAAAGACATTTGAAGCAATAGATACATAGCATTCCAGCTGCAAGGGAGTAGGGAGTAACCCTTACTCAAAATATTCAAAATATTCTTTGCTGATTATAGTAGTCAAAAAACAATGTCCAGCCATGCCTCCCTAGAAAAGAAATGGAGAGAACCTTATGCAAAGGGGAAGCCACTGAGCCAATTATGGCACCCTGCCCCAGGGACGCATAATGAATAAGCCCACGCAGAACAAAAATTCCAGGATTAGAGAGCCAATCAACCCGGGAATTCTGCGCATGGCAGAAGTAGACAGAGTAAAAACAAATCTTCATAGAAGTGATCTTATCCATCCAGTGGCATAAATACGACACAACTAGCGAGAACTTCCACGCCGAGTCTATAGTCACCTTCTAATCTCCAATGATCACAATCTTCTCCACTCCAAGCCATAAAGCACATCTAAGGGCACCCCATAATGCCAACACCTCCACCCTCATATTGGTGCCCAAACCGCTAGACTAGAAAAAGTTGTAACTCCAGGAGGGGGAGATGGAGATGACAACTCCACAACCACACTTCTCGTCCATCGAAGTACTACCAAAGGAGCTGATAGAAAATGTCTACTCAAGGTGTTTGTAGGACCAACAATGCCTTGAACACTGACGTTTATGAAGGTCGATCTCCAAGAAGTGTGTAACAATTTTGAGGGAAGTGGCTATCAGATTAAGGGTCGTGTTATCAAAAATACAGGCATTCTGACAACACCAGATCCCCCACAGGATGTAAAGTGGAATAGCTCTGAAATCAGGATGACGAGAAGACCAGCTATTGAGGCAAGCGAACAATGAAGTAATATTCACATCACAAGTGATATGGAGAGCAAAGGACACTTCCTCCCAAACAACGAGCGAGGGAAAAGGGGTAGTGCAGAAATAAGTGTAGCCCATCCTCAGAGTTATATTTGCAGAGACAACAAAAGATTGGGCCCATGAAGCCTCGCTTGAGGAGGTTGTCCCAAGTCAAGATGCGATTATGGACAACTAGCCAAGCGAAACATTTAAGTTTCGATGACACCTCCCACTTCCACATCCAGGCAGGGCAACCAATGAGGGGATAAGGTTGGGGTCATGTAGAGATGTATAGATATGCATCCTTTGTATAAATGTCATCACCCTGTGATATGCCACCCTAAGTCAACTGTTCAACTTTCTATGAGAGCACAATGCCAGCCTAAATAAGGTGTGATCAGAAGGTCTCCCATTCAAAGTGCAGCTCCGAGCACAACTCCAGCTCATCCATCTGTCTCCAAGAGTAGAGGGGAATCCCTCATTCAAAACAAGTCCAATTTGTGACAATAGGTTGATACCCCAATTGTGGATGTGAGGATGATTGGTGCTAAAAGGGTATAACACCCCTCCATACCCACCAAGGCATCAAGAATGGCCAAGATGTTGCTCCCCCTACCAACAACCCAACGAAATTTGTTGCACAACCACGACCTAGCTTTCATCAAACTATGCCACACAAAGGATGCCTTTCTCTTGACTGGAGCATCGTCTCGAATCCAATCCGGTGGCCAAGCCAAGGTATTTTTCTCTTATATTTTTCTGCCAAATTCCACCACCCACCAAAGCGCTTTAAAGATTATACTATGAGCAGTGCACCATTAAATAATTTGGTGTCCTTGATGCCCCAACCTCCATAGTCAAGTGGCTTGCATATATTAGCCAAAGTTGATAGATGAAATTTCACCTTGTCCCTTGTGCCTGACCAAATAAACTCCGCTATTAAGGAATTGATTTTGTGAATAACTTCCATTGGAAGATGAAATAAGTGCATCTAGTAGATAAGATCTCCCTGAAGAACTTCCTTCGCCATAATCATCCTACTGCCCAAGGATAACTACTTGTTCTCCCACTAGGATAATTTCCTCGTAATTTTTTCAAGGATCCAATCCTAGTCATTCCTCTTATAATTACAAGGCTTCAAGTGGAAGACCAAGTATTTGAAACCCTTGGCCAGGGGCTTGAATTTGACGCCAAACAAATATGCAATCCTTTTTATCTCCATATCCTCTACACAATTAGCAATTAATTCAATCTTCTCCTTGTTCAAGAAGAATCGAGTCGGCAAATATTAAGGAGAAGTTTGAGGTATTTTCTACTATAAAAATGTTTCAACATTTAATGTTGTATAAATTTGTTCTTATAAATATAGATACATAAAGTTGTGGTTTTTTTAAAATATGAAGTTCAACTCAAATGAAATCTACTTGTTATTCTACATCACACCACTAATTTTTCCAATGTAATAGAAGAAGAGGAAATCATTTTTTTTATTAAAAAATTTGTTTTGTCACAAATAACAAGGTGTTTCAACAACCCAATGAAGATATCTTCATATACATTAATGAAAAGGATGACATAAGGATGGCATAACTACCCTATTAAGTGAGTGGGAATGGGAATGCTTCATCTACTTTTCCTTTTTTCTTGTGGATGCACTATCAAATATGCAGGGGGAATGATAGATTCATTCAAGAGTCCTTGATTAGTACTACTCACATAGGTCCATAAATATGCAAACCTCTTTTTAAGTGCAAAATTTGAGAAAGGTTTTGCACCACTAGAAATTTAATTCTTACCAATGTTTCATAAATCTAGAATTAAAATAAATTTGTACCAATAAAATGGTTAGGAAAAAAATTATTATATATTTTATATTAATTAATTAAAATTACTATAAAATTACAAAATATCATGATTATATATATATATATATATATATATATATATATATATATATATAATTTAAACATAAAATTTGAAATTATAAAGTTCCTCTATACACAAGTTGTGTTTGAATATGGCATTATGAACCCATCGTGGATTTGAGTTATTATTGAGATCTTTGAAATTGTCATCTTCAATGCCAATTTTAGTATTCTTTTAGCTGTACAGTAAATCTAAAAACCATGAGCTTTATTTTTCCAATAAAATTGTAAAAAACAAAGAAATGGATTTCATCCAATCTTTTGATACACAATGTAGTGAATATCAATATCATCCATTGTGTTCTGAGTGCTCTCTGAGAGAGGGGTATTGATGTTTAAGGAGGGGCAAGAACCGCTAGTTGCCTAGACGGATTTGACCTGTAATCTCCCTGTCTCTAAGCACCCTTTAGACTCTTTATGGTCTCTCCAAGCATCCTTTGACTTCTGGTGGTATCCTGACCCCTTGATTGTTCAGACATCGTCTTAGGTCATCCATACCAATACGATTATTATGGTCAATTATACTAATGTGATTGTCGTGCTCAATTTGAAGGTAGACTCACTCATAATCTTACAAGAATGGCAAAATAATATATCTTGAAGTCTGTTGAGCACATCTACAATGCCTATTCCTCTCCATCGACTTACCCTCCCACCATTTGTCACCAGCGAAAGTGTTACTATGTGTAACACGCATCCTTAAGTCAGCGATTGTGCCTTACCACCTTAACCTCCTTGTGATCACATGATGTTTCTCAATCCACAACGATCGGGAACATCTTGTTTTCCCATCCATTCATCCCCATAAATCATGCTTTTTTTAATTAAGCCTTCGTTACCTTTTTTTATGAGATGGAAGAATACCAATCCACTTATAATATGATGTTTATCACCAGGATTGTGTTAGTCTCTATCAAGTCTAGATGTTTCTCGGGAAGTTTAATTCCCCCAAAATGGTTTCCATCCTCAACCCCTCCCCATGAGATTTGCTCCAAAGAGTTTTCTTGTTTGCTTCCTCATTCTAAAATAGTAACCAGTATGATAGAAACTTGGCCATGACTAGTCAGTTTAATTTAATGTTACAAGATTTAGTATCTATAGTAAAATATTAAATTTGTTTGTAGGACAAGGAATTATCTCTTCAACTATACCTCTCTTCAACTATTTGATTGCTAAAATATACAAAAGTATACAAACTCTACCTTCTTTGAATTTAAACCTATAACATTTTAAGAATAAACACATACTTTTAATTATCAAACCTATTCAAAATATCCATTAAAACCTTGTATTTAAAATAAAAGTGTGTACTTGATAATTTACTCAACCAGTCATATTGATCAATAAAAACTTGCATCAGCATAACTTATTTCTCTTTATTTTTAACTCTGCTCATGTGTTTTAATCTTGGCAGCCTCCTATCTTTACTATGATGCAGATGCTTTCACCAAGGTGCAGAGTTCATATTTCATCTATTTATTGGTTGGCAGTGATTTCTACACTTCCAAATACAACAAACGCCAAAAACATGAATCAAGCGGGAGCCTCCGTAAGCATTCATGTGGGAAAAGGATTTATGGATTCGAAGCAAGCCCATAAAAACATATTTTTAGAATAGACCTACCAAGCATGTTAGAACATCCAACTACAATAATGTGTAACGTGACTCTTCAATAGAAATGCCCCGAAAATTGATTAGTGTGTGCAAGGTACTTAGAATGTATGCTTGTATGGTTCAATCTGTGGTACGCCTCACAGATACAGCCCAGACTTTTCAAAACACATGGATTGACAACTGTGGTTTTTCAATACAAAAGTTTTTCCAGCTTGTCATAAAACCTTCTCATATGTACAAAACCCTCAACAAGTTGATGTATGCAGTGCAAACCTGTCAGTTGATGTATAAACCGTCTCTAGCGTTAGAATATATGTCTGTTAGATAAATCACTGAAGACTGCTGATACCATTGGTTTTGCAAAATCCAGATTCTTCCCATGGGGAAGCTGTAACCCAGATTTTTCACAGAATTGGATCCAACCCTTCGCAGGGTAGTTGCTTTAAAAAAAAAAAATTCTTTCAATGGATAAGCTGAATTTTTCACAGAATTGGATCTAACCCTGGGAAGGGTAGTTTTTAAAAACCAAAAATAATTGTTTTAGTTTCAATGGACAAGCCGAACCAAATGGAAGCACGCTAATGGACCTCTTTATCTTCATTGCACATCCTTACCTCAATTACAGATGTCAAAATATTTCAAAATTCAATAAACAGATACAAAGTCAATTGAGGTGGCCACTCCCTATAGGTATTCCGGGAATCTGGATAAGTTCAGCACGAGGGTGATTAGGGTCAAAACATCTAGGCTGACACCTGTTTGACACCCAGTAGGATGGAGACACTTAAATGCCCCCTTATCATCCAGGGATGCCTTACGTTGCCAGTGATATACGCTCTCTGTTGGAGCAGGGGATGCCCCAGGGATTTGAGGGTTGTCCTCTGTGTTCCAGAGTTTGTCCCTGCGTGCTGGGATGTCACTGTCATGCCCTCCATCCGTAGCAATTAGAGGTAAAGTATTGATACAATGTTTATGATTTCAGAGTGCAAGATTTAATGCTTTTGCAATAAATTTGTTCAGCTAGTTCCCATCAAAACAAGTGCTGCATGCAGCCGGTAGTCCCTGTCGGGGTTTGCTACAACAACACAATACAAACGCTCTGTGCAACATGTCTAAACTTTCTGTTTCGTTAAAAACCTGCCTTCGTTGAACAAACTTGCTACCTTACCTGAAAGATCTCGCTGTGTGCATGGCGTTGAAAGATCTCGCTGTCTGCATCACACAATCACATAAGTCACTTAATTGAATTTCAAAGGAAATACAATTTTCATATTAATTTAATGCATTCATAGAAGGCTATCAGAAAGGCATCCAATTTTCATATTAATTTAATACGTTCATAGAAGGCTATCACAAAGGCATCTTATTCCACAACAGAGAAAACAATCGCATAATTCACTTGAATGTGTAATAAAACAACGCCCAGTGTGTTGGACAAGTTTAATTATTAAATACAAATTATATAATTTAATATTTCAAAATGAACATGGGTGTACTCTTCAAATGAAATAGAAAGAGTGATGAACTTTTATTTTTATATACGTGTAATTATGGCGAATTAAATATATATTTTTTTATTTTAGAAATTTTATATAATATTTGTGATATATAATTTTTTTGTTATTTTTTAATTAGTTTTTATTTATGTAGACAGAATATTTTAAATCTTTATATTACAAATCTTAATAAATGTAGTTTACTCTTCAAATGAAATAGAAAGAGTGATGAACCTTTATTTTTATATAAGTGTAATTATGGCGAATTAGATATATATTTTTTTATTTTGGAAATTTTATATAATATTTGTGATATATATTTTATTTTTTATTTTTTAATAAGTAGTTTTTATTTATGTAGACTGAATATTTTAAATCTTTATATTACAAATCTTAATAAATGTAGTTTAATAATTTAGTTATTCCATATATTGTTGTATCAATTTAATATGTTATAGAAGTTGAATGTTTGGGGTATTGATCGTTTCATAAACTTAATCTTTTAAGCACTCATGTTTGAGATCTAAACCAACTTTGCTCATTCACATAACAGTCACGCTTTCTAGGATAAAACAACTTCAGTGAGTAATTTGTTCTCTGGAGAATTTGGGAACTATTGATTCTGTCTTTGGAAGAGAGCGCAGAGAAGCTACAGCTCTTTCCTGCGAGGTCTTTATTCAGAAAGGCTGGAAACTGTGATGCAGAGAAGTTAAAAGAATTAGATAGACTGTGATGCAGAGAAGTTAAAAGAATTAGATATTATGTGTATGCTATAGGCTTAAATGAAGACAGAGAAAGAAACCAATGCTGCCCTTTCTTTTTCAAGAGCTTTCAATAGACTTTTGGAATAAGTTACAAAATTAAAAAATCAATTTTGCATTATGAATATCAAATTCTTGTATTTTAGAATCAAGAGATTTCAATAGACTTTTGGAATAAGTTACAAAATTAAAAAATCAGTTTTGCATTATGAATATCAAATTCTTGTATTTTAGAATGAAGAATGAATTCATTAACTTTTATTTCAGAATGAACAACGAGTCTTTTAACTATATGATGTATTTCAGAAAGTTTAGTGTCAATGAAAAATTAAATATTGAAATATAGATTCAAATAAAAATAAAAATCTGAGATCTTGAAATACCAATACCAAAAATTGAAAAATTGTATAGTTTAATTATGCATACAGACTTGAAATAACAATACCATAAAATAAGTTTAATTATGCATATAGACTTGAAATACCAATACCATAAAATAATTTGAAATGTAAAAATTGTATGGTTACATTACAAAATTTGAATAGTTACATTACACCCAAATTTCAAGAAAAAATAAATATTGAATACAGATTAAAAACTGAAAATTGAAAATTTGAGAACTTGAAATAGGAAATTGAGAACTTCAAATACAGACTTGAAGAACCAATTAGATATAATTGAAAAGAAAAAATTAAAAAAAGATTTCAAAATCCAAATATTTGCAGAGGATGTTTTTATTAATTTTCAAAAGAAGAAAATTAAAGGGAGGATCATTGATATTGATGACTCAATGAAGAAAAGAGAGAAAAAAAAATTGAAAAAAGATTTCAAAATTGAAATATTTGCGGAGGATGTTTTTAATATTTTTTCAAGAGAAGAAAATTAAAGGGAGGATCATTGATATTGATGACTCAATGAAGAAAAGTGAGAAAGTTGACAATGCGGGAGAAAAATAAATAAGCATGGAGAATAATTCAATCATCATGTTAGCCTTTATGAAATTAATACATTGTAACATCAACAGGCTTAAGGAAAAGAATACAACGAATATTTTACAAATTTGTGTTAGCCTTTATGAAATTAATACATTGTAACATCATCAGTAGGTAGAAGGAAAAGAAGACCACGAATATTTTACAAATTTGCATTAGAGAGAAAAGGAACAAATTTGCATTAGAGAGAAAAGGAAGGGAACATTTATATTACAAAAAGATTATCTAAATTTATTTATAACTATCGTAAAGAAAATTGAAAAGAAAAAATATTTATAACGATCAGTCAAAGATTTTGACTGGCAATAAGGATTTGAAATTCCAGGTCTCGTCTATTCCTTTCCTATATGCTCACTAATCTCGATAGGTTATGTTCACGCAGTACATTTTTTTTTTATGTATAGCCAGAAGCAAACACTACCCAAAAACCCAGCATCCACCTTTTGATGCTGTTCCGAGGTCTTAACGAGAGTCATTCGTAACTCGTGTTACATAGGCATTTCGTTATGTTTGTATTTTCTGATTGTAATTAAGATATTTTAACAGGTTTCAATTTTTCTAATGAAAAGATTTACACTTTACTTGGCAGTGAATAATCAAGAAAGAGAGATACGCGAAGTTGGATACTAGATATTCTATTAGTCTAATTCCGCTTTTTTGCTTCAAAGCATATATTGTATTATTGTATTTGAGTTCATTAAGCGTGTAGTAAAAAAAAAAGAGAACCTGCTTTGATGGTGACCATGAAAGAAAACAAAATGAATTTGGAATTTGGTCGCTTATTAGTCCTTTATTAAGTAAAGGGAACACATCCGGCTACCATATAAATGGTGGGCATTAAATGAAATGAGACGACTCTTCCAAACAGGAAAACTACAATTTCATAGCGGCTTAAGTTACTCCCTTGTTTATTTAGTTACGTAGACACAGTATCTATATTTTCTGGTCGTTGCGCACTTAAAAGCTGCTACCTGTTGCAAAATAGCCTGTCCACACACCATTAGCACATGGATTAGATTCATCAGTCAGTATGGATTAGCCTGTTTTAAGAAGAAATATATATAATTTACAGCAGCGAAGGTGGCAGACTAGATGTTGGATCAACATCAATAACAAATGACATCGTGAATAAATGAAAGAATGTGTTAGTCCACAGAATAATGACAGCAGCATCCTACATACAGCTACAGGAATTAATTACTAGAGTTTAATATTAAATAGCGTTCATCAATCGATAGAAAGACTTACGAGAACGACGCTGAACGTCGCAGCGGCGGGGAGGCTGGCGGACGTTGCAAGTTTCTGGAAGGTATGCAGCTCTCTCCTCTGCCTCCTCCTCTTCTCTTCCACGCGATTCGCGGCGGCGGTGGCGCTGATTATGTGCAGCCTCAAAATCCATGAAGAGGTCCTCCATGGTTGAATCATACGATTGAGATTGATGGAGAACTTGTTGTATGGCTCGGCATCGGCATTGTGGAGACATTCTTTCCAATTCCTCGCAACATCTCTCCGATGGCTGCTCTCTCCGTCTTTGCAAATAGTCGCGGCACTGAGACAGTCGCCCCAGATCGCAGGACCATTGTTGTTGCAAGCCCTCTCCATACATCATGCCTTCACGTGCATCAACAGTTGGGGCGCCCCATTGAAGGAGGAAGAGAAGGGTTACGCCTAAGCTCACCCATTTAAGAGCCAGTCTCGTAGTGATCGGAGGGGAGAAGACGCCCATTACTTTTCTTTCTTCTTTACCTTGAAGGATAGACAGTTATATGGAGCGGCAGTGACAAGGTGGGAAGACGAAGTGGATCCTAATACTGTATTTATGGAGGCGTGGATCCTAATAGAAGTGCAGAACAAAACAACACGAAGAAGAGATCGAGAGTCGAGACGAACACATGTAGCGCATGCCTCATCTCACACTCCACGTCCCAACTGAAGCCAGAGAAAGATGGAACGCCTGCCTCCGTTTCCAATCGCCGCGTATTTCACCTGTATCCAAAGTTTGAAAACCCTCATGCGCATTTATTGAATGGTTGCAAACATTCTGGATTGGAAAAAAACTTTTAACCAAAGTTTGAAAAACCTCATGCTTGGAAACTTTGGATAAAGCTATTATACTGGATATCATTTTAACATCGGGGCACGTGAAGCGTGCAATAAGACCTCCAATTCGTAACTTTGGTTATAAATTTCTTACACCGATATTTGCAGAGATAAACTTTGGTTAAACTTTGATAGTGCACAATTTTTTTTGGTCAAAAGACCGGTTAATGTATGGTCAACGATCGATCGATCGCTATTAGTCCCAGGCAGGGACTAATAACAGAGTCGAAGAAAAAAAAGCATAATCACTTCTCATGAAAGAAAATCATAATTTTGGAGGAAATTTGTTAATTAGCTGTCGTTTAACTAGCTGAGAATGAAAACGCTTAAAACTGTGAAGTTTTAACTCATAAAAAAAATTCATAAATTTGCAAGAAATTTGTTAATTCGCTGCCATTTGCCATTTTTTTTTTAACAAGGTTGAGTAGTTGATATATTACCAAAAGATTTGATGGAGCAAGTTCCTATTACAAACGACTGTAACATGAAAAACATCTGAGCCATGAGGTAGGAACGTAGTCTCTTCTCCTAGGCTTGTGTTCAAGACTTCATGTATTTTTATGTGTATTCTAGTGTACTGCGTAACAAACTGACTTGCTAGAAAGAGAAATTTACATGTCATGGGCTCTCTGACAAATTTTCAAGGCTTGTAGACTGATTGCTCCTGAATTGACTGGTTCTTCTTTTCATAATTGACCAAGTTCTCTCCTTCGTTGCTCGAAGAATTGTTTTTGTGATATGCCTCTGCTTCTTCTTCAGTGGGTTGAATTCCATATGATTTGTTTGCTTGTTCTTCCTTTGTCTCTGCTTACTACTCCATATTTTGTTGTGCTTCTTTGATTTTGCTTTGCCTGAGGTGCTTCTTCTTTTATTGATGTTGACCACTTTCCTTTTTGCGTACACGGGAACCGTTGGATATCGGAGATCAACGGACGAGGTTGTCAGAAAAATAACAGCTAAGATTAAGTCGCATAGATTGGGATTAGGGGATGAACGGTGGAGATTAACCAGAGGCGCTAGAGGTAGAGGAGACTGGAGGAGCCATTGCAGCCGTCGATGGTTGAGATCTACAGTCATGAGGCGTGAACAAGTCCGGTCATTAACCGAGAAGAAAGGCGGGTTTATACACGGAGATGGTATTTCGGGCGGGATAGAAACCATAAGTGGTAAAAGGGAGAGGTCGCCCAAATCCACTGACCAAGTGACACCTAGCATCGGAGGAGAGGGAGAAAACTGCTTTTCGAGTGGGTAATCTTCGTGCTTGTTGTCTGCTCAAAATCGGTGGGAGTCGTCTGATCCATTGAGTACAGATTGACCGTGGAGGAGAGTCGTGCAAGTTTGATTGAATAGTTTAATCGACGACCATCGGATCAGGCACCAGATCAGTGGTCCTGAATTGATCGGAGATCATAGAGAGGAAGGAGCATCGCTGCGGAAAAGGCTTAGGAGTGTGGGCCCAACTATAAAAATAGTTGCGAATGAATATTTTTTTGAGTTTCTGTTTAAGCATTCGAACAGGTTTTTCCCGTGTATTCTGATAGATCTGAAGTCCCTGTGAATGATAAAATAGAAGGAGGACCAAAATCTGGTTATATCAGTTAGGGAGGAGGGCTGAGATAATGGGAGGGGCAGATGGGGGGCGAAGATGCTCAGACAGGATTTGCGCTCGCTAAGGGGAGGGAGTGCAGGGAGTGAAGAGATACGAAGTGAGCGGGCTAGGTAAGAAGAAGGGTGGGGGCTTAAGATGAAGTTTGCCCGCTGAACAGAAGAAACACTGCGGGCTATTAGAGAAGACTGGGAGGGACTTTGAGACCAAAGTAACACTATAATAACTTGGAAAGTGAAGATTTCCTCGTTGAGATTGCTGCTACGATTTTTGTGAATGCACCCTCTATTCTTATATTGCTTTATCTCAGCGCGAAACCTGCCTTCGATGAGATAGATTGCATCATGGTTCTTATGACCAGGATTAAAATCTTCATTCCTGTTGTTTCTCATACGAGAATCTAAAGTTTCATGATTTTTCCTTTGCAGTCCCATGGTTTCCTGGCTGTTGCTGCAGTGATGTGTCTTTTGTTGTTTTTTGACTGTTTTTTTTTCTTTTATCACACTATGATTTTTCCCTTGGATTTTGTTAGCTTTAAACTTGTAATTTTTGCTGATTAATTAAGGAACAAAGTTATGGTATTCCTCCTGGTTTTCACGAACAAGCCCTTCATTTTTTTAACTGCTTGGTTTGCAAAATAATCCGCCTGTTGATTGTGCATTCTCAATACATGTCTGTAAATTGCATCACCAGAGCCTTCCAAGTTCTTCCTGATTCTTCTAAAAATTCTGTTCATGAACTCATTGCTTGGATTTTTGTTTCTTACCATTGCCTCTATTATTATCGCGAAGTCTCCTATTATGATAGGATTTTGAATTTCTCTTTTTTTTATTATTCTTGTTCCCATCAACAAGTTGTATGCTTTTGCCTTATTATTTGAGATTTGTCACAATCCCCATTCGTATGTGACATTTTCTTTCCCATCAGGATCGAGGATTATTCCCCCTGCCCCTGCCTTTCCCAGATTATGATTTGAGGCCCCATCAAAGTATAGACAGTATCTATTCTGATTTTTCCTCCAGTTTGTCAGTTCCTCTTCACTCATTCTTATTTTCCATCTATTTACTGAGTTTGTCTTCTTCTGTCCTTTTTGTCCATTATTATTTATTATGGCTTTGTTGAGCCAATCTCGCTCTTCCTGTTGAAGAGTGTTATATTCTATTGGAGTTGTTCCTTTGGCATTGAGTATTTCAGAAGTTAATCCCCACGTTTTTGAGAGGGTCTTCCCTATCCTTGGGATTTGATTTTTGAAAATGCACTTGTTTCATGTCAACCAAATTTGCCAACAAAGAACCAATGGAATGCATTTCCATATTCTCTGAATTGTGGTTTTTTTCTTTGTTGTGTATGGGTAGGCCTTCTCAAAGGTCAAAAAGAAATCCGACAAGGGATTTTCAAAATTTATTCTTATTTCCAAAGGACTTATCAGTTGTTGCCAACATTCTTTGGCAAAGGTGCATTCTTGGAAAAGATGTTGTATATTTTCTTTAGCCTGCATGCATAATGGGAATAGTGTTGGACCTTGAAAGCCTTTTTTTCTTAAGTTTTCACTAGTCAATATTCTCCCTTTTAAAAAAGTCCAGATGAACATTTTGATCTTAGGCAGACTTTCTGATTTCCATGCTATTTTCCAAGAATCCCAATCTTGTTGATTTGGCTGTTCTTAGAGGATTTTATATCCAGTCCTAACTGTGTAATGTCCACCGCTTGGATCCCAGAGATAATCATCTTCCTCATCATGGTGGATTGGCGTTGCCCCTTTTAGGAGCTGCCTGATTTTGCTCCATTGCCCTTCTAGATCTGCCAGAATTGCTGAGATTTTCCAGTCTTGCCACTTCTTTTGGTTCCATAGAGAGATTGAGTGTAAAGTATTGAAACATGTACTTATCATCCACTCTTGTATGTCTTCAATTTCTGGATGAGTCTGTAGTGGTTCTTTTCCCATGATTCTGTCCTCCCAAATTGAAATTGTTTTTCCATTGCCTGGGATTTTAGAAATGTATCTACTCATTAATGGAATTGTTTTTTTAACCAGCTTCCAAACTTGGGTACATTGTCTTATTGGGATATTTCCATTAAGCAATCTTTTCTTGGTGCCATCCATATATTTTGATATAAGAGTCTTTTTCCACCAGCTCTCTTTTCCTGTAATTAGTCTCCATACTATTTTCATTCCCAGTGCTGCATTCATGAGCCCAGGTATCCGTATTGATAGTCCTCCTTGTTCATAAGGTAGTACTACTTGCTCCCACCTGACTAGGCTAAATTTTTTGTTTTCTTGCTTTCCCCCTTGCCACAAAAAGCTTCTTAAGATTAACTCCATTTGTTTGTGGGCACTTGCTGGGGCCATGATTATTGCATATTAGTAGATAGGTAGAGATGCAAGGAGTGATTTGATTAGTATTACCCTTCCTTCCATATTCAGCCACATCATACCCTAGCCTTGTATTTTGGTTTTCATTTTTTCAATTTGTTTAGTCCATATTTATGCCTTCATGTTTTCTTTTGAGATTGGAAGTCCCAGATAGAAGAAATGTGTCCACTTTTCCTGTACAGGGATGTCTAGGATTTGTGAGATCCTTTGCATAATTCTTGGGGGGGTATTCCATCCATATATCCTTCATTTTGTATTGTTTAATAGCCCACTTGAAACCTGTAAAAAATCATCCAGAACTTTTTTGAACCTCTTTGCTATTATTGTTGATGCCCCTCCCAGCAGCAATGTGTCATCAACAAAGAGTGAGTGGTTTATTGTTTTTACTCCTTTTGCTATTCTGATCCTTGTGATATTTCTCACTTTCTTTGTTTTTCCAAAGCCCTGCCTAATGTTTTCACCATTATAATATATAGGAAGGGAGAGAGAGGACAACCTTGCCTAAGGCCTCTTGTGCTTTGAAAGAAATCACTGGGCCTCCCATTTATGAGGGGGGCAATCGAAGGGGTAGAAATGCATGCCTATATTAATTCCATTATTCCTCTTGAGAAGTTTCTGGAGGAAAACCATTAGATATGGATGTCTAACCCTGTCAAATGCATTTGCCATAACTAGTTTGATTATGATGCCTTTTTCTTGCCGTAGCATACTAGAGTGTACAACGTCCTGTACAGTAATTACATTATCTATGATTTGCCTGTTGGGCATGAATCCTCCTTGGTTTTCAGATATGATTTTTGAAAGTACTTCCTTGGTTCTATTTGTAATTATTTTTGTTATTATCTTATAAGATGAGTTACAAAGAGAGATAGGGTGAAACCTGTTAGCCTCCTGTTGCAATAGGGTTTCATCTTTCATGATTGACATTTTTACATGCCAAATATGTCATACTTTGCAAGCTGCAGTGTTCCATATTTTCAGAAGAAGCCAAAGAAGAAAGCCATGAAGTGTGCTAGTCCAAATGCCACTGTTAATTCCAATTTTGATGAGTTGTTCCAGTTTTGAAGAGTTTTCATTTAAGGAAGGTCCAAACAGTCTAATCTTGGCCTTCCTAGGTTTCAATTTCCTGTTTTAGAATATAGAGAAATGTGTCTGTCCAAACAGTTTAATCTTGGCAGATTTGTAGATAGGTAGAGAATCAAAGGGACCCAACTGTTTAATTTGGGCCCTGGCAGAAATAAGTGTAGAGCTAGATAGGAAACATTAAAAAGAAAAATTGTAAATCTGGGTCTGCAAGTCTAAGTGCACCCAAAAAAAAAAATGTTAGGTGAGTAGGCTGGGTAGGTAGCTGAGAGGTTGCAGAAAGATGACTTATGATCAATTTTGTGTTACTAAGTGTATATTTTTCTGGATCACAGTGCAGGCAGTTTTCATTCAAAGGAGCTCAAAGGTGGACATCACTAACTCCCCCTTCTTCTAATTCCTTAAGTCACTTACTAATTTCCCCAAAGAGGTCAAGATCTGCTTGATTCCTCTTAGTTCCATCATCCTCCGCATCAGATTGCCTTGGTGAAGATCTGCTTCACTCAAGGATTTTATTTCTTTTCAAATTCTTTTCCCCAAAATTAGCCCAAGGTCCCTGACCTTGGCGCCTGCTTATCATCTCCATATTAACTACTAACTCTAGTATATAACTCCCTATCAGTTTTCCCCCTTCCCCTACTAAAACTTTGTATATAAAAATCCCCCTATGTAAAATATCCCCTCCCTGGCAATATAGCCATATTTTTATAAGTCCGGGAAAAAATGGTCCACCTGGGGCTGTTTTTAGCCCATCCGAGTCATAACAGGAGTTAGATGACACCTGGTCATGCTAACAGCCTCTTCCCTAGCCCTAAAACCCTCAAAAAACCCACTTTTTGCCCCCTTATCCTAAGTTTCGGGCATAAATTGTTAAACCCGCTCGCAAAAAACCATGTTTTACCCCTTATCCCTAAGCCCCAACTGTAAATACATTAACCGCGCTCATTTTAAACCCATAAAACCCCTTTCCCTAAGTCTAAACCCCCGCGCGCAAATATTAAAATCAGAATATTCCTTGGATATTCCCCGCCCGTATACCCCCGCCGCCTCACCATCGCCGCCAGCCGTTGGATCGTCTGCCCCGCAGATCTACGGCTGACGGGCCCTCCCATCCCCGAACCGCCCGAAGCTTAGCGTCCGGGAGATGGGCGGTATTACCGCCGTACTCCCGCCACGCGTCAAGCTCTCGGGTGTGGCGGAGCCCCTCCCTCCAAAACCACCCAGGCGCTAAGGCGGTGCGCCCAAAACCGCTTACCGCCATTTCCCTTGTGACATCACCCGCCTGCGTCACCTCCCTGCCCAGTCAACATGACACGTCATCTGCCTGTGTGGCCTCCTGCCACTGTACCGCCGAGTCACCTGCCACGTGTCCTGCCACATCATCAGAGCCACCGTACCTACCACGTCACCGTCCGTACGTGATGACATCATCATGCTGATGTCATCCTGCCACGTCATCATGCTGACGTCACCCGCCGTATGAGGTCCCATCGCTGATGTCATGCTGACGTCATCATCACTTTTTTGGCGCGAAGGAGCAAAAATCACACTTCAAAGCCCCGGAATCAGTTTCTGAGGCAGTTTTTGATGAGCGATTTGCGCCATCGCTGGATTTTTTAGGCCAAAATAGGGAATCTTTTCATTTTGCAGCCCCTAGGAAGCCCGAAAGGCGCCGAATGACCCATTTTTCTTCGCGAAGCTTGCCGGAAGGAGCAGAAGACAGTTCTAGAGGAAGCAGAGGCCGAACAGCGGCCATTAATTTGTGATTAGACCCACAGCAAAGGAAAACAGCGGCCCAATTTATTGTCAAAGAGTATCAGAGGAAGAAGAAGAGCCAAAGAGTATCAGTCAAGATTTTTTAGGGGCTCGAAGCACCTGAACATTGATGAGCCCCCCAGAAAGTCAAATCAAGAGGCGTAAGCCCATCCTTGCCCTCAAATCACAGTTAAAGCTTTAAATGCAGACCGACAACAAAGAAGCAGAAACCCATACACATTTATTGCAGAAAACACTGCACCAAGCCGCCAAGGACTACATCATTTACTCAGTTTTGATAAGGCAGCCCTGAGCGCAGCCCAAGATATTTTTTGCATTTATTTCTGGATAGGATTAGGTCAAGTAATCATCTTTCTTTCAGACCTGTTTAGGTCAAGTTGTAATAAAAGCAGTTGTAGAAAGTTTTTCCCTATATATACCACCCTCTACATTGTTACAAGGGTTGGAAAATTGAGAATTTTCACTAGAGACTCGCCTTGTATACCTGGGTTTTTCTATAATCAAAGATTGCTGAAAGCTTGGAGAGCAAACTGTCTGTTGTAAATGAATTTTTTTGGAGATATGAAGATGGAATTCTTGTGCTGCAGTCTGAAGCAATAAGTGCATCTTACCTCTGTTTATTGTTTACCACTATCTAGATAGCAGAAAGAAAGAATAGCTTAGAATTTGTTTAAGTACACTCTATGCTCAATTTCTGCTGTTTCTTTATGTTTTCCTCTGAATAAATTGGTTATGAATGTGAATTCCCTCGGGCTCATATTTACCCCGATTCACCTGTGCTAGCCAATTATCTAGGGATTCTTTACTGCCCCTAGGTAGAGCTTTGTTACCCCATCTATTAAGCTGATTGAGAGATTCTTAACTGCCTCTCATTACTTAGCATTCTTTCCATCACTTAAACCTAAAATACTGTTTCATGCGCAGCTATCTAGCTCCATTTTCCCTCTCTTGTGACTGAAGAAGTGCACCAGCAGTTCTCCTCCTCGACTCCACGCCCAATGGTTTGAAACTCCCAGCCTATGCCTTGCCTCTCTGTCTGAAGACATCAACTTTCCCACCAAAAACAAAACAAAAACCCTCTGAACTCAAAACCTAGCCTAAAATCTTTTTCAACAAAGCTAAATATAAAAGAGAGAGCCCTCTCTGATTGCAGGTTGGCTAGAACCTGCAATCCAAAGTTGGTTTGTGGTTACCTCGGCCGTATCCTTTTCCGGAGCTTAAGGACAACCTGAGTGATAACAAAACCTATTGAAAGTTGAGGGGTTTGCTTCCTTTGGGATTAGAGCAAGATAGGAGGATTTTGTGTTGCCTCCTATTTTTTTTTTTTGAAGACATTCTTCACCATTCTTAAGAAATCCTTTCTGATGGTGTACCAATGCGATCTGTAGAATGCTATTGTGAAACCATCTAGCCCTGGGGCTTTGTCTGGGTGTAGGCTCCATATGGCCGCCACTACCTCTTCTTCTGTGGGATCCTTGCACATTGCAACATTTTGATCTTTTTTAATTTTTTTTGTGTGCTCTAAGAAATCTTCACTCTCGGCAATTTTTTCGTTGGCTGAAAGTAAGTTTTTAAAGTGCTGATAGGCTTCTTTTTTTAGATCCTTCGCACCTTTGACCTCTTGGCTTTCAACTTGAATTTTTTCTATTTGGTTTCTTGCTCTTCTTATCTTCATTGTGTTGTGGAAAAATGAAGTGTTTTTGTCCCCTGCCTTTAGCCACAAACTTCTGGATTTTAATCTTGCCTCTTCTTCTTCTTTCCTATTTTCCCTATATATTTCCCAAAAGATTTCCTTCTCTCTTAGATAATCTTGTTTGGCTTCTTCTCTGTTTTATTTTTCAATTTGCATGTTGTCGATTTTCTGCTGTAAATATTTTTTCTTTTCCTTTTTTTTTAATTTCATTTTCTCTTGCCCATTCCTTTAATTTGGCTCTTGTAGTTTTTAATTTTGTTTCCCAAATATACTGTGGTGATCCTGTTACTATTGGCTCCCATGCTTCCTTGACTAGTTCGCTGATTTCTGTGTTGCTGTCCCAAATTGAACTATATTTGAATGGGAGCAGTCATTAGTTTTCCATTTTGCCCATGACTATTGTAACCGTTTATGGTCAAATGTTGTGTTGTGTAAAATTTTTGATTTTATGGAGTTGTGCACTGCTGCTATGTTTTCTTGTATCAGAATTCTATCCAGCGTTTCTTTTATGTTGCTTTTGCCTACTCTTTTATTGCTCCAAGTGTATTTCCCGTTTCTTGGCGAGATGTCTATTAAATTGTGTTGTTCCATTATTTCTTCTAGAGTATCCCTGGATGGATTTGTGTGGTATGTTCCTCCAAACTTTTCTTCTATACTTCTTACCAAATTTAAAGCTTCTCCTACTGTTATTTTCCTAGCTTGCATTTCTTTTAGAGCTTCTATTATGGTGGTCTAGCATTGCTCTTTTTCCTTGTAGTGATTTGGGGTGTATATATTTGTAACACTGTACCTCTCTTTTGTACTGATTTGCATTAGATCCGTTTGGATCCAGTGCTGCTCTTTTTTGTATATTTTTAGTTCCCAAGTTTCTTTTTTCCATATTGTGCAAATACCTCCAGATGCTCCTGTTGCCTATATTGCTTCCCCTTCATAATTTCTGAATTATTTTTTGATATTTTCGGTTTCTTGGATGTTTGTTTTTGTCTCCTGAATCATAAAGATGTCTAGGTTTTCTTTTGCCATAATGTCTCTTGTGGCATTTTCTTTGACGGATGATCCCATTCCTCTACAATTCCAGGAGACCACTATCATTATTTACTTGTTGGGTGGTGCATGGATCCTTTCCCTCTTTGCTGGCTTTTTTTAGTTGTTTCCTGTACTCCTTCCTAAGAAGGTTTCCATAGGTTGTTGTGTTCCTAATGCCATTTCCTTTGCTGCTGCTTCATCCCTGAGTTCTTTGTTTGTCTTTCTTCCTGCTTTTTTTTATATTCTACATTTGGGGGGGGCTTCCTTTGACTGTTTTCTGGTTAGGATTCTTTCTACTAAGGGGGGAGGGGGGTATGTTGTGGGGATCTGGATCTGGATCTTGGTCTAGGGGATGGGGGGTCTGAAGGATCCAGAGGCTCAAAAGGATTAAGGTTAGCTAAAGGGTTAATGACTTCTTTTGGTGATGGGGGATGGAGATCAGAGGATGTGAAGGGCTGCGAGGAAGATAGATTTGGTTGTTGTAGTGTCCTATCTAGGGTGCTAGACTAGGCTATATTTATTATCGACCAGGATGCATAGACTTAGAGGCATGCGTCTAAAGTATATAGACATAAAGGATTATTAGCTAAGTGGTTATGATGGTAGGTCACAGGACTTCTTTACGGAAGGTTGAGGTATGTTACCTATCACCCAAACACTTAGGTCACTCAGTTAATCTACTTAATTACAACACTGTCATTCAATTCATTTACCAAGTTAAAACACTGTGTATCACTTCAAACCAAGATTTCAATCTCCTTACGGAGACACTATGCATAAAACCCCTGTTCGGCAAATACTCAGCATTCACTAATATTCATGCAAGATAAAGACATATGGAAATCATAAACATACTTTGAAATGATAACAGAGTTCATGACATTGCTTTAAAAGACAACAAAGGATCGAATCCCTTACAGGATACGATTCACGATCTCAGTGATGAACTGTTCAAGCACTATCATAAACATAAACCATACACATTCTATTGAAATCAATAACCAATCTTAATTGCTATGCATATCATTTAATACCCTAAGTTGCGAATAAAAAGGAAATGACAGTATACCAGTTTAACGCAGGGCCCGTCCGCGTTCCAGAGGTATACTGGACTGTGATCAACCGATTATAAAATCAACGCAACAAGGAAAAGATCGTGACTGCAACTGTGTTTGGTATTAAGTTCAAACTCTGTTTTCAAACGATACAATGATAACCAACTACTGACTACACAGAACTGTGTTTACATATGTTTTTACAACCCTTACATTTCGAAAATGAATGTACATTCATGATGTGGCTGTTGCCGCTTTTATCATGTCGAGATTTTTAAAATGTTTCTATCCTAAACTGATTTCAAAAAGGAACAAAACTAAATCAATTTATAATGCTATGCTGTTGCTGCCTTTGTTGCCAACATGCTATACTTTGACCATCGTTGACCGCGCATGTAGGAGGGTCGATTCTGCTGTAGGATAGGTATTCGTCCATGCTTGGACATTCTACTTTTCATCCCTACCCTTCACTCTAGCCTAGCTGTCATGCCACATGTCCAACAATAAACCAATTATAGGATGTTGGAACTTCCTGTAGTCATTTTACCAAAAATTCCTAATTCTTTAACATAAAACTCCTAAATCAATTTTAATGCATTTTAATAACTATAGGACTACTAACTAATCAATTTTCAAGGGATCTAAGAGATGTATGATGGAAAGAAGTAGGCAAATGATATGTTTTAGGAGGAAAAAGGAGGTCATGGGATGGTACCAACAGTTGTTTTTGAACTGTCTTCTTCCTTTTAACCTGTTCCCATTTGTTTTCTGGATCTACACTCTTTTCATTTTCATTTTTTTTTTGTACATCTATTTGCAAAATGACCGTATTCGTGACATACCTTGCATTTGAAGGGGATTTGTTCATAATCCAGCTGTTGTATGTGCGTCCACTGGTCCACTTTGATTTTGATAGCTTATGGTAGCCCTTTCCTAAGATCCACTTCTACACAGATTCTGCCGCATGCATGCATATTTTCCTTTGGCTCGCACCTGTCTATATATTTCACAACCGCATTTCCTATGGCTTTGACTGAATCATCCCCCCAACAGTGAAGGGGAAGGTGTGGCAATCTGACCCAGACGGGGACGGCATTAGGTACATCCATTTTTGGGTCAAAATCCAGCGTCCATATGTTTAGATACAAACCCCTTGTATCCATAAAATAAGGTCCATTCCTAAATATCAGATCTCGGTCCTCCTTGGTTTCAAAATGAAAGGTGTAATAACCTCTTCCACAAAACCTGATTGAGATTTTTCCATCTATTGACGCAGTCCAGTTCCTTTCTACCCATTTTTGCACAGTTTTGGGCGATGGCCATAACCCAGTAAATTGCCCCACTAAACCACGCTCAGCCAGAGAAAGTGCTACTCTACGGGGAAGGGCAGGAATGAGTGAGATTTCAGGAATGTCTTCCAATCTTTTAACAAAATTAGTGACTGATGGTCTGTTCTTTGTCGGGCCCATTGCAGAAATGAGAGAGGAGAAAGCTTTTGTTGTTCCTTCATTTTCATGCTATTGATCTAAGAGAGGCTCTTCGTCCTCTGTTTCATCCATGGTGCTCAGACCCCAATAGAAGGAGGCCACTGAGGGGCAGCTGTGAGCTGTTGCGTGCATCTTGCTGTGTTCGCTGGCTAGGGTTGCGTAGCTCCTTCAGCAAGCAACGCAAAAAAAAATCCATGTCTAGTTGCCATTTGCCATTTAACTAACTGAGAATGAAAACGCTTAAAACTGTGAAGTTTTAAGGAAATTCACATCTAAACATGTTTGATTTACTTATTTGTTTTCCAATTAAAATTTCATAAATAAATTGTTAAAATTGTAAATTTATATAATTTATAATCAAAAATATATTTAAATAACAAAAAAATTATAATCTCATTAAAAATTAAATTAATTGAAAAACTAAAATATCTAATAACTGCACCAAACTAAATACTTGAAGAACTTGGAAGATTTTAATCAATAAATAGTACGTGGACATGGTTCTATAGAGACATTACTTAGGATCTTTTCCCATGTGGGGTTATGATTTCGGTGTTCTTGTAAAAATTTCAAAGATTCTAAATTTACAAAGATCTTTATAAGAAGGGCACTCAACTGTTAAAGAAATAAATTGCAATACTTGGGCTAATTCTAAAAGAGATGTGTTAAATTGCAATACTTGGGCCAATTCTAAAAGAGAGGTATGTACATAGGCCAAAGACAATTTAGTACTTTTGATAATTGTCAATCTAGTTGTTGATGAAGAACTATCATCTTTAGGAGTAGACAGAAAGGGTAGAGTGGATGAACATGGGTTTTCTGAATCTTGCGCAGTGGTGATATTTTGAAACTTGGCAGTTTCGGAGCTTCAATCATCCAACGTCTAGGAAAGTAAGATCCTCCCACCTTATGGTATGATACTCAATCTTCTGGTTTGAAGGATTTATAATGACGACCACACTCAACTATGAATCTCTATTGGGGGTATGAAGGATTGCAGGGTATAGAGCATTTGTGTGTCTAAAACAACCTCTGGTGTGTATAGAAATATTTGTCCATTGTTGTCTTAAATCAAACCCTATAGTTTTGATTTGAAACTGCAAAATATATTTTAAATGTTCATCAAAGGTATACACAGAAAAATTTGGATAGTTTTCGAACCAGATTGGTCCCCCTGACAAGGGAGCTATGATCCTGCCTATTAGTGAATTTGTGTATCTATTGTGGGTTAAATCTCTGACAGTAGCGAGAAAAAAAATTTCAATCCTTTATGAGTAAGGGTTGACACTCCTATCCTTATGCATCCCAAATGGAGATAATTTATGCCATGTCGTTTACCATCAACTTGCAGTTCTTTTGGACTTAACAAAGGTATAGTTTGAATTGTATCACAATTATGTTGCACTTTAGACACACATTCTTTAACCAAAACTCTAGTTATTGCTTTGAGATGAAACAAAAAGAGGTCACTATAAACTTCACTAGGGGATATGGATGGAAGTTTCCACGTTGCAAATGGTTGGATCTCAGGAATCTCTATTTCAGAATGATTTAATGTTTTTGAGATACAAACATTAAAGACTCTGTAAACCATTTGGTTCTTCATTTTCAATTTCATGAGCTTCTCTGAAAGAAATTGAATTTCTAGGTGCATCTATTATAAGAAAGAGTGATTTTACTGTGTTACCAGGGAACTAGACGTTACTCGCTCTAATACCAATTTTTGAACCAGGGGCTTTCTCTGGTGGAGAATGAAGCTTGCAAATGAAAATAACTTTCTCTTACACGAACCTTCTGACATATTCAATGCATAATTTCTCTTAACACGACCTCTTGCCTCAACGAGCTTTAATGGCACTCCAGAATCCTAAGCAAACCTCCAATGAATTTTAGAGAAAGCATTCATTCAAACAAGACACGAGAATATGCAAGATTTAATAACACGGAGTTCTGCAAACACTATATTCTTTATTTATATCATGAAGTGATTATATAATAGAGATAGACAAAGTAAATACTCTTTTCTTCTATGAAAATCAGGCCACTTTAGGTTCACACTAGACTCTAAGTTCTAATGCGCAGACTTCTCAGAATTTTAACTCCTAAGACACCAAAAATGAGGAATAACTCATTCTCTCTTCCTTTAATAGATGAGATGGGATCATCCATAGGAATCTAGTTACTATTTTTCTACAGGATACAAAGTGGATGATTTTCATGTCAAATCCCATGAGAAAGATTTTGGAATACAAAATATCTTAACATGGTGGATGTTTTTTCGTAAATCCCACAAGAATGATATTTCATACAGATTTTTATTCCTTACACAGTGGAGATTTTGCATCTGCAAAACCCACAAAAAAGTAGAATGATTTTTCTAGATAAATCATCAAACATTTTCAACCCTATATAGAGGGCTCCAGTGTCCCATGCTTTAGTATAAATTCTTCGTACAATCATGCGCTGACCAAGGATGACTTGGTACTTTACTTTTATACTGACAAGCCATTGATCATAGGATGCAACATAGTGGTCTAGGATATGTTCATATGTACAAATTTCAATCTCTGTATTCCTAGAATCTGCCTCTAACATAATTTCTCTACAAGTTGTAAGGATCCAAGGCACTTCAATTGATTCCAAAGTGGCTCCACCATTTCTTTAACCATTTTGGTTTGTGTCCCATCTAATTGGCATGCAAGGCTCCAAATTTTAACATGATATAGTATTCATTTTGTTCATCACCGCGACATAGAAAGTCCCACCATAACTTGGTATATCCTTTGAAATTATAAACAATTCCAGGATATACAACATGTGGGTTTCTTCAAGGCCAGTGTCTTGGCCACTCAGGATCCCTTAGTCTGTTTAGAGTAAAATACTTATGATAAACATTTTCCCTGGCATTTTCTTGTCTCCATATTTCAATAATATCTAGGAAATGATTGGTGAGAGCATCTTTTGCTAACTCAACAAGGTGGCATGCATTCTAATGGACCATGAGAGGTATCCATCTCCTTGGTCGTGGACGAACCCTCCATTCTTGAACTAAGTGTTGTATATCATTATGAGACTGCAAATTTGAGTCTAAGACCTAGGTATGGTGAAGTTGCCATGAAGATTCCCGTCCACTGCAGTATTGATCCCAAGATTTTATTTTAGGGACTTCCCTGCATATTTCATCATTGTAGATTTTCTCTACTCAAGAAATCTAGAATACAATTTTCACTTTCTTTTATATATTGGATATCAAAGTCAAAATTGGAAAATAAGGCTTGCCATCCAGCAAACTTTGCTTCCCTTGACTTTTTTATTTCTTTGTTAAGGACTTTATTCATAGCAAATGCATTTTTCCTTAACACATATCTTTTATTTATCAAATGAATTTCAAACTTATCAATTGCATTTCAGGCACCTTTGACTTCCTTTTCAATAGTAGAATAGTTTTTCTCAGTATCAGACCATGTCCCAGAAGAAAATTGGATGATTTGTTCTTTATTTCCTTTCTTTTGTTTAAGTACATCACCCCGTACAAGCTCAGTGGCATCAAATTCTATTATTTTGGGTAGAGATTCAGCTGCAACATAAAGGATGGGCAAATGCCTCACTTTTTTTTAGTCTTCCTAATTGCTTGTGTATGGTCCTTGATTTCTGAGTGGGGGAGGGAAGTACAAAATGACATAAAGAAAATGATGAATCCTATTATCTCTCCTTTCTGTCAGTTATGGCTGCTTTGCAGGATAATCCATACGCTCCTTCATTCCGCGTGCATGTTCGACGTCAAAGAGGTTCGTATTTTAAACCATCATTTAAAATCCTACAATCTTGAGCACACTGTTTGTAGAAGTTACAGACATAATTGGGGCAACCAAGAAATGTTGTGTTTTGTTTGTAATTCTATTTGGGAATTAATCTACAAAAGCAACAACATGTTTTTGTAGAGTAATTTTCACATTGGAGATGGTGTGCCCCAAGAATTTGATGTCTGTTCTGAACAACTCAATCTTCTTTTTATGTAGGACCAATCTTGTTTCTTTGACTAGTTGGAAGAATTTTTGAACATGCTTGAAGTGGTCTTCTACAGACTTGGAGAAAATTAATACAACATCAATGTAAACTAGCAACCATACAAAATAAGGCTTAAACACTTGGTCCATTATTCTTTGGAACTTAGAGGGAGTATTCTTAGTACCAAAAGGCATGACATGCCATTCATAATATCCTGCAGGCACGCTAAAGGCAGTTTTAAACCAATTTGCTTCCTTAATCGAAACCTACCGGAATCCTGACTTCATATCAAATTTAAAAAAAAATCTAGCACCTACTATTCTGGAAATTAGGCATGTTTTATGTGGAATTGGATAGGCGTCACCATCTAAAATAACATTGAGGGGTTTATAGTTTATGACCAGGCAGGTTACCCCTCAGATCTATTATGAATGTTTATTAACATAAAAGCCATAACAGTTCCAAGGAATGTCAGACTCTCAGATGAGTTTCTTGTTTAGGAGGCTCTAGATTTCTTTTTGGAATGACTTTCTATATTCTTCATTCATGGGAGTTGCATGACTTTTTCAGGGCTTCTCAATATACTTAGTTTTGTAGACCAATTCAACATAACATTGTTTTCGATGCCAAAAGGAATTTGTTTCTTCCGCACATACTTCATCTTCAAATTGTAGTTGGAAAGGTTGAATTTGTGCTTTGACAACCTATTGTGCTAATATTTCTTCAACCTATAGGTTAGCCCTTTCATTTTTGACATCTTGTAGCCTGCTCTATGCTTTTGTTAGGTCTTCCATTACTTGGACCATTGTAGATACTTTGGGGGATGAGATAATTGGAAGAGTGACTTTGAGGGGTTAGTTATCCTTTGCAGGAACTGCTACGGAATATCCTGCTTTCCTATTTTTTAACCTGGTGGATCCATGTGATTCTACAACTTCTAGGAATGGCTTCCCCAATATACAGTCAATGGGGATGTTGGAGACCACAAACTTCATATTTATGCAGTAATAATTGAAACATAATGTTGCTTTCAGAACCTCATACTGGAGATTTAGCTGGTGATCTCCAATTCCTATAATTTCCTTGTTTGATTTCTTCCAATACCTAGCAGGTATTTCCTTTTTATTCAAAACATTGATGTCAGAACCACTATCTATCAATGTTTTAAGAAACAATATTTTGTCCTTGGATGACAAGATTTATCATAACATGAAATTGCTGGTGTTGGATAGCAAGAATCCTCATAGAGTTCAATCCTGATAAATCATTAGCTTCATAAATCTCAACATTTGGATTCTTGGTTGAGCAAAGAGGTTTTGTCTCAAAATCTTCAGAAGTTAAGACCTCTTCAATTTTCTTTCCTTTTTCAATTTCTGTAATCTTCTTCTTTAGCTCAACAATTTCTCTTTTTAACAGATTAATTTCATTCCCTAGATCACTCAGAGTAAGTGTCCTAGGTTTTTCTGCCCTATTTTTCCTTATGAAATATTTGGTGTTCTGCTCAAAAGAAGCATCTAAAAACAAAGTTTTCTTACCATCTAACTTACCAAGACTGGAAGAAGGGTCTCGGTAAGATTTTAACATTGTTTTTAGAAAGGTATCCATAGATTCTCTTTCATTTCTCCTTCAGACAAAACTTTGATACCTGCAAGAAGCTTTGTGTCATCATCATTAATTGCATGGGCCGTGCAAACTTTTAATTTTTGAGGTGGCTCTGGTTCTTCTTCATCTCAAGATTCATTATGATCAAAATATATATCACCATTTTTAAATTCACAAAGATCAGAATCTTCACAATCACATTCAATAAATATGACATCTTGTTCTATACCAGATGAGAATTTTGAACTGAAAGTAGAAGTTTCAATACTATCATCACAACATCCATGCTTTAGAAGATGAACTTCTTTCACTAGAAATAGGGCATGTGGGCATTGGTTTGTGTTATAAGGGGGTGATTGGAACTTGTTGCACTTGCGGATCAATTGTGTCTGTTGTGTTTTATGTGCCTTTTCTTGTTGGATTTTCAGGGCTCTTTCTTGGGACTTTTTGCAAAAAAAAATAAAATCGAATTCATCTCCTATTGGGCACTTATTTGCTAGGTGCCCCTTTTGGCCACAGAGCCAACATACAATTTTCTCCCTTGCTTGTCATTTATGAGTTTGCAAATGAATATCTGCAGGAGATAAATATTGGGTCCTCTGTAGTTTTCCGCTCTTGCATGGTACTTTCTTGTTGTATACCTTATTGGATTTTTTGTGGGATGTCCACCTCTCTACAAACAATTTTTTGAATACCTTCTTGGCCTTTTTTCTTTTCACAACTGGATCATTTGTATAAAGACCATATTTTTGGCATATTGACTTGCTATAAGGTAACATGGAAAGCTTCTAGATAGACTTGTTAACCTTCATATTTGTGCATAATCCTACCAATGCTTTGGCAATTGATGCATAAATTTCCCCCTAGGTGTAAGATTCATATGACAATTGGAAAACTTCTTGAATTTTTAAATTTTCAACAAATTTATTGGGAAGTGCAACTAGGTATACTTGTTTCCAAAATAAGTTCTCAGTATCATTGACTTCATAGATTCTTTGTACCCATTCTATATGAAAATCTTCAAACTAAAACATCTTTTTGCATTTAATATTCATAAAGATGATGAAATGTTTATCATCCAATTTTGTCTCGGTGTCGCACCCATACTCTAGGATCATGGCTGTTAGAACACTTATCATATTGCTTTGATGAGTAAAACTATTAAAATGATACGCAAAGTCACCTATTTCATCTTTCAATACTTCATATGACATTTTATCTTCCAATTACATAGTTCTTTCAACCACCATCTAGCTAATATACCTTTAAAACCTTGAATAATACTTTGCAGCCCTCAATTTCACCATCTAGCTAATATACCTTTAAAACCTTGAATAATACTTTGCAGCCCTCAATTTCACACTTGCCTTTCATGCACATGATTTTCCATTAATAAATACGGAATTGGAGATATTTTAATCAATAATTAAAGTTGACGTAGCGTGATGCCTGGGTTGTCAACTTTAATTCTACTTTCCAAAATCCATAGGAAAAACGAAAAAGGAGGTTGATGTAATGGAACACCTCATATTAACGACAACTTCGCAAGAAACGCCACAAACTCTTTTAAATCACTGGGAACTGCCAAAGCCATGGCGGCATTACTCTTTGACTTTATTATTGCTCATGCTGCATTAATGCACCAACCCAATGATAATTCTCCGAATATTAAGGCTGGACTTCCTGAAAGCTTACAATAAAGAGCTATCGAGTTACATCATCAAAGTTCAAAATAAAACTCAACCAAACGTGATTTATGGATTTAAACTTCAAACAATTTCAATAAAAGAGGATTGATTGCCGTTGCCTTGTCTTTTTCATCGAGAGTTTATAAGGAAAGAAAATGATTTTCTCCATTTCCCAGTACTATGTATTTATAGCATATTTTTTTATTTTAAGTGTAGAAGCTATAGTGTTAAGTGTAGAAGGTATAGTGTTAGCAAAGTTTAGTTTTGAATATATTAATTTATTTTTTATTAATATTAAGAATTTAATTTTTGTTAATTTTTATTATTATTTAAATTTATTTATTTGTGAAATGATTAGTTGAAGTTTTATTATAAAGGTTGTTTAGTGATTTTTTTTTTTTGTTTTTAGTTTTAGTTTTATTTTCTTTTATTTTTATTTTTTAATTTTGATTTTGATTTTTCAATTATTTCTATTTTCATGAATTATAGTTTTTTCTCCATATTTTCAATTAAAAAAAAATTCCAATTTTTTATTACTTTTTAATATGGCTTATTCCTTTTTTAGTCATTTTCTATGGCTTTTTTTCTTTTTCTTTTTCTTTTTTGTTTTTAAATATAATTTCCGCCACTGAGCTTATCAATGTCCTCGGTGAGGTTGGCGAAGTCCTCGCTTGATGGTGCCCACCATATCCTAGTTTTTTCCCGGTTATTTTCGCGGTTTTTCCTGTTTTAGCTACAGAACAAAGGAAGGGTAGAGACGGTGAAGAAAACAAATAATCTGTTGTGGAGAAAAGTAACAGGGCAAGGTCATCGAATCTAGTCGGCTCTGTAGTCAGCGTGAACCTGAAACGAATAGGAAATCAACAATGCAGTTGCGATAGAAGAAAAATGTATGCTTTCTAGCGAACTTAAGTAAGTAATTCCATGAAATTACAGGTTTTGGGCTGGGGGAAAATGTGAATTGGGGGTTTTTTGAAAAAAGTAGTTCTGAATTTCAAATTTGGGGAAAATTTTGAATTTTGAATTTTAGGTTAATTACTGTGCAAAATATCTGTGTTACAGTATAAACCTTTCCATTACGAATGATTTCCCCTTTGAATAGTTCTCGTTGCCTGTTCTGGTTATTATTATTATCTATGTAGGCTTGTGAATAAATGTTGTCCATTATCGGTTACAAATTTATACTAGGTTTTCCCCAAATATCCCTCAGGATAGTGGTTTTAGGGTGGTTTCTTCATGCGTTTTAATGATTACTTTGTCTCTCTGGACGAAGGCTTACAGAAAACCAATTCCTTTAATCCAGCGGCCGAATGTTTGCTTGTAAATTTCTGTTTATGTTTCCATGCCCCTTTATTACTCAGATTGTTCCCACTGGACCACTGACTCATTTTCTCGAGCGATGGTGGTCCAAATGGAGTAACCTTTTCTCCATTTCCCGGCCCTGCAAGTTTATAGCCATTAGAATAGGTTTTAGTTGGTGGATTTGTCAAGGTTGCTATTGTCTTTGTTGTTGCGAAGGCCTAGAATCTTAACAGCCTTGGTAGTGGTTTTCGGGTTGCCTGGTTTTTCCGGGAAGGAGTCCTATCGGATTTCATTTAACTATTTTCTGGGGGTTAATTCAAACCATTAATATTATTTTAAAACCTGATTCCCATAAGCTGGCTCGGGCAGGAAGTGACGGGTGTCCACAAGCAACTCCCTAGTACACTTCGCCTGACGTCTGTCCCAGCTCCATATACGTGTAACTTTAATTTTCTAGGAAAGTTAAGTTACCGAGGAGATTTCCATAGCTGGTGACAGATTCGGCGACGTTGACATTCTCTTCGAGGGTAAAGCCCAGGTATGTTTAGGCATGTGATCTGACGAGTCTGCTTGAAGTCAGAAGGTATTTAAATTCTGTTGTGATATTCCATACAATTGGCTCAGGTTATATTCTCAGTGGAACATACCTGGCCTGACATATTCATGACCGAGTGTCGTAGACATTCTCGAGGGTGGTGATTACGAGGGTAGTTGGGGTGTGGGGTCCGTAGTGATTGCAACAGGTCTCATAGATAGGACACTTTAGCTTTTCCATGTAGGCTGGTGGACCCCTTTGAGTCAGACACTTCACTTCATGAAGCTTTTATCCAAGTCACTGTGGCGGCTGAGTCACAATGCCGTGCAAACCAAAAAGTGAAAAGGAAGGTGGCACACTCTCCTCAGCTGACAACCTTGGAGGATGGAGGTGACTTGTGGTTGGAAGCCAGTTATATGCCACATAATAATTTCATGGGAAAAAAAGGTGGCGAAAGGAAGGGTGGTAGAAAACAACATCCCATAAAAATTACTACTCCTGCACCTATTCTCTCATTTGGTCACGACGTGCTCCTTGATCGAATTACGAGTCTTCAGAAGAGAGCTTTAGTAGGAAGGTGGTATTTTTCTGAAATTGAAGAAGTTGAGATGAGACAGTGGTTGGCAAAGAAGTGGAAAATCCTGCTGGGGTATGTTCCTACGGTGGTGAAGCTCATGGGAGGATGGTATAGTTTCCATTTTCTAAGTGAAGAAGACCTCAGGAAAATTGCAACAAGGCCATGGGTCAAGGACCGTGGCTTTTTGGCAATGTATGCATGGTATGTGGGCTTCAATCCTCTGAAGCAAATGCCAAAGAACAAACTCATATGGGTCAAATTGCCCAAACTTCCACTGGAATTCTGGACGAAGGATGTTTTTACTGATATTGGAAATGCCATCGGAAAATTCGTATATGTAGATCCTTGGTGTCTGGGAGCTAGGGATAAGAGGATAGCTTGGGTCCTTATAGAGAAAGACTTTGGTGAAGCTTTTCCAGACCACATTGAACTAAAGTGGGAAAATATCAATCTCACTCAATGTTTGGATTTCTGGGGAATTCCATTCCAGTGCCTCAATTATCACCAGACGAGACATCTAATTGCAACTTGTCCTAAAGCAAGAGGAGGTTGGCGGTCGTCGAGGGAGCGTAAAGGGCCTCACCAAAGGATACAGAAGGAAAACAAATCAGAATGTTTCTCTCCGTGCCAAGGCTATGACATCAAACATAACAGAAATTCTTCGGGCTCAGGTAATTCTAGTCACTCAAACCAGATATTTTCTGAACCTTCTCCCAGGTTCATAAAAAAGACATCTGCTCCTATTCCTATTCAAATCCAATCATCATCCCCGTTGTCTAAGCAGTCAGGTTCCCATATAGTAGTTGATTCATCCTGTAGAGAACATCCACAAATATTATCATCTCCAGTATTTCCCCAGATCCCACTACAGTCAATACATAATATGATAGATATTCCATCTACATCATATGCTACTTACACTCAAGCCCGTGGGATTTATTCTCCAGCTACTCAACCAAATTCTCCTAAAGATAAAGATAAGGCTCCTGTTCAAATCTCTCTGGTATCCTCACCAATTAATTCTATTGATAGCGATCTTGATTTCCTTCTACAAAGGAAAACTCTTGACCTCAAGTCGCTTACTATCCATAAGCCGAAGGGATCCGGGTCTCTAGAAATCAGTCCTAGATCTGCAAGAAATATTACTATGAGGCGACAAAACAACAGAGATAATAGATATTTTAGAGGTTGACCTCGTCAAACACATACTACCTTGACAAACTCACCATCTGCCATTGATGTTCCTATTTCATCTCCCATTTCTCCCAGGGCACTTAGAGCATGCATGCCCTCCAATAAACCCAAATGAACTCAATTCTATCATTGAATATAAGGGGTTCAGGGGCCCATCCAAAATTCCTTGCTCTAAGAGATCTTTTCATTTCATCTAAATCCAACATAATTCTTATCCAAGAATCAATGCACTCTGCTGCCCAAACTATTGACTATTTTAGGAGGATGTTTCCCAAATGGTATATTGTGGCAATAGATTCCACTGGTAGATCTGGAGGTCTTGTTGTTTTCTGGGACCCAAGGGGGGAAAATTTGAAGGCTTTTTCTTGTTCGGTGGGTATACTCCTGGTAGGTGATATCAGAGGTATCCTGGGAAGATCGCATATTCTTAATGTATATGCTCCTTATAAAGAGAAGGAAGGTTTTTGGAATACTATGGAGGTATCAGGGATTCTCAATGCACCTTCTCTAATTTTGGCAGGGGATCTTAATTGTACCTTAGGTATAGAAGAACTGTGGGGACAATCTAGGGTGGTAGACAGAATGGCACAAAAGTTAAGAGAAATTTTTCTTGTTCATAACCTAATAGATGTCTGCCCACCCAAAAATTATCCCACTTGGGATAATGGAAGAAGTGGCAATAAGTATATAGCTAAGAGACTTGATAGGTTTCTTGTCCATGAATACATGACAGAGAAGATGGGGAATGTTAGATCTATTATTGTTGAAAATTATGTTTCAGACCATCACCCAATTACTCTGCTTTGGAATAGTTCTGATGCAAGGTTTGGTTTACCTTTTAAGTTCAATAGAATCTGGCTAGAAGATTCAAATTTTGATTCATTAATCCGATCATTCTGGAAGGAAAAAAGAAACACAGAGGAGGGCACTTTCAGCTCTGAAAGCTTCATAAATAGGCTCAGGCTCCTTAAAACAAAAGTAAAGAAATGGGAAAGGAAGAAGAAGGAGGAACTGAGAAAGGATTTGGCCACAATCAAGGAGGAGTTAAAGGTCCTATATAACCAAATGACTGTCCATTCTCTTCCTCCCATAGTAAGGGAGAAAATACATGCTTTAGAACTTGGGAAAAAGAAAATTCTTCAAATAAGGGAGATGACCTGGAGATTGAAAAGCAGAGCACTATGGATCAAGGAAGGAGATAAAAATACCAAATTCTTTCACCGTTTTGCCAATCACAGAAGAAAACTAAATACAATTTGGCAAATAAAGGATGGTGAAGGAAACAAATATAATAAGCAATCAGATATTTCATCTCTGGTGGTTTCATATTTCAAAAAATCATATAATAGAGTGGAAGTGGAGGATGTGGATGCTCAACTGTGGGTAGTTGAAGATGGTCCCAAAATGTTTAATGAAGAGGATAATGTGGAGTTGTATAAGGAGGTTAAGGAGGAAGAACTGAAATTGGCCATTAAATCAATGAAAGGGGACAAAAGCCCGGGTCTAGATGGATGGCCAATTGAATTTTTTGTCCATTTCATAGACATATTTCAGGAAGAACTGCTTCAGATGGTAGAGGAATCTAGGACTAAAGGATTCATACATCCTCTGTTAAATTCCACTTATATCTCCCTTATCCCAAAGAAATCAGAGGTGGAAACCTTTGTTGATTACCACCCTATTTCTCTGTGTAATCTATCATATAAGATTATCTCTAAGATAATAGCCAACAGATTGAAAGTTTCTTTATCTAAATTCATCTCACCTGAGCAATATGGCTTTTTAAACAATAGAGTAATCCATGATGTTGTAGCTGTTGCACAGGAATGTATGCACAGTATTAAATTAAAAAAAATGAATGTAGCAATGATGAAGGTAGACTTAAAAAAAGCTTATGACTGTGTAGATTGGGGATTCCTAAGAATGGTGTTGTTTAAAGTTGGAGTAAACCTAGATATGATTGAATGGATCATGGGGTGTGTGTCAACAGTTTGCTATGCAGTAATAATTAATGGATTCCCATCTAAATTTTTTGTTGTTGGTAGAGGACTCAGACAAGGATGTGCATTATCCCCTCTCTTGTTTATCCTGGTGATGGATGGATTAAGCCTAAAAATAAGAAAAGAAGTGTCCACTGGTGAATTTGAAGCATTGAAAATTAACAGTCATGTCACAGTTTCTCACTGTTTTTTTTGGATGATATTCTGTTGATGGGTATGGTAAACAAGATTAAATGGTTATCACTCTCATTACTCATAAAGAAGTATGGGGTAGCCACGGGTCTTGTTCAAAATGAACAGAAATCTATTATTCTCTATGGATCATGTGCCCAGGATGATATCTCTTTTATTCAGAACTGCTTTGGAGTGAAGGCAGAAAATATAGATAAGGGTATGAAATATCTGGGGTATCGACTAAAGCCAGGATGCTACAAAAATGTAGATTGGATGTGGCTGGTGGAAAGATTCTATTGGAAGATTAAGGGATGGGAACATAGATGTTTATCTATGGGAGGACGTATCATCCTCACACAGTCAGTGCTGACTCAGCTGGGGATTTATTGGGCACATCTATTTTGTATTCCTCAAATGATTATTAATCTTCTGAATCGAGTAATGGCATGCTATATATGGTCCGGTGCAAGTAGGAACAACAAGTATCATTTAGTGAAGCTGGAAAAGATCACTAGACCCAAAATCTTGGGTGGCTGGGGTATTCTAAACTTAAAGTTCTTTGGATGGGCTCTAATTTTGAAATCTCTTTGGAGGGGTATCAACAGTAGAGGTATATGGGGAAAGCTGATCCGATCCAAATATATGAAGAATAAGGAATTCTCCTTCTGGTTCAGACAAGGAGAAATTGGGAAAAAAGGTGGCTCACAAATTTGGAACAGTTTTAGAAAGGTCAAGAATATTCTTTTCCAAAATATCATGTGGCTTTTTGGATCTGGTAACAGAATTATGCTGGGTAAAGATTGCATTGTAGGAGCAGGTGAGGGTGTACCAGGGACAATGGAACTGATATTGCATCTAAATAGAAGAGGAATTTATGTCCTAAGTCAGCTGATCAATGATTGGAATGGAAACATTCCAATTTGGCGCGACTTCTCCCAACTGAATCTTGTTGATCAGTATAAACATGATTGGCTACAATTTATAAAAACATTAAAGGAGGCAGGTATAAGTTATGACAGCAAAGGGGATTGTATAACATGGGCTGGAAAGAAGAAGATTTCAGGAGAAGTCGAGGTGGGAGACTGTTATCTCAAAATTTGCATGAAGGAAATTCAGAATGTTGAATACTGTTGGTTTCACAGTTTTTGGAAAATTAACATTCCAATTAAAATTGTAATCTTCCTCTGGCTAACATGGCAGAACAAAAATCTTACATGGGAAAACTTACAAAAGAAGAACCACCATGGTCCTGGGATATGCTATCTATGCAGGAATAATTCTAAGGACAATGAACACTTATTTTTACACTGCCATAGATCTGTTAAAATTTGGAAACATTTCACTAACAAGAGGCAGATTCCTTTCACTCAGTTTAATACAATTGAGGAGTGCTTAAAATGGTGGAGCACTCAGAGTAAAAGCAGGAGATTGCTAGCTTTGGTTATTTTCTGGGAAATCTGGAAAGATCGAAACCATCTCATTTTTGGTTTCAGCAGATGGGGGGAAAACTTAATCTATGAATCCATAGAACAGTGGCTGGTATTAGAACAGAATGAGGACACCAAGAAGAAAAAAAAAGACAGAGAAGGGGAGAGTTCAGTCCACCAACTATCTGGTGGGGTTTTTTGATGGAGCAGCTCAAGGAGGAAGATGTGGGAGCGACTTTTGCTTAAAATTGTCAAAAGAGCAGGAATTCCGGATACACTGGTATGTGGGAGAAGGAACAAGTATGAAGGCTGAAGCTGTTGCTTTATGGGGTTTATTATGGTTTATTAAGTTTTTGGATATCCCTCAAGTACAAATTTTTGGGGATTCCAAATGTATGATAGACCATGTTAAAGGGAAGAACAATATCCAACAATCTTCCCTACAAGGTTGGCTGAGACGTATAAAAAGCATATGGAGTTCCTTCCAGAATTCGTCCATTGAGCACATCAACAAGGCACATAACAAAACTTCGGATGAATTATCGAAAAAAGGACTACAAGCCACAGAAGAAGGTATGCACATCATGATGAAAACGAGACCATGTTGAGTCCCTATAATACTAGTGATTACCCCATTACTATTGTAGTTATACCCCTTATTAATATTGTTGTGCCCCTATTGCCCCCATATTTTTATTACTGTGCCCCATAGAATCCATCTATTGTTATTTTTGTGGCTTTATATTATTATTGTTAGGTCGGCTGGATTATATTGTGACTCCTTTGACTCCTATATATAGAAAGGAGGTTTTGTCATTTGAATCATCGAAGAATTGTTCATTTATGTAATGTAAAGGAGGTTTCCCCCTCGAAGAGGCTGAATTCTAAGGCGTTGATCTATCTTTTCTATCTTTTTCTTGAGCTGGTTTCATAACATTTGGTTTCAGAGCTTTGGATTCTAGGGTTTCGCTGCTCCAAACAGGTCATCGTGGCATTTTCGCTATAATGTTTTTTCTATGACGTTTCAGAAGTTGTAAAAAAACCCATTTGAGAAGAAATCGCGCTGAACCTCGGGTCTGAATTTCAGAGCGTTTCACGCTATATTTGCGGAGATATGATATGAGGAAGTTGGTCTTTTTGTAGACTCCTGAATCACATTCCAAACAGGTGACCTGGGGAAAATCGTCATAACTTTCTTTCTGAGCATCGGATTGAAATTTCATAAGAAGGTACAAAAAGAGGACGGACTGTAGTTTTCTTGTATATATTTTTTAGAATCAAAGGTTGAAACAGTGACACGTGGCACTTCATACAAGTTCGCTCTACTGAACTAGTCTATAATCAGGTCACTACGGGAGATTGTGCATAACTCTTTCTTGGAGAATCCAATTTGGATCAGACTAGTGGCATTGGAAAGAGGACACAGAAGGCTACTACAAATCACAATTTCAAAACTGGATGATTCGAAATTACAGAGATACATCAGATTCAATATCAGGCATCTACAAAGTGAAAAAAAATGTGTGTAGTTTTTTTTTAATTTTTGCGTAAGCTTGGTTTGAAGGAATTCAAAGGGCATAGTAAAGCATTATTATCGGTAATTGATGCCCCGAGGAAAGAAAATGCAAACATCTAGTAAGCAACCTGAAAGCTCTAGCATGACTTATGAAGAAGAGGAAGAAATGCAACATGATATAGCAAAATTATGAGACCAAGTGCAACAAGTGTCACTTGCACAAAAAGGAACAGAATCTAAGATGGATGGTTTAAAGAAAGATGTAGAAGCTAAGATGGACGGTTTAAATAAAGGCGTAGAAGATAAGATGGATTGTTTAAAGAAAGGCGTAGAAGCTAAGATGGACGATTTGAAGATAGATTTGAAGACAGACATGGAAGAATTGAAGAAATTGCTACAAGAAATGGTCACTAATGGTGAAAGGGTAGTAAAGGAAACTCATGATGAGAACAAAAGAAATGTTAATCATGATTCCATAGACTCTAATGTTGGATCGAAGACCCACCATATTCTAAAAATCGATATGAGGAAGTTTGATGGCAAGGATCCCGCAACATGGATATTACAGATGGAGCAATTCTTCGATCTCAATAATGTGCAAAACACACAAAAGGTACGTATGGAAACTTTATATTTGGAACCAAATCAGTTTGTATGGTATCAATGGCTTTGCTCTCGTAAACAATTTATCACTTGGGCAATTTTTACGGAAGAATTGATAGTACATTATGAGGATACAAAAAGCAACACTTTTTTTAGCCAATTGATAAGTCTCAAACAAAAGGGTTTAATAATGGAGCACATTGAGGAGTTCCAAAAATTGAACATAAGGGTAAAAGATATTCTAGGGGAGCATAGGATTGATGTGTTCATAGGGTCTTTAAAGGATAATATCCAACATGATGTTCACCTTTGGGAACCTGATTCATTAGAGAATGCATTCAGGTTAGCAAGAAAAATGGAAAGCAAAATTATGGCAACCAGGAAGCATACCACTCACAACTATAAAGAAGGAAGTGTTGTTGCCCCTAGTCTTCCACAACCTATAAGGTTGACACCACAACAATTGGAAGAAAAAATAGCAAAAGGGCTTTGTTACAGTTGTGATAGCAAATACACTAAAGGTCATAAGTGTGCTGAGAAGAAATTATTCTACATAGATTGTGAAGAGGAAGAAGGAAAGGAGCAAGAAAGGTCAAAAGAAGAGGATATACTCCAGGAACAAAGCCTAGATGAAGAACAAATAAATCCGACCATATCTTGTAATTCATTGGCGGGAATTACCACTCCTCAAACCATCAAGATAGAAGGAAAAATCAAGAAGAAAAAGGTAATAGTGTTGATTGATTCAGGAAGCACCCACAATTTTATTCATTGTAAGGTAGCAAAAGAATTGAATTGCTTCCTATATCCAGCACCAGAGTGTCAAGTGATGATTGCAAATGGAGGAACAATAAATTGCTCTGGAAAGTGCCACAATATCAAGCTATCCATGGGAGAATATGTATTGACTAGCCCAATGCTTTCCATTCCAATGGGAGGTGCTGATGTTGTACTAGGAGTCCAATGGCTACAATCCTTGGGTACAATAACTTTTAATTTTCAAGAACTTTTCATCAAATTTTCTATGGAAGGAAAGGAAGTTGAATTAAGGGGTATTGCAGGGAAACCAGGAAAGATAATCAGCTCTAATGGTATGACAAAGCTTCTAAAAAAGGAGCAAAGAGGTGTAATTGCACAATTATGTTCGCTAGATGTTTCCACATCAGAATCATCTATTTCTCCAGATCTCCAAAAAGTCCTGGACAATCATTCCAAGGTATTTGAGACTCCCAAAGGTCTCCCACCCATGCATGATCATGATCATGCTATTCATCTAATTCCAGGAAGTGTTCCTCCAAACATTAGGCCATACAGATATCCCTATGTCCAAAAGAGTGAAATTGAACGTATGGTTGCAGAAATGCTAGAGGCTGGTATAATTCAACCGAGTCAAATTTCTTTCTCTGCTCCAGTAGTATTGGTGCACAAGAAGGATGGATCATGGCGCATGTGTCCGAATATAGGGAGCTCAACAAGATCACTATTAAAGATAAGTTCCCCATTCCTATCATTGATGAATTACTGGATGAATTGCATGGATCAATTTACTTCACCAAGTTGGATCTTCGTTTAGGATATCATCAAATCAGAATGAAGACTGAAGACATTCTGAAAACAACATTTAGAACTCATGAGGGTCATTATGAATTTTTGGTCATGCCTTTTGGCCTTACCAATGCACCTTCAACATTTCAAGGTTTGATGAATTCAATTTTCAAACCATTCCTTAGAAAATTTGTGTTAGTATTGTTTGATGATATACTAATCTACAACAAGTCTTGGAAGGATCATGCTGAACATGTTGACAGGGTGCTACAACTATTGGAGGATAAACAATTATATGCAAAAGGATCCAAATGTTTCTTTGGAGTCCAGCAGGTGGAATATCTGGGTCATATTGTATCTCATGAAGGAGTTAAGGTATACCCTAGCAAAATTAAAGCCATTAAGGAATGGAAAATCCCCACATCCATAAAGCATCTGCGAGGATTTCTTGGGTTGACAGGGTATTATCGCAAGTTTGTTAAGAATTATGGGAGAATATCAGCACCTCTAACAACATTATTGAAGAAAGATGCATTTTCATGGACTCCGGAAGCAACAAAGGCCTTTGAACATCTTAAAGAGGCAATGTGCCAAGCACCGGTCTTAGCTACACCTGACTTCACAAAAACCTTTATTGTGGAATGTGATGCTTCAGGAAATGGAATTGGTGCTATTCTAATGCAAGATGAAAGACCCATTGCTTTTGAAAGTCGTCCAATCAAGGGAAAGTTTTTAAGCAAAGCTATTTATGAGAAGGAAATGTTGGCAATACTCCATGCACTTAAGAAATGGCGACCCTACCTAATGGGAAGACACTTCAAGGTAAAAACGGATCATGATAGCCTTAAATACTTTTTAGAACAAAGATTATCCTCTGAAGAGCAACAAAAGTGGGTCACAAAGATGTTGGGTTATGACTTTGAAATCATCTACAAAAAAGGGAAGCAAAATGTGGTGGCAGATGCACTCTCAAGAAAGGATGAGGATGTGGAAGCATTGTTGTGCGCCATTTCTATTATCCAACCAGATTGGATAAATGAAGCAAGGGAGGAATGGAAGAATGACGAAAAAGTGTGGGAACTTATTCGAAAGTTACAACAAGATTCCAGTATGTCTGATACATTTAGCTGGCAAAATGATTCGTTATGGTACAAAGATCGTTTATACCTCTGTAAGAATTCCCAACTAAAACAAAAGATTCTTATGGAATTGCACACTTCTCACTTAGGAGGGCACTAAGGATTTCTAAAAACTTACCACAGGGTTAAGAAGGAATTTTTTTTGGATGGCCTTAAATCAGATATTCAAAAGTTTGTAGTGGAATGTTTGGTTTGCCAACAAAATAAAGTTGAAACAATTAAGACATCGGGTCTATTACAACCTTTATCCATTCCAAGCCAACGTTGGGAGGAGGTTTCAATGGATTTTATCACAGGTTTACCCAAGTCTGAGGGAAAGAGTGTCATCATGGTGGTAGTTGACAGACTTACCAAGTATGCACACTTTTGTGCATTATCACATCCATTTAAAGCCAGTACAGTTTCTACTGCATTTATGGAAACAATTCAAAAGCTACATGGAAACCCAAAGATTATTGTAAGTGACAAAGATCCCATTTTCACTGGAAATTTTTGGACATAATTATTTTCTTGTCTTGGTACTCAGTTAGCTCATAGCTCATCTTATCATCCTCAATCTGATGGGCAAACTGAGATAGTAAACAAATGTTTGGAAGGATATCTTCGTTGCTTTGTATCTGATAAACAGACACAATGGGTCAAATGGTTGCCTCTGGCTGAATGGTGGTATAACACTTCCTTCCATACATCAACAAAAATGACCCCATTTATGGTACTTTATGGGTATCAACCACCATCCATCACATCATATTTAAGAGAAAATTCTAAGGTTCAAGCAGTGGAACATCACATTGAACATCAAAAACAAGTCCTCCAACTCTTAAAGGATAACCTCGTGTTGGCACAGAATAGAATGAAACAATAGGTAGATCAACATCGCAATGAAAGAAGTTTTGATGTAGGTGATTGGGTATTCCTACGGCTACAACCATATAAGCAAATTTCCCTCAAGCAAGCTAAGAAGGATAATAAATTATCACCAAAGTATTATGGTCCGTACAAGGTGTTGCAAAAGATTGGTACTATGGCATACAAATTGGAGCTTCCTACAGCTTCTCGATTGCACCCATTTTTCCATGTTTCATATTTAAAGAAGGTTATAGGCGACAAGCTCCCAGTTCAAACAATATTGGCAGAACTTGACGAGGAAGGAAAAATTATATTGGAACCGGAAGCAGTCACAGAAACAAGAACTAGACAGCTACGAAATCGATCAATTTCAGAGTATCTTATCAAGTGGAAGAACTTATCCGCTGAAGATTCCACATGGGAGGATGAAAATTTTATGCAGAAGTATCTAGAACTACTCAAGCGTTGAGGACAACACTTTTTTGAAGGAGAGGGGCATGTTGGGTCCCTATAATACTAGTGATTACTCCATTACTATTGTAGTTATACCCCTTATTGATATTGTTGTGCCCCTATTGCCCCCATATTGTTATTACTGTGCCCCATAGAATCCCTCTATTGTTATTTTTGTGGCTTTATATTATTATTGTTAGGTCAGCTGGATTATATTGCAACTCCTTAGACTCCTATATATAGAAAGGAGGTTTTGTCATTTGAATCATCGAAGAATTGTTCATTTATGTAATGTAAAGGAGGTTGCCCCCTCGAAGAGGCTGAATTCTAAGGCGTTGATCTATCTTTTCTATCTTTTTCTTGAGCTGGTTTCATAACAGACCGGATGAGATAGAAGTAGAAAATCTAAAGGTGTTAGGATAGATCACTGAGGGGTGCTCAAAAAGGCAGAACTTCATTGCAGATAAGTCCATATAAAATTCTTGTTTCTTTTTGTTTAAAGTTTTGTACAAATTTTGCATCTGATTTTGTATAGAAATCATATAAGGGAAGACTACATTAAGATTGTGATTTACAGAAAATGCAAATGATCTGAACCACATATTAGTCTTTGTGTAAATTGCAAATGTGGCTGAGAGTAAATAGTATCATCAATGTTGTAATTTTTAGATAACAGTTCAAATGGATGTAAGTGGAGAAGCTTCTCCCCAATGTAGTCATGCTGTGAATATCTCAAGGTTTATGAGGACGATATGTCCATCATAAGTATGTGCTGTTTTAACCATAATATAAAACAAATTGTTTTTTCTTGCTGAAAAAAATAGAATTAAATTAGTAAAAACCAACTAGTTTTTAATCTTGTGAGCATTTTTTTCTTAATTTTATTAAGAAAGTTTTATTGATTATAGTTACTATTTTTTAGGATTTTGTGAGCATTTCTTTCCTAACTTTGTTGAATTTGTTTTATTTACCCATAGCTTTTATAATTCCTTCTTCCCAGGTATATCAAGAATTTAAGAAATTGATCTTATTACAAGAAATTGAATTCAAGAATTCAAGAAATTGATCTTTTTGAATTCAAGGATTCAAGAAGTTTGTGTTTTTTTCTTCTTGTGATTAATGTCTCTGTGTATATGTTCTCACAGGTCAAAGGATTTGAAACCCCAGCCAAGGTGCCAATGGAATGCACTAGAGCTCTTCATTTCATTTTAGGCGATTCAAATTCTATGATGCAAAGGTTAGGGTATGGGATCCAAACTAATTCTACTAGTGTTATTAAGAATATCCCACTTTGAAGTGGGTGTCGAGGTGGACTTGGTTGGCGTCAAATCCAATGGAATGCACTAAAGCTCTTTATTTCATTTTAGGGGATTCAAATTCTATGATGCAAAGGTTGGGGTATGGGATCCAAACTAATTCTACCAGTGCTCTCTAGTAATAAGAAGATTCCACTTTGAAGTGGGTATTACCAAGATCCCACTTTAAAGTTCCAAACTCTGCTTTAAGCGGCTGCAAAACTAGAGATTGCTCTACATTTATTGGGAGGTTAGAGCCTTTAATTTCTGATCTATTTCAATTAGTTTGTTAAAGTTACTTTACCTTCTGTCCTTGAACCAAGCATAGAAGATTGATCTCAGTTACCATGCAAAAAAAACGTGTGAATTTTGTTAAAGCTATTTAATCTAATACAACTAAATCACAAATCATAGACAAACTTTTAATATTTGGAAAATATTTGAAAAGGGCTAATGATATATTTTATTTATTTTAATATTTTATTTTTTAAAATTTTGATGTTATGAATTTTTTTAGGAACCAAGTATTTTGATTGGAAACTAAGTGTTTTGATAACTATCTATAATTGCTAGTGATTTAATTTATATCACTGTGCTTATTATAATTTAGTTATTAAATTAATAATAAAACATTTGTTAATGCTTATTATTGACAAATATTAATTAACTTGTCTTTACAATTTAATTTAAAAATTAATTTAATACTAAATAAAAAATTATATATCATCTCAACTCCCTTTTGCTAAAAGAAGGCAATCCTATTTAAAACATGACTTCTTTTGAGAGATAACAATAAAATTTTTGTTCCACATTCCCTTGCCTTAACTGCCACAAACACAAATGCATTCGACTCTATATCAATCACGTACAATGCCCATGAATTTTGTAGGAGACAAATGGTTGTGCAAAACAAGTTTTTTGGAATTGACATCTCATTCAGGTCGAACTAAGTTTCTCCATATCAATTTGAAAGAAACATTGCCAAAGAATTAAAGTTATAGAGCTTCATTACAACAATTGAGGTAAGGTAATCACCAAAAAGCACCATTTTAGCACAATATTTTCACTTTCATTTTTTATTTTTTTTATGAAGGATTTAATTGATTAGCTCACATCCTATTAGCAATTTAGACTCCAAATAGCTATACTTAAACCAAGCAACAGGTACTAGCTCTTTGACTTGGGCATAAAGTTAATTTACCATTGACACTTTAAGTAATATACTATTTTTGTTCATGGTATTCTCATATAATGTAGAGTATTTAATGACATGGTGAATTCATTGTAATATGAATTTGGACCATTGTGAAGTCATGTTTAAAAGGAGGAGACTATAAAAATTTCAAAGAGTTTGTTGTTGATGACATAATAAAGGCTTGGCCATTTCTTAGTGGACTAACCCATATTGGTTGAATCACCTAAATTTTGTCTCCTTCATTATGGTTTATGGTTATGTACACCTATTATATTTTTATTTCTCTCTCTCCCTCCCTCTCTCTCTCTCTCTGTCTCTCTTATAACACAAGTATCAAAACTAGTAGTTCTCGAGAGTGGCTTGGGCACTTCTAAGATGATGGATAATGAGTTGCTATAAGTGGTAGAGGCAAATATACTACTTGGATACTTGGATATACAAAGAAATTCATACATCAGAAGAGATGGGAAGATTTGCTAGTTGGATATTGTAATATACATGGAGGAGGTGCATCCCTAAGTTAGTTAAGCAAATACCTAGATGAAAATGGCAGAAATAATGATTAATGGCCACCAAAAGGTCATTGCTACAAATGGTGGTGGCCAAGGTTGAAGAAAGGAGACTAAAAGATGCATTGGAGGAGCAATGAGTAGTGGTGTGAAAAAGCACCTTGAATCCTAAAATTTAGAGCCTAATGAAATGTTGCTACTAAGAATTACTGGCTGTCAGGATGGTTTTGTCTAAGATTAATTTTGAGAGCTAGGCTGATGAGATATTTCATGGATTTGGTGAGTGCAAATGATGTTGGAAGGCCAAGTCAAGGTGATACTAGTGCAATGGATGATTGTTGAGTGGATATTAAAGAGTATATACAAATTATGGATCGACATAGGTTGGGTATATAGTGAGAGAGAGGTTGTGTAGCTGCATGGATGAGAGAACATAAATGGAGTCAATAATGCTAAGGCTTGGTGATGAAGATTTGTAGTAGTGCATGAACACTTTAGGGTGTTTGGTCCAAATTGTAAATCCTACCCATAGATAGGTTGTATTCCCCAAGGTTGTTCTAAGACTCAAGCATATATACTGTATAATAGTAGCATAGAATGTGATCCTCATCATGCATAGAGAGGATGGAGGATCAAGTTGTGGAATGAAAAGGGTAGTAAGTGTACCCATATTCTATCTTGAGATTAGCTTATGTTAAGACTTCTTATTTAGGTATATATGTTGTAGTGTAGTGGCACATGGAGTTATGCATGATCAAGTTATGGATTGGATCTCTTAAATCGGTATAAGGGTGGTAGATGTACTCATATGCTAGTTTGAGAAGATGAATTCCATATATCATATGTGAGATGGTTAATGAACCATGTAAAAGAAAAAATATCTTAAAACGCTTATGGATACAATGATTGATCATGCTTGTATTCCAATGAATAATATTTTTTTTATTTGTTTTAGTTTATGGTTTATGTAAGCTTATTATTTTTTCATTTCTCTCTCCTTTTTTAATTTTGTTTGTTAAGCTTGGTAGATCCTCCTTTTTCATTAATTATAGAGAAAATTTACACCACATAGAACTGGCTAGGTGGCCTTAACTTGCCCAATGGCAAATCAAGTCTCTTGGCCACCTATCCACATTACATGCCATCCAGTAGCAAAAGATATTCAGTCCCTCTATCCAAGCAATATAAGTTTTAGATTCTTGTCCACTTCCATACTCTAGAGTTCTACATACATATATAATTGCATAGACAAATTTAAAAGCTATTCACATATATAAACAAAACTATCAGAAAGGAGGAATGCTAATCATGCTATTCAATTGATGTTGATTCTACCAGTGCTGGATCTTTGGCATTCGTACTAGGTAACTCTGTCTGGACCAAGATACATGGCAAGTGATACTCAATTCGGCCAAGGCAGACATCCTATTTGTGCAGTTGAAACTGCACCTTTTGAAATTCCTGCTTGTAATTCGACATTCCTTGAATAGTATCTGCCATGCCTACCGAGATTTGCTCCATTGCCTTTCCCAGTAGGATTTTCATCAGCCAGTATAGGTAGAGGGTTTGCTTAAATTGGGTGATTCTACCTCTTGTATTTCCAGGGTTCGGGATGAGGACTCTCCAGTCCTCCAATTCCGTATCCGTCTCACTCTCCTGCTTCACTTCTTCTTCCCATTCTTCTAACAAATTTCAAATTTCTTCATTGGTTCCCTCTCGGTAAGCGACTGTCGCTTCACTAATTAACCCTTCGACAGACTTCCAATCTCGTCGACCACCCGAATGTCCAGTTTCCTTATCTTGCCTTGTCGTACACGGTTTCTTACTGCAGCCTCAGGTTTTTGCAGGTCGTGCCCTGGTCTCTCTGACCCAGTCAATTACAGCGAGGAAAATTGTAACCTGATTAAACTTCAATGTATTACAACAAGGTGCATGCACCTAGGTGATAGGGTTGTGTCGCTCCATCCCGCTAGCTTCAAACCCCCCTATGTCAATTACAATCCATGCTCCTCATGGTTGCAGGCAGGTTCCATAGAAAGGACCAACCCATGACCTACACTAGAGGTTGCATTTCGCAAAAGACACCCCCCTTAGTAGCGGTCCAACATGCATTGTCTCCCCAATCCAAGGTAAAGAGGTGCAACTACCGATGAGCAGTCAACTTAACCTGGCTAGCATGCCCATTGTTATCCGCCCAGTTAGCAAAAAGAGGACCCAACACAAGTATCCACCCATCCCTGAGCCCCATAACGCCGCCATCGCCAACCCTCCTGCCATAGCCAATCTCATTCGCTGCTAGGTTTCCCACCCACAATAATTCTCCTCCTTCTCCCTCATTCCCAGGTGTCTACAGATCCCATTCAGCTGTGCATGGTCATGTTACAGAAGTTTCCTCTCAAAATGCAAATTAACTTGCAGAAATCCCCATATTTCTCTCTCCTTTTTAATAGGATTAAGATACATAATTAATAATAATATTATGTTTAATACTAGAATACAAATATATAATTTCTTTAAATTTTTCAATATTTTTTTTAAACTTATAATTTAAAAAAAAACAAATATTTATTAAATTAAAATTTTATAAATATTTATTAAATTACACATTTAAATGAATCTATATTAATATAATTTTAATATGCATATTATTTATATACCTATCAATTATATTTATTTACTAATTTTATATCACAATTATATTAATATAGAAAAAAAATCAATAATATTTAACTAAATTATTAAAAAAATTATATTATTATCATAACAAATAATTCTATGCACTCAATTATAATTTCATATTTATGTTGTATTGGCTTTTATCATATAAACATATACTATAATAACATGCCATTATTATTATTTATTAATAAAAAATTTACTATAGTATAAAAATAAAATCTTTTAGACTATAGTAATGGTAATTATTATAAAATATATAATTACAGTTTATATATATAAATTGGAATTTTATATATATATATATATATATATATATATCATTGTAATATGTGAATCTATGAATCTCTTTAAAATATATTTTAAAGGATATTTATTCTAATTAATATAATATATTTAATATAAATATTATTATATATTTTTTAAATCTAATTATAAATTATTATTATTATTTTATTTAATTTTCTAATTGGTATTGTTAATATTATAAAGTTTATGTATTTATTTGTAAAATGTTTTAGCAAAATTATATTTTTTATATTTTGTTTAAAAATTAAAAATATTTTTTTTTTAATTTATAAACTATTAAGTGTTGAGAGGGATAATGTCTTTTGAGGTGGAAACATTTTTTAGTGTGTAAAATTTGAAGAAAAGTTTGCACCAAGAGAGATTTGATCCCTTTCCACACTTGAGAGATACATAGTTCAAATGGATCTATATTAAGCAAAGTCTTTCAGTAGAAATCACATAAGAGAATTTTTTGGCTGACACTTTTCGAACCAACAAGTGTGGCTCATCATCAGAATCTATATTAGTTTCATTTTGAGAATACACTATTAACATGTTTTAATACTAAAAAAAAATCCATCATTTACTCTATATAGATAGTTAACATTGAAATATTTTACCAAACAAAAACATTAAAATATTAATATATACAAAGTTAACATTGAAATATTTTACTAAACAGAAACATTAAAATATTAACATATATAGTTAACATTGAAATATGTTACCAAACAAAAACATTAAAATATTTTATTTATAAATGACATTGTCCGCATTAAAATATAAAATATTTTTTCCTTAATTTATTAATCAAAGGATATAAAAAATATATATCCATTGAATAACTACATACTAAGAATTAAATAAATTCTCTAAAATAAATTTATTTAAAATTTATATAAAAAATTGTTTTACTTAAAATTAGTATCAAAATAACTATTTTTTATGAAGTTGAGATTTAAATATATTAATTAAGATGGATATTCAAATATTTTACTTGAAGTAGTGTTGAAATATTTGTAAATAGTAAGAGAATTGCAATTCCTTTATACTAAAAAGTGAAAATATATTGGAAATTTTTACATTCAATTACTTTATTTTTATTTGTAAAGTTGATATAAAATCGTATTGCTTAATATGAATATCGAAATATTTTATTATAGTTAACATTGGTTTTTTGGTTATATATATATGTTAAGAATATCTTGAATATTGATAGATTTTTTTATAAAATCAATCATATGGTGAATGGTGGCTTACATATTTGTACCATATTTAACAAATTAAAAAATAATAATAACAAAAAAAATTAATATCAATCACACATAAAATACTTTAATTCCACCTTAGGTTTACATCAACCTAATAATTAAAAAGTAAACAATTTCTAATTTATTTTATATTATTGACACTAATTTTTATTTTTTTTAGTAATTTCTTTTTAAAATACCATAGGTGAACGATTACACATCTCCTTCGGGATAAACTTTAATATTAATAGTTTCAACTCTATATTGAATAGTAAAAATTACCTATCTTCTTATAATAAAAAATAAAAAGCAATTATAAATTAAATTAGGGATTTTTTTATTTTTTATTATTTTATATTTATTTAAATTAAAAAATATTTTTTTTCTCGGTAAATACTAATATCTATTAACTGAAAATAAAAATATTTTTACAGGTATTCGAGGCTTCAGATGAATCATGAAGCCTCTGTACACAGCAAGTCCGCCTCAGAATGGAAGGATTCTGAGCGTAGATGCTACAGAAAACTACATAACAGTAAAACATGTCAGCGAAAGACCAGTGGATAAGAGGAGTGAACAAGATGGCATAGAAGCGAATAGCTACTGCGAGTCTGTCTATAGAAACATTGCCCCTGCCCTGGAACTGATCGAAAATTTCAATCTTACAGAAATGAGCCATTTGTGATATCAATGAGACCTGGAAACAATTGTCTGCCTGACCGACAATGACAAAAGGAGCCAGCGCAGAGCCGCGTGGCCTTAGTCTTCATTGCCCCCGCCAGAAGTCTGCTTTTCTGCTGGATGGTTAACATGAAAGTTTGAATCAGGTAGACCAAAAATGCGCCGATACCACCATCTCCATCGAGCTGCTGATCATCCAGAATACTGAAGGTGAAGGTCTGGGGAGTCCCGCTGCTCCGGGGGATTCACTGCCTCCTGATATTTGTCTTTCTGCATGAGATTGTCGAGCTCCAGGAGTTGAGAGTCAGTAGCTAGGCTAGAAATTGGGCCAACATGAATTTGTAATCCGCATTCAACTCCTATATTAGCAAGAAAGTCTGCGACTTTGTTTCCATCCCTGCGTGTGTGCAACAGAGTAACAGCTCTATGGGTGGAAAGCCAGCGTTCAATAGAGAGAAGTCTGTTGGCTAGTCTCCAGCTGTTACAGACTTTGCATGAGGGGGAACCCTGAAGGATTCTGGTAACCATATTGATAATAATTTGGGAATCACCCTCTACAATTAGAGGAAAGAAACCTCTGCCTTGAGCTATTAGTAACCCTTGCCAGAGACCCTCCAGCTCTGCTGAGTTGTTGGTGTCCCATCCTTTAGAGCCAAGGAAGGTTAAAAGAGGATCTCCTTTGTGATTTCTGAATAGCCCTCCAAAGCCTGAATTCCCTGGGTTCCCTTTTGATGCGCCGTCAAAATTTAACTTATACATATGGATGGGAGGAGCTTGCCATTTCTGAGGAGATTGGCTTCTTGGCAGTTTTGTTTCTTTGGGCAGCTGATCGAGCTTCCATTTGAAATTCCAGTTAGCCCATATTGATTGTTCTTGGGGAATCGATGGGAAGTCCTCCTGGTACCAAGTTTTGAGAGAGATAGTTTCTTCTATATTTTGGCATATTATGTTCCATATATCTTCCAACTGTCTGTGATGGTCCTTGAATAGTCTGTTGTTTCTTTCCTTCCAGATGGCCCACATGATGAAACCTGGAATAAGCTTCCAAAGGAGATTTAAGATTTTACTTTGATAAGGGTTATGGGCCCAACTGCGGACTGTAGCAATAATGTCTCCATTGATTCTTCCTTCCTTTTGACAGCGAAAACTGACCTTTTCCCAGAGCATTCGAGCTAGCGGACAGGATTGCAGGAGATGCTTTGTAGTTTCCTCCTCTTGTTTGCAATTCGGGCATATGGAGGGGCCTTGAAAGCTTCTTTTCCTTAAGTTTTCCCATGTCAAGATTTTGTTGTGACATAGGATCCAAAGAAATGTGGAGATTTTCGGCCATAATGAGGGGTCCCATATTTTGCTCCAAAGAGGATCCAGCAGCATGTGCTCTTTAATCATGATATGGTAGGCCTCTCTTGTCGAAAAAGAGCCTTTCTCTTCATAACCCCACCTTAGAATATCTTTTTCCTCAGAGTATTGAATTCTTCTTTTAGTTAGTTCTGTTTCCAGGGTTTGTTGGGCAGGGGCCTGTCCATGCCTTAAAATTTGATCTGCTTTTAACCATTCCCTGTATTCATTGTTCGGAGAATGTCTCCAAAAGTTGTTGATTACCTCTTGAGATTGTAATTCCTGCTCCATTTGAGGATGAGGCGGGATTTGGTCCTTTAGATTAGGTAACTGCTGCCATGAATCGCCCCAGAATCTTGCCGTGCTGCCATTTTTCACCTCCCAGAAGCTATGCTGCTGTATGAGGGTCTTATGCTGCTGGGCCGAGTTCCACATAATTGATCCCAAGGTAACCTCTGATAGTCTTATCCGTTCCTCTATTGGACAATTCCTGGCATATTTCGCTGTCCAAAGAGATGCCCATGGTGTAAATGGCTCAGCTAGCCATCTCCACCAAATTCGAGCGCCCATCACTTTATTGCTATGAGAGGGATCCCTCAATCCTACTCCACCTCCTTTCTTTGGTAAGCATGCAGTCCCCCATTTGACCAGAGCCCACTTTCGCTTATGGCCGTTACTCCCCCAGAGAAAAGATCTTTGAAGCAGGACGAGTTCTTTGAGAACCCATTTGGGGGCAGCTAATATGGAGAATAGGTATAACGGCATGGCTTGTAGAACAACTTTTATAAGAACAAGCCTGCTAGCCATATTGAGAGATCGGTGAGTCCAAGAGGATAGCCTCGCTTCCAGTTTCTCTAGAAGGATTTTCCATGAAGAGTTCTTGAGGGCTGAGGCTATCATGGGAGCACCAAGGTAGGTGGAGGGAAGTTTAGCTGAGGTGAATCCCAAAATGCGGATAATTGCAGACTGAGTGGGAGCAGGAGTGTGAAAGAAATAAATTTGCGATTTAGACTTGTTGATGGAAGCGCCGGAGGCATCAGAGAAATCAGAAAGAAGAGTTTTGAGTTGACGCGCTTCTTGGACCGATGGATGTCCATAAAGCATGTTATCGTCAACGAACTGCTGGTGCGTGAAGGCAGGGGAATTGTGGAATGAAAGGCCTCTTAGGAGCTGGGAATGCTGAGCAGATTTGATGCTTCGGCCTAGACCCTCAGCCATTATGACAAACAAAAATGGGGAGAGGGGATCACCTTGCCGGATTCCACGGGAAGGATGAAAGGTAGCAGATGGGATGCCATTGATTAAAATGGAAAAGAAAGAGGAAGAAATAAGGCTCATGATCCATCTAATCCAGGGGGCAGCAAAACCAAAAGCAGTTAAAACTTTTTCAATATACATCCAACTTAGGCTATCAAACGCTTTTGAGAGGTCTAATTTGAGCAGCATACCTGGCCTTTTAGTGGTTCTCAGAGAATGAATTATTTCATGCGTCAGGATAATGCCGTCAGTGATCTGCCTTCCCTCCACATAACCCGATTGCTCTGGCGAGATGATGATAGGGAGTAACAGTTTGAGACGGGATGCTATGACTTTAGACACAATCTTATAGATTATGTTGCAAAGAGCGATCGGTCGATATTTGTCAGGAGTGCTGGGCAGATCGACCTTGGGAATCAGAGCTATGAATGTTGCATTCATCCCTGGAAACATCCATCGAAGAGAACGAGACTCCTCAACCACCTGCCAGACTTCTGTTTTGATCAGTTCCCAGAAGCTATGGAAGAAGTTTGATGTAAATCCATCCGGTCCCGGAGCTTTACCAGCTTTTAGATGTCGTACTGCCTGTTCCACTTCTTGTAGATCTACTGGTTTGAGAAGCAGTTGGTTGTGTTCATCAGTGATGAGTTTAGGAATGTTCCTGGTAATTTTCTCTATTGCTTGTGATCTGTCTCCATTTGGCTCCCGGTGCATTTGCTGAAAGTAATTTAATAGAGCGCCTTCAATGTCCTCATGCTTTTCCACTTTGATCCCCTGCTCATTTTGAACATGAGTAATATTGTTATGCATTCTACGTTGTATGGCTGTGCTGTGGAAAAATTTTGTGTTTTTCTCACCGTCTCTAAGCCATCTGACTCTTGATTTCTGTCTCCAAAGCGTTTCTTCTTGCCTAGCCCTTTCTGCAAGTTGCAACTCAAGAGTTCTCTCCTGTTCTGACAATTCCTCTGAACGTCCCTCATCAATGATCCTTTGTTGCAGCTGCTTCATTTCTGATTCGATCGTGCTTTTGCCCTGGAAGATGTTACCAAAGGATGTGTGATTCCAGTGCTTGATTTTACCCTTTAGATACTTAAGCTTTTGTTGGAATTGGAACATTTTTGACCCTGGCGGTGGGGAGAAATTGTTCCATTCAGTGCTGATAAGTTTTTGGAATTCTGGATGGGACATCCAAAAAGCTTCAAAACGAAAGGGCCTGCGAATCTTATTTCCAGGACGTGACCATTGAAGTGAAATGGGCCAATGATCAGAGCCTGAGAGTGGCAAAATGGATGCAGAGAAGTCCCCACCGATATGGATAGCGTTGTCCGAGAGTAAGAACCGATCTAGTTTTGAGGCTATCTGCTGATTCCCTGCTCTTCTGTTATTCCATGTAAACACTCCATTGTTGAAAGGTAGATCTATGAGCCAGTTAGCCTGAATGAAATCCTTTAGAGGGAATCCTTCCTGACTACCTCTGCATCGACCTCCTTTTTTTTCCTCCAATCTTGTAATCATATTGAAATCTCCACCGGAGATCCATAAGGGATGCTGCCTGTTATGGTTGAGAACAGAGAGGGAATTGAGGATTTCAGCTTTGAGAGATGCTTCTTGAGGAAAATAAACATTTGTAAGGAGCCCATGAAGATTTGTCCCAGTGATGTGAAAAGATGCTTGAAGGAAGTTCCTATGAGCATGAATATCGCTGAGATTGAGATCTCTTGGGTTCCAGAGAATCGCCAGACCTCCAGATGCTCCATCCGCATCCACAGCGGCATTGAAACATCCTGGCCAAATTTTCGCAGCAAATCTGTCTAAAATATTTGAAGTACATTTGGTTTCTTGCAAGAACAAAACTTGAGGATTTTCTTGCTTTATCATTTTTCTGAGAATTTGTATCTTCCTTGGGCCATTGAGCCCCCTTATATTCCAGGAGATTAGCTTCATTGAGACGGGTTGTTTTCAGATCTGTAATACTTGGTTAGCTTGGAATACCTACCGGATTCCACTAATATGTGTCCAATCCTGATTGTCCTCTGTAAATCAGTCTTCCTTCCTCTCTTTTTGATGTCCTTGGCAATGAATCTTCCATCCCAGGGTCCTCCAGTTTGTATTCCCAGTGATTTTTGCCGTTGCGCCCTTGATAGAACTTGTTCCAGATTTTCAAGTTGCCCCATAGGAATGTCATCGAAATTATTTGTTGTGCAAGCCTTTTCTAAACCTGGAATGTCCAAGTCCCCTATATCTATAGCCTCTGTTTCTTCCTCCATAAATTGTGGATAGTACGATTCTTCATTAGGGTCCGCTTCTGGACTGACCTGCGAATGAAGGATCTCCGTCTGCTTCGTTTGGGATGTCCCTATCGGTTCCTTCTGCTTATCGGAGGTGGAAGCTTCCTTGAATATAGAGTCTTCCTGATTCTTAAAGGCTACTACCTGTTTCGACTGTCTGTCTTTTGCTGCACCTGGATCTGAAGGGGAGGGCGGATCCATATTGATATCAGTGTGATTAGCTAAGATTCCGAAGCTGTTGCTTGTTGAGGGCCCTGAGGGGCTGGGTTGTGGCATCTTACTCTTTGAGGCTTGCTTCTTGTGAGATTTTCGGCGATTTGCTACCTTGGTAAAGCCATCTGCCTCAGAGGCTTCTGATCCAGAAGGGGAGGGCTTTTGAGTTAATGGGCAGTCTCTAAAAAGATGTCCCAGGGCATGACACCTGCGGCATCTGAAAGGAACATGCTCATAATCAATCGGTTGAATCCATTCAATATCTTCATGAGAGATACTTACCGCATCTGGGAGAGCTCGATTGAGATTCATGTATACGCAGATCCGAGCAAATGAGGTGTATCTGCAAGTTTTTGTTTCTTCTGCGATCTTTACAAATTCTCCTAGAGTATTTCCCAGCGCCTGTAATGAATCTTCCTCCCAATATTCCACCGGCAGCGAGTATAGTCGGATCCATACTGGAGCCCAGCTCAGATCCACCTTGTCCGGGTCGAAACGCTCCATCCATCCTCTGAGAAATAATCCAGCAGCGTTGAAGAAGTAAGGGCCTCCCTCCAGCACCCTGTTTCTATCCTCCAGACAGTTGAATATAGCAGTGAAGAATCCTTTGGGTCCTAGCTGCAAAGTTATGTGTCCCTTGGGATGCCATTTTGCATTTATCCAGCCTCTTAGCGCCTTCTCAGTTGGCCATAGTCCGATAAACTTTCCTATCAGAGCATGGTCCTTCATAAACTGTATTTTTGCATTGATTCGATGAGCAGGAAGTTCTACTTTTGGACGCTCAGCTGCAACTGGTTTGCATGTTGTTGAGCGGACTTCTGGCGGTGTGAAATCTTGCTTTGTTCGTTGAGAGTTCAGATCTGCATTCTCTTCTTGATTTACTGTTTCAATGCCTTCCGCATGTTGATGCTGCCCTTTGTCGTTTTGTGGGGGAGGCGCATCGCCCTCCCCCCTAGGGGGCTCCATTTAAAAGAATACTGTCTCGCGCAGGGATGAGCGTTCCTGAGCTTGTCAGAAGTAGCTGGAGAGCCTTTGTCTGGCGCAGTCTGCCGTTTCAGCAAGAGTTGAAACCCTAGGACACGCTGCGCAGAGCCATCCGTCGTCCCTCCCCCTTCGTCTAAATTAAAATATTTTATTTACCACGTAAAAAAATATTTCTTTTCTTTGTTATTATTAATTTGAAAATTTTTAATATAAATATAAAATTATTCTTAAATATAATATTACACAACCATATCTTTTACACTAAAACTTTTAATTTCTTATGTAATATGAGGACATCATCTCCCTAGACCAAATTGGAAAGCATCTCTAAAAGACACTTAATAGAAAAATTAAAAGATAATTCTCCACATTACTTTCAAATTCTCGTCCCTCCTTTGATTATGTAACATAGAAAGCATGGGGCAAAGTTGCACGACAATCCACTAAAGAATGCCACAAAGGTAACTAACCAAAAAAGAAGCAGTTTGAAAAGTGCGACGACGGCAAGTCACTGAACAGAAACAGAGAGAAAAACAACTTCATCCAAAAAGAAGAAACAAATGGTGGAAGCTGAGAATAAATTTGTTCAAGCATCAGGAACGACAATTAAAGATAAAAAATTAAAGCAAAAAGTATAACTAGCAATTTTCCTAAAAGGTACAAAGAGAGGCCGATAGGATTATTAAATTGGAATTGTTGAATTTTTCTAGAAGAGTTAATTGGTTTGTGGAAAACCTTGTTTTCTTGGACTGAATCATTGTGCAATTACTTTTCTTTAGATGTTTTGTTTATATATTACAAGGAACACATTGAAAGTCTTATTTCATTTCTGCTATCCTTACTAATATCTTTTCCGTGCTTTTTCTTGATCAATTTGATGAAATATTCCATTATCTTTTGGTCAAAGTCCCCACCTGCATATTAGTGTACATCCCGGTAAGTTCAAAGCTCGAAAACCAACCAAAAAAGTCAATGATAACCACCTTGCACATATTCAAATTCGTAATGTAAACCACCAGCTGGAGTGCCAAAAAACGTATTCACCTAAATCAAAGACCGCTACACCAACTAGTTCTTTAAACAACACACCCTCCAACCAAAGAATGAAAAGGAAAGTTTCACCCAGAACAGAATGAAAAGAATTGTTACCTTATTATGGCACCAAGAGCGGCCACCCAACCCAAAGAAAAGAAAACAATGGTAAGTTTGTTTCCCTGAAAAATCCAAATAACACCTACCTTATTATGGCACCAAGAGCGGCCACCCAACCCAAAGAAAAGAAAACAATGGTAAGTTTGTTTCCCTAAAAAATCCAAATAACACCTATATTGCAACATGCTCATCACTACTTAACCGCCGTAACATAGACAAGGGGATGGATTCTCAAGATGTACTATTCCTTCACACGCAGCCAAAGGGTGATGGTTCACACATTCGAATGCAGAGAAATTAACCCCAATGTAATAGAATGGCTTAATGTATGCCCTCTTCCGCTTATACCATATGTGGCTTGTCATACCTCACTTGGCGTAGAGTTACAAGTGTCTGACACCCAATCGTGGACTCATTCCAATCGCATTGAATTGCAATTTTATTTTTAAATGCAGGGCAATTGAAACGAAACAACCAATGAACATTGTATAATTTTTAAGACACTCTTAATTCAAAAGAAATTTATGTATATGATTGTAGAATATATACATTATCCTCGGCGTTTTAAACAGTTATGCCTATCCACAATGAATTATAGCTCTATTTTATTTAAAGAGAGTGTGATTTAAAGGAAACAAGCGATCTCTTTTCCACCTTTTTTTTTAAAGACACTCTTAATTCAAAAAATAATAATAATGTATACTGATTGTAGAATGGATACTCATGCATTGTACATCATACTCTAGCATTTTCACACAGAAATCATTAATTGTCATGATAAGCATGTAAACATTTATTAAAATGAAAGAAACAAAGGCAATCTCATGGCAATTATAATTTTTGATAATTATAATTGCCACGAGATTAAAAAATTGTGTCAAATATAATCTCAAACTAAAAAGTTGTCCTCCAAGGACCATTGTTTAAGTCATACATTTTATTCCAGGGTAAGATGAGTGTGATAAATGAGAAGAATTGATATGCAACCTGAGATAACAGCGAGTGAGGAGATTAACAACAACGGCAAACAATTTGTCAAAGTTTAATTCCATCAACGATTCGTATTACAATTTAGAAACCCTAGTTCTTCTAACTACATAAACGTAGATTATAAGTTCTTCATTACCCCACACACGTATATAGATATAAAACACTACTCTTCTAATTTTCTCTCTGAGGAGAAAGCCAAGCGATGATCCTCCTCAGGGCGCAGACAACACTTTTGCTGAAGGTCGTTCTTAGAACAAAAGGAGACGCCATGAACCAAAAAAAACATTAAACCCTAGTCTTTGAGACTAAAAACGCAAGATCAAACAAAACACCTGTAGTAAACCACTTATCGTAATGAAATTTCCACAGTTTGGACATCAACCCGATGATAGTAATCGGAAATTTTAGTTGTGATTCCAGATTTATCACTAAAGGGTTTTCTTTTGTAGCATGAGCTATTGGAGGGTAAGTTGAGCCAAAAGGTTAACCCAGAGAGGTCTTCCCGCCACTACTGCTATTACCACAAAACAATGAGAATAATGGTTTCGTATTTGCACTCATTCCTCAAACGACGGATGAATGAATGAATTGGAACAGACAGTCAGGTAAATTCATTGTAACTTGGGACTTGCTATTGAAACATAATCGGAACGATTAGGGGGAGAATGGAAACGCTTCAACTCAGGGTTTTAATTAATTAAAAATTAATTTCTACAGATTGTAACGCAAAAGAGTAACCCTTCCGACTACCCTATGTGAAATTGCATCCGTCCATTGCACACTCAGACGAAGGATATTCGTAAGATATTTCCAAAAATATTCGTACGATATTCCCAGGACATTCAATCCGGTTCGTTGATTAAAAATATATATATAATTCCCCAAGCCTTGATCCATCCCCAGGTTGAAATATATACGCCTATGGGCGAATTATAATCAAAATATATACGCCTTTTTCTAAAAACTAACTTAAAACCTAGAAGACAATATAGGGATCTGAAGGATAATATTTCTACACAACGAAAGGAAGCTCAATGTGTTTGAAAACCTTCGAAAAAATTGTGAATAGATCAGAAAAGATCAAACAAAGTACCTTTGTCTGCATGTCTTAATCTACCAAACCCTTACCCCAACATCTCAAAAATCACTACCAGAAAGCGTATATTTAATGAAACCTTATTTTCAGAGGAAACCAGAATGCCTTGCAAAACTCAAAATGCAGCAATAAACAGGGGAAATGACTCCAATCACTCAAAACAAAGTAGTAGAATTTAAACCAAAATGACCGTCAGGATTCAAATGCGACATCACATAGTCCAGAACACCTCGAATTCCTAACATGTTATGGCTACATCCCATGACGGCATCACTTGGACTGAAATTCCACTTGTTGGAGCCTGTGCAGGCTGTCTGTAAACATTCATCCTTGATAAACAATAAATTTCACGTCAAATTTGGGGCACAATCTTGAAATACAAGGCAAAGTAAAGAATGAACAAATTTAAAGAAAACTTCACTCTCATTTAGCAGAGTAAGTGTTAACAAATTGGCTGGTCAGTAATCTCACACTGAACTTGAGCTTAAAATAAGAGAACCCAAACGCATGTGAGGGGACTGCCTTTACCTTGACACCATTACAATCAGCTAGCTGCTTCGGCTCCGCCATGGTTCTGGTGAGGAATGTCTCGAACAGAAGCAGAGTAGAGGAAGGAAGGCAATCTAAGAATTTAATAGTTTCGAATATTTTATCGCAGGCCCTTTGACTTGCAGCTTGCGGTTGTTATGGTCTTAGGTGGGAATTATCGGCATTTTCGGAGGATCGTCCTCAGTGCACGCAGAATTAAAGCATAACAGGGCCAGGTTCCATGCACAGTAGAAAAGAAGGCAACTCAACGGATATTTGGAAAGTGATGCTTGCCAGATGACACTTCAAATCAACGGTTAAAAGTGTCTCACTTGATCAAACGGAACAGGGTAAAAGTGTTGACCATTATTGATGCATAGGAAGGCCTATTAGCAGAAAAAATTTCCATAATCATAAACAGTGTTGTTATGCTTGCTCTGGCCGGACGGATGATGGTAATATGGTTTTAGCAGTATACACGCGTTGGGCGTCGTGGCTTCGGCTCCATCTTTTCAATGGTGGGGTCGTCAACATCTACTCAAACGCCCAATCCTCCCTATAACAATCTGGAGTATATGGAAATGGAGGAACTTAAAAATATTTGAGAATTCTAACATATCCTCCAATTATGTGTTAACATCAGTCTTAGCTCTCCATCCTTCTATTGCTTGACAGCAGAACAGCCGAAGGTTATAGTGCTTATATTTTGATTTTGCAGTCTTGTATGGGCTTCTTTCGCCCTCCTGATGTTTGTCTATGATGTTTTTCTATGTGACAATGATGGACTTATCTTTTATCAGACTTTTAATCTTCTTATATGGGATGCATCAGCTCATCCTTTTTTCCAGAAGCCATCCTGTCTTTCCTGGACAGATAGGTGCTTCATGTGAACTCATCAAGTATATGTTGTATATATTGCCTCAATATAAATATAAAAGCTTTTCTTTCTGAAAAAAAATAGGAAGGCCTATCAGCCTAATTAGGAAGACGAATAACAAAAAAATATATGGAGGAGATTTTATTTAAGTTTTACCATTTTTTTTAAATTAATAACAAAGTGAAAATATTTGGAAAGTGATGGTTGCGAGATGACACTTCAAATCAACGGTTGAAAGTGTCTCACTTGATCAATACGGAGGAGATTTTATTTAAGTTTTACCATTTTTTTTAAATTAATAACAAAGTGAAAATATTTGGAAAGTGATAGTTGCCAGATGACACTTCAAATCAACAGTTGAAAGTGTCTCACTTGATCAAACGGAACAGGGTAAAAGTGTTGACCATTGTTGATGCATAGGAAGGCCTATCAACCTAATTAGGAAGACGAATAACAGAAAAATATACGGATGAAATTTTATTTAAGTTTTACCATTTTTTTTTAATTAATAACAGAGTGAAAAAATAATTTGGAAAAAATTATTTTACAGTTATTGAAAAATACCAATGATAAGAAAGGATATTTAGGTAGTATATTTGTTATATATTTCAAAGTGTTTTGGGCATATTTTGGTCTAATTTATTTAGAATTTAGTAGAGATTTGTTAAATTTATAAATTTAAATGGTAAACTCTCCACAATTTTATTGCGTTAGAATTTTTTTTAAGTATTTTAAAATACAAAATCTATATACCATAAAATAAGGATTCCAAATAGAACAACCTATTGTTCACATTAGGATGAGGGGAGATATCACAATTTTACTTCATTATCAAGATTCCTTGACAATGAAGGAAGTTTCTCTCCAGTAAAATAAGTAATTATGAAGTGCATGAAAACACCTTCTAAGAATCAGAATGAGTTATAACAAAATCAGGAACCACTGATCAATTAAGGACACACTTAGAAAAAGACAAAGAAAGGATGATGTAACCACCTTGGTCACTACAATCAAATCTAGATGTTAGAGCAAGGCTCCATTCTAACTAAAAATGATAGAATCAACTAGAGGCATTGAAAGCCATAGCGATTTTCTACAAGTTTAATATTGTAAATTCTTAAATTACTGTACATGGTAGAATATGAAACTTGGAAGCTTTTCACTCCAAGTTTAATGTAAATAGATTAGTAAACAATCACATTTTAATGTTTTTTAAAGATTATAAAATGGAAAGAGACCACTCATCTCAAGGGGTTGGATGTATATTAGCATCCAAAGATATATTTTGAAATATTTGACACATATAAGAGAAACTAATATTTAAATATTAGGGAATGTAATTTAGATTTCATACCTTTATAATGAGAAATGAAATGTAATTAGTTATTAGGATAATTGATGGTTCAACCTATTATAAGTGTATAATTACACCTTTATGTATTGTGATTTTTCTGTTTGTATAACTTAATATAATAAACAATGAATATGTTTCGTGATTTATTGTAACTTTATGTAGGAGCATATTGGTAGTTGTTGTTGTTGTTTTTAAGATCTAGAGGAATTAGTGAATCATCGGGATCACTTGGGTGAGGCCCATGTTCAAAGTTGAGTTGCTACTACTTGAAAAACTTAGATATCCAAGGGATACTTTTCCTCACCTTATGGATGACTAGTATGCCTTGTTGAGAATTCTACGGGGCAACAATTGTAGGTGATTTCTCTTACTTTGATAACTGATTTTGATGTATTTTTACTTTACTTGATTAAATTTTTCTTTCCTTTATTATTATTAGTGTTCACTATCATCAAATAGCTACCAAATCATAAAAAACAATGAGACAATAGGACACAAGATATAGACAATCAACCAGGACCAAAACCTCTCCAACTAAGAGGAAAACCCATAAGAATCCTTCTCTTCTTATAGAACTTCAATTGATGAATTCCAAGACCTATGACCCTTGACCAAGACTCTCCAAGACCAAGTCATCCTTCCTTCTTGACGATCTTTCCTTACATGGCTTAGCAACAAACTTCGATATTCCAACAACTTCTCTAGCAACTTCGACTCCAACAACAATTTCCACATCTTCGACCTAGTAGCCTTAGCAAATTTGACCTAGAAGCTTCACAACTTTGACCTTGATATAACTTCAACAACTTTGACCTAGCAGCTTCAAAACTTCGCTCTAGAGGAAGCTTCACAACTTCGACCTTGCAACTTCATAACTTCACCCTTTCAACTTCACATCTTCGATCTAGAGGCAGCTTCATAGCTTCGACCTTGCAGCTTCACATCTTCGATCTAGAGGCAGCTTCACAACTTCGACCTTGCAACTTCACGACTTTGACCTTGCAGCTTCACAACTTCGACCTTGTAGCTTCACAACTTTGACCTTGCAACCTCATAGCTTTGACCGTTGCAACTTCACACCTTCAATGCAAGTTCATAATTTCGTCTAGCCCAGAAACTGTAGAAACCCTAACGAGAGAGAGAGAGAGAGAGAGAGAGAGAGAGAGAGGCCCAAAAATTTTGATCTTGACCTTATTATTCTTCGTCATCCTTTTCCAACTTCTATCTTGAGGAGATCAAACTTGACTAAGTGAGTGTGCAAATGAGGCTGAATTCCTTCTTATTTTAGGCTTGTGAGGGGTATGAATTACTATCTTGAGGCTAACTTGTCCCTTCAAGTAGGCTAACTTGATCTTTGTGCCATGACGAGGTCTTTGAGGGTTTTTTGACTCAATATTTTTTTTTTACAATATGTAACATGCCTAAATGGGTCTTCAATACATGACAATGAATCAATTGACTTTATGACAGACCTAGAAGAACTCATTGGGTACTTGACCTAAAAATAAATTTACCTTGAGCATGAAACTCGTGCCTCAAGAACACAAATAATAAATTTATTTTTCTCTTTTCATTATATACATAAAATCATGATTACATATGTCATACTGAAGACCAAACCTAGTTACATAATTCAACACTCCCTCTTCACTAGGGAGGTATTCATAATCCATATAAGGTACTTGAACATTCTCAATATGAAGAATTATCATAAGAAGAGTCGGATTAGTAACCCATATGTATAGCATTGTTGGGTGTGGAGCCTGATTATATTTTGTATTCAAAGGTATCGCCACATTGGACCCTAGTTTGAAATGGGGCGGCAACGCTGCCCGTAAAATATTCGTTGTAGGGGGGGTCTAGGGGGGGCGGCTGCGACCTTTGGGGAGCCCCCCGGCAAGGGGTTTTGGGGGCAGCGCCCCTGAAGCTAAAAACAGATGTAAAATTGCCTTGTAAAATTATAGTAATTTCTAGTCAATCTGGGCCGTTCATTAGGCAGATGATTTGACGGTAGAACTTATGTTTAGTTTAGGGTTTTTTTCCCTAGAAGGCAACCCCTCTCTTTGTATGAGGGCATTGTATTGAGTCTGTGTAATATATGTGTATTCTCTGAGCGAGAAGCAGAGAGGTGAGACTGTGAGAGAAAACAGAGGATATTACAGCGGATCTGCTGTAAGTTGTGTCTCTTCATTTTGTTGGATAATAGAAAGGAAGGACTGGTTGTTCGGGGTGGACGTAGCCCAAACTGGGTGAACCATGTATATCTGTGTCTCTCTTGTTTTATGTGTTTTATGTGTTTATATCTCTGCAATATTTTATGTGTTCCATTGCTCCGTGATATATAATTTTCAAACAACTGGTATCAGAGCCGAAGATCTATTTGGCTGATAAACTCGTAGGAAAGAAGGGTTCCTCATTCGAGTGGGAGAAATGGCGGAAGATGGTAAGTTTAGGGCAAAGAAATTTAACAGCCAAAACTTCTCACTGTGGAAGATGCAGATGGAAGATTATCTGTATCAGAAAGATCTATACCTACCATTGGGCGGTAAAACAAAGATGCCGACAGGAATGACAGATGAAGAATGGAACCTTATCGATAGAAAGGCACTCGGAACAATACGGTTGTGCCTCGCAGCGTCGGTCGCCTTCAACATTTCGAAGGAAACAACGACAGAGGGTTTGATTAAGGCATTGGAGAAACTATATGAAAAACCCTCGGCCTCAAACAAGGTATTTCTTATGAAACGGTTATTTAATATGAAGATGTCGGGAGGTGGATCTGTTGCAGACCATTTAAATGATTTTAATACTGTTACAAGTCAGTTATGTTCTGTAGGGGTAAACTTTGATGATGAAGTTAGAGCTCTGTTATTCTTGTGCTCATTACCAGAAAGTTGGAATGGTTTAGTAATGGCCATTAGTAACTCTGTTTCTGGATCTAGTACTTTAAAGTTTGATGATGTTGTCGGTGCTATCTTTAGCGAGGAAATGTGACGGAAAAGCTCCGGTGAGACATCGGGTAATGCTTTGAGTGCAGAGTCTAGGGGAAGAAAAGTGGAAAGAGGAAAGAGCTCAGGATATCACAGTAAATCAAGGAAAGGTAGATCCAAGTCTAGATCGAGGATAGTGTGTTGGAAATGTGGAAAGAAAGGACACTTAAAGAAAGACTGTAGATCTCGGAAGGGAAAAGAAGGATATGCACAGCAAGAAAACAATCATGAAGCAAATGTGACAGGTGAGGTGTTACAAGATGCTTTGATTCTTTCTTTCGAAAATATTACTGATTCTTGGGTGATAGATTCAAGGGCCTCATTCCATGCCACACCTGATAAGAAATAATTTCATGACTATGTTCAAGGAGATTTTGGACAAGTTCGTTTGGGTGATGATAAACCCTGTAAAATTGTTGGAATGAGTAAGGTTCTTGTAAAACAGCAGAATGGAAACCAATGGATACTAAAGGAGGTAAGGCATTTTCAAGATCTAAAGAAAAATCTGAATTCAACAGGGCAGTTAGGCGGTGAAGGTTGTGTGACAACTTTCACAGATAAAGCTTGGAAGGTTACCAAAGGAGCCCTGGTAATAGCAAAAGGCGAAAAGGTTGGTACATTGTATTTATGCAATGGTATTTCTAACTCTATTAATGCTTTAACTTCCAAAGGAGCAGATGCAGCATTATGGCATCATAGGCTCGGACACATGAGTGAAAATGGGATGAAGATTCTTCACTCAAGGAATTTGTTGCCAGGTATGAAGAATGTTGATTTGGACTTCTGTGAGAATTGCAGTTATGGAAAATAGAAGAAAGTTAGATTTCTTAGAGTTGGGAAAGAAAAGAAGAGCGAAAAATTAGAGCTTGTGCATACAGATGTATGGGGACCTGCTCAGGTATCATCTCTCGGCGGCTCTCGTTATTATGTTACTTTTATTGATGATGCAACTAGAAAAACTTGGATTTATTGTATTAAGAATAAATCTGATGTATTTTATAATTTCAAGAAATGGAAAGCTTTGGTTGAGATTGAGACAGGAAAGAAATTAAAGTGTCTCAAATCAGACAATGGAGGTGAATATTGCAACAAAGAGTTTGATAGGTACTATTCAGAGCATGGAATTCGCAGAGAGAAGACAGTTCCAAGAACACCACAAGAAAATGGTGTGTCAGAAAGGATGGACAGAATAATTATGGAGTGTGCAAGGTGCATGAGATTGCATGTAGGATTGCCTTTACAGTTTTGGGCAGATGCTGTAGATACTACTGTTTATCTAATAAACAAAGGGCCTTCAAGTTCCTTGGATGGTGGTGTTCCAGAGGAAGCATGGACAGGTAAAAAGGTAAACTACTCTTTTTTAAAGCCTTTTGGTTGTGAGGCCTTTGTCCATATTGATAAAGAAAATAGAACAAAGCTTGAGGCAAAGTCAAAGAAATGTACCTTTATTGGATATGGTGTTAATGATTTTGGTTATCGCTTATATGATTACGAAAATCACAAAATCATTAGGAGCAGAGATGTAATATTCAATGAAAAGGTCTTGTATAAGAATCAGTTGCAAGAAAAGAAACAGGAAAAAGAAAACAAGGAATACGCAGTTCTTGATGAAATCACTGAAAAAGTAAAGGTGCCTGAAAATAATAATAATCAACAACCACAACAACAACAACCACCACAATAGCAACATGCACCCCAAACACCTGAAAGTGGTGTTAGAAGATCTACTAGGATAAGTATACCCCCTGAATGATACTCTCCTTCATTATATTATTTATTGTTGACTGATTCTGGTGAACCCGAATGTTATGAAGAAGCAATGCAGGTTGAAAGCAGGAAGAAGTGGGAGGTAGCCATGGAAGAAGAGATGGACTCCTTAATGCATAACCAGACTTGGGACTTAGTCAGGTTGCCTGCAAGAAAAACTACATTGAAGAATAAATGGGTTTACAGGCTGAAGGAAGAAGATGGAGGAAAACAGAGGTACAAAGCTAGACTTGTGGTGAAGGGGTTTGCACAGAAGAAAGGTATTGATTTTGATGAAATATTTTCTCCTGTTGTTAAAATGACTTCAATAAGAACTATTTTAAGTCTAGTAGCAGTTGAAGATTTGCATATTGAGCAATTAGATGTAAAGACAGCCTTTCTCCATGGGGATTTGGAGGAAGAGATATATATGCAGCAGCCACAAGGGTATGAAGTGAAAGGGAAGGAGAAACTAGTGTGCAGGTTGAAGAAGAACTTGTATGGCTTAAAACAGGCTCCAAGGTAGTGGTATCTAAAATTTGACAAGTTTATGTCTGAACAAGGTTATACTAGATGTCACTCTGATCATTGTGTTTATCTGAAAAAGCAAAATGATGGCAGCTATATTATATTGTTATTGTATGTAGATGACATGCTTGTTGCAGGGTCTAACATGCAGGAAATAAATGTGCTCAAAAGAAAATTGGCAAATTCATTTGCAATGAAGGATTTGGGAGCTGCAAAACAAATCCTTGGTATGAGAATAACTAGAGACAGGAAAAATCGTAAATTAACACTGTCTCAAAATGAGTACATACAAAAGGTGTTGAAAAGATTTAATATGCAAAATGCAAAACCAGTTAGTACATCTTTTGCTACCCATTTCAAACTTAGTAAGGAAATGTGCCCAAAGACACAAGAAGACATGGATTATATGTCTAAAGTTCCATATGCATCAGCAGTTGGAAGCTTAATGTATGCAATGGTCTGCACAAGGCCTGCTATTGCACATGCAGTGGGAGTTGTAGGTAGGTACATGAACAATCCAGGAAAGGAACATTGGATGGCAGTGAAATGGATTCTCAGATATTTGAAAGGTACCACAAATCAAGCATTATGCTTTGGTGGTTCAAACATTTCTCTACAGGGATATGTTGATGCAGATATGGTAGGTGACAGAGATAACAGGAGGAGCACTACAGGATATGTATTTACTGTTGTTGGAACAACTGTCAGTTTGGTTTCAAAAATCCAAAGTGTTGTTGCACTTTCAACAATAGAAGCAGAGTATGTTGCTGCTACAGAGGCTAGTAAAGAAATGATTTGGTTACAAAGGTTTATGGGTGAATTGGGTAAGAAGCATGACATGGGCACGTTATACAGTGATAGCCAAAGTGCCATTCATCTTGCAAAGAACTCAGCATTTCATTCCAAGACTAAACACATACAGCTCAAGTACCATTTCATACGGTCAGTGTTGGAAGATGGAGAGTTGAAGCTGGAAAAGATACACACTAGCCAGAATCCTGCAGATATGCTAACAAAAGTTGTAACCAGGGAGAAACTGAGAATATGCTCAATTTCAATTGGTCTTCAAGGATGACAATGAAGATGAGAAACAGCCAAGTCCAAAGAGGAGTCATTGTCCAGCAAATGAAGCAGCGGTGGAGTTGCTATAATCAGTCTCCAAGTGGGAGATTGTTGGGTGTGGAGCCTGATTATCCTCTGTATTCAAAGTTATCGCCACATTGGACCCCAGTGCGAAATGGGGTGGCAACGCCGCTCGTAAAATATTCGTTGCAGGGGAGGTCTTGGGGGGGCGGCTGCGACCTTTAGGGAACCCCCCCCTGGTGGGGGGTTTCGGGGGCAGCGCCCCCGAAGCTAAAAACAGATGTAAAATTGCCTTGTAAAAGTATAGTAATTTCTAGTCAATCTAGGCCGTTCATTAGACAGATGATCTGACGGTAGAACTTATGTTTAGTTTAGGGTTTTTTTCCCTAGAAGGCAACCCCTCTCTTTGTATGAGGGCATTGTATTGAGTCTGTGTAATATATGTGTATTCTCCGAGTGAGAAGCAGAGAGGTGAGAATGTGAGAGAAAACAGAGGATATTACAGCGGATTTGCTGTAGGTTGTGTCTCTTCATTTTGTTGGATAATAGAAAGGAAGGACTGGCTGTTTGGGGTGGACGTAGCCCAAACTGGGTGAACCACGTATATCTGTGTCTCTCTTGTTTTATGTGTTTTCTGTGTTTATATCTCTGCAATATTTTATGTGTTCCATTGCTCCGTAATATATAATTTTCTAACAAGCATCATATCATCCAACCTTTTCACATAGAAAGGCCTTGACTAACAAATATATCTCTCCACAAGATCAGAGCATAATGTTGGTGAGAGCAATGATTTATGGACACCCTCATCATTATCTCTCTCAGAACATACCCCACCCAGGTTCTCTCTGAGTATGTTCCACTAGGACTATTCTTACCTTGGATTCCTAGTCCTCTAAGAATATCGGTCCTCTACAACTACTCTTATCTTGGATTCCCTACCACATCCTCAAAGAGTATCAAATGTCATATTCTTACCTAATCCTCCATTATTTCTTCCAAAGCGAAGATAAGAATGATGTATTTATCTCTCCTCATGGCCTTCACTAAAAATTATGGTTGTTAGCCCTGGTCTAGTGCATTATACATGAAGTATAGCACCATATATGTCACTCCCTCTTAACCAGGGATGACCAACCCATTCCATAAAAAGAATGTACCTAAGATCCCTCTTAATCAGGGACTTTTCCAAACTCCCTCTTAAGTAGGGACTGTCTTCCAACAACTCTTTTAGGTGGAGATCATGGGACACTCAGTTGTTTGAATAGCTCCTCCTTTTGATGTCATGAACTTCTTTCTCATCATTATGGAGTCTTCATATTTTGGGACTTCTTCGTAGGGCATCGACCATCCATCACTCTCATTTATGAATTATGTTAGTCATGTCATCCTTCCTTTCATCAGAAAGTGATCCATTAGTCCATTTCTAGTCTTCCTTCATGCCTTGTTGCCTTCTTCACATCATGTTACATTCAGGATCTTCCATCCTACCACATGAGTATTAGTTGTAGATGACGTCTACAACTCTTCCTTCATAGCCCTCCATTAGCCCATCCAGATATTGTTCAAAAATAAAAAAATGAACATCAAATTACCTTTGTGATGGTCTTACGTCATGACATTTTCTTGTTGTATCAACATCCTGCATTCATATTGACACTTCTCCAAAAAAAAAATATTAAATGTCAAGGGTCATCTTCCTTTCCAGAATTCTTAGGAGTCTTCATACCTTTTCCATGGAGATGTCACGGTCAATTCTCGTAGTTATCAGATGTTGATTTCCTTTTCTGTGTGACAATAGTTGCATTTTTCACACTCTCTCCTTACTTTCTTCACATATTTCTTCTCAGGAACTTCCATTCATACTTCCTTCATTTTTATCAACCACCCCATATTCCACGGGAGAAAATATTATGTAGATTTCATCTAGTCAATATGTGAACCATGCCTTTATCCATCCTTCCAAAGGAGGAGATCCCTTTCTATTGATCATGCTCAAGAGGAGGAGCATTTATTCATGCTATCTGCAACTCTATGACAAGAATCAATTTTATCAAATGCAATCATACATACCTCATCTCTTCCTTTTGGTCATCTAGACTTCTTTCAAAGACTTCCTTGATTGAAATAACTTCAATCACCTTGACCTGCTTCACTTTTTGACATTATACCAGCATTCCATGAATCTTATATGAGGTGGAATTCCCAGTGAGACACTTGCTTCACCTTGTCCCTTGTGCCTGACCAAATAAACTCCACTATTAAGGAATTGATTTTGTGATAGCTGCCATTGGAAGATGAAATAAGTGCATCCAGTAGATAAGGTCTCCCTGAAGAACTTCGTTCACCATAATCGTCCTATCGCCTAAGGATAGTCACTTGTTCTCCCACTAGGATAATTTCCTCGTAAGTTTTTCAAGGATCCAATCCCAGTGATTCCTCTTATAATTACAAGGCTTCAAGTGGAAGACCAAGTATTTGAAACCCTTGGCCAGGGGCTTGAATTTGACGCCAAAAAAATATGCAATACTTTTTATCTCCATATCCTCTACACAATTAGCAATTGATTTAGTCTTCTCCTAGTTCAAGAAGAGTCGAGACGCTCCACCAAATTTGACAAATATTAAGGAGCAGTTTGAGGTATTTTGTATTATAGAAATGTTTCAACATTTAATGTTGTATAAATTTGTTCACATAAATATAGATACCTAAAGTTGTAGTTTTAAAAAAAGATGAAGCTCAACTCAAATGAAATCTACTTATTATTCTATATCACACCACTGATTTTTCCAATTTATTAGAAGAGGAAATCATTTTTTTTATTAAATATTTTGTTTTGTCACAAATAACAAGATGTTTCAACAACCCAATCTTCATATACATTAATGAAAAGGATGACATAAGGATGGTATAGCTACCCTGTTAAGTGAGTGGGAGTGGGAATGCTTCATCTCCTTTTCCTGTCTTCTTGTGGATGCCCTATCAAATATGCAAGGAAGATTATGAGAGGAGACATTTTATAGACTCATTCAAGAGTCCATGATTAGTACTACTCCCATAGGTCCATGAATATACAAACCTCTTTTTAAGTGCAAAACTAGGGGAAGGTTTTGAAACACTAGAAATTTAATTCCTACCAATGTTTGATAAATCTAGAGTTAAGATAGATTTATGGCAATACAATAGTTAGAAAGATAGATTTATGGCAATACAATAGTTAGAAAAATATTTTATTATATATTCTATTAAGTTTTCTATTTTTATTAATTAAAGTTACTATAAAGTTACAAAATGTAATGCTTATGAATGTGAATCATCATTATTTTAGTTCTTATATATATATAGCTTGAGTGGGCCTAATGGTTACATGTATTTCCTCCTAAGAGGTCACAGGTTCAAAAACGAGAGGGGTAGAGTATGTATGCCTTCGTAGATTTAGCAGTTATCATTGTGGGGAGGTGGGTCCCTTGTCCCACTAAAGTGGAGGTCTCTCATACACCAATTTGGTGCACACAAGTTTGAATTTGGTATTATAGACACATCATGGATTTGAGTTATTATTGAGATCTTTGAAATTGTGATCTTAAATGCCAATTTTAATATTCTTTTAAATGTAGAGTAAACCTAAAAACCATGTGATTTATTTTTCCAATAAAATTGTAAAAAACAAAGAAATGGATTTCATCCAATTTTGATACACACAATCTAGTGAATATCAATATCATCCATTGTGTTTTGGGTGCTGTCTGACAGAGGGGTATTGAGGTTTAAGGAGGGGCAAGAACCGCCAGTTACCTAGACGGATTTGACCTGTAATCTCCCCGTCTCTGAGCACCCTTTAGACTCCTTATGGTCTCTTCGAGCATCCTTTGACTCTTGGTGGTATCCTGATCCCTTGATCGTTCAGACATCGTCTTAGGTCATCCATACCAATATGATTATTGTGGTCAATTATACCAATGTGATTGTCATGCTCAATTTGACGATAGACTCCAATCATAATCTTACAAGAATGGAAAAAGAATAAATCTTGAAGTCTGTGGAGCACATCTACAATGCCTATTCCTCTCCATCGACTTACCCTCCCACCATTTGTCACCAACAGAAGTCTTACTATGTGTCACATGCATGCTTAAGTCAGCGATTGTGCCTTACCGCCTCACACATTGCTAAGAGTAACATCCTTGCGATCACATGATGTTTCTCAATCCACAACGATCGGGAACGTCTGGTTTTCCCATCCATTCATCCCCATAAATCATGTTCTTTTTTTTTTTTGAAGTCTTTGTTAGCTTTTTTTATTAGAGGGAAGAATACCAATCTACTTATAATATGATGTTTATCACTAGGATTATGTTAGCTTCCATCAAGTCTGGATGTTTCTCGGGAAGTTTAATTCCCCCAAAATGGTTTCCATCCTCAACCCTTCCCTATGAGATTTGCTCCAGAGAGTTTTCTTGTTTGCTTCCTCATTGTAAAATAGTAACCAGTATGATAGAAACTTGGCCATGAATAGTCAGTTTTATTTAATGTTACAAGATTTGGTATCTATAGTGAGATATTAAATTTGTTCGCCGGACAAGGAATTACCTCTCTTCAACTATTTGATTGCTAAAATATACAAAAGTATACAAACTCTACTTTCTTTGAACTTAAACCTATAACATTTTAAGAATCAATACATAATTATCAAACCTATTCAAAATATCCATTAAAATTTTGTATTTAAAATAAAAGTGTCTGCTTGATCATCTACTCAGCCACTCATATTGATTAGTAAAAACTTGCATCAGCATAACTTATTTCTCTTGTTTTATTTTTAACTCTGGCCATGTGTTTTAATCTTGGCAGCCTCCTATCTTTACTATGATGCAGATGCTTTCACCAAGGCGTAGAGTTCATATTTCATCTATTTATTGGTTTGCAGTGATGTCTACACTTCAAATACAACAAACACCAAAAACATGAATCAAGCGGGAGCTTCTGTAAATATTCATGTAGGAAAAGGGTTTATGGATTCGAAGCAAGCCCCGAAAAACATATTTTTAGAATAGCCGCTACCAAGCATGTTAGAACATCCAACTGCAATAATGTGTAACGTGACTCTTCAATAGAAATGCCCCCAAAGTTGATTAGTGTGTGCAAGGTACTTGGAATGCATGCTTGTATGGTTCAATCTGTGGTACGCCTCACAGATACAACTAGGATTTTTCAGAACACATGGATTGACAACTGTGGTTTTTCAATACAAAAGTCTTTGCCAGCTTGTCATAGAGCCTTCTCATATATACAAAACCTCAACAAGTTGATGTATGCTGTGCAAACCTGTCAGTTGATGTATAAACCGTCTCTAGCGTTAGAATACATGTCTGTTAGATAAATCACTGAAGACTGCTGATACCATTGGTTTTGGAAAATCCAGGTTCTTCCCATGGGGAAGCTGTAACCCAGATTTTTCACAGAATTGGATCCAACCTTGGGAAGGGTAGTTGCTTTTAAAAACCAAAAAAGGTGGGTTACAGATTTCAAAATATTTCAAAATTCAATAAACAGCCACAAAGTCAATTGAGGTGGCCACTCTCTATAGGTATTCCGGGAATCTGGAATCCTACAATCAGGATAAGTTCAGCACCAGGGTGATTAGGGTCAAAACATCTAGGCTGGCACCTGTTTGACACACTTAAATGCCCCGGGGATTTGAGGGCATCCAGTAGGATGGAGACACTTAAATGCCTCCTTCTCATCTAGGGATGCCTTACGTTGCCGGGGATATACGCCCTCTGTTGGAGCAGGGGATGCCCCGGGGATTTGAGGGCCGTCCTCTTTGTTCCGGAGTTTGTCCCTGCGTGCTGGGATGTCACTGTCATGCCCTCCATCCGTAGCGATTAGTGGTAGAATATTGATACAATGTTTATGATTTCAGAGTGCAATATTTAATGCTTTTGCAATAAATTTGTTCAGTTAGTTGCCATCAAAATAACAGAGTCGAAGAAAAAAAGCATAATCACTTCTCATAAAAGATAATCATAATTTTGCAGGAAATTTGTTAATTAGCTGCCATTTAACTAACTGAGAATGAAAACGCTTAAAACTGTGAAGTTTTAACTCATAAAAAAATTCATAATTTTGTAGGAAAATTGTTAATTAGCTGCCATTTGCCATTTAACTAATTGAGAATAATGCACATCTAAACATGTTTGATTTCCTTATTTGTTTTCTAGTTAAAATTTCATTAAAAAATATTGTTAAAATTGTAAATTTATATAATTTATAATTAAAAATATATTTAAATAACAAAAAAATTATAATTTTTTGTTATTTGTTTTCTAGTTAAAATTTCATTAAAAAAAATTGTTAAAATTGTAAATTTATATAATTTATAATCAAAAATATATTTAAATAACAAAAAAAAATTATTTAGGAGCTTCTCCCATACCGGGTTATGATTTCGGTGCTTTTGTTGGAATTTCAAAGAGTCTAAATTTACAAGATCTTTGGAAGAAGGGCACTCAACTGTTAAAGAATTAAATTGCAATACTTGGGCCAATTCTAAAAGAGAGGTATGTACACAAGCCAAAGACAACTTAATACTTTTGATAGTCATCAATCTAGTTGTTGATGAAGAACTATCATCTTTAGGAGTAGACGGAAAGGATAGAGTGGATGAACATGGGTTTTCTGAAACTTGCACGGTGGTGATATTTGGAAACTTTGGTAGTTTAGGAGCTTCAATCACCCAATGTCTAGGAAAAGTAAGATCCTCCCACCTTACGGTATGATACTCAATTTTTTGGTTTGAAGGATTTGTAATGACGACCACACGACTGTGAATCTCTATTGGGGGTATGAAGGATTGCAGGGTATAAAGTATTTGTGTGTCTAAAACAACCTCTGGTGTGTATAGAAATATTTGTCTGTTGTTGTCTTAAATCAAACCCTATAGTTTTTATTTGCAAATGCAAAACATCTTTTAAATGTTCATCAAAGGTATACACAGAAAAATTTGGATAGCTGTCGAACCAGACTGGTCCACCTGACAAGGGAGCTACAATCCCGCCTATTAGTAAATCTATGTATCTATTGTGGGTTAAATATTTGACAGTAGCAAGAAAAAAAATGTTCAATCCTTTATGAGTAAGGGTTGACACTCATATCCTTATGCATCCCAAATGGAGATAATTTGTGCCATGTCGTTTACCATCAACTTGCAATTCTTTTGGATTTAACAAAGGTATAGTTTGAACTGTATCACAATTATGTTGCACTTCAGACACACATTCCTTAACCAAAACTCTAGTTATTGCTTTGAGATGAAACACAAAGAGGTCACCACAAACTTCACTAGCGGATATGGATGGGAGTTTCCACGCTGCAAATGGTTGGATCTCAAGAATCTCTATTTTATAATGATTTAATGTTTTTGAGCTACAAACATTAAAGACTCTGTAAACCATTTTGTTCTTCATTTTCAATTTCACAAGCTTCTCTGAAAGAAATTGGCTTTCTAGGTGCATCCATTATAAGAAAGAGGGATTTGACTGTGTTACCCGGGAGCTAGATGTTACTGGCTCTAATACCAATTTTTGAAGCAGAGGCTTCCTCCGGCGGAGAATGAAGCTTGCGAATGAAAATAAATTTCTCTTACACGAACCTTTTGACATATTCAATGCATAATTTCTCCTAACACGACCTCTTGCCTCAATGATCTTTAATGGCACTCCAGAATCCTAAACAAACCTCTAATGAACTTTAGAGAAAACATTCATTCAAACAAGAAATGAGAATATGCAAGATTTAATAACACAGAGTTTTGCAAACACTATCTTTTTTATTTATATCATGAAGTGATTATATAACAGAGATAGAAAAAGTAAATACTCTTTTCTTCTATGAAAATCCGGCCACTTTAGGTTCACACCAGACTTTAAGTTCTGATGCATAGACTTCTCAGAATTTTGACTCCTAAGGCACAAAAGATGAGGAATAACTCATTCTCTCTTCTTTTAATAGATGAGATGGGCCCATCCATAGGAATCTAGTTACTATTTTTCTACAGGATACAAAGTGAATGCTTTTCATGTCAAAGCCCACGAGAAAGATTTTGGAGTACAATATATCTTAACACGGTGGATGTTTTTTTGTAAATCCCACGAGAATGATATTTCATACATATTTTTATTCCTTACACAGTGGAGATTTTGCATCTGCAATATGATTTTTCTAAAGAAATCATCAAAGATTTTCAGCCCTAGATAGCAGGGTCCAATGTCCCATGCTTTAGTGTATATTCTTCGTACCATCATGGGCCGACCAAAGATGACTTGGTACTTTAATTTTATTCTGACAAGCCATTGATCATAGCATGCAACATAATTGTCTAGGATATGTTCATTTGTGCAAATCTCAATGTCTTTATATTCCTAGAATCTGCCACTGACATAATTTCTCTACAGGTTGTAAGGATCCAAGGCACTTCGATTGATTCCAAAGTGGCTCTGCCATTGCTTTAACCATTTTGGTTTGTGTCCCATCTGATTGGCATGCAAGGCTCCAAATTTTAACATGATATAGTATTCCTTTTGTCATCACTATGGCATAGAAAGTCCCACCATAACTTGGTATATCCTTTGAAATTATAAACAGTTCCAGGAAATACAACATGTGGGTTTCTTTGAGGCCAATGTTTTGGCCAATCAGGATCCCTTGGTCAGTTTAGAGTAAAATACTTATGATAAACATTTTCCCTCACATTTTCTTGTCTCTATATTTTAGTAACATCTAGGAAATGATTGGTGAGAGCATCTTCTACTAACTCAACAAGGTGGCATGCATTTTGATGGACCATGAGAGGTATCCATCTCCTTGGTCGTGGACGAACCCTCCATTCTTGAACTAAGTGTTGTATATCATTATGAGACTGCAAATTTGAGTCTAAGGCCTAGGTATGGCGAAGTTGCCATGAAGATTCCCATTCACTGCAGTATTGATCCCAAGATTTTATTTCAGGGATTTCCCTACATATTTCATCATTGTCTTTCCATTCAGTAACTATCACCATACAATGAACCAGATCATGTAGATTTTCTCTACTCAAGGAATCTGGAATACAATTTTCACTTCCTTCTATATATTGGATATCAAAGTCAAAATTGGAAAATAAGGCTTTCCATCCGGCAAACTTTGCTTCCCTTGACTTTTTGATTTCTTTGTTAAGGACTTTCTTCATAGCAAATGCATTTTTCCTTAACACATATATTTTATTTATCAAATGGATTTCAAACTTATCAATTGAATTTCAAGCACCTTTGACTTCCTTTTCAATAGTAGAATAGTTTTTCTCAGTATTAGACCATGTCCCAGAAGAAAATTGGATGATTTGTTCTTTATTTCCTTTCTTTTGTTTACGTACATCACCCCATCCAAGCTCACTGACATCAGATTCTACTATTTTGGGTAGAGATTCATCTGCAACATAGAGGATGGGCAAATGCCTCACCTTTTTTTTAATCGTCCTAACTGCTTGCGTATGGTCCTTAATTTTTGAGTTGGGGGGGGGGGGGGGGGGGAGTACAAAATGACATAAATCCAATGATGAATCCTATTATCTCTCCTTTCTGTCAGTTATGGTTGCTTCGCAGGATAATCCATCGTTCCTTCATTCCGCCTGCATGTTCGATGTCAAAGAGGTTCCTATTTTAACCCATCATTTAAAATCCTACAATCTTGAGCACAATGTTTGTAGAAGTGACATGCATAATTGAGGTAGCCAAGAAATATTTGTAGTTGTGTTTTGTTTTTAATTCTATTTGGGAATTTATCTACAAAAGAAACAACATGTTTTTGTAGAGTAATTTTCACATTAGTGATGGTAGGCCCCAAGAATTTGATGTCTGTTCTGAACAACTCAATCTTGTTTTTGTGTTGGACTAATCTTGTTTCTTTAACTAGTTGGAAGAATTTTTGAACATGCTTGAAGTGGTCTTCTATAGACTTGGAGAAAATTAATACATCATCAATGTAAATTAGCAACCATACAAAATAAGGCTTAAACACTTGGTCCATTATTCTTTGGAACTTAGAGGGAGTATTCTTAATACCAAAAGGCATGACATGCCATTCATAATATCTTGCAAGCACGCTAAAGGCAATTTTAAACCAATCTGCTTCCTTAATCGAAACTTGTCAAAATCTTGACTTCATATCAAATTTAGAAAAAATTCTAGCACCTGCTATCCTGAAAATTAGGCATGTTTTATGTGGAATTGGATAGGCATCACCATCTAAAACAACATTGAGGGGTTTATAGTTTATGACCAGGCAGGGTACCCCTCAAATCTGTTCTGAATGTTTATTAACATAAAAGCCATAACAGTTCCAAGGACTGTCAGACTCTCAAATGAGTTTCTTGTTTAGGAGGCTCTGGATTTCTTTCTGGAATAACTTTCTATATTATTCATTCATGGGAATTGCATGACTTTTGCAGGGCTTCCCAATATACTCAGTTTTGTAGACCAATTCAACATAACATTGTTTTCGATGCCTGAAGGCATTTGGTTCTTCCGCACATACTTCATCTTCAAATTGTAGTTGGAAAGGTTGAATTTGTGCTTTAACAACCTATTGTGCTAATATTTCTTCAACCTGTAGGTTAGCCCTTTCATTTTTGACATCTTGTAGCCTGTTCTATGCTTTTGTTAGGTCTTCCATTACTTGGACCATTGTAGATACTCTGGGGGATGAGATAAATGGAAGAGTGACTTTGAGGGGTTAGTTATCCTTTGTAGGAACTGCTATGAAATATCATGCTTTCGCATTTTTAACCTAGTGGATTCATGTGGTTCTACAACTGCTAGGAATGGCTTCCCTAGTATACAGTCAATGGGGATGTTGGAGACCGCAAACTTCGTATTTATGCAGTAATCCTTGAATCATAATGTCACTTTCGGAACCTCATAATGGAGATTTAGCTAGTGATCTCCAATTTCTATAATTTCTTTGTTTGATTTCTTCCAGTACCTAGCAGGTATTTCCATTTTATTCAAAACATTGATGTCAGAACCACTATCTATCAATGTTTTAAGAAAAAACTTTTGTCTTTGGATGACAAGATTTATCATAACATGAAATTTATGGTAATGGATAGCAAGAATCCTCATATGCTTCAATCATGATAAATCCTTATGAAATATTTGGTGTTCCGCTCAAAAGAAGCATCTAAAAACAAAGTTTTCTTATCATCTAACTTACCAAAACTGCAAGAAGTGTCTGAGTAAGATTTTAACATTGTTTTTAGAAAGGTACCCATAAGATTCTCTTTTATTTCTCCTTCAGACAAAGCTTTGATATTTGCAAGAAGCTTTGCGTCATCATCATCAGTTGCATGGGCCATGCAAATTTTTAATTTTTGAGGTGGCTCTGGTTCTTCTTCATCTCAAGATTCATTAGGATCAAAATATCTATCACCATTTTTAAATTCACAAAGATCATGATCTTCACAATCACATTCAATAAATAGGACATCTTGTTCTATATCAGATGAGAATTCTGAACTAAAAGTAGAAGTTTCAGTACTATCATCACAACATCCATGCTTTAGAAGATGAACTTCTTTTTTCACTGGAAATAGGGCATGTGGGCATTGGTTTGTGTTATAGTGGGGTGATTGGAACTTGTTGCACTTGTTGGATCAATTGTGTCTGTTGTGTTTTATGTGCCTTTTCTTGTTGGATTTTCAGGGCTCTTTCTTCGGACTTTTTGCAAAAAAAAAATCGAATTCATCTCCTATTGGGCACTTATTTGCTAGGTGACCCTTTTGGCCGCAAATCCAACATACAATTTTCTCCCATGCTTGTCATTTATGAGTTTGCAAATGAATATCTGCAGAAGAGAAATACTGGGTCCTCTGTACTTTTCCGCTCTTGCATGGTACTTGCTTGTTGTATACCTTATTGGATTTTTTGTGGGATGTCCACCTCTCTGCGGACAATTTTTTGAATACCTTCTTGGCCTTTTTTCTTTTCACAACTAGATCATTTGTATAAAGACCATATTTTTGACATATTGACTTGCTATAAGGTAACATGGAAAGCTTCTAGATAGACTTGTTAACCTTCATATTTGTGCATAATCCTACCAATGCTTTGGTAATTGATGCATAAATTTCTTCCTAGTTGTAAGATTCATATGACAATTGGAAAACTTCTTGAATTTTTAAATTTTCAACAAATTTGTTGGGAAGTGCAGCTAGGTATACTTGTTTCCAAAGTAAGTTCTTAGTATCCTTGACTTCATATATTCTTTATAACCCTTCTATATAAAAATCTTCATATGAGACATCTTTTTGCATTTAATATTCATAAGGATTATGAAATATTTATCATCAATTTATGTCTTGGTGCCACACCAATGCTCTAGGATCATGGTTGTTAGAGCACTTATCATATTGCTTTGACGAATAGAACGATTAGAATGATATACAACGTCACCCATTTCATCTTTCAATACTTCATGTGACATTTTTTCTACCAATTACATGGTTCAATCAACCACCATCTAGCGAGTATACCTTTAAAACTTTGAATAATAGCTTTGCAACCCTCAATTTCACAATCTAGCCCATGTACCTTTAAAACCTCGAATAATAGCTTTTCAACCCTCAATTTCACACTTGCCTTTCATGCACATGATTTTCCATTAATAAATACGGAATTGGAGATATTTCAATCAATAATTAAATTTGACGTCGCATGATGCCTGGGTTGTCAAACTTCAATTCTACTTTCCAAAATCAATAGGAAAAACAAAAAAGGAGGTTGATGTAATGGAACACCTCATATTTGGGAATAAACAATGGGAGGTCTATCATTATCTAATAGAAATGATTGGCTTGTGAGATGAGCGTGTGTCGAGTGTGGAGATGCGATCGAAGCTCAACGAACCAGACTTTCACAACTCTGGCGGCCATGGCCATGACCAATCTCTGATAGGTAGGTAATTCCGACGGACCAATGCATGTTCCCTTTCGCCATCTGCAAGCCGTTTTTCATCCATGCACATCTACCTACCGTCGTGTCGTCACCTACTGGGGTTTGCTTTCAACCTTTTAACCAGTTCTAAGGTAAGCAAGTAAGTTTTTTGGCTGGCCTCTCTCCCAGAGGCAGAGCCGAAGCTCTCGCTCTTTCATCCAGCCTTGTTTTTTGAGATGAGAACTCTCTGAATGTCGTTCTCGCCCAGTTTTTTGGTTTTTCCTGTTCTGGCTTCCTATTTATTGGTCTCCGACCTTCTGGTTTTCGTTTCTGCTGGCGGATATCACGCGCTCCCCTCGGCACGCACCTGGTAAGAGGTCAGTTATCTTTTTTATCCTATACAGTTTGTTGCGTTTCTATGCATCTGTTAAGGAATAAAGTATTGCTTCTGAAGTATAGAGATGGTTTAGTCTGGGGGTGTTGGTATTGTTTAGCTAAATAGCTCTCGCTATGACGCGTTAATTTTATAGCTTTGGGCCTTTACAAGATAATCCATGGTTTGAATTTCTCCCAACCTGGATGAGTTTAAGTGTAACAGGGTCTGTTAGTTTCTTTGCTCTGGTCTGGATTTCTACAAGATGTTATCGGCAATTCTTCTGAAATTGAAGAAGTTTATAGTAATTTATAAACCTTGCTCAAACATTCGGTTTAAAATAGGAGTATGGTGGTGCATTGTTGAAATTTATTGTTATCGTCTAGTTTTCCAGGAATCTTCTACCAGTTAGATGTTTTTCTCTCATCCTCTGAAAGTCCTGAAGCTCCTTTGGACCAGTGCCAGTAGTGTCTTCCTCCAACGGATGCCCGGATTATGGGACCGGAAAAGTTTTACGCTGGACCAGAATTCCTCAATCTAATCCCAGAATGGAATTTCAAATCTCATCGGGATCTGGGTTGTGTCCTTTATATGACGTGTATTGTACATAAGAGTATAAACAATTTAGGAGCATCCCTCTTCAGTCAAATTGCCTGAGCGCTGTCGTCATCCCTAGTTATGATCCCTGGCCAAATGTTGGTTTATAAATCCGCGCCTGCCTTGAATTTTGGAGCCATCCTTCCTGAGTCTTCTTAGCGCCAGTCCCAAAGTCAGATCTGAACCATCCTCACTTAATTCCCCTCATTTGGCATTTATCTCATCCAGGTTGTATGCTCAGAAATGGAACAGAGGATGATTAATTTCTTGTACATATCTTGATCTGGAAATCTTATTAGGACAACGGGGGGTTGCTTTTCCAAGGAGAGGGTTTTCTGGAGGCACATGGACGGTGGGTCGGATGCATAGGCCATGGAGGCCATGGTCCGGGCCACTATTCAGGCCGAAAAGGCACGGGAGGCCGCCACGTTGTCTGCTGGGTGGCAATCAACCCTGGATGATATGATTGTCAAACCTTCGTGGCATGATGCTGATTGGGAAAGGGAAGGGCTCCAAACAAAGCATCCATCTCGGGAAGCATATAGGAATAGGGATCCCCAACAGAAGGATAAGATGCAGTGCGAACATGCGAGCCGTTACAATAAAGCCAGGAACCCTGTCAAAACCACCCCCCCGCCTACTGCTATCAAACTGGACAACATTCATCTAACTGAAAGAATTGAAAGCCTTCAGGATCTCGCCTTGGTGGGCAGATGGCATTTTCCGGAAATGGACGATGCCGCGATGAGAAAATGGCTTGAGGTTAGGTGGAAACCTTTGATTGGTTATACCCCCATCATCTCTAACCTCATGAAGGAGTGGTATTGTTTTCATTTCCTGAATGCCAGTGACGTAGAAACTATCTTGAAGGGTCCTTGGGTTTTTAGAAGGAGTTTTCTAGCTCTCTACAGGTGGTATATTGGATATGACCCGTTAAAAAATACTCCTTCAAATAACTTGATTTGGGTAAAACTCCCAAATCTCCCTCTGGAGATGTGGTCCATGGAGACTCTCGCTGAAATAGGCAACTCCATTGGTAGATTTGTCTATGTTGACCCGTGGTGTCTTGGAGAAAAAGACAAAAGGATAGCGTGGATTCTCATTGAGAAGGCCTATAGGGGGGGTTTTCCAGATCATATTGAGATTGTTTGGAGGCACCTGAAAATTAAACAAAGACTGGACTTTTGGGGCATCCCCTTCAGATGCTCTGCATACCACAAAACATGTCATTTAATTAAAAACTTCCAGTGGCATCTAGTTCCAAAATCCAGACTGTTTCATCGAAGGTCTCGGATAGTTTCTCCCAAGCCCTCTGAAAAGGAGAACCCTACTCCTACAGCTAGCTTATCTATGACAGAACTTGTGGATGGACAGGCCCTTAAAAATCTGGAATCCAAAGCCACCCTTTCCCCGCAGTTTTTGTCTCAGGATTTTTCACATGAGCCCGAATCCAGACCTGGAAGCTCTAAAAAGTTTGGCTGCTCCACTGTTAACAAAGCTATAGCTCTTCATTGTTCGCCCATTCCAGAACCAAGGGACGACAAAGCGGTTCCTTCTCCTGTGCCCATTCAGTTTAAGGATTTCATCGTGGGCTCCCACCCCATCTTGATTTCTTCATTATCGCAGTCGCCGGAAAAGAATCTTTCAAAATCCACAAAAGGCAAAGAGCCTTTGGTGGCGGTCACCCCCCTCAATTCCCCAGTTTCATCTCTAGCAAACATGTGTGACAGCGATTTAGACTTCTTACTTAGCAGGAAATCTCTTGAGTTGGAGCCTCTGACCATTCATAAACCGAGAAATCTTGCTTCTCTGTTCATAAGCCCGAATTCTGCAAGGAATATTACAGTAAGAAAGAAACACAATGGAGGTAGCAGACATTTTAGGGGGAGGACAACTGTTACAGACAACGGAGTAAGGAATTTATCCCTGGTCGATGTTCCCATATATGATATGACTGAAACTCAGCCTCTTAGAGCAAGCATGGTTGGCGAATCTTCCAAATGACCTTCATCATATCTATGAACATTAGAGGTCTAGGCACAGACTTGAAATTCTTGGTGCTAAAGGAAATCTTCCACTCAACTAGGCCAAAAATTATTTTAATCCAAGAAACCATGCACAACAATCATGTGTCCATATCCTACTTTAGGAAAATGTTTCCTTCATGGTATATGGTAGCCTCAGAGGCAAGAGGTCTGTCAGGGGGGCTGGCAGTTTTATGGGATCCTAATTGGATCAGAGCTAAAGCTTACAAGTGTTTTGCTGGTATTCTTATCTTGGCATCTATCAGAGGACAAAGCTTCCAAATCAATATTTTGAACACCTATGCGCCTTATAAGAACAGAATCCCTTTTTGGGAAAAATTATTTGCCTCAGAAATTTTTGATATTGAATCTCTGATGATTGCAGGTGATCTAAATGTAACATTAAGCACTAATGAATGCTGGGGTAATTGCAGAAAGAGAGATCCGCTTGCAGACCGTATTAAGTATGAACTTCTGAACAGAAATCTAGTGGATATTGCTCCTTCAAAAATGATGCCTACATGGAATAACGGAAGAACAGGAGAGGCGTATATTGCTAAAAGGATTGATCGGTTCATAATGCATGTAAGCATCATAGATAAAATGGGCATGCCATTCTCGTCCATTGGGAACTCATTTACATCCGATCATAGACCAATTTACCTCAGTTGGCAAGAGAAAGGATTCAGAAAGGGGTACCCTTTCAAATTCAATAGAACATGGTTAGAGGATCCAGATTTCAATAAAATCATTACAAATGCATGGAAGAATCTATCCGCAAGAGATATGTCTCCCCCATTTATGACTTTTAGAGACAAGATGTCTGTTTTGAGGAAGGTGGCAAAAGAGTGGCAATTTGAGAAAAGAAAAAGGGATAGACATGCGCTTCAAGAAACACAGAGGGAGCTGGACAGTATATGAAAGACTATGGATGCAATTTTTTTTCCCCTTAGCATGAAATGTCGTATAAAAGAACTTGAAAGAAAAAAAAAATCTTTTGAAGCAAGAGGAAGCCTCTTAGAGGCTCAAAAGCAGGGAAATATGGCTAAAGGATGGTGACAGGAACACTAAGTTCTTTCATAAATATGCAAGCTCCAGGCGCGAGAAAAACACCATATGGAGAATAACTGATGGAAGGGTGGTTTTTTCGTCTCACAACAAGATATATCAAAGGAGGCTGTAAGGCATTTCAAAAGCCAGTACAAAATAAGGGAAGGTTGTAGTTTTCAGGACATTCGATGGGGTATTGATCTGGTTCCACAAATGTTTGATGATGAGAAAAATGAGAGCCTATTTCAGCCAATTACAGAGGAGGAGCTCCTTGGAGTATTGAGGGCTTTCAAAAAGGATAAATGCCTAGGCCCGAACGGCTGGACCATAGAATTTTCTTCTCATTTTTTTGATATCATCAAGAAAGACTTGTTGAGGATGGTTGAAGCATCCCGAATTTCAGGCAATATTCATTAGATCACAACATCCACTCAGATTGCTCTAATCCCAAAAAAGACTGGAGCGGAATCCTTCCAAGATTTCAGGCCAATCTCATTATGCAATATAACCTTCAAAATCATCACAAAAATTATTGCTGAAAGAATAAAAGCGACTTTGGCCTCCTTTCTTTCCAAAGACCAACATGCTTTTTTGAAGGGGCGAAATATTTTGGATGCAGTCGCTAATACACAGGAAAGTATTTTTTCTATGATATCAAAAAAATCAGATGCAGCCGTCCTGAAAATTGACTTACAAAGAACCTATGACTGTTTAGATTGGGGGTTCATTAGATGTTTATTGGCAAAGATCGGCCTGAAATCAAACTCCATCAGCTGGATTATGTCATGTGTAGAAAATGTGAACTACGTGGTCATCATAAATGGAATGCCTTCTCCTTTCTTTCCAGTGGAAAGGGGACTTCGTCAAGGATGCCCCCTTTCCCCTCTTTTGTTTATATTGGAAATGAACTCTCTAAGCCTCCATATAAACAAGGCGGTGTCTGAAATTAGGTGCAGGCCTGTCAAGATTTGCAGGGATAATTTTATCTCACACAACCTCTTTGTTGATGATGTGCTCATTTTCGCAATGCTTTGCAGGGTTTCGTCGATATGTCTCAACGACATTCTTAATAGATTCCAAAGAGATACGGGGTTACAAATTAATAAAGCAAAATCTACCCTCTTCCACAATGATATCAACATGGAAATGGTGAAATGGATCTCTGAGTTATTAGGAGTAGAGATGAAATCACTCAAGGATGGCTTGAAATATCTGGGATTTCAGCTGAAGGCCAAGGGCTATTCCAAAGCGGATTGGCAATGGTTGATAGAAAGATATTACAAAAAGATTTCGGCTTGGGAATACAAGTTTCTTTCCTTGGCAGGTAGAATTATTCTAACTCAGGCGGTCTTATCGCAGTTGGCTATTTTCTGGGCTCATATTTTCTTCCTACCTGCAAGCATCATTCACAAAATGAACAAGATATCTGCTAATTTTATATGGGGTGGTAAATTAAATCAGAGGAAATTCCATCTATCCAAAATGGAAAAGATTTCTTTGCCTAAGAATCTAGGCGGTTGGGGGCTGTTGGATTTGTGGAATTTTGGTAAAGCGCTCCTCTGCAAATCGCTGTGGAGGGGAATCTTTGGTGAAGGACCGTGGAGTATCACTATTAAAAAGAAATACATGAAGGTAAAGATTTGGAATTCTGGTATAGGAATGGATTAATTGGAGTTCCGTAAAATCGAGCAATATTTTTTAAAGAATCTGAAGTGGAGTCTTTACTCTGGCAGCAGAATTTTAATTGGAATTGACCCCATTCTGAGTGGGCAGGAATGCCTAACCATACCTGAGAGCCTTCTATTTTTCTTCTACAGGAAAGGCATTTTTACGTGGGACAAATTAATATCAGTTTGGCATGGACCAATCCCCTATGGAAAGAAGCCAATGATCTTCATTTGTCAGAGCCTCTAGTTATGGTATGGAATTCTGTCAAGGATGCTCTTCGAAGTTGTGGTTTTCATCGTTCAAGGGCAATTGACGATCTTATTTGGATAGTGCCAAATGCAAAGCTACCGGCTCGTGTAAAAGACATTTACTTTGATATGATTAATTTAAAGGCTTCTTGTTCCTGCTCTATATATCCTACGATCCTCTGGAAGTCAGGGTGCCCTCTTAAAATGATTATCTTCTCATGCCTGGTGTTCAACAACAAAAATTTAACATGGGAAAATTTAAGGAAAAGGAACTGGCACGGGCCGAGTAGATGTTCTATGTGCGAATCAGCTGAGGAATCCAATTATCACATGTTCTTCCAATGCAAATATTCTCTGCAAATCTGGTATGAATTGGCAATGCTTTATGGTTTCCCTCATGTTGTTTTTGTTTCAATCCATGCAACTTTTGAATGGTGGAGTGCTCAAAGAGAATCATGGAGATATTTTATTATCATCGTCCTATGGTGCGCATGGAAATGGAGGAATAACAAAACCTTCAAAGATTCAAAGGACTCCCTAAAGTCTATTTTGCAACACATCATCTCCATCTATGATTCTGTGCCAATAAAACAGCCCAAAATGAGAAAAGGCCACATGAAAGAGAAAGAATGTCCCCTCAACAGAGTTCCTAGTGCATTTTTTGATGGGGCTGAGCAACAAAACACTTGTGGCTGCGAAGTTCACATTATCATGGATGAGAAGATCCAATATCTTATTTCATGGAATGGTGGGAAAGGCACTAATAGTATGGCTGAGGCGAGGGCTCTAGCGGGCCTCCTTGCCTTCTGTGTGTTTTTTGATATACAGGAAATTTCAATTTATGGTGACTCCAAAACAATGATTGATCATGTCAAGGGTGCCTGCCACATTAATAGTCCTCATTTGGCAGGATGGATGGACAGGATAATGTTCTTCTGGGGGCGCATGAGAGATTGCTCCATACACCACATCTATCGTGCCCAGAATCTCCAGGCTGACTGCCTGTCCAAGAAGGGTCTGATTTTAGGTTCTGGCTCATGGTCCATGAAGGTTATAGATGGAGAGAATTCCTGCTTCATCCAGGACTTCTCTATCCCTAGTTTTTGAGACTCCTTTGGTTTTGTTAAAGGTTCTCTTTTCTTCAACCTTTTTGTCTTTTCTTGTATAAATCATGAGTTTTCGTTGTCCTAAAACTCAATCTCATATGTAATATGTAATCATCATGTGATGCTCATATCTCTGGTTTTTGTTTTTTCCGATTGTCTTTTTCTGGATTAGTGATACAGGCTTCCGCTTCCTGGAAGGTTCTCTTCCTTCAGGTTTTCGCCACATTGTCTCTATATCTAGGTCTTCTCGCTTCTTTTTTGGGCCATTTTTGTACCATCTAGATCTTTTATATTGACTCAATACAATACTATGAAACTTTTTCTTTCTGAAAAATAGAACACCTCATATTAACAACAACTTCACAAGAAACGACACAAACTCTTTTAAATAACTGGGAACTGCCAAAGCCATGGCGGCATTACTCTTTGACTTTATTATTGCTCATGTTGCCTTAATGCGCCAACCCAATCATAATTCTCGGAATAAAATTTTTAGCTAGTAAATAATCTAAAGTCTGGACTTCCTGAAAGCTTACAAAAAAGAGCTGTCGAGTTACATCATCAAAGTTCAAAATAAAACTCAACCAAACGTGATTTATGGATTTAAACTCCAAACAATTTCAATAAAAGAGGATTGATTGACCTTGCCTTGTCTTTTTCATCGAGAGTGTATAATGAAAGAAAATGGCTTATCATAACTACGTGTCTATAGCATATTTATAGCGTTAGCATTCGGTTTTGTTTTTAGTATATTAATTTGCCGAATTTAATTTTTGTTTTTTTTTAATTATTTATTTGTGGAGTGATTGGTTAAAGTCTTATTATGGATGTTGTTGTGTAATTTTTATTTTTTTAATTAGTTTTTATTTTTTTATTTTATGTTTTTTATTTAATTTTTTAGTTTGATTTTGATTTTTCAATTATTTCCATTTTCATGAATTATAGTTTTTTCTCTATATTTTGAATTTAAGATGAATTTTTTTAAAGAGAATAAATAATTTAAAAAAAAACATTTTCCAATTTTTTGTTACTTTTTAATATGGCTTATTTTTTTGTGGTCATTTTCTATGGCTTTTTTTTTCTCTATTAATAATACCAATTCTATTTTTTTTTCTCTATTTTATAATGTAGTTTCCTTCTAAGCAACAATTATAAATAAAACTTCCATTTCAATTAACATAATTAAATTAGTAAAAACCAATTAGTGTTTAGAATTTTGTGGGCATTTCTTTCTTAATTTTATTAAGAAAGTTTTATTGATATATAGTTACTAATTTTTAGGATCTTGTGAGCATTTATTTCCTAACTTTGTTGAATTTGTTTTATTTACCCATAGCTTTTATAATTCCTGCTTCCAAGGTATATCAAGAATTCAAGAAATTGATCTTATTACGAGAAATTGATCTTTTTGAATTCAAGGATTCAAGAAGTTTGTGTTTTTTCTTCTTCTTGTGATTAATGTCTCCGTGTATATGTTCTCGCAGGTCAAAGGATTTGAAACCCCAACCAAGGTGCCAATGGAATGCAGTAGAGCTCTTCATTTCATTTTAGGGGATTCAAATTCTATGATGCAAAGGTTGGGGTTTGGAATCCAAACTAACTCTACCAATGGTATTAAGAAGGTCCCACTTTGAAGTGGGTGTTGAGGTGGACACTTGGTTGGCCTCAAATCCAATGGAATGCACTAGAGCTCTTCATTTCATTTTAGGGGATTCAAATTCTATGATGCAAAGGTTGGGGTATGGGATCCAAACTAATTCTACGAATGCTCTCTGGTATTAAGAAGATTCCACTTTGAAGTGGGTATTGCCAAGATCCCACTTTGAAGTTCCAAATTCTGCTTCAAGTGGCTGCAAAACTAGAGATTGCTCTACATTTATTGGGAGGTTAATCTTTAATTTTTTATGTATGTCAATTAGTTTGTTAAAGTTATTTTACCTTGTTTCCTTGAACCAAGCATAGAGGATTGATCTACTATAACTAAATCACAAATCATAGACAAGCATCTATTTTAATATATATGTATATATATACATATTTTTTGATGTTATTGGAAACTAAGTGTTTTGATAGCTATCTATAATTACTATAATTACTAATGATTTAATTTATATAATTGTGCTTATTATAATCTAGTTGTTAAATTAATAGTAAAACAACTGTTAATGCTTATTATTCATAAATATTAATTAACTTGTCTTCACAATTTAATTTAAAAATTAATTTAATACTAAAACACAAATTATAGATCATCTCAACTCCCTTTTGCTAAAAAGAAAACAACCCTATTTAAAACATGACTTCTTTTGAGAGATAGCAATAAAAGTTTTGTTCCACATTCCCTTTCCTTAATTGCCACAAACACACTCTATATCAATCACGTACAATGCCCATGAATTTTGTAGGAGACAAATGGTTGTGCAAAACAAGTTTTTAGGAATTGACATCTCGTTCACTTGAAACTAAGTTTCTCCATATCAATTTGAAAGAAACATTGCTGAAGAAATAAAGTTATAGAGCTTCATTACAACTGTTGAGGTAAGGTACTCACCAAAAAGCACCATTTTAGCACAACATTTTCACTTTCAGTTCTATTTTTTTATGAAGGATTTAATTGATTAGCTCACATCTTGTTAGCAATTTAGACTCCAAATAGTTATACTTAAACTAAGAAACAGGTACTAGCTATTTGACTTGGGCATAAGGTTAATTTACCATTGACAGTTTAAGTAATATACTATTTTTGTTCACGGTATTCTCATATAATGTAGAGTATTTAATGACATGGTGAATTCATTGTAATATGAATTTGGACCATTGTATAGTCATGTTTAAAAGGAGGAGACTATAAAAATTTCAAAGAGTTTGTTGTTGATGACATAATAAAGGCTTGGACATTTCTCAGTGGACTAACCCATATTGGTTGAATCACCTAAATTTTGTCTCCTTCATTATGGTTTATGGTTATGTACACCTATTATATTTTTATTTCTCTCTCCCTCTCTCTCTCTCTCTCTCTCTCTCTCTCTCTCTTTTATAACACAAATATCAAAGCTAGTAGTTCTTGAGAGTGGTTTGGGCACTTCTAAGATGTTGGATAATATATTGCTATAAGTGGTAGAGGTAGATATACTACTTGGATACTTGGATATACAAAGAAATTCATACATTGGAATAGATAGGAAGATTTTCTAGTTGGATATTTTAATCTACATGGAGGAGGTGCATCCCTAAGTGAGTAAAGCAAAGACGTAGATGAAAATGGCAGAAATGATAATTAATGGCCGCCACAAGGTCACTACTACAAATGGTGGCGACCAAGGTTGAAGAAAGGAGACTAAAAGCTACATTGGAGGAACAATGAGTAATGGTGTGAAAAAGCACCTCAAATCCTGAAATTTAGAGCCTAATGAAATGCTGCTACTAAGAAACTGAGAGTTAAGAAAAGTGGTTTAGTGGCTGTCAGGATCGTTTTGTGTAAGATCAGTTATGAGAGCTAGGTCGATGAGATATTTCATGGATTTGGTGAGTGCAAATGATGTTGGAAGGCCAAGTCAAGGTGAGACTAGTGCAATGGATGATTGTTGAGTGGATATTAAAGAGTATATGCAAATTATGGATTGACGCAGGTTGGGGATATAGTGAGAGAGAGGTTGTGTAGTTGCATGGATGAGAGAACATAAATGGAGTCAAAAATGCTAAGGCTTGGTGATGAAGAGTTGTAGTAGTGCATGAACACTTTAGGGTGTTTGGTCCAGATTGTAAATCCTACCCATAGACATGTTGTATTCCCCAAGGTTGTTCTAAGACTCAAGCATATATATTATATAGTAGTAGCATAGAATGTGATCCTCATCATGCATAGAGAGGATGGAGGATCAAGTTTTGGAATGAAGAGGGTAGTAAGTGTACTCATATTCTATCTTGATATTAGTTTATGTTAAGACTTGTTATTTAGGTATATATGTTGTATTGCAGTGGCACATGGAGTTATGTATGATCCAGTTATGGAATGGATCTCTTAAATTGGTACAAGGGTGGTAGATGTACTCATATGCTAGTTTGAGAAGGTGAATGCCAGATCTCATATGTGAGATGGTTAATGAACCATGTACAAGAAAGAATATTTTAAAAATCTTATGGATACAATGATTGATTATGCCTGTATTCCAAGGAATAATAGATTTTTTATTTGTTTTAGTTTATGGTTATGTGGGCTTATTATTTTTTCATTTCTCTCTCCCTTTGTTTGTTTGTTTGTTAATATTGGTGGATCATCCTTTTTCATTCACCACATAGAACTGGCTAGGTGGCCTCAACTTGCCCAGTGGGAAACCAAGTCTGTTGGCCACCTATCCGCATTATATGCCATCCAATAGCAAAAAAATCCAGTAGCAAAAAATCTTAAGTCTCTCTATCCAAGCAATATAAGTTTCAGATTCTTGTCCACTTCCATACTCTAGAGTTCTACATACATATATAATTGCGTAGACAAATTTAAAAGCTATCCGCATATATAAACAAAGCTATCAGAAAGTAGGCGTGTTAATCATGTTGTTCAGCTGATGTTGATTCCACCTGTGCTAGATATTTGGCATTCGGACCAGGAAACTCTATTTGGACCAAGATACATGGCAAGTGCTAGTCAATTCGGCCAAGGCGGACGTCCTGTTTGTGCAATTGAAACTGCACCTTCTGAAATTCCCGCTTGTAGTTCGACAATACTTGAACAATGATTGCCATGCCTCTGGAGATTTGCTCCATCGCCTTTCCCAACAGGCTTTTCATTAGCCTGTATAGGTATAGGGTCTGCTTGAATTGGGTGATTTTGCCTCTTGTATTTCCAGGGTCCGGGATGAAGACTCTCTAGTCCTCCAATTCTGTATCTGTCTCACTCTCTTGCTTCACTTTTGCTTCCCATTCTTCTAACAAATTTCGAATTTCTTCATTGGTTCCCTCTCGTTAAGCGACTGTCGCTTCACTAATTAACCGTTCGATAGACTTCTGACCCCGTCGAACACCCGAAGATCCAGGTTTTGTATCTTGCCTTGTTGCGCGCGGTTTCTTACTGCAACCTCAAGTTTTTGCAGGTCGTGCCATGGTCTTTCTGGCTCAGTCCTATACAGTGAGGCAAACTGTAACCTAATTAAACTTCATTGTATTACAACAAGGTGCATGCACCCAGGTGATAGGGTTGTGACGCTCCATCCCGCCAGCTTCAAACCCCCCTCTGTCAATTGTAGTACCATGCCCCTCATGGTTGCAGGTGGGTTCCGCAAAAAGGGACTAGCCCATGACCTGCACTAGAGGTTGCATTTTGCAAAAGACGCCCCCTTTAGCAATTGTCCAGCATACATTGTCTCCCCAATCCCAAGTAAAGAAGCGTAACTACCTACAGGTTGTCAGCTTAACCTGGCTAGCATGCCCATTGTTATCTGCCCAGTTAGCAAAAAGAGAACCCAACACAGGTATTCACCAATCCCTGAGCCCCACAACGTCGCCATTGCCAACCCTCCTGCCATATTCAATCTCAATTCCCTACCAGGTTTCTCACCCGCAGTAATTCTCCTCCTTCTCCCTCATTCCCAAGTCTCTACAGACCCCCTCCAGCTGCACATGATCATGTTACAGAAATCTCCTCTCAAAATACGAGTAAACTTGTAGACATCCCCATATTTCTCTCTCCATTTTTAATGGCATTAAAGTACATAATTAATAATAATACTATAATAAAAATATATAAATTCTTTAATTTTTTCAATCATTTTTTTAAACTTCCCATTTAAAAAAATATTTTTTTATAAGTATTTATTAAATTTAAATTTATATAAATCTATATTAATATAATTTTAATTTATAGATGCATTATATTTATGTACATATCAATTATATTTATTTATTAATTTTATATATTATTTATTAATTTTATATCTCAATTATATTAATACGGTAAAAAATCAATAATATTTAACTAAATTATTAAAAAGTATATATTATCATCATAACAAATAATTATATACACTCAAACATAATTTCATATTTACGTTGCATTGGCTTTTTTCATATAAAGATATACTATAATAGCATGCCACCATTATTATTTATTAATAAAAAATTTACTATAGTATACAAATCTATTATTCTTATCGGAAAATCTTTTAAAATATGGTAATGGTTATATATATATATATATATTAATCTATTATTCTTATCGAAAAAAATATAGTAATTGTAATTATTATAAAATATATAATTCCATTATATATAACATAACATGTGAAATCTATTATTCTTATCGGAAAATCTTTTAAAATATGGTAATGGTTATTTATATATATATATATATATATATATATATATATATATTAATCTATTATTCTTATCGAAAAAAATATAGTAATTGTAATTATTATAAAATATATAATTCCATTATATATAACATAACATGTGAAATCAATGAATTTTATATATAATATAATATGTGAAATTAATGAATCTCATTATTGTAATATGTGAAATTAAAGGATATTTATTTTAATTAATATAAATGTTGTTGAGTTGAAGCTTCTGTGATCCATATTAATTTTATGAGAGATTTTTTGGCGTAAATCACAAGAAATTTCATTTGTCGGTGCGTTTGGAACCAACTAGTGTGGTTTATCATCAGGGCAAGTTGAATGAGCAAATCAGGCTATGCATGTTAAATAAATAGAGCAGAAACTCCAAGGGCCATAAAAACGGCTATATTGACAACATCTAGATTTGACTGGTTAGTTAGGACCAAATTAGGGTTATAACCATTATTTAATCCGGTCCTAACTAACCAGTCAAATCTAGCCGTTGTCAATATAGCCGTTTTTATCGTTGTTGGAGTTTCTACTCTATTTATTTAACATGCATAGCTTGATCTGCTCATTCAACTTGTCCTGACGATGAACCACACTAGTTGGTTCGAAATACGTCGACAAATGAAATTTCTTGTGATTTACCCCGAAAAACCCCTCATAAAGTTAATATAAATGTTATTATATATATTTTAAATTTAATTATAAAATATTATTATTATTTATTTTTTAAATTGGTATGGTTAATATTATAAAGCTTATATATTTATTTGTAAAATGTTTTAGTAAAATTATATTTTGTTTAAAAATAAAAATAAATTTATTTTAATTTATAATTTATTAAGTGTTTAGAGGGATATTTTTTTTGGAGATGTAAACATTTTTTAGTGTGTAAATTTTGAAGAAAAGTTTGCATTTAGAGAGATTTGATCTTTTTCGACGCTTGAGGGATACATAGTTCAAATGGATTTATATTAGTTTAATTTAGAGAAATATACTATTAACATGTTTTAATAATAAAAAAATCCATCATTTACTCTACAATATATACATAGTTAACATTGAAATATTTTATCAAACAAACACATTAAAATATTAATATATACAAAGTTAACATTGAAATATTTTACTAAACAAAAACATTAAAATATTAATATATAGAGTTAACATTCAAATATGTTACCAAACAAAAACATTAAAATATTTTATTTATAAGTGACATTGTCCGCATTAAAATATAAAATATTTTTTCCTTAATTTATTAATCAAGGGATATAGAAAGCATATATCCATTAAATAACTACATATTAAGAATTAAATAAATTACACATTTTTCTGTAAAATAATTTTATTTAAAATTAATATCAAAATTTGTAGAAAAACCCGTACATTCACAAGCTCATGTAATTTACTAAAACAAGAGACAAGAATCTACTTCTACTCTTTACAGCAAAAGCCCATAAACATCCTGCAAACAATAATCAATAGAGGAAGAGAATCAAAGGCACATAACACAATAAATATCCAGGGAAAGCCACAACTCAAAACCCCACTATTTGTTTTTTATTAATCAGGAAAATCAAGATGAAATTACAATGCTTGTTCTCTCTAGAATCCCAACACTCAACAAATTCAATCTCGAACTCATAAGCAAGCTCAAGGCCAGAGCTTAGCCAATTCACAAGCTCTCCAAGTCTCTATTCCAATGTGTAATTCCTATGAAGGATAGTTTGTATTTAAAGGGAAAGAAAGCTTTTAAAAATAACGCAATCCCTCAAGGATTAGTTCCTGATTGCATGCACTATCAATGAAAATCTAAAACAATTAGTACATTGTCCTTGCACTACAGTCTCAACTGGGTATTTCTCAAAATCAACATGCATGAGTTTCTGATGGTGGATTCTTCAGTTAACTAGGGTAGAACTAATTAGGTCACTAGTGTCCCAACTGAATGTTTAATCACTATTTGATTCGAATTGGATCCATAGAAAGATTGTCGATAACCATGACTGAATCAGGGCGAACAAATCTCTAAAGAAATCCAAAACAATATCAAAAACACCCTGAACCAGTGGCAATGGCAGCCGACGTGGAACGACGAGCAGCTCGGTCAATCGAGGCCCATGGAGACTGCGCAGGAGGCCAAAGTAGCCCCTGGGAGCCCCGGAATGGGAAAAGGACGAGTTTTTTGATGTGCGATTAATCGCGCATCGCTAGGCGAATAGGGCCCTGAAGGGGAAGCCCGAGCACTCGGTCACATCAGGAGCCAGGAAACCGCGGGCGGAAAAAGCGAAAAACGCTAACATACGAGGGCGGGACCCGCCTGTTGGAAAACTGGCGGTATTGATCGGGGTGCCCTTAAATGGTAAGAGGTTTTGGACAGGAGCGGAGCGATTCCATACACCGATTGACGCGTGGCAGGCGGAGGTGAGAGAAAACCGTCGTTGATTGTGCGTTAACGGTCGAGCAAGTCAACCATGCGAAACGTGCGTATGGAGTCGGATCTAGAGGGCCCAGATTGAACGACTGAGATCGCACCCGATGGAAAGAAGCAAGATCGACAAGGAATTAAGCCGCGTTCTAAAGATATTTGGAATCCGTTTGATCGTCACGGTGGAGGAAGAACACATCCACGACGTAACTGAAGAAATGAACCGACGAAGCATGCTGGCGCCATATAGAGGAGGACAAGTGGCCACTCCCTAAGCGTTCATGATGATGCTGAATGCAGGGAACTCCAAGCGCAGCTGTAGAAGGTGAATCGGCACAGGCGGAAGAGGAACCGAACAGGCTGTAGAAATTTTTGAATAATATGACACATATTCACAGAGATTATCCTGATTATACACTTATAAGCGGAACATGCATAATACATAACCTCCTCTACATTGATCATCAATTTACAGAAGCAGAAACATTCACAGGCACACATAGAAGCATTAATCAAACTCATTAACACAGTATGTATCCCGGGGAAAGCATCTCGCTAAAAACCCCACACTATCTGTATATTATATTGATTGAATCATGTAACATTACAAAGTACAATGTTTATCACAAGCAATCTAGTACCAGCTCCACCTGTTACACACAATACAGCTCAGATCTGATCTCCAAATCTATTCCACTGCTTGCCTGCCTCTCCAGCTCAATACCTGCTCAACAACTGATGAGAATGGCTTACCAAACTCGTATTTGACCTGCAAATAATCACTCACACTCTGTTGGACGTGAGCACAAGCTACAATTCTTGATATTGACCAATTCATTGGCATACTCAATCCCTTTGATTGTGCAAATCATCATGCACAACTATAGTCACAACTGATAGCAATCTGATCCTCTAACACCTGTCCCTGCTGAACTGAACATGCACTGACATGCAACTGAGTTAACTGATGTATTCTATAGTTGCATTATGAGTTAATAACTTGTGAATTAATTAATAACTAATTCACCCAACTCATCTCTAGTCTATTGATCAGTTAGACTAAATACAACTAGTTTAACAACGCTAAACTGAACACAACTCCATCAACTGCACCTCCAGTCCACTAAACTCAACTCACTTGAGTTCTAACTGAAGTACTGCATGCAAATATTAGTCATCCCATAGGTAACCACGTATTTGCCTCTAGGATCTGCATGTACCACATCCGTAGCTCATCCTTAAGTGCTCCAAGAGAATAAGATCAAGTTTATAGTCCAAATATTATTATGAGACAATAATATTTGACTTTTCTATTTTTGACAGCCAGTCTAAAAATAGACTTTGATCACTCACACTGTGATCACCCACACTGTGGTCACCCACACTGTGATCACTCATACTGTGATCACCCACACTGTGATCATCCACACTGTGATAAAAAATAGAACTTGCGCCATAATTTTCCTGCGGGCCCACTTAGTGAAGGTGACTCCTTTCCACTAAGGTCCATCACCTTGTTGCAATCTCAACAAGCATTTCTTGTTGCACACTTTTCAACACTCCCTCTCAACAAGAAAGGCTTCCTCTCAAACTCGATCCTGTAACTCTGGAATGTTCTCCATGCAACACATCTGGCCAGTCCACTTGCTCTGTCATCAAAGTCTCTGACTGCTATTGCCTCTATAGACTGAAAACTCTGCATCTCTATGCTCTTTAGTATCTGACTGCTCTAGCCTCTGTCACTTTGATCTCTGACTGCATCTGTGCTGCTGCTAATTCTATCTCCCAGCATTGCATCTACACTGCACCTCCCAAATGACCTCCCTGTTGAGCTAGAAACATCCTCTGATGCTGAAGCTCTACCTGCTGCTGACAAGTGCTCCCTCTCTGACATCTTCACTACTGCAACATCTCCATGCATCTCGCACCATTGCACACCTCTCTGTGCCACCTAGCATTGTGCAAAACACTTGTGCCTCTCGCATTGTTGCAGCCTGCTAGCTATGCGCTGTCCTGGGATTCCCTACACTGTCGCTCTCTCTGCCGCTCCATACGCATCTGTCTCTACCCAATCAGTCAGTTCCTGCTACTACATATTGGGGCTCCTGTAGCAAGGTCTCATCCAAGAGGTTGGGTACCTCAAGGATCTTGCCCCTCCTCCTTAGGACGATCAATCCACATCACCCCACCTCCTACCTAGAGGTATGGCTGCATGCGATCTCTCTTCCCACCTAGCTCGAAGTTTCCCCTACTAGAGGTCTCTGCATGAGTAGATGTCTCTACTCTATCTCCTCTCAGCTTCCCTTGTTGTGGCTCCTCCACAACCTCCTAAAGCTGCTGCACCAATCGTGGCTCCTCCACAATTGTATGAGACTTCTTCTGGCTCTGCATGTTGAGAGGTAATATACGCTCCCTCTCAATCACCAAGTCTCCATCATGACAACGAAAGCATCGCACTTTCGATTTGTCAACCTTCTTCCCATCATTGGAAGAACAAGATTCGGAAAGAGAAACCTTCCCCTTCCCCTTCTTCGCCTTACTCGCTAAGGCATAGTTCTCCTCATCATGCATAGATGAAGAACTGTCTCTGGTGCGCCGTCTAATCTCCTCCTGCATCAAATCCGACCAATGTCTCTCCCATCCTGGTAGTTTCTCCCTTCCATTCACCGATTCCTGGTAGCTATGCCAACTCTTAGGAAGGTCAAGGAGTGCTAGACTCAATATCCTCATCCGACAGTCACCCCCACACTTCCCAGCTCATCCCGGCATTGGGTGAACTTCGTGAGATACTGGGGCATACTGTCTCCATTCTCACACTGAATGTTTCTGAGTTTTATCTCTTGCTTTGGAATTAAATTCAAATTCCACCAGCTCAAAACTCAACCGCTTCCGATCTAAAATTCGTCAGAACAAAGTATTTCTTGTACAGAGATTGACTGTCTGGGCATTCACCGGATATCTCACCTTCCAAAAGAAGGATGAATCCAGAGGCTACCTGGCCCGATCACAGACTCTGCCTGAAGAAATAGAATGTAAACACTTCCTGAATAGTAGATCAGATGATCAATCCTCGCTTGATATCCTGTAAAAATCTCTTCTACAAATCAAGCAGCTCTGATACCATGTAGAAACTTTTTCTACAATTATCTAGCTCTGATACCATGTAGAAATTTTGAATAATATGACACATATTCACAGAGATTATCCTGATTATACACTTATAAGTGGAACATGCATAATACATAACCTCCTCTACGTTGATCATCAATTTATAGACGCAGAAACATTCACAGGCACACATAGAAGCATCAATCAAACTCATTAACACAGTATGTATCTCGGGGAAAGCATCTCGCTAAAAACCCCACACTATCTGTATATTATATTGATTGAATCATGTAACATTACAAAGTACAATGCTTATCACAAGCAAACCAGTACCAGCTCCACCTGTTACACACAATATAGCTCAGATCTGATCTCCAAATCTATTCCACTGCTTGCCTGCCTCTCCAGCTCAATACCTGCTCAACAACTGATGAGAATGGCTTACCAAACTCGTATTTGACCTGCAAATAATCACTCACACTCTGTTGGACGTGAGCACAAGCTACAATTCTTGATATTGGCCAATTCATTGGCATACTCAATCCCTTTGATTGTGCAAATCATCATGCACAGCTATAGTCACAACTGATAGCAATCTGATCCTCTAACACCTGTCCCTGCTGAACTGAACATGCACTGACATGCAACTGAGTTAACTGATGTATTCTATAGTTGCATTATGAGTTAATAACTTGTGAATTAATTAATAACTAATTCACCCAACTCATCTCTAGTCTATTGATCAGTTAGACTAAATACAACTATTTTAACAATGCCAAACTGAACACAACTTCATCAACTACACCTCCAGTCCACTAAACTCAACTCACTTGAGTTCTAACTGAAGTCCTGCATGCAAATATTAGTCATCCCATAGGTAACCACATATTTCCCTCTGGGATCTGCATGTACCACATTCGTAGCTCATCCTGAAGTGCTCCAAGAGAATAAGATCAGGTTTATAGTCCAAATATTATTATGAGACAATAATATTTGACTTTTCTATTTTTGACAGCTAGTCTAAAAATAGACTTTGATCACTCACACTGTGATCACTCACATTGTGGTCACCCACACTGTGATCACTCATACTGTGATCACCCACACTGTGATCATCCACATTGTGATCAAAAATAGAACTTGCGCCATAATTTGCCTGCGGGCCCACTTAGTGAAGGCGACTCCTTTCCACTAAGCTCTATCATCTTGTTGCAATCTCAACAAGCATTTCTTGTTGCACACTTTTCAACACAGGCATGGGGATCAAATGGCTAAAGTCGTGAACAGAGACAGTCGAATTGGAAGATTGGAGTCAGAGTTGAGAAGAGTCCAAGCGACCAAGAGAGATAGTGAACAGTGAACCTTGAGAGGAGGACTGAACACAGAGAACAGTAAAGCTGAGCAGAAGAGACAGAGGGCCGAGCTGACCATAGGTAGCATCAGGCACCAGAGAGCTTGAAGATTCAAGCCTTCCCATAGGGGAATCTGTCCGGATTGAACATCACATTTGGCTCTTTCCACTGTAGACCAAGAGGTCACAAAGTTGGTAGGAAGAAGAAGAGTCTGTGCACTCCAAGTGGCTTGGGGAATCCAAGAACCACCCTGCCAAGAAAAATCTGCTTCAGGAGAACTCATATTGAGTCCCTGTATTGTAATTTCTCTGTTGAAAGACACAAAAAACAAAGCCGCCATTGAAGCTAGACTGGAGATGTAGCCCTGGAGAATAGGGTGAACTCCTTATTAAAATTGCTTTTGTCTTTATGATTTCTTACTGTATTTCTCTGTTGTCTTTCCATTTTATTGTCTGTGTATTGGCAATCTGATCGATCCATTGTTTCAATAACATAGAACACACACCAGCACATGAGTCTATAATACCTTAGTGTAATAAATCTTTAACTGATGTCACTCATAGGGTGAATATTAGATCAAGTGGTATAAGAGCTCTAGGTTGTAAGGTTAGACAAGCTTGTGTTGGTATAGTTGTGAATGCTCACAAGATCAAAGCTCAAATTAGGAGAATGAGAGTTGGTGGAAACTAATCCTGAAATTGGAAGATGTAGGTTTTAACCCCGTACAAAAATTACCTGCATACGAATTCTAAAACACATAAAATAAATAATGTGAGAGCAGAACACATAAAACACATACACACAGAGATTTTCCCCTGGCTCCCAAAACTGGGACTACCAGCTTGATTTTTTATTATATTTCTTTCAATGTTATAATACATATTTATACATGCCGAAGCATCCAATACCATGGACCGAAAACCATCGCGTACAATACCATGGACCAAAAACCATCGCGTCCAAAAAACATGTGCAAAAATCATGCACAAAACCATAAGTGGGTCCGCCCAACCTAAGATAAGGTCCAAAACCAAAATTTTCTGGGGTGTTGCCCCAGACCCCATAAAGTGGGGTTATGGGTGCCCCTCAAACCCCCTGTTAACTACGTGGAAAGAATATAACACAACCTAACATTCTCCCACTTGTTGTTTTCTTTCCACAGAGGGCCACAAGAGAGCTTAGTCATTTTTCCAGCCCTGAAATGCCCATTGTCTCTTTACACCAATAGAACTTCTCAGAGCTCACATATTTTGTCATTGCATCTGCAGTATTCTTCAAAGTGTCCACCTTTACCAACAACACCTTTTTGTCTTCTATCATATCCCTCACAAAGTGATACTGAACATCAATGTGCTTTGTCTTTGAATGATATGCGGAGTTTTTTGCCAAGAAAATTGCACTTTGGCTGTCACAGTCTATCCTTATAGCTTCCAGTGCTAACCCCATACTTGAACACAATCTTTGCAACCAAACTGCTTCTTTGCTTACATGAGTGGCTGCCATGTATTCTGCTTTTGTAGTTGACAGTGCCACTACAGATTGTTTCTTACTCATCCAACTGACTGCACCTCCAAATAGGTTAAACACATACACACTTGTAGATCTTCTCTGATATAGATCTCCAACCCAGTTTGCATCAACAAAGCCATGAATATCCAACACTCTGTCCAATCCTGGTCTTCCTTGGTAGCACAAACCATAATCACTAGTACCATGCAAATACCTGAAAACCCGCTTCACTGCTGTCCAGTGCTCCTTCCCTGGTTTTGACATAAACCTGCTCAATACTCCCACTGCATGTGCAATGTCTGGTCTAGTACAGACCATTGCATACATCAGGCTAACGACTGCACTTGCATATGGAACACGGAACATGTCCTCTTCCTCTTCTTGTGTCTTAGGACACTGTTCAGCAGATAACCTCACACCTACAGGAATAAGAACCTTCACCAATTTACTATCCTGCATATTAAACCTCTACAATATTGTCTCGACATACTTCCTCTGGTTTAACCAGAGCTTCCTCTTTGCTCGATCTCTTTTAATTTCCATGCCCAAAATATAGTTTGCAGCACTAAGATCTTTCATGTTGAATTTGGAGGACAATTAGGTCTTCAAATCCTGGATAACTTCTTTGTCATTTCCAACCAACAACATATCATCCACATACAAGACTAGATAAATAACACCGTCATCAATTAATTTAAAATACACACAGTGATATGCTTTGCTTCTAGTGAAGGACGACGAGTTGTGATAAGTTGAGAGTGGCATCAGAATGGAGCAAAATCATGGTGTCTCTCATAAGCCTAGTCTGCATGGTCGTATGGACACTTGGGTTCGTAGTTATATTAACTAATCGACTGCTTTTATATGATACCTCCAGCATTAGAAAATTAGTAGTATATGTTCTTGAGTGAAGAATCAATGTTATATATTCTGATGGTTGTGATATGTTTTTCTATGTTATAGGATGCTGGTTACGTTGACATGCCTAAGCGTTATGCGCCATGCAATTTTGGTAGAGGTTGTTGTAGAGCTTGTCAAAGCTCCTCTTTACACAATGGAAATGAGCCATTGATGGCAGCTCTCTAAAGTTGGGTTTGGGAAAATATAGACTCACTTCAGAACTTCTGGGGTAGGTCTCTTTAACAACTTCCATCGAACCTTGTGTTGGCTCCTGTGCATATAGTCAAAGATTAATAGAATAAAATTTGTCGAAGGCGAGTCCTGCTACCATACCAGTTATTCCTACTGGACGACGTTTGCGTTTGTTGTCGTTGTTGGACAACACGGCAAATGGGGGCAAAGCTTGAAGCTACGAAGAGTATAATCTTATATATTACCAGAGTTGTATATATTTTGTATATGTTATTAAGTTTGATAAATATATTATGTGGAGGTTACCAAACGTATTATGTATATCAAGGAGGGCTTTATGTAATGCATTTTTTGCATATACATGTAGCATAACTATGTGTAGAACTCCCTTGTTGAATGCTTAAATGAACATGAACATGATAACTTTTTTTTAATAATTGGGACCCTTGTATTATGATTATGGTTTACAATATTATTGAATATAGTCGAAGACGATATAATCATATTCTTTTTATAATTTAAAGTACTCTTTATTATTATGGTTTACAATATTATTGAATATAGTCCAAGATAATAAAATAGAACTTGTTTATGTCTTTTTTTTATGCTCTATCGGAATTATCATGTTCGGAAATCAACCAAAAAAAATAGGTAGAACTTATTGATATCTAATAGTGAAATTGGTTTCTTTACTCCTCTCCACCATTGAAGTAGTTATATTGGCCCACAAAACATGTATGGAACGTTGGGAAACATTTACTAGATTTACATCTAGTTTTAGTTTTAGTTTTTTCATTGAGAAGATTTCCTTGATTATGTTTGGAAATCAACCAAAAAAAATAGGTAGAACTTCTTGATATCTAATAGTGAAATTGGTTTCTTTACTCCTTTCCACCATTGAAGTAGTTATATTGGTCCACAAAACATGTATAGAATGTTGGGAAACATTTACTAGATTTACATCTAGTTTTAGTTTTTTCATTTAAGATTTTGTTAGGATACAATTAAATTTGTTTTCCTTTCACATAGGATTATGTTTTTATATTGGACTTTGTTGAACAACCATGGTAAAAGTAAAGCGTGTAAGAATGTTTTATGGGAATTATCATGTTTGGAAATCAACCAAAAAAATAGGTAGAACTTCTTGAATCTAATAATGAAATTGGTTTCTTTACTCCTCTCCACCATTGAAGTAGTTATATTGGTCCAAAAAACATGTATGGAATGTTGAGAAACATTTACTAGATTTACATCTTTCATTACTTTAATTTTACATTTTAATTAACATGGCATTTATGGTATACATTAATAATATTTATCCTAACAATTTAAGAGAATTTAAGAAAATGAAAAAGAGATTAATAATACTGATGGAAGTGTTATTTTATTTTTTTTCTAATAATACCACAAGATAATTATATTGAGAAATTGACTCCAAAACCTTCAATATATAATTCACAACATTCAACTACTATCATTACACTCAATTCACTATAATTATAAAATTAACAACAATAATATTAATACTATTTATTATTAAATAAAATATATTATTAATATCAATTTATTTCTTTTAGTTTGATTTTCACTAACTCTAATTAACCATCTATAAGAGATTACTATAAACATTTATCAATAATTTGTTTAATTATTATTTTAAAGGGGTTATTAAGTTGTGAGAAAAAAATACATTTTCTTAAACACTTTTAATTTTGAAAATATAAATATATTACAAGCGTGGTATGCCAAGATAAAGGGTAATGCCATGAAAATTTATTATACTTCATATCTATTAGGGTTAGGTAGGGATCATAGAACTTTATTATAGTTTTCTTTGGTGGTCATGTTTCGTAGTTTTGCTCATTGGTCAAAATTAAAAAATAATAATAACAATAAAAATTAATATCAATCATATATAAAATATTTCCATTTTACTTGAATTTTACATCATTAATAATTAAAAATAAACCAATTCTAATTTATTTTATATTATTAATACTAATTTTTTATTTTACTTAATTTCTTTTTAAAATATCACATGTGAACAATTACACATCTCCTTTGAGATAGACTTTAATATTAATAATTTCAACTCTATGTTGAATAGTAAAAAATTTACATATCTTTTATTATAAAAGATAAAAAAACAATTATAAATTAAATTAGAGATTTTTTTTATTACTTCATATTTTTTAAATGCAAATATTTTATTTGGCCCGTAAAAAATATTCTTTGTTATTTTTAATTTTAAATATTTTTTTTTTTTATCGATAATACTACTCTAGGAAATTATATTATGTACATAGAGAAATTACATGCAGTGAAACAAGTTTTCCAGGCCAGCGATGGCACTATGACATTGCAGCCAACAGAGGCGTGCATTGAGCGCTGGATACCCCAAAACCTCAACAAAAAGCCCTTGTTTTAACATAGACAGTGCCCACGCAGGGGCTGAGACACTGAAACACTACCCACGCAGGGGCTGAGATCCAAAAACACTACCCACGCAGGGGCGACCCTGTAAGTTACCAGACTTCCATAATAAACTTGATGATGAAATTTAAAACAGAGCAGGATCAAAATTGAAAACAGAGCAGGACCATACATAATCAGCGTCCAGAACGAGACCAAGCTAACATGCGACCATGACATAAGACCAAGTGACCAAGACAGAAGACCAAACATGATCAGACAACCAAGACCGGGTGCATCAAAAAAGGACCTGAAGGGCGGGCAGATGATAGAGTTATTCGTCTGGCTCCAAGTCGGCCAGGTCCATCTCCACGATCGGGTAGCCTTCAAAGGTGTCATCCTGGTCCTTGTTCGCGCCCGCTCTGGACGATGACGCCTCCTGCGTCTGAGTCTGGATAGGCGCCTTCCCTCTTGCATCTTCTGCTTGAGCCACGCCTTGGTCCAGCGGATTCGCGGGAGGCAATTCCTGATTGCTTGCCCCCTCGAGGTCCGGCTCTGCCTCTCTGACAAAGAGGATGGAAACATGGGCATTGAAGTTGCCCAACTTGAATACCGCAGTGCCGATTGCTGGGATTTCAGGCTGCCTTGGCGGTCTCTCATTCGGGTCGGAGGTATCCACGAATTGAGATACTTGCAGGTGGGGGATTCCAGCCCGACGTAAACTACAACAGCAACAGCACTGGTGATACCCTTCTGCCACTGCTTGAGGGCGAGAAGGTGCCCCACGACCAGGCCCTCTTCGACATGGCTGTCTTTCTCTAGTTCTTGCCATATGAACAGAGAAGCTGCCCAGAATGTCCGTTCTACAAAACAAATGCCAAATCTCCAGAAGCGTCCAAGTGCAGAGAATGTTCTCACTCGTCTGCAGAACCAGAACTCGCCAAGAATGTCGCTGCAACATTCTTGCTCCATCCTTAACCTCCGCGGCCTTCCCTCGGAACCAGAGCGCCATGAATGCGCTTCTCCCTCGCCGTCAGCCAGCATTAATGCGCATTAAGGTGTTTTGGAGCGGAGGCTTATGGTATTAAAGCCTTCGTCCTCTTCACGTGGCATCGTCCTCTTGGCATGTGGCACCATGCCATCTACCACCTCTTCACCCGCATCCGGGGTTAATTTTATTTTTTATTTATTTATTTATTTTTTTTTAAATATTTTAATATAAATAATATTTTATTATTTTTAAATATAATATTACATAACCATATATTTTATACTAAGACTTAAGATGAGGACATCTAGACTTAAGATGAGGACAACTCCCTAGACCAAATTGGAAAGCATCTCTAAAAGACGCTTAATGAAAAAACTAAAAGATACTTTCTCCACATTACTTTCAAATTCTCGTCCCTCCTTTGATTATGTAACGCAGTAGAAAGCATGGGGCAAAGTTGCACGACAATCCACTAAAGAATGCCACAAAGGTAACTAACCGAAAAGGCAGCCGTTTGAAAAGTCGACGACGGCAAGTCACTGAACAGAAACAGAGAGAAAAATAACTTCATCCAAAAAGAAGAAACAAATCGTGGAAGCTGAGAATAAAGTTGTTCAAGCATCAGGAACGACAATATGAATATAAAGACGAAAAATTAAAGCAAAAAGTATAATTAGGAAGACGAATAATACAAAAATATACATACGAATGCGATTTTATTTTAGTTTTTACCATGTTTTATTAAATTAATAACAAAGTGAAAAAATAACTGGGAATTTTTTTTAGTTATTGAGAAATACCAAAGATAAAGAAAGGATATTTAAGTAGTATATTTGTAATATATTTTGGAGTGTTTTGGCATATTTTTTTAATTTAATTTGCTTAAAATTTAATAGAGATTTATTAGATTTATAAATTTGAATTGTGAATTCTTCACAATTTTATTACTTTAAAAAAATTTAAAATATTTTAAGATACAAAATCTATATACCATAAAAACTAATGTTAAACAATAAAAATTAGTTTTAAACCCTAAAAACCAAAATTTGAAAAAAAAACAAAACTTCCACTAAACTCCGCCAAAAACTCTAAAACCTATAATAATTAACCCCGCGTCTAAAACCTAGAATCTAATATTTTGAAGCAATGCAAAACTTCCACTTTGGACCAATCAATGGATTACCAAATCGACATAACCCGGGTTAATGGTGGACTTTGTAATACACTGACGAAATCTTACAACTTCGTTAAATAAGATAATTTTATTTATGGCCGCAAAATTATTAATAAAGTCGGTATCTCAGATAAGCAGATTATTTTATTAATGTTCACACATGATCATTAAAGAAGGTCAAGGATCAGTTATGCTGGTGAATTAAGAGGAAATCTACATAAAATAATAACTATTATAAAAGAAAAAGTAAATGTTTATATGCATCTATATAATATGATATAATATAATGTGAGGTGTTTATTTTATAATCGTAATAAAAAACAAAATGAAATTATTATATTTGAGTTGCTTATTTTATAGTGATAATAAAAGTACATAATGTGAGTAAACGTATTGATAAATGTAGACGAAGAAATTTTGAAAATGAATATATCATTATAAATTGGTATAAAACAAATATTAAAAAATAAAATAAAATAATTATTTATCAATATAATGTGAATTGCTTTCTTTTTAGGATTGCTTATTTTATGGTTATAATAGAAATATAAATAGATGTAAAAAAAAAAAAAACTAATTTTTTTTGGAAGTGAATATATTATCATAATAAAGAGGAAATCTCAAATCTTATAATGTTTTTTTCCAAATTTTACTTTGTTCTCAACTTTTAAGGTAATGCCTTGGAACCAATTTAAGCGAGAATTGGAATTTGGGATTGAATTATGGTATTTAGCACAAAATTCTTCATACTTTGTAAATGGATGAAAATAATGATACTACTCAAAGTGTCATTTCTCATGGATGGGGTTAGAGTTATATATGTATAAGTAAAGGATTAATAGGAAAAACTAAATAGTGGGAAGATTGCTTGCTAGTTGATATTAAATAGATCGTATCTTTTGCAAAAGGTTAAGGGCTATCGAGATAAACATTGGAGCATGGTAGATTAACTTGAATGACTTGTGACAAATGCTTGAGAGTAAATTAGAATATTTAATAGAGGAGTTGTATAGTTGCAAAGTTTCAATTAGCATAGAAAGGGTGGAGAAATTTATCAACATTATCAACAATGTATTTCCAAGTCAATGAAAATAGGATGGTTCTAAAGGATCCAAATCTCATCCAATGATAAATTTGTTCTTGTGAAAGTAGTGTGGGGCCCAAGGGCAAGTCTTGGACAAATTTTATGAAATAGATACCTCTAATAGTCTCTTAAGGAAGGATTCCAAATAGAACAACCTATTTTTCACATTAGGATAAGGGGAAATATCACAATTTTACTTCATTATCAAGATTCCTTGACAATGAAGGAAGTTGCTTTCCAGTAAAATAAGTAATTATGAAGTGCATGAAAACACCTTCTAAGAATCAGAATGAGTTATAACAAAATCAGGAACCACTGATCAATTAAGGAAACACTTAGAAATAGACAAAGAAAGAATGATGTAACCACCTTGGTCACTAAAATCAAATCTAGATGTTAGAGCAAGGCTCCATTCTAACTAAAAATGATAGAATCAACTAGAGGCATTGAAAGCCATAGCGATTTTCTACAAGTTTAATGTTGTAAATTCTTAAATTAGTGTACATTGTAGAGTATGAAACTTGGAAGTTTTGCACTCCAAGTTTAATGTAAATAGATTTGCAAACAATCACATTTTAATGTTTTTAAAGATTATAAAATGGAAAGAGACCACTCATCTCCAGGGGTTGGATGTATATTAGCATCCAAAGATATATTTTGAAATATTTGACACGTATAAGAGAAACTAATATTTAAATATTAGGGAATGTAATTTAGATTTCATACCTTTATAATGAGAAATGAAATGTAATTAGTTATTAGGATAATTTATGGTTCAACCTATTATAAATGTATAATTACACCTTTATGTATTGTGATTTTTCTGTTTGTATAACTTAATCTAATAAACAATGAATATGTTTCGTGATTTATCATAACTATATGTAGGAGCAAATTGGTAGTTGTTGTTGTTGTTTTTAAGATCTAGAGGAATTAGTGAATCATCGGGATCACCTGGGTGAGGCCCATGTTAAAAGTTGATTTGCTACTACTTGAAAACCTTAGAGATCCAAGGGATACTTTTCCTCACATTATGGATGACTAGTATGCCTTGTTGAGAAATCTAGGGGGCAAAAATTGTAGGTGATTTCTCTTACTTTGATAACCGATTTTGATGTATTTTTACTTTACTTGATTGAATTTTTCTTTCCTTTATTATTATTAGTGTTCACTATCATCAAATAGCTACCAAATCATAAAAAACAATGAGACAATAGGACACAAGATATAGACAATAAACTAGGGCCAAAACCTCTCCAACTAAGAGGAAAACCCACAAAAATCCTTCTCTTCTTATAGAAATTCAATTGACGAATTCCATGACCTATGACCATTGACCAAGACTCTCCAAGGCCAAGTCATCCTCCCTTCTTGATGATCTTTCCTTACATGGCTTAGCAACAAACTTCGATATTCCAATAACTTCGAACCCAACAACAACTTCGACTTAGTAGCTTTAGCAAATTTGACCTAGTAGCTTCACAACTTCGACCTTGATATAACTTCAACAACTTTGACATAGCAGCTTCACAGCTTCGACCTTGATATAACTTCAACAACTTTGACTTAACAGCTTCAAAACTTCGCTCTAGAGGAAGCTTCACAACTTCGACCTTGCAACTTCATAACTTCACCCTTTCAACTTCACATCTTCGATCTAGAGGCAGCTTCATAGATTTGACCTTGCAACTTCACATCTTCAATCTAGACCTTGCAACTTCATAACTTTTACCTTGCAACTTCACAACTTCGGTCTTGTAGCTTCACAACTTCGACCTTGCAGCCTCACAACTTCGACCGTTGCAGCTTCACACCTTCGATGCAGGTTCATAATTTCATCTAGCCCAGAAACTGTAGAAACCCTAACGAAAGAGAGAGAGAGAGAGAGGCCCAAAAACTTTGATCTTGATCTTATTATTCTTCGTCATCCTTTTCCAGCTTCGAGATCGAACTTGCCTGAGTGAGTTGTTGAAATGTGGCAACAAGAATATTCCAATTTTAATTTGTCCTTGAATTAAAATTCAAATTTAGTCTCACCAGCTACTTGAAAAATAATTAATTAATTCATCTTGAGCTAATTTGTTGGAGAAATCCAAGTTAGAAGTCTTTAGTGAATCTGTGTATCTATTGTCGGTTAAATATTTGACAGAAGCAAGAAAAAAAATGTTCAATGCTTTATGAGTAAGGTTTGACACTCCTATCCTTATGCATCCTAAATGGAGATAATTTGTGCCATGTCGTTTACCATCGACTTGTAGTTCTTTTGGATTTAACAAAGGTACAGTTTGAAATGTATCACAATTATGTTGCACTTCAGACACACATTCCTTAACTGAAACTCTAGTTATTGCTTTGAGATGAAACACAGAGAGGTCACTATAAACTTCACTAGGGGATATGGATGTGAGTTTCCACGCTGCAAATGGTTGGATCTCAAGAATCTCTATTTTAGAAAGATTTAATGTTTTTGAGCTACAAACATTAAAGACTCTGTAAACCATTTTGTTCTTCATTTTCAATTTCACGAGCTTCTCTGAAAGAAATTGGCTTTCTAGGTGCATCCATTATAAGAAAGAGGGATTTGACTGTGTTACCCAGGAGCTAGATGTTACTGGCTCTAATACCAATTTTTGAAGCAGGGGCTTCCTCCGGTGGAGAATGAAGCTTGCGAATGAAAATAAATATCTCTTACACAAACCTTTTGACATATTCAATGCATAATTGCTCTTAACAGGACCTCTTGCCTCAATGATCTTTAATGGCACTCCAGAATCCTAAGAAAACCTCTAATGAACTTTAGAGAAAACATTCATTCAAACAAGACATGAAAATATGCAAGATTTAATAACACAGAGTTTTGAAAACACTATCTTTTTTATTTATATCATGAAGTGATTATATAACAGAGATAGAAAAAGTAAATACTCTTTTCTTCTATGAAAATCTGGCCACTTTAGGTTCACACCAGACTTTAAGTTCTGATGCACAAACTTCTCATAATTTTGACTCCTAAGGCACAAAAGATGAGGAATAACTCATTCTCTCTTCTTTTAATAGATGAGATGGGCCCATCCATAGGAATCTAGTCACTATTTTTCTACAGGATACAAAGTGGATACTTTTCATGTCAAAACCCACAAGAAAGATTTTGGAGTACAAAATATCTTAACGCAGTGGATTTTTTTTTTTTTTTTCCCACGAGAATGATATTTCATACATATTTTTATTCCTTACACAGTGGAGATTTTGCATCTGCAAAACCCACGAAAAAGCAGTATGATTTTTCTAAATAAATCATCAAACATTTTCAGCCCTAGATAGCAAGGTCCAATGTCCCATGCTTTAGTATATATTCTTCGTACCATCATGGGACGACCAAGGATGACTTGGTACTTTAATTTTATCATGACAAGCTATTGATCATAGGATGCAACATAATTGTCTAGGATATGTTCATTTGTGCAAATCTCATTGTCTCTATATTCCTAGAATCTGCCACTGACATAATTTCTCTATAGGTTATAAGGATCCAAGGCACTTCGGTTGATTCCAAAGTGTCTCTACCATTTCTTTAACCATTTTGGTTTGTGTCCCATCTGATTGGCTTGCAAGGCTCCAAATTTTAACATGATATAGTATTCCTTTTGTTCATCACTACAACATAGAAAGTCCCACCATAACTTGGTATATCCTTTGAAATTATAAACAGTTCCAAGAAATACGACATGTGGGTTTCTTTGAGGCCAATGTTTTGGCCAGTCAGGATCCCTTGGTCAGTTTAGAGTAAAATACTTATGATAAAAATTTTCCCTCACATTTTCTTGTCTCTATATTTCAGTAACATCTAGGAAATGATTGGTGAGAGCATCTTCTACTAACTCAACAAGGTGGCATGCATTTTGATGGACCATGAGAGGTATCCATCTCCTTGGTCGTGGACGAACCCTCCATTCTTGAACTAAGTGTTGTATATCATTATGAGACTGCAAATTTGAGTCTAAGACCTAGGTATGGCGAAGTTGCCATGAAGATTTCCATGCACTGCAATATTGATCCCAAGATTTTATTTTAGGGATTTCCCTACATATTTCATCATTGTATTTCCATTTGGTAACTATCACCATACAATGAACCAGATCCTGTAGATTTTCTCTACTCAAGAAATCTAGAATACAATTTTCACTTCCTTTTATATATTGGATATCAAAGTCAAAATTGGAAAATAGGGCTTTCCATCCAACAAACTTTGCTTCCCTTGACTTTTTTATTTCTTTGTTAAGGACTTTCTTCATAGCAAATGCATTTTTCCTTAACACATATCTTTTATTTATCAAATGAATTTCAAACTTATCAATTGCATTTCAAGCACCTTTGACTTCCTTTTCAATAGTAGAATAGTTTTTCTCAGTATCAGACCATGTCCCAGAAGAAAATTGGATGATTTTTTCTTTATTTCCTTTCTTTTGTTTAAGTACATCACCCCATCCAAGCTCACTGGCATCAGATTCTACTATTTTGGATAGAGATTCATTTGTAACATAGAGGATGGGCAAATGCCTCAACTTTTGTTTAATTGTCCTAACTGCTTGAGTATGGTCCTTAATTTCTGAGTTGGGGGGGGGGGGGGGGGGGGGGGAGTACAAAATGACATAAAGCCAATGATGAATCCTATTATCTCTCCTTCCTGTCAGTTATGGTTGCTTCGCAAGATAATCCATATTCTCCTTCATTCCGCCTACATGTTTGATGTCAAAGAGGTTCCTATTTTAACCCATCATTTAAAATCCTACAATCTTGAGCACAATGTTTGTAAAAGTTACATGCATAATTGAGGCAACCAAGAAATCTTTGTAGTTGTGTTTTGTTTTTAATTCTATTTGGGAATTTATCTACAAAAGAAACAACATGTTTTTGTAGAGTAATTTTCACATTGGTGATGGTATGCCCCAAGAATTTGATGTCTGTTCTGAACAACTCAATCTTCTTTTTGTGTAGGATCAATCCTGTTTCTTTGACTAGTTGGAAGAATTTTTGAACATGCTTGAAGTGGTCTTCTATAGACTTGGAGAAAATTAATACATCATCAATTTAAACTAGCAACCATACAAAATAAGGCTTAAACACTTGGTCCATTATTCTTTGGAACTTAGAGGGAGTATTCTTAATACCAAAAGGCATGACATGCCATTCATAATATCTTGCAGACACGCTAAAGGAAATTTTAAACCAATCTGCATCCTTAATTGAAACCTATCAGAATCTTGACTTCATATCAAATTTAGAAAAAATTCTAGCACCTGCTATCCTGAAAATCAGGCATGTTTTATGTGGACTTGGATAGGCGTCACCATCTAAAATAACATTGAGGGGTTTATAGTTTATGACCAGGCAAGGTACCCCTCAAATCTGTTCTGAATGTTTATTAACATAAAAGCCATAATAGTTCCAAGGACTGTCAGACTCTCAAATGAGTTTCTTGTTTAGGAGGCTCTGGATTTCTTTCTAGAATAACTTTTTATATTATTCATTCATCGGAATTGCACAACTTTTGTAGGGCTTCCCAATATACTCAGTTTTGTAGACTAATTCAACATAACATTGTTTTCGATGCCAGAAGGCATTTGGTTCTTCTGCACATACTTCATCTTCAAATTGTAGTTGGAAAGGTCGAATTTGTGCTTTGACAACCTATTGTGCTAATATTTCTTCAACCCGTAGGTTAGCCCTTTCATTTTTGACATCTTGTAGCCTGTTCGATGCTTTTGTTAGGTCTTCCATTACTTGGACCATTGTAGATAGTCTGGGGGATGAGATAAATGGAAGAGTGAGTTGAGGGCTTAGTTATCCTTTGTAGGAATTTCTATGAAATATCATGCTTTCCCATTTTTAACCTGGTGGATCCATGTGGTTCTACAACTGCTAGGAATGGCTTCCCCAGTATACAGTCAATGGGGATGTTGGAGATTGAAAACTTCATATTTATGTAGTAATCCTTGAATCATAATGTCACTTTTGGAACCTCATAATGGAGATTTAGCTAGTGCTCTCCAATTTCTATAATTTCCTTGTTTGATTTCTTCTAGTTCCTCGCAGGTATTTCCTTTTTATTCAAAACATTGGTGTCAAAACCACTATCTATCAATGTTTTAAGAAAAAACTTTTGTCTTTGGATGACAAGATTTATCATAACATGAAATTTATGGTAATGGATAGCAAGAATCCTCATAGGCTTCAATCATGATAAATCTTTATGAAATATTTGGTGTTCCACTCAAAAGAAGCATCTACAAACAAAGTTTTCTTATCATCTGACTTACCAAAACTGCAAGAAGTGTTTGAGTAAGATTTTAACATTGTTTTTAGAAAGGTATCCATAAGATTCTCTTTTATTTCTCTTTCAGACAAAGCTTTGATATCTGCAAGAAGCTTTGCGTCATCATCATCAGTTGCATGGGCCATGCAAATTTTTAATTTTTGAGGTGGCTCTGGTTCTTCTTCATCTCAAGATTCATTAGGATCAAAATCTCTATCACCATTTTTAGATTCACAAAGATCAGGATCTTCACAATCACATTCAATAAATAGGACATCTTGTTCTATATCAGATGAGAATTCTGAACTGAAAGTAGAAGTTTCAGTACTATCATCACATCATCCATGCTTTAGAAGATGAACTTCTTCTTTCACTGGAAATAGGGCATGTGGGCATTGGTTTGTGTTATAGTGGGGTGATTGGAACTTGTTGCACTTGCGGATCAATTGTGTCTGTTGTGTTTTATGTGCCTTTTCTTGTTGGATTTTCAGGGCTCTTTCTTCGGACTTCTTGCAAAAAAAAAAATCGAATTCATCTCCTATTGGGCACTTATTTGCTAGGTGACCCTTTTGGCCACAGAGCCAACATACAATTTTCTCCCATGCTTGTCATTTATGAGTTTGCAAATGAATATCTGCAGGAGAGAAATACTGGGTCCTCTGTACTATTGCGCTCTTGCATGGTACTTGCTTGTTGTATACCTTATTGGATTTTTTGTGGGATGTCCACCTCTCTGCAGACAATTTTTTGAATACCTTCTTGGCCTTTTTTCTTTTCACAACTGGATCATTTGTATAAAGACCATATTTTTGACATATTGACTTGTTATAAGGTAACATGGAAAGCTTCTAGATAGACTTGTTAACCTTCATATTTGTGCATAATCCTACCAATGCTTTGGTAATTGATGCATAAATTTCTCCCTAGGTGTAAGATTCATATGACAATTGGAAAACTTCTTGAATTTTTAAATTTTCAACAAATTTGTTGGGAAGTACATCTAGGTATACTTGTTTCGAAAGTAAGTTCTTAGTATCCATTCTTTATATTCTTAGTATCCATTCTTTATACCCCTTCTATATAAAAATCTTCACATGAGACATTTTTTTCATTTAATGTTCATAAGGATTATGAAATATTTATATCAATTTATGCCTTGGTGCCACATCAATGCTCTAGCATCATGGTTGTTAGAGCACTTATCATATTATTTTAACGAATAAAACCATTAGAATGATATACAACGTCACCCATTTCATCTTTCAATAGTTCATGTGACATTTTTTCTACCAATTACATGGTTCTATCAACCACCATCTAGCGAGTATACCTTTAAAACTTTGAATAATAGCTTTGCAACCCTCAATTTCACAATCTAGCCCATGTACCTTTAAAACCTTGAATAATAGTTTTGCAACCCTCAATTTCACACTGGCCTTTCATGCACATGATTTTCCATTAATAAATACGGAATCGGAGATATTTCAATCAATAATTAAAGTTGACGTAGCATGATGCCCGGGCTGTCAACTTCAATTCTACTTTCCAAAATCAATAGGAAAAACGAAAAAGGAGGTTGATGTAATGGAACACCTCATATTAACAACAACTTCACAAGAAACGACACAAACTCTTTTAAATCACTGGGAACTGCCAAAGCCATAGCGGCATTACTCATGCGCCAACCCAATCATAATTCTCGGAATAAAATTTTTAGCTAGTAAATAATCTAAGGCTGGACTCCCTGAAAGCTTACAAAAAAGAGCTGTCGAGTTACATCATCAAAGTTCAAAATAAAACTCAACCAAACGTGATTTATGGATTTAAACTTCAAACAATTTCAATGAAAGAGGATTGATTGCCCTTGCTTTGTCTTTTTCATCGAGAGTTTATAACGAAAGAAAATGATTTTCTCCATTTCCCAGTACTAAACTTCATTATGGCTTATCATAACTATGTGTCTATAGCATAATCACAGCGTGAGCATTCAGTTTTGTTTTGAATATATTAATTTGCCGAATTTAATTTTTGTTTTTTTTATTTATTATTATTTAAATTTATTTATGTGTGGAGTGATTGGTTAAAGTCTTATTATGGATGTTGTTTAGCGTGAGCATTCAGTTTTGTTTTGAATATATTAATTTGTCGAATTTAATTTTTGTTTTTTTTTTTTATTATTATTTAAATTTATTTATGTGTGCAGTGATTGGTTAAATTCTTATTATGGATGTTGTTTAGTAACTTTTTTTTATTAGTTTTTTATTTTTATTTTTTCTGTTTTTTATTTTGATTTTGATTTTTCAGTTATTTCCATTCTCCATATTTTCAAATTAAGATGAAATTTTTTAAAGAAAATAAATAATTAAAAAAAAAACATTTTCCAATTTTTTATTACTTTTTAATATTGCTTATTCTTTTTTGTGGTCATTATGGTTTTTTTTTTTTTTTTCTCTATTAATAATACCAATTCTATTTTTTTTCTCTAATTTATAATGTAATTTCCTTCTAAGCAACAATTATAAATAAAACTTCCATTTCAATTAACATAATTAAATTAGTAAAAACCAATTAGTGTTTAGAATCTTGTGGGCATTTCTTTATTAATTTTATTAAGAAAGTTTTATTGATATATAGTTACTAATCTTTAGGATCTTGTGAGCATTTCTTTCCTAACTCCATTGAATTTGTTTTATTTACCCATAGCTTTTATAATTCCTGCTTCCAAGGTATATCAAGAATTCAAGAAATTGATCTTATTACAAGAAATTGAATTCAAGAATTCAAGAAATTGATCTTTTTGAATTCAAAGATTCAAGGAGTTTGTATTTTTCTTCTTCTTGTGATTAATGTCTCTGTGTATATGTTCTCGCACGTCAAAGGATTTGAAACGGCAGCCAAGGTGCCAATGGAATACAGTAGAGCTCTTCATTTCATTTTAGGGGATTCAAATTCTATGATGCAATGGTTGGGGTTTGGAATCCAAACTAATTCTATATTAAGAAGGTCCCACTTTGAAGTGGGTGTCGAGGTGGACACTTGGTTGGCGTCAAATCCAATGGAATGCACTAGAACTCTTCATTTCATTTGATGGGATTCAAATTCTATGATGCAAAGGTTGGGGTACCAGATCCAAACTAATTCTAGGAATGCTCTCTGGTATTAAGAAGATTCCACTTTGAAGTGGGTATTGCCCAGATCCCACTTTGAAGTTCCAAATTCTGCTTCAAGTGGCTGCAAAACTAGAGATTGCTCTACATTTATTGGGAGGTTAGTCTTTAATTTTTTTTATGTATTTCAATTAGTTTGTTAAAGTTATTTTACTTGGTTTCCTTGAACCAAGCATAGAGGATTGATCTACTATAACTAAATCACAAATCATAGACAATCGTCTAATATTTGGAAAGTATTTGAAAACGGCTAATGATATATTTTATTTATTTTAATATTTTTTTTTTTTTTAATTTTGATGTTATTGGAAACTATGTGTTTTGATAGCTATCTATAATTACTGGCGATTTACTTTATATAATTGTGCTTATTATAATCTAGTTGTTAAATTAATAGTAAAACTATTGTTAATGCTTATTATTCATAAATATTAATTAACTTGTCTTCACAATTTAATTTAAAAATTAATTTAATACTAAAACACAAATTATAGATCATCTCAACTCCCTTTTGCTAAAAGAAAACAACCCTATTTAAAACATGACTTCTTTTGAGAGAATACCAATAAAAGTTTTATTCCAAATTCCCTTTACTTAATTGCCACAAACACACTCTATATCAATCACGTACAATGCCCATGAATTTTGTAGGAGACAAATGGTTGTGCAAAACAAGTTTTTTGGAATTGACATCTCATTCGCTTGAAACTAAGTTTCTCCATATCAATTTGAAAGAAACATTGCCGAAGAAATAAAGTTATAGAGCTTCATTACAACTGTTGAGGTAAGGTACTCACCAAAAAGCACCATTTTAGCACAACATTTTCATTTTCAGTTCTATTTTTTTATGAAGGATTTAATTGATTAGCTCACATCTTGTTAGCAATTTAGACTCCAAATAGTTATACTTAAACTAAGAAACAGGTACTAGCTATTTGACTTGGGCATAAGGTTAATTTACCATTGACACTTTAAGTAATATACTATTTTTGTTCATGGTATTCTCATATAATGTAGAGTATTTAATGACATGGTGAATTCATTGTAATATGAATTTGGACCATTGTGAAGTCATGTTTAAAAGGAGGAGACTATAAAATTTTCAAAGAGTTTGTTGTTGATGACATAATAAAGGCTTGGCCATTTCTCAGTGGACTAACCCATATTGGTTGAATCACCTAAATTTTGTCTCCTTCATTATGGTATATGGTTATGTACACCTATTATATTTTTATTTCTCTCTCTCCCTCTCTCTCTCTCTCTCTCTCTCTCTCTCTCCCTTTTATAACACAAATATCAAAGCTAGTAGTTCTCGAGAGTGGTTTGGGCACTTCTAAGATGTTGGATAATACATTGCTATAAGTGGTAGAGGTAGATATACTACTTGGATACTTGGATATAAAAAAAAAATCATACATCGGAATAGATAGGAGGTGCATCCCTAAGTGAGTAAAGCAAAGACGTAGATGAAAATGGCAGAAATGATAATTAATGGCCACCACAAGGTCACTGCTACAAATGGTGGCGGCCAAGGTTGAAGAAAGGAGACTAAAAGCTACATTGGAGGAACAATGAGTAATGGTGTGAAAAAGCACCTTGAATCCTGAAATTTAGAGCCTAATGAAATGTTGCTACTAAGAAACTGAGAGTTGAGAAAAGTGGTTTAGTGGCTGTCAGGATGGTTTTGTGTAAGATCAGTTATGAGAGCTAGGGCGATGAGATATTTCATGGATTTGGTGAGTGCAAATGATGTTGGAAGGCCAAGTCAAGGTGAGATTAGTGCAATGGATGATTGTTGAGTGGATATTAAAGAGTATATGCAAATTATGGATTGACACAGGTTGGGGATATAGTGAGAGAGAGGTTGTGTAGCTGCATGGATGAGAGAACATAAATGGAGTCAGTAATGCTAAGGCTTGGTGATGAAGAGTTGTAATAGTGCATGAACACTTTAGGGTGTTTGGTCCAAATTGTAAATCCTACCCATAGACATGTTGTATTCCTCAAGGTTGTTCTAAGACTCAAGCATATATATTATATAGTAGTAGCATAGAATGTGATCCTCATCATGCATAAAGAGGATGGAGGATCAAGTTGTGGAATGAAGAGGGTAGTAAGTGTACTCATATTCTATCTTGATATTAGTTATGTTAAGACTTGTTAGTTAGGTATATATGTTGTATTGCAGTGACACATGGAGTTATGTATGATCCAGTTATGGAATGGATCTCTTAAATTAGTACAAGGGTGGTAGATGTACTCATATGCTAGTTTGAGAAGGTGAATGCCAGATCTCATATGTGAGATGGTTAATGAACCATGTACAAGAAAAAATATCTTAAAAATCTTATGGATACAATGATTGATTATGGTTGTATTCCAATGAATAATAATTTTTTATTTGTTTTAGTTTATGGTTATGTGGTCTTATTATTTTTTCATTTCTCTCTCCCTTTGTTTGTTTGTTTGTTAATCTTGGTGGATCCTCCTTTTTCATTCACCACATAGAACTGGCTAGGTGGCCTCAACTTGCCCAGTGGGAAACCAAGTCTGTTGGCCACCTATCCGCATTATATGCCATCCAATAGCAAAAAATCTTAAGTCTCTCTATCCAAGCAATATAAGTTTTAGATTCTTGTCCACTTTCATACTCTAGAGTTCTACATACATATATAATTGCATAGACAAATTTAAAAGCTATCCGCATATATAAACAAAACTATCATAAAGTAGGCATGTTAATCCTGTTGTTCAACTGATGTTGATTCCACCTGTGCTGGATCTTTGGCATTCATACCAGGAAACTCTATCTGGACCAAGATACATGGAAAGTGCTACTCAATTCGGCCAAGGCAGACGTCCTATTTGTGCAGTTGAAAGTGCACCTTCTGAAATTCCTGCTTGTAATTCGACAATACTTGAACAATGATTGCCATGCCTATCGAGATTTGCTCCATCGCCTTTCCCAACAGGCTTTTCATTAGCCTATATAGGTATAGGGTCTGCTTGAATTGGGTGATTCTGGCTCTTGTATTTCTAGGGTCCGGGACGAGGACTCTCTAGTCTTCCAATTCTATATCTGTCTCACTCTCTTGCTTCACTTCTGCTTCCCATTCTTCTAACAAATTTCGAATTTCTTCATTGGTTCCCTCTCGGTAATCGATTGTCGCTTCACTAATTAACCGTTCGACAGACTTCTGACCCCGTTGAACACTTGAAGGTCCAGGTTTTGTATCTTGCCTTGTCACGCACGGTTTCTTACTGCAACCTCAGGTTTTTGTAGGTCATGCCATGGTCTCTCTGGCCAAGTCCTATACAGTGAGGCAAACTGTAACCTAATTAAACTTCAATGTATTACAACAAGGTGCATGCACCCAGGTGGTAGGGTTGTGTCGCTCCATCCCGCCAACTTCAAACCCCCCTCTGTCAATTGTAATACCATGCCCCTCATGGTTGCAGGTGGGTTCCACAAAAGGGACCAGCCCATGACCTACACCAGAGGTTGCATTTTGCAAAAGACGCCCCCCTTAGCAGTTGTCCAACATGCATTGTCTCCCTAATCCCAAGTAAAGAAGTGTAACTGCCTACAGGTCGTCGGCTTAACCTGGCTAGCATGCCCATTGTTATCTGCCTAGTTAGCAAAAAGAGAACCCAACACAGGTATCCACCAATCCCTGAGCCCCACAACGTCGCCATTGCCAACCCTCTTGCCATATCCAATCTCAATTCCCTACCAGGTTTCCCACCTACAATAATTCTCCTCCTTCTCCCTCATTCCCAAGTCTCTACAGACCCCCTCCAGCTATGCATGATCATGTTACCAAAATTTTCTCTCAAAATACGAGTAAACTTGCAGACATCCCCATATCTCTCTCTCCTTTTTTAATAGCATTAGAGTACATAATTAATGATAATATTATATTTAATACTATAATAAAAATATATAAATTCTTTAATTTTTTTCAATCATTTTTTTAAACTTACAATTTAAAAAAATATTTTTTTACAAGTATTTATTAAATTTAAATTTAAATAAATCTATATTAATATAATTTTAATTTTAACATACATTATATTGATATTTATGTACATGTCAATTATATTTATTTATTAATTTTATTTAATTTTATATCTCAATTATATTAATATAGGAAACGATCAATAATATTTAACTAAATTATTAAAAATATATATATTATTATCCTAACAAATAATTATATACACTCAAAAATAATTTCATATTTACGTTGCATTGGCTTTTTTCCTATAAAGATATACTATAATAGCATGCATTATTATTATTATTATTTATTAATAAAAAATTTACTATATTATAAAAATCTATTATTCTTATCGGGAAATCTTTTAAAATATAGTAATGGTAGTTATTATAAAATATATATATATATATATATATAAATCTATTATTCTTATAAAAAAAAATTTTAGTAATGGTAATTATTATAAAATATATAATTCCAGTTTATATATATAAACAATATAATATAATATGTGAAATCAATGAATCTTATATATAATAAAATATAATGTGATGTGAAATCAATGAATCTCATCATTGTAATATGTGAAATTAAAGGATATTTATTTTAATTAATATAAATGTTATTATATTTTTTTTTAAATTTAATTATAAATTATTATTTTAGTTATGGTTTTTTTTTCCAAGGAAAAAACGGTAATCTTTTATTTAAAAAATGAAAAGTTACACTTGCAGATGCATTAAGCATTTCTGTATTATGCCCATAGAGCTCAAGTGCTTTCGCGCCCCATGCAACATTAAAAAATTAACGTGCATTAGAATAAGAAAAAGAGAAAGAGAGGATAAGTGGGGAAGGCAGAAAAACTGAATACCGGTAGTGAGTAATGGACTCACCTTTCAAGTTTTTCTCCCCTTTTTCTTTTCGACCTTGCGCCACTCACCTTGAGTTGGCTCGATCGAAGCTATGACTAACTGTGTTTCTACTTTCTGTGTAACTGTTTCCTTGTCTGAATCTGAAGTGTCTGAGTGATGATGCCTTTTGGTCCCTCCCATATTCAGATCCTCGTTTGCCTTCTCTCCCTGATTTGTGGGGAACTGTGGGGTCTTGTTGTCTGATGTGGTTCCCTTCTGGGTCTCCATTCCTTGAGAGACCTCTGCATTCTCTGTGGGGGTATCTTCCTCTTCTGCTTCTGATTCTTCATCCTCTGAGACGGGGGGTGGAAATTGCCATCCCTTCCTCTGCTTCCCTTTCTGCTTCTTTTTGCTGTTTACTTTCTTTGCTTCTGGACATGTGCTTTGCAAATGTCCTGTCTGCCTATAGAGCCTACATCTGAATGCAGTGTTTTCGTAGTCTAGTGTTTGCAACCAATTTTGTTGTTTGTAGATCAGCCTGATGTTGTCTGGCAGCCCTTTACTTAGATCTACTTCCACACAAATACGTGCGAAAGTATAGACCCTTTCATCAATCCTTTCCAGATATGTTTTGAGATATTTCCCTATACTGTTCCCGATTCCTTCCAGTACTCGTTCACTCCAAAAGTGAAGGGGAAGGTTGTATAGGCGGACCCAGATCGACACTTTGGATACCGTCATTTTGTTTGGATCGAAATCTGGGAACCATGGGGTCATAAACAACCCCGATGTTCCCCAAAACCAAGGCCCGCACTGATGATTGTATCTCTGACTTCCTTGGATGCAAATCTTACTACAAAAAACCCCTTAGAGCATAGGTGTATATCACATTCCATGGTCCATTTGGTGAAGATCCAGTGGAATAGATCCATTGGTTTTGGCCAGAAACTATTAAAACGGCAGATTAGGGCCTGCATTTCATAGGATTTAACGAAATCATCAAGCCCAGTAGAATCAAAGTTTAGAGCTGGAGTTTGCCCTAGCTGATCTACTATGTATGGCCGAGGTGTATATCCACCTTGATCTGGAGAGGCCGCTGATTCTTTATTGCCCTGTAAAATGTTTTTATATGAGGAACCTTCCTTGGGTTGATACTGAGGTGCTGCCTTTTTCCCCTTGTCTCCTCCTAAGGAGCTTGGTTTTCCCTGAGGCGTAGCCCCTCCTCTCAGCCTGAGGTTTAAAGCTATAATTGATCCTGGACTTATCTCATAGCTTTTCAGCGATCTACTGTCCTGGAGGGACCATCTGCCGTTGACCAAATGTTGGATCTGTACCAGATATCCCGTTACTACCCATATTTGTTTTTTCAGCTGCAAGATAGTGCTTTCTGCATGTACCCACACTAAGCAGGTTTTCCCCACAGGGGTTTTTTAAATTGGTATGGTTAATATTATAAAGCTTATATATTTATTTGTAAAATGTTTTAGTAAAATTATATTTTGTTTAAAAATTAAAATAAATTTATTTTAATTTATAATTTATTAAGTGTCTCGCGGGATATTTTTTTTTGAGGTGTAAATATTTTTTAGTGTGTAAATTTTGAAGAAAAGTTTGTATTTAAAGAGATTTGATCTCTTTTGACACTTGAGAGTTACATAGTTCAAATAGATTTATATTAGTTTAATTTAGAGAAATATACTATTAACATGTTTTAATAATAAAAAAATCCATCATTTACTTTATAATATATACATAGTTAACATTGAAATATTTTATCAAACAAAAACATTAAAATATTAATATATACAAAGTTAACATTGAAATATTTTACTAAACAAAAACATTAAAATATTAATATATATAGTTAACATTGAAATATATTACCAAACAAAACCATTAAAATATTTTATTTAATATATATAGTTAACATTGAAATATGTCACCAAACAAAAACATTAAAATATTTTATTTATAAGTGACATTGTCCGCATTAAAATATAAAATATTTTTTCCTTAATTTATTAATCAAGGGATATAGAAAGCATATATCCATTGAATAACAACATATTAAGAATTAAATAAATTACACATCTTTCTGTAAAATAATTTTATTTAAAATTAATATCAAAATTTGTAGAAAAACCTGTAGATTCACAAGCTCATGTAATTTACTAAAACAAGAGACAAGAATCTACTTCTACTCTTTACAACAAAAGCCCATAAACATCTTGCAAACAATAATCCATAGAGGAAGAGAATCAAAGGCACATAACACAATAAATATCCAGGGAAAGCCACAACTCAAAACCCCACTATTTGTTTTGTATTAATCAGGAAAATCAAGATGAAATTACAATGCTTGTTCTCTCTAGAATCTCAATACTCAACAAATTCAATCTTGAACTCATAAGCAAGCTCAAGGCCAGAGCTTAGCCAATTCACAAGCTCTCCAAGTCTCTATTCCAATGTGTAATTCCTATGAAGGATAGCTTGTATTTAAAGGGAAATAAAGCCTTCAACAAATTCAATCTCGAACTCATAAGCAAGCTCAAGGCCAGAGCTTAGCCAATTCACAAGCTCTCCAAGTCTCTATTCCAATATGTAATTCCTATGAAGGATAGCTTGTATTTAAAGGGAAATAAAGCCTTTAAAAATAACGCAATCCCTCAAGGATTAGTTCATAATTGCATGCACTATTAATGAAAATCTAAAACAATTAGTACACTGTCCCTGCACTCGAGTCTCAATTGGGTATTTCTCAGAATCAACATGCATGAGTTTCTGATGGTGGAATCTTCAGTTAACTAGAGTAGAACTAATTAGGTCACTAGTGTCCCAACTGAATGTTTAATCACTATTAGTCCTTGAAACTGATTGGAGCTAATTTAACTGGACTTAACTCAATAAACCGGGTTAACTAATTACAACTCATTCATAACTCATCCTTAACTCCTATAAGTTAGGGAGAACATATACATGTCTTCTAAATGACTTCCAATTCGAATTTCTTAAATTAATTAAGTTAATTAAACTTAATTAATTATTTTCAAATGACTATGAAAAAAAATTCTATTTTAAATCACAGTTTAATTCAAAAACAAATTAAACTAGAATTTCTTATTGCCATTTCTCAACATATTTTACTTAAAATTAATGTCAAAATAACTTTTTTATGAAGTATATATGTAAATATATTAATTAAAATATATATTCAAATATTTTTATTTAAATTAGTGTTGAAATATTTATAAATAATAAAAGAATTGCAAATTTCCTTCGTACTAAAAAGTGAAAATATATTAAATTTTTTTACATTCAATTACTTTATTTCTTTATTTCTATTTATAACGCTGACATAAAATCATATTACTTAATATGAAATTTTATTTATAGTTAAAATTGATTTTTTTAATTATATATACAGGTTAAGAATATCTTAAATATGGATGAATTTTCTTATAAAATAATCATATAGTGAATAGTGACTTACATGTTTGAAAAGTGCGAGACGGCAAGTCACTGAACAGAAACAAAGAGAAAAAACAAATGGTGGAAGGTGAGAGTAAGTTGTTCATCATAAGGATCACCATGAAGAGAACAAAGTAAAGCATCGGGAACGACAATATGAATATGAAGACAAGAAATTAAAGCAAAAAGTATAATTAGGAAGAAGAATAACACAAAAATATACGGATGAGATTTTATTTAATTATTAATTTTTTTTTATATTATAAAGTGAGAAAATAATAGGTAATAAGTTTAAATGGGAAATTTTATTTTTTCAGTTATAGAAAAATATCAATGGATAAGAAAAAATATTTAGGTAGTATATCTGTTATATTTTAAAATATTTTTATTTATTTATTTATTTTAAAATTTTTGAATTTAATTTATTTAATTTTTTTAGAATTAAATAAAAATGTGTTGGAATTACAAATTTAAATTGTAAACTCTCTACAATCAAATTTTCTTAAAATTTTAAAATTATATATATTAAAAACTAATTTTAAATGATAAAAAACTTAAATTTGACTTAAAAAAATTCCTCCGAACTCTGCCCAAAAACTCTAAAACAAAATCTAATAGTTTGAAGCAATGCAAAACTTCCACTTTGGACAAATCAATGGATTACCAAATCGACATAACCCGGGTTAAAGGTGGACTTTGTAATACACTGAAAAAATCTCACGACTTCCATAAATAAGATAATTTTACTTATGGCCACAAATTATTAACAAAGTCGCTATCTCAGATAAGCAGATTATTTTATTAATGTTCACACATGATCATTAAAGTAGGTCAAGGGTCAGCTACCTACTATAAAAGAAAAAGTAAATGTTTAGATGCATCGATATAATATAATGTGAGGTGTTTATTTTATAGTCATGATAAAAAACAAAGTGAAATGATTATATTTGAGTTGCTTATTTTATAGGGATAATAAAAAGTATATAATTCGAGTAAAAGTATTGGTAAATGTATAAGAACAAATTTTGAAATTGAATATATCATTATAAAAAAGAAAATCCAAATTTTGTATAAAACAAATATTAAAAAACAAAATTAAATATTATTTATCAATATAATATGGATTGCTTATTTTATGGGATTGTTTATTTTATAGTTATAGTGGAAGTATAAATAGATGTAAAAAAATAGAATAAAAAAAATGAATATATCACCGGAAATCTCAAACTTTATTATGTTTTTTTTTTCCAAAATTCATTATGTTCTCAACTTTTAAGGCAATGCCTTGGAACCAATTTAAGTGAGGATTGGAATTTGGGATTGAATTATGACATTTAGCACAAAAATCTTCATATTTTGTAAATGGATGAAAATAATGATACTATTCAAAGTGTTATTTTTCATGGATGGGGTTAGAGTCATACATGTATACCTAAAGGGTTAATAGGAAAAACTAAATAGTGGGAAGATTGTTTGCTAATTGACATTAAATCGATTGTATCTTTTGCAAAAGGTCAAGGGCTATCGAGAGAAACAATGGAGCATGGTAGATTAACTTGAATGACTTGTGACAAGTGCTTGAGAGTAAATTAGAATATTTAATAGAGGAGTTGTATAGTTGCAAAGTTTCAATTATCATAGAAAGGGTGGAGAAATTTATCAACATTGTCAAAAATGTATTTCCAAGTCAATGAAAATAGGATGGTTCTAAAGGATCCAAATCTCATCCAATGACAAATTTGTTCTTGTGAAAGTAGTGTGGGGCCCAAGGGCAAGTCTTGGACAAATTTTATGAAATAGATACCTCCAATAGTCTCTTAAGGAAGGATTCCAAATAGAACAACCTATTGTCCACATTAGGATGAGGGGAGATATCACAATTTTACTTCATTATCAAGATTCCTTGACAATGAAGGAAGTTGCTCTCCAGTAAAATAAGTAATTATGAAGTGCATGAAAACACCTTCTAAGAATCAGAATGAGTTATAACAAAATCAGGAACCACTGATCAATTAAGGACACACTTAGAAAAAGACAAAGAAAGAATGACGTAACCACCTTGGTCACTACAATCAAATCTAGATGTTAGAGCAAGGCTCCATTCTAACTAAAAATGATAGAATCGACTAGAGGCATTGAAAGCCATAGCGATTTTCTGCAAGTTTAATGTTGTAAATTCTTATATCAGTGTACATTGTAGAGTATGAAACCTGGAAGTTTTTCACTCCAAGTTTAATGTAAATAACCTAGCAAACAATCACATTTTAATGTTTTTTAAAGATTATAAAATGGAAAGATACCACTTATCTCAAGGGGTTGGGGTGTATATTAGCATCCAAAGATATATTTTGAAATATTTGACACATATAAGAGAAACTAATATTTAAATATTAGGGAATGTAATTTAGATTTCATACCTTTATAATTAGAAATGAAATCTAATTAGTTATTAAGCTATTTGATGGTTCAACCTATTATAAGTGTATAATTACACCTTTATGTATTGTGATTTTTCTGTTTGTGTAACTTAATCTAATAAACAATTAATATTTTTTGTGATTTATCATAACTTTATGTAGGAGAAAATTGGTATTTTTTGTTGTTGTTTTTAAGATCTAGAGGAATCAATGCATCATCGGGATTACTTGGGTGAGGTCCATGTTCAAAGTTGAGTTGCTACTACTTGAAAACCTTAGAGATCCAAGGGATACTTGTCCTCACATTATGGATGACTAGTATGCCTTGTGGAGAAATCTAGGGGCCAACAATTGTAGGTGATTTCTCTTACTTTGATAACTGATTTTGATGTATTTTTACTTTACTTGATTAAATTTTTCTTTCCTTTAGTATTATTAGTGTTCACTGCCATCAAATAGCTACCAAATCATAAAAAACAATGAGACAATATGACACAAGATATAGATAATCAATCAGGGCCAAAACCTCTCCAACTAAGAGGAAAACCCACAAGAATACTTCTCTTCTTATAGAACTTCAATTGATGAATTCCAAAACCTATGACCCTTGACCAAGACTCTCTAAGACCAAGTCATCCTTCCTTCTTGACGAGCTTTCCTTACATGGCTTAGAAACAAACTTCAATCTTCCAACAACTTCTCCAGCAACTTCGACCCCAAAAACAATTTCCACAAATTCGACTTAGAAGCTTTAGAAAATTCGACCTAGAAGCTTCACAGCTTTGACCTTGATATAACTTCAAAAACTTTGACTTAGCAGCTTCACAAGTTTGCTCTAGAGGAAGCTTCATAGCTTTGACCTTACAACTTCACAACTTCACCCTTTCAACTTCACATCTTCGATCTAGAGGCAGCTTCGACCTTGTAGCTTCACATCTTCAATTTAGAGGCAGCTTCGACCTTGTAGCTTCACATCTTCAATCTAGAGGCAGCTTCACAGCTTCGACCTTGCAACTTCACAACTTTGACCTTGCAGCTTCACAACTTTGACCTTGTAGCTTCACAACTTCGACCTTGCAGCCTCACAACTTTGACCGTTGTAGCTTCACACCTTCGATGTAGGTTCAAAATTTCGTCTAGCCCATAAACTGTAGGAACCCTAACAAGAGAGAGAGAGAGAGAGAGAGAGAGAGAGAGAGAGAGAGAGAGAGAGAGAGAGGCCCACAAAATTTGATCTTGATCTTATTATTCTCCATCATCCTTTTCCAGCTTCTATCTTGAAGAGATCGAACTTGCTTGAGTGACTGTGCAAATAAGGCTGAATTCCTTCTTATTTATAGGCTTGTGAGGGGTACAAATTTCTATCTTGAGGCTAACTTGTCCCTTCAAGTAGGCTGACTTGATCTTTGTGCCATGATGAGGTCTTGGAGGGTCGTTTGACTCAATATTTTTTTCTTTACAATATGTAACATGCCCAAATGGGTCTTCAATACATGACAATGAATCAATTGACTTTATGACAAACCTAAAATAACTCATTGGGTGCTTTACCTAAAAATAAATTTACCTTGAGCATGAAACCTGTGCCTCAAGAACACAAATAATATATTATTTTTCTCTTTTCATTATATACATAAAATCATGATTACATATGCCATAATGAAGACCAAACCTAGTTACATAATTCAACACTCCCTCATCACTATGAAGGCATTCATAATCCATACAAGGTACTTGCACATTCTCAATATGAAGAATTATCATAAGAAGAGTCGAATTAGTAACCCATATGTATAACATCATATCATCCAACCTTTTCACATAGAAAGGCCTTGACTAACAAATCTATCTCTCCACAAGATCAGAGCACAATGTTGGTTAGATCAATGATTTATGGACACCTTCATCATTATCTCTCTTAGAACATACCCCACCCAGGTTCTCTCTGAGTATGTTCCACCAGGACTATTCTTACCTTGGATTCCTAGTCCTCAAAGAATATCGGTCCTCTGTGACTACTCTTATCTTGGATTCCTACCACACCCTCAAAGAGTATCAAATGCCATATGCCTACCCAATCCTCCATAATTTCTTCCAAAGCGAAGACAAGAATGATGTGTCCATCTCTCCTCATGGCCTTCACTAAAAATTATGGTTGTTAGTCTCGGTCTAGTGCATTATACATGAAGTATATCACCATATATGTGACTCCCTCTTAACTAGGGATGATCAACCCATTCCATAAAAGGAATATACCTAAGATCCCTCTTTTTTTCGAGACTTGTCTAAACTCCCTCTTAACTAGGGATTTCCTTCCAACAACTCTTTTAGGTGGAGATCATGGGACAATTAGTTGAATAGCTCCTCCTTTCGATGTCATGAACTTCTTTCTCATCATTATGGAGTCTTCATATTTTGGGAATTCTTCGTAGGGCATCGACCCTCCATCACTTTCATTTATGAATTATGTTAGTCATGTCATCCTTCCTTTCACTAGAAAGTGATCCATTAGTCCATATATGGTCTTCCTTCATGCCTTGCTGCCTTCTTCACATCATGTTACCTTCAGGATCTTCCATCCTACTACACGAGTATTAGTTGCAGATGACATCTGCAACTCTTCCTTTCGTAGCCCTGCATTAGCCCATCTAGATATTGTTCAAAAATAAAAAATGAACATCAAATTACCTTTGTGATGGTCTTACGTCATGACATTTGCTTGTTGTATCAACATCCTGCATTCATATTGACACTTCTCCAAAAAAAATATATATTAAATGTCAAGGATCATATTCCTTTCCAGAATTCTTAGGATTCTTCATACCTTTTCCATGAAGATGTCACAGTCAATTCTCCTAGTTATCAGATGTTGATTTCCTTTTCTATGCGACAATAGTTACATCTTTCATGATCTCTCCTTACTTTCTTCACATATTTCTTCTCAGGAAATTCCATTCAAACTTCCTTCATTTTTATCAGCCACCTCATATTCCATGGGAGAACTTATTATATCGATTTCATCTATTCAATATGTGAACCATGCCTTTATGCATCCTTCCAACGGAGAAGATCCCTTTCTCTTGATCATGCTCATGCAGAGGAGTATTTATTAATGCTCTCTACAACTATATGGCAATAATCAATTTTATCAAATGCAAGCATACATATCTCATCTCTTCCTTTTGATCATCTAGACTTCCTTCAACAACTTCCTTGATTGAAATAACTTCGATCACCTTGATATTCACTTTTTGACATTATACCATCATTCCATGAATCCTATATGAGGTGGAATTCCTAGCGAGACACTTGCTTCTTCTAGTAGGTGAACCTTCCGATGAAGATTCCAATGGAGGATCTTGATCATCCTCCTTTTTGACATTATACCATCATTCCATGAATCCTATATGAGGTGGAATTCCTAGCGAGACACTTGCTTCTTCTAGTAGGTGAACCTTCTGATGAAGATTCCAATGGAGGATCTTGATCATCCTTATCTTGTAAATGATCCTTTTTGAATGATGTATGATGATTTCTATACTAGATAATTTTCTTTTTCCCATAATTACTACTTATGCTTATAATGAGGTTACCAAGAGCTACATCATTCTATAGGTGACAACCATAGACTTCTATTTTAGTTATATTTCATGTTTCTTTTTTATTATTTCACAAACTCTTTCTTTCAATCGTATGCTTCTATGATGTCATCTCCTAACATGATGCACCATATCACGCTTCCAATTATTCCTACCATGATAGTTATACTTTACAACATAAAACTTGAAACATAAACTTGAAAAGAACTATGTGAAGAAGACTATCTCAATCATAGTATAGATCATTTACTTCCTCCTTCTTGGATTTATTCTTTTCAGCTTCTTCCACTTCTTTAGTGATATGGGCTTCTTCCCTTCCTCTTTTGTTGTTATCCTTCTTAAGCTTTGGACAATCTCTCTTGTAGTGCCCATATTCATGACATTCATAGCATTGAACCTTCGACATGTTCTTCTTCTTTTTCTGAGAACCAAGCTTCCCAAACTTCCCTTTTCTTCTATCCATGGCAGCAAATGCTTCAGCTTGCTCACTTGATCTTACATTGATTTTTTCCTGCAACCTAGCTTGTTCAATTTTTCACAATGACATAGTTCATTGAATAGAGTAGCTTCCTTCTTCCCATAAATGTTTGATGTGAAGTTGACCCATTCCTATGGTAGTGCATTGAGCACTATGGTAGTCATTTCCTTGTCATGAGTTATTTCTCCCACCTCTTCTAGTTGGTTTCTTATTTCTAATACCCTCATAAAGTATGAGGATATTACTTCTTCTTTTGATATCTTCATCTTATAGAGCTTAATCTTCTTCTTTCGACGGTTCGATAATTAAACCATTAACATGACCAACAAGTTCATTTTCTATGAGGATCAAATCTATCCTCTTCTTCCATGCAAGAAAGTTTGATGACCCAACCAATTTTTTTCTCTCCTTGCAATATGAAGTAATTTTGACATATTCAAATATAGATATAAAAATACTTACTTGTCAAGTGAAGAAACTCCTAGATGATGAAATCTTCAACTTGATGCCTTATTTATTTTAATGATGATGTAAATAATAGAAGATGTCTTCTTGGTGAATATGTCTTTCTTCAAAAGTGATCATTGACTCAAAGGGAGATCACGTTGATTCCTTAATGATGACGCCAACGCTTTTTAAACTTGTTTCTGAACCTCAAATTTTGGCCCTTCTTCATAATTTCAGCTTGATGTAGCAGTTCTTCAATTTCAACGTTTTTTTCAATAGCCCTAGTTCACACCTGTGGCTAGAATATGGAAAAATTTTCCTTCATTCTACTTCGCTTGACTTGACTTCTTTTATTGTTATTTTGTCTTGCAAAGGAGACCTTTCTTGGCACAAAAATTGATCCTTGATGGTGGATGCAATTTGATACTTATTGTTACATAAGGATGTCTTAACACTTCACATGTGTGGAGGATATAGCCCAGAAAAAACAAACCCAAAAGTGCTTCGCTCTTTCTTCCTCATAATAATGATTGTAGAATGTGTGATTTTCCCAAGAACTCTTCTAGTGTGGAACCCTTCTTTGGATGAGCTAGGGTTTTGAGGTATACTTAGACCCTAGAGTATCCTTCTTCATGTTGCCCTTCCTTGATGTAGTCACCTTAGCTCTAATACCATCTTGAGAAATCTAGGGGCCAACAAGCGTAGGTGATTTTTCTTACTTTGATAACTGCTTGTGATGTATTTTTACTTTACTTGGTTAACTTCTTATTTCATTTATTATTATTAGTGTTCTCTATCATCAAATAGCTACCAAATAATAAAGAACAATGATACAATAGCACACAATATATAGGTGACCAGTTAGGGCCAAAACCTCTCTGACTGAGAGGAAAACCCACCAGAATAATTCTCTTCTTATAGAACTTCAATTGATGAAGTCCAAGACCTATGAACCTTGACCAAGACCCTCCAATACCAAGTCATCCTTCCTTCTTGATGATCTTTCCTTGCATAACTTCCAACAACAAACTTTGAACTTCCAACAACTTCAACCCCAACAACAATTTCTGCAACTTCGACCTAGTAGCTTCAGCAACTTCGAACTAGGAACTTCACAACTTCGACCTTGATTCAACTTGAACAACTTCGACTTGGCAACTTCATAGCTTTGATCCTGAGGCAACTTCACAACTTCATAGCTTCAACCTTGCAGCTTCACAACTTCGATCTAGAGGTAGCTTCACAACTTCGACCTTGCAGCTTCACAACTTCGACCTTACAGCTTCACAATTTTGACCTTGTAGCTTCACAACTTCGACCTTGTAGCTTCAGAACTTTGACCTTGCAACTTCACAACTTTGATGTTGCTTCAGAATTTTGTCTAGCCTAGAAATTGTAGAAACCCTAACGAAAGAGAGAGAGAGAGAGAGACCCAAAAACTTTGATCTTGATCTTCTTCTTCTTCTTCATCCTTTTCTAGCTTTTATCTTGAGGAGATCGAACTTTCTTGAGTGAGTGTGTAAATGAGGTCGAATTCCTTCTTATTTATAGGATTGTGAGGGGAATAAATTGTTATCTTGAGGCTAACTTGTCCCTTCAAGTAGGTCAACTTGATCTTCGTACTATGACAAGGTCTTGGAGGGTCATTTGACTCTATTTTGACTCAATATTTTTTTCTTTATAATATGTAACATGCCCAAATGGGTCTTCAATACATGACAATGCATAATCAATTGACTTTATGACAAACCTAGAAGCACTCAATGGGTGCTTGACCTAGAAATAAATTTCCCTTGAGCATGAAAACCACGCCTCAAGATTAAAAATAATAATAAAAAAATTCTCTTTTCATTAAATACATAAAATCACAATTGCATATGCTATTATAAAAAGCAAACCTAGTTACATAATTCAACATGCCTCACCCAAAAAAATTGGAACTAGTTGTCTTTTAATATAAAGCTATGCAGAAGGCCACCAACATTAATAACAATTAGTTAAACTAACCCGTTGAACATATCAAACATTTTTATAAACTTAAAAATAATAATATATTATTTATTAAAAATAATATTAAAAAAACTTTAATAAGAAATTACAAACCTTTACCTTATTGTGCTTAAAGCCAGTAATCAATCTTTTTATAATCAATACGATAAATTTTTGACATCGAAAATAAATTCTAAGAAGTCAAATTATTTTCTCATGAATTCCGAACCTTTATCACATTGTAAAAAAAATTAAAGCATAATTCCAAACCTTCCATCACATCACAAAATTTTTAGTTTTTATATTTCTTATGGTTTCCTCTAAATTTCTTTACTATTGTCATATCCAAAAGTAAATATATTTGTTATATTCCAAATCAATGATGCATTCAAATGTGGCCTATAATAAGAGATTTCACTATTAAATGTAATAAGTTTTTGCATCGCTAATGGTATATTTGTTAAATAAACATATGATTAAGACATGCATAATAGTATATGAAAGAACTACAAGATGATCAACTAGTAGCCAGTTTTGATGCGTGGCCTGGGTAGCGGAAGTCTATGATGTTTCACAATGAAATATTTAACTTATTTACATGACTTAAGCTACAATGTCATTATCCAAAAGCATAATTAACTTGTACAATAAAGTCTTCACAATATGTTATTCAAACAATGTTGAGGTTGCTACAAATATCTTATATGCACAATGACTACAACGGTGTAGTTATGAATAAAGATAAACAAGTAGGGTTCCATGTCTATGTGTTTAGATGTTGGATGTTGATCCTTGTAGTATCAATTTTAGGTTAATCTAAATGGGGAGTGGGAGTGGGAGTGGGAGTGGGAGTGGGAGTGGGAGTGGTGACCATGATATGTGTGCGCCTTACATTGGAATTGAGGCTTTGACAACGTCTTTGGGTTATGTAACCACTGATAAATGGTGTCTTTGGATTGTGGATGGGTGAGTTGTTGGGTATTGTTGCAATTTTCTTTCTTTGATTCTTCACCATTTTAGATTCATTGTACATGAATTAAATAATTGTGTCATTTTAATCGTTGATATGCACATATATATTCAAGGATATGCTCACAATATGACATTTGCCAATCAAGGCGGCGTACCTATTTTTCTTGGTTATGAATTATCAATAGTCATAGTAATAATGAAAATATAGTGAAATATTGATTACCTTAAGTGTTGATAAATGAAGTGGTGGATAATGGTCAAGTGTACAAAATAATTCATCAGTGAAATAGCGAGAGACAGACATATATCAACTCACTAAGCATTTCTTTGTATTGATTGTTATCTCCAACTATCTAGTGAAAATAAAAAAAATTCAATGTGATTTTAATTGAGGTCTTGATAGATGGAGAGGAAAGGATGAGAATAAGGTGCATGATCTTTCCCCTCCATGCGTTTTCTCAAACCTCATTATGGTTTCACAATGATTTTGTTAATGGCATTGCCATACCTAGATAGAGAGGAAATGGTTGTTTGAAGGTTGGACAATAGCTAAAGGAGTAAGACTTGAAATATCATGGGTTCTGGATACTACCTATCCAGGGGCTAAGGAACTTAACACTAAATGGGCATAACTTAGAACTTCTCAAGTCTTTTTCTAGGAAAATAAAGAAGTTTAAAATATTATTAAATTATATTATATGTAGTTCATAAAAAAATTCCCAATGATTTGATCGAGGATGTTCAATAGTTGTGGGCAAGAAAAATGAGATTGAAAGCAAACAAGGAATGTTTCAAACCAACTTGTACTAAAATTAAATCTTTAAACCAATGGAGTGGAACAAATACTCAAATAAAATAATTTACACAACAATTCAAAATGCAATTAAAATAGTATTTACTGTAGAAAATAGTTGACCTTGTAGAAATTTGATAGAATTGCAACTGCTTAGGAAATTTAATTTAAAGTCATGAGACACAATTCTACTCTACTGATCTGCAGAATGAAATTCACAATTTATAACAACATGCATACACATGAAATAAGTAAAACCACAAATATACAATGATTTCTAGGGGAACCCAACTGGGAAAAACCCCTCAAGCCTCTTTGCATTAATCATATGAATAGAGAATATATTACAATTTCTAGCTCCAACTTTGAGCTCAACCTGCAAAAGAATAATTGTTCTCTTTGCTCAATGAACAACTCTAGCCAACACTTAGCCAAATATCAGTTCACTTAGCCTCCTATTTATTTGCACAATTCCTGAGGAAATTAGGCCTTGTTTTTTAGGAATTTTCCTCCATTTGATTGTGAAATTCCCATAGATTGATCATATGACTGCATGCAACACCTATACACTCAAACTAGTTTACAACTACTTGTTACATTGCCTTGTCATCTCCACTTAAACTAAGGAACTTGAATTCTCTGCATGAACTAGCTATTTTAGGTTGATTAATCAGTTAACTAATATATCTCTAAGTTAGACTGTTGTCCCACTGTACACTTGACCTTAAACTGACTCTAACAATAGTTAGAGGTTAGTTAAGTGAATACAAATGAAAATAGCTAAAATGGATTACTAAAATTTAGCAATCACACATGCATAACTGAACTCCAAGCCTTCTAACTTGAATTTACTGAGCTAACTGAGTGAAAAGATCCATGTCACACTAGTTAACTACCTCAAATTTGTCCTGCTGATGTGGAAATTCGATTTACTCAATTTGACTAAGGCTATATTCAAATTGAGCCTTTCTTGCTACATTTTTCCAACACTTCCTCTTAGCAAGAAAGGGATTTTCCACATCCCATATCCTACACTTGTGGAATTCGAATTTATCTCTGAACAATGCCTTTGTCAATATGTCAAAATAATTATCCTTAATTAGAATGTATTGTAGCAACATAATTCTCCTTTGCACACAGTCCCACAAATGATGATACCAAATATCAATCTGCCTGGACTTATCATGAAATACCATATTCTTAGAGAGCTTAATGCAACTTTGATTATCACAATATATCACTGTCAGATCCATCTCCTGACTGAATAGTCCCACAAGTATTTTCCTCATCTAGATTGCTTCACATGTTGCTTGAATTGCAGCGATGTATTCAGCTTGTGCTGAGCTGCGTGCCATAGGCCTCTACTTCATGTTGTACTAGAAAATAGTTGTGAACCCAACATTGAAGATAACACCTAATGTATTTTTCATGTCGGATGGAATTCTTGCCCAATCTTCATCGTTGAAGCCTTGCATCTTCACTCCCTTTGTCGATATCTACCATAATCCATACTAGGTAGTGCATCTGAGGTACCGTAACACATGCTTTACTGCCTTCCAATATAATTTGGTAGGCCTCACCATTGCTTGGATGAGCTAGTTGACTACATAGCATATTGGGTCGTGTGTTCACAAGATAGATTAGTGAACCCACTAGCTTCTTGTAAATGGTATCATCAATTTCCTCACCTGGAGAAGCATACTCCTTCCTCCAATTTGTAGCTAGGGGTTTGTCCATGGGCTTACAATTATCCACGTGAAATCTCTGAAGTATCTCAGTAGAATACTTGCCTTGAGACACAAACAATTCACCATCACCCTACCATACTTCCTGCTTGCAGAAGTAATGAATGAGGTCCATGTCTTTCAACTCAAATTCCCTTGCAATATCCTCTTTACAAGAATAGGTCAGCTTCTCATCAATAATCAATATTAAATCATCGACATACAAAACAAGAATAAGCAACTCACCATCTACCACAATGTGATAGAGGTTCACATCTACTTCTCTTTTGGTGAAGCCCAATCTAATGATATAACTATCAATCCAAGTGTACCATGCTTGGGGTGCCTATTTGAGACCATACCATGCTTTCTTGAGTTTGCACACATGCGACTCTCGATCATATGTCTCAAATTCTCCTATATGCTCTATCTAAATATCCTCCTCAAAAACACCATTGATAAAGGTAATCTTTACATACATCTGGTGGCTTTTCCATTCCATCTACGCAACCAATGCTATAATGGATCTAATTTAGGAATATCTTGCAACTGGTGCAAAAGTTTCCTCATAGTCCACTCCCTCTATTTGAGAAAATCCTTTGGCCAAAAATCTGGCCTTGTACTTCTCAATGCTCCCATCTGTTGCATACTTCACTTTGTAGATCCATCTCGAACCAAGCATTAATTTCCCTTCTAGTCTTGAAACCACCTTCCATACACTATTCTTCATGATGGATTCATATTCTTCCACTATGGCATCAACCCAAAATGGTTGATCAACTGCTTCCTCAAATAAAGAAGGTTCTGTCTCAATGATCTTTGTCATGAGAACCATTTACCTAGTGTACCTATCAGGTGACCTCCTATTCATGCATTGTGATGTGGGGGCTGCCACATTCTCTCATGCATCCTGAAATAATCTATCAACTTCTCTGGTTCTCTTTATCCCCTCTCTCAAAGATTTTGGTTGAGTGGGTTCCTCCACTCTACCTCTTGTATGCTCCTCTACATGTGGCTGCTCCACAACCTCTTGAAGCTCATATCGAGGCTCCTACTTTGGAGTTATAAGCTCCTTCTCTGGTGGCATACTCAACTCTTGTTCCAGAGAGCATTTGATAGCCTCTTCCTCATCGAACTTGACATCTCTACTCACAACTATCATGCTCAGTGAAAAAAATACACCCGGTAATTTTGTGGTGTTTTGGTGTAACCCACAAAAACTACCAACTCTGTTGTAGGCTCAAGTTTCTTCCTTGAATCGTTGGAGACATGGAAATAAATTGAAGCTCCAAAAATTCTGAAATTAGACACATCAAGCTTTCTCCCAAAGAAGGCTTCCTCTGGTGTGATCATACCAAGTATCCTATGAGGACTTTGGTTCTGCAAGTAGACTGTGGTCTTGCATGTTTCTACCCATAGATGTAATGGAAACCCCTGATCATGTAACATGGCCCTTTCTACTCCCACTATGCTCCCGTTCTTCCTCTCAGTTACCCCATTTTGTTGTGGGTTATGGGGTGTTGTCAATTATCTTTGAATACCTTATTTCGCACATAAATCCTTGAAGGCATGTGAAAAAAATTCACCTCCATTGTCACTCATAAGAGCCTTCACCTTCTTCCTAGTCTCCTTCTCAACTAATGCCTTGAACTCAACAAATTTTGAGAATAATTTATTCTTCTTCCGCATGAAGAAGATCCAACATTTTCTAGAGAAATCATCAATAAAAGTAACATAGTACTTATGCCTTGTTGTGGAGGTTGTTGAAAAGGGTCCACAAACATCAAAGTGGACTCGCTCTAAGATTGCATCTTCTCTACTTTTTCGGTCATGGAAAGTGGATTTGACATATTTCCCTAATATGCAACCCTTGTAGACATCCTGTTGGTCAAGGGAGCCTTTAGGGAGACTAATGGTAATTTGTTGCATGGTCTTTAATTCACCATGGTGTATATGACCCAATCTCTTGTGTCAGGGTTCTCTAACATCGCAACTCGACACTTTTCCGATTACTACTCAATGTAGTGCAATCTCCCACCTCATGTTTGTAAAGTTTTTCACTCGAACCCTGATACGCTTCACTTTCCTGGTAGCTATGTGTCTTCGAAAGGATTTCCCTTTCCTGAAGATAACATCATAGGCATGATCTGTTATGAAACCAGCTCACAAAAAGATAGAAAAGATAGATCAACGCCTTAGAATTCAGCCTCTTCGAGGGGGCAACCTCCTTTACATTACACAAATGAATGATTCCTTCATGATTCAAATGAAAAAACCTCCTTTCTATATATAAGAGTCTAAGGAGTCACAATATAACCTAGCCAACCTATCAATAATAATCTAAAGCCACAAAAATAACAATAGAGGGATTCTATGGGGCACAGTAGTAACAATATGGGGGCAATAGGGGCACAACAATATTAATAAGGGATACAAATACAATAGTAATGGGGTAATCACTAGTATTATAGGGACCTAACATGCCCCTCTCCTTCAAAAAAGTGTTGTCCTCAACGCTTGAGTAGTTCTGGATGCTTCGATATAAAATTCTCATCCTCCCATGTGGAATCTTTAGCCGATAAGTTATTCCATTTGATGAGATACTCGGAAATTGATCGATTTCGTAGCTGTTGAGTTCTTGTTTCTGTGACTGCTTCCGGTTCCAATATAATTTTTCCTTCCTCGTCAAGTTCTGGAAATATTGTTTGAACTGGGAGCTTGTCGCCTATAACCTTCTTTAAACATGAAACATGGAAAACTGGGTGCACTCGAGAAGCTGCAGGAAGCTCCAATTTGTATGCCATCGTACCAATCTTTTGCAACACCTTGTACGGACCATAATACTTTGGTGATAATTTATTATCCTTCTTAGCTTGCTTGAGGGACATTTGTTTATATGGTTGTAGCTGTAGGAATACCCAATCACCTACATCAAAACTTCTTTCACTGCGATGTTTATCTGCCTGTTGTTTCATTCTATTCTGCACCAACACGAGGTTATCCTTTAAGAGTTGGAGGACTTGTTGTTGATGTTCGATGTGATGTTCCACTGCTTGAACCTTAGAATTTTCTCTTAAATATGATGTGATGGATGGTGGTTGATATCCATAAAGTGCCATAAATGGGGTCATTTTTGTTGCTGTATGGAAGGAAGTGTTATACCACCATTCAGCCAGAGGCAACCATTTGACCCATTGTGTCTGTTTATCAGATACAAAGCAACGAAGATATCCTTCCAAACATTTGTTTACTATCTCAGTTTTCCCATCAGATTGAGGATGATAAGATGAGCTATGAGCTAACTGAGTACCGAGACAAGAAAATAATTTTGTCCAAAAATTTCCAGTGAAAATGGGATCTCTGTCACTTACAATAATCTTTGGGTTTCCATGTAGCTTTTGAATTGTTTCCATAAATGCAGTAGAAACTGTACTGGCTTTAAATGGATGTGATAATGCAAAAAAGTGTGCATACTTGGTAAGTCTGTCAACTACCACCATGATGACACTCTTTCCCTCAGACTTGGGTAAACACGTGATAAAATCCATCGAAACCTCCTCCCAACGTCGGCTTGGAATGGATAAAGGTTGTAGTAGACCCGGGGTCTTAATTGTTTCAACTTTATTTTGTTGGCAAACCAAACATTCCGCCACAAACTTTTGAATATTTGATTTAAGGCCATCCCAAAAAAATTCCTTCTTAACCCTGTGGTAAGTTTTTAAAAATCTTGAGTGCCCTCCTAAGGGAGAAGTGTGCAATTCCATAAGAATCTTTTGTTTGAGTTGGAATTTTTACAGAGGTATAAGCGATCTTTGTACCATAACGAATCATTTTGCCAGCTAAATGTATCAGATGTACTGGAATCTTGTTGTAACTTTTGAATAAGTGCCCACACTTCTTCATCATTCTTCCATTCCTCCCTTGCTTCGTTTATTCAATCTGGTTGGATAATAGAAATGGCGCACAACAATGCTTCCACATCCTCATCCTTTCTTGAGAGTGCATCTGCCACCACATTTTGCTTCCCTTTTTTGTAGATGATTTCAAAGTCATAACCCAACATCTTTGTGACCCACTTTTGTTGCTCTTCAGAGATAATATTTGTTCTAAAAAGTATTTAAGGCTATCATGATCTGTTTTTACCTTGAAGTGTCTTCCCATTAGGTAGGGTCGCCATTTCTTAAGTGCATGTAGTATTGCCAACATTTCCTTCTCATAAATAGCTTTGTGTAAAAACTTTCCCTTGATTGGACGACTTTCAAAAGCAATGGGTCTTTCATCTTGCATTAAAACAACACCAATTCCATTTCCTGAAGCATCACATTCCACAATAAAGGTTTTTGTGAAGTCCGGTGTAGCTAAGACTGGTGCTTGGCACATTGCCTCTTTAAGATGTTCGAAGGCCTTTGTTGCTTCTGGAGTCCATGAAAATGCATCTTTCTTCAATAATGTTGTTAGAGGTGCTGCTATTCTCCCATAATTCTTAACAAACTTGCGATAATACCCTGTCAACCTGAGAAATCCTCGCAGATGCTTTATGGATGTGGGGATTTTCCATTCCTTAATGGCTTTAATTTTGCTGGGGTCTACCTTAACTCCTTCATGAGATACAATATGACCCAGATATTCCACCTCTTGTACTCCAAAGAAACATTTGGATCTTTTTGCATATAATTGTTTCTCCTCCAATAGTTGTAGTACCCTGTCAACATGTTCAACATGATCCTTCCAAGACTTGTTGTAGATTAGTATATCATCAAAAAATACTAACACAAATTTTCTAAGGAAGGGTTTGAAAATGGAATTCATCAAACCTTGAAATGTAGAAGGTGCATTGGTAAGGCCAAAAGGCATGACCAAAAATTCATAATGACCTCATGAGTTCTAAATGTTGTTTTCAGAATGTCTTCAGTCTTCATTCTGATTTGATGATATCCTGAACGAAGATCCAACTTGGTGAAGTAAATTGATCCATGCAATTCATCCAGTAATTCATCAATGACAGGAATGGGAAACTTATCTTTAATAGTGAGCTTTTGAGCTCCCTATAATCCAGACACATGCGCCATGATCCATCCTTCTTGTGCACCAATACTACTGGAGTAGAGAAAGAACTTTGACTAGGTTGAATTATACCAGCCTCTAGCATTTCTGCAACCATACGTTCAATTTCACTCTTTTGGGCATAGGGATATCTGTACGGCCTGATGTTTGGAGGAACACTTCCTGGAATCAGATGAATAGCATGATCATGATCACGAATAGGTGGGAGACCTTTGGAGTCTCAAATACCTTGGAATGATTGTCCAAGACTTTTTGGAGATCTGGAGAAATAGATGATTTCGATGTGGAAACATCTAGCGAACATAATTGTGCAATTACACCTCTTTGTTCCTTTTTTAGAAGCTTTGTCATACCGTTAGAGCTTATTATCTTTCCTGATTTCCCTGCAATAACCCTTAATTCAATTTCCTTTCCTTCCGCATAAAATTTCATGAAAAGTTCTTGAAAATTAAAAGCTATTGTACCCAATTGTAGCCATTGGACTCCTAGTACAACATCAGCACCTCCCATTGGAATGGAAAGCATTGGGCTAGTCAATACATATTCTCCCATGGATAGCTTGATATTATGGCACTTTCCAGAGCAATTTATTGTTCCTCCATTTGCAACCATCACTTGACACTCTGGTGCTGGATATAGGAAGCAATTCAATTCTTTTGCTACCTTACAATGAATAAAATTGTGGGTACTTCTTGAATCAATAAACACTATTACCTTTTTCTTCTTGATTTGTCCTTCTATCTTGATGGTTTGAGGAGTGGTAATTCCAGCCAATGCATTACAAGATATGGTTGGATTCATTTCTTCTTTATCTAGACTTTGTTCCTGGAGTATATCCTCTTCTTTTGACCTTTCTTGCTCCTTTTCCTCTTCCTCTTCACAATCTATGTAGAATAATTTCTTCTCAGCACACTTATGACCTTTAGTGTATTTGCTATCACAACTGTAACAAAGCCCTTTTGCTCTTTTTTCTTCCAATTGTTGTGGTGTCAACCTTATAGGTTGTGGAAGACTAGGGGCAACAACACTTCCATCTTTATAGTTGTGAGTGGTATGCTTCCTGGTTGCCATAATTTTGCTTTCCATTTTTCTTGCTAACCTGAATGCCTTCTCTAATGAATCAGGTTCCCAAAGGCGAACATCATGTTGGATATTATCCTTTAAATTCCTTATGAACACATCAATCCTATGCTCCTCTGGAATATTTTTTACCCTTATGTTCAATTTTTGGAACTCCTCAATGTGCTCCATTATTGAAACCTTTTGTTTGAGACTTATCAATTGGCTAAAAAAAGTGTTGATTTTTGTATCCTCATAATGTGCTGTCAATTCTTCCGTAAAAATTGCCCAAGTGATAATTTGTTTACGAGAGCAAAGCCATTGATACCATACAAACTGATTTGGTTCCAAATATAAAGTTGCCATACGTACCTTTTGTGTGTTTTGCACATTATTGAGATCGAAAAATTGCTCCATCTGTAATATCCATGTCGTGGGATCCTTGCCATCAAACTTCCTCATATCGATTTTTGGAATATGGTGGGTCTTCGATCCAACATTAGAGTCTATGAAATCATGATTAACATTTCTTTTGTTCGCATCATGAGTTTCCTTTACTACCCTTTCACCATTAGTAAGTATTTATTGTAGAGAATTTGTCAAATTTGCCTTCAAATCTATCTTCAAATCGTCAATCTTAGTTTCCACGCCCTTTATCTTAGATTCCACGCCATTTATCTTAGCTTCTGTTAGCTTTTGTGAGAGTGAAATTTGTTGCACTTGGTCTTGTAATTTTGATATATCATGTATCATTTCTTCCTCTTCTTCATGAGTCATGCTAGAGCTTTCAGGTTGCTTACTAGGTGTTTGCATTTTATTTCGTCGGGGCATCAATTACCGATAATAATGTTCTACTATGCCCTTTGAATTCCTTCAAAATAATTTTTCAAACCAAGCTTAAGCAAAATTAAAAAAAAAATCTACACACCTTTTTTCACTTTGTAGGAGCTCGATATTGCCTCTGATGTATCTCTGTAATTTCAGATCATCCAGTTCTAAAATTGCATCCTGTAGTATCCTCTGTGTCCTCTTTCCAATGCCACTAGTCTGATCCCAATTGGATTCTCCAAAGAAGAGTTATACCAAATCTCCCACAGTGACCTGATTATAGACTAGTTCAATAGAGTGAACTTGTACGATGTGCCACGTGTCCTTGTTTTGACCTTTGGCTTTGAAAAATATATACAAGAAACTACAGTCCGTCTTCTTTTTGTACCTTCTTACGAATTTTCAATCTGATGCCCAGAGAGAAAGTTATGACGATTTTCCCCAGGTCACCTGTTTGGAATGTAATTTAGGAATCTGCAAAAAGACCAACTTCCTCAGATCATATCTCCGCAACTATAGTGCAAAAATCTCTAAAATTCGGACCCGACCTTCAGTAGAATCTTGTCTCAAATGGGTTTTTTTTTTAAACTCTTGAAACGTCGTAGAAAAAAAAGTTATAGCGAAAATTCCACGATGACCTGTTTGGAGCAGCGAAAACCTAGAATCCAAAGCTCTGATACCAAATGTTATGAAACCAGCTCACAAAAAGATAGAAAAGATAGATCAACACCTTATAATTCAGCCTCTTCGAGGGTGCAACCTCCTTTACATTACACAAATAAATGATTCCTTCATGATTCAAATGACAAAACCTCATTTCTATATATAGGAGTCTAAGGAGTCACAATATAACCCAACTGACCTATCAATAATAATATAAAGCCACAAAAATAACAATAGAGGGATTCTATGGGGCATGGTAATAACAATATGGGGGCAATAGGGGCACAACAATATGAATAAGGGATACAAATACAATAGTAATGGGGTAATCACTAGTATTATAGGGACCTAACATGATCCTCCAATAATATTGCTACAAAGATCAAGTTCTTCTTTAGGCCAAGTACAAACGCGACATCTTTGATGTGAAGAACAGACTCTTCCCCCTCTCAAAGTTAACAATACCAATTCATGTAGTATTGTACCACCCATCATCCCCCATTTTTATATGCATCTAGAGATCATTCTCCTCCATGCTACTCAAAAAATCCTTGCACCCTGTCGTATGGAATGAGGCACCACACACTCCCCATAACAATGTTGGCCATGCATGCTATTAGGGTGATGTCTAATTCGAATTGTGAAGCTAGTGCTTCACTTGCTACTCCTCGTGAAGGATTCTTGGTATAATTTTTGTGTGGAAATTTTGTTGAATAGTGCCTGAAATCATGGAAGTGGAAGCATTTTATCTTTCTCATGTCTTTCTTCTTGCCACTATTTTGGTTGAACTCAGATTTGATCTGAGTGTTCTTCCCCATTCCAACCAATGAAAAATTATCTTCATCCTCATCTTTGGATGATGTTCCATCACAACTATTTCTCTTGAACTCTTCTTATACCAATCAAACCATAACCTTTCCCAATTCGGTAATTTTTCCCTTCCATTCACATATTCTTCGTAGCTGTGCCAAGATTTTGGAAGGCCTAGAAGAGATAGGTTCATTAGGTCATCTTCTGCAACATTCACACCAACCCCTCCAAGCTCATCCCTAACTTGTGTACATCTAGAGAGATACTACGAAATAATATCATTCTTCTACATCTTAATGTTTCAAAGTTTATCTTTTAGGGCCAATTTTCTATGGTTACTGTTATTTTTGGATAGCTCAATCAGTGCCTTCCAAATAGAAAATGGTTTTTATTTTCCATGGAGATCTGAGACCACATGGCCTTGAACACCTTCCAAAATAATTCTCTTGGTCTTTGCAACATCCTTCTTCCATTGGGCTAATTGTTGTGCATCTGACTGTGGAGGTTTTGCAATTTCAGTTTTAACATATTCTAACACGTCATTGTCATCAAGCACTGCTTCCATTCGATCCTTTCAAGATATGAAATTTGAACTACCCTCTAGGGCATACTCCAATCTCAGTCTGTTGAAAGACATCCTCACGATTATGAAGAAAAATTGTTGCAAGAAGGCTGCAAATTCAAAATTCTTGAGAGAGAAGTTGGTTCTAATATGAATTCTGAGGCTCTGATACCATGTAGAAATTTGATAGAATTGTAACTTCTCAAGAAATTCAATCTAAAATCATGAGACACAATTCTACTTTGTTAATCCGCGGAATGAAATTCACAATTTAGAACAACATGCATACACATGCAATAAGAAAAACCAAAAATACATAGTGGTTTCTAGGGGAACCCAACTGGGAAAAAACCCTCAAGCCTCTTTACATTACTTAAATGAATAGAGACTCCATTAAAATTATTAGCTCTAACTTTGATCTCAACCGGCAAAAGAATAATTGTTCTCTTTGCTTAATGAACAACTCTATCCAACACTTAGCCAAATATCAACTCACCTAGCCTCCTATTTCCTTGCACAATTCCTGAGGAAATTAGCCCCTATGTTTTAGGAATTTTCCTCCAATTGATTGTGCAATTCCCAAGGATTGATCATCTCATTGAATGCAACACTTGTACACTCAAAATAGTTTACAACTGCTTGTTACACTACCTTGTCATCTCCACTTCAACTGAGAAAATCGAATTCTCTACATGCACTAGCCATTTTAGGTTGATTCATTAGTTAACTAATAGATCTTTGAGTTACAGTGCTGTCCCACTGCACAACTGACCTTCAAATGACTCTAACAATAGTTAGAGGTTAGTTAATTGAATACAACCGAGAATAACTGAACTGGATTCCTAAAATTTAGCGATCACACATGCATAACTAAACTCCAAGCCCTCTAACTCAAATTTACTGAGCTAGTTGAGTTAAAATATCCATGTCACACTAGTTAACTTCCTCCAAGTTGTCTTGCTGATGTGGGAATTCGATTTACTCAATTTGACTAAGGCTAGAGTCAAATTGAGCCTTTCTTGCTACATCTTTTCAATAGACCTCTCAAATATTCACCTCCCAATCCAATGTTTTTCTCATTCTTTAACTCTACAATTTTTGGATAATTTTCTAAACCATGTGAATGTGATGCTTACAATTACCGCAACGAAATTGTTGTAGAGTGCTAGTATCCAAGAAGATTAAGACTAATGACATATCAAGTAAAATTAATCTAGCCATTACTACAAATAGACCAAAATAAGGAAAAAAATAAAACATAAACCCGAAAAGAGAGGATAAAGAGGAATGACTATTAGTACCTACACATGATATCTATTCCCCATATGAATTAGGAAAAAGAAATCCACATAATATATAATCCCTATATGAATGAGGACAAGAAATATTAAAAAGTGTATTTATATAGAATTCTCATACAATATTCAAGCCAATGAGAACACTTTGAATTCTTTTAGTAGAAGGGGGAGTCAAATATGGGTGTAAGGGGATGTCTTAAAAAAATAAAACATAAACCTAGAAAAAATAGGGTAAAGAGAGGAATAACTATGAGTACCTCCAAATAATATCTAGTCTATATCAATGAGGACTTTGTGGGTATCATCTAGAAGGGGGAGTCAAATATGGGTGTAAGGGGATGTCTTAAAAAAATAAAAACATAAACCTAGAAAAAACAGGGTAAAGAAAGGAATAACTATTAGTACCTCCAAATAATATCTAGTCTATATCAATGAGGACTTTGTGGGTATCATCTAGAGTCTTAGCAACATACAAAGATGTTGTGAGAGGGACCAACATATATAATTATACAACAAAAAAACCTTGTTGAACTTCAAAAAATAAAATAAAAATAAAACTAAATGATTGAAAAATCATTGTTGTGTATTTAAATATAATTCTCATACAATACTTAAGCTAGTGGGAACCCTTTGAATTCCTTGAGTAAAAGTGGGGTTCGAGCATAAGATAAAAAAATAGATGTAAGGGATGTCTTAAAATAAGAAGCAAAGATAAAAAGGTTCAAGATATAGAGGAAAATCCAACATGGTGAAAAAATAGATTGTGGGGAGCCTTGTAAACCATTTCATAGTGAACAACAATAGTTTTGATGTGGTTAAGGGAGTCCTGAAGGAGAACCACTTCTCCATTGTGTTGTTCCTTCACATGCATCACTTACTTCACCATCACCTTGTCCAATTCATCTTCCATAGCTCCCCTCCCATAATCTGAATAAGCCATGCATCATTTCCTATGATCATTGGAGTGAAGCCTTTTCTTACGTAGTTAAAGATGACCTTAAATAAAGACTAGTTTGTTTGTAGAATTTTGGGTTCTCTTGTGCAAAAGCTAAAATTATTGTGTTTCTTTTTGGTATCAATCTAATGGCTTTTAAAAAAGAAGAAAACAATATTGGATTTCTCTCCTTCCGGCATTCCCTTGGGATTATCTAGGTAGTTTCTAATAGACAAGTGTTATACATGCATATGAAGTGATGTAACTAGGCATGGTGCACGCTCAGTGTTAGTCATAGATAAGAAACAATTAATGAACTATTTTTTATAATTTTGTTTGATTAAACATGGATTTGAGCCTCAATGATAACTATAAATGTAGACCCATCTATTTCCCATATGCCCAATATGCTATAAACCCCAACTTTTGTTAATATTCTAGGTTTCATTTCCCTAATTCTAGCTAAGGTTGATTCATAACTAAATCTAAACGCATCTGTTCCATTCCGGGTCTAGTTTGAAATCATTTAAATATTCTTGATCATAATTACAATATTATTTGGACAAGCTTGACTTAATTAAACTTAACTATCCATGTATAGGGAATGATTCATAAGAGGAGATTCAATAGGTTCTCATTATTGAATCCCACTACTTATTATAGAGCAAAAGTAGAGGAAGGGAGAAAAATGGAAAATGCACAATTCCTTGTCTTAATGAATCCAATATGGGACAACACTATTTGGAGAAGACTCCAATGATCCATAATAGATATTATGGTTCAAAAATGAGGTCTTATGGAAATTCAATTTTAAGAGAGAGTTATAGATTGCAGAGCTTAGGTGCTTTATTTTGTTGGACAAACTTAGAAGGGAGCTTTGGGGTTATCATGCTATGCTTAAGAGCGAATTGGTTAATTTGATTAACAAAGTTTATGCAAAATTCATCAACTTTATTTCCAATCTCATGGATATAGAGGGGATGTGATAATACTATGAAAATTTTTAATGAAACTCATGGCCAAAATAAGCTTCTTTGATGGTGAATATAATGGGTTCGGGACGATGGTTTTTTCTATTTGTTGTGATTTTTTGTAGATGTGCCAAGGCTGCTAAGTATCTTAAATACAATGAGACAAGTTAGCCCATCAATGCTCATGTGGAGGGCTTGCTGGCATGGACGAATCTAGAAGAGAAGATAAGAAAAATGACCCAAATTGAAAGATTGATCACAATTGTAGTTGTTATGAAAAGATACTACATTAGTAACGTAGAATGCACTAATTCACTCATCTCAAATCCCTTCTCCTTTTCCATTTCATATTGTACAAATATTTGAATATATAAAGTAGCTTTAGCTTATTTGGGATTATAACTGAAAATGTTAAGATGCAAGGTTTACATAGTCTTAGTTTGTTGTTGATTGTCAGATAATATTGTTGTAATGTAGGCAATGTACTGAGCACATGAGGGAGTATTCTTGCACCTAAGGCATCTTCAGCTACATGGATCAACTTGGTTGATGGGTGATAGAAGGGTTCCATGCCTACTTTCTTTAGATCCCAGTGATCTATGGATTTGATGCTATGCATGGCCACAACAATGTCTGTGAAGCTACCATCTTCCCTCACAATCTTGGGTTTGGAGCTACTAGGAAAGTAGAACATCAAATCATCTATTTTCTCTTCCCAACGTTGCCTTAAAAAACATAAATCAGTGCAATGATTATTTAAATGGAATAAAAATACTTAATCTCTATATAGTAATATATGTTATAACCTTGTTGTTAGAGTGATATTTAGTGTGATTGATGAAAGCTTATTCAAAATGAGAGTAAATTTTGGATTTCTTAGAATGTTTTGTTTTACATTTCAAAGTTTGTAGAGATCCTCATTAGGGATGTTGCTATGAGAGCTAATCTAAATTGTTTGACATTGCTAGGTTTACAGAGATCATTGATGAGACTGCTACTATGTGAGATACAACGAGGATTTAAAAATTGTTAAGGCCATGACACAAATTATCTTGGGTCTATAAGAGCATCCTCATACAAAGGGGGTCCCTTTTATAGTTGGAGAGTAAGCTAAAAACATTGTGTTTTTGTATTTTTCTAGAGAATGTGCATTTCTTTGACGAATCTAGGAGCTTATTAGGATAACCAGACTATGTCTTAATATAAGAGATTATTAGGATAACCATACTATGTCTCAAACTAGGAGATTATTAGGATAACCAGAATATGTATGAAATTGAAGCTTTATTGAAAGAATATTAAGATTGATTTCCTCAAGGTTTTACATAAATGAAAGGCATTAAGCAGTAAGGGAGAGCTTGGAGAAATGAATATTTAGTTGTGGCTCGAGATGGAAAGTTTGTAAAACAACTCCCATACCATCCTAATCTCAACCCAAAGTTAAGGAGAAAGTAAATAAAGAGATAACATATTCACTAGTACCAACAACAAAATTACATGTGTAAGCTTGGCATTGTTCCTCACCACATTAGCTACATCAAACAACAATGACTTTGATTAATAAATTTTTGTTTTCAAAATCTAAACTAAGTTACATGTGAATTTTATATGTATATCTTATTGTTGATTTTATGTTAAGAATTTGCAAAATTCAATTTTATACATATCTTTCTATGTAATTGTTTTCAAAATTGAAGATGTAAATGTTCATTATATCAACTACAACCACGTTTCTATGTAATTATTTACAGTGTTGAAGATGCAACCATTCATTATCTCAACTACAACCTCATAGCAAGGAATTTGTGAAATCTCAAGTTGCTTTCATGTTTTTTCTTTTACTCCATTCATCACAGAGAAGAGGTTATGCATAGATCATCAATAGAGGTTATGCAAAAGTCATCAACAGAGAAGAAGTTATACACATGTCATCAATAGAGAAGAGGTTATGCATAGGTGTGGTGTAGTGATTGCAATCCCCTAAACAAGTAGTGGACAAAAGTGGTATGCATAAGTGATGAAGCAATGCATTGGTGTTAAACAAGTGGACAAAAGCGGTGAGAAGTGGCATATAGGTAGAAGACAAAGCACACAATTAACATTTTGATAGAGTATTTCTTCATGAGTTGTTCGCGATCATATTGTAATTGAAAATTTAACTCATTTGGAAAAAATATATTGGAAAGTATGAAGGCTTCTACCATATTGTACTAGAAAAGCTAAGTTAACTCAATCAAAAAAGTACAGGTTGTCTTTAGTGAGACTTTTTGGAAGCATTTCTGGTGGGTTTTTCTGGTCTAATTTCTCTAAAATCCAACATGAATTTATTGAAATCACAAGCTTGATGGGTAACCCCTACACAATCAAAGTGCCCTAGGGATTTTTCAAGGTGTTGAATCTATATATATAGTCAAATAACCAGTTTAAATAACACAAATCAAGATTTCATCTCATTTTTTCCCCCAGATTGTGGCACCGAAAAGTCCAAAAAGTCGCACTAAAGACAACTCTGAAAAAATATGTTAGGAGTCCCTACAATAAGACATTAATATTTCTATGCAATAAAACACCAAACATTTGTTTTAAAAATAATTTAAAATATAATATTTTATTAAAAATTTGGTTAAATTTATACATAGAAATAAGTCAACTGCAACTAATGCCAATCAACCAATATGAATGGCTATATACCTATTTCCTTCAACGGGTATAATAAATATCGAATCAAATCTCGCTCTTATATAGCCTCTTTTAAAATTATCAACACTAATTTTGTTAAGAAGAGTCTTTTTAGTAGAAATTACATAGGAGAAAAGTTACATTGCCCTCTATTTAAGCCTTTGCCATGATCTACATCTTCATATGATCCTGATGATGAACCACACTTGCTGATTCGAAACACATCGGCAAAATTTTCTCCTATGTGATTTCTACCAAAAACTCTTCTTAATATAATATAGATCACAAAAATCTGAATTCAAAAACTAATTTATTTTTACATATATTCAAGAAATAAAATGTTTTAAAATTACCTACCTTATTTCTTGAACTTTGAAAATCACTTTGAAAATCTTTAATTAAAACTTAAGTCAATAATTATGTTTTTAAATTACCTACCCTAATTTTTTTTTTGAACTTTGAAAATCTTTAATTAAAACTTAAGTCAATAATTACATTAAAATATAGTCCATTAATGCCACTCAACCAAGATGAATGGCTATACGACTATTTCTTTCTACGGGTATAATAAGTATCAAATCAAATCTCGCTCTTATATAACCTCTTTTAAAATTACCAAAACTAATTTTGTTTTTACATATATTCAAGAATCAGAATGTTTTAAAATTACCTTCCTTATTTCTTGAACTTTGAAAATCTTTAAAACTTAAGTCAATAATTACATTAAAGTATGGTCCATTATAACATCTATGGAACACACTTAAAAGAATTCATAAAAGTGTTGTTGAAAACATCTTTAATTATATATTTTAGATTAAATAATTTAATCATGATTTTATCAAATATTTTATTAAGAATTAAATAAAAATATAATTATTTTTCGATATCTATATATATATATATATAGAGGAAGTCATAATTTTTTTATTTAATGAAAATTTTGATTATGAAATTTTGTTTTAAAAAATGTAAAGATATTTTTAAATCATTTAAATTATCAAAATAAAAATAAAAAAATTAAATATATTAAAGCAAAATTTTACTTGATAATAATAAATATAAAATTATTATTAAAATTGTAATTGGTTTGTTTCCGATCGGGATGAGAGAGGGTGTTAGAGGCGACAAGCTTTGATGTGATATGGTTTGTACAAGGACAATAACTATCATCGTCCCCCACATGCTCAAGGCAGGGGGTGTAGTGTCCTTAGCCATGAATGCATGGTTAGTGGGCTGGAAAGGTGGCAGAGGGAGGAATAAGGCAGGGTGGCGGAGATGGGTATGGAATTTGACATGTCGGGCAAGAGAAAATTGCAGTGGAGACAGAAGGCGACTCAGAGTTGAAGAGGGGCGAAGGCACCTTGGCTGCGGGCTAGCAACGGTTCTCTGGTATGTAATTCGGTCTCGTTCCTGCATCATTTCTATGATCTGGTTGGGTTCCTGCATCAATTACATGAGCTGGTGGGGGTTTCACTGGGGGGAAGGGAGGGGCAAGAGGCTGTCCCAATGGGGCTTAGCGCTGTATGGGAGAAATAGGGGGAGGAAAGGGAGGGCCATGGCCTAGCTCTGCATTTTGTTTTTATCGCATTTAAGTCAGAGTCTCAGTCGTGACATTGGTAATGTTGGGTCGAGCAGAGACACAGGCCCCTACTTAGTTGCTTAGACCAGGGGAATAGGGGATAACAGGTGTGCCATGTCTGGGGGGCTGAGTGGTGAAGGGAGAGGTAGGAAAGAGTCATGGGCAGGGGGTCGGGATATTAGCCATGTCAGTAGAATGCTAAGAAAACCCTGGGAAAATGGGCATCTACATGGTAGCAAGGGTGCAACTAGGGACCCTAGACAGTATATGGGACAGAAGGGCAAGCATAACCATGGCGGGCAGCTGCTGGCTAAGGGAGTTACAAGTACGTATGATAGCAAACGCAGAGCCAGGCTTCGAATGGGCCTGAGGGCTTGGCTCCAGCTACAGTGGGATGACAGGCAATTGCACCATGGCAAGGGGGAGGGGCACTGTGAGGAGCCTGAGGAACCGTGCTCGAAACCCAATTCCCTGGCTACTTGTGGGAACTGGGATACCTTAACCCACAGAAGGCAAACCATGGCAGAGAGGCATGGTATAAAGAGTTGCGTCAGGATGATGCAAATGGGTTGATGGACCTAACTTTGTTTGACTGTCCACACAACATCACTGAATAAAGTATGGCTCCAACAAAGAGAGTGTGTGGTCATGGCAGTAGGGGCTCGTCCCACTGGGCAGCTAAGAGGACGAGCACGACGGAAGGCTACAAGGGCTGTAAACCTATTGAGCACCTCATAGCAGAGGCAACAACGACATACCAGGATGAAATACATGAAGGAATTTAGAAGTTGATTAACGACTGGGAAGCGGAGATAAAACAGGAAAGTGAACCAGATGAGGAGATAGAAGACTGGAGGATGATGGTTCCTGATCCAGGGAATACACAAGGTAGAATTATGCAGTTCAAACACACCCTATAATTGTACTTTTTGGTGAAAAGTCTGCTTGGCAAAGCGATGGAAAAAATATATGTGGGGATGGCAGTCACAATGCAAGGCCTTCCTAGTTATAAAAAAGACATGGAGAAAATCCTATTTTAGCTGCACAAACATGACATCAGGATGGATCGTATTGATCGTCACATCCCTTGCAGCTTGGAGCTGTATGGAATGCCAGGGGAAACTACTGAAGGTCTTGCTCCTCTAACCTTTGTCTCTGATGAGAAGAATGAGCAGAAATACTAGATTCATCATGATTAGTTTTTGCTTATGTGGGTAGCTTTTAAATTTCCTGTTGCATATCCTAGTTATTACAGTTATATAGTATTTGGAAACGAGACTGAGATTTACCTAGCTTTGCTAGAAATACTAAAACAATTTTGTTTTTGGATGGCGTATAATGCTGATCGGTGACCAATAGACTTGGTTTCCCCTCGGGGCAAGTTGAGGCCACCTGGTCAATCTATGTGGTGTAAATTTGCCTAATATATAATAGAAAATGGATGGACTTGCCAAGCTTTACAAAAAAAAAATCGTAATTGATTTACTTATTAACTCACTCCATAAATGTACACTACTAATTAAATTTTTAAATTCAAACCATCTTACATCAATCTAATAAATACTATTGTAAACCATACTTACGACAACACTCATTTAGTGGTAATTGAAAAAAATGATTAAGTAACGATCATCTTATTGACATGGCCAAAAATGTGATTTATCAATGATCATTATATAACTTTTTCCTAAAACATTTTTAGTGTGGGAAGTAATGACAAATTTTTAAACACTATCGCTAGTGGCTTGTTTTGATCACAGGGTTTCACTAGGGGAGAAATACCATACCACGTTTGTTCATATTAGGGCATATATATTGAGGAAAAAATGGCATAATATATTGGGAGATATATAGAGGGCAAAGGGGTTTTATATTGGAAACTATAAACTTAAATGGAGTTCAAAGTTAATCAAAAAATATAAAGGGGTATAAAAAATGTTTATGAAAAAAAGGATACCGACAATATCCAGTGAAAGTATGGGTTGTTTAAATTGGGAAGGTGTATTAGGTTCATATTGCTATGGGATTAAATAATGTGATTTTTAGGGGTATTTTTCAATATGTAGTCAAATTAAGGGGTATTGTTTAGTATGCCATGAATGCACATGATATGTCAGAGATTCATTGAGTAAAGTCCCGTAGTTTTGATAATTAAGTTGGTAAACCAAAATCTCGTGGTTAGTAATAATTGCCAAAAATCATCATTTTATTAGCAATAATCACATATTGTTATCAATAGTTTGATACACTAATACACTTCCTTTTTTATGCAATGAATTTTTAATATTTGAAATTAGTGTTGATATTTATATTATAATTTATATATTTTATTTTGTTCATTTAATTTTTAAAGATGAAAACTGAAATTGGAATGTCCATTTATGAAAATTGAAATTGGAATGTCCATTTTTTAAAACGAATTCAAATTTCGCAAATTTCATATAAAAAAATTATAATTATAATTATAATTTTTTTAGATTTTGTTTCAAAATCATGTAAATGTTGTTTAAGTTTTTTAAATATAAGGCATTCTCGAATTTTTCCCAAAGAACTTGTTTATCCAAATTGCACTTGGTCACTACATGTTTTATAAGGAGTGATCACAATGAACAATTAGCTCCAAATGCATATTTTCCTTTTATGATATCTCTTCTCAATAGAGTTATGTGATCAAGTTAACCCATGGGAGCACTCCTTGTTACAAAATTTTAATGGCTATAATTAAAATGTATAAGGTCGTAGATATGTGGTTTATTTACCATCGAGATACTTTTTGTGTAGTTCTGATCACCTTATGTCTCAATTTCATGGATTTAGTTCCCACATTATTTCAAGATGATTAATGTGTCCTATTTATTGTTGACACACTCTCACATAAAGGAAAGCTAGTTTAATCTTTCCATCTCAAGTTTTGTAAAAAACCGATCTTATTGCATGATTTCCAATGTTGGCCTTATTGACTTATGATTTTAGTGGTAATGAAGCAAATATTACACTTTTGTGATACTTGGTTAAGGGTCAATCCTAGCTTTATGATTTTAAAGGATTTCAAGTAGATTAAATGGTTTAAAGTTTTAGGAAATATAAGGTAGTTTGAACTATTTTTAACATTTTATATTAATATAATAAAATGTTATATGCAATTTTGGTCTTTGTAAGTTTACTAATTTTTTTAAGAAACAATTCATGATTTTAAGCCATAATATTTTTCTCTAATGCTTATGGGAAATGCATAAGGCCCCATGTCATTACACAGAGCTTACATAAGGAATATTTTCCATGTATGCAAATATCGTGGTCATTTTGATATTTTTAACATGATGAAGTATTATCAAGGCCCAAGTCATGATTTGAGTTGACTAATAGGTTATAAGGGAATATAATTGCCTCTAGGATTCATGGGTCTTGCACTATACCACTCCACCACATAGCTCTTACATAGGGATATTTAATCCCATAAGTGAGATATGCTCACCAATTTGAGGAGTGGAACCATAAAGTAGGTTTTTTAGGCCCATGGCCATGCCATGATCTAGGGATAAACATGAACGCCTTAATCCATAATTTTTTTCTTTGGGTTTTATTAGCCATGTCTTGGTCCCCAATTCACCCCACATGTCCTAGATAGGGAATATTTAATCTACAAGTTTGATATGTGAGCATTTAGAGGTTTAATAAAATTGGATGCTTCTTAAGGATGAGGGTATGATATAAGGAAAAACTACAAAGTATTCGAACATAAGATCTATCAATGGCCTCATGAGCCATGCACGAGACCTAAAACCACCACTAACAGTCCTTACATAAGTTTAATATTTTACATGACACAAAATGTGGTGACCATTTAAAGGTTTGGCATAGTATGATGGTCCTCATGGACCATTCCACATGATAGAGTTGAAATATAGAGTTGCAAGACATAAAATTTTCCTTTGGGACTTATGTGATCCATATTTAAACAGGAACACAACAAATTACAGATATAACCACAAACACAAAGATGGAGAAAAAATAATACTTCATTTCATTAATATCAAAAACTAAAATTTGCTTACAAACAGAATGGAAATAAGACTAGCTCGGGCAATGGTAGCTTATCTCTAAGAAGAGATGTGGAGGCTACAAGCCTCTGAACTGTGTCACAATGAGTCTCAAGGGCCTATTTATTCTTGAAAAACATGAGAAAACCCTAAACAACCAAAACCCTAACCCCAGGAGATGTAACACCAAGAGTTTGTGGGCCTTGTTGGGGTTAGTTAGGCAACCAACTTCCCGGGGTCATAACTTGGTCATATTATCTTTGTTTGGCATGTACGATACCTTATTTGAAAGGTCTCTCTGAGTACTACAGGTTTTCCCATAGGCCCCAACCTATAGCCTCGAGCCTTCAAGAAACCTCAAAAAACACCGTTTAGGGGGTGCAAACTGCTCCAGAAGTTTGGGACCCAAAAAGTGATAAAAATAGTAAATTCTGAAATAAAAAAGGAAACAAATGAAGCTGATTGGAGGTCTAGGTGGAATAGGTGGGTGGCCACTAATATCTACCTAGATCATTCCTCCCCCCTTACGAAGCAATGGTCCCCATTGTGTGAAGAGGCTCCATGAGGTGAGGAAATTTCTACTAGACTTGGTACTTGGTAAGCCACTTGCCTTGGTGCAGGATTTGGCCACCTTTGACAACTTGATATAGTTGGGTCTTCCATTGGCAAGTGTTCTTGACCTGTGTATCCATAATCTAATCAATTGTGGCCTATTCCATGCAGTCTCGGTTTAACTCTATTGGTGTGAGTTGTTCTGCAATGTCTGATGTGTCTAATAATGGTGGGAAGTATGGCTGAAGGAAGTCCACATTGAACATTGGGTGCATGCCAAGGAATGGGGGAATGTTGAGCTCAAAAAAATTGTCTCCCACAACCTTGGTAATGGTGTAAGGACCATATAGAAGTGGTATGAACTTCCGTTGGGCTCCGGTAAGGCGTTCTTTATACAAATGCAACCAAGCTTTGTTTCCCACCTGCAACTTGTGTGGCATCCGATGTTGATCATGTCGTTGCTTGTACTTTGCATTTTACTTCTCCAGGATGTCATGAACCTACTGGTGGATGTGTTGGATGTGTTCAATAAATCGAGTCACTTTATCCCCCTCTAATGATACATGTGTGGATTATGTCTATGTAGTTGCTTGAGGCATGACAACATCAATCAGACACTACAGTTTAAATCCTAGACCCAATTGAAAAGGAATGCGACCAATCGAGCTATGGATAGTTATATTATAACTGTGATGCACATATGGAAGACTGTCATCCTAAGTCTGAGGATGCTTGGAGTTGTACATGTGGAGTATGTGCACTATCATCCTATTGATGACCTCATTCTGGCCATCAGTCTAGGGATGGAACACAGTTAACTTGGTGAGCTTGGTATCCAATAGTGTCCAGAGGCTTGACCAGAATGTGATCAAGAACCTGCTATCTCGATCTGATATAATGGTCTGCGGGATCCCAAAATGTACCCATGCTCGTTCAAAGAAGAGTTTGGCAGTGTCCTCTGTTATGATACTCTTCTTGCAGGCTGCCAATATAACCATCTTAGAAAATATGTCCATGACCACAAATACACATTCATTACCATGTTTGGTAGAAGGGAGGCCAGACATATAGTCCATCGAGATGGATTCCCACGGCTGGCTGGGAGTATGCAGAGGAGTTTACATGCCTTGCTTCTTAATGGAGGGCTTGGTGATGGCACATGAAGTGCAGGATTTGATATATTGACCAATATCCAGTCAGAGTTTGGGCCAATAGAAATAATTTTGTAGTACAACCACATTTTTATCCACCCCAAAGTGTCTTGCGATCCAACTATAGTACACCTCTGTGGTGAAGTAAAATTATGTGTGTGGACACAAACAATTCCTCTAGCCTAATAATGGGTCTAGCCACAACCGATACATTCTATGGAATATCTCCTTAGGTTAGAACCAATTAAGAGGGCCTACCTCTTAGTACACTTATCCCGTTTGGCGATGACCTTGCTTGCTCGCTCTAGCTATCTCTCGTTTCCTTCTTCGAACACCTGAAACAAGTAAACAACAACAACAACCGTGATAATAGACAAATTAATTCAACCTACTTAACAAGTCAAGAAAAATTAAGCCATGAACATGTAAGATGACACATAATGTAGGAAATCAATCGATAGTTGCATATATATTGAATCAAGAAGAGATTACAACCATTGTCTTGACGTTGCTGTTCTCCTCTGATAAAACCAGGTTCCCACACACTTCCATTAGAATTCCATGATGGCCTCAACAATGATAGTTTTAAGGCTCTTCCCTTTAGGCTTCACACTAAACCAAATTCACACTTCTCCCTCACACAACTAGAGAGCTATAACTCTGAATAGCATGTTATTTACTCCAAACTTAATTAGCACTAGCACACCAATATTAACACTAGATTGTGCTTGGGAAAACGGGAGGTTTATATAGCATGAATGGATGAGAGACAGATCCTCTTCTCATGGGAGAAGGTCTTATCTCTTGAGGTAGTTCCATCCTTATAGGGGAAAGGAGCCCAAACTTACATCCTCAACCTCATCTAGCCAAACCATTTACCAGACTTTCGTTACGAAGCTTCTAGAGCTGGAAGCTTCAGCTCCTTATTTAAAAAACTTTCCATAAGAGGACTGGCGCGGCTGGAACAAAGCTCAGTCGCTCCAGTCAGCGTTAGGGACAATGTTTTATCCCTGCATGGCGGCACGAGGAGGACAAGGGTCATTAGCATCGGTCTTGTAAACTGGGAAAAACAGAAGATTTTGGGGAAATGGTGCAAAAGGGAATTGTTTTGCTCATGAAGAGGGACACAATAGGATTTTGTTCATGAAGGGAAAGCATGTAGTGTTCACTGTAAAGGTCCTCCAGGATCAAGGAATGGGGAGTATAGGGATAGTGATAAAATGTTGAGAAACAGATTGCCCCTAAAGTGTGAACACTGAACTAGAGTAAGGGATGAAATGCTTTATGAATCAATGCAGGGAACCAGAGTCTCTCGTCAGAAAACCGGCAAGCAAGTACAAATACATATACATAACTAAAAAATCTGTCAAATGGTACATGAATCGTGGTATGGACGCAACCATCAAGGGAATGATCATGTAAATGGATCCAGGCATGGGCACAACCATCCGATAAAAAGTATCATATCAAGACCAAGGTATGGTCACAACCATCCAATAATGAGAAGAATCCAATATGATAACCCATGGTATGGTCACAACCATCCATCTGATAGAGACATGTATATCAACATAATCATGTCACACTGCTTTGCAACCTGGACCTTTGGAATCTGAGCCCAAGGTCTTACGCTCCAACACGACTTGATCGAAGTACAAATTCTAACATGTGAATAGATGTGTTGACGTCAAACATGCCAGAAAGTTGCTTGATGACCAGTCAATGATGTAAACTGTTAACAAGCATGCGAGAAGCCACCAATAATGACAATGGTCCTCAAGGTACCATCAACACAATCCATAGAATCTGAATAGAGGAATTGAAGTCAAACACCCGTGAAATCACTTGATTGAAAGCCAATGATGTGAACTTGTTGTCGAGTGTGAAGAACTTGCCATTAGGGAATGCAAGCTCTAAGGTACTGAAAGGGAGTCTCTCGGTCAACTTCCCGGATAATGAGTTGAAGTTGACAGGAAGCGACCGTGTCGAAGGAGGGCCATAATGTATCCCACATCATTGACACGAGACAAAAGGATGCAAAATGATTTTGGATGATAGAGAGAATCAGAGGTAAGTGTAACTGCAGAAGGACAACTTTTGAACATATCGGCGACACAACGGGAAGTTGGCAGCTTTCGGATCCACAGGATCGGTGGTCATGACGATGTGGTAGAGATCAAATGGAAGGAAAAAATGAACGGCCCAACCTATGAAGGTCAACGATACAAAGGAGGATATCCCAACTCGACACAAAGCAGAAAGTGTCATGTTCAAGAGTGAGCTGCTGACATAACTGATTAGATTTCCAAAATTTTCCCCCACCATTTCTGGTAGGTACCCTAATTATTTTTTAATTTCAAGCTTGAAGGGGATAACATATGCTTGCACTGTAATTTCACCCTTAGGACGAATCCGGCCTAGTAAGTTTAATGAGCCCTAGGAAGGAGAAGCTCATGTTCGTCATGGTGACGAATCCGATGTCGTTTAGTATTTTAACGAGTGCGACAAAGGCGTAATTCGGTATCATTTTCATGTTTAGAGAGTTTGAAAAAGACACAGAAAATAAAACTACACATTGTCCCTTTTCGTACATTTGTGTCTCTCGAGCCCGAAAAGGTAGAAAATAATACTCAAGAGAACCAATTGACCATTTTAGTCAAGGAGTAACTTTTTCGTAAATAGTGCATCCCAACCCGAAAAAGGGGTAAACTTATATTGGGTGCACTACGTTTCACATCCATTAACGAGTTCGAAATAACAAGGGCTCGAATATCTTTTTGCTTTTAAAGGGTCGGAAAAGTGCTTGAAAGTAGACCCCCCATTTTATTCTCTTTTATGAGTCAAAAAGGAAAAATACTCGGCAATATTTTCATATGAGTTTTACGAGTCAAGAAAAGAGCTGAAACGTGACTCGACATCATTGTCAAACATCCATCACCTATTTCTGTGCAAAAAAGGTAAAGTGCATTATCCAATTCTTGAGGAAAAATAGGTCAAAATATTTACAAAACCTAATATTTCATGAAAAACTGAATAAAAAGGAGGAAAAGTAAATATTTTTTACCATTTACTATTTTACCTTGTTGTGAAAGACTTTTTACTTACTTTTCCCTAATTGTTCCGGAGGAGATTGTGGGAGATCTGGGAGGTCATTCGCCGAGCCGCGAGTTACAGGTAAGAGCCAAAGCTCTAAGCTTCATTTTCATACCATTTATTCTTATTTTTAACCATTTTTTGGATTTTTGAGGGGATTTGTCAAAAACAATTCGCCCTCGGTCAGCGTGACTTCCAGGCACGGAATCGTGCCAACCGAGGGTAATTAAAATGGCCTATCGCGCCATCGATGCCACTGTTTTTAAAATAGATGCATCGACGCTATGAATAGGGAAAAAACCAATTTCCCCTCAAAACCACCATTGGAATTTGAAATTTATGGGTCAAAAATGACTATTGACTTAAATCTATTGTTTTTGCAGGAAAGAATCAACGAAAATGGTAGACTGGAAAGAACGTGAACACGAGGATGTGGACACCCAGGCATTGAATGATCCAAATTGCTTGAACACTTTGATGGCCTGTGGGCTCCTCAAATTATTTCTTACACCAGGGATGTAGGCCCAACCTGAGTTGCTTTGGTACTTGATTAGTCTCTGGGACATAAATCGGGAAATATTCGTCATTGGTGACTAGGAGCTGGAGTTAGAAACTTCAGACATATATTTCATCACAGGACTGTCTCAGAGAGGGGAACCAGTCAACTTATATGGGCCACGACCGATTAGGACAAGCATATCCATGTTGCTTGCCGAACATTTTCCTAAAGCCCTCAAATCCAAGAGTGGCAAGATTGAGATTACCACCATCTGAGATCTGAAACTGAGAGTGCTACTGTTGACTATCAATAGAGTGGTGGGGTCCCAGGCAATGCATGAGACTAACAAGTCAAAATTCCTGTATGCCATCGACTACACAGCACCAACGATCTTCAATTGGGTGAAGGCCATGAAGATCAACATAAAATGCCAACTGACCAAAGCTAAGGCGGGGAATCTGAAGCAATCTTCGGGTCCATACTAGTGACCTTTTTCTTGGAACGGGTGCCGATGTTCCAGTACCAATTGACTGAGGTAGACACGTGACCCGCAGATGGCCCGCTAGAGTTGTTTGATGCCCAGGATCACTGGGGGCTAGCACATGTCATACAAGCCTACCTTCTTTTCATGGCTACAACGACAGAAGATTGTCGTGGAGGACTGGCCATATAGTGGCACCGACTTTCGTGGAGATCTAGACATGCTGCTTCCAAATGGAGACAATTTTGATGATGAAGGTAAAAATCAATTTTTTTTAATTTTGTGATTTTTTAATTGTTTTTTAGATATATGTGTTTATAAAATTTCGCTTTGTTAATGCAGACATTGGACCAGAGCGTCCTGCTGGGATGTCCCCAATAGCTAGGCGTGTTGCCCGCCAAGTTGATGTTGTCGCTCCTTATCAGGAGGGGAGTGACAACAAGGAGGAGATCGTGAGGAACCTTGAGGGGTTGACTCGTGGTATCCTAGAGTATGCTCGGGTGGGAGACATTCCTCACCAGTACCAGAGACACATGGTGGGAGTATCAGATCGGATTCACCAATTGCTGACTCGTGTTGCACGAGCTGTGTCATGCTACCACAATCACCATGATGATTAGTTCCTAGGTCTAACATTTACATTTTTGAGGCCTGCGTGCCATGGATATATGAGGCCTGCCAGCCGCCAATGTTATTTTGTACACACATATTATTTTTTGGGGTTTTGGTGTATCAAACATTATCGCCATATATATCTATATATATATATATATATATATATATATATATATATATATATATATGTATGTATGTATGTTATATTTTCTTGCTTATTATGGTACAAATGATTTGTTTTATCTTTTCACATGTTTCGCAAATGTCTATCCAGCACATAATTAGCTAATGCATCTGTCAATGTATTCATGCATCAAGGAATATGATGATATGTAATATAATCAAAATGACTTTCTAGTAGACAAATACGGGGATACATTCTCAATATTTGAGGGTTTCTGACGGAATATTTCCCGTTGATTTGAAGGACGACAAGCTGTGAATCTAGGTTGACAACCAATTCTCGAATGTCAAGAATAATGGCTTCTGACAACAGTTCGAAGACCGCACTGTATTCAACAATGTTGTTAGTTGTGCGACCTAAGCAGATACCTTGAAGATAAATCAACTCAGCGTGAGGGTCATAAATAGCCCATGCCACGGAGGATAGGTTTCGGGTACTACGGCAAGCACCATCAACAAAACCGATGTGGGGAGTCACAGACATATACAAAGCAAGGAAAACATAGTAAACATGAAATTTGTTTGAAAACTAACACACCAAACCACAATTCACAAAAATTAATGATACACTAATGTACACAAGTAACCATGCAAGATGACCTAAGCATAGTACTTTTTGAGGTAAAGCCTGTTTTGAGGCTTGTCCAGAGGATTGCCTTCATAATCAATAAGTTCATAGGCCCCCTTTGCAAAACACATTTCACAATGTAGGGCCCATGCCACATGGGCTTGAACTTGCCTGCCCCCAGCTTATCATTAGCTTGGCTGTATAGTAAAACCAAATCACCCTCAGAGAACACGCGAGGGGAGACCAACTGATCGAAATTGGACTTGACTCATTTCTTTTGTGCCTCGATAACCAAAGCAACGAGACGATGAGTCTCATCTAGTCATTCTAAATATAATAGGTGCTCTTCCTGAGGTCATGTTTCAGGGAGAAGTTCGAAATCTAGCTTGAGTGAAGGAATCTCGCATTCAATCGGTAATGTTGCTTCCAGACCGTAGACAAGCTGGAATGGTGTGAAACCAGTTGCGTCTTTGATCGAGGTTTGGTAAGCCGACAGAGCTGAAAAGAGCATGAGATGCCAATTTGACTTGTGCATCCCAATAGTACGCTAAAGCATTGTAACCAAAACCTTGTTCACAACTTCAACTTGGCCATTGGCTTGAGGGTAATACAGAGTTGAACCATCGTGGCACAAACCCAACGTGGATGTCAGCTCAAACATCATGTAATCTCTAAAATTGGAGCCATGCTAAGTGACAATGGCTTTAGGTAAGCCGAACTTAGAAATAACATGATTGAAAAGGAATTGAGTCGTCGTTTTACCGTTTGCAGAGTATGTAGGCATCGCTTCGGCCCATTTGGTGAAATAATCCAAAACAATGATAATATAGCCATGCCCCAAGCCAAATGAGGGTTACATGTCATATAGAAGATGCCCCATTTGGAAAAAGGACCAACAATAATGACAAGATGTAGGTGAGCGAGTGGGGTGCGCATCTTGCGTTGGTAAATTTGGCATTCATGGCACTTGCGAACAATAAGGATGCAGTCCTTAAAAATGGACGGCCAGAAATAACCAGTGCGAAGGCTTTTTTGAGTGGTAGTATAGCGAAACATATGACCACCACATGCCCCAGAGTGGCAATGATTGAGAACTCTCTCAGCCTCCTCGAGAGTAAGGCATCAGCGGAGAACTAAATCGACACTGACATGATATAAAGTATTGCCAATAATACGGAAGGGTTGGGAGTGATGTCGAATCTGTCAGTGATCATCCTTAGTCAACGCGGACCAGAACGTGGACGTCTGGAGATACACGATGATATCACTATACGATGGACCAAGGGTGCTGATCAGGAAAAGAGTCTGGTCCGGAAGCTGTTCATCTGCACCAGTAGGGAGAGACGTAGAAGGAAGGGAACAAATCAACTCATCAAAAACTAGTGACTTCTTAGATTTGGCAGTGGTAAATACCAAATCGAATTCTTTCAGGATGACAATCCATTTAGAATACTTGCCCCCCAGCAACTTACGAGTCAGGATGTAGGTCATGGGGTTGCATTCAGAAATCACAATAGTAGTGCATAAGAGGATGCAGTGCCGAAAGCATTGAATAGCCTAGACAGAAGCCAAAGCGAACTTCTCGACATGGGCATAATGTGTTTCAATGTCGAGGAGATTACAACTAAGGTAGTAGATAACATGTTCGTTGCCTTCGTCGTCGTCTTGGACCAAGACCATAACAATGGTGCTAGGGGTTGCAGCTAGATAACGGAAGTAATCTCAATGATAGTCCGGGGGATGCAACAAAGGAGCATTTATGAGGAAAACATTGAGATCATCAAAAGGTTTTTGGGAAACCTCATCCCAGGAAAAGGGCGTTCCTTGTTTGAGCAACCAGGTAAATCCTTTAGCTAGCCCAACATAATCGGGTATAAAACGATAGAGAAAATTTACCTTTCCTTGTAGGCTCTAGAATTGGTGCAATGAAGATGGAGGGGGTAAATTTACAATGGCCTCAACTTTAAGCGGATCAAAGCAAATACCGTCCTTGGAAACAATAAAGCCGAGGAGTCATCCAGATTCTATGCAGAAACACATTTGTTCGGGTTTAACCAAATGTTGTAGTGTCTGCAGCGAAGAAAAATCTGCCAAAGATGGTCAGGGTGATCTTGGTGCTTACGAGAATGAATGGGAAGGTCATCCAAGTAGGGTTGGACGATGTTGCATATATCGTGAAACACATAGGACATTGCTCGCTGAACTGTAGCCCCAACATTTTTGAAGCCGAAAGGGAGCTTTTTGTACACGAGCGTACCCCATGGAAATATAAAAGCTATCTTTTCTTGATGAGCCGGTGCAATGTTAATTTGGTTGTAACTAGAAAAACTGTCCATAAAGGAAAAAATTTCTCTCCCAGCACATTCGTGAATGATCTGATAAATGAAGGGAGTAGGTTAGTTATCCTTAGGACAGGCACGATTAAGATCACGATAATCAATGCAAACGTGGATCGTAACTTGTTTTTCGTCACCGGGACAATATTTGACACCCAATATGTAAGAGGGATGGGATAGATGAATCTAGCTTTGAGAAGTTTTTCAACTTCACCCTTGATAGCGGTGGCCTTCCTAGGGTGCATTGGGTGGATCCGTTGACGAACGAGCTTAGCTTGAGGATAAGTTGGTATTTCATGCACAACAATGCTAGGATCAATGCCATACATTTCTTCGTAGGACCACGCAAACACATCACAGAATTCTTGAAACAGACGAGTATAGGTATTGATCTCATCCGGGGAACAAGTTACCCTGATATGGACATGTTCAACGATACCAGGTTTGATAGAAATATCGATCAGCATAATTTGGGTAATATTACCCAAATTTCCTTTTGACCATACTTCATGAGTCATGACGGTGGTGGAAGCAGGAGGGTAGGAAATGGAGAAGATAACTCTTCGAGATTAGTAGACGTGACTGCCAGGCGAGGTAGGAACAAGGAATGATGATGAGTATCAGTCCAAGGTGGTTCCTCAAGAGACATTACTTCCATGATACCTTCGTTAGCAAAAAATGTCTCAGCTAAGGGATCAAGAGAGTCCAAAGCACCAAGCCATGGGGATTGAGAATACGTATCGATAGAGGTCTTTGAAACAGAAGAATCAGAGGATGCAGAACTTGAGGCTGAAACAAATTCCATGTAATTTATTTCTATAGGACTAAGTGGCATAACCTCGCCCCAGGTATCAACAAGATCTGGTGAAGGTATGACCCAAGGGTCAGAGTTGATTGAGACCATGTTGATAGAGGCAACATGAGGAGGTGAGAGTGGAAAAAATCCCATAAAGGCATAATCTTTAAAAAGACCTGCCCCCACAGTCTCCTGGGAAGAACCAGTGTGCTTGATGTATGGAAAATTGCAATCTGAGGAGGAAGAGGCAAAGAAGGACAGCTGGTCGACAGTGACAATATTCCCTTGGTGGGGAAAATGAATCACATGGAATAGGGAGGATGCTACCGCATGCATAGCATGGGTCCATCTTTGACTGAGTAGAAGATTAGAATTGAGATTAGCGTCAACAATCTCTACCTCGACTTGTACTATCTTTCCCTCCAGAGTAATGGCAAGGTTAGGTAAGACACCGAAGGGTCGCGAATCACACCCATCGAAAGCTTCCAAAGTGTTTGGGGATCGGTTTAAAGCAGGAGAACCAATGGCGTTCCAGCATGCGATTAACATGATGCAAGTGGAATCACCTTCATCGATGACAGTCCTATGGATGGTCATCTCATTGAAGATTACCTGAATGAGAAAGGCAATCTGATGATGCAGGCATGAAACATGGTTCTCTAGATCAAAACATATCAAATTGGAATTGGTGGGATCAATACCCCCGATAGCTGACAACAAAGATTTCCTATGATGGGCAACTTTGGAGCACCTCAAGAGTTGACATAGCTGATGACGCCTGAGCCAAATCCTCAACAATATTATAGTGCTGAGCGGCTTAGGTGTTGGAATTGTATGAGAATTTCCTTAGCACGCCTCGAGAGGGTGGCTGTATAGCAGAATCAGGGTTAGGGCGCTCGATATGAAAAGGGCCAGAACTCGAGGCAGAAGTAGAAGGGGTGGCTTCTTTCTCTTTCTCGGCTGTTAGAGTAGGAGTTTGGTAATCTTTTGATCTAGTAGCCACATTAATAGGCATACTCATCATGAACACTTGAGATCCTGAGGAAGCAGAGGATTGGGGTTGGTCTACTATTTGGGTTTGCTAAGACAAAAACGGCTCTTTTAGGACAGTTAGGGTCCCTTTGAGCAAACAACTAACTTCGGATCATCAGGGACAATCCTTGGTGTAGTGATCCTCCTCGCAAATGAGGCAAGGATACTTAAGTTTCTCTTGTGAAGACTCACTAGCAAACAATTTAGGAGGACCCTGTTTTGGGGCATCAACTTTACCCTTTCCTTTGCATTTCTTCTTACCTTTCGAGGTTTTGTCCACTGTGGTAGACTGGATAGTGTGGACCTCTAAGGTTTTACTAGGGCCAGGGGGATTCTAGGAAGAACTATTGGAAATCGTGTTTGAGAATGACTTCTGTTTGGAAGAAGATTTAGCAGGGGTCTGGGACACTGAACTAACGACTCCATCAACAGGGGGTGTAGCTTGCGACTTCGATGCCATGGGATCGGATGATGGCCACGGAGCATCAGGTAATAACTCATACAAAGTGCCAGACTAAGAGTAAACTAGATCTAAGTACTGGGCACAAGAAATGGCTTGTTCTTTAGTAACACACCCACCCATATCTATATCACGAGAAATTGGGGCCACGAATGACTTGGTGAACCATTCGGTGAGAAACTGATCAAAAATCTTGAATTTGATCAGGTGACATCTACGTCTCCATTCATGGATGTGATCGGATATGTGTGTCGTGGTATCTTTCTTAAGCGATGTGAGCAAATAGGTGCCAGTTTCATAGCGAACCAACAGTTGGAAATGCGTGAGGAAAGCCATGGCTAAAGAGTTAAAGTCATGGTAAGTACTTTGAGGAAGCTCGATGTACCACTTGGCTGTAGCACCTGTGAGGGTTCATTGGAAAAGACGAAGACAAATGGAATTGTCAATGTAAGAATTCAAAGAGCACCAGAGGTGATATGTCATCACGTGGGCTTGAGGATCTTCTTTTGCTTTCCCATCGAATTTCGAACAATCACTCAAGATCTTGGACGGAACCAGAGGCCAGTATGGCGAATGAAGAATTGGATCATTCGTAAGGCAAGACACAACTGGAAACTCTAGTGTGGCTAAGAATGGAAATTGAGTATTGAAAGGCATTGGAGGTTGGTAAGCGGGTCCAATCAGAGGAGCCCATCCTTGCTAGTAAGGATTTTGTCCCCACAGTGGGGGATTTTGGCCATATGGCATTTGGTTCTACCCACATTATGGGTTACCTTGACCATAGGGAAGATTTTGACCTTGAATACCTTGGAACTGTTTAGTCATAGGTTGTTGATAAGCAACATATGGGTTAAGAGGCTGTTGAGCCTATTGACCTTGGACATATGGGTATTGTACCTGTTGTCCCTAAACATACGAGTGGTGAACCTGTTGCCTCTGAACAAGAGGATTTTGGACTTGGTTCCCTTGGGCATAAGAATTATACACTTGTTGCCCTTAGACATAGGGATGTTCTACCTGCTACCCTTGGTCAAAAGGATTCTGGACCTGTTGACCTAGGACATTAGGATTCTGTAACTACTGCCCTTGGAAAAAATATTTTGGACCTGTTGACCTAGGACTTTAGGATTTTGGGCCTGCTACTACAGGACTTGACGCTGGCCTTGCCCTTGCAAGGGTTGACCCTTCTGATATGTATATAAGGGTTGTTGTTGCCCGGGATGGTTTTGTTGTTGCAAGGGTTGGCCCTGCGGCTGCAGAATTTGTCCCTGGGGCTGCAAAGGTTGGCCCTGCCAGGACATGGGCTGGGAGGTTAGTGGAGCATACTACATCTGTTGCTGCATGATTTTTTGCAATGGTTGTGAGGGTTGCCCCTCCGGTTTTTGCAGTTGACCTTGCTGCGGGATCATTTGCCCTTGCTGTTGTGTGGATAGCCCTTGCTACAACAAAGGTTGCCTTTGTTGTAACAAAGGTTGTCCTTGTTATTGTAGAGGTTGTCCTTGTTATTGCAAGGGTACTTGAACGGTGCCTAGAAAATTTCTGAATTGAATCTAGCCATAGCCACCCTGGAAAGTGGATGAGCCAAGTTGAATGTACTACCCAGATTGAAAGGCGTAAGGTGGATTGACCATTCCTTGGGAACCATATGGAACATAAGGAGTTTGGTATTGGACCTGAGCCTCATAAGGCTGTTGATACTAGACATTGCTTGACCCAGACGGACCAACGGGATTTTGAACTTGTTGGTATTGGACATTGCTCGATCCAGCAGGACCAGTAGGGTTTTAAATAACGCCAGAAGAAGGCTGGTTCATATAAAGCATGTGAGTCTATGATCCACTCACATTGGTGGCACCCGACACCATAGAAACATTCAGATTCTGCCCCCCAGGCGGTGGCACAGCTTGGCCATCGACTGGAGGGATTGAGGAACTGATAGAGGCATTCTTCAGGACCGCCGGTTGAACTGGACAGGTGACTAAGACGAACGATACAAGAGGGTTTAGAACGGTGGGTTGCACCGGGACTGAGATAACGACCTATTGGGAGGTCAAGTTTGCAATGAACGGACTTGTAGTAAGCATGGCGCTGGACGCCCAAACAGGGTTATGGTAAAGTGATGAGGCACTAGGTGTACCTGAAACCAATTGTGCCAATGATACATAATTAGGCAGCAATTCCTGATACATAATGATTTGAATGCTCCCTGTATAGGGGAAACCTTTAGGAGGAAATGGATATTCTTCCTCCTCGATAGTGTGTGGAGTAGAAATTTCTAACTCATCCGGAGAGGTGACTGGAGCATCGCCTTCGGGTTCCATATCTGGGAACAAACAATGGCGAACGACCAAAGAAGTATGAGGGGATAATTCCGAAGGAACACCCGGCTGATCTTACGGACTTTATGGACGTTGCGATGATATCACAATAGGGTTAAACAAAGGATTCTGAGGATAGATAACTAGCCCAAGATGACCGTCAGTGGTCAGCGAACTCTTAGGAGTTTGAACGAGATTTTCCGGAGATTCCGAGCCAAAATCAGCAGGTGACCCAGTATCTAAAGTAGGTGAAGGACGTGATGACAAAGGTTGAATGCTCACAACGATTCCAAGTTCAACACCTTGGTCCTTGAGTGACTCTGGTAACTCAAGAAACAACTCCTCAGACAATCTTTCAGGCGGAGGAGAGGATGAGGAACTAGGTGAAACAGATGGTTCAACCACAATGACCTTGTCTTAGTTAACAAGAAAAGAGAGAGATAAACTTCAAGTCTTTAAAAAGTTCTTTAAGGGAAACTCACGATTTGGTCCAGAAAGACTAACAGGATGTTATAAGATAGTGGGAAATCAATTTATTAAGACGCATAAATAGACTGGCGCTCTTTCATGTTTTAAGAGTTGAGAAAGAAACAAAGATGACTCTATCACTTTCGTTTGGAAACGAGCTTGAAAGGACAAACACTCGAATGATATTTTAAGTTTAACGAGTCAAAAAGATCAAATGAATACTCTAGATGGTCTAGGTAAAAAGGATTACCAGGCAACCGTGAACTGCAGAATATCTCCCGATGAACTGAGAAGTATGAGCAGGAAATCTCCTCGAATGTTGTGTTCGGTATATCACGTTTGCAAGGAGGCCGACTTGGCTTCCTATGGATAAAGGATTGCAACCTAGGGGGTCTCTTTTTATATACTCGATAGTATGGGGAGTACAAATCCGTACTAGCGGTGTCTAATGTCGAAGCTAACGACAGCTGCTAGGTTTAAAGATGCCGGAACACGTCTCTAGCCTAGACCTTCTAGATATGATCGTTAGATTTCAAATGTGCCTTAGGTTAATTGAGTTCGTTTTAAAGTTTATCTTGAGTTATGTCTTAGTTTTCAGGCCTTAGCAATGTGACTCGAAAAACCCTAAATGAAACTTAATGAGACACGATCCTTTCAATTCGACGAATTGTCTACACTAGAGAGGGTAGAAAACACACAATCAAATGCAACCAACCAAGCAACTGAAAGCAAAATGGTTTTTCACTATTTCACTTTTGAGAAAATAAACTAATGAAAAATACCTTCCAATTCCTAATTTCCTGACAAGTATTTCTAACAATCCTTTCCAAAAGAAAAAAGAGTTCTTTTTATTTTCAAATGGCAATGCAATCCTAGTCTTCAATGATGTTAACTACCGTAGCATGTTGATGCAACAAACTAGAATTTCATACTTTTCATGAAACGACGAAATGAATTTTTCACATGCAACACTTCAATGAAAATTTTTTCCAAGACAATTAGCTCTTCAAGCAAATGAAAACACGAGAAGAGAAACTCATTCAGATTAATGAAACACCAAATTTACCAAAAATAAGGCAAGTAGTGTAATCCATGCTGGAAAAGAAACATTTAGACAAGCAAACGAAAACTTTTCAAACTTTTGCAATGGTGGTCAAAGCTGTAGAAGGATCGTAAACAAAATGTAAGGAGTAAATGCACTAACAACTTGATTTACTGATTTCACAATCAACTGAATGGATGACAATCTAGATGCCCTAGTGCCACTAATCATCCAATGACCCAAGAAATCAAGTGGAAAGATGATAAATCAACAAGAAAACAAACCAAATGAAAAGCAGCTTTCTAGTCAGGGAGAAAATGGTGTACAAGGCGTACGGGGTCAAAATCATGAGAGCAAAAAACACTGGCCAAGATTTGGGACAAACCCTAATCTTCACTTATAGGCATTGGTGCGACAACCTAACTGACAATAAGCACTAGAGGGAGGTCAACGTGATTGTTTCTCAGCATATTGCGTTGATCGGCATGACTGTCAGCGAATTAAGCGTGCTCAGGGAGGAAGCCAAGAAAAAAATAAAAAAAGTTAAAGCTGGGACCAGATTTGCTACTATGAATTTCAAACTCAGACCAGTGAACAAAGGAAAACAAACAGAACCAAAGGGAAAACATGGAACTAGAAAAGTACACACAAAACCCATGAAATCTTGAAAAAAAACAAAAGGATTGGGTCCCAAGTATGGTCGCCAATTTGTGGTGAAGTAAAATTATGAGTGCGGACACAAACAATTCCTCTAGCCTGATAATGGGTCTAGACACAACCGATACATTCTATGGAAGATCTCCTTAGGTTATAACCAATTAAGAGGGCCTACCTCTTAGTACGCTTATCCCGTTTGGTGATGACCTTGCTTTCTTTCCCCAGTTATCTCTCGTTTCCTTCTTCGAACACCTGAAACAAGTAAACAACAGCAAACAACAATTGTGATAATAGACAAATTGTAATTCAACCTACTTAACAAGTCAAGAAACATTAAGACATGAACATGTAATATGACACATCATGTAGGAAATCAATCGATAGTTGCATATATATTGAATCAAGAAGAGATTACAACCATTGTCTTGACGTTATCGCTCTCCTTCGACAAAACCAGGTTCCCACACACTTCCGTTAGCATTTCATGATGGCCTTAACAATGATAGTTTTAAGGCTCTTCCCTTTAGGCTTCACACTAAACCAAATTCACACTTCTCCCTCACACAACTAGAGAGCTACAACTATGAATAGCTTGTTGTTTACTCCAAACTTAATTAGCACTAGCACACCAATATTAACAATAGCTTGTGCTTGGGAAAACGGGAGGTTTATATAGCATGAATGGATGGGATACAGATCCTCTTCTCATGGGAGAAGGTCTTATCTCTTGAGGTAGTTCCATCCTTATATGGGAAAGGAGACCAAACTGACATCCTCGACCCCATCCAACCAAACCAATTACTAGACTTTCGTTACGAAGCTTCTAGAGCTGGAAGCTTCGGCTCCTTATTTAAAAAAATTTCCATAAGAGGACCGGCGCGATTGGAACAAATCTTAGTCGCTCTGGTCGGTGCTAGGGACAATGTTAATCCCAACATATCGGTGCGAGGAGGACAAGGTTCATTAGTAGTGGTCTTGTAAATTGGGAAAAAATAGAAGATTTTGGGGAAATGGTGCAAAAGGGAATTGTTCTGCTCATGAAGAGGGACACAATGGGAGTTTCTTCACGAAGGGAAAGCATGTAGGTTTCACTATAGAGGTCATCCTGAATCAAGGAATGGGGAGTACAGGGACAATGATAAAATGTTGTGTAACAGCCTCCTAAATCAATTTGGCACACTCGCTTGAAGGAACACAAATGTGGCCCAAGTAGCATAATAATGCGTCCTGGAGGTGGAAATCAGGAACTTTCTTCCCATCTACTAGCATCTAGTATGTGGAGGTGAACTATGGATCATTTTTGTATTGTTGCAGCCATCCAGAGGTCTTGTGGCTTCAAGAGTTGAGAACAGTAGTCAATGATGCAACTGAGGGCCGACTGAGGTAGTCTACAACATGATTGGTGTTGCCCTTTTTGTATTTATGATTCAAGTGGAATTGTTGTAGATATGTAGACCACCTATGATGGCGATCTTTCTGCAACTTCCCTGTGTCGGTATAAACTAAAGAGGTCGGTGATCAGTGTGTATGACCGTCTCCTTCCCCAGAATGTAGTGCTTCCACTATTGGCAAGACAATGTATTACATTTCTTTATCATAGGTAGGGTACTTCTGAATTGTATCAGAAAGTTTCTTGCTATGATAGGCCACTGGATGCGCATGCTGGGTGAGAACTGCACCAATGGCATAGTCTGAGGCGTCTGTCTCGATTTCAAATGGTTGTTGTAGGTTTGGCAATGTGAGTATCGGTGCAGAGAAGAGGCAACAATTCAACTCAACGAACGCCTTTTGTTGGGACTCAAATGAGGAAAACTTTTCTTTTGTGTCGCCCTTAGTAATCTGACTCAAAGGCCAAGTGATATGGGAGAATCCCAACAAGAACCTCCGATAAAAATTTGCAAGGCCCAAAAAACTACGAAGCTCTGTTAGAGTGGGCAGGGCTGACCAATCACGTCACACTCATCTATGATGTACCCTAAGTATTGGACCTGGCTCATGCCAAAGGTGCATTTCTCTATGTTGGCACACAGTTTGTGCTACTAAGGGTTTGAAGGACTTGCCGAATGTGTTGCAAGTGTTCTTCCCTACTCTTGTTGAAGATGAGGATGTTGTCCAGATAAACCACCACGAACAAGTTGGTGAAGGGGCGCAAGATGTCATCCATTAGCCTCATAAAAGTAGTGGAGGAATTTGTCAAACCGAAGGGCGTAACCAACCATTCAAAATGGCCTTCCTTGGATTTAAAGGAAGTCTTCCATACATCTGTGGAATCTATTGGAACTTGGTGATAAGCATACTTTAGATCAATATTGATGAAATACTTTATCCCTTGAGTTGATCCAAAAGGTCATCAATCTGTGGGATTGATACCTGTTCCTGACAGTGATTTTTTTTAATGCTCGATAATCAATGTAGAGCCTCTAGGTTCTAGCTTTCTTCTGTGCCAGTACAATCAGGCTCCCACAAGGCGAGGAACTTGGTCAGATGTGCCCTTTTTGCAACAAATCTTGGATTTTCCGCTTGATCTTTTCATTCTCCAAAATGGAGCATGATATATCGATCGTTGGGCAGAGGCGCTCAGGGAGTCAGATCGATTGAATGCTTGGGTACCCCTGTGTGTGAGGAGAAGATGTCCATGTATTATTCCATGATCACATCCACCTTCTTCTGCTACTTGGAGGAACCCTTCCCAAGGGCCATGGGTGTGGCTACATACTTCCACTTACTATGAGAGTGAATCAGAAAGAAAACAAATTTCCCAGTCTGGGAGATGAGCTTATTGCATTGCTTGGTAGAGATCAAAGAGATGGCAGTAGGTGGGGCCACCCCTGGTATCCTATATAACTTAGTACCCAACAAAATAATAACAGAGTGAGGTCTAGACTCATATACAACATGTCGCTTCAATAAGTATGGTTGTCTTAATAATACATCACAAAATTCAAGACGAGCAACATCACACAGTATCGCATCCGTAAAGGGCTTGATGTTGTATGGGAGGTGAAACTGATGGCTAATGCGGAGATCTCGTCCTTGGTGAAGTCAACCGATGGTGTATGGTTGTGGATGTGTTGTCATTGTTAGGCCCATCCACTTCATGACCTCTACTGAAATGAGGTTCTTTTGGTTTCCGCTGTTGACAATGAACTGCAACAGAGAACCCTTCACCCACATTTGTGAGTGGAATAGGCACTCCCACTCTTCTGGATCTTCAGGCTCAATCTTCTAGATCTTGGTGGTGGCCACAGTGGCACTGGGCTCCACATCAATGGTCTGATTCCCTTTGTTATTCCCCTTGCCAGCTTCTGAATCAGAGTTAAAACATGTGTCAGACTTAGAAGCCTTCAACTCAACCACTAGTGACTGCTTGGCCTGACTCACTTGTGTTGTCAATGGAGATTTTATGGGACTCACACCGCTTTCCCTTGTCCTTCTTTGTCTTCATGGTGTTGTTATTTTCTTGCAGCTTTAGAGGGTTATCCTAGGTCACCTTGCCTTGGATTTTCCCTTTGATTTGCGATTTGGGGGCGCCTTTCCCTTGCTTCGGATTCAAAGATCCAAAGTCTCGCTTTTTTTGTTTAAGCTTCTGCTCAATCTTGACAACATATCGGTACGCCTTGCCAAGCGAGGAGATGTCCAGGAAATCTATCTCATCCTGAATGTACCTGCGTAGGCAGTCGCAGTACTTGAGTACCAAATGTTTCTCAGAATCCTTGATACACAACTTCGCGTGAAGGGTATGAAAAACATTGGTAAAATCTGGCACGTCTTGGTACCTTCCCTGTCGCAGTGTGGTCCAATTTATGTAATTATCCTCATAGCTCCTGACAGGGTAGTACTAGTCCTTGATGGCATCCAGGAATGAATCCCAAGTGGGTGCAACTAAAAATAGTGAGGGCATACTTTCATCTTTCTGATCACAGTAGGTTTCCCACCAGTCCTTGACATGGGGGGCAACTTTGGGAAGAGCAAAAGTAATCTTTTCCCGACTGGAAAAATCATGAACAAAAAAATGCCCTTCTAGCAGATTTAACCATTTATCTACAACACCCGCATATATCTGACCCTCAAATATGAGAATTTCATAGTTAACTTGTACCTTAAAGGGTGTGGCGCTTCCAAAGTAGCTGCTGGAAGTAGATGCGTCATCCCTAGGTAGCCGCTGAAGGATCTGGGAAAAGTTGTCCATCATCACGTTCCTTTGTCGCTCGAGGATTCTTCTAGCAAGGTTTTGAAAGGATCTCCTGCCCCCTCGTCTTTATTTTCTTCCACCATGTGAGTTTGTCGGGATTTGTGAGGATGGTCTTGCAAAGGTTCGACCAGTTCAAGCCCTAACTCCTTATATCCTGACCTCGTTGGGGACATGCAAAGAAAAATAGAGAAAGAGTGGACCACTATGATACCACTGATTCGGATTTAAACAGGAACGCAACAAATTACAGATATAACCATAAATAAAATGATGCAACATAAATAACACTTCATTTAATTAATATCAAATACTGAAATATGCTTACAAACAGAATGGAAATAAGACTAGCTCGGGTGATAGTAGCTTATATCTAAGAAGAGATGTGGTGGCTTCATGCCTCTGAAATGTGTTACAATGAGACTCATGGGCCTATTTATTATTGAAAAACATGTGAAAACTCTACACAACCAAAACCCTAACCCCAAGAGATGTAACACCAAGAGTTTGTGGGCCCCATTGGGGTTAGTTGGGCAACCAACTTCTCGGGGTCATAACTTGGTCATATTATCTTTGTTTGGCACATATGATACCTTGTTGGAAATATATCTTCAAGTAATATAGGTTTTTCTACAAGCCCCAGCCTATGGCTATGGGCTTGCAGCGGACCTCAAAAAAAGGCCATTTAGGCGGTCAAAACTGTTTCGGAAGTTCGGGACTCGAAAAACTGCTAAAATAGTAAATACTGAAATAAGCAAGGAAACAAATGAAACTGATTGGAGGTCTAGGTGGAAAAGGTAGGTGGCTGCCAATATCCTCGTGGATCATTATGAGTCATCAAAAGGGCCCTGTGTCATCACATAAGTCAATTATAGGGAATATTAAGGCTATAAGTTGAATATGGTGTCCATTTCAGGATTTGCACCATTATGGATGGTTCTTAGAGTCTAAAGTCAGGGTCTAAGGTTAAGATCTATGGTTTTGAGGATATATCAATTGTTACTAGAGTTCATGGCCACATGTATTTTTCTAAACTACCACATGGATCCCACATGAGGATTTTTAGCCCACAAGTGAAGTTTGATCATTTTTTAATGGATTCGTATGCAAAGGATGGTTCTTGGGGCTCCTGTAATGGTTGAAGCACAAAACCAAATTATTAGGGTAAGAAAGTTGTGTTGTGGGGCTCGTGGTCCATGGGAAAGACCCAAGGCATCACACATGCCCATTTTATGGTATCTTTGACTTGTGACTTTAACACAATGGCCATTCTAAGGGTTGGTTCACCAAGGATGGTTCTCAAAACCTAATCCATGGTTTAAGGACAAAATATAGGGTCTTAAGCTATATCATTTGGCTTTAGGGATCATGAAACATGCATGGGACCCCAAGCCACCCTTGCATAAGGAATATTTGGATTATAAGCAAGATATGAGGGCTATTGAAGTTTTGTCAGACTACATATGCTTCTCATAGTTGAGGCCATGTTTTAGGAAAAAAATACAAAGTATAAAATTTTCTTATGGAGGCCTTATTCCATGCGTGGGGCCCCATTGCATCATATAGTCCATATATAGAGTATTCTTGGCTTGCAAAGTGAGATAGTGGCCAGTTTTTACTTGTAGCACTAAAAATGGCTCTTATGAAATATGTCATGTGATAATGTGAAATTAAAGGGTCTAAGACTATAACACTTACCTCTAGGGCTCATGGGCCATGTTTAATTCCTAATTCCCCATAGTGACACAACATCCTTACATAAGGAATCTTTAGCCTAAAATATGACTATCATTTTCAGAATTAGTTCATTATTTATGGTTCTTGGGGCCTACATAATGATTTATGGTTTGTGACATAAGGTTTTTCTTTGGTGGTTCAATTGATATGGGTTATCCACATACCCATTTCACATGTTTTAATAAATAATTCCTTGGCTTGTGAGCTCAATATGGTGACAATCTCAAGCTTTTGTGCATCAAATATCGTCCTCATGTCCTAATCCATTTTCTAATGAAAACATTTATGGTATTAGTCCATATCATTTTTATTTAGGGTTCATGGGTCATTTGCATGGTTCTGAGTGACAAAATTGGTTTTACATAAAGAATATTTCTCCTATGAAAAATATATGGTGGTAATTTCAAGATTTGGTACACTAGGGATGGCAATCATAACCTAGAACATGATTTGGGGACAAAATCTAGAATCTTTTTAAACCATAAGATTTGTCATTAGGGTAAATGGGCCATGTATAATATTGAACCGATATAATAAGTAACCATTTTTTGATATTCCAAATGGTGAACCATCTTCAAGTGCCTCTTTGAGGGACCAACCTATAAATGATCAAAGCTCCAATACAATGATAACTCTTGAGAAAATATCACTTAGCTCTCTACCTCTATAAATAGTTTTATCTACCCTAATAGTTATCCATTATTGACCCTTACATTAGTGACTAAGCCATTGTCATTTACGAGTAATTAACTAGTGGTTCTTATTCAATAATGTTATCCTTTTAATTTACTTAACCACACACCAACTACCTAATGGAATTTATTCAAAGAGGATAGCCATCATACATAAATTAATTAGCTACATAACAACATAGGTAACCATAAATAGAGTGTTAGGTTATGACCTTAACATGTCATCCCCCTTTAAAAGAAAAATTATCCTTGAACATTAGCTAAGTATGTGGAAACTATTTTAAAGCCACACTTGTTTCCTATGTGGCGTGTTCAAGTTGCATATCCTTCCATTATATTAAGACTACCTACATAACTAATTTTCATAGATGATGCTCTCTTTTATCCAACACTACCTTGAGTTACAACCAAATGGAACCCTCTTCATCAGGTGGATGGTTTGAACTCTATAATTAGGGTTGACCATTTTCTTCAATCAGGCACATGCATATTAGGTGGATCTTAGAGGGGGATAGGAGATAAAATGTGTAAACAACTTGTCCTATTCACTTGAGTATCAAGTAGGACCCCTAGGACATAGATGCTAACTTCTAATGGATCTTCTTCTTAAGAGGTGTTTGCTTATAAGGATTATATATTTATTGCTTCATTGAATTTTGGGTAAAGACCAAATTTTCCTAGAGTGCACAAAGATGTTAGCTCTTGTATTAAGAGTTGTCCCCACTAACTAAACCTTTAATTTCTTTAATACGTAAGAGGCTACAAATTAGGTTTTTTTTCCATGGGCATAATCGGGTGATATCTTGGTAGCACCATGATAGATGTTACTTTACCAAATTATCCAAGGTATATCCACTTGACCCAGTGCCCCTACCAATCTGATGTAAAACATTGCAAACAAGTTATAAGTACTTATTGCCTACCACTCTCTAAAAATTTATTTAGGGGTGATGCATTGTACTCATTTTCAACTGGTTTCCTTATAATTTAAAAAAACCCTAGCATAATTTGTTGGCAATGTAGGACTCTGATTTGACCATGTACATACTAAATAGGTATTTTAAGGCACAAAAGTGGGCACATTTTGAAAGGAAATCATTGATCAACTTGATGACATATTTTCTCCCTACTTTAGGTATCCATATGATAAAATCTATGAAAACTCTAGCCTATGTTATTGCGACAATTTTTAAGGGCTACTATGCCCTAATGGCTTTACTGTTTCACTCTTATTCTTTTCACTCTCAATGATGAAGCTACAAGTTACAATCTTCATGTCATCACAAAAGAATGAAAATTTACATAATATATAATTTATGAAAACCAAAGTGGTCCATTATGGAAGATGAATGAAATTCTTATAATGCCCTTAATTTTATAACATAATTCTACACCAAAAAGATATGAACTTTATATGCTAATGTGTCAAATTTTCAAGCGTAGCACATGGGGTGTTTGATATTTCTATAGTTGTTGGAGAAGTTAAATGATCTTAGCATCATCCAACCATTTTTTATGTAACTCTTCTATCCAATTTGGAATTGAAAAGGATAAATCCAATAGGTACCATTGTACTTATTGATCTTAGAAAGATCACTATATAATTTTTCATATATCTTGGTATTTTTGGGTTGAAAAATAGGAGCTAGTAGTTTGTAGAGACCATTTTGTGGGAAGAGATTATTTTAGTGATTTTGGGTCCCATAATTCCCACACCCTATTTAAGGAAATAAAAAACCATTTTTTGTGCCAAATTTTTTTGGACAAAATCCTTTAGCGTCTAATGTTATCCTACACATCAAGATATTTTCAATGACACAAAGATAAACTTTTTTTTTTGCTGGTGCAAGAGATGAACCTTCTATGGCATTAATTCAAAAATAGCTTACATATATTACATACACCCATGCACAGAGTGGGCACAAAACCAAGGCGAAGTCTACCAATGGTACGGATTTATAACCCAAGACCAAAGGACTATAGACTCGAAAGAAAAACAACCCAAGACGAGCAATTAAGAGCTTATCGAACAGTTGTTCGCAACAGTTCTCTCTAAAACTAATCTACAACTTAAACCAACGGTGGAGATGAGCTGCTGACCAGTAACGACCATCCGAACCAAACAACCCGGCCCCACAAACAAGCCCGTAAAATCCCGACCATTGATCTCAATCAACAGATCCAACGGCGGAAAAGAGTATCGCACAACCCCACATGCCGCTATTTAACGTGCGATCACGGCGGTTTTCCACACGGTCCCTCTGCCACGTGTTAATCACTGAATGGGATCGCTGCAAAAAGGTTGAAACCGCTTCCCACTCACGGGGCTTGCGATCACTCCAAAACCGCTTAGGATACGGAAAACCTTTCGGAGGCGAAAGGATATGGAAATCGGGGGCGCCAAGAGCCCCCTGCTCCCATCCACACGATAAATCAGCTTTGCCAGAGATATTGTAAGAAGAGGTCTTTGCTAGCCTGTCTGAAACCCTCAGAGAAAAGCCATCCGCATTGCAGCCACTAAAGCTCTGAATGAGCTTGCTGCTCCGAACTTTATACCGCCATAGCTCTCTGTTCACTGTAAAACTAAAAAAGTACACTCCTCTGTTCATATCACTTCTGGGTTATTAGTACTACCCTCCATGGTCCTACTTCTAAACAACAACCAATCTTCCTCGGCTTGATCATGGCATTTCGCCTTGAGACTCAGTTGGGTTAGCTCTTGCCATTTTGTTGCAAACTTTTCCTCTGTGCAATTCACTCCTTGATTGGCCAGGAGATCTGCCAGCTTATTGGCCATTCTTCGAACATGTTTAAAAGTTATAGTACGGAGGCCTTGGAGGTGGTTGTGGATCCGTTGAAAGATCAGAATGAGCCTCCAATTCTTTGAGACCTTTTCCGGTGCCGTACCCCAGCTGATTTTCTTGGCTGAGTTAATAATTAACTCAGAATCAGCTTCAACAATCACATTGTGTTGGTTATCATGAAGCAAGAATTCTAAACAATGTTCCATAGCTAGAATTTCTACCATATTGTTGGTGGCCTTTCCAAGATGACCATGGAAAATAAACAGGATGTTCCCTTTTTCATCCCTTAAAACTCCGCCATGACCCGTTGTGCCTGGGTTGCCCTTTGAGGCTCCGTCAATGTTGAACTTCAAAAAACCCTTGGGGGGAGGTTGCCAAAAATCAAGCTCAGATTCTTTAAAGAGATTCTTCCCGCTTAGGCTTTGAGGAATAAAACTTTGTAATCCTAGCTGGTAGAGAATCCTCCACTCAGAAGCCAAGGGAGGATTCTCAGGGAGATTTTGGACAATAGAACCCACAGTCTCTTGTAGCTGTTTTAGGATCTGATCATAAAGGAAAAGGGGTGGTTTTTTTTTCTCCTTGAAAATCCTGTTATTCCTTTCTTTCCAAGTGTTCCAGATGATGAAGCCCGGTGTTAGAACCCAGGCAATGCTAAGAACTTCATTATTCGTAAAATTTCTTCTCCACTTGCTTAGGGTGTTGATGATGCTTCCATGGTCTCTGTCCGACTGCTGGAAAATGGAGGCAAAGGAATCCCACAGCTCGGAGGAAAAGGAGCAGTTGTTGAGAAGATGCTCCATTGTTTCCTCTTGCACTTCACAGAGCTGGCACCTGGAAGGCCCCAGGACACCTCTTTTCCTGATATTGTCCCATGTCAAAATCTTCCTGTGTTGCACCAGCCACATGAAGAGTTTAATTTTCATCCAACCTTGTTGTCTCCAAAGTCTTTGCCATGCTTTATCCGGAGCCTGTGAATCCAAACCAAGGAGAATATTTTTAGCATCCTTAAGATTAAAGGTGCCCTCATTGTTGTTGCCCCATCTTAGCTGGTCATTCCCTTCTGAAACTAGAATTTTCCTTCGATCTAACTCTTGCATTAGTATTTCAGCTTTGTCTTTTAAAGAGTTGTCATCTCTAAGATCTAATTTCCTCCATTTTCTCCACTTTCCTGCCTCGTTGGTTCGATCCCAGAAATCCTTAACTTTGATTAATCCGTTAGCATCTGTCTCTGCCTTAAGTTCCTTTAATTCTTCTTTCAAAAGAATGGGTTCCTGTTGCCATCTGTCCTCCCAAAACAGAGCTAAGTTTCCCTCTCTAATTTCCCAGAAGCCATTCTCTTGGACTAGTCCTCTATTGTCCCAGGCCTTGTTCCATATGTGTGATCCCTTGATATTACCATCCATTCTTATATGTTCCTCACTAGGTGTCACACGGAATCAGTCAAAAGTGCGGACACAACCGACCTTCCTAGAAGTCTAAGATATTCTAATGACAAACAAAACAAACTAGAGCTATCCTTCTCTAAACATGCATTATGATATGAGAAATCAAGTGTTTCGTTCTTACCTTTGTCCAAACGCTATTGTAGAAGTCCAAGCTTTGTTGATCTGGATGAGCTCCTCCTTTTCTCCAAAACCTGCAATCACCAACAGTCAAACAATTAAATAGCACCTGATTATAACATAAAACAAAGCATATTCAACATATAGACCAAGGAGTACATGAAATAACCCATAAACAACAAGTTATTGAGAAGAATGGACCAATTTGCATTAAAGGTAATCAAAAGGAACCATTACAACCTGAGCCTTGGTGTTGTGCAAGCTCCTTCCAGGGTCCACAAGAGTCTTCCTCTACTTTGACAAAGCTCACCCACTTCCAAATAGAACAAGTAAAGATGGCAATCTCTCCTCACAAGTTTCTAAATGGGAGTCCTAATTCCTGCAGCATTTACCCTTAGAAATGTATAGCTTTCAGCCTCCCTCCTTCTGGTCCAGTGCCTGTATTTATAATGCTCAAGAGGAAGTTAATCAGGTCCACCATCAATGGGATAGTCCCCTCTTTGGATGGGATCACTCCTTTATTGATGGGATAAGTTCCTCTTTGGTAGGAGTGCATGAACCATCTGGAGGCGCTCAATACACGTCGAACAACCTTCTAGAATGCTCTAGAAATGACCACAAGTAAGTTTTTGAAGATAAAACTTGCGCATTTTAACCTTTTCAGAGGGACGCACCTGCCCCTTTAGATACAGAGTGTCCTTGGATGCAGATCTCACGAACAATAGGTGCGTACCCGTAGGCAAGGTTTGAGAGAACCTGCGTACCCAGAGATAAACATATTTATAAAGACTTTCTCTCTTTCTTGGAGTTTGACATGGATAGCAGAGGCGTAAGACTTGCTTAAGAGGGTAGTATGACTGTTGATAGAGCCATACCGACTGTAAATAGCCATGGTGACATTTTTTAGTGTAACAGATTGCCCCCTAAAGTGCGAAGCCTGGAATAGATTAGGGTTTTGTATTATCTAGGAAGGGTGAAGCGCTTTATCATTTCGAGGATTATCTCGTGGAGAACCTGGTCAGAACCTGCAATTTTCAACACAAAATACATGTATAAGATTATATCATCACTGAGGTAGGCATTCCCATACTCAGATTGAAACTTTAACTAACAGACTAACTACTCTGATACAGAAATGATTTTGCAGTACATCATAATCATAGACTTTTGTAGACACAGTATGGGCGCAGCCATCTTTTTATGGTTAGTCTACTTAGATAATGAATACAAAACTCCTCGCAGCTTGGATGGTAAAGATTCGATCCAGGGTCTTCATTCCTACTTCTCGAATTGGTACGATTCTAACCATGCGAATAAATGAGTCGATGTCGAACATGGTAGAAACCACTTGATTACCAGTCGATGATGTAAACTGTTAACAAGCGTGAGAGAGACCACCAGTAATGTCAATGGTTCTCAAAGTACCCAGTACAATCCATGAGATGTGAATGAATGAGTTGGTGTCGAACATTTCACGGAATCCTTTGATCGAAAGTCAATGATGTAAACTGACGTCAAAGGCGAGAAACCTGCCATTGATGCATGCAGACTTCAAGGTACTGACGATTTCTAAGTCATCTCTCTAGATAATGTGCTGATGTCGATAGAAAGTGACCCGTTGCAGGCAAGCCCACAACACGAAATCATTGTTCAAGTTGAAGAAATGTTGCTGTAAGGACTGACTCAGGGATGGTCAAATGGATGACAAGTATTTTGCAGATGAAAGTTTTGTTTGCAGACCTCTTGAACACATAACGACACGACAGATGGTTTGGTGCTAAATAACTCAAAGTTAATCCCCGGAACCCGGTTGAAGACTTTCAAAAGTGGTTTGATCAACTGTGAGGTAAAAGATTTCCCAACCCAGGTGAATGAAAAGTGTCGTGTCCAAGAGTGGTAATAAAGTTTCTTCTGAGACAAAAGGTAACAAATAGGCTCATTCTTCTCTCTTTTCCCCCACCATTTCTGGCAAGTACCTCTTTATTTTTAACAAGCTTGAGGAGGATAACATATGCTTGATTATAAGCTCATCCTTCGGATGAGTCCAACCCAGTTTTGATTCGAACCCTAGGAAGGAGTGGTTCGTTCCTGTTTGTAATTGAACAGGTCCTTTACTGTGAAATGTTTAACGAGCCTAGTATAGGAGAAACTCGGCGTTTTTCAATTTTAGAGAGTCTGAAAAACTTAAGGAGACTCCAAGTTGAACTTTTTCGTAAATTTGTGTCCCTCAAGCCCGAAAAAAGTATAAAATAATACCTGGGGGAACCGCTTGATCTTGCGACCAAGGAGTACTTTCATAATTAGTGTCACTGACCTGAAAAGTAAAAAGCGATCAAGGACACGTCGTTTTATTTCCGTATCGAGTTTGAAACGAAAAAAACACGGCAATCTTTTCCTGATTTTACGGTCAGAAAAGAGCTATAAGGGGACCATCTTTTAATTCCGTTTTAACGAGTGTAAAAGAAACGCTCGGCAATCTTTTCATGTTTTAGGAGTCAGAAAAGGGCTTAAAAGATGACTCTGATATTTTGTTCGTGAAAAAATGACAATTTTCCCTCTAAGTCCCTTTGTCCTGCACAAAAGCGACACATTACTCATACCTGTTTAAGATAGGCAAAAATTCATCGAAAAACATCTTTCCATGGTGAAAAATGAACAAATTCATCCAAAAAACCTATAAAAAGACTTTTTACCATGTCATTTTTACCGTTTGACTGTTGAGGTTGAAAAAGGAGCTTTTGACAAGAAACTTCCCATGGTCGCTGCGGAAAATACGACCGTTAGAATCGAACGCCGTCTCTTCCAGGTATTTTACAAAATCCTCCTTGTCAATTTCATCCGTTTAGAAATTTATTTTAGGTTTCATTTTTGATTTTTGGGGGGTTTTGGGTTTTGAAAACCGCTCTGCGGGGGACGCAGGTTCCCTAAAGACTGGCTTGCGTCCCTCGACTTTTTCCTACATAGGGAAAAGGTCGGGGGACGCAGGCTACCTTCAGGCCACCTGCGTCCCGGCGCACTGTGCGCCAAACGCGGGGTGCGTCCTCCGCAAAACGCGGATTTTGAAACCCCAAGCTCCCAAATTAACCATTGAATTTACCCAAAATTTATTTTAATGCCTGTTTGTTCATGTGTAGGGCACTTATCATGCTGGATTGGAGAGAAAGAGAGCATGAGGAGGTTGATGAAGCTGCAATCAATCATCAACCCTCCCTCGATGCCCTAAGAAGATGTGGATTATACAAATACTGGGCCATACCTGGCATGAGGGCTCAGGTAAGATTCTTGGAGTGGCTGGTCGAGAGATGGAACGTTCAAGAGCAATGCTTTTATATCGGCGGGCAACAACTCGAGATAGAGCCCGCTGATATTTACTTTCTCACTGGCTTGCCGAATAGAGGCGAGCAGCTCAATCTGGCTGGGACTAGGCCGGGTGGCCAATCCCTTGATAGTCTCCGAGCAGATTGGTGCCTACCTGATCGACACCATGCGAAAGGCATAGAGATCAAATACATCTCTCGGCGTGAACTCATGGTCTTAGCTTTCACTGTGACCAGGATTTGTGGCTCAGCCACTTTACATATTGCTACTGGGTCCCAAATGCGGATGGCAATTGACTGTCTCCAAGGCACCATCTTCAACTGGTGTGATGCGGTGTCGGCTAACTTGAAAGCTCAACTGACCAGGGCAAAGACCGGGAGACTAAAGACCTTTGGATATGGGCCTATAGTCGTGAGCTTTGCCTTAGAGAGAATTCCGATGCTGATCCCTCAGCATCTCACTGTTGATATTTTGGGTCCTCAGGAGCCAAAGCTGGTACGATGGGTTGCGGTGATGGCCCGGCATCCGGACGAGGGTGCGGCAGTTGTTCGATTCACTGACAGTTATTTTCACTGGTTAGAGGACCAGGTGTTTGCGATTCAGGACTTTCCGTATGCCGGAGTAGATTTTCGAGGTGATCCGGACATGGTTCTTCCACAGGGAGAACAATGGGATGACAGAGGTACTTTATTTTTCACGAGTTTTCAAATTATGTATTTTTTTTTTTTTTTTTTTTTTTATATATATCGTCTCAAAACTGACAGTAAAATTTTCAAAATGCAGATGTTGGTCCACAGCGTCCAGCCAACCTCCGGCCTTTTGAGAGGAGACATCCAGTTGCACCGGTACCGGCCCCACAGGACGCGGCGGCTGCAGAGGTACTAGCTGAGTTGGAGCATGATCTGCAGCGTCTGACGGCGGATATACCTGAGACTACTATGGATGATATTCCTATCAGACTTCAGCGCTATGTAGTCGCGGTCCCTGGACCGTTTAGGAGATTTTTGCGCAAGGTAGCCCGTGCAGTGGTGTCGTACAGGGAGCACCACCAGTGATTGGCTAGTCACTTTGTAGACACATGTGACATTTTTGACTTTTTGTACTTTATCATTTTTGCCGATCATAAGGTGTTTTTCAACCTATGATCGAAGACGATGTATATTTTTTGACACACTCCTATCTATATATATATCACTATTACCGGCTCATCTTGTTTAACATGTATGATGAAATGTTTTTAAATTTACTTGCATGATTATCGTAAATGTCTGTCCAACACTCGAGAAGCAATTGCATCTGCTAATGTATTTAAGGACCTTGGAATATGCTGATATTCAATGTAATCAAATTCACGTTCCAAGAGACGCACTCTCAAAAACAACCTTAATAACACAGGATTTCTAATGGCATAAACTCTATTAAGCTGTAATACAACAAGTTCAGAATCTAACCTCACTATCAAACGTCGAATTCCAAATGAAATAGATTCGGATAATAATTCAACCACTGCACTGTATTCTGCAATGTTGTTCGTTGTTTGACCGAGGCTTACCCCATGCATAGAAACTAACTCGTCAGAGGGTGAATAGATAACCCAAGCTGCGGAAGAGATATTCCGTGTACTACGACAAGCACCATCAGCAAATCCAATGTATGTTTGGAGGGGCGTCGACATCTACAATATCAAGAGCAAAACCAAGATAAGCCAGAATAACGACGAAAAACACACTCACTAAGCTAAGCACACTGACTAACTAACAATCATACTAGCTAGAAAGAAAACCTAACCTAACTAAAAATTCTCCATACCCACCATTTAAGCATAATACCTCTTTAGGTAAAGCCCATTTCTGGGTTTACCCAAAGAGTCCCCATCAAAATCTACTAGCTCATAAGCCCCTTTTGCTAGCTTTCGCTTTACAATATAGGGTCCATGCCACATAGGAACGAATTTTCCAGCACCTAGCTTATCGTTAGCTTGATCATATAAAAGCACTAGGTCTCCCTCCGAAAAACTTCGAGGGGTCACATTTCTATCATACTGAGCTTTCATTCGCTTCGCGTGAGTCTCGATTGCCAATGCAGCGTCACGTCGAGTCTCATCTAATTTAGCTAAGTACAATAAACGTTTCTCCTCTTCGGAAGTAGCTGGAAGTAATTCGACAGCCATTTGAAGTGATGGGATTTCACATTCAATGGGTAACACCGCTTCCAAGCCATAAACTAGCTGGAAAGGAGTGAACCCTGTTGAGGTTTTCACTGAGGTTCGGTATGCCCATAGCGCCGAAAATAACATGTTGTGCCAATTCGACCGATGAATACCAATGGTTCGTCGGATCATGATAACCAGAACTTTGTTGATAGACTCAACCAAACCGTTGGCTTGCGGATAATAAGGAGTAGAGCTGTCATGGCGCAAACCAAGCTGGCTTGTAAGTTCAGTCATCATGGTGTTTCGAAAATGGCTCCCATGGTCAGTAATATTGCTTGTGGGACACCAAACCTAGTTATTATATGATTGAATATGAAAACTGCAGCTGTTTTGCCGCTTGCGTCGAATGTAGGCATCGCCTCGGCCCATTTAGTGAAATAATCAACCGCGAGGATGATATACGCATGCCCCCCGGCCGAGTGAGGGTTACAAGTAATAAAGTCGATACCCCATTTGGCGAATGGACCAACGGCAATTATAGGGTGGAGAGGAGCAGGTGGTGCGCGCATCTTTCGATCAAACACTTGGCAGTTGTGGCACTTCCGGACTGCAATGATACAATCCTTAAACATAGATGGCCAGAAGTAACCAGCGCGCAACACCTTCTGAGCTGTGGCATACCCAGACATATGACCGCCACATGCTCCAGAGTGACAATCATTCAAAACTCTCTCAGCCTCTTCGTGAGTTAAACAACGTCGAAAAACTAAGTCTGCCCCCCGGCGATAAAGTGTATCTCCAATAATTTTGTATGGCTGGGATTGAAACCTAATTTTTCGACGTTCCGCCTTTGAAGCTTCAGGCCGAAAGGTTTGGGTCTGGAGATAGATGATGATATCCCCGTACCACGGATCTAAAGTACTGATAAGAAACAAAGATTCGTCCGCAATGGACTCTTCTGCCACAGTCTCTGTGTCAGTACGCGGGAAATCACACATCAATTCCGCAAAAACTAAGGATTTCTTAGACTTGGACTTCTCGAACTCCAAGTCGAACTCTTGCAGGATAACGATCCATTTAGAGTACTTGCCCCCTAGCAGTTGTTTTGTCAAAATATAAATCATAGGGTTGCAATCCGAAATAACTGTAGTTTTACGGAGAAGAATGTAGTGACGAAAACGCTGGACAGCTTGAACGGCTGCCAGGGCCAATTTCTCCACATGCGAATATTTTAGCTCAGTGGGATTTAAGGTCCTACTGAGGTAATATATCACATGTTCCGCTCCGAATTCATCTTCTTGAACTAACACCATTCCAATGGTGGAATGCGAAGCTGCGAGGTATAAGAAGTAGTCCTGGTTGTAGTTGGGAGGATGCAACAACGGTGCATGGGTCAACGCGTGTTTAAGTGCATCAAAAGATTGTTGGGCAATCTCGTCCCAAAAGAATTGAACGTTCTGTTTCAACAACCGTGTAAAACCTTTAGTGACCTCGGCGTAGTTTGGGATGAATCGGCGTAAAAAGTTCGCTTTCCCTTGCAAACTTTGGAGTTGGCGCAAACTCGAAGGAGGAGGCAATTTGATGATAGCCTCGACTTTCGAGGGATCGACGCGAATGCCGGCTTTTGAAACAACAAATCCCAGCAATCGACCTGTTTCTATACAGAAAACACATTTGTGGGGATTCAACCGAATTCGATAATGCCTACACCTCATAAAGATTGCTCGTAGGTGGACAAGGTGATCAGCTCGATGTAAAGAATGAGCAGGCAAATCATCGAGATACGGTTGCACAATGTGCTTGATGTCGTGAAATGCGTAAGACATTTCTCGTTGAAAAGTGGCCCCGGCATTCTTAAGCCCAAAAGGTAATTTGCAATAAGCAAACGTCCCCCATGGACAAATGAATGCCGTTTTTGGTTGGTCGGCAGGTAGAATATTGATTTGATTATAGCCCGAAAAACCATCCATGAAGGAAAACATTTCACTTCCGGCACAATCATCAATAATTTGATCGATATAAGGCGTAGGATAGTTGTCTTTTGGACAAGCTCGATTGATATCCCTATAATCGATACAGATTCTTATTGTTCCTTGTTTCTTGTTGACTGGAACAATATTCGATACCCAATCCGTTAACGGGATCGGATAAATGAAACCTGCTTTCAACAGCTTTTCGACTTCTGCTTTAATCGCAGCCGCTTTTCGAGGGTGAATCTGACGCAACCATTGCCGGATGGGTTTAGCATCCGGGTAGGTTTTGATTTCATGAACAACAATGGCAGGATCGATTCCTGGCATTTCCTCGTAATACCAGGCAAACACATCGCGGAATTCTTGGAATAGGGCCTTGTAAGTTTGGATTTCTTCTTCTGTACATGCGGCACCTATATGAATGTTCTCCTCAATTCCGGGCTTTACTGAAATATCAATGGGAATAGTACGAGAAATATTCCCTAAATTCAACTCTGAATCAGAATGTTTCGTTGGATCCTGAGCGTCTTTGACATATTCAGCGGTAAAGATAGATGAAAAATCATTTTCAAATGCATCATCCTTAGGTAAAAACGAAGATCTGTGATGGAGATCTTCCCATGGTAGATCGTCTACACTTAGGATTTCGCGAAGTTGTTCGTTAGATGACACGACTTCGGGAAACGCTATCCGTTCTAAGGTTGAGGTGAAAAGTGACTCTCCACTGACCACATTCATTTGGTCGACCTCGGTTGAATGAAAGTCGGTAAAAGACATTAGAGCTTCATAAGCAATTTCATATGGACTCAAGGGCATAGCATTACCGAATGAGTCTATCTCAGAGTCAGATGGGACAAACCAAGGATCATCATAAATAATGTTTTCTGATGTAATCATATGAATTGTTGCAAACGAAGGTTCTACGCTGAGTGGAGGGAGAGGAAAAGTTCCCAGTAAACCGGAATCCTTAACTAAACCTACACCAACGTCCCTATAAGGGATTGTCGTCTTACCGACATGCTGGATACTCTCTGAAGAGGCTGGGTCGGATGAAAAGTATGTCAGCTGATCAATTGTCACGATCTTACCGTTATGTGGAAACTTAATTACTCTGAAGACCGATGAAACGACCGCTGTCATAGCATATGACCAACTTCGACCCAAAAGAAGGTTGTAGTCTAGAGGGGCATCAACCACTTCCACATCCAGACTAACGGTTTTACCTTCTACCCCTATAGGCAATTCCTGTAGAATACCAAACGGACGGAACCCACGGCCATCAAAGGCCTTAAGGATGGTGGGGGATTGGTTCAACGAAGGAGAACCAAGGGATCTCCAACATTGAATCGACATAATACACGTAGAAGCTCCCTCATCAATCACAGTCCTATGAATAGGCCTGTTTTTGACTATCACTGGAATTTGGAAAGCCATTTGATGGGGGAGACGCGGTGTACTATTTTCTAGATCGAAGATCATTAGATTCGGATCCTGAACATCAATAGCTCCTATAGCCGACAAAAGCAATTTTCGTTGTGCTGGGCATGATTGCAGCACTTCTAACGCCGACATTGCTGAGGGTGAAACAACTAAGTCCTCAACAATGTTGTAATTCTGGGCCGCTCTCGCATGTGGATTGAAAGCAGACCTTCGAAGTACACCCTTGGCGGGCGGTTTAATTACTAAGTCTGGGTTAGGTTTCTCGATCTGTAGTGGATCGGAACCAGGAGCTGAGGTTGATGGGTTAGAGTGAGAAGATTCTGCTTCTTTACCATCAACAGGATTCTTACTACCATAATCTTGCGATCGAGTTGCAATCCTCACATGAGACATCATCAAAATGGGTTCTTCACTGGCATTCGAAGAAGAACCTATCATCTTATTCTCCTGCTCCGGAAATGGATTTTTTAACACAGCAGGAGTGGGAGAACCTTTGACTATTTTCACTACCTCGGCCCGATGAGGGCAATCTCTCGTAAAATGATCCTCTTCACAAATAAGACAAGGATATCGAGGTTTGCGCTTTTCGTCATTGGTTTCCGACTTTTCAGTTTTCTCCTTCGGAGCCTTGTCTGCTTTAGCCTTCTTCTTTCCTTTCTTCTTTCCACCGTTTTTTGATTTGGCCGTAGATGACTCTACAGCGTGAATATCGGCGGTAAGTTCAGGAGAAGACTCTCCTGTCGGGGAATCGGGCAAAGTGATAATAGGAGTAGTTGAAGCCTTGGAAGACTTCTTCTTGCTCTTTGTATTCACGATACCAATCATACCATCAGCGGCATGAGATCCCGAAGGAGCAGCAGCGATTTGATTCGACTTTGGAAGATCCGGAATCTTCTCGTGTAATGTACCCGACTGAGTGTAAACTAAGTCAAGGTATTGCGCCTGAGCAATGACTTGCTCCTCAGTAACTACTCCGGCCTTAGCTACATCTTCAGTAATCCTTGGTAATAATGATTTAACAAACCATTCAGCTAAGATTTGGTCCAGGATAAAAACTTTCACTAGCCTTCTTCGACGTCTCCACTCATGAATGTGATCTGAAATATACGTGGAGGTTGATTGTTTTAGTGAAGTTAATAACTCCGTACCGTTATCGTATCTGACCGGTAACTGAAAGTGAGTTAAGAACGAGGTAGCTAACTGGCTAAAATTGTAAAAAGAGGCCCGTGGTAACTCAATGTACCACTTGGCCGCGAGACCAATGAGTGTACGCTGGAAAAGACGTAAGCGGATCGAATCATCCGAGATGGAATTTGAAGCACACCAGAGGTGGTAAGTCATCACGTGATTGGACGGATCCTCTCCAGACTTACCTTCGAACTTGGGTATATCGCTGGGCAACTTATTTGGCATTGGTGGCCAGAACGGAAGATATTGAATTGGATCGTTCGTTAGGCGCGTCAAGTCTGGTAAATCCAAAGTTGCGATAAACGGTAACTGCCGGTTAGGATCTCTAAAACTCTGGGTCACAATACCGGCCCCAGGAGGAGGATATCCATGATAACTAGGAACAGGAGTTGCATTTGGGATATTATATCCTCTTGGAAAACCAGGATTAACCGGACCGTACTGGGGTTGCTGGGGTTGTTGATAAGTGTACCCAGGATACGGTTGATACTGGTAAACCGGTTGTTGGACAGCTTGCCCAGGTTGATACTGTCCCTGGTACGGAGGTTGAACAAATTGAGGTTGAGTAGTGACAACCGTACTTATACCAGGTTGACCTACAGGCATATGGACTGTGGTTTGAATCGTAGATCCGGACAACGGTACAGATGTCTGAGGAGTGGTTACAGAGACAGTAGAAACCGGAGCCGTCGATACTCCAGAAGTAAGTATGGTAGATGTGGCGGTAGTTGCAGTAGCCGTTTGAGATGGAGTACTAGGTGCAATTGGCGGCTGAGTAACTACCGAAGTTATAGAGGTTTGAACACTTGACTGGACAGGTTGCGGTTGCTGGGGTGGACCAGAAACTACAGGTTGTCCTGCTTGAGGTACCGACTGTATACTTGGCTGCAACATCTGTTGACCCTGTGACGGATCCCACACTAACATTCCAGGGTATTGACCCATAACAGGTTGAGGATACTGAGATCCATAGCCGGATTGAGGATAGGATTGATAACTGTAAGGTGCAGTTCCCATACCTTGACCATATGATTGACCTTGAGGTGGTTGATAACCTTGACCTGAGTATTGACCTTGAGGTTGATAACCTTGAGGTAAATACGGGTACTGGGGTTGACCTTGACCTTGAGGTTGGTATCCTTGAGGTTGATACCCTTGGGGTTGCCATCCTTGAGGTTGCCATCCTTGAGGTTGATATTGATACTGAGGTTGACCTTGGGGTACATATTGAGGCTGGGGTTGACCTTGAGGTATGTATTGCCCTATAGGAGCGTACTGACCTTGAGGTTGCCCCCCAGACACGAATGAAGTACCTTGAGGTTGCCCCCTAGGCATTAACGGAGGCTGCCCCCCAGGCGGTAATTGGCCACCTTGAGGTTGGGAAACGGGAACTGAACCTGACATCATGTAAATGTCTCCTACACCCAATGGTATATTACCACGGTTTCCAACTAATAACCCATGATCAACGGGTTGAGGAGATGCTCCCGCAAAGGTACCAGAAAGAGATTGATACCCAGTAGGAACAGAAGGACCGCCATGTAAAAAAGATTCAGGACTTTGTGTAAACACGGACGACTGACCAGACATATTTACAGGAGTATGAATACCTCCAGGTGGAAAAGGAGTACGAGGTGTAGAAAAACCTAGCCCAAAGTTGTCTAAATAATTGGTTAACGAAAGGTACCAAGTAGTACTTCTAGGAGGACTGTAAAAGATAGATTCACGCTCCCTTAGATCAAGGGTAATTTGATCTTCAGGATTAGAGACGCCTATTTCTTCCTCTGGAACAAGTTCTTCAATAGCAATCAAACCAACAGGAAGATTTTCGGTGATAATTCTTTCTATTCTCGGTGAATCAGGAACACTAGGAGTCGGAGTAACAGGTTCGGATATTTCTGGTTCTTCGCCTGTATCACTAGCAGACGAAAAACTACCAACAAGCTCAGAAACTGTAACAGCTTCGGGATTATAACCTGTCTCTAAACTTTGGTAATCTGGATGGACCACCAAGGAAGATTCTCCTTCTTCAGGTGAACCTACTCTACTGCCACTAGGAGGAGTTACAAGGACCTTTAAACCTTTTAGATGACTGGACTCGTCTTGAGGAGGTTCACCCCTAAGTCTACGGGATCTTCTCAACAATTCGGCCACAGAAACAACTTCAGGAGACTGGCCCCGAAGTCTACGGGACTGTCTCGGTAATTCCGCCACAGCTAAAAACTTTTAACTACTACACACGAAAACAAAAGAAAATTTCAAATCAAGCCACCTAAAGTCTCTAAAGAACCAAACAAATTTGAATCATACGCCTAAAGAATCTAGGGCGTCAAACCAAACACAAACAATAGTCTTCCCGACCAAAAGCGCTAGTTGGTGATGAAGCCCAACCTCGCTGGATTCAGTACAGAAATGGCGGGTGGAACAGTTACCCCGGCAACCTGCTTAATGAATAGACTGGACCAAGTTCCTCCACTTTAACCGTCTCGAGTGAAGTGAACCCCCCAAGAAAATCCAAGTGAGTATAACCGACGTCTGCTCCAAGTACAGTGGGACCTTCCCTCCACCGTCACCTCGGTAGAATCCTAAAGATAATGGCCACTAAGGTTACCAACCGCAACAAATGCACCTGGGGGAACAGTCTAAACTCCGACAGCACGCAAGGGCAGAGTAGCAAGCTCAATCCCCTTGCCGGCTCCTTGACAATAATCCAAGGTTTACCGACAAGTGACCCCTGGCTCCTCGACAATGGTTAATCCGAGGTTTACCATTTGTAATACGTGCGTGTCTGGCGTCGTTCCCAACGAGGGGGGAATGATCCCCTCACTGGTTCGGACACGAGCTCGTGCTTCTCCTTTAAGAGGAGCTTTCCCAGAGTACAAGTGAGACAATTGGATTTATTCTATCACAAGATAAGCTACTTGTTTGGTTTTGTTGTCTTGGAGAGTTAATTACTCACCTACTCCAAGACACTAGCCTGATCTAAATTGGTGCTTCAGAGCCCTAGTAAATAAAAGTTACTATTTCAATTTTACTTTAAGCGTTACTTTTATGGTTGTTCTTTAAAGTCACAAGGTAGTGGAAGTGAAACCAATGGTGTGTAGACTCGACTTCAACCACTACAAAGATGCACCTAAGATGATTTACGCTACTTTCCTTTTTTCAATGAAATTCTTAACTAAGAGAGTTGAGAGAATGCAAATTTTAGAGAAAACAACTTCCTTAGAAAAGACAATCAAAGAAACAATTCCCTTTTTCTTTTCAAGCACACAAACATGACCACTCTTTACTTGCACGAAAAACTCTTTTTCTTTCAAAACTTTCAAAGCTACTTGAAACAAAACTTTTCAAAGGAGATGTTTTTGTATTTTCTCTTTTTAATAAAGTATATAAACCTATCTTAACAAAAAACAATCTCAAAAGCTACAAAAACTATGAAAATTTGACTCACAAGCAAATCAAAAGAGAGATTACTCTAAGCAAACCTAACAAGGCAAAAGCTCACAAAGATGATTCTAGGTTGTTTTACTTGATCAAAATCAAATCAAGGATCAGTTAATGCAGAATCAAAAGACTAGTCAAAACAAAACTCAAATCTTTTTGTTCTTTTGTAAAATGGAATTCAAGACTTAAACAACAAGCACTTCGAAATTGGCCCAAGAGACAATTCAATGGTAAGTTGCTCTCACAGGTAGACTTTATGACAGGTCTGACTTCTTAGAATGTTGACAAAACCAGAGAGATCTAAGGCTTGACAACTCCTACCGCCAAAGTCACTACAAGACCTACTCAAAATCAAACCCTAGGGCTTACACTTCGATGAAATCCACTAAAACACTTAATGCTATCGAAACAAGTTCAGGTGAAGATTCTTGGCAAGGGACTAATGAATCTGGGCAGAAAAAACTAAGAAAAAACAAAATCTAAGAGCAAAAATGCAAAAAATGGAATTTTCTCAAATTTTGGCAGGGGACGCAGGCAACCCGTTAGCACAGGTGCGGGCCCGCTCTGTGCACACAGCAAAAGTGCGTCCAGGGACGCACTGTGTAGCACTCAGAGGGTGTGTCCTTCTGAAAAACTCAAGAAAAACCAAAATAAAACTAATCCTAAGCTAACCCACCCAGAGACAGAATCACAGAGCCAAAACCAGAAAAATAAACCAATTTTTTCAAAGCAAAGTTCACACAAAGGAAAAGACTTTTCTCATCAATGGATTCCCCAGTGGAGTCGCCAATTTGTCACACGGAATCAGTCAAAAGTGCGGACACAACCGACCTTCCTAGAAGTCTAAGACATTCTAATGACAAACAAAACAAACTAGAGCTATCCTTCTCTAAACATGCATTATGATATGAGAAATCAAGTGTTTCGTTCTTACCTTTGTCCAAACGCTGTTGTAGAAGTCCAAGCTTTGTTGATCTGGATGAGCTCCTCCTTTTCTCCAAAACCTGCAATCACCAACAGTCAAACAATTAAATAGCACCTGATTATAACATAAAACAAAGAATATTCAACATATAGACCAAGGAGTACATGAAATAACCCATAAACAACAAGTTATTGAGAAGAATGGACCAATTTGCATTAAAGGTAATCAAAAGGAACCATTACAACCTGAGCCTTGGTGTTGTGCAAGCTCCTTCCAGGGTCCACAAGAGTCTTCCTCTACTTTGACAAAGCTCACCCACTTCCAAATAGAACAAGTAAAGATGGAAATCTCTCCTCACAAGTTTCTAAATGGGAGTCCTAATTCCTGCAGCATTTACCCTTAGAAATGTATAGCTTTCAGCCTCCCTCCTTCTGGCCCAATGCCTGTATTTATAATGCTCAAGAGGAAGTTAATCAGGTCCACCATCAATGGGATAGTCCCCTCTTTGGATGGGATCACTCCCTTATTGATGGGATAAGTTCCTCTTTGGTAGGAGTGCATGAACCATCTGGAGGCGCTCAATACACGTCGAACAACCTTCTAGAATGCTCTAGAAATGACCACAAGTAAGTTTTTGAAGATAAAACTTGCGCATTTTAACCTTTTCAGAGGGACGCACCTGCCCCTTTAGATACAGAGCGTCCTTGGACGCAGATCTCACGAACAATAGGTGCGTACCCGCAGGCAAGGTTTGAGAGAACCTGCGTACCCAGAGATAAACATATTTATAAAGACTTTCTCTCTTTCTTGGAGTTTGACATGGATAGCAGAGGCATAAGACTTGCTTAAGAGGGTAGTATGACTGTTGATAGAGCCATACCGACTGTAAATAGCCATGGTGACATTTTTTAGTGTAACACTAGGCCATGCACTGGCATATTTTTCTTTCCAAATTGTAGCCCATTGAGCCTTTGGTTCTTTTAGCCAATGCCACCATAATTTAGCCCCTAGAGCTTTGCTTAAAATTTCAGGATCATCCAATCCTAGGCCTCCATGATTTCTAGGTTTGCAGATTTTTTCCCAGGCTACCAAGGCCCATTTTTTCTTTGCTTCCCCCTTTCCCCAAAGAAAGTTTCTTTGTATGTTTCTGATAAGCTGCAAAACTCCTTTAGGAGCTGGGAGAGCAGACAGCATAAAAACTGGGATTGCTTGTAGAACAACCTTTGTGAGCACTAATCTGCCAGCCAGGTTTAAGGACCTTATCGTCCATTTTCTGATTTTGTCTTGCAATTTATTGATAACCAGCTCCCAGATGCTTTTGTGTAGAGGCTTAGTAGTTAGTGGAATCCCCAAATATTTTGAGGGAAGAGAATCTCTTTGAAAACCCAGAATTTTAGCAATGTTCTTTTGAATGGCAATATTAGTATTGAAGAAAAAGATCTTGGATTTGGTGAGATTAACTTCCATACCTGAAGCCTTGGCAAATTCATTTAGAATCTGTTTGAATGCATGAGCTTCTTTGACTGTGGGGATTCCTTGCAGCATGGTGTCATCCACAAACTGTTGATGTGTCCAAGCCTGACCCCTGTCAGAGAGTTGGAGACCTTTGATCTTACCGACTTCTTTAGCATGATTGATAGACCGACCCAGTCCTTCCATCATGAGGATGAAGAGAAAGGGAGAGAGTGGGTCCCCCTATCTGAGGCCTCTAGAGGGAAGAAAAGTTTCAGAGGGAGATCCATTGACCAAAATAGAGAAACTTGAGGAGGAAACTAGGGCCAAGATCCATCTTACCCAGTTGTGATCAAACCCAAAGGCTATGAGTATTTTCCTGATATAATTCCAGCTTAGTTTATCATAGGCCTTAGCAATGTCCAATTGCATGATCATACCAGCTTTTCGGTTGATAGTCAGAGAATGAACCACCTCGTGAGCTTGAATGATATTGTTAAGAATTTGCCTTCCTTCCACATAACCAGCTTGTTCCACAGAAATTAGGGAAGGGAGGAGAGGTTTGAGTCTATTGGCCACCACTTTTGATATTATCTTGTAGACCACATTACATAAAGCTATTGGTCTAAACTTGTCAGGAGTCTGAGCAGCCTCCTGCTTGGGGATAAGTGCAATGAAAGAAGTGTTCAGAGCTTTCAGAATAGTTTTATTCATCCTGGAATCTTCTACCACATTCAGAATATCCTGTTTAACAGTACTCCAGCAGGCCTTGAAGAAATCAACGTTGAAACCGTCTGGGCCTGGTGCTTTACCATTTTGCATTTCTTTGAGCACTTCGCTGACTTCATCCTTGGTAACTAGCTTGTTGAGGTTGAAATTTTCCTCACTAGACACCAGCCTAGGAATGTGTCTTGTGAAGTTTCTGATGGAATTCTCTCTGTCATAACAAGTTTCTTTGGCAATGCCTTGAAAGTGCTTGACCAGAGCTTTTTCTATTTCAGCATGAGAGTTGTGAAGAATGCCACTCTCATCCTTGATCACTGAGATTCTGTTGTGAACTCTGTTCGCCATTGTGGATCTATGGAAGAAACTAGTGTTTCTTTCTCCCTCTTTGAGCCATTGAACCCTCGATTTTTGCCTCCAAAATATTTCCTCTTGTTTGCATAATTCCTCCCATTCTTGATGGTATTTGGTGGCCTGAACATTTCTGGTTTCATCAAAGCCGTCTGTGATAAGGACTTGGTTGAGTTCCTGCATTTTACCCTCTACTGCTTTTTTAGCTACAAAAATGTTGCCATATTCATTCTTGTTCCATTCCTTGAGCCTAAGCTTGATGTGTTTTAGTCTTTTTTGAAGAAGGAACATTCTGGTGCCCTGAATGTTCAAATCTTCTGACCACCATTTGGCAATATTACTGTTGAAATCTGGATGAGAAAGCCAGATGTTTTCAAATCGAAAAGGTCTATTCCTTGGAGTACCAATACTCTGCACCTCCAGAAGAATCGGCCAGTGGTCAGATCCTCCAAAGGGTAGGATTCGTGCTGAAATTTCCTTATTATTGAGCATAAGGTCTTCAGTTATCATGAATCTGTCTAATTTTGAAGCCACCTGAGATTCTCCTCCTCTTTTGTTGTTCCAAGTAAAAATTCCATTACTAGTTACAATGTCTACTAACTTCATAGTATCTGTAAAAGACTGAAACTTCAGAGAGTCTTTACTTTGAACTCTAGTTCCACCTTTTTTCTCTGAAAGCGATTTAATCATGTTAAAATCCCCTCCCAGTATCCATGGCATGCCTGCATGTCTGTCCCTAAGTTCCTCCAGAGAATCAAGAAATTTTAGTTTTCCTTCCAGTCTTTGGGGTCCATACACATTAGTGATTAGGTATGTTTCCTTGTCTCCGACAGGCTGGATGACCACAGAAAGATAATCTCGAGATGCCTCAGCATCTAAAATTTCTATTTTCTTAGGATTCCAAAGGGTGAGTATACCTCCTGCTGTATTCTCCGCTTTGACTTCCAGAAACTCATAACTATTGAGCCACCTGCTATGAATCTCTTTTAATTTGTGAATGGAACATTTGGTTTCCTGGATGAAGATCACATCCGAAGCTATTTGTTTCATTCTGTTACTAATCAGTCTCTATTTTCTTTTACTACCAAGACCTCTAATATTCCAAGAAGTAAACTTCATTATTAAAGATTGGTAAAGGAGTAGTTGGTTAGGTCTTTCATCTTACCTGAGTCTATCATTAGCTTTCCACATTCCATTAATAACTCGTTCTGCTTTTTCCTGCCTCTTTTTTTTCCTGGGTTTCTGGGTGCTAATCCAGGTATGGGTTTTGCCGTTTTTACCCCTTCATTGCTCTACTTTTCCTTGCTCCTTTGCCTCTCCGGTCCTTTGTTTTGGGTTTTCCATAGATATAGTTGCTGGACTTTATTGAACTCCTTTGGAGGTAAAGAGTCTATCCCTCCTTTAGTTCCTTGAGACAAGAAATCTTCCAGATCAAGATTCTCTTTCTCAAGAATCACCTGAAGTTCTTGGTCCTCTGTTTCCATCTCACTTTGGGTCATCTCCTGATCCATTTCTGTTTCTGCATCACTCACTATCGTTTCTGTCTGCAGAATTTTATCTAGTGTTTGTTCCTTGTCCTCTTCTTTCCCTTCTTCCATTAATTCCTCCCCCTTTGTCTGGTCTGCTGTGTTAACTTCTTCTTCCACTTCCAAGACTTGGAACCTGTTTTGGCTGGTTTGTAGTCCTTCAGATTTCTGTGCCTTTGATCCCCTCTTGCTTCCTTTTCCTTTGTTTGCCACTTTGTGAAAGCTTTTGGAGTCTTTCATAGCGTTAGCTTTACTCTTATTCTCTATTTTAGTGAGAGGGAAATCCCTGAATAGGTGCCCATGTTCATGACATTTGCGGCATCTGAACGGAATATGTTCATAGTCTATGGTTTGAACCCATTCTTCATCATAAACTTCCAAGATTATCTCATCTGGAAGAGCTCCAGAGAGGTCCATCTCCACACATATCCGAGCAAAGGAAGTATACTTTCCCCTCCTAGTGGCTTCAGAAGCTTTAACAAACCGTCCTAGCTTATTTCCTATGGCTGTTAAGGACTCTGTTTGCCAATAATCAAGCGGAAGAGAGTAGAGCCTTACCCAAACCGGGATTGAAGTAAAGGTCTCACGTTCGGGGACAAAATTCATGATCCAAGGTCTCATATAGAGACCTGCAGCAGCAAAGAAGTAAGGCCCACCTTCAAAAACTCTATCCTTGTCTTCGATGTTCGCAAAAACCATGGTAAAGAAACCCTTCGAACCCAGGTGTAAGTCAATGCTTCCTTTTGGTTTCCAGTGGTATCTTATCCACATTTGTAAGGCTTTTTCAGTGGGCCATAAACCCATGAATTTGCAAATGATTGCATAGGTTTGCATATGGTCCCTGTGCTCCTGCAGAGCAGGCTCATTTAACGTGACTCTGGGAGTAACAACAGCTTTGGGCTTACATGGGCCCATGTGTGCTTTGTTTTTTGTTCCCTGTTCCTTGTCTTCTTCCTCATTTTCTTTAATAATACTTTTCTCCTTGGATTCCTGTCCATCTTGTTCCTCTTCACTGTTCTTATTCCTTCCCTTTGCAGGTCCTCTATCATATTCCATAGGTTTTTTCCCCCTGCTGGTCATGGCATGCTTGAAGGAGGGAGTGGAGCTCCCTCCTTTGCTCCCCTCCATGGATCGCTGCCTCTGCAACAACTCTGTAACCCTAGATTTTTTATTTTTCGTCTTCCGCCGCCACCGGGACCGAGATTGACAGTCTCTCGCGCAACAATCAATTTAGATTTAGTATAACTTAAGCATAGACACAAAGATAAACTTAATTAGAGTTATTATGAGAAATATATACCTCTTAAATCTTAACTTGTGTTGTTTACCACCATGGAACATAGCGTATGTTGCGTCAACTCTCATTTCTTACGCACACAAAAATAGTAGTGTGGACTTTTAAAAAGATTTTATAATGTCCAAAACCATAACCCTAACCATATGTAGCTATTAGGACACTATTAAATACTAAGCCACTAAAAAAGGAAGGGGCTCCATTCTTATTATATTAATTTATTATTTGATAGTCTAAGAGAGAAAGATGATTAGATATTATAGCATAATAAAGTAAGTAGAACATTCAATAGTAGCCATTTAGGTCACAATGTCAATGCCAACTCCATAATAAATTCACCTTTCTTTGTATTTGCATTTCATATTTGAGAAAAAAATAGCAAGGTATAGCCCTCACATTTTCATTGGGTTTTCCAAAGTACATATTGTATTGTTTATGTAGTTGTCATGGTATTTGATTTAACTTATTTTATTTTAGTGTTTCTGCCTAAAGATAGTAACATTAAATTTCAGTCTTAAGTAAAACCTTACATAATATCAATTTTGTTGAAAACTTATAAGAACTACTGTGACAAACTATTATAGTGGAATGTCCATGAAAATTTATAAATCATGTTGGTATCATAGCAACTTTCCTTAGGGATTTTGTGGAAAAATGAATAATATGGAAATTAACTTTAAAATAGATTCCTCAAATTCATAGCCATGCTATATGAGTATAATAGAAATTAAAGTGATTCTTGAAGGAGATATATTCAAATTTGGAAGTACAAAGCATTGATTTCTCTTCCAACATGATGATTCTCAATGTTTCCATAGAAAGAAAGTGTTGACCTTTTGGGAGTTTGGTAGCTCTAACTCGAAAATTGGCCTATTCAAGAAATATGGAGACAAATAAAACCAATAAAAGTAGTCAAAAAATGGAACCATAGAAAAGGATATTAAGCTTCAACATCACCTATTCCCAACATCTATTCAAATTGGAAGGAAAAATGGAAATCAATCCATATCATGGTGATAGTGATTTTTTTAAGTTGAATCAATGGTAACAATAATTAGATGCCTATTTTAGTGTTCATAACATAGGATAAGAGAAAAATACATGATTTTTGAGGCTAATGTCAGAGGGATGTGCGCAAACATGGTGGGAAATCTCCATGGATATACTTAGGTTGGGGAGTGGTCCCCCAGTGAGTAAGTGTGAGGTGTTTAAAACCCTCATTGAGTCTCAATTTTACTCTATTGTGTATGACTAGGACCAATGGACCCAGTGGTGGTACTTTTGATAGAATTTAGGATAATGTAATGAACCTGACCCCTTAGATGTCCTAGGTAGGTGGGTTTCAAAAAAATTTAGTTTTGAGGTTGGTTCCATGATTCCTTATTGAATCAACATTTTTTTTTGTGTTTTCTAGCTTACAAGTTTCATAGGCTACGAGGTCATTAATATTTCATTTTTCTCCAAATATTAATAATAGGGATTTACCCTCATTGCTCACTTGGAAAAATCAACTATGCACACCACCCATCATCCTCAATGATAGGTGATCATGCATGTTGCTTAAGTGTGATTTTCTATCAACAAGGAGATATTGAACTCATTTTTCGATTGCACCAAGAATATTTTCTTTTAAATATAAGGAGATAAAGCTCTTACCTATCCTTTCTAAAAAAATGATTCATTCTCTCACAATATAGGAGATAAGCCTTCCCTTTTTCACCAATATATCATCTTTATCACATGATAGAAAGGATGGTCACTCATTTTATCACTGAGAAAACATCTTACTATGCAACAAATAGGATGAGCTAGCCCTTCATTACTAAGGATTCATATTCTTACGTGACATAAAGGATGAGGCGGTCCTTCATCGCTAAGGATCCATATTCTCATGCAACATACAAGACAATCCAATCCTTCATTATTGAGGATCCATATTCTCACATGACATAGAGGAGGAGTTGATCCTTTATCACTAAGGGTTCATCTTTTTGTTTACCACTTCACTAATGATTTCATGTGCTTAAGTGATGTATTTTTGGGTCAAGTCATAGTCTATATAGAGTGTCAGGTTTAAAATCACCATGGCATTGATTCAATTAGGAAATGGAAACCTCGAATTAGCCAAATCTTAGCCTAAAAGGCTAGGGGTGGGGGAAGATATGAAGAATTCTCTATAACTTTATCTCTAGGAGACTCATCTATACTCTAATTATGCCATAACTACTTGTGGAGGAGTTGAGTAGCATTAGATATAGTACATTGAGAATAGCATTAAAGGAGGAAACTCTCTAGTTATATGGTATCCATGCACGTGTTCTAAAAGGTGTTCTGGGAATGTATTATTTTCTTAATTTTATATAGTGGTATAATGATTTAAGATCAAGCTTTGTAAAAAAGTCCAATCCATGAAGTTCATATAGTAGCTCATCAATATTTGGGATATGGAATTTATCCTTAATGGTGATGTATTTATATCTCTATAAGCATGACACATCCTCCAAGAGTTATATTTTTCCTTGCCATCACTATTGGAGTTAAAAATGAATTCCTACTATTTTGAATCATACTTAAATATAACATGTTGTATACCATTTTCTCAATCTCCCATTTTTTATAACGGGATATCCATAAGCCCTTTTATTAGGATTTCTTCTAAGTATTAATTCAATTTGATGTTCCTTATCTCTAGATGGAGATAGACCTTTAGAAATTTCTTGGAAGACCCTATAGTTATTTTCCATGGTGCATTTTATTCCTCAAGAATATTTTCATCTTCATACTTAGCTTAAAAAAAATATAGTTTAACACTTCCCTTGCTACCATTTTTAGGAGCTTTTCCATTCTATGAGAGTGATGACTTAAGAAGGTATATATTTTAACCCTTTGATCTCATTTCAAATTCCTTCCAATTCAAATATCATGGATAATTCATTATAGTTTATAGAAATTATATTCAATGTTCTCAAACATTGAATCCCTAGAACAATATTTGCACCTCCAATTGGAATGGTATACAATGGGATTTCTAAATCATATTCTCTCATACTCAATTTAATGCTATGGCATTTTCCCATTCAATAAATACTCCCTCCATTGGAAACTAAAAGTTGAAAATTTGTCACATGATATACAAAACAATGGAAGTGGTCTCCTAATATTTTATCAATGAAGCTATGGATACTACATGAGTCAATAAGCATTTTGATCATTTTATTCTTAATGTAACCAACAATATTAATGGATTCAGAAGTTAACAAACTTTCCAATGGATGAATAGATGTCCCACACCTATCTGAATCAATGTTGTGCCTAATTTTTGTCTTTAGTTCCTGTTATTTTGAGTTGACAAGTTTTTCCTAATTTCTTTGTGCATGTGACTCCAGTTCTTTTTCTTCATTATTTTCCAAGGTGATAAAATTTGTTTCCTAACATTTATTTCCTTTTCTCCATTTGCTGTTATAAGCAAAGCAGAACCCTTTTTCTCTTCTTCCCTCCATTTTCTTCTATTATATTTGATTAGGTTGAGGTACAATTGTCTTATGAACCCCAAAATGATCTCTGCTTCCTATGTATGCTCCCATGGCATACTTGTGTGTAGCATTATTCTTGGCTTGAATATGAAAAGAAAATTACATAACTTCCATAACATTTTTACAAAGATTTTATGAAAAGCTTGTGTTCAATGTATTATTTTCATCCATCCATGTTAGATTCCAACTAATGTTCATCACTTATGTTATCCACACTTGTGTCCAAAACATGAAATTTTCAATTATAATCTTCAATATCACCAAATCAATTCTTGTCAATTGACTAAAGTAGTCTTCTTCCCAAGCTTTTCCATATTGTGCTTCTAAGTCTCTTGTAAATAAACCCCAAGTATAATGATAAGAATGAGACTTCATTTTAACCCCCCATTGATACCATTGATAGGGTTTTATCTCAAATTTTAAAATTTCCATGCAAATCCTTTGCTTATCATCCATCATATTATGCAATTAAAAATATTGCTCTATTTGGTGCACCCAAATAAATACCTCTCTTCCATCACACTTAATTCATTAAATCTTGGGAAGGTTCACCCCCTTAGGAAACCATCCATGAGCAGCTCCATAACTGGATTTAAATCCACTTGAAATTTTATTATTGGTGGCAGGTTATTCAACTTGAATATCACCTTTATTTCTATGATTTTCTTTAGATACATTATCAATTTTAAGGGGCCCCCCATTTACGACTTACATAACCTTTTGTTCCATTCCATCTATGTTTTGTTCCAATTATTTAATATTCTTATCCATTTATTCCTTATTTTCATCCATATCCCTTTTGACTAATTCTTGCATCTTTGACAAATCAACCTTCATAGTATTACTTATTTCCTTAACTTGACCCTCCAACTTAGATACATTGTAATGCATGTTTTCCATTTCTTCATGAGTCATGGGTGAGGTTTCTATAGGTTTAAGTGGTGAAGGAACTTTTGAACCACCCTTAGGAGCCATGTGAAAAAAATAATAATGCTCCTCTATTTTTTTGTTTATCACAAATTTTGAATCTTCAAAAAAGATCTTCTAAGCAAAAGTTATGACTATTGTAAAATATGTAGCTTTAAAAACCCTAATGTGTGGACTATCTGGATGGCTTCCTTTTTTCCTAACATATCTCTAAAATGTGAGTGATTCTAAATATGAAATTTTGGCTTGTAGTACTCTAATATGTCTTCTTCATAATTCCATAGGCTTGGCAAAAAATTGATGTGCCAAGTGAAAGTTAAGGTAATTTTCCCAAAACTTGTTAGTTTTTTATCTCCTACAAAAATAAAACCTGTAAATCGTGCCATGTGTCCAATTTTTCAAATCTAATTCTAAAATGTTTACTTAAAATAATTTAGTACGTCTCTTAAAATATCTAAAAATTTCATAGTCCAAAGTGTCCCACAGAAAAAATTTATGGCTAAAATTCCAAGATCAATTGTTTGACATTGATTTCATGACCATTCAAAAAACATGAATTCCATATGGTATATATTTGAAAGTATAGTGGACAAAAATAAAAAAGTTGAACCAAATGTACCCTAATAGAGATTTGTTACATGATAATAATATCATAGTCTGAAAATTCACAAAAAATAATTTATAGAGAAAATTTCAAGATCACTTGTTTGAGATTCCTTTAAAGACCATCTATAAACTCTAACTTCCATAGGGTATATGTCTAAAAGTATAGTGAACTAGAATATGAAATTTTGGTTAGATTTTACTTGAGACATATCATAAATATGCTCAAAATTTCACTATTTGAAGCTTAAAAAAAAAGTGAAGATTCCACAATGACTCATTCAAAGTAGCAAAACCCTAGGTTTGTATGCTTTATTACCAAATGTTATGAAATTGTTAACATGGATGAATGATCCAACAATAATCACAAGGTTTCTCTCCTGTATGATGTCCCAATTAGACTTCTCATATTTAGGATAAGAGATCATATGGATTCTTAAAAAAATTGTGTATTTTGGAAGGATTATTTTTGTGAGTTGTGTTACTTATGCTTTGTGTGATCCCTTGGTTCAAAGGCACTCTCCCCCTTGTTGGTTCCTCCCATGGCCCTTCTAGAGTCTATTGCGAATGGGTCCACTCTTCTGCTACGCCCCCACTAGATGAGGTTTCCTATGCATTTGCATGCCTCATCTCGTCCCTAGGTCCCCCTTGTGACCATCCTGTTGTGTCCAAGTTTGTAAAAAAACTTGCTGATATCCCTGAGATTTTTCTTCCCCCCTCTCTTCCCCTTAGAACTACTCTCTCTATTTCTTAAAGGGGTCTGGTTGGGATTTTTACTAGCCACTGGTCCTCTCCAAAAACAATGCAAAAATGGGTCGAGCAAAATTGGTCTCACTCAACCCAAGGGAAAATATCCATTAGATTTTGGAGCTGAGGCTTCTTCACATTCGAATTTGAATATAAAGAAGACAGATATATTTAATATTCAGAAATTGTCCCTATTTCATGGATAGCAGAGGTCTTTATTTAAATAGATCAACCCCAGATTTTGACCCAGAGCTTGATGTGAAAAATGCAGTTCTAGTTTGGGTTCATCTTCCCCACCTCCCTCTTCATTGTTGGAGAGATGAATCACTTAAAGAAATAGGAAATGTTGTTGGAAAATGCATTGATCGAAATGAACCAAAAGATGCATGTATGTGCCAGAATCTGTGTGGAATTCGACTTGGGGAAGGGCTTCCAAAAGCAGTGAAAATAAATGTTGATCAATGGACTCACATAAAATAGCTGGACTACATGAAAATTTTGTTCAAATGCAAGGTATGTCATGAATATGGTCATTTCGCAAATAGATGTTCAAAGAAATAAGTAGAATAATCAGTAGAATCACAAGACCCTCAATAGATTCCAGTTAAAAAGAATAAATATGGGTCCAAGGTCTATAAATCTACTATGTACTCCTCTTCTGGTCCTATATATGCCCCTCCTTCCTCTTATCCTCCCATCTTTGATTCCAACTCTTTTGCGTCACTAGCTTCCTTCCCCGATCCTTCCCTTGTCAATCCGATCATTCCTCCTCTCCCATATTCTCCTCCCCCTTCCCCTCTTTCTCCCTCATCTCTTTCCCCCCATCACCCTCAGTCTGATCCCTCTATCCCCCCATTGTGTCTTGTCCCTCCTCCCCTCAAAAGGATCCTTACCAGAAACCAATCAAAGGACTCTCTTATTATCTCTAATAGCCACAAGAGGTTTGGAAGGAAGACCAATAAATAATGAAGTGATGAAGAAACAATAAAAGAAATGGCATTGGGAACCCAACAGTCAATGGAGACATATATCCGGAAAAATATTGGAAACAAGGATAAAACACAACAGACAGACAGAGGGAAAGTTCCCTCATCCCAAAACCAAAGTAAACAATGAATATGGTCTCTTGGAATTGTAGGGGCCTAGGACACTCGAAAATCAATGTAGCAAAAGATCTATTAAAATCATAATGTACAGATTTTTTTTAATCCAAGAGACCAAATCCTCTGAACAAGAAATGGATCAAATAATGCAAAAAACAAAATATTGTGATGGAATGTCAATAAAAGCAATAGGAGCTTCAGGTGGAATATTCACAACGTGGAACAAGTCCACTTGGGATCTATCATCTCATCTCAAAGAAATTCACTGGATAAAATTTGATCTAAGAAATAAAATCATAGGAAATCAAATTTTCCTTTACAACATCTATGCTCCCTCTCACTACTGAGATAAGGAGCGTTGTTGGCGCTCCTTGACTGAGAGTCTAAATATGGCATCAAACAACAATATGATAATAGGAGGTGAGCTAAATTTAATCCTAAGTGTTGATGAAAAGCAGGGAGGTAGCTTCCAAGTTGATCCCTTCATTGATAGCCTCGAAAACATCATAGATAAGCACAATCTAATGGATATAGTGCCCAAAAATGGGAAATAAACATGGAGTAATAAAAGGTTAGGACTGGGAAACATAAAAGAGCTACTAGACAAATTTCTTAATAAGGACAACCTAATATTAGAATACAGTGCAACAACTTCAAAGGTTATCCCTTCAACAACTTTAGATCACAAGCCCATAGCTATCAAATTAGGGGATAGTGAAAATTTGGGCCCCCTCCCATTCAGATATAATCCTCTTTGGGCCACCCATGAAGAAGCAAGATTGATGATCACAACAACATGGAAACAAATCATAAATGGTTCGCCAAGATTTGTTTGGGAGACAAAGCTAAAAAATGTCAAAAAGAGTTTAAAAATCTGGGCAAGAACAAATTACAAAGAACCCCAAAAAAGAAAATCAAGTTACAGAGAGAGTTGGAGCAAGTGCAAAAAATTTTAGAGAAAGGAGACGAAACAAAAGAAAAACAACTAAAAGAGAAAGAACTCCATTGGGAAATATATAAAAACAACATGAAAGAAGAAGAGTCATCGAGGCTAAAATCAAGAAATCTGTGGATTCAAGTTGGTGACCAAAACACCATTTTTTTTCACAACAACACAAAAATGAGGAAAACAAAAAACCATATAGATACAATAAAATGACGAGAGTTAGAAATCAGAGGACAAGAGGAGTTGAAAAAAGAAGCTCATTAGCATTATAAAAATTTGCTAACAGTTGATCCCATCAATCCAAATTATGATGAATTTACTTGTAATATCCCCAAAACAATTTCTGAAGTGGAAAATTCAAAAATTTTAAAAGAAGTAGATGAAGAAGAAATATAGCTAGCAATATGGAATCTCCATCCAGACAAAGCTTTGATCCCTGATGGATTTTCCATTTCTTTTTATCATTCATTTCAGATGATTATAAAAAATGACCTCCTTAAGATGATTAGGTGGGTTTTTAGAAAGATAAAATAGGTGGATTCACTAACTCCACCTACCTGGCACTTATTCCAAAAGAATTTAAGCCCTCTTCCTTTCATCGATTTTGAGCCATATCTCTCTACAACTCCTCTTACAAAATAGTATCTAAGATATTAACCAATCATATAAAATCTCTCAAGGAGGCTTCATTCCCAATAGGCAAATTGTTGATAGTATAATGGTTGTGCAAGAAACTATCCACTCAAGCTTGGCAAGAAAAGAACAAGACTTTATAATGAAACTTTATATGATCAATTCCTTTGATAGAGGCAATCTCTCCTTTCTCTTAGTTGTCCTTCATAAATTTGGCTTTGCTCCTGAATTCATAGATCTCATAAAACCCTGCATAACATGCCCATGGATATCCCCCCTTATAAATGGAAGGCCTAGTTGATTTTTTCAAATCTCAAGAGGCTTGAGACATGGCTTCCCTCTCTCTCCTTTCCTATACATAATAATGGTTAAATCTTTCAGTAGGAACTTGGAACAAAGCTGGAGGAATGGCTCTATTATAGGATTTTTTTTAGTAAAAGGTGTTAAGAGTATCAACCATTCTTTATTCATTGATGACACCTTATTCTTAAGTGGTACTACGTGCATAGTTGCAAGAGGGTTTAAAAGCATCTTGGATAAATTTTTGGAGGTATCTGGTTGCCTCCTAAATAGTTTGAAAAGCAATATATATGGTTGGAATGTCCCAACAAGAACACTTTATCACATATCCAAAATATTAGGAGTTACCTTCCAAGAAAATTGGGACCATTTTAAATACTTGGGACTGCCCATAACAAAAGAAATAATGAAGTCATAAATATGGGATAATTATATAGAAAATATGAAGAAGAAAATTCAACAATGGGGAATCCTTTGGCTTAACCTTGTAATGATCTGATAATGAGATTTAAGACAATAATAAGGTATTAGAGACTCATGTGCATGGATTTGCCTATGTTATTTTATGCAATGGATCGATCAGATTGTGAAATACATAGACAATGAAGCAGTAAACAAAAACATAATAGACAATAAATAACACAACAAATTTAATGAGGAGTTCACCCAATACTCCTGGGCTACATCTCCTAGTCCAGCCTTCAGTGGTGGCCTCTCTATTATGTCTTCAAGCAGAGTTTTACAACAGTATGAGCTCAATTTGAGACTCAATACACAATAGATATAACAGTAAGAGTTTGCTTGAACCTCTCAAGCCTTCTCTGAGTACATAGACTCTCTTAATCACTCTCTGTCTCTGTCTTAGCTCTGTCTCGGCACTGCCTGCTCTGTCTTCTATTTTTCCATGGCTTTAAAGCCAAACTGCGCTGCCTATTCGTTTCAGCTTCTCGGCTTTTTGTCTCCCTGACCTCTGTCCGCTCAAATCCCTTTTGAAGCATTAGCAATCATTGCTAAACGTTTCCAAGGATGGTGGCCACCTGCACTGTAACGGAATAGGTCATTGGTCTTTGAAATCCTTTGGAATGCCAAAAATGATTTCTTTCTATTTTACACAGAGAGACATTGCAACACTGTGAAATTCCGCCAAACACTGTTTATTTTGGACTTCAAAAGTCCTTAAATACAGTTTATTCTCCTATCGGGTCCGCCCTTAATCGCTATCGCAAGTCGCTTCGGCCTTGCTTCCAAGGCTTCCTTTTGTATTTTGAAATACGTTAAAAAAACATTAAAAATCCTTGAAAAAAATGGCTTTGGCGGATTTGAAGCATTATATATTTTCATTCCCGAACCCCTTTGAGTCTGGGTTTTATCACATCGACGCTATCTCTTTATATTTCGTTAAATAACAAAATATGCGAAAATACATTAACAAATCCCCTTTCGGCGAATCTCAAACCTTATGCAATAATGTTTATATTCGTTATCGGGTCTGGCTGATCGCATCACATATATATATGTGCATAGGTCCTACTCCATGGTATTGCTCCGATACGATCTCGTGATGCGATTGATCACAATCGCATATTACGATAACCCCCGACCGTTGTAAGCACTCTTTTTAATCTCTGATAGCGATCTTGCGATGCAACATGGGCCGTCGATTTGCATGCTTGATTGACGGTCCTAGTTGACCCTACGGGATGCCGTCGCAAGTGTTATATAGTTTGCGCCGATATTCGCTGGTTTCCACAGTCGACTACGATTCGCCAATCAGATCTAGACTGTTGATCGGCTAGATCTGACGTCTACTATGCATTCACTTGTTCAGAGCTTCGATACTTTGTTTTTCATTGTTTTCACGTGTTTTTGCCTCCCGATAGTGTTTTTCCGCCATTCTAAGGGTTCTTAATATGCAATTATTTTGATCTTTGGCATGATTTTAAGAGGTTTCAAGACTTAGAGAGTGTTCTTGGATCCATTTGGATCACGCCTTCCCACTGAAAAAGGATTTTGGACCACCAAAAGTTGGTTTTCAAGCATCGCTCAAGCGAGGATACAGCTGCCTCACTTGCCCAATCTCTATCCATTTTGCACTGTTGGGTTTTGAACCTTTGAGTCCAATTCTTAGGTACTCAACATCCCCTCTGCGCGTAGTTCTCACCTTCCTGTCCAGAATTGTATCTTCCTACAACTCATTGAGATATTCAGGCAACAGATCATCAATAGAAGGAAATTGACTTTGCTCTTCTTGATCTTCAAGTAATGAAGGTTCAAACAGTCTTAAATTTTCTTCATTTACCACTGAATAGATGTCCATGTAAGCTGGAAAATCAAGGTAGAAAGCATTCTCACCAATTTTCTCAAGTACCTTAAAAGGCCCATACCTTATTGGCTTCAACTTTTTTCCTTCACCTTGCATTTTGTCGTTGCTGATATACAGCCAAACTTGATCACCAATTTGGAAGTTGTGCTCCACTTGATGCTTATCATGCCTTGCCTTGTACTTGGCTTGGCTCTTTTCCAGTTGTTCCTGCACTACCTGGTGAATTTCTTAGATCTGTTTAATGAACCTAGTTGCTTTTTCCATGTCACTGTGTCCAGCAATTGCTATGTATTTTTCAAAGACAAAATCCAAGGGATACCTTGGTATAAAACCAAAACAGGTCTCAAAAGGAGATCTCTGTGTAGAAGAATGTTTATCACGGTTGTAAGCATGTTGCACATAACATAAATGTTCATCCCAAAGCTTGGGATGCTTGCTACAATAACCCCTAAGCAACTGGATCACTGTCATGTTGACTACCTCTGTTTGGCCATCTGTTTGTGGATGAAAGGCTATGCTCTTCTTCAGTTTGGTGTCCATCAATTCCCACAGACTTGACCAAAACTTCCCAACAAATCGGGAGTCTCGATAAGATACTATTGAAGTGGGTAACCCAAAATGCACCCAGACATGCTGAAAGGACAATTTCGTTGTTTGTTCAGCTGTAATCTGCTTGTTACAAGGTATTAAAATACACATTTTGCTGAACCTATCCACAATAACATATAAATAGTCATGACCTTTTCTAGATTTTGGCAATCCCCCAACAAAGTCCATGGAAACACTTTCCCAAGGATGAGAAGGAACTGGATATGGAGTGTACAAGCCTAGTTTTCTATTGCTGGGATTGCTTTTAGCACACATGGTACACCCTATTACATATCTAGAAACTGTTTCATGCATTTTTGGCCAATAGCAGTATCTTTGCAGTTGTGAAAATGTTTTACTTACACCAAAATGGCCTGATATCAAAGAAGTAAGTGCCTCCCTAATTATGTTAACTCTTTCAGTTTGTGGAATGCATAGCTTTCCCAAATGATACAAGAGTTGGTCCTTAACATAGTAATCCAATTCTTCTACCTTTTTGCCATTACTTAAAGCTGCATATACATCTTTAAAGTCTATATCTTAAGCATATTGTTCAATGTAGCTTTCATGCATTACTGAATTATGGTTAAGTATAGTAGATGCATTTATGATTGGGCTAGACAACATATCTGCAACTTTATTGTGTATGCCCTTTTTATATTTGATGACTAAATGAAACTGCTGTAGGAAACCCATCCACCTATAGTGTCTTGATTGCTGCAATTTAGTTTGTGAGTGCAAATACTAAAGTGGTTGATGATGAGTATGTATAATTGTTTCTTTTCCCATTAAGTAATGTTTCCACTTTTTCACACTCTAGACTAATGCATACAATTCTTTATCATATGTAGGTGTTGATGCCCCGAAATTCGTTGCAACAACATCGGGGAAACCACCCGGTCCGGACCTTAGTGCAGCTCCTTTTCCGTTTGGGATAGTGGCTCCGACTGGGGATAATGGGACCAGTTTCCCAAGAATTATAAGTAAACGGGATGGATGAATGACTTACGATATAGGGTGGTAATAAATGAACAACTAAACTATAAGAGAAATATAATAACTATAATCTAATCCCGGGACTTATCAATTTGTAGAGTGTAGCGTTTGATAATCTGTGCTTTATGGCAGGCATATAGATGACTCTAACACTAAAGCATAGATGTTTAAACCATTTAAGATTGCTCTGCATAATTAGTTATGCAGAGCGATGATAGCGAATTACTACACTTAGTCATTTATATCATTGCTACATGCATGAGTAAAAGAGATAAAAAATCACAAAACATTCAATAGTGATATGAAATGAAGATTTGCTGTTATATTGCATACATATATTCAACAATAGCAAAGATAATAACACAACAATTCATATAATAGAAAAGAGCACAGATACAGATAATAGTACCATGTAAGCTGTTTGATCAATCCAGTATATTAATCACTATGTCGCAGTCCTTCCTTCAAACCAGAAAGCATTCCAAACAAGAGACAGTAGTGCACAATTGCATAAAACAACCTTCTAATAAAAATTAAGAACCATCGGTCGAGTTTCACAAAAGAATATAGACTGAAGCACAATAGTGCAAACTTCAGCCTTTAAGTCTTTTACAAAATTTTACGACCCTTTCCAAAACAATGAAAGGGTCTATAAATACTATGCTAATCTAAATATCTAAATATCTAAAAAACTGAAAAGCTACTAAATTGGCATTAGCAAATATCATCATCCTTTCTGGCGATCTGGCAGTCGGCGGTGATGCTTCATTCGGTGGTCTCTTTGCCTTTACTCCTTCGCTGACATATCGCCAGCATTGGTTCTACTTCTGGTGGAGTGTTGAGACGCGAAGTTAGCTGGGCATCATATGTGGCATCCTGAATGTCGGAAATCAGGTATCGGAGGGCATCTGTTAAACAATTAAGAGCCGACCTTTGAGAGTGTGGTTTAATCAGAAAGAGCCAGTATGCGTCGGAGGTTAAAGTATTTACTCCAGCGATTAACCGTCCTTGTTTCTCCAGATCAGGATAATTTCTCTGCTCCAGCATGTTTGCTGTTGTTATGCTTCCAGGTGTGCACTGGGAGATCATGTTTGCTAGATAGAGTGTGTCGTTGACTAGATTGATCATGTTGCTGGCAATCATTTTACATCTTGAGGCCGCCCTTTCCGCTTTCATTACCTGGGTGTTCCATTCCATGAAGAGTATGTCCTTGTACGTTACATGGATTCGGGACAAATTTGCCGCTTTCCCTTCTGGAGTGTCTTGCCACTCAATATATTCAGATATGTCATCTTCGGCCTGATCTAGCTCGTTTCTGGCTTTTTCTATTCACTCACACACTGTTGTGGATGTTTCACATAATGACTCAGCGTCAGTAAGTTGTCGGCACAAGAGTCTGATCTGAGATATTAATGCGCCATTTATTCGAGTTGCCTCTGCTCTGAAATCGTTAACACTCTGGGCGTCCTTGATACCTTCGAGCTGTGCCGATAACTGAGCTATTTGCTCCTCTTTAGATTTTATTATCAGCTCATTTGACGCTTTTAACTGTGACAATGCCTCCGATAATTCTTTTGCCTTCTGAACCTCACTTTGGTCTATCCTCTGTTTTTCAATTTGCAACTGCTGGGTTAACAAATTGTTTTCTTGCTGTTGAGCCAGCAACTGCTCTTCTACCTGTGCTGCCTTGTTTTTCGCCTCAATTACTTCTGCCTGTAATGCATATATTTCATGATCTTTAGTCTTCAACAGAAGACTTACCTCTGATGCTTTGTCAATAGTTGCTGCCGAATAAGCTCCCGCAAATTGCGACAACTTAGTTAGATCATCGGAGGGATCCAATTCCCCCTTCCAGACCACATTGCCCGTGACTGTTTGCTCAGGAGAAACAGAAGGTTGATCAAGCCTTCGTCTTTTCCTAGAGCGCCTAACAACGACTCTATGCTTTGGGCTGTAGAAAATATCTAGGGGAGGAATTTCTTCCACTTGGAGATCAATTTGATCGGACGGGTCTTGAGTGATTACCTCGACATCCTGTGAAATGGGTGGGCCGCTGGTTCCTTCTAGAACCTGAGAAAAAGTAGTATCGGGAGCATTGCTTGTTTTAGAGGTGTCTGAGTCTTTGGAGGCTTCCTTACCACTGATAATGGAATCGAATTGGTTCCATTCTTTAATCAATTCAGGATCGGTGGAGGTTTGCTCATGTTGCTCTGTGTGGGCTTTGCTCCATTCTTTTTCTTGTTCTGCCCTCTGCTGTTCTTCAAGTGCCTTCTGCTGCTGCTCCTCCTGTGCTTTCCGCTGCTGCTCCTCCAATTCCCTTTTCTGCCTATCTTCCAGTTCTTTCTTTGCTTTCTCTTCTTCTTCCTTCTTCCTCTGTTCCTCTATCTCTTTCTGCTTTCTTTGCTCTTGATCCTTTTGTGCCTTTTGCTGCCTTTCTATCTGCTCCTTTTTATGCCTCTCTGCCTGCAGCTTGTTTTGCCTTTCCTCCTGTTGTTTATCATGCTCTTTGATTGTAACAGGAGGTGGATGTATCTGCTGCTAACCAGGCTCGCTTGAGGAAGATGCTGGGGTTGTGGATAATAAATCTAGAGGCAGAGTTTGCAACCTCTGCTTTCTAAGTTTATTAAACTCAGTTAACTCCACATCTTCGTATCTCATTGCAGCAAGCTGTTTGGTTTGGCTTATTGAATCGGCACCCGCGAACAGGTCATCAAACTCATCTTCTTGATGGACGATCTTTGACAGTTTGGCCTGTTCCAGGGCAATGAAAGCAGTCTTGTTCGGATCATAGAGTCTGTTTGGGATAGTGGCCAGGGATATCATTTCGAGCTTTGTTGCTTCTTTTTCTGCATGTTTGTAATTCTGCAGCGTATAAACCCCAATTCTTAAAGGAAAAGAGGGCCATCCTCTCTTCTTCTCATCTTTGAGAGTTTGTGTGACACTTTCGGACATAATCTGGTAGCAGATTTCCCGGGCTAACAATTTGTCTGGGATGTATAAAGGGAGAACGTGCGGCCTAGCTTTGCTTCCAAAAACTCTAATATAGGTGAAATGCTCTTCCCCGAACCAATGCGCTACGGCTGGTAAGTCAAAAGAGGCTTCATAGGAAATTCTTGGGATGGGTCTGTGGAAAATAGAATAGTGAATGGGCACCATGAAACCATTGCAAATTTGATACAAATGGTCCTTGTAAGAGGGCTTCCACAATTTCTGATGGTACAAATGAATGGGTGTTGGATCATGGGTGGTCCATCTCCAACCGAGGATAGGAAACTCAGAATTAAAACACAGGGTATCCATAATGTAAGCAGAGTAATAAAATGGTGGGATTTTCCTTTCGGTGACTCTGGTTTTGGCTCTAAATTCACGAACAGCTGTGACCAACTTATCAGACAGAATAGTGGCCCAATCCATAATTGTACTATTGACAGCCGCTTCCATTAGGGGAACCATGTCAATATGGATATTAGCGGAGTCATGTAATCCCCACAATCTACACATCATAATCCCAGCATAGCAATAGGGAGAAGCCAAAGAAGCATTGGAGTACTTACCCGAACTTTCATGCTTGTGTTTGGCTGGGTTCTGCCTCCAATCTCGGAGGGGTTCGGATGGTGATTTATTCTCGTTCGCGAACTTCTCCACGAAGGCTTTGTTATAGACTAGCTCCGGTTCAGGCAAATGATACATTCGCCTCAGGTCATCAGGCTTGAACGACCCAAAAATCCTTCCATCCTTTGTATGAAAAGTTCTATCAGTGAGGGTAATTTCCTCAATTGCCCAGCGTACCACATCAGTGTAAGGTAGGACCTGCTCTCTGGCTGCTATTCTGTGCAAAAAGGAGTCGGCCAAGTCTTTGAGAGTTGCCTCGGACTTCCTTTGTTCATCCACACTAGCCTCAGTCACTGTCTTTGTCGGTTGCTCGGCTTCTAACAGATTATATGTACCCTGCCATGTAGTGCTAGGAAGACCAGTGCATGTAGTATCTGAGATTAGGCCTTTCTTCCAAACTATAACAGCTTGACCTGCGACAGGTGTTACAGTAGAACCCGCAGCCTTCTTGAATTTCTTCCCCATCATGTTCAGGCTTCTCTCAACAGCTGAATTCTACACAAATGCAAGAGAAATCGTAACAAGGAAATAACAACGACAATCCATAACGGGAAAGATATATTACTTGAAGCGTGGCAAGATTAATTCTAAAAGTGGCTGCGGATCTAATGATTTGAGAAGGCACCGCAGATGCAATGATGGTGATTTTACGGCCTGCAGCTCCATAAATGACCATTACATCGTTATTAAACTGAATGACCCCTTAAAGCGTGCAACAGATATTTTAAAGGTCTAATCATAAGTGTTCGTTAAATCGAGGGGGCAAAGTTTTAAATACGCATGCATTACCTTATCCCTGCATTTAATGGCATTTTGAAATCTGTGCTTTTGTCAACCGGATTTAAATATAACTTTAAAGCTTGAAGCATTCACCTTTTAGGAACTCTGATCATCGTTAAGCGTCATCGCATCGCATCGGGGGTGTGAGTGATACTATCGTTTGGGAGAGGTCTTGGCGAATGCCGATTGCGACATTGCATCGGATTAGCGCGTGAACACATTACTAAATGTATGTCAAATGATTTACCGACTTCCGATTGCGATATCACATCGCATCGGGGAAAAGATCTGAGCGTCTTATGAAAGTGTATGGGATTCCGCCGACTACCGATAGCGATATCGCATCGGGTCGGGGCTTATAACTTAAAGCGTTTTTCCACAAGAGGCAGCGCCGATAGCCGATCGCCGATATCACGTCGCATCGGGGTGTAAGATATGTGCTCTTTTTGTGTGTGCATTGAATACCGCCGATCGCCGATAGCGATATCGCATCGGCAAGGACCAAGGTGATATTTAAATGTGTTTCTCTTGTTATTGCGACATGCGATCTTGCGATTGCTTTTTCGCACTTAACCTAAAAATTGCTTGATATTTATTCAAAAAGGCTTTCATTCACAAATTCATTTGATTATCATACCTTTTTCGAACAAATTCATTAATGCCAATTAAATTTTTAAAAGGGACCCATTTCATATGTTAATTGTTTGTGAATAAAAATGTTATGAAATGGGGGGTTGTTGTAGGGCACAACAATTGGCGATTCGTTGGTAGAACCAGTTATCTCTGGACTGATAAAAATACTTAAACTTTTTCAAATAGAATCTCTATAAGGGAAAGAAAATTTCTAATATAACTAGATATCTATTGATTCTGAATAAAGCAGAATTCTTCTGTTGACTTCCTCTTTTTGTAAAGAAAATAAATGCATTCTAAGTTTTAAAACAGGTCTTTAAATGGTTCATAATGGTAAAACAGAAAACTTTTCCCAAATCAGCTTTTAAAGTAAACTCCTTTGTCATAGGTAGAGCCTCTGCTGCCAGCAAACGTTTATAGTCTCGGCAGGGTTACCTTTTAACCATGCTGTTGTCCATTGTTCCATTCACTTAAGAGTGTGACTAAACAGAATGAATTCAAAACATATTTTCACATTTTGAACTTCATTTTCTTTTCTTCTTTGTTTAAGATAAAAGCCATTGTCCTGGTTCGGTGGCCAGATAATGACAATGCCACTCACGGGTAGTAATCAAACTGAACAAGCTGGCTCGTGATGAGACCCCTTGTCTTGAAATTTCAAGCCATTACCCTGTTTGATATGCAGTTTTGGTAATGTCAGTTAAATTATTTTCCTATGAACATGGTAAGCAGGCTTGTAATAAGACCTCTTATCTTTAATCTTTTATATTTTAGAATTACACTCTGAGTTAATCAAAACTTTTGGTGAATGGGATGAACAATCGTCTCCTTGAGAGTAAATGGATGACAGGTTGAGAGTTAAAGATGCTGAAGATGGATTAGCTCCTATTTTAATATAGATAACCTTTGGAGACCAGTTTTGAAAACCCAAAATGACTCATTGAACTATGTTCGGAGGGAAGTTTACAAAAGTTAGACTGTGATCTCAAAATAGAAAGATATCTAATTTCCTAGAAATGATCTCTCTTGGTTTAAGACTCTATTATCCAAAAGCAAATATTGATAGTGCCCCAGCGAGACAACTTTTAACTACAGAAAAAGGTCAATGGAAGATATCCTACATCCTTATTTTCTACAAATCCTACAAACTATAAAAATTATCAAACTATAAGGAGAAGGGGTTACCTCCTCAATTAAAGAATTTCTTCAAGATCAGACCATTGACAGGGAGAGAATCTCTCACCCCTGATAAATCTTGCAGTATAAAAGTGGAATGGCCTATTTTTTGACAGATCTGAAATGGTCCAAGCCACAGTTTCTGAAACTTGGAGTGTTTACCTTTGTCTTCATGGGCTTTGTCCCATTTCATAACTAAATCTCCGACTTGGAATTGTTTAGGACTAGATGAGGCTAGATCAAAAGCTGCTTTGATGACTTGCTGATGTTTGGCGTGTGTAACCTTGGCCTTTTCCCTTTTCTCTTCAAGTTTGAGAATTTGATCATATCTGAGCTGGATAGAGGAAGAAGGAGTTTCCTCGATAAATTGCACTAGGGCTAGAGAGGGAAGAAGAAGATTGGTTGGTACAATTGCTTCTTTTCCATAGACAAGATTAAACGGAGAGGTTCCTATGGAGGCTTTCTGTGTTATCCTATCGGCCCATAATGCAAATACTAAGGATTTGTGCCAGTTCTTATGATTCTCTTCGATTGTTCGCTTAATAATTTTGATTAGATTTTTATTAGTTGATTCTGCTAGGCCATTACCCTGAGGATAGTAATTAGCAGAATACTTTAATTTAAATCCTCTTTTGATAGCAAAATCAATCATTGCATTACCTGAGAAATAAGAAGCATTATCAAAGACAAGAGCGTTTGGAACACCAAACCTGGTAATGATGAACTGATCTATAAATTCAATGATAGCCTCAGAGTTTGCTGTCTTTAACGGAACTGCTTCTACCCACTTTGTAAAGTAATCGGTGGTTGTAAGGATATATTTGTGCTGCCTGGAAGAAGGTGGATTAATTTCTCCAATGATGTCCAATCCCCATTGTTCAAAAGGTTGTTCGATGTTGACTGGTTGCAAAGGGAAAGCTGGTTTTTGTTGTCTTCCGCCGGAAGTTTGGCATTTGAGACATTTCCTTACATACTCGTGAGCATCTTTAAACAAAGTAGGCCAATAGTATCCAGCATGAATAACTTTATGAGCTGTTGTATCAACTCCAAAATGTCCTCCTGCTGGTCCGTCATGTAGCTCCTGCAAAACCTTTTGAGCCTCAGGTTTCTCAAGGCATCTTAATAGAACAGAATCATAATTTCTTTTGAAAAGCACATCATTGATAATCGAAAAACTCTTAGCTTTTAATCTGATGGCCCTTTTGTTCTTGTAGGACAAGTTCGTAGGTGCATAACCATTCTTTAAATAAAAGATTAAATCTGCATATTGAGATTCGGAATCGGGAACACTTAGCTGATTAACTTCTTGAGTTTGCTCTGTATCGCTTGATTCCGGAATGTTGGATGCTCCTGCCAATATCCTGCAAAAACCTTGACCCTTAACAATCTTTGCTGGCTTTATTTCTAGGTCATATTCTTGGAGAGCCGCGACCCAATTTGCCCTTTTTTCACCCAATTCTTTTTGAATTAATAGTTGCCTAACTGCCGAGAAAGGAACTATCACTTTAGTATGGGTTTTTAAAAGAAAGGGTCGATAATGTTTGACTGCTTTAAACACAGCAAAAGCTTGTTTCTCAACGTCGGAATAGTTCAATTCGGCGCCTTGAAAGTTTGAACTAAAGAATGAGATGGGCGCTTCCAAATTGTCATCATTCAACTGTGTGAGCACTGCTGCGTAAGATAAGTCGGATGCAATGGTATATAATGTAAAATGATTAGAAAGATTTGGAGTATTCAGAGCTGGGGCATTGATTATTGATTGCTTTATGTCATTAAAAGCTTGCTTTTCTTCTAATCCCCATCTGAAGGTTGAATTCTTTTTAATCATCGTTTGTAGTGGTAGTACAATCTGTGAAAAGTCTAGAACAAATCGTTTAACGAAATTAATCTGGCCTAAAAACGACTGCATCGATTTTTTATTGTGTGGAAAAGGAATTTCAGAAATTTCCTTAATTCGATCAGGATCTACATAAATGCCATCCTTAGATACAATAAAACCTAAAAGCTTACCCTGGTTAAGAGCAAAGAAAGACTTTTTTGGGTTAAGGGAGATACCATGTGTTTTGCATCGCTGAAAAATCCGATTTAAATCATGCAAGTGATTATATCTCTTTTTAGAATATACAGTAATATCATCAAGGTAGACGACTACTGTTCGATTAATTAACCCTCTAAAGGCTGTATCCATAGCTCTCTGGAATGTCGCTCCTGGATTTATGAGTCCAAAAGGCATTTTTTGATATGCATAAGTCCCCCATTTTGTTCTGAATGTGGTTTTAAGTTGGTCATCAGGATGAACTAGCACTTGGTTATATCCTGAGAATCCATCGAGAAAGGACATCAATTCAGATCCTTCTACCGATTGGAGGATCTGCTCCATAGTAGGCAATGGGAAGTTATCTTTCAAGCTTGCTTTATTCAAGTTTCTGAAATCGATACAAATTCGGATGTCGCCGTTTTTCTTCCTGACTGGTACCATATTAGAGACCCAGTTTGAGTGTCGGATAGGGAAGATAATCTTAGCTTTTAAAAGCTTATTAAGTTCCGACTTTATTTGGCTCTCCAAATTCGGGTGTATTTTCCTTAACTTCTGCTGGATCGGCTTCTGATTGGGAAGCATAGGAATAGTATGGTGTATGATAGATGTATCATATGTCTTGAGGTCATCATACTTCCAAGCAAAAACTTGTTTGTTTTTCTTTAACAGTTTGATAAATGCTTCCTTTTCTTCTACAGAAAGTCCTAATCCTAAGTTGATATTTTGAGGAGCTTGATCTGTTCCCAAATTAATCAGTTCAAACCTAAGGGTAGAGCTTTGGAGTTTTGTATTAATTACAGGTTTAAACCTGTCTTTAATGTCATAAAGGTCTTCGAGCTTTACCACAGGCTTAGGAATCGCGTTGTCTTGAGATGTTTTTTTCATTTGAGAATCATGCTCATCTTCTTCAATGATTTGATTGTCATAGGACTTTTCAGAGGTTAAGAATTGCAAGATATCCTCGTCATGGTTGAAAACCCTCCAGTTAGTGATATTATCAGGAACTGAAGGCCTAAAAATTAGTTCTACATAAAATCTATCAAGGCTATAGTCTTCAGAAGGCAGAAGTTTGGAAGCTACGTTGGCTAGTAAATCGGCTGCTGAGTTCTGTGATCTAGGAATTGAGGAAATGTTGAATGCTGAGAAATGTGAAGTAAGATCTTGCACTAGCAATTGATAATGCTTAAGGTGGCTTGAAAGGCAGTGTATTGCATTTCTTACCTGCTTAACAATGATCTCACTATCGCCGAAGACTTTAATATATTGGACTTTAAGGTCAATTGCCTTATATAATCCCTGCACTAAAGATTCATATTCGGCCGTGTTATTAGTGCACTCAAATTCTAATCTACAGGACAGCATTGTCTTTTCGCCTTGCGGACTAACCAAAATGCAACCTGCTCCTGAGCCCTCGCTGGACTTAGAGCCATCAAAATACAAAGACCAAAATAAAGGAGAATTAACAAAAATATTTACATCTTTTTGATTTTCATTAAAACATCTGGATAAATTCGTTTGTGAAAAATTTTCTACTTGAGATGTACAATGGTTAACTGAAAAAGGAGAGGGTTGGGCAACAAAGTTGCCAAATAATGATTCTGAGGAATAATTCCCCAAAATGTTGTTGTTGAAGGCCACAGGCTGGTTTTCTTATTCGAAATCAGTTACTGTGTGGGTCATGTGTTTCTCACGGTCGATCCTTATTTGATTTGGCTTACCCTTGTAGGGGAGCCACATATGTGACCAATCAGTGGAAATGTACCCATGCAGCTTTTCGGACCAATCTCTGCTCAGAATTAAACCGTAGAATTCAGGTATGTCAGCAATCAAAATATCTATTCTCTGTACAATTCTGGGATCAGCAGACAACCTAATAGTCACAGAATTAATTTCTCCTACAACCTGTACTTTGGTTCTGTCTAACTGTACAATGTGAATAGCAGATTTCTGGGGTTCTATGTTCAGTTTAGAACAAACTGAAGCTGGCATAATATTAGATGAAGCCCCTGAATCGATTAAACAGTTATGCAGATTTCGATTATAGATTTCATAGGTCAGCAAGAAAGGTGGAGTATGAGAATTGGATCTATCTCCGATCAGAACTGAATCGGTAGCTTCAACCATACCTGGAGGGGGTTGTCCTGAATCATTAGCAGCTTTTGAACTGGGAAGAGGAGAAGAGGGGACAACATTCAACTCTCTTAGAAGCAATTTCTGCTGATGTTTTAACTTACTAAGTTCAAACATGGTTATGTTTGCCTTAGTCTTTTTCATATCATCAACAATATTATACTCCATGGAGTCAGATACCACTAGTGTCTTAGATGTCGAAGGAGAATTAGAAGTTGAAGGCTGGTTTTGGGGAGCTGCTACGGGTGACTTCTTTGGGAGAACTTTTTCCTTTGGTGTGGCAGCACCTGCGCTCCTTTTCTTTGTAGTTGCCTGGGCAGGTTCAGAAACGATTTTACTTCTTGTAGTAACAGGAAAGGCTTCTTCTTGATTCTCAGTGTCAGAGTTTGGGAGTATAAAATCCCACATGCCGTGGCATTCGACTACTTCTTCTTCATCATCTGTTTGGGAGGTTGTTTCCTCTTCCTCTTCTTCCTGTTCTGAGTCTGCATTAGATATAACATTGGGTGGCTTTGGTTCAGTTTTCTTGAAAGTCCTAAATGGTCTTTTGTTTGAAGTCTCGGCCACCTGTTTTTTAATCTCAACCATTTCATTAGACAATGTTTTAAGGACTTTTTGTAAACCTTCCATGTCATACGGGTCCTTTGGGGTTTTCTTCTTAGAATCCTCTTTAAATGAGACCTTTTTAGCTTTTCTATCCTCCAAGGCAGCTTTCTTTTCTAGAGCGTTGATGCGCTTCTCAACAGCAAGTGCTTCCTTCATATTTTCGGCTAAGGTAGGTTTGCCAGCCCTGTCAACAAAAATGGCTATGTTGGCAGGGAGGGCGGTAATATACCATTCGCTTCTAATTTGTTCACTTGGTTTTGAAGCGGTAGGAATTTTATTTAGGAGTTTATTAAATCGGGCATTAAACTCCTTTATTGGTTCCCTATGCTCTATTCTCATATTGGAGAGGTCATTTATTAAAGTGGCTAGGGACCTGTCATCTCCATATTTGGTAAGGAACTGCTCTTGGCATGTGGCCCAGCTGGTAATTGAACCAGAGGGTAAGGAAAAGTACCAGGATCCTGCCGATCCTTGTAAGGTATAAGGGAAAAGCCTGACAACAACATCTTGCTCTGTCACTCCTTTTAAGTTAACTGCTAACATAAAATTGTTAATATGTTCTTCAACCTGTGTTCCGTTATCTGGATTAAATTTAGGCAACCATTTTTCGGGAGCATCTGGTAGATCATGCAATGGTCCGGGCATGTTGACTGCACCTGGCGTAGTCCATGGGTCTGCCATTATGCTAGCGACAATAGTTGTCACTACTGTTGGGATTCCAGATGACCGAGGAGAGGAGAGTGTTGAAGAGTGAGTAGTTTGAGATGTTGTAGTACCTAGTCCCTGATGAACAACAGTGTGTAACGGAGGAGTGGATGGTTGACTTCGCAGATTAGGAGATGAGATGGAGGATATGGAAGAAAGGTCTTCACTATCAGATCCTTCAGTAATCTTTTTAGCCTTTTTCCTTTTCGGTAAAGGGAACTCAGTAGGTTCAATACCGAGTTTTTCGCTCTGAAGTCTGGTAAGTGGATGAGATAAATTGAACTGCGAGGTCGCACTGCTTTGTGATACTTCAGATTTCTGAGGCGAAATCGAGAAGCTCTGAAGTTTATGGATAAGAGACTGGACTTCAGGAGATTCAAGACTTAATTGTTCTGAAATATGTTGGGTGTGAGCAGTGGTGGTTGATTCCTCTTTTTCTCGATTGCGTGCCGGAGAACCAGCATGTGATTGAGAAGGAGGAGGGGATTTGGAGGGGGAATTACTCGTAGAGTGGCTTGCAGATTTGGGCTTGCTTTCCATTCATAGTCGATGGCCCTCCTTCTAGCGCCAAAAATGTTGATGCCCCGAAATTCGTTGCAACAACATCGGGGAAACCACCCGGTCCGGACCTTAGTGCAGCTCCTTTTCTGTTTGGGATAGTGGCTCCGACTGGGGATAATGGGACCAGTTTCCCAAGAATTATAAGTAAACGGGATGGATGAATGACTTACGATATAGGGTGGTAATAAATGAACAACTAAACTATAAGAGAAATATAATAACTATAATCTAATCCCGGGACTTATCAATTTGTAGAGTGTAGCGTTTGATAATCTGTGCTTTATGGCAGGCATATAGATGACTCTAACACTAAAGCATAGATGTTTAAACCATTTAAGATTGCTCTGCATAATTAGTTATGCAGAGCGATGATAGCGAATTACTACACTTAGTCATTTATATCATTGCTACATGCATGAGTAAAAGAGATAACAAATCACAAAACATTCAATAGTGATATGAAATGAAGATTTGCTGTTATATTGCATACATATATTCAACAATAGCAAAGATAATAACACAGCAATTCATATAATAGAAAAGAGCACAGATACATATAATAGTACCATGTAAGTTGTTTGATCAATCCAGTATATTAATCGCTATGTCACAGTCCTTCCTTCAAACCAGAAAGCATTCCAAACAAGAGACAGTAGTGCACAATTGCATAAAACAGCCTTCTAATCAAAATTAAGAACCATCGGTCGAGTTTCACAAAAGAATATAGACTGAAGCACAATAGTGCAAACTTCAGCCTTTAAGTCTTTTACAAAATTTTACGACCCTTTCCAAAACAATGAAAGGGTCTATAAATACTATGCTAATCTAAATATCTAAATATCTAAAAAACTGAAAGGCTACTAAATTGGCATTAACAAATATCATCATCCTTTCTGGCGATCTGGCAGTCGGCGGTGATGCTTCATTCGGTGGTCTCTTTGCCTTTACTCCTTCGCTGACATATCGCCAGCATTGGTTCTACTTCTGGTGGAGTGTTGAGACGCGAAGTTAGTTGGGCATCATATGTGGCATCCTGAATGTCGGAAATCAGGTATCGGAGGGTATCTGTTAAACAATTAAGAGTCGACCTTTGAGAGTGTGGTTTAATCAGAAAGAGCCAGTATGCGTCGGAGGTTAAAGTATTTACTCCAGCGATTAACCGTCCTTGTTTCTCCAGATCAGGATAATTTCTCTGCTCCAGCATGTTTGTTGTTGTTATGCTTCCAGGTGTGCACTGGGAGATCATGTTTGCCAGATAGAGTGTGTCGTTGACTAGATTGATCATGTTGCTGGCAATCATTTTACATCTTGAGGCCGCCCTTTCCGCTTTCATTACCTGGGTGTTCCATTCCATGAAGAGTATGTCCTTGTACGTTACATGGATTCAGGACAAATTTGCCGCTTTCCCTTCTGGAGTGTCTTGCCACTCAATATATTCAGATATGTCATCTTCGGCCTGATCTAGGTCGTTTCTGGCCTTTTCTATTCGCTCACACACTGTTGTGGATGTTTCACATAATGACTCAGCGTCAGTAAGTTGTCGGCACAAGAGTCTGATCTGAGATATTAATGCGCCATTTATTCGAGTTGCCTCTGCTATGAAATCGTTAACACTCTGGGCGTCCTTGATACCTTCGAGCTGTGCCGATAACTGAGCTATTTGCTCCTCTTTAGATTTTATTATCAGCGCATTTGACGCTTTTAATTGTGACAATGCCTCCGATAATTCTTTTGCCTTCTGAACCTCACTTTGGTCTATCCTCTGTTTTTCAATTTGCAGCTGCTGGGTTAACAAATTGTTTTCTTGCTGTTGAGCCAGCAACTACTCTTCTACCTGTGCTGCCTTGTTTTTCGCCTCAATTACTTCTGCCTGTAATGCATATATTTCATGATCTTTAGTCTTCAACAGAAGACTTACCTCTGATGCTTTGTCAATAGTTGCTGCCGAATAAGCTCCCGCAAATTGCGATAGCTTAGTTAGATCATCGGAGGGATCCAATTCCCCCTTCCAGACCACATTGCCCGTGACTGTTTGCTCAGGAGAAATAGAAGGTTGATCAAGCCTTCGTCTTTTCCTAGAGCGCCTAACAACGGCTCTATGCTTTGGGCTGTAGAAAATATCTAGGGGAGGAATTTCTTCCACCTGGAGATCAATTTGATCGGACGGGTCTTGAGTGATTACCTCGACATCCTGTGAAATGGGTGGGCCGCTGGTTCCTTCTAGAACCTGAGAAAAAGTAGTATCGGGAGCATTGCTTGTTTTAGAGGTGTCTGAGTCTTTGGAGGCTTCCTTACCACTGATAATGGAATCGAATTGGTTCCATTCTTTAATCAATTCAGGATCGGTGGAGGTTTGCTCATGTTGCTCTGTGTGGGCTTTGCTCCGTTCCTTTTCTTGTTCTGCCCTCTGCTGTTCTTCAAGTGCCTTCTGCTGCTGCTCCTCCTGTGCTTTCCGCTGCTGCTCCTCCAATTCCCTTTTCTGCCTATCTTCCAGTTCTTTCTTTGCTTTCTCTTCTTCTTCCTTCATCCTTTGTTCCTCTATCTCTTTCTGCTTTCTTTGCTCTTGATCCTTTTGTGCCTTTTGCTGCCTTTCTATCTGCTCCTTTTTATGCTTCTCTGCCTGCAACTTGCTTTGCCTTTCCTCCTGTTGTTTATCATGCTCTTTGATTGTAACAGGAGGTGGATGTATCTGCTGCTGACCAGGCTCGCTTGAGGAAGATGCTGGGGTTGTGGATAATAAATCTAGAGGCAGAGTTTGCAACCTCTGCTTTCTAAGTTTATTAAACTCAGTTAACTCGACATCTTCGTATCTCATTGCGGCAAGCTGTTTGGTTTGGCTTATTGAATCGGCACCCGCGAACAGGTCATCAAACTCATCTTCTTGATGGACGATCTTTGACAGTTTGGCCTGTTCCAGGGCAATGAAAGCAGTCTTGTTCGGATCATAGAGTCTGTTTGGGATAGTGGCCAGGGATATCATTTGGAGCTTTTTTGCTTCTTTTTCTGCATGTTTGTAATTCTGCAGCGTATAAACCCCAATTCTTAAAGGAAAAGAGGGCCATCCTCTCTTCTTCTCATCTTTGAGAGTTTGTGTGACACTTTCGGACATAATCTGGTAGCAGATTTCCCGGGCTAACAATTTGTCTGGGATGTATAAAGGGAGAACGTGCGGCCTAGCTTTGCTTCCAAAAACTCTAATATAGGTGAAATGCTCTTCCCCGAACTAATGCGCTACGGCTGGTAAGTCAAAAGAGGCTTCATAGGAAATTCTTGGGATGGGTCTATCGAAAATAGAATAGTGAATGGGCACCATGAAACCATTGCAAATTTGATACAAATGGTCCTTGTAAGAGGGCTTCCACAATTTCCAATGGTACAAATGAATGGGTGTTGGATCATGGGTGGTCCATCTCCAACCGAGGACAGGAAACTCAGAATTAAAACACAGGGTATCCATAATGTAAGCAGAGTAATAAAATGGTGGGATTTTCCTTTCGGTGACTCTGGTTTTGGCTCTAAATTCACGAACAGCTGTGACCAACTTATCAGACAGAATAGTGGCCCAATCCATAATTGTACTATTGACAGCCGCTTCCATTAGGGGAACCATGTCAATATGGATATTAGCGGAGTCATGTAATCCCCACAATCTACACATCATAATCCCAGCATAGCAATAGGGAGAAGCCAAAGAAGCATTGGAGTACTTACCCGAACTTTCATGCTTGTGTTTGGCTGGGTTCTGCCTCCAATCTCGGAGGGGTTCGGATGGTGATTCATTCTCATTCGCGAACTTCTCCATGAAGGCTCTGTTATAGACTAGCTCCGGTTCAGGCAAATGATACATTCGCCTCAGGTCATCAGGCTTGAACGACCCAAAAATCCTTCCATCCTTTGTATGAAAAGTTCTATCAGTGAGGGTAATTTCCCCGATTGCCCAGCGTACCACATCAGTGTAAGGTAGGACCTGCTCTCTGGCTGCTATTCTGTGCAAAAAGGAGTCGGCCAAGTCTTTGAGAGTTGCCTCGGACTTCCTTTGTTCATCCACACTAGCCTCAGTCACTGTCTTTGTCGGTTGCTCGGCTTCTAACAGATTATATGTACCCTGCCATGTAGTGCTAGGAAGACCAGTGCATGTAGTATCTGAGATTAGGCCTTTCTTCGAAACTATAGCAGCTTGACCTGCGACAGGTGTTACAGTAGAACCCGCAACCTTCTTGAATTTCTTCCCCATCATGTTCAGGCTTCTCTCGACAGCTGAATTCTACACAAATGCAAGAGAAATCGTAACAAGGAAATAACAACGACAATCCATAACGGGAAATATATATTACTTGAAGCGTGGCAAGATTAATTCTAAAAGTGGCTGCGGATCTAATGATTTGAGAAGGCACCGCAGATGCAATGATGGTGATTTTACGGCCTGCAGCTCCATAAATGACCATTACATCGTTATTAAACTGAATGACCCCTTAAAGCGTGCAACAGATATTTTAAAGGTCTAATCATAAGAGTTCGTTAAATCGAGGGGGCAAAGTTTTAAATATGCATGCATTACCTTATCCCTGCATTTAACGGCATTTTGAAATCTGTGCTTTTGTCAACTGGATTTAAATATAACTTTAAAGCTTGAAGCAATCACCTTTTAGGAACTCTAATCATCGTTAAGCGTCATCGCATCGCATCGGGGGTGTGAGTGATACTATCGTTTGGGAGAGGTCTTGGCGAATGCCGATTGCGACATTGCATCGGATTAGCGCGTGAACACATTACTAAATGTATGTCAAATGATTTACCGACTTCCGATTATGATATCACATCGCATCGGGGAAAAGATCTGAGCGTCTTATGAAAGTGTATGGGATTCCGCCGACTACCGATAGCGATATCGCATCGGGTCGGGGCTTATAACTTAAAGCGTTTTTCCACAAGAGGCAGCGTTGATAGCCGATCGCCGATATCACGTCGCATCGGGGTGTAAGATATGTTCTCTTTTTGTGTGTGCATTGAATACCGCCGATCGCCGATAGCGATATCGCATCGGCAAGGACCAAGGTGATATTTAAATGTGTTTCTCTTGTTATTGCGACATGCGATCTTGCGATTGCTTTTTCGCACTTAACCTAAAAATTGCTTGATATTTATTCAAAAAGGCTTTCATTCACAAATTCATTTGATTATCATACCTTTTTCGAACAAATTCATTAATGCCAATTAAAAAGGGACCCATTTCATATGTTAATTGTTTGTGAATAAAAATGTTATGAAATGGGGGGTTGTTGTAGGGCACAACAGTAGGATAATTAACTAATGCAAAATTAAAAGTCTCAGAATGGTAGCATATGGGTTTACCATGTTTCATCAGCACTACTCCCATGGCATAGTCGCTGGCATCTGTTTCGATCTCAAATGGTCATTGAAGATTTGGCAATGATAGTACTGGTGCCGTACTAATTTTTTCTTTCAAGGTGTCGAAGGATTTTTGTTGTTTGCCTCCCCACTGAAACACCTCATTCAATATTGTTAAAGCATGTAAGGGAGCCACAATTAAGGAAAAGTTAGCAATAAACTTTCTCTAATACTGTGTTGCTCCTAGTAAGCTTCTAACTTCTGTGGCAAATTTGGGTTTTGGTCAGTTTACAATGACTTCAACCTTAGAGGGATCTATCTTCAATTCACCACCCCCTACAATATGACCCAAATAATTTAAAGATGTTTTTCCAAATTCATACTTTGATAATTTAACATAGAGATTCTCTTTTTTCAAAACATCTAGAGTCTGCTTTACATGCTTCAAATGTTCTTCCCATGTTTTACTAAAAACAAGAATGTCATCCAAATATACAATCACAAAATCATCAATAAAAGGCCTGAGTACATCATTCATAACTCTCATGAAAGTGGCAGGAGAATTAGTTAATCCAAAAGGCATAACTAGCCATTCATACAACCCTTGCTTTGTTTTGCAAGTAGTCTTCCATGCATCTTGCTCTACTACTCTTACCTAATGGTAACCACTACAAAAGTCCAACTTGGAAAAGTAAACAAATTCTTTCAACTGATCCAATAGATCGTCAATGCGAGGAAGGGGATAATGATTCTTGATCGTTATTTTATTCAGTGCTTGGTAATCGATGCACATCCTCCACGAACCATCTTTCTTCCTCACCAACACGATTAGAGATCTGCATGGTGATGTGCTTGGTCTTATGAACCCTTTCTCGAGCATCTCCTGTACCTGCTTCTTGATCTCTGCATTCTCTAAATTGGATAACCTGTACATTCTGATGTTAGGCAATGGAGCATCTTGCTGCAAATTAATATCATGTACAATTTCCCTTTTTGGTGGCAGACCTTTAGGTTCTTGAAATAGGATATCATATTCTGAAACAACTTTTTCTAAATCAGCTTTTTGTTTAGCATCACAACCTTCAAATACATTGGTTTTATCAGGTTTCTTTTCCTTTACAACCATCAGTAAAAATTGCTTGCATGAATTTACAATTATTTTCATCTGCCCTGAGTTTATGAGAGTATAATTATTCTTGAGTTTATGAGCTCTTACAATATATTCGATTCCATCTTTAACGAGTTGATACTTATTTTCAGCTCTATAGAAAATGGCTTTTCTATCATACAAGTAAGGACTTCCTAAAACAATTCCACATATATCCAAGGGAACGATATCTAACTCAACCTCATCTACAAATGTTGACCCAAAAGAAAACCTAAGTTTACATTGTCTAGTCACTTGTAGCTTTGCTTTATCACATACCCAACCTAATGGATATGGCTTCTTGTGAGGTGTGGTTAGTAGTCCCAATTTCTTTACAATTGCTTCAAAAATCAAGTTTACTTGTGAGCCACTATCAAATAAAGTATCAATCTTTTGATGCTTGGAAATAACTCTAATATGGAAAAGCTCATGTCTTTTCCTCTCATTTTCTTCACTATCAATAGTTTGTGCAAAATTACTAGTAGATGCTTCAAAATTTTTACCTTTTATACCTGTGGCTACGATTGTTGTTTCATCACCTGAGTTTGACCCCAAATCTTTCTATATAGCAGCAACAATCTTCTTCTTCTTGCCATTAAATCTTCTTGGGTTTTAGCTCCAGATGCAAGGACCAACAATGTTCATCATTATATCCATCCTTCTTGCAGTGAGTGCATGAAGGTTTTTCTTTCTGTACAGCGTTTGCCTTCCTCTCTTTCCATTTCTGTTTCCTCTTTTCCTTGTTCTTGCTTGCAGTGGGTTTTGATGATCCCCCAATCTCTAGGTTCACATTCTTGCCTCTAGCCTCTAGATGGGTAGCCTGAACAGATACCTCATCTATGCTAGTAGGGTTAAACATGAGAATGGTGTGCCTCAAATAGTTGTGTATACCACCTATATACTTCAACAAAGTTTCAGGTGAGTCTAAAGAAATGCCTAGAATCAAAGCTCTTTTTCTAAATTCTTGGGTGTAGTTTTGTACACTTTGCCCTTTTAATTGGCGAAGAGTTTGCCAACTCAACATAGCTTGCTGCATATAAGCTAGTGGATAGAACTGTTTTTTAATTGCAAAAACAAATTCACTCTAGATAGAAAGAATTTCACCATGCTTCTTCAAGTCAGCTTGTGTCCTGCCTTCCCACCATACTAAGGCAGTTCCTCCAAGGCATAGGCTGGCCAGATGAATTTTACTCCTGTCTGAATCAATGCTCTGCACCCTGCAATACACATCAATCTGTCTAATCCAATTATCTAGCTTCTCTACATTTAATTCTCCATCATATATTGGCAAATCAAATTTGACATCTAATTTAATCAATGATGTTTTCTTCTTTTTATTTTCAGGGCTATCAGGAGGTGTGGATAGAGGAGCCTCTTTTCCTTTCCCTTTGCCTTCAGAATGGCCATCTAGAAGAGATTCTTTTGTTCCTTTGTCTTGTTTTGAGGTTGAAGAATATTCACTTCGACCTTTCTTAAATTATCGATACATTTCTTCTACCATGGCTCTCATGGTCATGAAATTGTCCATGAACTGAGAGTCTGATTCCAAGGGATTTTCTTCTGCCATTTTCCTCCTAGGATAGACTCTACCAATTTCTGGGTTAGCTTCAACCAGTTCTCCTTCTCCTAATTTGAGCTTTGACCTAGTTAGCATTCACCAATCAAACACAAGCTTGTCTAACCTTAGTAAACCTAAATCTCTGATACGACTTGATCTGATAATGAGATCTAAGACAATAATAAGGTATTACAGACTCATGTGCATGGATTTGCCTATGTTATTTTATGCAATGGATCGGTTAGATTGCGAAATACATAGACAATGAAGCAGTAAACAAAAACATAATAGACAACACATAACACAACAAATTTAATGAGGAGTTCACCAAATACTCCTGGGCTACATCTCCTAGTCCAACCTTCAGTGGTGGCCTCTCTATTATGTCTTCAAGCAGAGTTTTACAATAGTATGAGCTCAATTTGAGACTCAATACACAACAGATATAGCAGTAAGAGTTTGCTTGAACCTCTCACGCCTTCTCTGAGTACACAGACTCTCTTAATTACTCTTTGTCTCTGTCTTAGCTCTATCTTGGCGCTGCCTTCTCTGTCTTCTATTTTTCCATGACTTTAAAGACAAACTGCACTGCCTGTTTGTTTCAGCTTCTCAGCTTTTGGTCTCCCCGACTTATGTCCGCTCAGATCCCTTTTGAAGCATTAGCAATCATTGCTAAACATTTCCAAGGATGGTGGCCACCTACACTATAACGGAATAGGTCATCGGCCTTTGAAATCCTTTGGAATTCCAAAAACGATCGCTTTCTGTTTTACACAGAGAGACGCTACAACACTGTGAAATTCCACCAAACACTGTTTATTTCGGACTTCAAAAATCCTTAAATACGGTCTATTCTCCTATCGGGTCCACCCTCAATTGCTATTGCAAGTTGCTTTGGCCTTGTTTCCAAGGCTTCCTTTTGTATTTGAAATATGTTAAAAAACATTAAAAATCCTGAGAAAAAATGGCTTTGGCGGATCTAAAGCATTATATATTTCATTCCTAAACCCCTTCGGGTCTGGGTTTTATCGCATCGACACTGTCTCTTTATATTTCGTTAAATAACAAAATATGCGAAAATACATTAACAAATGCCCTTTCGATGGATCTCAAACCTTATGCAACAATGTTTATATTCGTTATTGGGTTCGGCTGATCGCATCACATATATATATGTGCATAGGTCCTGCTCCATGGTATTGCTTCGATGTGATATCGTGATGCGATTGATCGCAATCGCATATCGCGATAACCCCAGGCTATTGTATGCTCTCTTTGTAATCTCCGATAGTGATCCTGCAATGCAACATGGGTCGTTGATCTGCGCACTTGATCGATGGTCCTAGTTGACTCTGTCGGTCGCCGTCGCAAGTGTTATATAGTCTGTGCCGATATCCACTGGTTGCCACCTCCGACTGCGATTTTCCAATCAAATCTGGATCGTTGATCGGCCAGATCTGATGGCTACTGTGCATTCACTTGTTCATACCTCCAATACTATGTTTTTCACTGCTTTCACGTGTTTTTGCCTCCCGATAGTGTTTTTCCGCCATTCTAAGGGTTCTTCATATGCGATTATTTTGATCTTTGGCATGATTTGAAGAGGTTTCAAGACTTAGAGAGTGTTCTTGGATCCATTTGGATCATGTAAGGAGGATAACATTGATTAAATCAGTTTTAGTTTCAGTTTTAGTTTTAGTAACTGCACCTTTTGAAAAAGGAGGTATCTCCATCCATCTTCCTAGTTTAATGAATATTTCCCTATGATCTAAGATCATTTAGACATTTATCAACGGAGATTTCACTTTGTGGAAGAAAGTTTTAGAGGAAAAATATATTAACTACCCTCTCTAGTCATTTCTTACCAGGAAAATGCCTATCAGGCCATGCTCTCAAATTTGGAAATTAATCTAAAAATATCTCCCTCTTGTTAAAGAAAACACATCAAGAATCCCTGGTGGCGATCGGAACATAAATATTTGGAGCGATAGTATGTTGGTAAATCCTCTTGTTTCAAACCTACATGGTATTCAGGAACTCAAAAATTGGATGGTCAAAAAAGGCATATGTTATCTAGGAAAAAATACAAATTGGAACTAGAATGATAATTGTTGGGATAACCTGCTTCCTCCAACTTTCTCCCTAGTTCTCAAACCTCAATGGGATACACTCTTGTCTCATCTCAAAGGAGAAACTCCAATCAGTTATGGCCAACAGGACTCCTTCAATTGGAACCCAACAGGAGGGGGTTTCATAGTCAAATTAGGGTATTCAAAGCTTCAAGAGGGTCAAGATCATCATGATTGGTCCCTTTGGAAAGAAATTTGGAAGATTGAAAGTCTTCCAAAAATAAAAATCTTCATTTGGACCATGTTAAAAGGGAAAATCCTTACAACATAAAACCTAAAAAAAAAAGGATTCTTGGCCCATCTTGTTGTCCTCTATGCAAAGAAGAAGAATAAATAATCCAACACATATTTTTAGGTTGCAGATTTTCTAAAGAGTGTTGGACAACGTTGATTGGACCGATTGAAGAAACTATCAAAAAAAATCTCACCATCACTAAATTCTACTTAAATTGGAAAGACAGGTGCCCATATTCCTTAAAAAAAATGTGATTAAAATATTATAGAACAATCTTCCCTCTCTTTTATGTTGACAAATTTGGCTTGCAAGGAACAACCAAATTTTTCAAAATACTAAGCCATGAGTAAGGAAGGTTCTTGCGAAAACTTGGGGATTGGCAGCAGAATTCCTTTTTGCAAAAGGAGTGAAAAATCTAGATTTCAATCTCCTCCAACACGAATAAAAAATATGGATGAGCTTAGTTCCAGATAGGGCTCAGAACTTAAGAAGTCTTCAAATAATAACACCAAGTAAAAACAAAAAATGGAAAATTCGCCTTAAAGAAAAATAATTTATGATGTGGCTAAGTACACTAAAGAGGCCATGTTTATTATTTGATGGAGCCTCAAAATCAAATCCAGGGCGAGCAGGTTTTGGTGGCTATGTAATGGATCACAAAAAGAAAAATGTTACTATGTTCAAATAGGGCCTTAGATCAGATTCCAACAACAAAGTTGAAGCATATGAATTTCTTTTAGGATCTCAAATCCTTAAAAGGAAAAATTATCTGAATCCTGTCATTTTTGGATATTCTTCAATCCTAATCCATCTAATGATTAAGAAAGAAAGGTCGAAAAATGTTTGCCTCGGGAAAATAACAACTAGAATTCAACATCATCTGGAAAATATGGGTAATGTAACCTTCTACCATATCTTGAGAGAAAATAACAAGGATGCTGACAGACATGCCAACAATGTGGTTTCTCTTCCCCTGGGAGTTTTAAAAATAAAAAATGAAGTTTCAAATCAATCCATCCCATAATTCCCTTCGTCCTTACCCTTTTATGACATGCCAACTCATGCTTTGGACAATCATCCTCAAAATCTTGCTCCATCCTTCCCTTGTCAGCAATATTATCCTAATGAAATATGTTTATGCTCCAATATCCTTCTCGGGTTACTCCTCTTCTAACTCTTTTCTTCGTCGTGCTCCTCCCTTCTTTGAATCTCAGATCATGAGTTTGAATCCTCCCAATTTATCTCCCTGCCCCTTCTCTTCTCTGATGCATCACATCCCCTCCTATTTCATTGGTGGATCTTTTAGCTCCTCCTCTCTTTCCCTCACTGTGGTGCCTTCCCCTTCACAAAATCCTCCTTCCGAGTTGACAATGCCCTTCTCCTCCATTGCAGCGCCTTCCCCTTCTAGTGCAGTTACCTTCTCCTCCAGCAGACTTCCTTCATTCCTTCAAATGGATCTGATGGACAATTCTTCTAAGAGTCAGCCCTCCACCCACTGTAAAGTGCATAAGGTTGTGTTGGAGCATATTAAATCAATGCTGGAGCAGCTGCACAGTCAAATAAAATCGGATAATGCTCTCATCTTCTAGCAACTCAGCAAGAAGAGGGAGGAGTTCGAAAAACTCAACAACAGATGTGCACACTTAGAGAACACTACCAATTTCCTAAGAGAAATCATAGCAAAGAAGCTAGGGGAAAGTTTCAATACTCTGGATCAAAGCAGTGGGAACCAACCAAAAGAGGAAAAACGTTCAATTAGTATTAAAAGGATTCATGAACCTAGTGCATCAACATCATTTCTGTATTCAGTCAGATGAAATATCAAATCTAATATCTTCTGATATATATCTTTTGCAAAGAAATGTAAATGTTAATTACTCCTCCATTAGTATGTCAAGATCTTCAAGCTTGGCATTATAGGAAAACTAGGAATTTATGAAGTAAACTTAGCAATTGGGGAAAAATATGTAAGGGATTTTTTCTAAAATCCTTCTTTGATCTCTTCAGCAATTTTGTAATTGGAAGTGTGGCTTCCCTCTTTATTTTCGAATGAAAATCAAAATACCCGACTTTGTTAAAAAAAAAAGAGACCATATGGATTATTTCCCTAGAACCATGTTTGATTTTTTTTAATGTTATGAGATATTAAATGATCATCACAACATTAAGATGCAATAGCTAAGATAATAACTATATAATTGAAAAAATGGAACTAATCTAAACTAAATAAGAGATGAATGATAGATGAGAATAAGAAGCAACGAGCCAATAAACACCACAAATGCAAAGTTAATGAAACAATTGTAGGTTTTAACCCCGTACATAAATTACCTGCATACGAATTCTAAAAACAGAAAATAAACAATGGTGAGAGCATAAAACATAAAACAGATATACGCAGAGATTTTCCCCTGGATCCCAAAACCAGGACTGCTAGATTGATTTTTCATTACATTCCTTTGAATGTTACAATACATATATATACATGTTGAAGCATCCATTAACCCTGGATTAGAACATAATTGTAGTTCCCTTGACTCAATCTACAAAAAATACCACGGAAAGAAAACCATCATGGCCAAAACCATGTGTGAAAACCATGCACAAAACTATAGGTAGGTTCGCCCACCTAATATAGGGTCCAAAAAAAATTTCCCTGGGGCATTGCCCTAGAACCCGTAGATGGGGGATACTGGAACCCCTGTTGCGCCCGACACAACGAATAAGGGTGGGTATTGCCCTCCGCATGTGGGGATAGTTGTGGAAAAAATATATCACACACCCAACATTCTCCCACTTGTTGTTTTCTTTCCACGGGGGGCCACAGGAGAGCTTAGTTTTTGGTCCAACCCTGCAACACCCATTGCTTCTCTATACCATGAGAACTTCTCAGTGCTCACAGAATTTTTCAATGCATTTACAGTATTCTTCAAAGTGTCCACCTTTTCCATCAACACCTTTTTTTCCTCAACCATATCCCTTGCAAAGTGATATTGAACATAAATGTGCTTTGTCTTTGAATGATAAGCAAGGTTATTTGCCAAGAAAATTGCACTTTGGTTGTCACAGTCTATCCTTATAGCTCGTTGTACTAACCCCATACTTCAACACAATATCTACAACCAAAATGCTTCCTTGCTTGCATGAGTGGCTTCCATGTATTCTGCCTCTGTAGTTGAAAGTGCCACTACATACCGTCTCTTGCTCATCCAACTGACTGCACCTACAAATAGGTTAAACAGATATCCACTTGTAGATCTTCTCTGATCCAGATCTCTAGCCCAGTTTGCATAACCAATGCCATGGATGTACAAAACTCTATCCAATCTTGGTCTTCCTTGGTAACACAGACCATAATCACTAGTGCCACACAAATACCTAAAAACCTGCTTCACTGTTTTCCAATGCTCCTTCTATGGTTTTGACATAAACCTTCTCAATACTCCCACTGCATGTGCAATGTTTGGTCTAGTACAGACCATTGCATACATCAGGCTATCGACTGCACTTGCGTATAGAACATGGGACGTGTCCTCTTCCTCTTCTTATGTCTTGGGACACTATTCAACAAATAACTTTACACCGATAGGAATAGGAACCTTCACCGGTTTACTGTCCTGGATATTAAACCTCTGTAATATTATCTCGACATACTTCCTCTGGTTTAACGAGATCTTCCTTTTTTCCTGATCTCATTTAATTTCCATGCCGAAAATATAGTTTGCAGCACCAAGATCTTTCATGTTGAATTTGGGGGACAACTGGGTCTTCGGTTCCTGGATAATTTCTTTGTTATTTCTAATCAGCAACATATCATCCACATACAAGACCAAATAAAAAACATGGCCACCAATGAATTTAAAATACACACAATGATCTTCTTTGCTTATGGTGAAGCCAAGTCCCCATATATATGAATCAAATTTCTGATACCACATCCTTGGTGACTGTTTTAAGCCATACAAAGACTTTTTTAACCTACATACCAGTTCTTTCTTACCCTTCACTGCAAAGCCTTCAAGTTGATTCATGTAGATCTCTTCTTCCAGATCCCTGTGAAGAAATGATGTCTTTACATCCATTTGTTCTACCTCAAAATCAAAAGATGCAGCGACAGATAAAAGTAATCTAATAGAAGCTATCTTCGCAACAAGAGAAAAAATATCACCAAAATCAATTCTCGACACCTTGGAATAACCTTTTGCTACCAACCGAGCTTTATATTTCTCCACCTTGCCTTATACATTCATCTTCTTATTAAACACCCATTTGTTGCCAATGGGTTTCCTTCCAGTCAGCAACTCCACCAAATCCCAAGCCTCATTTTTGTGCAAAGATGTCATTTTAGCAACCATGGCCTCTTTCCAGAGTTTTCCATCCTTTGAATCTACTTCTTCCCTGATAGTTCTGGGATCATCATCAGGAATATATAAAGAAAAATTTGAATAGAAAGCACCTGAACTATTACTTTCTATCTGCCTTCTTTCTAGAACTGATATTCTCACAGCTGGAGTTTGTGGCTCTTCATCTTCTAATTCCTCTTTTGTTGTAGAGTCTGATTCCTCCTCTTTTAGCTCAAACTCTATCTTCTTATGTTCCTTTGGTAGGACTTCATGTTTAATAACATCTTTCACCTCTCTAAACACCACATCGCGGTTGTACACAACCTTCCTTGTTTCTGGGTTCCAAAGCTTATAACCTTTTAAACCATCCTTATACCCAATATAGATGCACCTTTCAGATTTACTATCCAACTTGGCTCTTTTATCCTTTGGAAGATGTACATATGCATCACATCCAAATACCCTCAGATGCGATGAGAGGGTTTCTTCTAGTCCATACCTCTTGTGGAGTCTTATCCTCCAACACTGATGAAGGTGATCTATTGACCAGCTAACATGCATTCTCCACTGCCTCTGCCCAAAATTCATGTCCTAACCCGGCACCATTGAACATGCTTCTTTCCTTTTTCATCAACGTATTGTTCATTATTTCTGCAAATCCATTTTGTTGAGGTGTGTATATAGTAGTATTCTATCATGCTATACCACACTTCTTACAGAACTCTTCAAATTCCTTCTTGCAAAACTCTCCATTGTTATCTGTCCTCAACACCTTTATCTTCGTTTTTGTCTAGTTTTTCACCAGAGCCTTAAATTATTAAAACCTGTCAAAGACTTCATAGTTATTCCTAAGGAAATATATTCATTTATTCCTTGAGAAGTCATTTATAATTGATACATATTACATAGACTTACCCAATGATGGAACCAAAACAGGTCCAAACACATCACTGTGCACAATCTCTAATATATGTTTCACCCTCTTAGCACCAGAGGGGAAACTCACCCGATTTTGCTTCCCATATACACAATTTTCATAGAAATCAAAATCCAGAGAGAAATTAGACATACCTTCTAACATACCATTATCATGAAGTATTTGAAGGCCCTTCTCTCCAATATTTCCAAGCCTTTGATGCCATAGCATGGTATTTTCTCTAGAGACCACTAGATTTTCTGCTCCACTTTCAAGAACCACAGAACTGTTGCACCCATCAATAACAGTGTTATGCTTGAGCTTGTACATAGTTCCAATCTAAACTCCACGCATCAATACTAGTGCTCCAAGAACCGTCTTGCAAGTATCTTTTTTGAACACTTTTTTTACACCTGCATCATCCAGCTTGCTTATAGAAATCAAATTTCTGGCCAATGCAAAAATATGCAGAACACCCGGAAGTGTTCTAATCCTTGCACCTTGCAACTTCAACTTGAATTTTCCAAGGTAGATGATTCTTGCCTGTCATCCCCTAAGAAGGCGTCACCACATTCATATTTATCATACTCGCAGAATCACTCCCTGTGGGGAGTGAAGTGAAAGGATGCACCTGAGTCAATCAATCATGCCTCGTGATCTACATGTGTACTTGAAGAAGAAGCCAAGTACACATCCCCACCTTCATCTGACGTGGTTTTCACCTCTTCAGAAGGAGCATCATCATATCCCTTTCCTTTCTCAAGTGCTTTAGATCTACAGTCCTTTTTGAAGTGCCCTTCTTTTCCACATTTCCAGTACACCTTTATAGTTTTTCCTGGAGATTTAGATCTCCCTCTAGATTTAGATCTCCCACTTGAGGATTTATTTTTGTTTTTGTTCTAGGACAATCCTCATACAAATAAGGCATCACCATTTTGGCCCTCCGTATTTTTCCATCTCATCTCCTTCGATAGCAAGGATGAGACTATTTCATCAAACTGCAAGGTAGTCACATTGCTACCTATTACGACAACCAAACTATCCCATGAATCTGGTAGAGAATAGAACAAACTGATGCACTTATCTTCATCTAAAATTTTTATATCAACAGATAAAAACTAGCTTACCACAGTATTAAAGGCGTTCAGATGCTCTGTCACCAAGTCTCCATCCTTCATACTCAATTTATACAACTTTTTCCGTAGGAACAGTTTATTCACTAGAGACTTAGATTGGTACAAAGTCCCTAACTTATCCCACAATGCCTTCACCGAAGCTTCCCCTAATACATTCAACAATACTGAATCTGAGATACTCAACTATATTTTTATCTTTGCCTTTCGATCCAACTTCGCCCAGTCTTCAGCTGACATTATCATTGGTTTAGTACCCAGATCTACTACGATCCACTGATCTTTATCCACCAGCAGATCCTCCATATTGAGTTTCCACAACTCAAAACTCTGACCATTAAATTTCTCGATCTCTATCTTTCCACTGCTCGTCATCTTCTTTCACCAAAAGAATCGATCCCACAGATATCCCGCAGAACAAGGTCTACCACAGGCCTGAGCAAAACCCCTCAACAGAAAAGGCTTCCCCTTGAAGCCAAAATAGCTCTGATACCAATTGTAGGTTTTAACCCCATACAAAAATTACCTTCATATGAATTCTAAAAACAAAAAATAGACAATGGCGAGAGCATAAAACGTAAAACAAATATACATAGAAATTTTCCCCTGGATCCTAAAACCGAGACTACCAAATTGATTTTTCATTATATTCCTTTCAATGTTACAATACATATATATATATATATATATACATGCTGAAGAATCCATTAACCCTGGATTAGAACATAACCATAGTTCCCTTGACCGAATCTACAAAAAATACCATGGACAGAAAACCATCATGCCCAAAAGTGTGAAAACCATGCACAAAACCATAGGTAGGTTTGCCCACCTAATATAGGGTCTAAAAATTTTTTCCCCAGGGCACTGCCCTGGACCTTGTAGAGGGGGGATACCGTCCCCCTCAAGCCCCTTGACAAGGGGCCATAGCCCCCATGTGACCCCCCTGTTATACCCGGTGCAACAAACAGGGGATGCTTACGCCCCGCCCGCGCAAGGGGCTAGTCGTGGAAAGAATATAACACAAACCCAACAAAAAATTAGTTGATATCATGGACATGACTTAATGTTTAACTAAATAACTAGAAAAAATACAGAATATTCATTTTTTGGTCAAACAAATGCTCATTGAAGAAATATTAAATATATAAATAATAACCATGTGAGAAAGAACTACCTTGTTCATAGAATAGTTTATTAGCTAGTAGCAATAAATCTAACAAAATGCACACATAAATGGATTTGTTAAAGAATAGTCTGAAACAAAACACAATGTATGCCAAGTTACAATTTCAATAGTGGCCTTCAAGGATTCTCAACATTATATATCATTGAGCACAACATACACTAACTTCCTAGCTTTGTTATGCAAGGATTTATAGAAAATTCAAAAGTCCTTCTCTCTTGGGGTTTTACAATATTTATAGGTTGGATTAGTAACTGTGTCTTGAGAATGTTAGGCATCTCTAGGGTAGTTACAACTCTTTAGATTCCCATGATTTCGAAACAAAATTAAAGGAAATAGTTTTCAAAACTCTTGAAAATTGAACTGATAGCTCTTATAATGTGATTGGATCTCCAATTATTACTTTAAGGGCTTTTTGGAGATAAGCCAGCTAGATTTCATAATATGAAGCAATGATATGGTATTTTTAAGTGTTATAATATAAAGTTGGTAATTCTTTCTTCCATGATACTAAGAATGAATTAAGTACTATTTTTTATTTGGAAAGCTCCACAAGGTGTTGCTTAACATTGTATTTAGTGGATTTGTTGGTGAAGACACTAAAGGACAATTCCTTATCATTTAGCAGTTCATCCAGTTCTTTGTTTACTTTTTCATCTGGGTTGACCTTTCCTTAGGCTCCAAAGTATGGTAGCTTGTTCATCTTGATTATTTTCTCAACCAAGAAATAATGTTGTTGGTATTATGCTACAGGTTTAGATATGTCTTTCTTGAGTTACTCTTGAATCTTTAGAGCCTGATTGACAGTGATGGAATCATGTGTTAGTTTTTGTACACTAATTCTAGGAACTTTTGGTAGGGCATGTTAGGATATTCTGACACATAGGAAATAGTTAAGTACAACTTGGTCTAGTATAGAGTTAGGTATAGAGTTAGGTAAAGTGTGTTTCTTTACCGTTGTACATTTTGTAACTTACAGTCCGACGGTCACGATATGTAGTGATCCGACGGTTCATTCTCTCCTCGGTATTACCGACACTTGATCCGTGGCTTGACACCCGATTGGTCCATGAATTCTATTTAAAGCGCATGGAGGGTCATTTGTAGGGTAATTCGTGCATGAGAGAAACATATGTAAATTTTCATTCTTTTATTAATAAATTGCCTGAAGTGGCCGCGTTAGCTCAGGCCATGGACTGTTTCCCTCTTTGAGGGTTTTAACCACGTCAAAATACTGGTGTATTGATCTGCGATCTGGTTGTGAGCGGTGTCCTTTTGGTGTTCTGTCTGAGGAACTTACCCTGTAAATTCCTACATGGTATCAGAGCTATTTGAGGGCCGCGTCCGTTGGTGATCCAAATCTGAAGCCGGTAGAATTGCATCCGACTGTCGTTTCCTAGATCTGCTGTTTCTGACTGCTTTCGGGCCGAGAGGACTGCTCTGTTGTGTTGGGAGCATCTGTTCCAGTGAGGAACCCCTTTCGTTTCATGCGAAAAGGTTTCCGGTAGCCCTAGCTTCATCATTTTTAAGATCTGGAGGTATATAGTGTTTATTTGCAGTTTACTGTTATTTTCTCTCTGTCTATTTCGGTTTCGGTTTATTTAGCTTTTTTTATTACCGGATTTGGGCAAATCAGAAACAGAAAGGAAGGATTTTTCTCATGCGTATGCTCTTTTCCCTGCGCCTTAGGGTGATCTCGGAAAATCAGAAGCATTGAGGAAAATATTTAGTTTCCGGCCAAAGCTAAGTTTTGAGCGGCAAGGTTCATTTTTTGAAAATATTTAGTTTTTCGGCTAAAGCTAACTTCGAGCCATAAGGTTCGTTTTCTTTGCATGTCCGTGTTGGGTTTTGTGTTTTTTGTTTTGTAGGAAAAAAGCAAGCACGCAACCCAAAGCACTCTCTCTCTCTCTCTCTCTCTCTCTCTCTCTCTCTCTCTCTCATTTCATTTCCGCACATTCCCGCACTTCGTCGGCAACTTCAACAACTTTTTTTCAAAAAGCCATAACTTCTTCATCCGGAAACCGTTTTCAGAGCCGTTTTTTTTAAACCAGCCTAATTTTTCGAGATTTATCCATTGGAACACTTATTTTTAGCATCTTTAGCTTCAGTTTCCATTGAAATGGAAAGTCAATACCAAGTTACCCTTGACATCACCAACTACTTCCAATGGTTGGCTTATATTGAAGATTTACTTAGAAGTAAAGGTCTCTACAGAATAGCCTCAGGCCAAGAAAAGAAACCCAAGGATGAAGATAAGGCTGATAAATGGGAAAATAGGCAATATCAAGCACGTGGATTGATAGGGATGTCTATTTCTCCAGATCTTAGATTCCATATTGCAGAAATTGATACTCCTGATGAAGCAATGAAACAAATCAATAAAGTTTTTGGGATTAAAAATGAAATTAGAGCCCATCAACTTGAAAATGAGTTGCTTACATTGGACCCTGATAATTTTTCTTGCATTGAAGATTTCTTGTCCAAGTTCAAGACCCTTAGATATCTTTTGGAAGGTGTTAAAGTTAAGAAAGAAGATAGTAACCTTATCTATTCCATTCTTACAAAGTTAGGACCAGCCTACTCTGTGTTTGTTTCCACCTTCCATTCTACAAGAGAAGCCTTCATTTCTCAAGGAACAGACTACAATCCCCCTTCCTTTGACTCTTTTTGTGATTCTTTAATAAGAGAACAAGAAAAACTTTTACACCTTGGTCTTCTTAATCTTGGAAACTCTTCCAAGAAAGCGTTAGCCACCTAGCAGCAACCAAATTCAAAGAATCCTAAGAAGTCATATCCTAAAAATAATGGTCCTAAACCAAACAAGGGTCCTAAGCAATTTCAGCCCCAAAATGAAAAATCATTTCAACAAAATGATAAGACAAATAAAAACAAAGGGAAGAAGACTGATAGACATTGCAATTTTTGTAATCGAGATGGCCACTTAGAATCAAAATGCTTTAAGAAGATGGAAGCCTTGGAAGCAGAAATGAAGAAGCATAACATCCATTTGGGGCAATCTTCAACTTCAACTTCATCTTCAGGAAAGGCACTTTCTGCATGTGGTTGTCAAGCATCTCGGTCTGACTATGCATTAAATGTATCTTTTTCTTCTCATTCTCATGAGTGGCTCATTGATTCTGGAGCTTCTTATCACATGGCCAAAAAAAAAGCCATGTTTTCTTCTTTAAATGATTGTAACACCAAAAATATATATGTTGGTGATGATAGATCTCTTAGTGTTGTAGGGACTGGAACTGTTCATCTAGACAATGGTCAGTTTAATGATGTATTATTTGTTCCAACCTTATCCTGCAACCTTCTATCTGTATATCAGATAACTCATTCAGGTGAAGGTAAAATCGTTGAATTTTCACCTCATGATGTTGTAATCAAGGACTTAAGAGATCCTAAACGGATTTTGGCTACTGGAATTGTTGATGATTCTACAAGGTTGTATAAGTTTCACAACTTTGGGTCATCAAATCTTCCCTCAGTATTTGTTGCTCATAACGATGAAGTGAGCAAACTTTGGCATGAACGATTTGGTCACTTAAACTATCGTTCCCTTCAGCATCTATGTAAAGAAAATATGGTGACAGGTCTTCCTATGGTATCTTGCAGAGATGGTGTTTGTTCCGGATGTGTACTCAGAAAACATCATCGGGACAGTTTTGAAAAACGTGCCTCTTGGCACGCCTCAGCCCCTTTACAGCTTGTGCATAGTGATTTATGTGGTCCACTTCCAGTTGTGTCATTCTCTGGTTGCAAGTATTTCTTAACTTTCATTGATGATTTCTCCAGACGCACTTGGATATACTTCTTAAAACTCAAGAGTGAAGTATTTAACACTTTTTGGCCTTCAAGGCCTTTGTTGAAAAACAATCTGGACATCAAATTCTTAAGTTAAGATCTGATAATGGTGGAGAATGTGTTAAAAACACATTCATCAACTATTGCACTGAGAATGGAATTCAAATGCAACATACTGTTCCATATACTCCACAACAAAATGGTGTAGCTGAAAGGAAGAATCGCACCTTAAAGGAAATGGCTAATTGTATGCTACAATCTAAAGGACTTGGTCTTAGTTTTTGGGCAGAAGCAATTAACTGTGCAAATTACATAATAAATCGCACTCCTAATAAGGCTTTAAAGAATATCACTCCAGAAGAAGCATGGAGCTCAATCAAACTAGATGTAAGTCACTTTCGTGTTTTTGGAAGTGAAGCGTGGGCCCATATTCCAGATGAAAAGCATAAAGCTTTAGAACCTAAGAGTGAAAAATGTACTTTTGTTGGATATTCTGAAGATGTTAAAGGCTATAAACTTATTCCATTTAAGTCCAAAAATGTTATCATTAGAAGAGATGAAAATATATCGGCCTGCGAGCCTAGTCCGGCGGTTGTGACACCTCTCCCTATCTCTTCTACTTTTGAAAACATTTCTTCTTCAGATGATGAAAGTGAGGATGACAATCATCCCCCACCATCTCAGGATCTTCCTTCAGCTCCTCAGCTTCCAAAATGGGTTCGTGCTACTCGAGATGCAGCAGGTGATCTTGCCGGTGATCCTACAGATCAGTGACGTACACGTTCTCAGTTCGAGAGAGCCTCTTCTTTACTGGCTCAAGCTCCAGTAAATTATGATCCTGACACCTTTGCAGAAGCTTCAGGCCATCCCGATTGGGAAGTAGCTATGAATGAAGAATATCATTCATTGTTGGCAAATGATACATGGGATCTTGTTCCTCTACCAAAGGGACGAAAACTTGTTAGATGCAAATGGGTTTACATAACCAAGTATGGACCAGATGGGAAAGTTGATAAACATAAAGCTCGTCTTGTTGCTAAGGGTTTTTCACAGGTTGAAGGCATTGACTACACTGAAACCTTCTCCCCTGTTGCCAAAATGAACTCTATCCGCCTTGTTCTTTCCCTTGCTGCCTCTTTCAAATGGGAAGTCCATCAGATGGATGTTAAATCTGCCTTCTTGCATGGGGACTTGCATGAAGAAATCTATATGGAACAACCCATTGGCTTCATACAAACAGAATCCAGCCTTGTATTTCGACTTAAGAAATCCCTTTATGGTCTCAAGCAAGCTCCTTGGGCTTGGTATGCCAAAATGGATAGCTTTCTTTTAGAATCTAGATTTTCTAGGTGTCATTCTGACAATACTGTCTACACCAAGAAAGTGGGCAACTCTCTTATCATCCTTGTTCTTTATGTTGATGATCTTATCCTTACTGGTAGTGATCCCAACCTTATAAACCATGTGAAGTCTAGCCTTAAAAGGAAATTTGAAATGACAGACTTAGGACACTTACACTATTTTCTCGGTCTTCAAGTCTTGCAATCCAAGGAGGGTATTTCCCTTTCCCAGTCCAAGTATGCTTGTGATATTCTACGTCATTTTCACATGGAAGACTGTAAGCCAGCCCCTTCTCCCTTTCAGTCTGGAGTCAAACTTTTAGTCACTTGTACTTCTCCTGAAGTTGATGCTACCTTATACCGTCAACTTGTAGGAAAATTTTTTTATCTAACCCATACTCGTCCTGACCTTTCCTTTGTTGTTGGCCTTGTTGCTCGGTTCATGCAAAACCCCGTGAAAGTCATTGGAAAGCAGATAAAAGAATACTTCGTTATGTTCGAGGTACAATTCAGTTTGGGATTCATTACAGTGCCGAAGCATCTCCTCTATTGGTTGGTTTCACTGATTCCGATTGGGCTGGTGACCCTGATGATCGGAAGTCTACTGCCGGTTATGTGTTCACTCTTGGTTTAGGACCTATTACATGGGCTTGCAAGAAACAAGGTGCCATTTCTCTTTCATCAGCAAAAGCAGAGTATCGTGGTGCCGTAGAAGCTACTAAGGAAGCCTTGTGGCTTCGTCAGATCCTATTAGAGTTTGGCTTTGAGCAGCAGCATCCGACTACACTTTGGTGTGATAATCAAAGTGCCATTCAGCTATGCAAAGATCCAGTCCACCATCAGCGCAACAAACACATTGAACTGCACATGCACTTCATCAAAAAGCTCATTCACGACCATGTTCTTGAAGTGCAATATTGTTCAACAGATGATCAAGTTGCAGACATCTTCACAAAGGCTCTCACAGAGGCGAAGTTCACTAAACTTCGATTTATGGTTGGAGTTCAGGAAGTTGTCACTAAGGGGGGATAGGCTCTAGTGCCTCCTTCCTTCTCCTATTGTGTCATATTTGTAAATCCTTCAATCCTATCCCAAGTTGTTCTTAAGGGGGGATGTTAGGATATTCCGACACATAGGAAATAGTTAAGTACAATTTGGTCTAGTATAGAGTTAGGTAAAGTGTGTTTCTTTATCGTTGTACATTTTGTAACTTACAATCCGACAGTCACGATATGTAGTGATTCGACGGTTCATTCTCTCCTCGGGATTACCAACACTCGATCCGTGGCTTGACACCCGATTGGTCCATGAATTCTATTTAAAGCGCATGGAGGGTCATTTGTAGGGTAATCCGTGCATGAGATAAACATATGTAAATTTTCATTCTTTTATTAATAAATTGCCTGAAGTGGCCGCGTTGGCTCAGGCTGTGGACTGTTTCCCTCTTTGAGGGTTTTAACCACATCAAAATACTGGTGTATTGATCTGCGATCTGGTTGTGAGCGGTGTCCTTTTGGTGTTCTGTCTGAGGAACTTACCCTTTAAATTCCTACAGGGCATGAGGGTATTCCTTGGTTCATTTCTACAACTACTTTACACCATTCAATACCCCTTGCAGCTAAGTTCCTCCTTCCTTCTCCAGTTCCAAAAGTGATAACAACTCGATTGAAATCTTATGCAATATGTGGAGGCATGGGTGCACTTGTTTGAATAGAGACTTGTAAGATTCATGTACCTTGAAAGAACATGCCTAGTAATCTTCCATTTTGGCATTTTTTGTGCTTCATGATCTTAGCTTCATCTTTCAAGAACTTGACTTGTTTTTCTAGCTCATCTATACAATCATCTTTCCACTTTAGTTGTTCTAGGAGGTCTTGCACATTTCTCTCTATGGCTTGTGAGAATATTACGCCCATGAAAGCCATAATAAGCTAATATTTTTTGGTGTTAGGAACAATAGATATTTTAGTAGTGACCTACACTAGAGGAAAATGTGGGTTATACAATGTTTTCTTCATATGTTTCACTATCATGTTCAGGATATGACCAAACCTAAATCTACCAAAATTAACTACTTTCTTCCTTATAGCTAGTGTGATGCTCATTTCTGTACTTGACAAGTGGCCTCCTATGATTACATATGTAACACCCCTTCCCACCCCCTTGTACCATCTCGTGCCATGGGAGGTTTTACTTTATAATTTAACATGGTCTCTAAGGTTTGTTATGAAGACGGGGTTACAAAATTCCCCTTTTTCCAAATTCATAAAAAATTAAAACTAATACCACCATCATGTTCATCCCATAAAGGAATTTCTAGAAATATAAATTTTATCTCACTCTGACTCTCAGATTGAAATTTATGCCCATTTGAAGTTTTACGAATTAAAATTTTTCACATCAACAAGGAACCACCACATGGCATCCATGTGTGACCCACATGAACCTACCATGTCACTAGTACCAACTCTCTCATGGCACCTACATGACATACACATATACTTTGTCTTATCTTATTAGCACTTTCCACTTATACTTAGGGACACAGGACCCACTAGACCTGACCCAAATTGTGTTTTACAATTGTTCTTTGTTGTATCAGGTTCTAAGGGAAATCTAGATGAACACATTTATGCCTTATTGGAACACCCCTAGATTCCCTGTACCTCTGGACCATATGCAAATTCAATGGGGAATCTAGTTATACTACCATAAAGGAATTTTTTTATGTGAACTATGCCTCCATCATCAAATGTCTTAGGTACTGGATGTTTCATCCGCTTATGGAAAATCCAGCCTCACACAAATGTTTTCGTCCATGTGGTGCCATGCCTGATATCTTTCTAGACTGATCTACCTTAGAAAATCTGGTCCATTTCACATCGGATTCTTTTAGAATGTACACAAGCGATGACTAGTCGAATGCCCAAATCAATGGATGCATCCACTAGCCTTATAGATATCTGCCCCTCCCCATATTTAGATGCAACTAGAATAGAGGAGTTAAAAAGGGTATCCAAACCGAATACAAGGTTCATCAAGGGACCATTTGGTCTCATATACAAGTGTAGGTTTCTACCAAACCTACAAGAAGGCATATTTCAAGGGATTGTACTAACATTTCCTGAATACAAGGCATTCCCCAGAACACCAATTTCCAATAAAGAAAACCTAGATATGAAAACTAAACTTCCAAAGAATTATGCCATGTCCATAAAGGAATTATTGGCTCTAACAGACCTAAGGCTTATATCAAATTCTGAGCAAAGGTAAGAAATAACTCCAACAACTAGATTTCACAAGAAGATCACAGACCATGCTTCCTTTATGAAACTCCAAATATTGCATATTGTACAGACATCCATGACCATAACATTCCCACATTGCTCGTAAAATAAATAACCATAATTTTTTAACTTTATTGAACATACATGTCATCGATTATATTCATATCTTGTGAAATAGTTTACAGTATTAACAGGGTAGTGAACCACCGGATTCATAACGTATCAAATAATTGAAATCACATCCTATAACATATTAATTGAGGGACTTCATGCAACCATGCATATTCATGTAAGTAACTTTATACTTCATGAGGATAACAACAACACATGGATCCATAAGTTCAACATAACAATGAAGGAATATAAAACAAACTATTCACCATGAAAAAACAAAATTATCAGCATCCCTCCATTGGTAGTGGTGACCCATACACTTACATACCACATATCATACATGTTTCATCATCCATAGTGAAAATAGATACAAGTAAATATACTTATACAGTTATCCTGAATGGTTGGAAATTAAAGGAGGGACTTCAACTCTCCAACCAACCATAGGATAACTATATTTCAACCTTTCTTGTAGTTGACCACCCCCAAGTCGAATTCAAAGCCTAAGGAGTTATTTTCTCAAGGGAATTTCACACTGATATCAGTTGGGAAAAAGGAGGAGTCCACTAACCAGATGTTTTATCAACTTCTCTCTAGTAGTAAGCATCACAATGAATCTCTGCTTATCTGAAATCAATCATAGGGTTTCACCCAAGGCTCAATTGAAGCATTGCTCAGTTCTGAGAGATTGAATACACTATATAGGTGGTTTATCAATTGTATTTTCAAGGAAATCACTACAAGAGTCTATAGCCCACTACCAACTTAGCCTTGTAGGTATATGTTGGCTCATGGTGGCTAGACTCTATGGTGTCTCTCCCAAAAAATCCTATAAAATAAAGTTTATTATTATTATTATTAGATACTGTAAAAGTTAAAAAACAAAGTTCATAAATCAACTTATGAAAAAAAAAAACATCACTTTAAAATATGGTTATTACCTCATATCTCTTAAGATCTTCATTCAAGATGTGCATCCTATGTTTCCTCTCAAGAGCTTTATCTCTAATGTGAATCAAATGAACAAGTTCTTTGTTCACTTTAACCACAAGATTTTTTATTGTCTTGAATGGGTTGGGAGAATTGAACAACTCCTCCTCATAAAACAAATCACGGTCACCATGTTCATGTCCCTCAGACTACATATTTCAACAAAAGAAAGGTTGGTTTGATTGTTTAAACAAATAATCAAGTTCACATTCAATTTAAATCAAAATTGTTAATCATTTACCTATTCTAACTTTGTTGGTGCTTTTCCACGATCATCTTACCACATTATAATATAATTTTTGGCTTAATAAATACATAATAAATAGAATGAAGACCAGATTTGAACTCTACTTAGTTGGGTCATATATACACATTCTTATAAAAAAATTAGTCATAGATTCATTTATTTTCCCATCAAAAATGCGAAATGAAAATAGATATAAATTTTTGATAAGTCAGTATATGATGTTCATTGTCCAAAAAAATTTGATACATATTGTCCCCATAATATCAATGTTGATTGTGTCTATTTGATTCAAGTTGTAATTGATCAACAACTCTTCTCTGGTAGCTATTGATTTTATTGCACATATGAATACACAGTTTTCTTCACGTCCCTCAAATATGCAATTGGGTTTCTTATTTGTTGTCTTGGGTTGTATACTATTTATAAACCCTGCAATATCCCCCGATGCTTTAGCCTTCCATTAATATAATTTGATACTCGTTTATTTTTATCGTTGTCTCTTGGTCGTCTATAATTTGTATCCACTTTGTATCTCCACATACCTCGTGTGTATTGGACCAACTGCATCTAATCATTGTAATTGTAATTGGTTCCGACATACTCCATCAATTTAGTTAATCTGCTGTGAAAAACCTTCATGCCATCTATCGAACATAGCCCCAAACCATGTAACGATGATGGATAAATGTGATATATCCTATCATTGAGACAAAAATCAGTGTCTACTTGAGGAACATCCTTAGGTACCCATCATTTCACTAGATGTTTGTACCTCAAGGTCACCTTGATGTTGTCTGTGCTCTCAACATCGTAAGAACATGACCCTCCTTCACCAAGAAAAAATTATGCGCGTCTATGGAATTTTATTCTAATGTTCTCACCTCGATTTGATCTTTATTTTCTAGACGTAATATATATTTTACCTTCCTCCACTCTACCTGAACTTCCCTCACTCGCTAAATATATATCTGAAAATTACCTATTTGGTTGTACCTACATCCCATCGAATCGAAGAAGTAGTTAAAGAATTGATGACCTATAACATGAAGCTTATTTATATCCAAAGAACTCTAAAGATACTTCAAGGTGGTTATCTTGTTGGAAGCAATCTAAGAGAAACTCATTGACTCACAATATGGTTCATGATAGATTCTGTAGCTTAAGATCTAACAAGAACAGTGAAAGGGGATTGTTGGACGAAAATCTTCAAAAATATTACAACTTGGTTATAAAATATTAAGACTAGATCATAACACTCTTGTAGAACTCATGGATTTAATAATTTGATTTTTATTAGCCTTGATGATGAATTTGACTTCATTCTTCAATGTAGAGCTAATAAGGTTAGCACTTATTTTTTCCACCTCCTCTCTAAAATAGAAAAAACTTCCTTGATAGGGATAAATATTAGAGCCTACCTATCAACTATATTCTAATCTCTTATTTACAAAGGAAAAATAATAGATTGATTTCTTAACTCTATTCAAAGATCTCATTGGAAGACCCATTAGCATCAATCATTAATCATCAATTCCCATTTAGTGTATTTGGATTAGATTGCAACATATTCCCCTTATTTGTTGGGGTGATGGAATTTTTAAAGCCATTGTAGACAAGTTTAGGCGCTATATTACTTTCTCATAGACAGAGGAGAATATCTCCTCTTATGCCAAAACTTGTGTCGAAATGGGTTTTGCAAAGAGACTCCCAGAGGCAATTCAACGTCACTTGGAGCATTGGAGGCATCTTTCGGCCCTATATTATGAGAAAGTTCTTTTTAAATTAAATTATTTCCATGAGTATGGAAACTTTGTGAAAAAAATTCATGATGCTATAACATTAGCATCTTCCTTCTATCCCAATTCCATTAAACCAATTTGTCTTGTAGCATTCATTATGGGAATACATATTTTCCCTTGTCTTCTATAATTTAATTGATATGAGTTTTACGTCCATAAAGGAGAATCCATTGAGTTGTACAGAGTTAAATCTATTTAATATTGATTGGATGTATCTTAAAACCATCATCCCTTGATGCTCAATCAAGGAGATGGAGATGGTAATATCAAAAAGTCTATTATTGCTGACAATTATTGCTAGATAATGTAGTGATCTATAGTAGGCATCATCTTAGCACTAGTATAATTTTCCAGAAATTTTGATAACAATCCATCAAAATGTTGGTTAAGTGATCAACTTGATAACTTTATTTTAATCTAAAATTTGCCAGGTATTCCATCAAGGTCATAATATTTATAGCATTTTACTCACTATGTACAATAGACATCTTAGGTATGAAGAATCTTTTACAATTTCAAGAGAAATCCCTTCCACATCTGAGGACAAGTCCATCTATAACAAGGTTACAAGGTACCCACAATTTCACTCTAGATTAAGTGTGGAGAGTGGGACAATACTGTTTCCAACATTAAAGTCCCAAGGGATAGCTCAGTGGCTTCAACCTTTTATGTTGAGGTGTAACGCCTAAGGAGGTCATGCAATCCAATGCCACAAATACCTAAAGGGTTACCAACCATTGTTTCCACTAGAATATAATAGTGTCTTCCATCTTAAACCCTAACAAAAAGGGTGTGAAATATGTAGAATGACACTAGTAAGGTTCCAATTTCCTCATTCTACATTTAAGTGCAAGAGGACGAGGGGAATTATTTCTCCAAAAGAATATGCTTGTGTGTGTTTGTGGGAGGAGAGATATAGGGGGAGAGAAAGAGAGATATGAGCCCCAAAGGTTAGTTCAAGTGGCTCAACTTGCCATGCCAAATTCATATTGGCCAAGAATGTAATACCCCACATTAATAAATAGTAATGGTAATAATAATAATAAATAAAATAATATTAATATATAAATACTTGAAATAAATAAAATAATGAAAAAAAAAGATAATAATAAATAAAACAAAACAAATAACGATAAAAATATAATAATAAATAACGAAGAAAATATAATAATAATAATAATAATAAAATTGAATATATATATATAGATATATATATATATATATATATATATATATATATATATATATATATATATATATAATAAAAAGAAACAAAAATTGGCATGATGACACATGGATTGTGCGCATGTAGATCTCTTTCCAATCCCCTTAACATTTTTGGAACACTTGGTTCTATTTAATGGTGGAAAAGGGACATGAAAAGCATTCATTCATTTGCTCATTTTTTGAGGAAATGAATATTACAAGACAAAGGAAAAATGGCATTAATAAGTTGATTGAGGGATCGAGGATGAAAACTACAAGAGCTATCAGTTGTATCTCATCTATGGTTGGGTGGAGAGTTGTCCCTAACACTTTGTTGAGGATAGCGAGATCGTGGGGAGATCTAGATATTGGGACAGCCCTGAATTCATAGTAAGATCTATTTTAAGTTCTTCACTCTGCATGCATGTATTTATTTATTAATGTTAATGTCAAAATTATATACTAATAAAATGAAGATTTGCGTTAATAATAGAATGATTGTATTTAAATTGTATGTTTGAATTTTGGGGCTTTACATTTGGTATCAAAGCCAGGTTTAAACTCTAAGTACTTTTGGGAATTATACATTTACTATGAAATGCAATGTTAAACATAAGAGATCTATTGATATTATTCTAGATCTACTTTGAAAGCATTGGTAAACTATTGGATTTAATATTATTATTCTAGATCTATTAAAAAAACTATGGTTAATTATTATTATTTTTTATCGTAGATCGTGATCAGATCAATGAATTAAGTCATTACAAATTTGGAGTTGCATTCTTCAGATCTAAACACTTGTTTAAAACTATGCCTTAAATCTTAGCTCCAACTTCCTCTTGGAACCTTATCTCGAAAACCCAGATCTGGGTCTTAATCGAAACTATGTCTCAATCTTTGGATTTTCGTTTCCTCATCACAGAAGTCAACTCGAATTCTGATTTGGAACATTGGTAATCGTTTGTGCATTAAGCTTCACACTTCACTTCACTAGGGAGCAAGGATGGAATTTTATGGGCAAATTGCTTGTTATGGGGTGATTTGCCCATCAAATATAGTCAATTTTTTTTCAAAACCGTCAATATCTTTTGTTAAAATGAATTAAACAGATGTTAGAGTTGTCTAAACCGTCAAATTTGATGGGTGATTCTGATTTAAAATTCCTACCCTATTTTTAACAAATTGTGTTTTGGTAAATCATATCTGATTCATTGTGGAGACTGGAGCATAAGACGATGAGATTCAGTCTAGTTCCAAATACTAGATCTATGAATACAAATGCTAAAAATTTAACCACAAGTAAGGTTCTTAATGTCTTGGAGTTCTGTTAAATCTTGAAATATATAAGTATATGCACCGAATGATTCAATTGATCAAGTAAACTATGTAACTATAGAAAACTTATAATGCACAATACATTTAAGGGGTTTCTATGAAATGCCCAACAATATTGCACATATAAATAGAGAACTAACCTAAAATTATCCTAGTTCTTTTCTTTACTAATGTTTTTTTCAATATTCAAGGGCCTTACGAAAGATCTGATCCAACGTTTTATTGGCAGTTGGGAAAGTTTCACTTATTAGTCTTTTAAAAGATTCACTACAACGAAGGAATAAAAGAATAGAAGATTTGGTGTAATAAATTCTTTATTAATTTTTAATTTTTTTATTTTTTTTCAATTGTACCATTCACATAAAAAATATTTGTGAATATTAATATTTTCGAAATTGTAATTTAATTTAAATTATATCTATTTTAATATTATTTAATTATTGATTATTTTTTTAAAATCTATATAATTACAACATTTATGAAAAAGATGTTATTTTATTTTGTGAAAATTTATTTTGGATTATTGAAGATATATTTATTTTGTTTGTCGAAAAACAATGTTATTCAACAATATTTTTACATATTTATTTTTTAAACTTTGAATTATAATTACATCATTGTTTTTAATTAACTCATGTGACTTGTGGTCTTTGCATTAATTTATAAAAAAAAACCTCTCTCTGAAAAATGAATTTCATCTTGTTGGTCTTACAAAATACAATATAGTTGATCTCGGAAAATATGGTTATGAATACCACTATCGCCTCAACAAAATTGAATTTGTGATGTATAATCCCACCATCATGAAAATGTATTCTCTGATTCTTCCAAACTTTAGGATGAATTAAGCTTCACCCTTCTATCAAGAATCTGATTAAGTTATATAAAGGATCTAAAAAGATGGCATGTGACATTTAATGCGCCAGTTCTCATAAAATCTATGATCCGTGCCCATGAACAGATGATTCCCATTCGATCTATGATCCACATTGTTAGTGAACAACTCTTTAATCCAACCAAATGGCTTATTCATCCTTTATTTTATAAACAAAAGGAAATATAAAAAAACTTTATAATAACTACACCATCAGGATATAAATGCACACGAGCAACTAGATTATGGAGGAAATCAAAATATTATTTATACCTGGAATACAACCTTAAAAATGCAAAGGAATTCATCAATGATATTGACAGATTTCTATCAGTTGTTTGAGGTCTAGAATTATGTGTGAATTGAGAGAATCGACGTGTGTGGTTTTACTTGCTCGCTTTTTGGTTCACTAGTCTATGAGCGACCGGTAAATTCTAAAGTGAGAACCTCATTACTAAACTAATATAACAATGCCTAAGCATAAGATCCATAATTGAGAGTAGATAATGAGGAGCTATTATTTTATTGTACATCTTCTATGATATATTTGATCAATGGTGTAACACAAAAAATAGATATGATGCATTTATCTGCAAGGGATTTTTCTATGGCTCTTATTCACATTAGCGGTTGTAGTTCAAGGACTTAAAGGATAGGAATAGGATTAGGATGGACCTAACCTTAGCCTTTCCCTTCTATGTCTACAACCTCTATTCTAATCGAAGTGCTTAGAAGCACCGATGATCTCATATTGTTATCCCTGCTCTCTCATTGTTTCTTGTTTGGTCCATCACAATCACTTCCAAACTCAGAACCTATGTGCAAATTATTTAATATTCAGCGAGCAATAATGCACAAAAATAATAATTCCATACTCGTAGATATGATCATTGAAGTTGTCGCGTACAAATGGGTGTATTGATAAATTGTAAGTTGGCATGGGACATAATAATAAACGCTGATGAGAGAGACACATGGAAAAATGATTATTAATATATTTCCTTGTCACACAATAAACATTCATTACCTCTTTCTCTTTCGCGTTGCATTCTTCATGCAAGGAGATCCTTTGAGAGAGGGGTATTTGTCTGTCTATTTTTCGCTTTGAATTTATTTGTCTCTGTGTAGAACTTGAGAAAACTTGAGAAAGTGCAGCAGGGGAGTGGCTTCACACTACTGGAAAATGGAAAGGGGAATTCGATGAAAAAGGGATTTAAACTCATCCAAATGCAAATTTCTTCGTGTTATATGGAAAATTCTCTTATGTGGGTAGAAGTGAATCCCCTAGATCTAGTGGCATGAGCTAGAAACAACAGAAACACAACACTTTTGTTTTCATTAGAGAAATTGGAAAATGGAGGAGAAACCCTACCTGAAGTCCAACGCAAGTCCTCCTCTTCTCTTGGCTTGTAAACTTTAGCTCCAACTCCAATTACTATAAATGGAACCTGCAAAACAAGTATAAAAAGCAAGAGAACTACACGATATACATAGCATAGACCAATATCTCTAATCAATGAGTCAAGAGGACATTGAAATACATAAGCATCAAATAGACACAAGTATAGGAAAAAAATCTTTTTGTATTAATGAAATGTAGGAGAATATTATAATCCTTTTGCAGTTCTGACAATATATATGTTTCCCACCAAAACTTGTCTTCCTTAGCCACAAAGCAAGCCTTCGATCTCAACTCAAGGATAGTAATGGATGCTTAGGTAAAAAGAAGCAACAATAGAGCATAGCTAGGAGTCTCCAAAAGCCAACCCGGACTGTATGGGAGATAGTGAATTTATAGGGTGAATAGGTTAGTTTTGGTTTTACCAATCTAGGACTTAGATCCACATATGAGTGAGGATAAGCTCTAGGGATAAGAGATAATACCTATAGGATAGGAATTTGAGATCACAATCAATAGTAAATGGTTAAAAACAACTTAGAAGCTTTTGAAAAGAGAAGTTTCGTAATTATTTTTTATTTTTCCTGAAATTATAGAACCATCACACTTGTAGCAAAGGCAACCTGTGCTAGTCAATGCAGTAGCTTAGTTATCCAACATGCAACATTGCAGGCTGCATAGAAGATAAGGTGTGATGGGCCTACAAATGAGTTTTTAAGCTGAAAAACCCAGAATTTTTGGACTTTTTGGAGAGGTAATGCTTTAGGATTTGCAAAGGGATGATATCAAGGTGTCAAGGATGTTGATTGATCCTATTTCTAGGCCATTTGAGCAGATGTGACAAAATGACTTGTAACACTTCGCCATTTCGGTTGAGTTTCCAGAGTTTAACACCAAAGATAAGACACTTGTTCTTCAATTTTCTATCAACCATGAGCAGAAACTTGATTGTTGTTGTGGGTATGTGAAGTTATTGAGTGGTGATGTTTACCAAAAGAAGTTTGGTGGAGATACACCTTACATCATCATGTTTGGTCCAGACATATGTGGTTATAGTACAAAGAAGGTTCATGCAATTCTTGCTCATGCTCGAAAGCACCATCCTATTAAGAAGGATGTATCCTATGAAATGGATTAGCTTACTTGTGTTTATACTTTTATTCTTCGCCCTGATGCTACTTACAACATTCTCATTGATAACAAGGAGAAATATTTTGGAAGTTTATACACCGATTGGGATACTTTTCCACCAAAACAAATTAAAAATTCTGATGCCAAAATGCCAGAAGACTGGGAAGGAAAAGAATATATTCTTGATCAAGAAGAAAAAAGTCCTAAGGGATATGATGATATTATGTAGGAAATTTCAGATCCATATGCCACAAAGCGAGAGAACTAGGATGATGAGGAGGATGGTGAGTGGAAAGTTCCAACAATTTTGTATCCAAGTGTCAAGGGAACTTGTCGTGGAGAAGGCTTGAATTGGGGAAGACGTGGAAAGGGAAAGAGACCATAGAGGGTTTCACCATGTTATGGAATGGGAACAGTCTCTAGAGAGGAAACCACAATGGGGCAGACCATTGCTGGAGAGGTTCAAGGAAATTGGAAGGGAGCGGGAACGGGAGAGATATAAGTGGAGCAAAAGTTTTGTTGATCACGATGATGACAGAATTGATAAAGACAATGAAAGGGAAATAGTTGATTCTTCTTCACGAGGTGGGGGACAACAGGAGCTTGTTAGCCAATATAAAACTACACTTGGTGAGCTTACTATTAACTCCAAACCTATTATTACCAACTTGACAATTATTGTTGGAGAAAATATTCATGCTGCAAAGAGCATTGTGGCCATTGTTTGTGATAACATTCTCAAGGTAATTCAATTGTGGGCTTTCTCTTCAGTCCAGTTATGCCAAAAACTCTCCTTTGTGTTTATTTTCTCCCTTTTCCCGTTGTTGTTTGGTGTTTATTTTTTATATTTCAAGTTCCTATGTTCATTACATAAGTTTCAAAGGTTATCAGTGTTTTTTCTTGTAGTAATTTATTCAATATGTTAGTATTCCAGATTAATATTTTAGAGAGACTGTGGTCTATGATTATATACCAATTTATTGAAGGACAAATTTATGTGTTGAAATTAGAAGGTTGCACATTTTATGCTATCTTAGAAGAATCGAAGCAAAATAGAATGTTTGAGAATATTAATATGATCTCAAACGTTTGATTTGTTGTTAACAAAGACCTTTAACATGCAGTTTGGTAACAAATATTTTTTTATTTATAGTTCTCCATCTTCATTGAACTTAGGAGGTGAACCTAGGTTGATCCACTACATTTGAGTGGTTTTACACTTTTGTTGTTTGTTTTCTTAGTTTTCCATTCTAATTTGAATTGAACTTTTCAAATGTTGCAAAAGAGAGGTTCAAGTGAGAAAATATAAAATAAATTCCAAAAATCGTGTTATCATGTCCAAGAATATTCTAATTGCAAGGAATAAGTCGTCGCTCTTTTTTCATTTAGAGATTTCAACTTACTATGCTTTGCTTTAAATCTTACAGGCCTATATGTATTCATGAACATAGCAAAGAAAGACAATGCAAGGCATCAAAGACTCTAGTGGAGAGAGAGAAATGGATAAATCTAGTAGTCCATTGTTATTCTTATTATTTTGTGCTTTCTCACACTAATAGCGATGGATATTGTAAATGCTGCACCTTTCAATAATGAGAAGCCATATTAATCCTATATTCATCGGGAATAAAATACGTTGGGTGGAAGTGGAAGTATTGCTCAACCCATTGATTTCGTTTCCAAAGAATGCATGCATTAGAATTCATCTCCTCAATTCCCAGCTACATCCACCTACGCTGACCATGGTTTATCTAAAACAACCTAAGAAGACATCATTTTGGTTCTATGATCAAATCTCTAAAGAAGATGAAAATTGTGTGCACTAGACATTGTAGGGCGAGAAAAGAGTGACAACAGAGATAAGACAAAAATGAATAGTATATTATCTGCACCTGGTGGGTGGGATACTCGAAGTTTGATCCTGACCTTGTCAGACAACGCCAACTACAGGACACGAGGGACGTGGTAAAAAGCTATGTGGCACCAATGACATGTAAAAATCGATTGGACTAAGGAGGACAAAAACGGAGTGTAGAGATTGGCTAGGGTGACATTGTTTGCCTAGCCAACTCCATAAAGGGAACACCTTCGATGTATTTAAGTGTGGGGGATTTACGCAGTGCATTATATTAGATATCATTTTTGGGATTCAACTGCGTTAAGTAAGCCATTCAAAGTATGACCATTTCCATGAGAGGTAGTCGTAAAGTGACTAATTTCTCATGATTTTTGAATAGTTCACTTAGCACTCATTGCATCGGGTGATGCTCACAGGGGTGAAGAAGTGGGATTGAAACTAGTGAAATGTGGAGAACGAATCATATAGCATCAATCATCACTTCCGGGGCTTGCACCCGGTAACCAGGACTTCCCAGGAGGTCACCCATCCCAGAACTCCTCTGGCTCAAGCGCGCTTAACTGTGGAGTTTTTCCCCACAATCAAGCCCACTTAGCTTGCTACCCCATTTGCAAAACCTTAGCAAGTATTGTGCCTCATGAACCATTCAAGTAGAGATCCCTTGACTCTTTTTGAATTTAAGTGTGGGGGATTTACGCAGTGCATTATATTAGATATCATTTTTGGGATTCAACTGCGTTAAGTAAGCCATTCAAAGTATGACCATTTCCATGAGAGGTAGTCGTAAAGTGACTAATTTCTCATGATTTTTGAATAGTTCACTTAGCACTCATTGCATCGGGTGATGCTCACAGGGGTGAAGAAGTGGGATTGAAACTAGTGAAATGTGGAGAACGAATCACATAGCATCAATCATCACTTCCAGGGCAAGTTGCACCCGGTAACCAGGACTTCCCAGGAGGTCACCCATCCCAGAACTCCTCTGGCTCAAGCGCGCTTAACTGTGGAGTTTTTCCCCACAATCAAGCCCACTTAGCTTGCTACCCCATTTGCAAAACCTTAGCAAGTATTGTGCCTCATGAACCATTCAAGTAGAGATCCCTTGACTCTTTTTGAATGTAATTAAAAAAAATGTACTAAAAAATTGAAAGGAGAGCGAGCAATTAAAAAGCCTCGACTGATTTTTCTTTTCACTTTCTTATACTAAGATTACTCTTTGTTTGTGTTTTTTTAATAATATCCCATTAAATTCTCACCATTGAATTCATGCCATATCATTTTATTGAGGGTTAATACTAAGACCATTTTGGGTGGTGTGCCGTCGATCATTCTTTGTAGGAGTGTTTCTTGAAATCGCAAATTTTAAAGGTTTGATTATTTACTCTTTAATTGTTTTAACTGCCTGCTTAAATTTAAGGAATTTCAGGGTATCTTTTGATTGATCATTGATTTATTTCTTTTGAGTTCTCTTGATTCTAATTACAGCATCAGTGCTATGCAGTTTCCTTTCAAAGTTGTTGTATACAAGCCACCATTATTCTATATATTTATACGTGTGAATGTACATTATGTCATCGTCGTTCGGCACCATCATGGGTCACGTCCATCAAATCCTGGACTTTTCTATGGGATCTCCTTGCTTCGTGCCACATTATGGGATTCAAACTCGGGATGCAATAAGCTATAACGTAAAATACAAGTTATCTCGATTTGATCCACCTCTGTGGGTGAAGCAAATAAAAGTCAAAAAGTACGCTTGGATCTCAGTTTCACAATCTTTGTTACAATACTGACTTTTCTAGCCTTTTATAATGTCAAAATTATAGTGAGCTCGAGAGGCTTCTCTCCAAACTTTTTGAGCATAGGAATAAAATCTTAAATCAAAATAAATAATTTTTTTATTTAGGTCCGATAGATCATTGTTTGGTCTCAGTAGATGTTAACCACCACCACCACCACCACCAACATCATCATCATCACCATTTCGAGCTTGAAGAGCAATGGCTTCAAGTCCAATTTGCAATCCAAGTTTACAATAGACACTATATTCTGGAGGGCGGGAACGATGCCTAAAGGGTGCTTCTCAAGATCCATGGGCTAACTTGCTTCCTAGACTTGTTCGTCCATGCTTGTCACGACACAAAAAAAAATTGAATGAAATAGAGAGACTTTTATATTGCTTTCACAAAATGAAATATCGATCCTTTTTCATACTAAATCGACAGATGAGTCTGACAACAGATTAAGAGTGAAAAGTAAGATACACTAAAACGGAGCTCATTCTAATAATGTAAACCCATAAATTTGTTACATAACTTATTTATCATAAAATCTCATGTATTTTTCAACTCCATTCAATCATTTTTATTTATTGGGATGTTACTGTAAATCAATATCATCGTAAATAATCAGAATTATTTGTCTCTTATATTGCCTAAAAACTACCTAACCAAACTTTGAGAGTGTTACTCTTTCCATTCAGTTTAGAGAAAACAATGTGTTTCATCTCTACTATTGTTCAGAGTTGATGACTTCTACTAATTGAAATTATTAGCTCGAGTCGTCTTTATTTGTAGATGAAAACATGATCATGGTAGTTGTTGAAGAAAATGGAGAATATGTAAATCTAGAGAGATTCGTTTCACTAGAGCCTTAGATTAGGAATTAGTTCCTACTTCTTAGGCAGTTGTTCTAACTTCTCTAGATGTGTGAAAACTATATATAAATTTGATTGTAAGATGATTGACGTAGAGCGTTCTGCCAAAGGCAGTCTCCAGGTGCAGCTCCTCACCTATGACCCATAGTTACCAAGTTCGAATTCGAATTCGATTCGATACGATAAAAATTCGAATGAAAAAAATTCAATTCGCAAAAAATTCGATAATAGACATCATAAAAACATTTTTTTTTCTTAATTTTTTTTCCATTTATTTTGAATTATGAATATTTTTTTATTAATTTTAAATAATATAACAATGTTACAAATAAAATTACTATTCATATTTTCTCTCCAAAACATTAATCTTTTCATAAATAAAAACTAATAAAATTAAGTTATGTCACACATTTCAGTTTCCATGATTGAAAAAACAGAAATTTTCTAATAATAATTTTACCTTCTATTTTTTTATGCTTTTTAACTTTTTATTTTCCTTCCTTATATATGCCATCTAAACTCTTTATTTCGATTCATAGAATGTTGTAACAATGAAAAAATAAGCTACTTTCACTTATTTTCTGTTATTGAAAAAACTGATTTTTTCTAATTTCACTAATATTTTCAATTTTTACTTTCTTTTTCTGCAGGTCATTTTTCTTCTTTCCCTATATTCCATCCCGCTTCTATCTCTCTTTTCAAAGTAATGGCATCCTCCCGTCTCACTCTGCTTCCCTCATTCGGTCCGTAAGTGTTGGGAGGAAAACATTGCGACTGAAACCCTCTCAATTGGTAATGCTTTGGGGTTTGAATTTGTATTATCTATATCGATTTATTTATTTACGGTTATACTCCTCGTACAGAATTACAGAGATTATGACCATTTTTCTATTCAAATATACAAGTAATAGTTGGATTGACTTTGAAATGGGTGACTGTTTACTAACCCTAACTCCTTGTCATTTTCAGATTTTCCATATATGGTAAGAAGACATCCTGCGCACAGAATTAACAAACTGCATTAACCCAGCGGTTAAACTTTAATGCAACGAATCGGATTGAATTTCTGCGAACCGTTCGGCAGACGAACGGAATCGGCGAATTTCCGTACTGTTTTCCCGAATTCGGGCGAACTTGGTAACTATGCTATGACCTACTAAATTTATCGATAAAATTGATTCTTCAGTTTTTCACATGGTATCAGAGTTACAGGGCTGGTGATTCAAATCCATTATGCTTTGATAGCTGAGTGAGTGGCTAGTGTAAAGAAAACCCCTTGGTGGCTAGTGTGAAGAAATCTCGCATGGTGAGGAGGCGGAGCAGCAACACGATTTTTCTTTAATTCATAGTAATCATTGCTCTTCCTAAAGGAAAGAGGGCGCTGACCATCGCGGATTCGAAGGGAAAAAATGCGATGATTGTTCATTTCCTTTGAGAAATTATGTCCATCGCTCCCCATAATCATGGATCTAAGAAGGAAGATCGTGATGGTCTGTTCTGTCAATGAGAATCGTGGAGGCAGGAGAATCGTCGATGCAGTGGTCTCATTCCATTGGCAGCTACGTGAAGGCGAGCTGTGTTGAGATCTATTGCAGAGAGGATGACAGAGTCGTGCGAGTGGGTGGTTCTGCGTATTTTTGTTCACTGTCATTGTAAGGAGCCCGTAGTGGAGGTGAGAGAAATGTCGAAGCAGCAAGCCCAAGGCTGCCCCCTCCAACCCCCAATTTGCTTGAAACAGAGGAGGGCTATTTATAAAACAGAGTGTTGTTTTATGGGTGAACCCGATGTGGGAAGAGGAGGAATCACGCCTAATTTTGAGTCGCTGGGTGACAGAGGCCATGCTAAGGGGCCGTCGTGGGTGGACTACGTGGTGGGTCTGTCGTGCGAAGGAGTGTTGGATGGATTGGCAACAGATCAAATCACGGGTTTTATTTACAAGGTTGAAGGCATGTCCAAGTTGTGTTGTGAGAGGCCGTCGATTTCTGTAGCCACATACCCAAGCTGCATTGCTTGAAGTGTGTTTTCGTCGTGTGGGTAGGTGCAGCGAAATTATGGAGAAACCCGTATAACCAGTGGCTACGTGGTTGAATTTCCGCCCAAATCAGCACATCGGGCAACCTTTGAGCCATGTATGATAACATTTAAAAAAAATGTTTTTGGATTATTAAATGTTGGTCGCATACATTTAAAAAGGGAAGAGGTTTTTTAAAAGGATTTTTTTTTGTTTTTTGTTTTTAAACAAAGGGGCACTCTTTTTTAATTGAATTTAAAAGTTTTTTTTTTTAATTGAATTGGGGCATGTTTTTTAAATTGAATCTCAAGCTTGCATTTTGAGATTGCTCTTCGGATCTGGGATAGATTTGGTTTTCTATTGTTGGATGTTGTTTTTTTTTTGTCAAGATGAACAATCAGATGGCAGAGGCTTATCTGAATGAGAGCAATAAGCTCGACGGTTCCAATTACTCCAATTGGAAATTTAAGTTGCAGACCCTGTTGGAGGGGAAAAATGCATGGGCGATTGCAACTAGTGATGAGTTGAAGCCGACCCTAGCTACAGGTGGAACAACAGCAACAATCTAGGACTGGGAAAAGAGGGAGAACAAGGCAAAGGTGTTGCTCAAATTGTCTGTGAAAGATTGCATTATTCCTCATATTCGAGAATGTAAAGCTGCAACAGACATCTAGACAACTCTCAAAGACTTGTATGAGATTAAGAACACAAATCGTCTACTATTTCTAAAGAGAAAGATTCTCTCCATTAAAATGGAGGAGAATGAATCAGTAGCATCATTCATCTCTTGTATCAAGGAGCTTAAGAATAAGCTAGGCGACATTGGCGAAATAATATCAGACACTAATTTGGTCATGATTATCATGAATGGTATGACTGACGACTATCAGATGTTCATCACTTGGTTGAATGAGAGAGAAAAATCCCCTAAGTATGAAGAATTGACAGTGATCCTAATGCACAAGGAGGAAAGGTGGATGACCCCTAAAACCCAGAGCTCAGATCTTGCCCTAATGGCAAAGAAGAAGCCCTTCATAGAAAATACAAATACATCACACAAAAGCGGAAGAACCCCACAAATAAATCCACTTCCATCGCAAGGTATGTATTCAAATAGAAGTGATTCAGGACCAAAATGTTTTTATTGCAGTAAAGTTGGTCATATGGCTAAAAAATTTTGGAAGAAGAAGTTTGATGAAGGTCAACAGAGACACAAGAAGCATGCAAGCCATCTGGCTGATGGAGATCAAAATTCGAATATTAGATTGTTTGTATCTGATTCTTTGTTGTCAACTAAGGAGGATGAAGTAGAAACCTGGTTCGTGGACTAAGAGCCTCCTCCCATATGACAGGTAAGAGGAAATGGTTTAAAAAATTTAGAGAATCTAGCACTAGTACGAAGGTCTACCTTGGAGACAATACAAGGTATGAAATCAAGGGATATGGTGATGTCCCTGTCATACTACCTGATGGAAACATTAGGCATATTCATGATGTTATGTATATACCCGGGATAAAAAAGAACCTGATTTTTGTATCTAGAATAACATATTAGGATCTTAAGGTAGAGTTCTTTAAATCTTATTGTGTAATTAAAGACATGCTAGATCAGATGAAGTCCATTGCAAAAGGTGTAGGATGATTTTATAAACTGGATGTCAGAAGTGCGTCACATCAAGCATTGGCATCATCAGTCATGTTTGCAAAGAATCTATGGCATCAGATATTTGGACATATAAACTTCACTGACCTACTACTTCTTCGGAAAAAAGGTATGGTGAATGGTCTTCCTGTTTTAAAGAGTATGCATGTTGACTGTGAAGCATGTGCACTTGGTAAATTACATAGAGATGAATTTCCTGCTATTGTTGGTAGGAAGCAGAGGGATATACTTGAACTTGTACATACTAATCTATGTGGGCCAATGTAGACAAGGTCGTTAGGAGGGGCCTACTATTTTCTTATTTTTGTTGATGAATGTATAAGGTTCACCTAGGTTGATTTCCTCAGGCAAAAAATTCATGCTTTTGAATACTTCAAGCATTTCGGAAGTATGATTGAGAAGCAAACATGAAATTTCATCAAAATTCTTCGCTTAGACCAAGGTGGGGAATTCAAGAAGGGTGACCTCATCAAATACTGCAAAGGACACGAGATATAGCAGCAGTTCACAACACCTTACACTCCTCAACAAAACAGGGTTATGGAAAGGAAAAACAGAACCCTCGTGGAGTGTGCCCGTAGTATGTTGAAAGGTAAGAATCTGGCCAATGGTTTTTGGGCAGATGTTGTAAACACTGTAGAGTATCTTAAGAATAGGAGTCATACTAAGTGTTTGGATTATTAAACTCCTTTAGAAGAATTGTTTGGCTTCAAGCTTACAATAAGTCATCTTAGAGTCTTTGGATGTAAGGCTTTTTCTCATGTCCCAAAAGAAGATAGGAAGAAGTTAGATTCAAAATCCATTAAGTGTACTTTTGTTGGATACTACAGTGAGTTTAAGGCTTATAGATTGTTTAATCCTTCTACTCATAAGGTGTTTGCAAGCAAAGATGTGGTATTCCATGAATAGGTAGATGATGGGAACCATGTTTGGAGTGATGAAGAATGGCATGTGCCTTTACTGTTAGAAGAAGGTGATGAAACAGGGGTCGGTGAGCAACAATGACAGCAAGAGAAAGAAGAAGTGGCTTATCAAATCAGGTTTGAAACTAGTCAGTAGAGGGGAGATCAAAACAAGTTTGAAGCCACTCCACCACTCAGGAGATCAGGTAGGGAAATTCAATTTCTAGCAAGATATAGGGAGAATGTTTTTATAGCTAGTATGTTAAGTGTTGTTGAACCCTCTAGTTATAAAGAAGCTATTCAATATAGTGAATGGAGGGCAGCCATGGAAGAGGATTATAAATAATTACTTAAAAAGAAAACATAGGATCTAGTTGAGCTACCTGAAGGAAAACAACCCATAGGTTGTAAAATCTGCATTCTTAAATGGTGAATTAAAAGAAGAAGTGTATTTAGTGCAACCTGAGGGGTTTGTTAAATAGGGGGAATAAAATTTAGTCTGTAGATTTAAGAAAGCATTGCATGGACTAAAACAGGCCCCAAGTCATGGTATGACAAAATTGCTTCATTTTTCCTACAACATAGTTATAAAAGAAGCAAGAATGACCCTAATCTGTACACCCTGTTTGACAAAGATGGGTAAATGTTTTGATTTATTTATATGTAGATGATCTTATCATTACAAGAAATGCAGATGAACTCATTAAAGAAATCAAAGAGCAAATGTCACTGGTTTTCGAGATGAAAGACCTTGGAGAGCTACACTATTGTTTGGGTCTGGAAGTCTATAGGGATTCTGGCCAGAATTTTTTATTACAGGGTAAGTATGTCAGGAGTATACTGAAAAAGTTCAGAATGGATCAGTGCAAAGCTGCAGTAGTGCCTTTACAATAGAATACCAAACTTCATAATGATGATGGTTCTAAGGAGGTAGATGCAACATTGTATAGACATTTGATTGGGAGTCTAATCTATTTGACTACAACTAGGTCAGATTTGGCTTATGCAGTTAGTGTATTGAGCCAATTCATGTCAAAGCCTCTTGAGAGTCATTGGGTTGCAATGAAAGGCATCTTAAGGTATCTGCAAGGAACCTTAGACTTTGGTATTATTTATACTAATTCGTTTGATGTTAGATTGACAGGTTTTTTAAACTCCGATTGGGATGGAAATGTAGATAACAAATGATCCATAACAGGCTATGCATTTAGCATTGGGTCCGGGCTCATTGCACGGAACGGCAAAAAGAAGAACACAATATCATTATCTTCAGCGGAAGCTGAGTATCAAGCGATGTGTGCAGCGACTTGTGAAGCAGTTTAGTTGAGGAGACGTCTCCATGATGTTGAAGAAGAATAGAAAGGTTGCAACAATTATCAAATGTGACAAATAAAGCTCTATCAAACTTGCAAATAATCCAGTATTTCATAAAAACACAAAGTACATTGATACACAGTTTCATTTTGTCAAGGAGAAAGTTCAGTCAAAGGAAATCCATATTGAATATTGTAATACATGTGACAATGTTGCTGATATTTTCACTAAGCCTCTCGGTAGAATCAAGTTTGAATTTTTTAGGGAAATGTTAGGAATACTTGTGAACCCCTTTCTCCATTAAGGGGGAGTGTTGAAGATAATGTAGAATATGTAAATCTAGAGAGATTCGGTTCACTAAAGCCTTAGATTAGGAATTAGTTCCTACTTCTTAGGTAGTTGTTCTAACTTCCCTAGATGTGTGAAAACTATATATATTTTTTATTGTAAGATGATTGACGTAGAGCGTTCTGCCAGAGGCAATCTCCAGGTGCATCTCCTCACCTCTGAGCTTCCCAGTTTATCAGTAAAGTTCATTCCTCAGTTTTAACAGCAGTTTCATTTTGAAGTCATTTTATGTCTTCTACCTTATTTAGTGAATCTCTCTCATAAAGATGTAATCCAAAGCATAACAGCTGAGGAGATAGAGGATATTAACATGTCTCATATTGGACACAAATTGGTATGAAATAGTAGACAAGACAACCATTGAATTCACTGCAGAAGACATAAATAAGAATTTGCCCAACTGTAATCACTTAGTGCTCCAAATCCATGTGTAAGGACGTGATGGAGGAGATGCAATAATCTCACATAATAACCGTTTGAAATTAAAGTTTGTTTGAAATTGAATTGACTTTAGTTGCTTTTACTTTCAATTGAGGTTCAATTGTATTAATAAAAAATTAATGCCCACACCATTTGTAATTAAAACTAATTATAATCATGTATACTTTCTCTTGAATATTCAACCCTATCAAATAAATTTCTTCAACTTATTAAATAAATAGATAGATAAGAATGGTTGGTCTGGGGAATTTCAAAAGTTTAATTTTGTTGATAGGAAAAATATAATTATTCAAAGAAATTAGTTGATTTAGGAAACCAAAGTGTAATATTCCTAGTAATTAAATTATGTATTTATATTTTAGGATGCAATAGGCATTATTATAATAATATTTTTTTATTGATTATAATCATCATAATTAGAAAACCCTATATACTTGTACATTGAATTTATATAGATTCCCTTATATTTATATTTCTAGTTGTCACTTATTTTGGATTTTTGAAATACAAGGACAAATTTATTTCCTGCATATATATCTAACTAATTTTTTAGGAAATTACATTGTATAGTATTGTTTTAAGAACCTCTTAAAACTTACATGTTGAATTTCATATGTAGTTTAGTTGAAAAGTATTTATTAGTCCACGTCTCGTCAGATACTATAGCATTCATCTCGTGATCAAATTGCATTGATTGTGTATTATTTTGTTGTTCTTTTGCAATTTTAACCAAAATTTCGGGAAAATGCTAAGTTATTCTATTTTTGCAGGAATTCAAAAATAATTTTCTAATTTTCCGGAAATCTAATTTCTAACTTTTATTGGCCTAGTAAGTTTCGATGGGACAGGATTCCCCTGGTAGAGAGCTTTTTATTTTTTTATATTCGTTAATCCCTAATAATTGATTTAAAATTTTTGAAAAACTAATTTCCTAAGTGATCATTATGTCGGTGAGTGCTCTGGCATTAGTGCTCTAACATTAACAATGGCACTAACATTATCATGGTATTGTTCTTCCCATGATGACAGAACTAACGCAGTTGCAAGCCCTTTGCAGGGGGCGGGCGAGGGGGGGGGGGGGGAACGCGCTACAAAATTCGTTGTGCGGAGATAATTCTACAAATTTCCAAATCGTATATCATTTGAATGTTTATGAATGATAGGGTATGTGCAGGGAAATGGGAAATATTGTTATGTTTCGATGTTCAGTGCTTTTATTGTGCAGAGTATGAAGTATGTGCGAGAGAGAAATTACATAGAGATTTTGATTTTAGAGTTATGAATATTTGCGGAATGATTAATATCGATAATTTCCATTGTGCGAGGTTGTGCATAGGGAATTATTTAACTATTGATGTTACGTTAAGCGTAGATACTTTTACAAATTTGCAAATCGTATATATGTGTGGTAGAGAAGTTGCGTAGAGATTTTGATTTTATAGTTATGAGTCTTTGTGGAATGATTAACATTGTTAATTTCCATTGTATAGGGCCGTGCATAGGGCATGTTAAACTATTGATGTTAATCTATGGGATTCATTTTTGTGTTGGGTGGATAATTGGGTTATATTGGAGGCATATGTGTTTTCCATTAACGATATAAAAAAATTGGAAAACAAGGTATTTGTAGGAGAACAGGGGATGTGGTTTCTTTTCCTTTGTTTTCCTTGGAAAAAGAAACAACAAAAGTGACCTTTAAAATACTTGAAGTAATAGCGGTGTATGTATGTATGCCCACCATGGAGATTTTGTGCAAAGAAATCATTTTTTCTGTACTTCCACTCAATAAAATCCCTACACCCAATAAAACAAAAACAAATGGCATCAATAACTTGTGCAAAGATTTCACTGTGCAGAAATTTCTGCACAAGCAAAGCTTTGTACTAAAGAGTAAATGAAATTACCAACCTCGAAACAATGAAATCTCCATACAATGTTTGAAACAAGATTAATTAATTATATTATCATTAATTAATTGTTATAATATACCACGGGGGCTTCACTGGGGGAGAAATACCATACCAAATACATTCATATTGGGGGATATATAATGAGGAAAAAATGACATTATATATTGAGCATATATTAGGGAGTAAAGGGTTTTTATATTAGTAGGTATAAAGATCGAGCTCAAAGTTAATGAAAAAATATGAAGGGGTATAAAAAATGTTAATGAAAAAATGGATACATACAATATCTAGTAAAAGTAGGGGTTTTTCAAATTGGGAATGTGTATTGGGTTTGTATTGATAGGGGGTTAAATAATGTCATTTTTAGAGGTATTTTCCAATATGTAGTCAAATTAGGGGTATTGTTTTGTATGCTACAAATGCACGTGATATGTCAGTGGTTCATTGAGTGAATCCCCCACATAATATAACAAAGCTTTTATGGCCCACCATTATTTATTAATTATATAGTGCGGAATATACGAACGTGGTTGTGTGGAATGAGAAGGATAGCTCTCTTACGCACGAGAATTAACATTATTGTGGTTGTGTATTGTATTGTTAGCATTATTTTTTTTTCTTTGCATGGACATTGTGTTATTGCACTGAGCATTGGTGTTAGAATTAAATATTTGTGTATTATGGGGTTTGAGCAGGAGATTGCATTGTGAGGAGCTTTTATTAGGATGGGGTATTTTCGGGAGAACGAGGGGTGTATGTGGAAATTAATGTTAAAATATTAATGTCAATATGTTATTATTATTATGTTTCATTATGTGGAGCTTTGATTGTATGAAATATGGGTATGTTTTTCGATTTCCCGAACAAATCTAATACTTTTACAAATTTCTTGGTTGTATGTTTACGGAGGACAGAGTATGTGCAGGAGAGCGGGGAATATTATTGTGTTTCATTGTGTGGATATTTTACTGTGCGAAGCACGAAGTATGTGTGGGGGAGAAATTTCATAGGACGAGGTATTTTTGTTATATTGGAAGCATATGTGTTTTCTACTAGTGATAAAAAAACTGGAAAATGAGTTATGTGCGGGAGAATAGAGGGTTTCGTGAGTGCTTTGACTATGTTATTGCCATGAACTGGGTATGTGCGGGACATTTCATTGTACAGAGCTTTGACTGTGTGGAATGATTAATATTATTAATTTCTATTGTGCAGGATGGTGCATACAACATTGTTTAACTATTGATGTTAGTCTGTGAGGGATAAGGAGGATACTACATAGGTCATTGAGCGGAGATAATTTTACAAATTTCTACATCCTATATCGTATGAATGTTTAGGGAGGACTGGGTATTGTTGAAAAATGTAGCAAGAAATTCTCAATTTGATTTCGCCTTGATTAAATTGAGAAAATTCAAATGTCCACATCAGCAAACAACTTGGATGATGTTAACTTGTGTGACATGCCTTGTGTCACCCGGTTTACTTAGTAAATTCGATTTGGAGGAGTTAGAGTTCAGTTGTACATGCGTGATTGCTAATTTGTAGTTAGTTATCTTAGGTTTTTTTCAGTTAAACTAGTTCCAACTTTTGGAGAAACTAGTGGAAGGTCAGTTAAGCAGTGGGACTGCAACCTGTTGATGCCTCGAAAATCGCTGCAACAACATTGGGGATAACCACCCGGTCCGGACCTTAGTACAGCTCCTTTTCCGTTTGGAATAGTGGCTCCGACTGGGGATAATGGGACCAGTTTCCCAAAAGTGGATAAACGGGATGAATGGATGATTTATAAACTAAGCTAACGGTGAGCAAATAACTAAAACTATTAACAAGAATGCAATAACTATGATCTATCCCGGGGACTTATTGAGCTTTTAAAGTGCAGCGCTTGATAATCTGTGTCTATAAACAGGCATATAGATGACTCTATTTAACAGACATAGACATTATTTCATTCATGATTATTATGCTTAAATAGTTAAACTAAGTGATTAAAGCGATATTGCTACACTTATCATTTATATCATTGACATATACATGATTAAAAAGAAAGGCACATCATGAAACATCCAATAATGGAATGAATATAGATCTGCTGTTACAGTGCATGCATAAAATCAATAATAGCAAGAATAATCACATAACAATTCATATGAAAGGAATGAATTCAGACATAGATAGAAATACCATATGAGCTGCTTGACACTCCCAATATCAATCGCTACTTGTAATTCTTCCTTCAACGCAAAAACATTCTCAACAAAGACAATAGTGCACAATTGCATCAAAATTTCCTTGTTGAATTAAGAACAACTGGTCCAGTTTCATAAAAGAATATTGACTGAAGCACAATAGTGCAAACTTCAGTCTTTAAGTCTGGTACAAAACTTTACGACCCTTTCCAAAACAATGAAAGGGTCTATAAGTACTAAATTAATCTAAATATCTAATAAACTGAAATCCTACTAAATCGGTATCAATAAATTTTGATCCTATTTTCCTCAGCGATCTGGCACTCGGCGGCATGATTCATCAAGTAGGTTGCTTGCCTTTAAATCTGAGCTGACTTATCACAAGCATTGGCTCTACTTCAGGAGGTTTGTTGAGGCGCGAACTGAGATGGGCGGCATAGGTGGCATCCTGAATATCGGGAATCATATACCCGATTGCATCTGTTAGGCACTTAAGGGCGGCTCTCTGTGTATGCGGCTTTACCAGGAAGAACCAATATGTGTCCCAGGTTAAACTGTTAATCCCAGTGATTAATCTCCCTTTTTCCTCCAAATCAGGATAACATGATTACTCCAATGTGTTCGTTGTTGTCAACTGTCCTGGTGTGCATTGGGAGATCATGTTTGATAAGTAGAGAGTGTTATTAACTAACTCAACTAAATTGCTAGAAGTTGATTTACATCTTGAAGCTGCTCTCTCTGCTTTCATTAACTGGGACTGCCATTCTGTGAAGAGTATATCTTTATGTGGTTCTAGGATCCTGGGCAAATTCGCCGCTTGTCCTTGATCAGAATCTTGCCAGTCAAGAAATGCAGCTATGGTTTCCTCGGCTTGATCCAATTCAGTTCTGGCCTTTTCTACCTGCTTATTAATGGATGTCATTAATTCACACAGTGGCTCTGCCTGGGCGATTTGTTGACACAGAAGCTTAATTTGAGATATTAATGCAGTGTTTATTTGTAATGCTTCTGCTCTAAATTCAGCCACTTGTGGAACGCCCTTTGTTTTTTCAACCTGTGCTGATAATTGAGCGATTTTCTCATCCTTTGTTTTCAGCATTAATTCATTCGCGGCCTTTAATTGTGCCAATGCCTCTGATAATTCCTTCTGTTTCTGGATCGCGCTTTGGTCGACCCTTTGCTTTTCTGCCTGCAATTGTTGAGTTAGTTGACTGTTCGCTTGCTGTTGTGTCAACAATTGCTGCTCTGCCTGCTCTGCCTTCTGCTTTGTCTCAGCTAACTCTGCCTGTAATGAGAAAATCTCTTGATCCTTGGTTTTCAGTAGAAGACTTACCTCTGATGCCTTATCAATTGTCGCTGCTGAATAGGCTCCCGCATACTGCGACAGTTTTGTCAGGTCATCGGAGGGGTCAAATTCCTCCTTCCAAACCACATTGCCCGTAACAGTTTGTTCTGGAAAAAGGGAAGGTTGATCAGTCCTTCTTCTTTTCCTTTGTCGCTTAACCACTGCTTTATGCCTTGGGCTGTAGAAGACATCCATGGGAGGAATATCTTCTACCTGCAAAATGATTTGGTCGGAGGGGTCCTTTGGTATTACCTCAACTTCTTTAGAAATGGGTGGGCCGCTGGTTCCACTTAGAACCTGAGGTGAAGTGATGTCCTGCGTATCCGTTGTCTTGGAAGTGTCTGTATCCTTTGAACATTCCAACCCACTGATGATGGAATCAAATTGCTTCCATTCCTGGAGCAATTTAGGGTCAATACGAGTATCTATATTGACATCAATGGTGGTTTGTTTTTGCTTTTCGGCTTGGGACTCCTTCCGCACTTTTTCCTGTTCTCTCTTCTGCTATTCCTCTTGTTCTTTCTTTTGCCTTTCCTCATGCTCTTTCTTTTGCTTTTCCTCTTTATCTCTTCTCTGTTTTTCCTCCTGCGCTCTCTTCTGCTTTTCTTCTTTTTCTTTTCTCCGCCTTTCCTCTTGTTCTCTCCTCTGCTTTTCCTCCTGTTCTTTCTTATGATCCTTTGTTATAACTGGAGATTCCTTTGACTGTTGCCGACCAGGCTCGCTTGATGATGTCGCTGGGGTTGTTGCTAGTAAATCTAGAGGCAGAGTTTGCAACCTCTGTTCTCTAAGTTTATTAAATTCAGTCAACCCTTCATCATTATATTTCGCTTTGGCGAATTCTTTAACCTGATTTATTGACTCAGCTGAAGAGAACAGGTCGTCAAACATATCTTCCTTATGGTCAAATCTTGTCAATTTGGCCTGTTCTAGTGCATTATAGACAACTTTGTTTGGATCAAATGGCCTATTTGGGAGAGTCGCCAGAGTTAAGGATTGAATCTTTGTGGCTTCCTTTTCTGCATGTTTAAGATCATGCAGAGTGTAGACACCACACCTCAAGGGAAAAGAGGGCCAGCCCTTCTTCTTTTCCTTCTTGAGAGTCTGTGTAACACTCTCCGCCATAATCTGGTAAGCAATTTCCCTTGCCAGCAGTTTATCAGGTATGTATAAAGGGAGGACATGAGGGTCGGCTTGGCTACCGAAAACTCTTATGTAGGTAAATCTCTCCTCTCCAAACCATCTACCTATTACGGTTAAATCAAATCCGGCTTGATAAGAAATCTTGGGAGCAGGTTTATCGACAATGGAATAATAAAAAGGCAACATAAAGCCATTACAGACTTGGTATAGATGATGTTTATAAGAAGATTTCCACAATTTCTGATGATATATATGAATAGGCGTGGGGTCTTGTGTAGTCCACCTCCAGCCGAGTACGAGGAATTCAGAGTTAAAACACAGGGTATCTAGAATATAGGCACTATAGTAGAATGGGGGAATTACCCTTTCAGAAATACGGGTCTTGCTTCTAAACTCAAGCACAGTTGTTGCTAATTTGTCTGAGAGGATAGTGGCCCAATCCATAATCACACTGTTGCATGCCGCTTCCATTAGGGGAACCATTTCTATGGTAAAATTAGCAGAGTCATGCAATCCCCACAATCTACACATCATTATCCCAGCATAGCAATAAGGAGAGGACAGGGAATCAACTGAGTACTTACCAGACGACTCATGTTTGGGCTTGGCTGGATTTTGTCTCCAATCCCGGATGGGTTTGAATTCAACTTCATTTTCGTTTGCGAATTTCTCCAGGAACACCTTATTATATATCTTCTCTGGCTCGGGCAAATGATACATTTGCCTTAGATCATCCGCCCTGAATGACCCGAAAATTCTCCCGTCTCTGGTGTTGAAGGTTCTATCCAGGATTGGGATTTCTTCAATCGCCCATCGCACTACGTCTGTGTATGGGAGAATTTGCTCCCTGGCTGCTATCCTATGAAGGAAAGAGTCTGCTAAGTCCTTGAGAGTACCCTCAGATTTCCGGGTTAAATCCACAGTGGCTTCTACTGTTGTCACTGCTGGTTCTTCGGCTTCAATCAGGTTGTAGGTACCTTGCCAAGTAACTCTAACGAGACCCGTACATGTAGTATCAGATATCAATCCCTTCTTTTTTTCCACAACGGCTTGTCCTGCAGCTAGTGTAGCGGAAGCGCATGTGGTCTTCTTGGATTTCTTCCCCATTTTGCTTGAGCTTTCTCCTTTGGATGAATTCTGCACAGAGGCGAAAATAAACGTAACACAGAGATATGCCAATGAAAATACAATATGGGAAAGATATATTGATCAAAGCATGCTGAGAGATTAACTCTTAAAAGTGGTCGCGGATACAATCCATGGGAAGATCTTACAATTACATTAAATGGCCGTTTAAAACCTGCCACCCCTTAAATGCCCATTATACCATTATTTGGCCGAATGACCCGTTTAAGCGTGCTATGGATGTTTTGGCGGTTGAGCGCAGGTGAACGATTGCTTAACAGATCAAGCTTTAAATATGAATGAATCGTAATATTCCTCCACTTAACGGCTTTTTGAAATCTGCGCTTTATCGCAATAGGCGATCGGGGAGAGCTTAACCTCTTGTATTGGCACCATTTAAAACCCCCGATCGTCGATAGCCGATATCGCATCGCGTTGGGAGCATAGGAATTATATAAGACATGCATTATATATCGCCGATCACCGATATCGCATCGCATCGGGGTGAAAGGCTTGGGGCAATTTAAGACTGCGTATAGAGTATCGCCAATCGCCGATCGCCGATTGTGCATCGCATCGGGGCAAATGGCATGGGGGCGATTTAAAATGTGCATAGAGTATTGCCGATAGCTGATAGAGATATCGCATCGGCGGAGACCAATGTGCCACTTATTTATGTACCTTATGTCATTGCGATATGCGATCTTGCGATCACTTTATCGCAATGATAAAGGATTGTTTTATTTGATCAAATGGGTTTTTCAAAAGGCTTTTTAATAATGTTTTCATTTGGTTATCGGACCTTTTTGAACAATAAAATATTGATACCAATTAAACTCTAAAGGGACCCATTTCATATGATAATTTTGTAAATAAACATGATATGAAATGGGGGGTTGTTGTAGGGCACAACAATTGGCGATTCGCTGGAAGAACCAGTTATCTCTGGAAAGCATAGGAATACTTAAACTTTTTCAAAATAGAGTTCTAATCAAAGGGGAAAATTCTAATATAACTAGGTATATATGCATTCCGAGTAAAATGAAACTATTTTGCTAACTTCCTTTCTTTTTTAAGAAAATAAATACATTCTAATTTTTAAATAGGCCTTTATTGGTTTATAATGATAAAACAGAAAATCTTTCCAAATCAGCTTTTATAGTAAACTCATCTGTCATAGGTAGAGCCTCTGCTGCCAGCAAACATTCATAGTTTCGACAGGGATACCTTTTAACCATGTTATTGTCCATTGTCCCATCCAATTAAGAGTGTGATTAACAGAATGAATTCAAAACATGTTTTCATATTTTGTATTTCATTTCCTTTTTATGTTATTGATAAGATAAAAAGCCATTGTCCTGGTTTGGTGGCCAACTATTGACAATGCCATTCACTAGTAGTAATTTAACCGAACAAGCTGGCTCATGATGAGACCCCTTGTCTTATAATTCTAAGCCATTACCCTGTTTTGGTATGCAGTATTGGTAATGTCGGCTAAACTATTTCCTTATGAACATGGTAAGCAGACTTGTAATAAGACGTCTTATCTTTAATATCAGATATTTTAGAATTACACTCTGAGTAATCATAAACTTTAGTGAATGGGATGAACAATCTTCTCCTTAAGAGTAAATGGATGACAGGGTAAGAGTTGAAGATGTTGAAATTGGATTAGCTTCTATCTTGATATTGATAACCTTTTGAGACCAATTTGAAAACAGAAAATGATTTACAATACTTCTAAACTTTGAGAGGAGTTCACAAAACTTGAAATGTGGTTTCAAAATACAATGATACCTAATTTCCTAGAAATTATCCCTTTTGGTTAAGAGTTCTATTATTTAAAAGCAAATATCACACTACTTCTGTAGATCAAATTTTCAAACACAACAAAGGTCAATAGTAAATACCTTACAACATTATTTTCTACAAATCTTACAAACTACAAAAATCTATCAAACTAAAAGGAGAAGGGGTTACCTCCTCAATTAAAGAATTTCTTCAAGATAAGGCCATTAACAGGGAGAGAATCTCTCAACCCTGATAAGTCTTGCAATAAAAAGGTCGAATGGCCTATCTTTTCACAGATCTGAAATGGTCCAAGCCACATCTTCTAGAACTTGGTGTGTTTTCCCTTGTCCTCATGGGCTTTGTCCCATTTCAGAACTAAATCACCGACTTGAAATTGTTTTGAACCAGATGAGACTGAATCAAAAGCTGCCTTGATGATTTGCTGATGTTTGGAATGAATAACCTTGGCTTTTTCTCTTTCCTCGTCTAATTTTAGAATTTGATCATGTCTAAGCTGAATAGAAGAAGAAGGAGTTTCCTCAATGAACTGTACTAGGGCTAAAGAAGGAAGAACAAGATTTGTGGGCAGTACTGCTTCTTTTCCATACACGAGATTGAATGGGGAAGATCCTATAGATGCTTTCTGTGTTATCCTATCAGCCCATAATGCAAACATTAAGGATTTGTGCCAGTTTTTATGATTTTGTTCTATAGTTCGCTTAATGATTTTGATCAGATTCTTATTAGTAGACTCTGCTAAACCATTACCCTGGGGATAGTAATTAGCATAATACTTTAATTTAAATCCTCTTTTAATAGTGAAATCAAACATAGCATTGCCTGAGAAATAAGATGCATTATCAAAAACAAGAGCATTTGGGACACCAAACCTGGTAATGATGAATTGATCTATGAACTCAATGATTGCTTCAAAATTTGTTGTCTTCAAAGGGATTGCCTCAACCCACTTAGTAAAATAATTGGTAGCATTAAGGATATACTTATGCTGTTTGGAAGACGGTGGAGTAATTTCCCCAATGATATCCAATCCCCATTGCTCAAATGGTTGTTCAATGTTGACTGGTTGCAGAAGGAAAGCTGGTTTACGTTGTCTTCCACTAGAAGTTTGGCAATTGAGGCATTTCTTTACATACTCGTGGGCATCTTTAAATAGAGTAGGCCAATAGTATCCAGCATGAATAATTTTGTGAGCTGTTGTGTCAGCTCCAAAATGTCCTCCTGCTGGTCCATCATGTAACTCCTGCAAAACCTTTTGTGCTTCAGGTTTCTCAAGGCATCTTAATAAGATAGAATCATAATTCTGCTTAAAAAGCACATCATCAATAATTGTAAAATTCTTTGCTTTCAACCTAATGGCCCTTTTGTTCTTGTAAGATAGGTTTGGAGGTGCATAACCATTCTTTAAATAAAAGATTAAATCCGCATATTGAGATTCAGAATCAGTAACACTTATCTGATTGATTTCTTCAGTTTGATCTGTATCGCTTGATTCTGGGATGTTGGATGCTCCTTCCAATATCCTGCAAAAACCTTGGCCCCTAACAATCTTTGCTGGTCTAATTTCTAAGTCATACTCTTGAAGTGCTGTGACCCAATTTGCCCTTTTTTCACCCATTTCTTTTTGGATTAATAGTTGCCTAACTGCAGGGAAAGGAACTATAACTTTTGTGTGGGTTTTCAAAAGGAAGGGTCTATAATGCTTGACTGCTTTAAATACAACAAAGGCTTGTTTTTCTACATCAGAGTAATTCAATTCAGCACCCTGAAGATTTGAGCTAAAAAATGAAATGGGTGCTTCCAAATTGTGATCATTTAGTTGCGTGAGTACTGCAGCATACGACGAGTTGGATGCGATGGTATACAATGTAAAATGATTAGAAAATTTTGGAGTATTTAAGGCTGGGGCATTGATTATTGATTGCTTGATTAGATCAAAAGCTTCTTTTTCTGCTGATCCCCACTTAAAGACTGAATTTTTCTTAATCATTGCTTGAAGTGGCAAAATAATTTGAGAAAAATCTGGAACAAATCTTTTAACAAAATTGATCTGGCCTAAAAATGACTGCATCGATTTTTTATTGTGTGGGAAAGGGATTTCAGAGATTTCTTTGATCCGATGAGGATCAATATAAATGCCATCTTTGGACACAATAAAACCTAAGAGCTTCCCTTGATCAAGAGCAAAGAAAGACTTTTTTGGGTTAAGGGAAATACCATATCTTTTGCAACGTTGAAAAATTTGATTTAGATCATGCAAATGATTATACCTCTCCTTAGAGAATACAGTAATATCGTCTAGATAGACGACTACTGTTCTATTAATCAACCCTCTAAAAGCTTTATCCATAGCTCTTTGGAATGTCGCTCCTGCATTTATAAGTCAGAAAGGCATTTTCTGATATGCATATGTTCCCCATTTTGTTCTGAATGTAGTTTTAAGCTGGTCATCAGGATGAACCAGGACTTGGTTATATCCTGAGAAACCATCTAGAAAGGACATCAATTCAGAGCCTGCTACTGATTGAAGTATTTGCTCCATAGTAGGTAATGGGAAATTGTCTTTCAAGCTTGCTTTGTTCAAATTTCTGAAATCAATACAAATTCGAATGTCGCCATTTTTCTTTCTGACTGGCACCATATTAGAGACCCAGTTTGAGTGTCGGACAGGAAAAATAATCTTGGCTTTCAAGAGTTTGTTAAGTTCCGATTTTATCTGGCTCTCTAAGTTTGGATGTATTTTTCTTAACTTCTGCTGAATCGGTTTCTGATCGGGGAGTACCGGAATGGTATGCTGGATAATGGATGTATCATAAGTCTTCAAATCATCATATTTCCAAGCAAAAACCTGTTTATTTTTTCTTAACAGTTTAATGAATGCCTCTTTCTCTTCAAAGGAAAGTCCTAATCCTAAATTAATATTTTGAGGAGCTTGTTCAGTACCTAGATTTATCAATTCAAACCTTAGGGTAGAGCTTTGGAGCTTTTCATTAGTTACAGGTTTAAACATGTCTTTAATATCATAAAGAACTTCCAGCTTTACCACAGGCTTAGGAATTGCATTTTCCTGAGGTGTTTCTCTCATTTGGGAGTCATGCTCATCTTCCTCAATGATTTGATTATCATAGGACTTTTCAAAAGTTAAGAATTGTAAAGTATCCTCATCGTGGTTGAATACTCTCCAATTAGTGACATTGTCAGGAACTGAAGGCCTAAAAAGTAATTCTACAGAAAATCTATCTGGGCTGTAGCCTTCAGAAGGTAGGAGCTTGGAAGCTACATTAGCTAGGAGATCGGCTGCCAAGTTTTGAGACCTGGGAATGGAGGAAATTTTGAATGCGGAAAAGTGCGAGGTAAGTTCTTGTACTAGCGATTGATAATGCTTGAGGTGATTTGAAAGACAATGAATTGCATTCCTCACCTGTTTAACAATAATTTCAAAATCGCAAAATACTTTTAGATATTGCACTTTAAGGCCGATTGCTTTATATAATCCCTAGACTAAGGCTTCATATTCGGCTGTATTGTTAGTGCATTCAAATTCTAGCCTACAGGACACCATTGTCTTTTCTCCTTGTGGGCTAACCAAAATACATCCTGCTCCTGAGCCCTCGCTAGACTTTGACCCATCGAAATATAAAGACCAAAATAAAGAGGTATTAACAAATGTATTTACAGTTTTCTCAGCATCATTGAAACATCTAGACCTATCAGTTTGTGAAAAATTCTCAATCTGAGATGTAAAATGATTGAATGAGAAAGGAGATGGTTGGGCAAAAAAGTTGCCAAAGAATGATTCTGATGAATAATTCCCCAAAATGTTGTTGTTGAACGCTACGGGTTGGTTTTCTTGCTCAAATTCAGTAACTGTGTGGGTCATATGTTTCTCTCGATCGATCCTTATTTGATTTGGCTTACCCTTATAGGGAAGCCACATATGTGACCAATCAGTGGAAATATATCCATGCAATTTTTCAGACCAATCCCTACTCAAAATTAAACCGTAAAATTCAAGTATATCGGCTATTAGGATGTCAATCCTTTGTACTACTCTGGGATCAGCAGACAACCTGATAGTTACGGAATTAATTTCTCCCACAACCTGCACTTTGGTCCTGTCCAACTGTACAATATGAATAGTAGACTTCTGGGGTTCAATGTTCAGTTTAGAACAAACTGAAGCTGGCACTATGTTAGACGATGCCCCTGAGTCAATTAAATAGTTGTGCAGGTTTCTGTTATAGATCTCGTAGGTTAGAAGGAAGGGTGGAGTATGAGAATTTGATCTATCTCCAATCATAACTGAATCGGTAGCTTCAACCATACCTGGAGGGGGTTGGCCTGAATCATTAGCAGCTTTTGCACTCGGAAGTGGTGTAGAGGGAACAACATTCAATTCTTTAAGAAGTAATTTCTGCTGATGCTTTAATTTACTAAGTTCAAACATGGTAATGTTTGCTTTAGTTTTCTTCAAGTCATCAACAATGTTATACTCCATTGAATCGGATACCACTAATGTTTTGGATGTTGAAGGATTACTAGAAGTTGAAGGCTGGTTTTGGGGAACTGCTACAGGTGATTTCTTTGCAGGTGTTTTTTCTTTGGTTGTAGCAGCACCAGCACTCCTTTTCTTTGACGTTACCTGAACAGGTTCGGAAGTACTTTTTCTCCTAGTAGTTACTGGGAATGCTTCTTCTTCATTATCGGTATCGGAGTTGGGGAGTATAAAATCCCACATTCCATGGCATTCCACTACTTCTTCCTCATCATCAGTTGGTAAGATCGTTTCCTCTTCCTCTTCTTCTTCTTGCTCTGAATCTGCATTAGATATGACATTTGGTGGCTTTGATTCATTTTTCTTATAAGTCCTAAAGGGTCTTTTGGTTGAGGTTTCGGCTACCTGTTTCTTTATCTCAACCATTTCATTTGATAAAGTTTTTAGGACTTTTTGCAAACCTTCCATGTCATATGGGTCTTTTGGTGTCTTCTTTCTTGAGTCATCTTTAAAAGAGACTTTTTTGGCTTTTCTGTCTTCCAAAGCAGCTTTCTTTTCTAGAGCATTGATGCGTTTTTCCACAGCAAGTACTTCTCTCATGTTTTCAGCTAAGGTAGGTTTCCCAGCCCTGTCTACAAAAATGGCTATATTGGCAGGTAGGGTGGTGATATACCATTCGCTTCGAATTTGTTCACTTGGTTTGGAGGCTGTAGGGATTTTATTCAGGAGTTTATTGAAGCGGGCATTAAATTCCTTAATTGGTTCCCTATGCTCTATTCTCAGATTGGAGAGATCGTTTATTAGGGTAACCAAAGACCTATCATCTCCATATTTGGTAAGAAACTGCTCTTGGCAAGTGTTCCAACTGGTAATGGAACCAGAGGGTAAAGAGAAATACCAGGATCCTGCTGATCCTTGCAAGGTGTAAGGGAAAAGTCTAACAACAACATCTTGTTCTGTTACTCCTTTCAAGTTGACTGCTAACATGAAATTATTAATGTGTTCCTCAGCCTGGGTTCCATCATCTGAGTTAAACTTGGGTAGCCATTTTTCAGGATAATCTGGTAATGGATGCAATGGTGCAGGCATATTGACTGCACCAGGTCTGGTCCATGGATCTGCCATTATAATAGCAGTAGTGGTTGGTACTACTGTTGGAACTCCAGATGTCTGGGAAAGAAATAATGTTGAGGAATGAGCAGGTTGAGATGCTGAAGCTTGTAATCCCTAGTGAACAACAATATGTAATGGGGGAGTGGATGGTTGACTTTGCAGATGAGAAGTTGAAATGGAGGATATGGAAGAAAGCTCTTCACAGTCAGATCCTTCAGTATATTTCTTCGCCTTTTTCCTTTCGGGTAAAGGGAACTCAGTGGGTTCAATACCGAGCTTTTCGCTCTGAAGTCTGGTGAGAGGGTGAGGTAAATTGAACTGCGAAGTCGCACTGCTTTGTGATACCTCAGATTTCTGTGGTGAATCGAGAAGCTCTGAAGTTTGTGGATAAGGGACTGGACTTCAGGTGATTCAAGACTTAATTGTTCTGGAGTATGATGGGTTTGAGCAGTGGTAATTGATTCCTCTTCTTCTTGTTTGGATACTGGAGAACCAGCATGCGAATGAGAAGTTCGAGGGGATTCGGAGGGAGATTTACTCTTAGAATGGCTTGCAGATTTGGGTTTCCTTGCCATTCACAGTCAGGCCCTCCTTCTAGCGCCAAAAATGTTGATGCCTCGAAAATCACTGCAACAACATTGGGGATAACCACCCGGTCCGGACCTTAGTACAGCTCCTTTTCCGTTTGGAATAGTGGCTCCGACTGGGGATAATGGGACCAGTTTCCCAAAAGTGGATAAACGGGATGAATGGATGATTTATAAACTAAGCTAACGGTGAGAAAATAACTAAAACTATTAACAAGAACGCAATAACTATGATCTATCCCGGGGACTTATTGAGCTTTTAAAGTGCAGCGCTTGATAATCTATGTCTATAAACAGGCATATAGATGACTCTATTTAACAGACATAGACATTATTTCATTCATGATTACTATGCTTAAATAGTTAAACAAAGCGATTAAAGCGATATTTCTACACTTATCATTTATATCATTGACATATACATGATTAAAAAGAAAGGCACATCATGAAACATCCAATAGTGGAATGAATATAGATCTGCTGTTACAGTGCATGCATAAAATCAATAATAGCAAGAATAATCACATAACAATTCATATGAAATGAATGAATTCAGACATAGATAGAAATACCATATGAGCTGCTTGACACTCCCAATATCAATCGCTACTTGTAATTCTTCCTTCAACGCAAAAACATTCTCAACAAAGACAATAGTGCACAATTGCATCAAAATTTCCTTGTTGAATTAAGAACAACTGGTCCAGTTTCATAAAAGAATATTGACTGAAGCACAATAGTGCAAACTTCAGTCTTTAAGTCTGGTACAAAACTTTACGACCCTTTCCAAAACAATGAAAGGGTCTATAAATACTAAATTAATCTAAATATCTAATAAACTGAAATCCTACTAAATCAGTATCAATAAATTTTGATCCTATTTTCCTCAGCGATCTGGCACTCGGTGGCATGATTCATCAAGTAGGTTGCTTGCCTTTAAATCTGAGCTCACTTATCGCAAGCATTGGCTCTACTTCAGGAGGTTTGTTGAGGCGCGAACTGAGATGGGCGACATAGGTGGCATCCTGAATATCGAGAATCATATACCCGATTGCATCTGTTAGGCACTTAAGGGCGGCTCTCTGTGTATGCGGCTTTACCAGGAAGAACCAATATGTGTCCCAGGTTAAACTGTTAATCCCAGGAATTAATCTCCCTTTTTCCTCCAAATCAGGATAACATGATTGCTCCAATGTGTTCGTTGTTGTCAACTGTCCTGGTGTGCATTGGGAGATCATGTTTGATAAGTAGAGAGTGTTATTAACTAACTCAACTAAATTGCTAGAAGTTGATTTACATCTTGAAGCTGCTCTCTCTGTTTTCATTAACTGGGACTACCATTCTGTGAAGAGTATATCTTTATGTGGTTCTAGGATCCTGGGCAAATTCGCTGCTTGTCCTTGATCAGAATCTTGCCAGTCAAGAAATGCAGCTATGGTTTCCTCGGCTTGATCCAATTCAGTTCTGGCCTTTTCTACCTGCTTATTAATGGATGCCATTAATTCACACAGTGGCTCTTCTTGGGCGATTTGTTGACACAGAAGCTTAATTTGAGATATTAATGCAGTGTTTATTTGTAATGCTTCTGCTCTAAATTCAGCCACTTGTGGAACGCCCTTTGTTTTTTCAACCTATGCTGATAATTTAACGATTTGCTCATCCTTTGTTTTCAGCATTAATTCATTCGCGGCCTTTAATTGTGCCAATGCCTCTGATAATTCCTTCTGTTTCTGGATCGCGCTTTGGTCGACCCTTTGCTTTTCTGCTTGCAATTGTTGAGTTAGTTGACTGTTTGCTTGCTGTTGTGTCAACAATTGCTGCTCTGCCTTCTGCTTTGTCTCAGCTAACTCTGCCTGTAATGAGAAAATCTCTTGATCCTTGGTTTTCAGTAGAAGACTTACCTCTGATGCTTTATCAATTGTCGCTGCTGAATAGGCTCCCGCATACTGCGACAATTTAGTCAGGTCATCGGAGGGGTCAAATTCCTCCTTCCAAACCACATTGCCCGTAACAGTTTGTTCTGGGAAAAGGGAAGGTTGATCAGTCCTTCTTCTTTTCCTTTGTCGCTTAACCACTGCTTTATGCCTTGGGCTGTAGAATACATCCAAGGGAGGAATATCTTCTACCTGCAAAATGATTTGGTCGGAGGGGTCCTTTAGTATTACCTCAACTTCTTTAGAAATGGGTGGGCCGCTGGTTCCACTTAGAACCTGAGGTGAAGTGATGTCCTGCGTATCCGTTGTCTTGGAAGTGTCTGTATCCTTTGAACATTCCAACCCACTGATGATGGAATCAAATTGCTTCCATTCCTGGAGCAATTTAGGGTCAATACGAGTATCTATATTGACATCTGTTGGGCCTTAGTTTTGGTCTTATTTTGCTTTAAGAAACTTACCTAACCATCTATTTATCATCCATTTTCACTCCATTCATTCCATTTTAATGAATATTTGATGTCTAATCAGGTATTTAGCTTTAATTTGTCAATTTCTAAAGTTTTTATAAAAGTTTGATTTTAAGTGCAATTTTGGCAATTTCAGAAATTCCCGTAATCACTTCATGGTTGATATGGATGCAGGCCACTTCAGCACGAATGGGATACATGAATGGAAAGCTTGGGAACTAGGACCAAGACACCTATGCTTGGTTCCAACAGAATGAGCTTTATTATGCCTATTTGGAGCTAGTCAATCATGACTAGTCATCCAGAAATCCCATCTAAATAGGGCAGTTTTGAGATTCCATGATATTGGTCATATTTCTTGGGATGAGGGTAGTGAATTCGACTTGGATAGATGGATTAGAGTAGCTGGGTTTGTTAGAGTGAATGTAGATCAGTTTTTTTCATGAGACTCCTTATTTAAGAGCCACAACTTTGATGGCTCATACATTGACTTATTATACTTTTATGCTGTAATACTTTTGGTTTGAAGACTTAATTTGAAGACTTGTGCTATTCTCAATTTGCTGCTCAATGCTATGGATGTGTGACTGATCTAAGCTTCTGATATCATCTTTCAAAGTGTGCAACGCAAGGGTGGAGGGCCCCCACTCCAAGCTAAGTACACTTCCATGTTAAACTAGTTTTATTTCATTGCAATTTGGTTGATTGTAGCCTTAGTTTTTCAAAGTCTTATTTCAGATTGCTTTATGGTTATGCATAGTGATTGATTTCATTTGTTAATGGCTTATTCATCACTTTATTGAGTTGGAAAACAGATGTTCAAGTTGGGCATCCCTTCTACTAAATGATGGATCAAAACTAGTTTCTTTTGTTTACATGCAAGTAGTTTTATTTCCATTTAGATTTAGATATTGAGATGAATGAATTATGATGGAATATCTTATGTGTCTCTTAAGTTAAGAGCTTCTTTCATTTATAATTTATGCATCTTGAGTTTTTGGTTTCAATCTCTAATTCATTAAGTAATAATTGAGGTGAAGGTGGACTTCTTGAGTTCAAGAACCCTTTCAATGTTTTTCTCTTTTGAGCTGATTGAATTAGAGTTATAAGATGTATTTTCTTTAGCTTTTAATCATTTATCTTTCAAGGTTTGGTTATATTAGATCTTCACAAATAGTGAACTTGCCTCAAAGAATAAACAACCCGGATTGATAATAAATAATTGTGTTAGTTTAGGAACATAAATTAGCTCAACATTTTGGCGCCGTTGCCGGGGAGGCAAATATCGGCATAGTCAATAGAGAGATAAAATCAAAAACAAATAAAAGATTAGTTACGTTTCATTTCTTTAATTATGTTTCTTTATGCCTAGATTTAGAGATCCTCAAGGTAGATTTATCAAAAACCCCCCACAAGTAGAGATAGGATCATCACATACACCAGTTACTGGTAATCCAATAATTGAAGAGTTGATAGAAAAGCAAAGAACTAGCCAAAGATTAACCTTGATTGAAAGGCAAACTTTGTTAGCTTGGGAAGCAAAGCAAAAATTCTCCACTTCCGGAAAACAAAAAGAGAAGGGAAAACAAATTTTTTTTCCATCCATCGATCCTCCTATCTTCCCACAACTTGAAAGTCCACCTGAAATTGAAACAACTCAAACAATGGCAGAAGAGGGACATGGATCTGTTCATCTTAATCTTGAACAACAAAGAGCTGAAAATGAAAGACAACAAAGAGAATGGAGAAGGAAGAGAGAGGAAGAGGCAAAACAAGAAAATGATAGGAAGCTAGAAAACGACCGAAAAAGACAAGAAGATGGACTTGACCAAGAATCTACTTTCGGTTTTCCGATAATAGATACAAGTGCAATACTCTGAGAAGAAGTAAAAATGAAAAACATTCCACCTTCTGTGTTTCCAAACTTCTATGGAATGTCTACAGAAGATCCTGATTCATTCATGTTTGAATTTGATATCTTATGTAGAACATATGGCTATATTGATGATGTTCATAAGCTTCGTCTTTTTCCTGCAACATTAAAAGCAGCAGCTTTAAAATGGTTTATGGGTTTAGGAGAACAAACAATAGCCTCCTGGGATGATATGCGAACCGTCTTCCTTAAGAAATATCAACCTTATTGTAGATCTAGAGATTCAAAGGAAGATGTGTTTAGAATGACACAACAAGAAGATGAAAATCTAGAAGAATATTTAGAAAGATTCGCATATAATCTTCAGAAATCTAAACAACATTCTCTAAATCAAGAAACTGTTCGCACAATCTTCCTCAAAGGCATAAGAGATGAATACCTTGACATTTTGAATGTGATGGGTAAAGGAGATATTTCAAACCTTCCATTCGATGAAATTGTCGAGTTATGTCAGAAATATTCTAGAGGAAGATCAAAAACCGGAAGAAGGGAAGTAAGTTCCAAAGCAGCCAAGTCAGCTGCAGGAGGGATAACAAGAGCTGAAATAGGAAGTCTATTGGAAAATTTTAAAACAGATCTTTTGAGTACATTAGGGACACAAGTAGATGTGCTAAAGGCAAACAAGAAGAAAGAAGAACAAGAACAAGCCTTAGCAATATTTTGTTCAAAATGTAAAAAGAAACATCCTTTGAGAGACTGTCCTTTAGATAGCATTCAAGTGTGTGGTCTTTGTACAGGCAATCATTCCACAGAAAATTGTGTAACATTGAAAGACTTACAAATGAATTCAATGGAAGAAGTGCCAGGAACAGAAGGTTTCTATTATGTTGCACCAAGAAGACCATGGCCACCTAGAATGCCTCAACAGAATCAGCCACAATTCCCTCAGCAAAATTATGCTTATCCATCTTATAATCCTTGGACCCCTCCAATGCCATGGTAAGCTTGGCCTCCACAACAATATCCACAACAACCTGCACAAGGTTGGAGGGGATATGGTTATGGAAACCAACAACCTCAATAGTCTCAACAATATCAACAACATTACCAGCAACAATACCAACAGCCATTTTCATACCCACCATATCCTCCATCCATGCCATTTCCGCAACAAAATTCTGCATATCCATTCCAACAGCAGAATCCACCACCATTGTTGACACAACCACAACAGTTATAGTTACCTTCAAATCAACCCAGACCAACGCAATTTCCATCCCAACCGGTGGCCAATCCGAATAACAAAGTGGACAAATCTGCATACACTGTAGAGAAAGCAACATATTACCCTACATATTCAATTCTTCCTCTTGATGATGTCCATCTAAGGTCTGGAAAAGTACTTAAGAAGGATTCTCCTCCAATTATAGAAGAACCAACTGAACAAGGAGAATCATCTGAAACATCACAAACTAAGGTACAAAATCAGAAAGGAACAAATGTTACAACACAAACACCACCTTATCCTGAAAAGTTGGTAGAACAACAAAATCAAAATCAAATAACCCTTCCTGAATTTGATATCTTAGATGAATTAAAAAATGCATATGTTAAGATTCCTTTGTTAAAAGCCATTAAAGAAATACCGATATACGCAAAAACAATAAAGGAATTGTGAATTCGGAAAGAAAGAAAGAAAAAGGATCCTACAACAATCCAAGTCATTGGTAAATTAGCAAGTCTCATGTCTACTCAAACTATAGTAGAAAAATATATTGATCCTAGTATCCCAATGGTTACCATATCAATAAATAATTTCTCTGTACCAAATACATTAATAGACTTGGGAGTAGCTATAAACGTAATGACAATGGAGACAATGAAAACTTTGCAATTAAACAACATTAGATCAACTTCAACAGTCCTTGAATTAGCAGATAGATCTAAAGTTGTTCCAGAAGGAATGTTAGAAGATATCATAGTCTCCTTGGATTCATGGGAGTATCCTGTTGACTTCTTGATCTTGCAACCAAAAACAAACTTGGGAGGACACCCTCTGATATTAGGCAGACCATGGTTAGCCACTGCTGATGCCTTCATAGGATGCAGATCTGGAAGTATGATAATTTCACATGGAGATGAAAGGAAACATATCACTCTTTATTCACCTGCGAGAATCAATACTTGAAACTCAGGAAAAGCAACAGACAAAAGCAGTTTTAAGTATCAATCAATTCTTTGATTTTAGAGAAGAAGAGGAGAATGAAGATTTGATGGACCTTTTTATCTCAGAACCAAGTATTTCAGAGCAGCTTAGGAAAGCTCAATATGAAGCTGCAAATGAACTTCTGAATCAATGTTTTCAGGAAACATGTACTATTCGAACTTTGCAGAATTTTTTGGTAGACATCTTTCCTGTAAACACAGTTATCAACCCAACAATCAAAACAATTGAGGTACATCCTGGAAAACATTTAAATATTGGAAACCAGCTGCAATCAAAACAAGAACAAGAGGTAATTGCATTACTACAGAAATATTCAAAAGCATTTGCCTGGGATTATACTGATATGCAAGGAATCCATCCTAGCACATGTATCCACCACATCTATACAGATGATAAACTTAAACCTGTTAGACAACCTCAAAGACGAATGAATCCTATGATGAAAGAAATAGTGAAAGAGGAACTGCAAAAACTGTTGAAAGTGGGATTCATCTATCCTATTTCAGATAGTCAATGGGTTTCACCACTGGTTGTTGTACCAAAGAAAAATGGAAAGTGGAGGGTATGTGTAGACTATCGAGAGTTAAACAAGGCTACAATAAAAGATCATTTTCCTCTACCATTCATTGACCAGGTGTTAGACTCTTTGGCTGGAAAGAAATACTTCTCTTTCTTGTATGGGTTTAGCGGGTACAACCAGATTAGAATAGCAACAGAAGACCAAGACAAGACTACATTTACTTGCCCATGGGGAACCTATGCATATAATGTTTTGCCATTTGGTTTATGCAATGCACCTGCAACTTTTCAAAGAGCAGTGCTTGCGATATTTGCTGATCTAGTCCATGAATGTGTAGAGGTTTATATGGATGACTTCACTATGTATGGAAATACATATGATGATTGTCTCAACAATCTTGAAAAAGTCTTGAAGAGATGTATCGAAACAAATCTGTCATTAAGTAACGAAAAATGCTATATGATGTTGACAGAAGGTAGAGTTCTGGGACACCATATTTCCGGTTTTGGAATTAAGGTGGATCCAGCCAAAATCCAAGTTCTATTTAACCTGATGCCACCTACAACACAAAAGGAGGTAAGAAATTTCTTAGGCTATGCAGGCTATTATAGACGATTTATTGAAAACTTTAGTAAAATAGCTCAACCCCTGTTTAAACTATTAGCACGAGATGTTGAATTTCAATGGACAAATAGCTGTCAAAATGCTTTTCAAATTCTAAAAGATAAGCTGTCAGTGGCACCCATACTTCGAGGGCCAAACTGGTCTTTGCCATTCCATATTTCCACTGATGCATCAGATACTGCAATTGGTGCCTCTCTTGGACAGAAAGAAAACTTGTTCAATTATGCAATATACTTTATAAGTAAGAATCTGACACCTGCAGAAACGAACTACACAGTCACAGAAAAAGAAATGTTAGCCGTCATACATGCAGTAAATAAATTCAGGCATTATATAACAGGATATCAAGTTTTTATTCACACAGATCATTCAACAATAAAATACTTGATGAATAAACCCATCACCAATGGATGAATAACAAGATGGCTCTTGTTATTGCAAAAATTTAATATCACAATACAAGATCGGCCAGGAAAAGAGAATCAAGTGGCTGACTTTCTGTCCCGCATACAATCACCTGATGACCCAAATCCAGTTATAGACAACTTTCCAGATGAACATCTGTTTGCCATAACAGTAAAGACACCTTGGTTTGCAGATATTGCAAATTATTTGTCATCTGGAAAATTTCCAACTCAATTCACTAGCAAGCAAAGAAAGAAAATTGTTAGAGAAAGTTCTAGGTATAGCTGGGTGAATGGTGATTTATTTTATACTGGTTCAGATCTAATGATTAGAAAATGTGTGCGTGAAGATGAAATATTAGACATTCTCAGAGCATGTCATGATGAACCATGTGGTGGCCATTTTGCAGATAAACGAACAGCATATAAGGTGCTGCAATTGGGCTATTACTGGCCATCCATCTTCCGAGATTCTAAGGCATATGTCAAGCAATGTGACAGTTGCCAAAGAATAGGGAGACCAATCATGTCAGATGAGATGCCACTCAAGCCACAAGTTCTTATTGAGCCATTTGAGCAGTGGGCACTTGACTTTGTTGGACCCATTAATCCACCATCAAATGGAAAAAGGTACATTCTAGTATGCACGGACTATGTAACCAAATGGGCGGAAGCCAAAGCAGTGAGCAGAGCAACAAAAGACACAGTGGTCACCTTTCTCTTTGAAGAAATTTTTGTGAGATATGGAGTACCTAGACAGATTGTAACAGATCAAGGAACACAGTTTACATCAAAGTTAGTACGGGATCTGACAGAGAAATACAAGATTAAACACAGGAAGTCTACTCCATATCACCCTCAAGCAAATGGTCAGGTAGAATCCACGAATAAGGTCTTAGAAAATATCATGACTAAGACAGTGCAGCTAAACAGAAAAGACTGGTCTGAAAAGTTAAAGGATGAACTATGGGCCTACAGAATCACATGGAAAAATACAACTGGTTTTAGTCCATACCAGTTGGTCTATGGGAAAGAAGCCTTATTGCCTATTGAATTTCAGATACAAACATATAGACTAGTAGCTGAATTGGGCATGGACCTGACTGAAGCACAACAACAAAGGATCATGGAACTGAATCAACTGGATGAGCATCGTCAACAAGCTATAGAACATACTACATTGGTGCAACAACAAAGAATGAAATGGCACGACAGATACATCAAAGCAAAGACATTTCACAAGGGAGACTGAGCCTTACTATTTGACTCCAAATTCAAAGACTTCAAAGCAAAATTTACAACACACTGGCTAGGCCCATATGAAATTGAAGAACTCTTTGACAATGGAGCAGTAAAGATCAAGACAATTGACCAGGACCCCACCTCATTTGTTGTAAACGGACATAGGCTGAAAGTTTATCATCAGCCTATCAGTAAAGAGGCATTCATGAAACAACTGGTAGAAGAAACAGGACTGGAAATCATGGCTCAGCCATCTTCCAGTTTGGAAAATGAATAAAAATATAAAAAATAAAATAAAAAATAAAAAATTGTATATAGAAAAAAAACAAAACATAAAAAAATAATTTGTTTGCTGGTGAAAACCAGGCAACTGGCACCATGCAAACACGAATTCATAGGGGAAAACCAGGGTAACCTAGACTCTATGAATTCTATATTCTTGTTCTACTGTTCTCACACAATTTCAATGCAGGACCTTTCCACAATTGACTTGAGGACAAGTCAAACCTTCAGCAAGGGAGAGTCTTGTAGCAAGCTTTTAGCTGGAACAGCTAAGGTATTGTATTGTCCACAGAGGGACCTGAAGCAAACTTTGTTGCAGCAGATCAAAGCCAACACAACATTCCAGAAGCATTGCAGAGGGACCTGAGATGAAACATTATTACAGAGGGACCTGAAGCAAACTTGTTGCAGCAGAACCAGATCAAAGCCAACACAACATTCCAGAAGCATTGCAGAGGGACCTGAGATGAAACATTATTACAAAGGGACCTGAACAATTCAAGAAATGGAGCATGGTGAACAAGGAGCAGTAATAAAAGTCTACTTTTCATCCATCTACAACATTTTGATTCCATTCCACCTGTACAAACAACATTCAAGGGAGTATATTCATAGCCATTTTGTGCTTGAAATTCAAATTTTTTTTAGGAACTTTTAGTTTTTGATCTAATTGAAGTTAGTATCTGAGGATATTCATTAACATTCATTCCTTATATATATCCCAAATTCCCTATACATATTCCATTTCATTCATATACATTCCCTATACATCTTCTTATAACCCTAGGTATTTTCTTTAAAAGCAAAAAGATCAAGCTAGGACAACTCTTTTCACCTGCACATAAACTCAGAGCATTAGAAATGGTTATAATTTTAAAAATGACCCCAATGGTCATTTTAAAATTATAAAATTATGTTATAAAAATTATGCGCTATATGGAAGTCAAAAATCATTAAACATATATATCATAAGTTTATAAGTGCGCTAAAGTTATTTCCCAAATGCGCATCAGCTACATGATATAAGATATATATAAAAATCAAATGCGCATATGAAATGGAATATAACATAGTTACAAAGGGCTGAGGGTTGTCATATTAAAGTATATAGGTTGCAAATGAATGATATATGGTGGAGGCCGTAAGTATTAAAACATGATAACGGGAGAATGGTATTCAAACAAAAATTATGGCAACCAACGATCATTACACCATAAGCAGAGAATGGTTATACGATGGGTATAATGGCAAAGCAATTGCAATGAGTCAAAATGGTAAACACCCTACAACACACAGGTACGACTGCACACGGTGTCATGGCGGAATATTATCTATTGGTCGAAATATTATGCAGGGATCGTGCGTACAAAACCACGACTTGGCCAATCCTTATGACACAGTCGGGCGACTGGTCAATAGGACGGCCATGTAAGCCACGAAATTCAAAACAACTCAATGGCAATACAAGGGTCTGTACAGCCCGAAACGGTCATGAACTGACCGAGCCATTGCACTGATTAAAACAATAATTCCACCATCGTTTAACCCATAATCCTCATTGCCCATAAGCTCAGAGAGATCATGTTTGAAGCCGCAGCACAGTAAAAGGAGAGAGGAATGAGTTGAGAGAGATTTAAAGAAGAAATCCGAGTCTAATGTGCAGAGAAAGCCGAGTTTCGGGATCTAGCAAGGTAAGACTGGAGTTTATTTCGCTCGGCGACTGTGGATATGTATGATTGCTTGTCATTAAACTGATAGATTTTCTGCTTTGCCATCAGTTTGACTGACCGAAGAAAAAGGGATTTGAAGCGCTCGGTTACATTCCACGCGCCCAGTGACAGACAGGTAACACTATAAAACCGTGATAACTCCAAGTTCACAGCACTTATGGATAGATTAACGGATTTTTATGCGTCAATCATGGTATAGAAACAGTGGTCAACCAGGCAGCATTTAAATCTTAGACATTGCATGCATAACACGATAGAAGAATTCGAATTAAATATGGAATATGATGCATTAAACACGGAGAGTTAGTTTGAACAGGAGAGGCAGAGAGCGCCAAAGGTTATTTATATGAGCACTGATTGTTTAACTGTTGTTTCATATTCCCTTTTGCTGCGCGCTATTAGCTGTGAGACATTGGTGGTCTCTGTCATGTGTTTGTGCATGTTAATATATGGTTTGACCAGAACAGAGGAACGCATACTAAATTGTCATATGTGTTATTGGCTGCCAAAAGAAGTCGGATTGTTGAATGCTGAAGCAAGGGAGTGCTGTAGAATGCGCCGATTTAAAACAAATGACATGCATTCATGCCCTTGCTGCGCGCTTGTGCATTGTGATTTCCATTTGTTTGTGCCATTTACATCAGAACAGAGGATTGAAATACGTGGGGACTGGTTGCATAAATGTTGTGTGTAGTCCTGAGTGAAGTTTTGACTGCATGAAAATTTAGTTGATGCCGATGATTTGTATTGTCCTGTGTCTTGAGGCCGAGAGCCTTTTTCAAAATTTTTGAAGCCGAGAACTGAGAATTGTATTCTGCGTTTTTTTTAAAATTTGTCATTTGTTTATAAGCCGTGAGCATGATGTTATTAATTTTTAGAGGCTGAGCGCATGTGAATAGCCCTCTAAGCTCATAGCTCTGTTGATTAAGGCCGTGTGCAATATTTTGACACATTACATAGTCAAATTTTTTTGAAAAACGATAAATTGGGATTAGGCCGAGAGTATTTTTGAATATCTGTTGTTGAGGCCGAGGGCCAAATTCTTTAAGTTTTTGTTTTAAATACACAGTAACTCATGTTTTTTTGAGCTGAGTAAACATGGTTATTGTTGCATGTGTATTTACTTTTCAAAACAAACAGAGATCAGTATATTGACAGAAGATATTCAGGTGTTGTTTGCATTAAACAAGGGATTAACACAGTGCTTGTGCAAAGAGAATATAACAGAGGTTAAAGAAGGCAGAATTGAGTTGAGTCAGAGGGGGAAGGTAAGCCTCGTTGCTTCCAGAATTTCATTTAAAAAAAAAACAATAGTCATAATTTTTATTGTTAAAATGAAGTTAGTAACAGCAGAGGCCTACATTGATTGGTTTACAGAAATTATGACAAACCGAGTAGAGCCAAGATTTCAGATAGAAAGCTGGGGAAAAGAGACTGTAGAAAAACTTTATCAGTCAGGGATGATAGGGTTTTTACAGAAGTTTAATGGCCATTCTGAGCAGATAACCAAAGATTTTATAAATAATTTCAGTCAAGACCAGACTCGAGTAGGAGAAATCATTGTCCCGGTAACCCAAGAATACTTGTCCAAAGCCTTAGATTTTCCAATGATAGGGGAGAAGTATCATAAAGGTTTACACTTCAAGGAGAAAGCGTGGACTTTCTTCCTTGAGAAAAACCGGAAGGGGACATTTGATAGGACAAAAGGGATACCTAGGGAGTGGTTTAATGAACCATGGGGGGAATTGGTCTTGGTCATCCAAAAGTTCTTGACTTGTGATCGCGGATACAGTATTTCCCATTTATATCATGTTAGATTACTACAGCACATCAAAGGGGATGATAGGATTAATCTACCATATTTCCTATATAAGAGTCTTGTGAAAATGATTGAAACAGGAAAATAGGAACATAGGTCTAAAGCAGCACAAATATACCATCAGGGGTTAATCAAAATCCTAGTGGAACACCAGGTGAGATCACAGGGCATAGTGTGGAAAGAATTCCTGAATAAAAATCATTTTACTAAACAGATTATTGAGGTACAGGACAAAGTAGAACAGGAAAACAGGAGCTTGATGACTTCTCCCTTATATCCAAGAACAAGAGTTAGAAATATGGCCATGCATGAGACTGAAATATCTGTCATGTCTATTCCTAAGAATAAGAATTCTATTGACTTGGAAAAAGAAGTAGAGGCATATTCTCCCAGAAAACCAGAAGAACATGTTATTTCACAAGAAGTCCTTGAAAGGGATTCCATATATGATGATGATGCAGCAGCATCATTAATGAAAACAACACAAGACTTTGAAAAGGAAATCAATTTGGCCAAAATCCAAGACTTAACTGATCAAATGGAAATAAGCAAAATCTTGGAAAAGCAATTAAAAAGAGAGAACAAGGCACATAAAAAGGACAATTCTAAGCTGATCAAAACAAACGAAAAGTTAAAAGAAGAAGTAGGCAGATTGAAAAGAAGAAATGAATTACTTTCCAAGCAAGCATTCAAATGGTTAAAGGACAAAAATATGTGGCAGGCCAAATATGAGAAACAAAAGGTTAAAGCAGCAATGTTCAAGGTAAAGCATGAATCCGGATTTGATTGTTTGGACAGGGAAATAGCTACAGGTACAACATCCACTACAGAAGGCGGAGGATCCAAGAGGAGCAAGCAAGCATGGGGACATGCTTGATGATAAGCAAGGGAGAGATGTTGGGCCTTAGTTTTGGTCTTATTTTGCTTTAAGAAACTTACCTAACCATCTATTTATCATCCATTTTCACTCCATTCATTCCATTTTAATGAATATTTTATGTCTAATCAGGTATTTAGCTTTAATTTGTCAATTTCTAAAGTTTTTATAAAAGTTTGATTTTAAGTGCAATTTTGGCAATTTCAGAAATTCCCGTAATCACTTCATGGTTGATATGGATGCAGGCCACTTCAGCACGAATGGGATACATGAATGGAAAGCTTGGGAACTAGGACCAATCCACCTATGCTTGGTTCCAACAGAACGAGCTTTATTATGCCTATTTGGAGCTAGTCAATCATGACTAGTCATCTAGAAATCCCATCTAAATAGGGCAGTTTTGAGATTCCATGATATTGGCCATATTTCTTGGGAGGAGGGTAGTGAATTCGACTTGGATAGATGGATTAGAGTAGCTGGGTTTGTTAGAGTGAATGTAGATCAGTTTGTTTCATGAGACTCCTTATTTAAGAGCCACAACTTTGATGGCTCATACATTGACTTATTATACTTTTATGCTGTAATACTTTTGGTTTGAAGACTTAATTTGAAGACTTGTGTTATTCTCAATTTGCTGCTCAATGCTATGGATGTGTGACTGATCTAAGCTTCTGATATCATCTTTCAAAGTGTGCAAGGCAAGGGTGGAGGGCCCCCACTCCAAGCTAAGTACACTTCCATGTTAAACTAGTTTTATTTCATTGCAATTTGGTTGATTGTAGCCTTAGTTTTTCAAAGTCTTATTTCAGATTGCTTTATGGTTATGCATAGTGATTGATTTCATTTGTTAATGGCTTATTCATCACTTTATTGAGTTGGAAAACAGATGTTCAAGTTGGGCATCCCTTCTACTAAATGATGGATCAAAACTAGTTTCTTTTGTTTACATGCAAGTAGTTTTATTTCCATTTAGATTTAGATATTGAGATGAATGAATTATGATGGAATATCTTATGTGTCTCTTAAGTTAAGAGCTTCTTTCATTTATAATTTATGCATCTTTAGTTTTTGGTTTCAATCTTTAATTCATTAAGTAATAATTGAGGTGAAGGTGGACTTCTTGAGTTCAAGAACCCTTTCAATGTTTTTCTCTTTTGAGCTGATTGAATTAGAGTTATAAGATGTATTTTCTTTAGCTTTTAATCATTTATCTTTCAAGGTTTGGTTATATTAGATCTTCACAAATAGTGAACTTGCCTCAAAGAATAAACAACCCGGATTGATAATAAATAATTGTGTTAGTTTAGGAACATAAATTAGCTCAACAACATCAATGGTGGTTTGTTTTTGCTTTTCGGCTTGGGACTCCTTCCGCACTTTTTCCTGTTCTCTCTTCTGTTGTTCCTCTTGTTCTTTATTTTGCCTTTACTCTTGTTCTCTCCTCTGCTTTTCCTCCTGTTCTTTCTTATGATCCTTTGTTATAACCGGAGGTTCCTTTGACTGTTGCCGACCAGGCTCGCTTGATGATGTCGTTGGGGTTGTTGCTAGTAAATCTAGAGGCAGAGTTTGCAACCTCTGTTCTCTAAGTTTATTAAATTCAGTCAACCCTTCATCATTATATTTCGCTTTGGCGAATTCTTTAACCTGATTTATTGACTCAGCTAAAGAGAACAGGTCGCCAAACATATCTTCCTTATGGTCAAATCTTGTCAATTTGCCCTGTTCTAGTGCATTATAGACAACTTTGTTTGGATCAAATGGCCTATTTGGGAGAGTCGCCAGAGTTAAGGATTGAATCTTTGTGGCTTCCTTTTCTGCATGTTTAAGATCATGCAGAGTGTAGACACCACACCTCAAGGGAAAAGAGGGCCAACCCTTCTTCTTTTCCTTCTTGAGAGTCTGTGTAACACTCTTCGCCATAATCTGGTAAGCGATTTCCCTTGCTAGCAGTTTATCAGGTATGTATAAAGGGAGGACATGAGGGTCGGCTTGGCTACCGAAAACTCTTATGTAGGTAAATCTCTCCTCTCCAAACCATCTACCTATTGTGGTTAAATCAAATCCGGCTTGATAAGAAATCTTGGGAGCAGGTTTATCGAAAATGGAATAATAAATAGGCAACATAAAGCCATTACAGACTTGGTATAGATGATGTTTATAAGAAGATTTCCACAATTTCTGATGATATATATGAATAGGCGTGGGGTCTTGTGCAATCCACCTCCAGCCGAGTACGGGGAATTCAAAGTTAAAACACAGGGTATCTAGAATATAGGCACTGTAGTAGAATGGGGGAATTACCCTTTCAGAAATACGGGTCTTGCTTCTAAACTCAAGCACAGCTGTTGCTAATTTGTCTGAGAGGATAGTGGCCCAATCCATAATTACACTGTTGCATGCTGCTTCCATTAGGGGAACCATTTCTATGGTAAAATTAGCAGAGTCATGCAATCCCCACAATCTACACATCATTATCCCAGCATAGCAATAAGGAGAGGACAGGGAATCAACTGAGTACTTACCAGACGACTCATGTTTGTGCTTGGCCGGATTTTGTCTCCAATCCCGGATGGGTTCGGATTCAACTTCATTTTCGTTTGTGAATTTCTCCAGGAATGCCTTATTATATATCTTCTCTGGCTCAGGCAAATGATACATTTGCCTTAGATCATCCGCCCTGAATGACCCGAAAATTATCCCATCTCTGGTGCTGAAGGTTCTATCTAGGATTGGGATTTCTTCAATCGCCCATCGCACTACGTCTGTGTATGGGAGAACTTGCTCCCTGGCTGCTATCCTATGAAGGAAAGAGTTTGCTAAGTCCTTGAGAGTACCCTCAGATTTCCGGGTTAAATCCACTGCTAGAAAATAAACGTAACACAGAGATATGCCAATGAAAATCCAATATGGGAAAGATATATTGATCAAAGCGTGCTAAGAGATTAACTCTTAAAAGTGGCCGCGGATACAATCCATGGGAAGATCTTACAATTACATTAAATGGCCGTTTAAAACCTGCCACCCCTTAAATGCCCATTATACCATTATTTGGCCGAATGACCCGTTTAAGCGTGCTATGGATGTTTTGGCGGTTGAGCGCAGGTGAATGATTGCTTAACAGATCAAGCTTTAAATATGAATGAATCGTAATATTCCTCCACTTAACGGCTTTTTGAAATCTGCGATTTATCGCAATAGGTGATCGGGGAGATCTTAACCTCTTGTATTGGCACCATTTAAAACCCCCGATCGCCGATAGCCGATATTGCATCGCGTTGGGAGCATAGGAATTATATAAGACATGCATTATATATCGCCGATCACCGATCGCCGATATCGCATCGCATCGGGGTGAAAGGCTTGGGGCAATTTAAGACTGTGTATAGAGTATCGCCGATCGCCGATCACCGATTGCGCATCGCATCGGGGCAAATGGCATGGGGGCGCTTTAAAATGTGCATAGAGTATTGCCGATAGCTGATAGCGATATCGCATCGGCGAAGACCAATGTGCCACTTATTTATGTACCTTATTTCATTGCGATATGCGATCTTGCGATCGCTTTATCGCAATGATAAAGGATTGTTTTATTTGATCAAATGGGTTTTTCAAAAGGCTTTTTAATAATGTTTTCATTTGGTTATCGGACCTTTTTGAACAATACAATATTGATACCAATTAAACTCTAAAGGGACCCATTTCATATGATAATTTTGTAAATAAACATGATATGAAATGGGGGGTTGTTGTAGGGCACAACACAACCAAACTTAGTGATCATCTAATTAAGTGATCAATCAATCCAAAATAGCTAGTGCATGTAGAGAATTTGAGTTACCTAGTTGAGGTGGAGATTCTAAGGCAGTGTAACATCAGTTGTAGACTAGTCTTGAGTGTACGGGCGTTGCATGCATTCAGATGATCAGCCTAAGAAATTGTATAATTCAATTTGAGAAATTTCCTAAATAATAGGGGCCTAATTCCTCAATGAACAGTGCAAGGAAATAGGAGCTCAATCAGAGGAAATTTTTTACTAAGTCTGGGTTAGAGGCCTTTAGTGAGTAGAGAGATAGGTTATGCACTTGTAGTATGTGCTCATTTGAGAAAAAATTTGTAATACATTTCTACTCATTTGATTAATGCAAGCAGGAATGGAGTTTTTAGCAGATTTCTTTCCCCATATAAAAAATACTTGTTGCATGTGAGTTACTTCTTCTTGCATGTCTGAGATTTTTGTTCTAAATTGTGAATTAATGTATGTAGAGCAGTAGAGTAGGTTTGTGTCTTGTGATTTTGATTAAAACTTCATGAGAATTTGCAAATCTACAACCTAATTTATACATGGTATTGGAGCCAAACACACATTAGAGCAGGAAATTCGAATTTGTTTCTGAGAGGTTCAAATTTGAAGATTAGTGTAGCAGGATTTCTTCAAAGTTGTGAAGATGACCTTCAATGGGCTAAGGCTAAATTATGCCTTGAAATGCGCCTCAAATTTTATTGCATGGAAGAACCGCATGGAGGCACTATTGGATGACAATGGATTGCTTGAATATGTCAAGATAGATATTCCAAGATCACCAGGAGTTGATGTCCATGACATTACACAATGGAAGAAATATGTATCCAAGGCGAGGAGCATAATCTTGGAGGGAGTGCGGGATCATATTGTTGAATCTCCATGAAAAAAAAACTTTGTTCGTGATATGGAAAGAACTCACATAATTGTTTGAGAATAATAGTGACCATAGGAAGTTGGTGCTCAAGGATAAACTTTGATGTATCAAGATGCAGAAGAATGCCACTATACCGCAGTATATGAGTAGGTTCACACAATGTCATGATGAACTGCGTGGGATCGATGTTAATATCCTTGAAGATTACTTGTTAATCCTATCCCTTCTGGGCCTTCCCAAAGTTGGCATAGCTATCAAGATTGTGTGAACGAGAGGGAGAAACTACCAAATTGGGAGTGTTTATGGTCTGATTTGGAAATAAAGTGGAATACCATAGATGGGACTTCATCCAAGGGCAAGGATGAATAAAAATTTGCATTGGATGGAAGGAAAAGAAGGGAAAAGGGAAGAAATCCCAATCCAAACCAAAATCCATTCAAGGGGGCAGGAAGAAATATTTTTCCAAAATTAAATGCTTCCATTGTCATGAATTTCAACACTATGCCACAAAGTGTCCACACAAGAAGGAAAGCAAGAATATCTCAGGAGGAGGAGGAGGTGAAGCCTTGGCTTCACAATTCGAGCTTTACTTTACCCTCATTGAATGCATGGCCAGCACAATGACGGGGAGTGTGTGGTACCTGGATTCAGGTGTATCATTTCACATGATAGGGTGTAGAGACATTTTCAATGACCTAGAAGAAAAATATTTGAAGATGCACATCAAGATGGGGTACAACGGAAGGTATAGCGTGACCCAGATTAGTACAGTCACCTTTAAGAGGGAGTTGGGCTCCCCCCTCAGGCTCAAGGATGTCATGTTTGTTTTGGGCCTAAAGAAAAATCTTGTCTTTGTTGCACTTTTAGAAGACCGTGGTTATGATGTGATATTCAACAAAGGAAAGGCATTCTTGAGACACATAACCACAAGATAGGTGAAGAAGATCAGGGTTCGTGTCAAGAACCTGTATAAGCTATATGTGGAGGATTGTGTTGCATTGAGCACAAAGGCGGAGATGGTGCAAAGTCGCGATGTCAGTTAACTTTGGCAAAGAAGACTTGGCCATTTTCATCATGGAGCTTTGAAGATCATGCATCAGATAACCACGGGCCTCCCCAAAGGAGCACTTTAGCAAAAAGATGTATGTAAAGGATGTACTTTGGGGAAGTACACAACATCCACATTCCATGATCGGGACAACAAAGCACATCCAGTCCTAGAAAGGGTCCCCTTTGATGTCTGTGGACCTTTCTCAATAGCCTCCTGTTGGGTTGTGTTATATTCTTTCCAGGACTAACCTACATATTTGAGTACCTTTCTACAAGAGAAAAGTTCTCTTCATAGGTAGGTCCGCCCAACCTAATATCTAACTATGGTTTTCGATCCATGGTTTTGGACGCAATGGTTTTCGGTCCATGGTATTGGATGCTTCGGCATGTATAAATATGTATTGTAACATTGAAAAGAATATAATGAAAAATCAAGCTGGTAGTCCCGGTTTTGGGATCCAGTGGAAAATCTCTGTGTATATGTGTTTTATCTATTATGCTCTCGCATTATTTATTTTCTGTGTATTGGAATTCATATGTAGGTAATTTCTATATGGGGTTAAAACCTACATTTGGTATTAGAGTTGTTTTGTCTTCAAGGGGACGCCTTTGTTGCTAAGGGGTTTCGCTCGGGCCTGTGGTAGAATCTGTTCAGTGGGAGATCTGCGGGATCGATTCTAGTGGTGAAAGAAGATGGCGAGTAGTGGAAAGATAGAGATCGAGAAATTTAATGGTCAGAGTTTTGAGTTGTGGAAATTCAAGATGGAGGATCTGTTGGTGGATAAAGATCAATGGATCGCGGTAGATCCAGGTACTAGACCAACGGAAGTGTCCGATGAAGAATGGAAGAAGTTGGATGGGAAGGCTAAGAGCACAATATGATTGTGTGTCTCAGATTCAATATTGTTGAATGTATCAGGGGAAGCTACGACGAAGGCTTTGTGGGACAAGTTAGGGGCTTTATACCAATCTAAGTCTCTGGTGAATAAACTGTTCCTACGGAAAAAGTTGTATAACCTGAGGATGAAATATGGAGACTTGGTGACAGAGCATATGAACGCATTTAATACAGTGGTAAGTCAATTATTATTTGTTGATATTAAAATTTCAGATGAAGATAAGTGCATCAGTTTGTTCTGTTCTCTACCAAATTTGTGGGATAATCTGGTTATTGCAATAGGTAGCAATGCAATTGCCTTGCAGTTTGATGAAATAGTCTCATCCTTGCTAACGGAGGAGATGAGATAGAAAAATATGGAGAGCCAGAATGGTGATGCCTTGTCTATAAGAGGATGGTCCCAGAATAGAAACAAAAATAAGTCATCGAGTGGGAGATCTAAATCTCCAGGAAAACCTGTAAAGGTGGTGTTCTGGAAAAATTTTGGCAAGGAAGGGCACTACAAAAGGGACTGTAAATCTAAAGCTCCTAACAAAGGAAAGGGATCTGATGATGCTTCTTCTACAAAGATGAAAAGCACCTCAGATGAAGGTGGGGATGTGTACTTGGCTTCCTCAAGTACACATGTAGATCATGAGGCATGGTTGATTGACTCAAGTGCATCCTTTCACTTCACTCCCCATAGAGAGTGTTTCTATGAGTATGAGAAATATGATGGTGGTGATGTCTTCTTAGGGGATGATAGGAAGACTAGAATCGTTGGTCAGAGAAAAGTAAAGTTGAAGTTGTAAGGTGGAAGGGTTAGAACACTTCTAGGTGTTCTACATATTCCTGCATTAGCCAGAAATCTGATTTCTGTAAGCAAGCTGGATTATGAAGGTGTAAAAAATAGTGTTCGAGAAGGATACCTGCAAGATGGTTCGGGGAGCACTGGTATTGATGCAGGGAGTTCGGACTGGAACTCTGTACAAACTGCAAGGTAGCACTGTTATTGATGGGTGCAACAATTCTGTGGTTCCTGAAAGTGGAGCAAAAAATATAGTGGTCTTTGGAGAGAAGACCATGTTGTGGCATCAAAGGCTTGGACATATTGGAGAGAAGGGCCTTTGAATACTTCATGGTAAAGGTATGGTAGAAGGTATGAGTAATAACTCTCTGGATTTTGATTTCTATGAAAATTGTGTATATGGGAAGCAGAATCAGGTGAGTTTCCCCTCTGGTGGTAAGAGGGCGAAACAGATATTAGAGCTTGTGCACAGTGATGTGTTTGGACTTGTGAAGGTTCCGTCATTAGGTAAGTCTGTGTACTATGTATCATTTATCGATGACTTCTCAAGGAATACATGAATATATTTCCTTGAGAAGAAATCTGAAGTCTTTGACAAGTTTAAAGAATTTAAGGCTCTAGTGGAAAACCAGACTGAGAAGAAGATAAAGGTGTTGAGGACAGATAACAGTGGAGAGTTTTGCAGTAAAAAATTTGAAGAATTCTGTAAGAAGTGTGGTATAGCACAGCAGAAGACTACTCTACATACACCTCAGCAAAATGTAGTTGCAGAAAAAATGAAAAAGACGTTGATGGAAAGGGCGAGAAGCATGCTTAGTGGTGTCGGGTTAGGACAGGAATTCTGGAAAGAGGCAGTGGAGACAACATGTTACCTGGTCAATAGATCACCTTTGTCAGTGTTGGAGGATAAGACTCCACAAGAGGTATGGACTGGTAAGAAACCCTCTCTTTCACATCTGAGGGTATTTGGATGTGATGCATATGTACATGTTCCAAATGAGAAACGAACCAAGTTGGATAGTAAATCTGAAAAGTGCATCTTTATTGGGTATAAGGATGGTTTAAAGGGTTATAAGCTTTGGAACCGAGTAACAAGGAAAGTTGTGTACAGCCGAGATGTGGTGTTCAGAGAGGTGAAAGATATTATTAAACATGAAATCCAACCAAAGGAACCTGAGAAGATAAAGTTTGAGCTTAAGGAGGAAGAATCAGACTCTACAACAGAGGAGGAATCAGAAGATGAAGAGCCACAAACTCCGGGTGTGAGAAGATTAGTTCGAGAAAGAAGGCAGTCGGAAAGGTATAGTCCATCTGCTTTTTGTTCAAATTTTGCTTTATCTATTACTAACGATGATCCCAAAAATGTGAAGGAAGTAGTAGATTTAGAGGATGGAAAACTCTAAAAAGAGGCCATGGTTGATGAAATGGCATCTTTGTACAAAAATGAAGCTTGGGATTTGGTGGAGTTGTTGGTTGGAAGGAAACCCATTGGCAGCAAATGGGTGTTCAAGAAGAAGACAAATGCAGAAGGAAAGGTGGAGAAATACAAAGCTCGGTTGGTAGCAAAAGGTTATTCCCAAGTGTTGGGAATTGTTTTGGTGATATTTTTTCTCCTATTGCCAAGGTAACTTCTATTAGATTACTTTTATCTGTTGTTGCTGCTTTTGATTTTGAGGTAGAACAGATGGATGTGAAGACAACATTTCTTCACAAGCATCTGGAAGAGGAGATCTACATGAAGCAACCTAAAGGATTTGCGGTGAAGGGTAAGAAAGAACTGATATGCAAGTTGAAGAAGTCTTTGTATGGGTTAAAACAATCACCAAGGATGTGGTATCAGAAATTTGATACATTTATACGAGGACTTGGCTTCACCAAAAGCAAAGCAGATCACTGTGTGTATTTTAAATTAATTGGTGACCGTGTTATTTATCTGGTCTTGTATGTGGATGGTATGTTGCTGATTGGAAATGACAAAGAAATTATCCAGGATTTGAAGACCCAATTGTCCTCCAAATTCGACATGAAATATCTTGGTGTTGCGAACTATATTTTCGGCATGGAAATTAAAAGAGATTGGGCGAAGAGGAAGCTCTAGTTAACCCAGAGGAAGTATGTCGAGACAATACTGCAGAGGTTTAATATGCAGGATAGTAAACCGGTGAAGGTTCCTATTCCTGTAGGTGTAAGCTATCTGTTGAACTATGTCCCAAGACACAAGAAGAAGAAGAGGATATGTCCCGTGTTCCATATGCAAGTGTAGTTTGTAGCCTGATGTATGCAATGGTCTGTACTAGACCAGACATTGCACATGTAGTGGGAGTACTGAGCAGGTGTATGTCAAGACCAGGGAAGGAGCACTGGACAGTAGTGAAGCGGGTTTTCAGGTATTTGCGTGGAACTAGTGTTTATGGTTTGTGCTACCAAGGAAGACCAGGATTGGATAGAGTCTTGGATATTCATGGCTTTGTTGATGCAGACTAGGCTGGAGATTTGGATTAGAGAAGATCTACAAGTGGGTATGTGTTTAACCTATTTGGAGTTGCAGTTAGTTTAAACAATCTGTAGTGGCACTATCAACTATAAAGGCATAATACATGGCAGCCACTCATGCAAGCAAGGAAGTAGTTTGGCTGCACAGATTGTGCTCAAGTATGGGGTTAGTATAGGGAGCTATAAGGATAGACTGTGCAGCCAAAGTGCAATTTTCTTGGCAAAGAACCCTGCTTATTATTCAAATACAAAGCACATTGATGTTCAATATCACTTTGTGAGGGATATGATAGAAGACAAAAAGGTGTTGATGGTAAAGGTGGACACTTTGAAAAATACTGCAGATGCATTGACAAAATCTATGAGCTCTGAGAAGTTCTCTTGGTGTAGAGAAACAATGGGCATTATAGGGCTGGAAAAATGAGTAAGCTCTCCTGTGGCCCCCTGTGGAAAGAAAACAACAAGTGGGAGAATGTTGGGTTGTGTTATATTCTTTCCACGGCTAACCTATGTAGTGAACTGGGGGGTTAGAGGGGGGGTGGAGCCCCCCCTTCTTTGCATCGATTGCACAGCGGGGGCGTCACATGGGGGGCGGTAGCCCCCCCTGTCCAGGGAGTTTGGGGGGGGAGGGTAAACCCCCTCTACAGGGTCTGGGGCATCACCCCAGGAAAATTTTCTTTGGACCCTATATTAGGTTGGGCGAAGCTACCGATGGTTTTCGGTCCATGGTATTAGATGCTTCAACATGTATAAATATGTATTGTAACATTGAAAGGAATATAATGAAAAATCAAGTTGGTAGTCCCGATTTTGCGATCCAAGGGAAAATCTCTGTGTATATGTGTTTTATGTGTTATGTTCTCGCATTGTTTATTTTATGTGTTTTAGAATTCGTATGCAGGTAATTTCTGTACGGGGTTAAAACCTACACCTCCACTGCCAGGCATAAATATTTTGTTATTTTTAGTGATGACTTCTCATGGAAGTGTTGGATCTTCTTCCTGTGGAAGAAAGATGAGACATTCTCCAAGTTCATAGAATTCAAGGAATTGGTTGAGAAAGAAATGGGCAAGAAGGTGAAGGCTCTCAGGAGAGATAATGGAGGTGAGTATGTGTCGAATGAATTTAAAATTTTTTGTGCAAAAGAAGGCATCCGACAAGAGTTGACAACACCCCACAACCCATAGCAGAATGGGGTGGCTAAGAGAAAGAAACGTAGCATTGTGGGAGTAGCAAGAGTGATGCTGCATGACCAAGGCCTACATCTACATTTTTGGGTTGAGGCATGCAACACAATAGTCTATTTGCAGAACTAGAGTCCTCATTGAATTTTGGGCATGATTACATCGGATGAGGCTTTGTTGGGGAGAAAGTCGGAAGTGTCAAACTTTGGGATTTTTGGAGCCTCTGTTTACTGCCATGTCTCCAAATAATCAAGGAAGAAGCTAGAGCTAACAACAAAATTGGGTGTTTGTGGATTACACAAAAAACTCCCCACAACTAACATGTGTACTTTCCATCCCTCAGAATGATAATTGTGTAGAGGAATGTAAAATTTCATGAAGATAAAGCAATGTGGTGCTCTCTTGAGAGGGAGCTTTAGATCCCACTAGAAGAGGGGTTGTTAGCTCCAAAAGAGGAGACTTAGGAAGTTATGGAGCAGCCACAAATTGAGGAGCGGAGAGTGGAGACAGCCACTCAAGAAGAACCATCCAGAGAAGACATGAAAAGGATGAGGGAAGCTAAGATACTTGTGCATGATGTGAGGGATAATGTGGGTGCTCCTTCAAATTAGCGCAGGTAGAGAAGGTCACAAGCTTGATACACTGGCTAGATGGCTCTAATGACTGAACTTGTAGATACTGAGCCATCTGCTGTCGAGGAAGAAGTAGAGAAACCTATATGGTTTGATGCAACGGTGGAGGAATATGAATCCATTATAAATAACAGTGTTTGGGAAGTGGTTCCAAGAACAGTAGACAAATCAGTTGTGGGTTTGATATTGATCTTCAAGGTAAATCATGCAACAGACATAAGCATAGAAAAGTACAAGGTCAAAATTATGGCCAAGGGGTACTCTCAAGTTAAGGGGATTAACTATGAGGAGAACTTTTCTCTTGTAGCAAGGTACTCATCCATTAGATCAACTCTTTCTTTGGATGCACAGATGGGGTGGAAGATCCCCCAGATGGATGTAAAAATAACATTCATCAATGGAGTTACTTGTTACTTATAGTATTTTTTTAGTTACAATACCATGGGTAAATTCCATGGGCGGGTAAATAGAATGGGTGAATGAATACCATGGGTAGATGCCACTTACAATGCCATGGGTGGATGAATATCATGGGGGGATACCACTTACAATACCATGGGCAGATTCCTTGGGTGGATGAATACCATGGGTGGATAAATTCCATGTGTGAATGAATACCATGGGTAGATGCCACTTTCCATTCCAATCAATATCGAGCAACTAGAAGGATTCAAGACTTTTTATCTGGAGTATCATGTGTGAAGACTCAAGCAAGCATTGTACGGTCTCAAGCAAGCACCCCATGGTTGGTACACCAGGATCGATAGTTATCTCACCGTTTTGGACTTCACTAAAAGTGAAGCGGATGAAAACCTCTATCATATTGTGGTAGAAGGTAAATTGTTGAGTATTTCCTTATATGTTGATGATTTTATTTTAACTGGTGATGGGCAGCTAATCAAATCTTGAAAGGAGGACATTGCAATAGAGTTTGAAATGAAGGACATGGGTCTCATGCACTACTTCCTCATATTGGAAGTATGGCAAGGTGATGGGGAATTGTTTGTCTATTAGGGAAAGTATGCCAACAAGATACTTCAGAGGTTCCACACGGACATTTGCAAACCCATGGAGACACCTCTAGCAACCAACTGGAGGAAAGAGGATACCGCTTCAAGTGAGGAAGTGGATGCTACTACTTACCGGTAATTGGTGGGATCACTAATGTATCTTGTGAACACATGACCATATATGTGTTATGCAGTAAAGCAATTGAGCCAAGCTGTGGTTAGGCCAACAAACTTATTTTGGAAGGAAACTAAGCATGTTCTACAGTACCTCACAGAAACTACCCAGTTTGGACTATGATACAGACGGACAGAGGGAGTAAAGTTATGTGGCTTCATAGACGCAGATTGGGTGGGGATTTCATCAGACTAAAAAAGTACATTAGGTGGAATTTTCAATGTTGGGTCCATAGCAATTTCTTGATACAACAAGAAGAAAAGATATGTGGCACTCATCTTGGCAGAAGCAGAATACATGGTTGCAAGTCAAGCAACATGTGAGGAAATCTAGATGAGAAAGATACTTGTTGGATTGTTTGGTCAGATGATGGATCTAATTGCGATCTAATGTGATAACCAGAGTTGCATCAAGCTCTTTGAAAATCTTATTTTTCACGACCAATCTAAGCATATAGATATTAGGTATCACCATTTACGATACTATGTGTAGAGGTAGATAATGTTGTTGTAGTACATTATGACATAGGAACAAGATGCTTACATTTTGAAAAAGGACTTGTCAAGAGGGAAGTTTGAGTTCCAGAGGTGCAGGATAGGGGTGGTTGATAATCAATTTCATTTTGAGAGAAAGTTTTGAAAAATGCAACAAGAAATTCTCAATTTGTGTTCGCCTTGATTAAATTCAAAAATTTTGAATTTCCACATCAACAGACAACTTGGATGATGTTAACTTGTGTGACATGCCTTGTTTCACCCATTTTACTCTATAAATTCAAGTTGGAGGAGTTAGAGTTTAGTTATGCATGTGTGAATGCTAATTTATAGCAGTCAAGGTGAATTATCTCAGGTTGTTTTCAGTTAAACTAGTTCCAACTTTTGGAGGAACTAGTGGAAGGTTAGTTAAGCAATGGGATTTGAATGAAACTCAATGATCATATAGTTAACTAATAAATTAGACCAAAATATCTAGTGCATGCAGAGAATTCGAGTTACCCAGCTGAGGTGGAGATTCCAAGACATTGTAACATCAGTTGTAGACTAGTGTTGAGTGTACAGGTGTTGCATGAAGTCAGATGATCAACCTAAGGAATTGCACAATTCAATTTGAGGAATTTCTTAAATAATAGGGGCCTAATCCCTTAAGGAACAATGCAATGAAATAGGAGCTCAAGCAGAGGCAAAATTTGACTATGTTTGGGTCAGATGCCTTCAGTGAGCAGAGATATAGGTTATGCACTTGCAGGGTGTGCTCAATTGAGCAGAGAAAATGTAATACATCTCTATTAATTTGATTAATGCAAGCAGGATTGGGGTTTTTAGAAGATTATTTTCCCAATATAAAAACACTTGTTGCATGTGTGTAATTTCTTCTTGCATGTTTGATATTTTTGTTCTAAATTATGAATTACTGTTCACGGAGCAGTAGAGTAGGTTTATGTCTTGTGATTTTGATTAAAATTTCATGAGACATTGCAAATATACAACCTAATTTATACAGGTATATCATTGCTCAAATATTTTATTGTGCAGAGTACGAGGTATGTGTAGTAGAGTAGTTGTGTATAGATTTTGATTTTATAGCTATGAATATTTTTGGAATTATTAATATTATTGATTTCCATTGTGCAAGGTGGTGCATAGGGCATTGTTAAACTATTGATGTTAATCTGTGATATTTTTTTGCACGGAGTGGTTAATTAGGTTATATTGGAGGCATATGTGTTTTCTATTAACGATAAAAAATATAGAAAATGGGGTATGTGTGGGAGAGGGGGGCTTTCATGAATGATTTAATGGTGTGTTATTGCTTTGGGTGTTAGTGTTAGAATTGAACCTTTGTGCACGAAGAATTTTGTGTGGAGATTTTATTAGGACGTGGTATTTTTTGGAGAAAGCTCTGACAGTGCATTATTTCTCTGGGAATTGATGTTAGAATTGAATCTTTTCTTACGACATGGTTTGTGCAAGAGATTTCATTATGCAGAGCTTTTATTAGGATGGGGTAATTTCGAGAGAAAGGGGAGTGCGTGTGGAAATTAATGTTAAACTATTAATGTTAATCTGTTGTTATTATTATAATGTTTCATTGTATGAAGCTTTGAATGTATAAAAGATGGAGTATGTTTGTCGATTTCTCGAAAAAATCTAATACTTGTACACATTTCTAGATTGTATATCATATGAAAGTTTACAGAGGACGGGGTATGTGCAGGAGAACGGGGAATATTATTATGTTTCATTGGGCAGATATTTTACAATGCAGAGTACAATGTATGGGTAGGGGAGAAATTGCAAAGAGCTTTGATTTTAGAACTATGATTCTTTGCAGAGGTCAAGGTATTTGCGAGAGAACATAATGATTAAAATTGTTAGTTTTCATTGTGTGCAGTGGTGCATATGGAAACATTTTTGAACTATTACTGTTAATATATGATATTTTTGTGCAGAATATATTTGATGTGAAATGTGGCACATGCGCATTTGTGTTATATTGTAAGCATATGTGTTTTCTATTGGTGATAAAAAACTAGAAAACGAGTTATGTGCGTAGAATGGGGGGTTTCGTGAGTGCTCTCACTGTGTTATTGATCTGAACAAGGTATGTGCAAGACATTTCATTGTGTGGAGCAGATGGGATATTTGTGTTGATTTATAACAATACAATTCCTTGTTCTAATGTTTAGAAATTTGAAGAAGGATTGGCATGAAGTTATTCTAAACTTTTTTTCTTTATTAACTCCCCCGGACAAAAAAATAAAGAAAAATAAGAGCTATGTAAATGCCTGCATATCCTTGATGTCAGAAGCAACGAGCTTCATAAGCTTGTGACTTAATCTGAGAAGGGGGGAATGTTGATCGTTTTCCAGATTTATGATCTATTGCATAATACAATTTCGATTTTCAATTGAGCCTAAATGACATATCCAATCTATGTTTGTGTGTGAGAGAACTATGGGGAGGAGAAGTGAATGCGAAAGTACGAAATTTTTCCATAGAAATATTACGTTTGTTATTTCGTATACTCATTGTATGGCATAAATCATAAATCAAAGGGTCTAATTTTTATGAGGCTTTTGTGATATATTTTAGTAATAATAATAATAATAACAATAATTAAATTTCTCTTTTGCCTATGGATCCTAAATCAAATGTTCTAAGTTTTATAAAGTTGTTGTGGCCCACGTTTAACACGTAATGTGTTGGTAGTTGCATTCGCCAAGTGCTTATCATGCATTATTTTTTTGTGGATGCATGCTTGTTGTGAATGATTTTACTCTTGTTATCGGAATCGATACTCATGTTCTGATAATTTTGTGGTTTTCTTGTTGGCGTAAGAATTGTACACAATATTTGTTTCTGAAAACAGAGATAGATTTTATGATATTTGTATCAGGTACATTATGGCTCATTTGTTTTGTGACTCTATACCTTGTTCATATACAAGAGTTTTAGGCGAATCAGTTATATCTATATCATTTTACTTATTTTCCAGTACATTGTTTATGTTGTGCTTGTCGTTGAGAAATAGTTCATAGTGAAATTAAAATACTCTTTAATTTTTTTAAAACATAATTGATAAAACAATAATGAAAAAACATGTTTGAAGTGTGATTATTAAAGAATTGATGGTGAAGCATTTGATTGTTATAGAAATCAATTGTCTAGATACAATACTAAGGCATCATAATCTATTTTGTTTGAACAATTTTTACATATGAGGTGGGAGATTGACTATTCGATAGTATGTGAAATCTATTGCATTTTAGATACATGTCAACAAAATTGTGTGAAGGAACAATAGAACATTTTAGGAATTTTTTACATGAGGGGAATACCGAAGCCATACTATATTACGAACGTGAATTGAATATATATGCATTAATACATATGCATGGTGTAGATATCCCGGATGTTTACTTGGAAAGGATGACAAAATGAATTTACATACTGTCATTGTGAAGGAAAGAGGACTTTGGGGAGACATATTTTGTATACATTGATTATCCAATTGGCTAAAATTCCCATAAGACTTTGTTTAAAGACAACAATAAAAAACTCTTTGCATTTTAATTCATATTTGTGCAAAGAAATCTATGGCATATTGTTCCATGACAATAATTCAATTGTCAGACATTTTGAACCACTCATTTGCAAGAAAAAATGTTCGATGGGACCTAATCATGAACCTATAATAAATATAACAACATACAAAGAAACAAAACATGGATGGATGCAAATAGATAAAAGCATGGACAGTTATATGGTTAAGAGATTTTTTGGATTCAGGAGTATTTATAGTGAAATTTGTTTTGAAACAATATGCCAATTGATGGAGAATGAGTATGATGTTTCTTTTTTACGATGCATAATTGCACATAATTTTTGCAATGCAATAATACATAATGATTCATTTTCATTAAATTGTATAAAAAAATACATGGATGAAAATGCAATTAAGCGATTTCTTGGAATAACAAATTGGAAAGGATACATTATACAAATAGAAATGCCATATGAAAAATGGAATATAGACGGTGGTATATTTTTTTATGACTGGATACGATATATTTTCAACACAACTATATGCATATGGTATGCTAATAGTATGGCTATTGTGTCTGGATTTCATGTGTTCCGAGAAGACGAACCGATATTCCATATTATGCAATTTGGTACAATTGCAGGTCATTTGAATTTTTAACCTCTCAAAGAAATATTGCAACAAAACAACATTCCATGTACTATTGAAACAGTTAATGAAAAGAAATTTATAGAAAAATTCAATAAAAAACATAGCGGCATTAATACATATGACTTCGAAAACATCAACGTGAATGAAAATCGCATATAAATTGATATAGAAGTTGTCAATGCAAACAAGAAATTGCGATTATTAATGAATAGAATAAAAAAACATATAAGAAACAAGGACGTTTTCAAAATAGATGTTCTTAGGTAACTATATGAGCCATTAGATTCTAGCTCTAAGAACATGAAAATTGATTAAAATATTATGGAACTTGATACAAAGTCTCTTAATGGAAACAAAAGACCACATTCTTCATTGTGTGAACTCAAAAAATGCATGAGAAACAAAAATGTCATCAAAAAAAGATGGATTACTAGAGGATCATAATTGTGAAATTCAATACAAGAAGTGTATTTTCTAATGAACAAAAAGTATTGTCACAGATATTTGATTACATAATGGAGACAATAGTTGAACAACAGTATTTTAAGAAAATACAAGATGTTCTTGTTTATTACTGTGCAATTTGTGATCAAAGTTGGTTTAAAAGAGATGTCGTTGAAAAAGAAATTAGCAATGTGTCAAAAATTAAATGCATATTAAAAAAATGCAGAAAGTCACTAGACAATGAAAAAGTTATCAAATTTGCAGTTCCGGAGAAAATTAGTTGTAATTATTGGTTGTGTGTTATGTTCTTTCCACGAATAGCCCCATGTGTGAAGTTGAGGGGTTAGAGAGGGGCGGTCAACCCCCCTTCATTGCACGGGGCACAACTGGGGAGTCACAGGGGGCGCAGCAACCCCCACTATTGGGGGGTTTGAGGGGGGCGGTAACCACCCTCTACAGGGTCCGGGGCAGCGCCCCAAGATTTTTTTATTTTTTAACACTATATTAGGTGGGGCGGACCTACCTATGGTTTTGTGCATGGATCTTGCACATGGTTTTGGGCATGATGGTTTTCTGCCCATGGTATCTTGTAGATCCGGTCAAGGGAACTACGGTTATTTTCTAATCCAGGGCCAATGGATTGGTGTTTATGGATGCTTCGACATGTATATATATCTATTGTAACATTGGAAGGAATATAATGAAAAATCAATCTGGTAGTACCGGTTTTGGGATCCAGGGGAAAATCTCTGTGTATAACTGTTTTATATTTTATGCTCTCGCCATTGTTTATTTTTTGTTTTTAGATTCGTAGGTAGGTAATTTATGTACAGGGTTAAAACCTACAGTAATAGACAAATTTCTGTAGTAAAAACATTTATGAGTTGGAGGAACAATTGATATCATTATGAATACCATTTTTGTGAATACAAGAACTTGGACAACGTTTTAGAAAACCACAATTGGCATTGACTAGTGGACTAATCAATGTACCAGCTGACATATCTTGAATTCAAATTGCACTCAATCGTGACACATGAATCTACTACTATGGTCGTCACAATTAAAAGATGTTTAGTGTTTAAAAGAATATTTGTTTTTGGGTGAATACGTATTCATAAATTCATGAGGGAATTGAGACAATTCTGTAAAAATCCACTTTATTGACTAGAGAATGTTAGAAACTGGAAACAAGTCTTTGATTAAAACAAATATGTATATGCATGTGAGACATATGCAGATACAAAAAGCGGTGATGTTAATAATTATTGTGATGAAGAGTCAATGACAAAGAAAATGCTACATGGATTTAGTGATTCGTATTGTATTTATGATCTTCACAATAATCAAATAAACATTTGATCCAAGTGGATATTGGTGGCCACCTGCCTATTCCACTTGGACCCTCACCATTGTTTATTTTAGTTTTTAAGTTTCCTTAATTGTAGCACAGTTTACTATTTCTGGTAGTTTTTCAAGTCGTGAACTTTTGGATTTGTTTTGAGGCCCTAAACAAAAAAAAATTGGCCAAGAAATTGTTCCAATTTATGAGGAAATCATGTCAATAGTTGTACTCCTCAAATATATCTTTCCAACGAGGTATCATACGCGTCAAACAGAGATAATATGACCAAGTTATGACCCCTGGAAGTTGGTTTCGCAACTAACCCCAACGAGACCCACAAACTCTTGGCGTTATATCTCCTCGGGTTAGGGTTTTGGTTGTTTAGGGTTTCCTCTTATTGTTCAATAATAAAAAGGCCCTTGAACCTCATTGTAACTTAGTTCAAAAGCATGTAGCCACCACGTCTCTTCTCAGAGATAAGCTACCATCGCCCAAGCTAGTCTTATTTCCAATTTGTTTGTAAGAATATTTCAGTATTTGATATTAATGAAATGAAGTGTTATTTCTACTGCATCTCTAGATTTATGGTTATATCTATAATTTGTTGCGTTCCTGTTTAAATTTGGATCAATGGCATCAGAGCGATCTGCTCTTTCTCTGTTTTTCTGTGCATGTCCCTAACAAGGTCAGATATAAGGAGTTAGGGCTTGAACTGGTCGAACCTTTGCAAGACCAGCCTCGCAAATCCTAATGGCCTCCCATGGCGGATGAAAATAAATACGAAGGGGTAGGAGATCCTATCAAAATCTTGCTTGAATAAGCCCTCGAGTGACAAAGGAACATGATGATGGATAACTCTGCCTAGATCCTTTTGCGGCTACCTAGAGGCGATGCATCTACTTCCAGCAACTACTCTGGAAGCGCCACACCTTTTGAGGTACAAGTTAACTTTGACATTCCCATACTTGAGGGTCAGATAGATGTGGATGTTGAAGATAAATGGTTAAATCTGCTAGAAGGATATTTTTCTATTCATGATTTTTCGAGCCGGGAAAAATCACTTTTGCACTTCTCAAAGCGCCCCCTACTTCAAGGCCTGGTGAGAAACCTACTACGAGCAGAAGGATGATAGAACAACCTCAATTTTTTCAGCTGCACCCACTTGTAATTCATTCTAGGATGCCATCAAGGAGCAATACTACCCTGTCGAAAGCTATGAGGATAAATACATAAAGTGGACCACGCTGTGGCAGGGAAGGGACCAAGTTGTGCCAGAGTTTACCAATATTTTTCATACCCTTCGCACAAAGTTGGGTATCAAGGATTTCGAGTGGAATTTGGTACTCAAATACCGCGACTGCCTACAAAGGTACATCCAGGACAAGATGGAGTTCATGGACATCTCCTCGCTTGTCACGACATACCGATTATGATGTCAAGATCGAGCATAAGTTTAAACAAAAGAAGCAAGACTTTAGATCTATGAATACGAAGAACAAAGGATAAAGCCAAGGGAGGGTGACCCAAGACAACCCGTTGAAGCTGCAAGAAAATAACACCACCATGAAGTCAAAGAAGGACACAGGAAAGCGGTGTGAGTTCCATAAGAGCCCCACTCACAACACAAGTGAGTGTCGGACCAAGCAGTTACTGGTGGTCGAGTTGAAGTCTTTAGAATCATATGCATGTTCTGACCCTGAGTCAGAACATGACAAGGGGAATGACAAAGGGAATTAGATTATTAATGCAGAGCCCAACGCCACTTTTTCCACCACCAAGATCGAGAAGAATGAGCCCGAAGATTCAAAGGAGGGGGAGTGTATTTTCCACTCACAAATGTGGGTGAAGGATTCGCCATTGCAATTCACTGTCGACTGTGGCAGCCAAAAGAACCTCATTTCAGCAGAGGTCATGAAGTGGCTGGGCCTACTAACCATACCACACCCACATCCGTACAACATCAGGTGGCTTCACCAAGGACGAGATCTCTGAGTCATCCAACAATGTCGCCTTCCCTACAACATCAAGCCCTTCATAGATGAGGTATTGTGTGATGTTGCTCCTCTTGACTTTTGTGATTTATTATTAGGATACCATACTTGTGGAAGCGACATGTTGTATATGAGTCTAGACCTTGCTCTCTGATTATTTCTTTGGGTAATATGTTATTCAGGATACCAGAGGTAGCCCCACCTACCACCACCTCTTTGATCTCTGCTAAGAAATGCAATAAGATCATCTCCCAGGCTAGGAAATTTATCTTATTTCTTATTCGCTCTCAAAGTCATGGGAATACTATAGCCACATCCATGGCCTTCGGGAGGGGTTTCTCCATGCAGCAGAAGCAGGTGAATACGGTCATGAAAGAATACAAGGACATCTTCTTTTCACCCACAGGGGTACCATTGCACTGTCAAGTCAAGCATTCATTCGATCTGATTCCTGGAGCACCTCTATGCAACGGGCCAATATATCGTCGCTCCATTGTGGAAAATTCCAAGTACAAGCAGCGACATGATCAACATCGGGTGCCACACAAGTTTCAGGTGGGTGACAAAGTCTGGTTGTATTTACAGAAAGAATGCCTTACAAGAGCCCATCGAAAGCTTAGACCACTCTGATGTGGTCCTTACACCATTACCAAGGGTGTGGGAAACAATGCTTTGGAGCACAACATTCCCCCATTCCTTGGTTTTCACCCAGTGTTCAATATATATCGCCTTCGGCCATACTAACAGACCATATGTTATAAGGTACGTAACGTATAATAAACATATTGATGTTGATAGATATTACATAGAACAATTGATGTTGTATGTCCCATATTGTAGAGATGAAAACTTATTTAGGGAACTATATTCGAGTTGGAAGAATGCATATTTCTTACTTGAGAAAACCATAAAATGAAATGAGCGAAAATTCGCCAACAAAACAATGACAAAGTGGACTGATGTTGATAACATAGTTACTGAGCTTGGAAATAAAGAGAGCGAATTGTGTGAAAGAAATTTCTATGTTCGTGACTAAATGGAAAATGAAAAACGTTATCGAGAATACGATGTCGAATCAGATATACAATATTTGCAACAGGCTAAAAATGCAAAATCAATTGTTGAGAGACCTTATGAACTTGTAAAGTAACCACAAGTATTAAAAAAAATAGAATTCTATAAAATTATGAGAATTCTTAATCCATAACAGGGAAGAATAGTGAAAGAAATAGTTGATGAGAAGAAAAAAATCCAAACAGCCCATCTTTTGTACTTGTAATAGCTGGCACGGGGGTTGGAAAAATGTTTATTATTATTACAATATTCCAATGATATCTAATTTTCTTATACAATAACATGTTCGGATATGGCCAATGTCAATTAAAAGTAATCATCACAACATATACAGGGAAGGAATTGTTCAACTCGGGTGGTATAACATTACATTATGCATTCCATTTACCATTTAACAAATTAGAATATATTTCGCTTAAAGGTGAAAAATTAAACACATTGACAAAACATTGTGAACAACTTCATATTATGTTAATTGATGAAGCTTCTTTGATAGTTTCAACATTATTATGACGTCGAAGTTTCGACCCTGTGGTATCTATTAGGGTTTGGATAATATATTCACAGATCACTTCATCACCAGACCACAGGCTTGAGGAACAGTAAGGAGGTCATTCTTGGTAATGGTGTGGAACAGGGTCGATCATAGTCACCGAGAAGTACGGAGTATTTGTCGGTCAACCTGAGGGATTTAGAGTGGAGTTGTTATTTCATTGCTATGATGGACAAGGAACTAGTGGACTACTCCTCTAATCCGTTGGAATTGATGCCCATTTGGATAGAATCTCCACCTCAGCCTTCTAGTATTGAGCTACCAGGAACAGATGGTTCACCGTCTCTGCAGGTGTTTCACCTAGGTCACCTTCGGAGGAGGTTTTTGGAAACACATCACCTTTTGGTATAGAAAATATTTTCTCGACACTTGGACAAAACTCTCTAGTTTTTTAATGTGAAGGAGTCCCGGTATCCTAGACATGGGATTATGTTCAGACACAGATGGATCTTCTGGTTCCATCCCCCTCAACCTTATAGTTTATGGAGAACTATATTAACCTTAGCTCATTGGAATATAGGGAATCTAGAAACCCTAATAGAGATGGAACATAGGGGGTTTTGTTATATCACAATGGTTAGGTCTCCTCTGGGATCCATCAAGCTACAAATATTTCACTAGGGAGGAGGGTCGAAGTCGCTTCAATAACACATAGGTTAGGGGTTTCTTCTTTGGCCCAAACCTCTGGATGTTTTGTTGGAATCGCTATCAGAGCACCGGACCAATCAGAAGCTAGAGTATGCAGAACCGAAGGTCATCTGTCAAAGGGTTCAGGAAGTGTGGAGGAAGGAGTACCACAGACACAAGACAAGAAATAAAAATCCACCAAAGTAAAAGAAAAAGGGCAAAATTAAATTAAACGAGGTCATGGACACGGTAGATCGAGTCCTCTTTGATCGGGTTCAGGGATGTAATTTCTCAATAGTGCACCTGAAGAAATGGGTTGTGGAGTTTTTGGGACAAGTCTTAGATGTTATGTTGTTTGTGGTAACAATGACTAGGGGCTTGTTCGCGCTTCATTTCACAAGACCCGAACATGCAATGTGGGTTTTGACGAAATTTTGGCACATTGAATGGCTCCTATAATACTGAAGAGATGGTCTCCATTATTTGACCAAGAGCATTAACAATTGGGATTCGCCCTGATTTGGGTCAAGGTGTCGAGGCTGCCACTAGAATTCTAGATAGAAGATGTATTCAAAATAGTTGGGGATGATATGGGGGTATTCTAAGACTATGGAAAATATTTTTATGAGACGGGGAAAATGGCCTTTGCACAAATTCTGGTTCACCTTAACACCAGGGAGGGCCTAGTGGAAAGCCTACAGCTACAGTGGCAGGGCTTCTCCATATTAAAGAAGTTGGATTATGAGGGGGTCTTGTTTAGATGCAGGAGGTGTCATGAAGTTGGACACATTTTCAAAGAATTCCCCCTACTTGCTAAGGAGAGGATAGAGGAGGATAAATCGGGTGGGATGGAAGGTGGCTCAAAATATATGGCACAGGAGAATCAAAAGGATTCGACTCGCCAGAATAGAGGGGCAGAGAAGATAGATGGTATAAAATAAAAATCTCCTAGTACGGCTCCATCGACACCTTCAATTGTCACCCGCTCATGCATTGCATTAACTATGCCTATTCTGGGTACCTCTCTTTTTCCCCATCCTCGAAACCTTATACATCCTTAAGTCAATATTTAATCTCTTATGTTACATGTCATATTATGAATGAAGGCGTGGTTTCATCATATATTTAAAACTCTGTTGCTTGTCCTATGGCTTTGGCCCTGTTAGTTGTCTGGCTCCTTTCCCTGTTGTGCTTGATCTGTCCCACTCATATGATCCGTCGCTGAAGGAATTATCATCAGAGTCAGGTGCTAGTCATAGATATAACTTACGTTCATTAGCCAAGCATCCCATAGGTTTTGGAGGGGGGGTATAGGTATCTCATCATCTCCTAAGTGTTCTAAAGCAAGCATAGGTAAATAGCCTTTTATATCTAAAGTCATTCATAAGGCTAGTATGGACATTTCAAAAGGTAGAAATTTATCAATTGATAGGGTTCTTAGAGAAAGAGGCAACCCGAGTATGGTTTCCCAATGAAGTGGCTATCATTTAACTACATATGGTTGGCTATCCCTGCTAAAAAACTAGCCTTCAGAAAATTAATCGTGTCTGAAAGATTGGATGTGATTTTTCTTTAAGAGACATTAGGGATTAGTGAGAAAATTGTTTCTCTATTAGAAGTTATGGTTCTAGGATGAAAATTCCACGCCTTAGCTGTGAGAGGTCTATCAGGTGGTATTGTTATGGGTATAAATGGCAGAGCGATGAAGTTGTTGAATATCTAGGGGTGGGAGGGTGCCCTAATGGCAGACATATTCTCAAAGGAATTAGGAATTCATATTAAAATGGTAAACATATATGGGCCTTGTCATAATCGAATGGAGTTCTGGGAAGATATCTTGGGCTCATCCTTCATGCAAGCTGAGAATATAATTCTAGGGGGTGAGTTTAATTTTTCATTGGCACATGTTGAATCCTGGGGTCACAATGCACAAGTGGACTCACTCATGGATTTATTTGAACAAATCCTGGAAAATAATAGACTCATCGATATAGAAGTTGCTTGAACTCAACCTACTTGGAGAAATCGCAGAACGGGCACTGCTATGTTAGCTAGACATCTAGATAGATTCCTCATCAAGGAACCTATGATGGATAAGATTAATTCAATTAGGAAGTGGGTGGGATCAAGGGGAGGGTATATTAGACCACTCTCCTATATTTATGGAAATTGTTGGAATTTCTCCTAAGTCGCATGCCCCGTTTAAATTTAATGTGACTTGGTTGAGAGATGAGGAATTCCACGAGATAGTCAAAGAAGTGTGGGAGGTCTGGTCCATCACTGAGGATAGGTCTCCGACAGAGCACCTGGCTTAGAATATTCTTCACCTTAAAAAGAGGAAGATCAATTGGGCAAAGGAAAAGAAGAAAAAAGAAGAGGACGCTCTCTGTAGAATAGAAGCAGAATTAGCCAGACTAGAGGACCATGATAGTGGAGGATTTGATTCCCCATAATCAAAACAACATATTACACAATTATAGGCAGACAAAATCAAGCTATTAAAGGAGAAGGAAGAATCATGGAGACTTAATAGCAGAGTTATATGGATGCAATCCAGAGACGACAATACAAAAATTTTCCAGCAGTTTGCAAGAGGGCAGAAGGCCATCAATACTATTTGATCCCTCGAGGATGAGGATGGATATTCATCACAAACCTTCAGAAGCTTAGAAAATCTTGGTATACATCATTTTGGAAATTTGTTCAAGGCCCAGCAGGTGCATCACTGGTAGAAATTATCAAGATGGCTAGTGTATTCCCTCATTTTGTTAATGAGGAAGAAAATGAAGACTTGTATGCACCTATATCGATGGGAGAGTTGGAGGCCATTTTGAAGTGGTTCAAAAAAGACAAGAGCCCCGATCTAGATGGATGGTCGGTGGAATTTATCTCACTTTTTTCAATCTGATTGGACAAGACTTGCTAAGGGTTACCAAATAATGCAGATTGATTGGGAGAATGTATGATGCCTTCAATGCTACATTCATTTCCTTAATCCCTAAATCTTATAAGCCAAAATCATTTCTAATAGAATTAAGCCTATCTTATCTCAACACATATCCATGGAACAATTTTCATTTTTGGAAAATTGACAGATCCACAAAGCCATTGGTATTGCATAAGAAGGCCTCCACTAGATAAAAGTAAATAATTTGAAAGGCATGAATTTGAAAATTGATCTATCTAAATCATACAATAGGATGATTTGGTTGTACATTCAGATGCTATTGACTCACATAGACTTTCATAATGATTTTATAAATTGGATTATGCGTTGTTTAACATCTTTTTCTTATAGCATACTGATCAATGACTCAACAAAAAAAAAATTCTCTGTCGAACGTGGACTTAGGAAAGGATGCCCATTATCCCCCCTACTATTCCTTTTGGTCATGAAATGTCTATGTAGATTGTTGACAGATGAAAGGAATCATGGGAGATTAAAAGGTGTAAAAATTGTTGCAAATATAATCTTATCTCATTTACTCTTTGTTGATGATGTACTCATCTTTTTGAGCAAGGATATTAGTGATGCAATTCTACTCTACAATGTTCTCAAAACTTTTTGTAAGGCTACAGTGAGGGAGACTAACCAGGAAAAATCCACTTTATCAACATTGGGTTGTTCTCAATTCAAACTAAACTATGCTACTCAAATATTTCCCTACAGACAATTGGCTTTTGACAAGGGACTAAAGTATCTTGTCTTTCGCCTAAAGCCAAACAACTATGAAATTATAGACTAGACGTGGCTGGTAGATAAGATCGAAAGAAGAATAAATGTCCGGCATCCTCGATGGCTTTCTAGGGCTGGTAGATTGGTACTTATCAAGTTTGTTTTGGACACCATCCTTGTATATTGGATGTCCTTATCTTAGATTCCAAAAGGAATTCTCCACAAGATCCAACAAATTTGTTGTAGATTTCTCTGGCAAGTGAAAAAGGAAGGTAAACTTTTTGCTTGGGTTAGCTGGGAGAAAATTGCCTTGCCCAAAAAATGTGATGGTTGGGGGATGAAAAACCTCTTCATCTTTTCAAAAGATTTGGTTGTTAAAATGGGGTGGAAATTAATCACCACAAATAGTTTATGGAAACAGGTGGTTACTCAGAAATATATTGACCCGCTTCAAGTTGAGGAATGGATCATATTGCCTTGCTGGAATAGAATGGATGTCTCCCCGATCTTGCGTATAGTTTTAAATTCCTTTGAATATATCAAAGCAGGATTGGCTTGGAGAGTGGGGATAAGGGAGCAAGTTCGTATTGGTTTGGATGCTTGGTCAGGAAGTGGTAATGTACACATACTTCCCCCTGACCTAAAAAAGTTCCTTGAGGAGGTTAGTTATTAGACATTGAATCAAATTGATGATGCAAAGAATACTACACTTTTTGGTCAAAAATGGAAATTTTCACAGGATCTTCAGATCCTCGAAACAATGGCAACAAGACTAGATTATTTTCACAAATTCCCTCTCAGAAGCACATGTGAGAATACATGATATGGAGGATGAACTTATCTGGACTCTAGCTTCTCATGGAAGATACACTCCAAAAGATGGTTACTCTTTCATTTTTACATAGAAGAAACCTAATAACAGAGTTTGGTGGTGGTGGTCGCTTTGGAAGCTTAAAGGACCTGCAAGAACAAAGTTGTTCATGTGGTGCTTGTTACGTAATAAAGTACCTACATATGATAATCTTCAAAGTATATCCTTTTAAGGCCCAACCTGGTGTGTTATATGTAAGGAAAATGCAAAATCAATAAACATATTTTCCTTGAATTCCCCATAACAATATAATTATGGAATTAGATATATCAAATGTTAGCAATCAATATTAGGTGGCGGGGAGAAACATTTCCAAAAGCTTGGGAATTATGGTGGAATAGGGCCCATCCCGCAAAGCTCGGGAATTTTCCCCTTCTAGTATGTTGGGGAATTTGGTTGGGTAGGAATCAAAAAATATTTCATGAAAAAAATCGAATTAGATTATCACTTGTTCCCATATAGTGGCAACATATAACTTGATCCCTGAAGATGAACATAACCAGAGGGACCGAAGCATAAGTACAGAAGTAATTGACAAATCCTTTCCATGGGCATATTTTGATAGTTTTTCACAACTAGAAGGTTGTGGTGGAGGAGCAGTGTTGTATTTAAATGAAGATCATTATTTCAAACTAAAAATAGGTTTAGGGAGGGGTACAAATAACTATGCAGAACTAAACAACCTTAGACTTCTGCTTCTTTCTTCCCTAGAGAAAGGATGTCGACAACTTCAGATTTTTGGCGATTCAAAAATTGTCATAAATTGGTTCAATCAACTATCAAATTGTCACGTGCACACACTCATAAATATGTTGGAATAGGTAATGATATTTGTTAGCACCTAAATCTGCCTTAGGCTGAAGGAAGGCAAAAATTAGGGTAACCTCAAACCACGCTCAGTCTGGTAGCTAGCCCTACCAGAGCAGGAGAGGGCTCTCTCCAAGTCACGCTCAATGGATGGATAAGCAAAATGGTCTGAGATGACTTACAATGCAATATTTACCTTAGGCTAGTAAGTGAAAAGGGATTTTGAAAACAATTTTATGAATGACCGAGCTTTTGGGATGTATATGGGACTGGCGCTCAGCAAAGAACAGAGAATCGAATATGAAGGCACAAATTATTCCGTGAGGCAAGGTAGGCGGAAAGCGTAGCAATTTCGGCTTAAGGTAACGCGGAATGGAAAGATTGCTGAAGAGAGTGAAAAGGGCATGGTCGCATGAATCCTTTTCAACAGAAGAGTAACACTGCACATGAAATTTTCCCACAGGCAGAGTAATATAAATTGAATTCTACCTAATCTCACTTAGAAAATTTCACTGAAATGAAACATGAAATGAATTATGAAACATAACAAGATACATATGGAACATAAGAACACATTTTCTATACTCACTACCACAAGAATATCATGAAACAGAGTCGCTGCCTTTCATTAATTCTCTGTCAAAAATACATAGTGCAGAAACAGAGTTTCTTTCCCACAGTCTCCCAGAAGCTACAAGTCAGCCAACCCTTTGTAAATAACTTGCATACAATATATAGAATGTGTGAGGAAGAGATAGAACGCCCAGGGGTTGGTAAGTTACTCAAATCATTACGAAAAGGAGATGGAGAGCCAACCATGAGCTACAGGTGCAGCGCTCTCAAGCATGACATTTGGCTGGGGTGACCCTTTGCATTCTTTTGCCACTTGGATAGATGCCCATTTAGAGAGAAAATTCTTTAAATGTTGCCTTTGGTGCCAAAAAACTGAAGTGTAGATGACCGGGCCCACTTGGAGAAGTCGCGACCCGAAATTTCGCGAAATGAGAGCAAATTGACAGTTTTTTTCTCTGTGCGCCGCGCCAAATTCTCTGTGCGTCGCGCCAAATTCTCTGTGCGTCGCACCAGTTTGGAGCCTATTTTGGGGAACTTGCAGGTGTCCAAAATGTGCCCAAGTGGGCTTTTTAGAAAGCGTGTCCTCTCTACTTTCTAACCCCACTGGAATTTTCCAATTTGGCGCCCATTTGCCCTTCCAAATCTTCATTCTTCCAAGACTGCTTTCTGTGTGTCAAAAAGGTGGTAGAGAGGCCATTTTTGGGTGTTTTTTTACCTTTAGGAGACCCAGATCTTGTCAAAATTTCTTGCCCGGACACCAGTAGTAGTATTTTTCGATGCTGAATCCAAATATGCAAGCCGTTCCTCGATTAGAGTCCTATATTTTTAGCGTCGCGCCAGTGGCGCGGCGCACAGGGAGGAATTTCCTGTTTTGTGTCCAAAAAATTTGCCTGTGACCAAAATTTGCCCAAATTTTTTGAAATTTGGGCTGGAGGTTCCCTATGAAGTGCTATGTTGTGCCAAGGAAGCCTTAGCCAAGATTCGAAGCCGATCTTGCTCCTTTGCCTCCTTTGCCTCCTTTGCCTCTTTTGTCGCTTTGCTCAATTTTGCCTTTAGGCTCCTGATTCTTGCTTTGGAGCTCATGTTTTGGGCCTGGTAGTGGTGAGTCATGCGCCTCAGCATGTATTTCTCCCTATTAGCTTTATCCAACCGCTACTCCAAGTGAACGTTCACTTTTTATAACACATACTCCTGGTCCTTGTCTCTTTGCTCCATAGGTCTGCCTTGTGCTGCCAGGATGTGTCAACGGTTTTCCTTGATCATTTGCAACTCTATTTCAGCTAGCCAATCCTCAAGTTGCTCGTTCCTTTGCTCCAGATACTACACGTTCCAATTGTCCCTCTCCAAGTCCAGGGATAGGTTCTCAATCACTAACTGTTGCTCCTGAATGATCTCTCCCAGCTCAGCATTTGTAGGTTCTGCACCTGTCTCATCATCCTGGAGGAGAACAAACTCGGTCTCTTGCTCACCTGATGGCCCTTCCTCCTGCACTGGCTCCTTGCCCTTACCCTGCTCCTGTGGTGCTGATGTCGGAAGCGAGGCCCCTTCCACCCCAAGTGGAGATAACACTCGCTTTGTTGTTGCGAACAATGGTCTACTACCCTTCTAGTATGTGATGTATACTAGCATGGTGGCAGTCTCATGGCACTCAAACTGATGTGAAGGACCCCCCACCTCATGCTCTACCTCTGATACCACCAGTGGAGCACTGAAGAAATCATGGGAGATGAATTCCTCCCAAGCAATACACTGCAATCCCAACTGATGGTCCACCAAAATCTGGATGAGAGCAAAATGATAGACATTGTTTAGCTGCTGTCGAAGGGTCTTGTGCTGCATGAAGTTTTTCATCTTGTCAATGTTGTTGCAAATGAAAAATGGGAGGCTCATCATCCTCACCCAGGTGAAGTGCATGAGTAACCTGATGTGATATGCATAAAGGCGTGAAAACCTCCCCTCGCAACTGAAATACTTCATGATCAATCTCATGAGTGGGGCATACTCATCTCTCAAAAACCTGAATGGAAAAACTCTGGTGAGCTAGCTCAAACAGCTATTCTTGATGTAGGGCTCATAGTGATGCCTCTCCACCTTCTTTTTCTTATGCCATTTTTCCCCAATGTTCACTATTCTTGTTGCCACTGATATGGTTTCTGGTTTCAATGTGAAAGTGACCCCAGCCAGGACAGATTGACCTCCCTGTAGATGAAGTGCAAAAAGGCGGGCCAACTCATGATGGACTTTGACATTCACCACTCTTTGACAAAATTCATAACATGCCAAGTGCTGGAAACAAGACATAGCAAGTGGGCATGCCTGTAGCTCAGTGAGGGTGTTTGGCTCATCTCTAAGATGTCTACCGCTCCGGTGATGTATCCTATGGGCCCTCTCTCCTGAATATGTGTCGCTGTGGGTCCCCTCCTCATACTCTGATGAATTTTCTGATGCCATTACTGTTGTTTGTACCCTGAGTTTTATGCTGCCCTCTGAATCCAATGAAACTGATAGATGCTCTGAAAATTTGTCACCAAGGGGACAATAAAACAGGGAGTGTTAGGAGGGGGATGATGAAAAAGGGAATAGGGGTTTAAAAGGAGAAATTTATCAGGGATTTGGGAGTGTTTTGGGTATGGTGTTGATGGGGTAGGGCTTGGATAATTTGAGCCATAGGAATAAAGGGAACAAATGGATATGATTACAGTGGAGCTAGGGTGATTATTAGGGGAAACTGCTACAGGGGAATTAGCTGATAGAGGTAGGGCAGGAGCACATTTTAGCAATAATGTCACTGTAGCAAAACCCTAGCTTTTTGACCTTCTTTGTGTCATCTTTGTTTTACTTTTAAAAAAAAATTGCATTTGATTCATGGTCATCAAAATCACATTCCTCTTCAAGTTTAAATGCCAATGGTGGAGGTAGTTGGGCTACCTCTCCAACCTTGAGGATTATTCACAAAAATTTTGGGCAATTTAGTGCATTTTTGGGCTTATAAGTCTGTGCGCCGCGCGCTCTACCCAGTGCGCCACGCGCCGGGTATGCGTCGCGCCAGTGGCAATTTTGCACTGTGGCCGGGCTCCCAGTGCGCCACGCGCCGGGTATGCGTCGCGCCAGTGGCAATTTTGCACTGTGGCCGGGCTCCCAGTGCGCCACGCGCCCTGAGTGCGTCGTGCCACCTCGTGTGTGCGCCGCACACTGTAAAAGTTGCCCAGCTTGCTTGAAAAACAGGGGAGAGGGTTTTAGGGTGGTTTTAGGGTGGTTTCTTTAGGAAACATGGTGGAATAGAGGCGGGAATGATGAGGAGTGAGGGGACCAGGGGAGGGGAGCTAAACCTTGGTGCTTATCATCACATTTTGCAACCCCATTTCTCTTTTTTCTTGATGATTTTTTCATGGTCGATCTTGTGCTTTTGGGGTACCATTTAAATTTATTATGCACAGCAAATCATTAACAAATTTGAGAGAGAAGAGGTGTCAACAGGGCCTACCTCTTGATTTGCTAGCCTTCACCGAGATTTGGAATGATTAGCATTGTTTTTATGCCCCTGGTCGTGTGCGTCGCGCGCCAAGCCCAGTGCATCGTGCACTGAGTGTGCATCACGCCCTTGCAAAAGTTGAATGGTGGGTAGGCTACCGATACGCCGCGCCCTCTGTGTGCGCCGCGCTCCCTGGTGTATGCGCCGCTCTCCTTGAAATCAGCTCTCACTCACTCAACTTCCTCACACTTCGCTCTCTTACCTTAGCAATGTCTCTCCCAAGCTTGTAAGAGCACAAATGGCTTTGCTTTGGCCCACAACAAGTATATATAGGCTTGGGAGAGATGGGTTTGATTTTTTCTTCTTTGAAAACCCACTTTCTAATGTTTGTGTTTTGCACTTTTTTCATTGACTTTAAAACACCCTGATTTTCATTTTTCTTTGAAATGTTGGCTCTCATGATGAAGTTTTCGGCATTTCTTTGCGAGGACTGTGTGACTGGGAATTTGGCCATGGAAACCCTAACTGCATCTGAAAAAGTCAACTGGCGATTTTTTGGAAAATTTTGTCATAGTTGACTTTGTTTGACTTTTCTTCAAAACAGAGTTTTGAAGAAGAGTTGATGTCTCTTCAGGTGATGATGAGGCTTTCGGAACCATAGCTATATAAGGTCTCCCTCTGGCCTGCATGGCTTGTTCTGGACATGTTTCTCAAAGACCACATTTCTGGTTTCCTAGACCCAAACATAAAAGATGATTTTTTCCTGTAATATGACCAGACCTTGACTATCATGAATTTCAGTGATTATGGACCAAGACCTGAACCAACAGGGGCCAGACATGAGGGAAAATGACTAGCATGACTTTCTCCGTTAGATCATGGCATGTCCCTAGAGAAATGCAGCTGAGTGAATGGAGCGGGACACCTAAATTTGAAATGCACAAAGAGTTTTGATCCAACTCTAATAATATTAAAATCACAATTTGACTCTGTGATATGTCTTCATATCTACAGGGAAAGGAACCAAATTTCTGATGGTCTATCCAAAGAAGTTGCACAACAACATTTTGGCACTTGGATGATTCAGGAGCAATTGGGACATGATTTCTTTTAGTACTATCATAGACCCTTCATTGATCTATAGATACAGGATGCAGGATCAACATGATCCCTCTCAACTCATAGATGGACCACTTTTTTATTATTTTTGTTGAATCTTATGTTTATGGTTATGTATATATTTATTTAGGATTGTACTCAGCTACTTATATGTAGTCACAGTTATATTGAACATTTTTCAATATGTGGAAAGGTGGTGACTAGTTTTTGAGATATACTCCTCTGCAGCATCTAAAACATGTAATTTTCAATATTTTATATAATAAAAAATTATGATTTTTCCTTGGGGAAAAAATGTTCAACATTATTATACCATGTCAACAAACGCTTGCGTAAAATTAATCATACTTTGTTGGCTTATTTTGGAAATATTGATGTTATATTTTTAGGTGACATGTTCCAAATGCAACTGATCAAAGATTCTATGATTTTTTAGCAACCAATTTTAGCGGGCGAAAAACTAGTATATGATTTCTTGAAAGAGAAATTCAAATGTTATGAATTGTGCATGACAATGAATTAAAAAGTTAACAATTTCATTGAAATCATTAACAAAATATGAGTGAATCAACAATCTGATGAAGACGTAAAATATATAAATGATAAGTGCTACAGACCTTCCCCAATGGATCTATTGATTCCATATCTATTTTATAGAAACATAGATGTACAAAATCATAACGAAAAAATGTTTTCGCATGTTAATGAAGAGCTACTGAGTTCTTGATGGAATTGACAAATCTCATGATAAGCAAATAGGAGTTGTTTCATATGAGAAGGCAATGATATTACTGTCAAGAATATTTATCAAATGCAATGTTCTTGTTGAATTGTATGCATGGATATATAATACAGAAGATGGTGTCATTAATGGCATTAATGGGTTATGCAAAAAAATATGAAAAATAACAATAATGTTGATGTGCTATGGATAGATTTTGTAAATCCAGATATCGGAAAACTTCAAAGAAACAAGTATCATGAACTATTTGATGAAAATGTTTCATCTGATTGGACTTCAATATTGTGTGTTTCAAAGCCGTTGACATGTAATAGCAAGAGCATTACAACTATAGTGCACAAACAATTTCCAATACGGCTAGCTTATGCTAGAACAAATCACTGATCACAGGGTTTAACATTAAATGGACTTGAATTTGATCTAAGTGGCATATCAACACATGGACTAATTTACACAGCATTGTCGCATGTTAGAATGATGGAATCATTATATCTTCTTCAAAGACAAACACAGAATGTTTTTTTGTAAATAAGAAACTATTAAAAGAAACGAAATGCTTAAGGACTGAAGCATCATGGAAATTGCAGTACATAGAGAACCCGATTGCAAATGCAAATACTTTAACGATTGCAAGTTTGAATACGTGAAATCTATGTTCTCATGTGAATGACATTGTGTGTGATGAATATTTAATGAATGTTATGATTCTCTGTATCCAAGAAACACATTTAAAATATCCATTGTCCAATACTAAATTTCATAAATTCAATTTCAACATATAAAATTGTCTTCATGGAGTACTTACTTGCATACAAGAGAACATAAAAATCATATCAATGAAAAAAAATTCAATAACATAATTGAACTTGTTTTGTCAGAAGTATATTTCCAATGTTGAATATGCATAATAAATGTATATGTTGCACCACTTGTAGTTGTTTCCACAATCATTGAAGAAATAACAAAAGCAAAGGCACAATTCGCATTTGGTAATTACATTTTTATACTTATTGGAGATTTTAATATCAACATTAATGCAAATAGCAACATAAGTGATCAATTATTAGAATATATGTGGTTTGAATAGTTACAAGAAATAACAAGGAATTTTATTTCTAGGAAAAGAACAATTATTGATCACATTTGGACAAATTTCCCTCTTCATCAATGTTATTCTCATGTTTCACGTTCATACTTGAGTGTCCATGATCCAATATATGCATCGTTACACTTTGAGTAGTTGTAAGACAACAAATTTTTTTTTTTTGAAGCAATAAAGTTCATAAGCAATTGTAAGTGCAATAGATGACAGTTTTACAAATTTTAGCTATTTTCATATAGGCAGTAACCATAGATTTGTTTATTTGCAGTGATCCGCAGTCCAAAATGAATAGGTAATTAATGTTAATGTTAACGTTAATGAACAAAAGTTTGCTTTAGTTGCACAATTGCAAGCAGAAATCACAAAAATTGAGAAAGAGATATTCAGTCAAAGTGTCAAATTCCAAATTATAGTTGTTCCTATGAAACATTGCATAAGAAAAAGTTAAAGAAATTATTTCAAGAAGGCACAAACTCTAAAAATAGTTAACAGTTAAGCAATAAGAACACATTCTTTTACATAGTGTAAGTTTCCTTAAACCTTGCAGTGTTCGTTTTTATGTTTACTAGAGATCAAATGCTCGACATTTTTATATACGTTTTTATGAATTCATTTAATCTTTGAATGCAGTTTTTTCGCCTTTCATTACAAATGTCTTTTTCATAGAATGGTTCACGGATTCCAATTCATTTACTTTTGTGCCTAAGTATAAACGGTTTCATAAATTCTTTAGATATCGAATGTTATTTTCTGTATCCAAAATTACCGAGATGACTTACATATCTATTTTATGTATGTTATTTTATCTTTTTTGTCTTTTTTCTTCTTCCATATAGCTTTTTTCAGAGACACATCATCATCTATTATATGTATTTAATTAATTGTGGATTAATTGTTGTTATTTTTCCAGAATGCAAGGCACAAAGTTAAAGAGACAAAAGAACCGAAATGGCAGTCGTGAATATGCTAGTGAACTGCAATATCAAAATTCGAATTATATACCTTATTGTTAAAAAACTCATTGCTTTGTGCAAATTCTGATACAATTTACCAATTTTGTGAACAATTCAAACATAATTTTTCTTTCATTAATAGAAATGAAAATGCATCTTCAATAACTATTTTTTATTTCCAAAAATTTGTTTCAAATTTGATGTTTATTTTAATCATAGTTATGGTAATTACAATTTGAATTGGAATACAATTGTTGTTATACGAATCTTGAATTTTGGTTTGTTATGACACTTAAAACAAAGTGCATTTTTACTTTGAGTATTGTCATGTGGCTTTGACCAATCTTTGAAATTTGCTACGTTCTCTTATCTGTAGGACAATAGAAAATGAACATTAACAAATTGTTTTAAAAAACAAAAGATATTGATATCTAGTGTCTAAAATAATTTTGTATCTCATGTGGTGAAATCTCGGTTTTCAATTCTCTGGCTCTCATCCCCTCTCGTCCTGTCATCGTTTTTGCAAATAACTTGTAATTGTGTTAATGTTGTCATAATTGAGCAGATCATATGTGAAATGACGTTCAACTATTATCGATTTTAATGATATGAAATGACATTTAGCTACTCCAGGGCAACTTGTTTTATTAATATGCTAGATCACATTCTATTTTGATTAACCAGAGCTCTCCTATCAATAAATACAAGTTTTTTTAGCATTTATTCAGAGAAGTAACATGTACTCATGACATTCACTACGTAAAATTGTTTTAATATTTACTAATTATGGATTAGATAATTACACATTTGGACATTGTTCTCGTATTATTCAAAATCAATTGAACTTCGTTCTTCAGAAAATGTCTGAAATCATTATGTATTATGTGTGACGCAATCTATCCTTTGGCCTTCCTCCTCTCTCGTCCTGCCGTCATTTTTGCAAATAACTTGTAATAGTGTTAATATTGTCATAATTGAGTAGATCAACTACTATCTATTTTAATGGTACGAAATGGGATTTAGCTACACCAGGGAATTTTTTTTTATTAATATGCTAGATCATGTTCTATTTTGATTAACCAGAGCTCTCCTATTAATAAATACAAGTTGTTTTTTTGGCATTTATTTGGAGAAGTAACGTGTACTTAGTACATTCACTGTGTAAATTTCACTATTTACTAATTTTGGATTAGATAATTGCACATTTAGTGATTATACTTGTATTATTCAACATTAACTGAACTTAGTTATTCAGAAAAATAATAAAAAATACATTTTATAAACTTCTTTTCCACAAAGTAGAAATGCACTTGCAATTGTAGAATTACAGTTTCTCATATTTTCTTCTTTACAAATTTTTTGATGTCCTCTAATATAATCACGATGAGAATAAGAGTTGCAACTACTAGTCCCAACAACAGAAAAAATGCATATGTCAATATCTTGTCCATGTTGAAGCTCTGCAATAAATTGTCTAAGAAAATAGATAAATAATACTAATTAAATTCTGTAAAGGTTACAGTGTGAGCTTTGCAGAAAGAAAATTTCCTACCGAAAAACATGAATATCAAAATCAACTTTCAAAATATTTTTATTCCAAATTATTTAGGCATTAGCAATTTTGAAACTGAACATTGTAACTATAATTAACATCATAACTGAGACATGTTTCATTAGAAATTTTGAAACTGAACATTGTAGCTATAATTAACATTGTAATTTAGATATGTTTATCAACATTTTCAAGTGTAGCATATTCAAATCTATTTATGTTTATGCATATGCATTTGTTCTTCTCCACACATGCTTACTTCGGACAACGATTTTTGCATAGCTTTCTTCACATAGCTATTTTTGTGGTTGCAAAATACGCTGATAAATAATAATACTAATAATAAACACAAGATCAATATATAGCTACTCCACCACATATAGGGGCACATCAGCACCGGCACCAATAACACTTCCATCCAAAACTCATATCTTTTTCTCTAATCCACGAGCACTCAATCAAATTCTAAATACCGATCTTTTAAAAGCAATATATACCTATTTTCATGAAATAGATATCGAAAAGGGTATTTTATAATGTCAATAGATACGACCTTATCTATATATTTTCAACTAGTTGTGATAACGTCATTGTGTGTGAATTTATCGAATGCATATTAATAGTAGTACTTGGCATTTATTAATTCTTCTATGCTAAGTGCGAATACCAAATCCTTTCAACAATGTGTATGTTACCTGTTATTATTGTCATGATTACAAGATACAATATGTCATAAAAACAAATATTAATTTTGCTAAAATTGTTACAATACACAACACTAAAATTGATAAATGAGATTTGATATTGTATATAGCTTTCATATTTCCACACTTACTCTTTACGTCCAAAGAGAAGTTTCGTAGGTGTTTAGACAAAAAATACAATGCAAATTACTTAGCGCATAAAAAAACATTTCACTGCAGAGCCTAAGAGCATAAACTTAAAGTTAATTAATAATAACATGCCAATACTCCATGAGCTCTTGTGTTGAGCTTCTATTGTGCGGGGCGACCTTGAAATGAAGACGTGTGTTGGTGAAAAGGTTTATGTTCCTTGTTTCACACACCATCATTCCTCACATATTTATTGTAATAACAATTATTTAATCATAACATTGAATCTAATGATTGATGTATTCAACGAAAGCTATACAAAGGTGTCTTTATTCTCCTGAGATTACTAGATGACCTAAGTTTTGTTCAAAGGAAGTGTGTACGAAGGACAAATGCACATGTAGTTTTATTTTGTTGTCTCCACCGAATAACTTTATTGAACACCGAAGTAGCTATTCAAAAATGGTTGTGCATATCTGACAACAAATAAAAAATAAAATAAAATAAAAAAATATACACGTTTCTTTAGTTCCATGCTTTGATGTCAATAAAACAATTTATACTAATAATAATAATTAATTGTACATCATCACAATGAACTCGTATTTATTTTATTTCGTACATCCCTGCTATTTAGTACACGTATATCGAAAATATTAAGATAATAAATGTTTCCAAAATAAGAAAGCAAATAATTTTTAAATTTTGAGATTTATTTTACAACCTACCACTAATGTTCTCTTTGAAATTTGTATTTGCTATAAATCAAATCTGAATCCAATAACAGCTAAGGAAAAATGGTGATGAGGACTTCTAAATTGCACTATCAATCATGATAAATGGCTTTAGTAAACGGTAATCATTTTGAGAAATCATGAGAAAATGTATACACTGTCAGCTATAATGCGTTATGGCAATTAGCTTTGTACAATGATCGTGAAAATCGTGTATTAGAGTGTTCGTAAATCAAGTTTCCTTTACTTTTTTTCATATTACACTATCAAAATAAATCAAATCATTAGTGATTTAGTGGTGGGGACCAGTTTAATAACTAAATCAATTCATGATAGAAAGAGCTAAAGATAATTCCCATTTAAAAAGGATCGGAAAGGAGCGATGGAGGCGTATGTTGGATCTAGGGTTTCAGAAAATCTTCTCAGCGCCGCCGCTGTTCCAAAAGAGCTGATCGTTTTTGGATCGGCTAGATGCCTGGTCGACGGATACTATGAGCACGGTGCCATTTCTGGGTTCTGGATCGCTTCAGCGGATGAAAAAGAATATTACGAATCGAACCAGAGCAAACCACGCCTCTCCTCCTTCCGGGTGCAGAGAGATCCTTCCACGGCGGCACCAGGAATCTTATGGCAGGAGTTTTATCACGGCATATCTGTATTCGGCCATGGAGGAACGAGCTTTATGCCGGACTACAAGCCCCATCGTGGCATCCCGTGGACGCGATCTGCCATTCTAGGGCGGATCTTGAATGGAAATGCGCCAGATCAGACATGGGGAGGAAGAAGGGTCGTGGGGGCACGGTGGTTGGAGTCTCCAATGCTCTCTGCCGTGCAGAACCGGGCCCCTTTCTCATCGACGCAGCCAAACAACAGAGGGTCCGAAGTTTTTATCATGCAAATGATCGATAGCTCAAACAGATCAGGGCCAGATCCGAAAACCTTAAGATCCAACCTTGATAGATCTGGGTCGGATCTACCAGATCTGAGACCCAATCAATACAGACCTGGGTCGGATCAAACCTGCTGGGAGAGAGACAGTAATCCTAGATCGGGCAGAGATAATGCAGACTCAGGCAAGCAAAAGGAAAAAGAAACAAAAACGGAGCCAGATCTGGACATTCGCCATCAGTTAAAGCAGGTAACTGATTTTTATTTTCAGATCCTGGTTAAGCCCCCTCAGGGGAAATCCCGATTAGTATGGGTTCATGAAGGTGATACATCCATGCAGCTAAAACAAAAAATTTGGGCAGAAATGGGGTACCCTGTTCAGACCCAGCACCTGATCAGTGGAAGAAGATCCCTTCAGGACTGTAGATCTCTGGAAAGTTATGAGATTGGGCCAGGATCAATCATTATTCTAAATCTCAGATTGAGAGGTGGGGCTCTGCCTCAGGGACAGCCAAGCTCCTCAGGGGTAGACAGGGGGAAAAAATCTGCAGCCCAGCACCAACCAAAATCCTATAAAAACATTTTACAGGGCAGCAGAAGTTCAGGGCCACCTCCAGATCAAGGAGGCCACCTGCCCAGACCATACATAGTCGATCAGTCAGAGCAAACCCCAGCATTAAACTTAGATTCCTCAGGGCTAGATTACTTCGTCAAGTCATATGAAACGCGAGCTTTAATCTGCCGTTTCAACAGTTTCTGGCCTAAGCCTATGGATCTATTCCACTGGATATTCACCAGCTGGACCATGGAGTGTGATATTCATCTGTGTGCAAAAGGTTTTTTTATAGTGAGATTCACATCCCAGGAAGTCAGAGATACAGTTATCAACACCGGACCATGGTTTTGGGGAACAGTAGGGCTATTTGTGTCCCCATGGTTCCCAGATTTTGATCCAAATAAAATGACGGTAACCAGAATGCCAGTCTGGGTTAGACTACACAATCTTCCTTTGCATTTTTGGGATGATCGGGTGTTGGAAGGTATTGGAAACAGCATAGGGAAGTTTATCAAAACAGACATGGACAGGATCGATGAAAGGATCTACACCTATGCACGTATCTGTGTGGAAGTAGACCTAAGTAAAGGACTGCCGGAAAATATAAGGCTGATCTACAAACAACAGAACTGGTTGCAGGTACTGGATTATGAAAACACCGCTTTCAGATGTAGGATCTGTAGGCAGACAGGTCACTTACAAAGCACGTGCCCAGAAGTCAAGAATAAAAAGAAGCAGAAAGGGAAGCAGAGAAAAGGTTGGAACTTCTCTCCCCCAGATTCAGAGGATGAAGAATCAGAAGCAGCAGAGGAAGAACCTCCAGAAGAGAAAACTGAGGCAACCCACGAAATGGAGAAATAGAAAGGAACCCCATCAGACAAGAAAGAACTCTCATCAGACAACAAGGCAATGGAGACAAGCATGCAATCTAGTATGGGCGGCATAAAACGGCACCATCTCTCAGATACATCAGATTCAGACAAAGAACCAGGTTCACAGAATACAGAAACACAGCTAGTCTTGGCTTCGATCGAGCCCTCACAAGGAGTGTGGCGTAAGGTCGAAAAGAAAAAGGGGCGAAAAACTTGATGCGTGAGTTCGACTCACTGCCGGATTCAGTTTTTGCCTCACTTTCTCGCTTCTCTCTTCTCTTTTCTTTTTCTTTGTGCACGTTAGTTTGATAACGTTGCGTGGGGTGCGAAAGCACTCGGGCCCTTGCGGCAGTATTCGGAGCTGGGTACAAGCCAGCACTGCGGAATGCTTACTCATTCCTTTTTGTAGCTTTTTTATCTCTGATTAATAGAAAAGCGCGGTTTTTTTCCTCGGAAAAAGAAATAGCTAAAGATGTTTGCGCATAATATTTACTAATGATTGTTTACAGTTTTTATTGATATTTTCAAATCTAATTGTCATAATTGTCATAATTTTTTTTGTTATTTCATATATGCATTTAATCATTTTGAAAACTTGTACGATTGTCAGGTTATGCATAAATTTCAACTTAAAATCGTGAATCTAAGAAATCGTTGACATATTTTTGGCAATTTAAGCTGGAAAATGCACTGGAAAACCTTTCAAAATGTAGTGTCGATAGACAATGGCCTTATATTGTATGACACATTTTTATTTGTATGCCACATATTTCAATGATATTAAATCAATAGTAAATTACACAATAAGTGGGAAATAGGGTTTGCATTATCGGTATTTATTTCCATTATTGATCTGAAAATTGGAAAGCATAAAATTTGCAACAAAATCATTTACGCGACTATAGGGCTTGTGAGATATAAGTTACAATTTGTCACATAAAAATGAAAATTTCCACATAAAATTGTAACTTAAGATGTATAAAAAACAACTTATTCAACACATGAACAAATAGAAACATGAAGCATCAATATAAAGCTGATAACGGAGTTCACCCAATCAACTCTTCCAATGGGCTACATCTCTGGATTTGCCTCCAAAGATAGAATCATGTTATTTCCTTTATTAAAATAAGGTTGAATGTGTACAATGATTTACAAAAAGGGTTGAATCCCAAAATTTCCTTCTACTGCCAAAGAGATTTCAAGACCAACACATTTCATACATTTCTTCAATACCTCAAAAAGAAAACTCTCTCTTGAGCTCTTAAGGCTCTCTAAACAAGACTCCCTCTCAAAAACTAACTCTCCAAAAACTCTCTTCAAACAAGTTCCCACTCCAAAGAGTACATAAGAGGGATTTATATCTTTCAAATATCCATAAACAAAGTAGAGGATATATCCTTAGATCCCTATTCCAAGGAGATAATAACTCTCCAGATCCATTAAAAGAGGACCTATGAGGTTCTTGAGGAGACAATCTCTCAAAACCACTAAAAATAGACCTTAACCAAAACTCAAGGGATGAGAGGAAATCCCATGAGACACTTAACTCCTCATTAAAATTAGAAACTAATTTGAGGTGGATTTTCTCACAAAACCAATTTATATTTAACAATTTTGTAATTCAAATATATGAGCACATCCACATGAAGCTCATATCAAGCATTTAACATTTTAAATTTGAAATGATCATAACCAAGGCTTCAATGAACTTTCCTTAAGCATGGTACTCTTTAGGAAATGGTGACAAGAGACTCCTAGATCATACCTCCCCACGAAGGAAATTTTGGTCCTCCAAAAGTGTATATGGTAACTTTAAAATTCTTCAACAACTTCAAGAGATTATACCAATTTTGGAATCATTTCTTTGAAACAGTATAAATACCCCACACATGCTACACCAATTTTTTAAACCACTCAAACTACCAAATAAGCTTTATCATGGAGAATTTGGCATGCCATTGAAGTCCTTGACAATGATATATATGAATCTGGTTAGAGAATCTGACTTTGCAATGCACATGGGTCATTCCTTGCCTCCTCTTCGTTCTATACCTACAAACCACCCACCTCCCAAGGTGTAGGGTCCAGAACCATTCCTCACATTCATTTAATAGGCTACAATGTTCTCACTAATGTCAGTGTATAATTGTAAGAGTAAACAAGAAAAGGGGCATGAAAAATGCACCTCTGAGCTTAATGAAAAATCTCCCTATGTGGGTGTATCATATTTTTAGATTCTGTAAAATACCAAGGATGTACAATGTACTTAACTTGCTTACATAATTTCAATTTTTTTTCCTTTCCAGATTATTTGTGTGCAACTCTTTCCAATAGTGTATCATGCCAAAGAAAAGTTCAAGGGAAGATTGGTAAAGGTAGAAAGCAAAATGCATGGTCCTGAAGCATATTGCCAAATGTGGTTGATTAAGATTGAAGTAGACTGTTATTTTCAACAAATATTGTGCCTTTGCATCTACACTGACCCATGTGATAAAACGATGTGCTCTATTTTTCAAACGTGCAGGGCGGGGAGAAGTATAGCCAGGCTTGTTTTGTTGTTGGCATATCTTACACACGGTCTCCTTTTCCAATGCACCAACAATGTATACATTTATGATGATCATACTTTAATGCAATAATTAAAATGTAAGAATACACCTATCTGCTTGTTGGGCCTCCAACTTGTCATAATTTTGTTGATGAAACCATCCATTTTCACATCATTCCATTCACCAATTGTCATCATTTTTAACCACATTTCTTCATAAACACACCAAATTCAGGCATACATGTTTACATGGTTTATTATTATTATTTCCATTAGTTTTAATGAGTTAAGAAGAATTTTTCATGGTTTTACTAATGACAGTTTAACAAGTTCTAATTGTTGCAATTTTGTCAAATTTTCGTAGCTATCTCCGTGGTTAAGGTAGTAGCACCACTCCAGAAGGAAATCTGATACTTGGACTTGGTTTCTAGAAGCTCCAATATGGATTTGTATTGGTCAAATTCCACCCAACTCGCATGTGTGGACCTCCAGCATCAAATCAAGGGAAAAGTAATAGTTTTTACCAGTCAACTTCAAACGTGTTTTATGGGAAAATGAAAGCGAATTTTGGGAAACATAAACATGGGTTTTATTCAAGACATACCCAATTATGGTGTCAATACGAACTTTCTCAACTTCGTTACCATTTGCGAGATTTTCAAAGTTCTTTGGAGCCTTATTTGGCATATTACGTGGATATACGGTTTTTCAATTTCTCATTTGATGCACAGACAACAAAAAGGCCTGAACAAGTTGTTCTTTAGAAAATTCGTGGCATAGAGATAAGTTTGATCATATTTGGGTTGATCTTTTATCCAAAGATCCATGAAATTTTATTTTATTTGATCTCATGACCAAAACTCAGGCAATAAATTCAGAGCTTGTCAATTGTCTCAAAAATTTATAAATTGCGGTCTCTTTGATGAGAGGTATGATGATCAGAGATGTCAAGGATGATCTTAATTTGTAATTGTTGTTGCTTATTGAAGGAGAATAATTCTACTTTTTTCATTGAATGTAATTGTTTTAATACGGCGGCTCTGAATGAAATTGGTGATTTAAATCTCTTCTCTTGATCTGAGTTTTCAACACCTTGCAGTCCTCAGGAGGGCCCCCTGGAGATCTGTGAGAATAGTATATATGCTTTCCATTATTTCATATTATCATGAATGGTTTGTTTTACATCGATTAATTTTTTATGCTTATCATAGATTAAAAAATCATGCTTTCCATAGATTAAATGTTTATGCTTTCTTAGATTAAAATGTTCATGATTTCATAGATTAAAGTTTGTAAGTTTTAGAACAACATCTCCATGCTTTCATAGGGTAAAATATCATGTTTTCTTAGATCAATAATATTTATGTTTTCTTTCTAGTTTAACATTAATTTCTTTTCAAAAAACTTGGTACTTTCATAATTTATATTAAAGAATATAATTTCCTTTTGAAGTTTCCAATTCATTTCAGTTATGCATAAATATTGAAACCTAATCTCCTAGCACATACGGTGTAGTGTACTTCACAAGCTCACATACCCGAATTGACATATAAATGCAAGTAATTTAACAGTCAATTAAATTACCCAACATTTTGGCATCATTGTCAGGGAAGTATACATAAGTGTTAACTTTCAATTGCATCTCATTCTTAGTTGCATCCATTTAGTTGCATAAGACTAATCTCATTTTAGTACATCCTAGAGGTAGATTCATTTAAAAACAAAACTTATATCACCTACCACCCCCACTATATCACGTGGTACAGTAAGAACCACACAGCCACATCATGAATTCTTATTTTTGCAAGTAGAAGATGAGGTGACAAAAGAGGTTGAAGAAATGGATGGAGATGATGACAATGAGGAAGATCCTTTTGGATTTCCCTTTCAAGAAACTAATGTCAATTCTCATATGAAGAACATCCCTCCATCCATACTTCCTAACTTCAAAGTTATGAGATTAGAAGACTCGGAAACATTTCTTTTCGAATTTGAAATAATTTGTAGATCTTATGGCTACTCATTACACATTCAAAAATTGAATTTGTTTCTGGCAACATTGAAGGATAGAGCTCTTAAATGGTTCATGACTTTAGGAACAAATTCTATAAGGACATGGGATGATATGAAAAGAGTATTTTTGGAAAAATATAAATATTATTGCATAGACCATGACCTTAGAAATGAAGTCTTTAAGATGAACCAAAAAGAGGATGAAATCCTAGAATATTTAGTGGGGAGATTCACTTATAATATCAAAAGATCTAAATTACAAAATTTACGATAAGACACATTAAAAACTCTCCTACTAAATGCTATAAGATATGAATGGATTGATCTTCTTAACTTGGTGGGAAAAGGAGATGTCTCTCAATTGTCATTTCAAGAGATTTGTGAATTGTGCAAGAACATATCAAGAGGAAAAGCAAAGTATGTAAGATCCCCTCAAGATCCATTTATGGCAAGAGTAAGTAAATTGACATCAGGATTGGAAAGTCAAACTAAAGTTAATAATGTTCTAGACATTCTTGGTAATTTAAATGAACAAATTAATATGCTAAGAATGCAAAACAAGCAAAAAGTTGAGATTGTTGCTTCCTTTATATTTTCCTCTAAATGTAGAAAGAAACATGTTTTTCATGAATTTCCACTTGATAACATTAAAATTTGTGAAATTTGTGCAGGATCACATACTACTAAAGATTTTCCATCGTTACCAAGGCTAAAGGCAGTCTCCCAAGGAGCAAATAAACACTGGAACAATCCTATTATGTAGCTCCAAGAAGACCATGGTAGACTCATCAATCTGGTATGATGCAAGATCTTAATTCACGTTATGCACAACAATCACAAAGTAATTGACAAACACCCTTGCCATGGAAATCTTGGCCATCTCAATCCCAATCTCAAAACCAATCTTGGCAACAAGGTTGGCAAGGGCCTTACAGAGGAAATGCACCTTATCCTCAATCTTTCCCTCACTATCCTCAATATCGATATCAATGTTATCCATACCATTCACCTCCACCACAACACCAGTTTCACCATCAATTGACCTCAATCCAACCTTTCTCATCACCAACCACACAAACACCCCAAATATCCATTCCCACTCCATTACCTGCACAACCATTTCGAATCCCAACAATAAAACACCTCAATCCACTTAAAATTTCGAGGTATTGCAAAATGATTCTCTATCTTTCATTGAAGAACAACAACTAGAAGAGGAAGATTCAGATAAGTTCCAAGAATCATGAATGCCTGTTAATAAAGAGCAGTTGTTGGAACCTAGGATTAAAAAGTTTCATGCATGCCTATCATGATATTCTATGAATGGAGATCACATCTCTGAAGACTTGCATGGCATGATAGTAGGAAGCCAAGGAAGACAAGATTACATTGAATCTTGGTTCAAGGCGGTCATTGGATCCTAGTACTCCATTCTTCAGTATCTTATATCATCTCAATCAAGGCAGTTGATCTCTCATATACTGGTACATATCAAAGAGTATATTTCAAACCTACATATGAGTTTATCTATCATCTTGTTAGACACATGGTTCCACTGGAAGTATTCATATACTTGAACGATATTTATTTTTCAAATAGAGTAGGACATATAAAAAAATAAGAAATAAAAAAGTAAAGAGAAAAATAAGTCCTATTGTGAAAACTTGCTTGCGAGTGCAATTGGACATGAGCTTTGCTTGAAAATCAGGGAACTGGCGAGAAAAGTTCACAATAAGTTCTACAATTTTATGATGGTTTCAATATTTTATTATGGTTCTTCAAATCATTTTTGGTTCTATGCTCGATTTGGCTAGTTTGGGATTCCTTAAGGCCCACCTTCCAACAAATCTTGTCCCATCAACCTCAACACCTTATTTGGGATCAAGATTAGAGATTATTTGGAGTGCCTTGGAACTTGCATACATCAATGGCAAGCCTCCTCGTTGACAACAATGGGAATACAACAATGTCTCTTGATTATCAGATCTTGCAAGTGACTCGACTTCAACACATTCATTTGTCCCTACCAAGATGCACTCAGGTACCTTGACACTCATTTACATTATTGGTGAGTTGTCTCACATTGGTTAATGATTTTCATTATTGATCGTTAATCCAGTGATTTCTTTCCATGATCGACTTCAGCACATTCCTTCGCATGGTAAGAATTGTACCATGAATTTTGGTTTTGATGAAGAATATATGGTTTTATGGAATCAACAACAACTTGTAGCAGCATACTTTATTGGTTTCTTGTAGCCACATGTTCATCTTGTTTTCATTCAATGATAGCATGATGGCACCACTACAATGCTTTTTTATTCATTTCATTTTCAAGCAAAACAATAAAATTGGGTCTATTTTAATCAATATGCATTATGTTTCAAACTTGGAGAAAATAACTTTCTGCAAAAGATTGACATTTTCTACAACAGCTACATAAAGATGCAGTTTCTGCAGCTATTGTTGTAACAACCTGCTTTTTTTGCTAAAGCATCTTGTTCCAAAGGCTGTTTTGGCACAAATATTGCAAGAGATTGGAGCAATATATATATATATATATATATATATATATATATATATATATATATATAGATATAGATATAGATAATAAAAATTAAAATTAAAATAAATAAATATAAATATAAATAAATTAAAAATAAAAAATAAATTAAAAAATAAAAATAAAATAAAAGTTGATCTTCTAGGTTTTCTCAAAATATGATCAATTGAGTAAAACACACACATAATTCATGAAAAGTGCAATTTTCCAGGACTTTTCAGTGGGTTTTTAAGGCAGATTTTCAATTATTATCACTGTGCACAAATTAGGACAGAATTTGGTATGTTTTCACAATAGCTCCTTTTTGTCGTCAAAAGTGGATTCTGAAGGCATGTAGTGGTTAAAAAGGTAAAAATATACTATCTCCCTTTTAAATCACTCAATTTGGCCTTAAAATGAGTTCATGGCATATGTTTTTTCTGCAACATTGGGCAACGTGAAGGGTGAAACAGGGCAGAAATTGATTTGACCATATATTTAAAACTATGCATTTTTTGGTCCTGAAATTTGTATGGTAAATGCATTGAGGTAGGATAAATAAATAGAAAAAATTTCAAGAAATTCCAGTGTGTATTTTTCAAGAAATTGGCTGCTTTCACCTACAGCCATTTCTCATTTTTCTCGATATTCGTGCACCCATTGGCCGATATTTTTTTGTGGGAAGATGCATAATATTAATGGTAACAGTCGCAGAAAATTTTAGGAGAATCAGATTTACCATTTGAGAGAAATTGGAAAAACAAGTATGCTACATGAAATAGATACATTCTGTGGAGCAAGGTCAAAGTGGTGGTCAATGCATCATACAGCAGAGTCCCTGAGCCAAGTCAACACCAAATCAGCCATCAGATCGTGTTCTCTTCTCCAATTCCAAAAAGTAAACTTGAGGTAAAACTAGCCTTAAATTTTTTAATTTGTTAAAAATTCTAGAAATTTTGATGAAAAGTTATTGTAAACATGTAGTTCCAATTTATCTCCCATTATGTTTTTCCATGCCCTTTAACAACCAATCCCACAAGCTATGATTGATTCTTTATCAACAAATTCCTGCCACCCATGCAATCATCTCATTTTTTTCCATCATCACAGTGATGTTCTTCTATGCTTTCACCACTCTCTTGTTTAAACTTTCTCTTCTTGTTAATCCATGCTTTCCTTAATGGTCCATCAACATGATGTTATTGAGAAATAGAAAAACTTGACTTCATGGTAGATGTTTGTAGCACATGATCAAAATGTACACGGAACACTCAAATTATGTGTCTTATTGTTCATCTTCAATATTTTAATGGAAGCCAAGAAATGATGAGTACAAAGCCACAAGAAGAAGAAGGTTGCAACAAGGTTTTGTTCACACACTCTTGAAATCACTTGGTAGAATATTTTAGGCTTTGATAAGTTGTATAACCCTCACCAACAACTCTTATTTTTTGTTATGTCCAACTCATCTTGTTAAAGCTTCACATTGGGAAGTCTTCTTCATTCATTAGTTTGTGAGTTCTTGAAGAAACTATTTGATAACATTGTTGAAATAAGATTAGCTGCTATGCTTGGACGATAAGAAGAAAATCATTATGGGCTGCAATATATGATCATTTCCAACCATACTAATGGGATGAATTTCACAAGGATGGAAAGCACATTCTATGGATGTGGTAAGAGTCTTGATGTGTTCTTCAAAATATGGCATTCTACCAAGGATTGAACAAATTGTGCATAATTAAGTAGTGACAAGAACCTCATAAACAGTTTCCAAGTTATTGAAAGAGCTCTATTTAAATAAATAAAAACAATGAATTTGCAAAGGCTTTGACAACAATGAAAAAATATTTGGATGTGCTACTATGTGGGCATCCTTTCCTTTCACACAAGTTGCATATAATAAATAATGAAGGGTTGTTTTATTTAAGAAAAGAACAAATCAGCAAGTATCACTTCTACCTCTATAGCATCCATGAGCAGCCTCGTATATGAAGACTTCAAGTTGTTTGACTTTCAAAGGAGGATGATTAAATCTTCTTTCTTACTCTAATGACACAACAAGCAAGTGTAGAAACAAAGATTTATGCTACCAGATTAGTAATCTTGAAAAACAAAGAGAGAAAAGTGCATTTTATTGAGATAGAGGGTCAATATTGCTCTCTTGGAGCTTTGGTCAAGGATTTAGTTGAAATGAAGGAATAAATGAACACAAGGAACTGGTTGGATTATGAAATTACACAATTCTTTGTTTGCATGAGGACATGCAAAATATCCAATGTGGGGGAATGTTGGGCCTCCAACTTGTCATGATTTTGTTGATGAAACCATCCATTTTCGCATCATTCCATTCACCCATTGTCGTCATTTTTAACCACATTTCTTCATAAACAAACCAAATTCCTACATACATGTTTCCATGGTTTATTATTGTTATTTCCATTATTTTTAATGAATTAAGAAGCATTTTGCATGGTTTTACTAATGACACTTTAGCAAGTTCAAGTTGTTGTAGTTTTGTCAAGTTTCCATAGCTATCTCCATGGTTGAGGTAGTAACACCACTCTAGAAGGAAATATGACACTTGTACTTGGTTTCTAGAAGCTCCAATATGGATTTGTATTGGTCAAATTCTACCTAAATCACACGTGTGGACCTCCAGCATCAAATCAAGGGAAAAGCGCAACAGTTTTGACAAGTCAACTTCAAACGCGTTTTTTGAGCAAACGAAAGCAAATTTCGAGAAACAAAAACATGTTTTTTGTTCATCACGAGCCCAATTAGGTTGTCAATAAGTAGTTTTCTCAAATTCGTTACCAATTGAGAGATTTTCGAAGTTCTTTGGAGCCTTATTTTGCATATTATGGGATATATGGTTTTTCAATTTTTCATTTAATGCACAGTCAACAAAAAGGCTTGAATGAGTTGTTCTATAGCAAATTCATGGCATAGATATAAGTTTGATTAGATCTAGGTTGATCTTTGATCCAAAAATCGATGAAATTTTATTTGATTTGATCTTATGACCAAAACTCAAGCAAGAAATTTTGAGTTTGTTAATTGTCTCAAAATTCTATAAATTGTAGTCTCTTTGATGAGAGGGATGACGATCAAATATGTCAAGGATAATCTTAATTTGTAATTGTTTCCGCTTATTGACGGAGAAGAACTCTATTTTGTTCATTGAATGTCTTTTTTTTTAATATGGTTCAGCTATGAATGAAATTGGTGATTTAAATCTCTTCTCTCGATCTGAGTTTTCAACACCTTGCAGTACTCAGGAGGGCCCCCTCGAGATTTATGAGAATAGTATAGATGCTTTACATTTCTTTTATATTCTCATGAATGGTTTGTTTTACATAGATTAATTGTTTATGCTTATCATAGATTAAAAACTCATGCTTTCCATAGATTAAATGTTTATGCTTTCTTAGATTAAAATGTTCCTGATTCCATAGAATAAAGTTTGTAAGTTTTAGAACAAAATATCCATGCTTTCATTCGGTAAAATCTCATGTTTTCTTAGATCAATAATCTTTATGTTTTCTTTTCTAATTTAACATTAATTTCCTTTCCAAAAACTTAGTACTTTCTTCATTTATATTAAAGAATATAATTTCCTTTTGAAGTTTCCAATTCATTTCAGTTATGCATAAATATTGAAAACTAATCTCCTAGCACATACGGTGTAGTTTATTTTGCAAACTCACGTACCCGGATTGACATATAAATGCAAATAATTTAACAGTCAATTAAAGTACCCAACAACGCAGACTCCACCCACGTAGACTTCCACACCGTTGTATAATTCTTTGAAAATGTGACTGTGTGGAGACCACACAATGTATAACCTTCGCAGCAAGACCCCAACTCCTTTAGTGGCCTGTCTACATATCCATACGACATCAATTCCTCCATACAACTTATTCCTATATAATGTGTTTCAGTATATAACACAGACAGGTTCTCCAAGTGTTGGACAGTGTTGATCTGTTCTTTTTGTGCAATCTCTCTCACTCCAACCAGAAATGTCATCATAAAATCAAGAAAACATTCTACTACCAACTAAAATTCAGAGATAGGAGACCATAAAAAGAAACAAATGCATTTACAATCATAAAATATGAGGCAAGAGTGTATTTGTATGTAACTTTCAAAACAACAATGTGATATGTGGGGGAAACATGCAACGCAATTCATCTTAAACCTATTGTGTTGAATGGAGGGCGATACGTGGGTTTTGTCCATGTATTTCCTTTAGCTATCGTTTAATCCTCCAAACATTAATGCAATTATTAAAATGTGATCATGAAATATGTGTATGACCTGCTGATTGACACCACGTATATCATGGCATATAACCGATCCCGTCATAAAATATTGGAGATGAACATACATGTGAGCCGTTGTCACTGCGTGGAGTTTCATGGAATACGCTCAAACGGTACATGAATGCAGATATGCATATGTTAAATGCGTGTCTTGTTATGGAACTTAACAACTGCATTTATTCCCATGCCTCTCAAGTATAATCTCACTGCACTGAAGGAGACTGCACAATGTTAATTGAGAATAAGAACTCTTGAAACCAAAAATTTTAATTATGCATAAATTCTAAACATTTCTTACCAATCTAATTAAAAGGATCTTGTTTTAATTTGATTTCATCATGCTTTTTTTTTTGTTTGACATACTAACCACTTTCTCTCCTTTTTCAGGTTCCTTTGGCATATATCTTTGAAATAACTATTTATTTGGCTTGTGTCAAAGCTCAAGATGCAGATTCCAACAACTCTCGATCTGGTGCACATTCCTTTTACAATGGGAATGAAAATGCATGCTCTTATTCCTTGGCAAGAATGCCTTTAAACCTGGAAGAGGGTTCTTTGATTTCATCTCAAGAAGCATATTCATTTTCTAAACCACTGCTTTATGCTTTTCACACTTATCCACAGAATGATCAACCCCATGAAAAAAGGTACAAGGGAACATATATTGTAACTTCTTATTTAAATGATCATTGAAAGCATATTCATGGGACTTATATCTTCCTTCGTTTTCTTTTGGACTGCGGCTTTGATGAGGAGAATTAGGCTTGGCTCTTCTTTTGAAGTGCTCAACTCTTTGTGGAGACAAATTGTCACCATAACTACCATCACAGTTTACTACATCATTAATTTGTAGGAGTCCTTTTGACACGAACTCAATACTTGAAGATTTTCTTGCCTCTACAGTTTTAGATCTTTCTCCAATTTCTTCGTAGGTATATCTTAACCCTACATTCTAAGGTTGTCTTGTCACCTCGATAGGATTGATGATGCCTCGACCATCGACTCCAAGGCCCTTCCACTGTACCTCATATTGGTTAACAACTTCATGCCAATCCCCTTGGTATTCTTCTCAAAACCTGCAAAAGATGCATCATCATCATTGTTAATGAAAGATATAGAAAATGAAGTGCTTTTTACCTCCTTTGATCCTTGGTCATTTGCTTGAGTTTTAATCATCTCCTCTACCTTTTCTGTCATTGATATGGTGGTAGATAAATATTCAAGAAAAGCAATTTGTTTGCATGTCTCATAGGAAGTATTCTCCAAGAAAAGCAATTTGTTTGCATGTCTCATAGGAAGTATTCTCCAAGTGACAAAAGGTACAAATATCATTATTATCTTGATAAATTCCATATCATGTATACTTTCCATGACCACAAACATGTATAGTCTTGGAGGGACTTTCCACTGCTTCTTTGGTAGAACTTTCGCCAATCTACCTCTCAAGAGCATTTTGAAACTGAAGATGTATTTTCCTTTTCTCATCCCTTGAGGCTTCAAGCAATCTGCTTATCTCAAAATGCTCTGCTTGAAGGGATGAGTTAATCCCCTCTAGTTCTTGGCATCTATTTTGAAGCCTCTAGTTCTTGGCATCTATTTTGAAGCTCTTGGTTTTTTCCTTCCAATATCTTCATCTTCTTTTGCAACTCATTCCTTTCTCTGTTATCATTATACAATTCCTCTACCATTTTCTTCATGGTTAAGAAATCTTGAAAAACTTTCGAGTCTTGATAAATATAATGTGACATTTTGAATAAAAGGGAATTACCTTCTCCTTGCTTGAACTGAAGCTAGAAAATGTAACCACTAATCCAAACAATCAACTTGGATCTGATACCAAATGATCTGAAAATTGGAGATCATAAAACTTGCAACAAAATCATTTACGCAAATATAAGGGATTGTGAGATATAAGTTGGGGAAAACTCCACAGTTAAGCGCGCTTGAGCCAGAGGAGATCTGGGATGGGTGACCTCCCGGGAAGTCCTGGTTACCGGGTGCAAGCCCCGGAAGTGATGATTGACGCTATGTGATTCATTTCACTAGTTTCAATCCCACTTCTTCACCCCTGTGAGCATCACCCGATGCAATGAGTGCTAAATGAACAATTCAAAAATCATGAGAAATTAGTCAATTACGACTACTTCTCATGGAAATGGTCATACGTTAATGAATTACTTAACGCAGTTGAATCCCAAAATAATATCTAATATAATGCACTGCGTAAACCCCTAATACTTAAGTTGCAATTTGTCACATAAAAGTAAAAATTTCAACATAAACATGTAACTTAATATTTATAGAAAATGGTCCATGGGGTCTGGGATAGACGGTAATCGGGTGCTATGTTAAGGTACTCCTTGATGTGAAGTCACCGGTTCAATTCCCCGCCCCGATCGGGGTGATATATTGGACATGATGAAGATGTAGTCCTACCAAGCTTACAAAAAAAATGATGTATAGAAAAGGACTTATTCAACACATGAACAAATAGAAACATGAAGCATCAAGACAGAGATGATAAAGAGTTCACCCAGTCAACTCCTCTAAGGGGCTATATCTCTGAATTCACCTCCAATGTTCGAATCACTTTATTGCCTTTCTTCAAACGAGGTTGAATGTGTACATTTCTTTATAAAAATTATTCAATCCCAAAATTGCCTTCTACTATCAAAGAGCTTTCAATACCAACACATCGCATACATTTCTTCAATACCTCAAAAAGAAAATACCTTCTCTTGAGCTCTCAGGACTCTCTAAATAAGACTCCCTCTCAAAACTAACTCTCCAACAACTCTCTCTAAACAAGCTCCCCCTTCAAAGAGTACATAAGAGGGATTTATATGTTTCAAAGATCCATAAACAAAGGAGAAGATATCTCCTTAGATCCCTATTCCAAGGAAAGAATAACTCTCCATATTCATTAAAATAGGATCTATGAGATTCTTGAGGAGAAAATCTCTCAAAACTAGCAAACATGCAACTTAACTAAAACTCAGGGGATGAGAGGAAATCCCATGAGACACTCAACTCCTCATAAAATTAGAAATTGATTTGAGGTGTATTTTCTCACAAAATCAATTTCTATTAGACAATTTTAAAATTCAAATATATGAACACATCCACATGAAGCTCATATCAAGCATTTAACATTTTAAAATTAAAATGCTCATAACCTAGGCTTCAATGAAATTTCCTTAAGCATGGTACTCTTTAGGAAATGGTGACAAGATCCTCCTAGATCATATCTCCCCACGAAGGAACTTTTGATCCTCAAAGAGTGTATATGGTGATTGTAAATTTTCTTCAACAACTTCAAGATATTATACCAATTTTATAATCATTCTTTATAATAGTATCAATACCTCACACATGTTGCACCAATTTTTTTGAACCACTCTAACTCCCAAATAAGCTTTATAATGGAGAATTTGACATGCCATTGAAGTCCTTGACAATTAGATGTATGAATTTGGTTACAGAAGTTGACTTTGCAATGCAAATGGGTCATTCCTTGCCTCCTCTTCGTTCAAGACCTTCAAACCACCTACCTCCCAAGATGGAGGGTCCAGAACCATTCCTCACATTCCTTGAACAGACTACAATGTCCTCGCTAATGTGAGTGTAGAATTGTAAGAGTAAACAAGAAAAGAGTAATGAAAAATCTCCCTATGTGGTGTATCATATTTTCAGATTCTATAAAATACCAAGCACATACAATGTACTTAACTTGCTTGCATTATTTTAAAATTTATGGCCTTCTATATTCTTGACGTGCAACTCTTTTCAGCAGTTTATCATACCAAAGAAAACTTAGAGGGAAGATTAGTAAAGGCAGAAAGCAAAATGCATGGTTCTGAATCATATTGCCAAATGTGGTTGATGAAGATTGAAGGAGATTGTTATTTTCAATAAATATTACATCTTTGCAGTTGCACTAACCCATGTGATAAAATGATGTGCTCTATTTTTCAAACGTGCAGGACAAGGAGCATTATAGCCAGAGTTGTTTTGTTGCTCGCATATCTTACACACGATGTCTCCTTTTCCAATGCACCAACGTTGTATACATTTCTGATGATGAGCATACTTCAACGCAATAATTGAAATGTAAGCATACACATTTGTGCTCCAGCACAAGCTCCACCAATGTAAACTTCCACAATGTTGTATAATTCTTTGAAAATGTGATTGCATGTATATTGCATAGGGTAGAGACTTTGCAACAAGTCCCCATCTCCTTTAGTGGCCTATCTACATAGCCATACGACATCAGTTCCTCCATACTGATTCATATATAATGTGTTTCAACATATAACACAGACAGGTTCTCCAAGTGTTGGACAACCTTGATCCATTCTTTTTGCGCAATCTCTCTCACTCCAACCAGCGATGTCATCAGAAAATCAAGAAAACATTCTAGTACCAACTAAAATTCGGAGATAAGAGACCATAAAAAGAAACACTTACATTTACAATCACAAAATATGTGGAGGCAAGAGTGTATTTGTATTTAACTTTCAAAACAATAGCGTGATCTGTGGGTGCAACATTCAATGTAATTCATCGTAATCCTATTGTGTTGAATGGAGGCCGATACATGGGTTGGGTCCATGTATTTCCTTTAGTTGTCATTGAATCGGCCAAACATTAACGCAATTGTTAAACTATGATCATGAAATATGTGTATACCCCGCTGATTGAGACCGTGTATATCGTGGCATACAACTAATCTCGTCATAAAATATGTGTGATGAATATACACGTGAGTCGTTGTCATTGCGTGGAGTTTCATGGCATATGATTATGTAAAAAACTCCACCCTGCGTTGTCACGGAGGATTGGGATGCACATATTTTAAGTCATAACTTTGGAACCATGTAATGTTGCCACCAAGTATGGGTCAATATTGAAATGCAGGAGAGATTATGGGAAATATCACCTTCATTCAAGCATTAAAAATATTAATTCCACCATCAACGTTATCACCGTCATGTTGTTGAGCCAGAAGAAATGGAGCCTTTGCAATCATATGCAAAAGGTCAAAGCTAATCTCATTAAATCTGTAAATAATTGTTGGAGTCGCTTGCCTTAAGCTAAAAATCTAAGCATAAATCATGGGAATAATACCACAAAGGTATGTGGCCTCTTCGCATTGTCCAACAAGTATCACATATGATCACCACTGATGTTGATCTCTTTTTCCACTATAAATCTAAAAAAAAACAAAGTTTCCCACAAAATTGTAGGAAAAATAATCAAAATAAACAACCGCTTCTCGTTGTTTTTTATCTACAATGGCAACAGGAATACTTATCCACAATGGAAACGTGAACACTAACAGTGTTACAGTTCAACGTACAAAGAAATGTTGCTCAATCTAGCCAAGAATGCAAGTTGTACATATTTGAAATCCATGTCTTGTTCTGGAACTTAAAAACTGCATTTATTCCCATGGCTCTCTAGTATAATCTCGCTGCACAAAAGAAGTCTGCACAGTGCTAATTGAGAATAAGCACTCTTCAAACCAAAAATTTTATTATGCAGAAATTATAGCCATTTCTTACCAATCCAATTAAAAGTATCTTGCATTAATTTGATTTCATCGTGCTTTGTTTTTTACATACTAACAGCATGTTCTCCTTTTTCAAATCCCTTTGGCATAAATCTTTGCAAGAATGGTTTACTTGGCTTGTGTCGACGCTCAGAATGAAAATTCCAACAACTCTCGATCAAATGCCCGCTCCTTTTTCAATGGATACAAAAATGCATTCTCTTATTCCTTCGCAAGAATGCCTTTAAACCTACAAGAGGGCTCTTAAACCTAGAAGAGGGTTCTTTGATTTCATTTCAAGAAGCATATTCATTTTATAAACCACTTCTTTACGCTTTTCACACTTAGCCACACAATGATCAACCCCATGACAAAAGGTACAAGGGAACATATACCATAACTTCTTATTTAAATGATCTTTGAAAGCATATTGATGAGACTTATACCTTCCTTCGTTGTCTTTTGGATTGCAACTTTGATGAGGAGAATTTGACTTGGCTCTTCTTTTGAAGCACTCAGCTCTTTGTGGAGACAGCATGTCCCCATCATTACCATCATGGTTCATTGCATCATTAATTTGTAGGAGTCCTTTTGACACTAACTCAATACTTGAAGATATTCTTCCTCTGCAGTTTTGGAGCTTTATTTAATTTATTCATAGGTATATCCCAACCCTACATTCTAAGGTTGTCTTGTCACCTCGATAGGATTGAAGATGTTGTACCATTGAATCCAAGGCCCCTTCCATTGTGTCCCATCTTGGTTAATAAATTCATACCAATCCCCTCGTTATGCTTCTCGAAAACTGCAAAAGATGCATCATTATCATTGTTAATGGAAGATATAGAAAATAAAGTTTTTCTTACATCCTTTGACCCTTAGTCACCTGCTTTAGTTTTAATCATCTCCTCTTCCTTTTCCGTCATTGATGGGGTAGTAGATAAAGCTTCAATAAAACCACTTTGTTTGCATGGTTCATAGGAACTATTCTCCAACTGACAAAAGTTACAATATCAGTATTCTCTTAATAAAGTCTATATATTGTATACTTGCCATGACCACAAACCTGTCTAGTCTTAAAGGGACTTTCCACTGCTTCTTTGGTAGAACTTTCGCCAATTTTCTCTTCAAGAGCATTTTGCAACTAAAGATGTATTTTCCTTTTCTCATCCTTTGCAGCTTCAAGAAATTTGCTTAGCTTGAAATTCTTCACTCGAAGGGATAAGTTAATCCCCTCTAATTCTTGGAGTTTATTTTGAAGCTCTTTGTTTTTTCCTTCCAATATCTTCATCTTCTTTCGCGACTCATTTATTTCATTATTATAATTATACAATTCCTCTACCATTTTCTTAATGGTTAAGAAATATTGAAAAAAAATGAACCTTGATAAATATAATGCAACATTTTGAATCAAAAGTAATTATCTTCTCCTTGCTTGAATTGAAGCTAGAAAATGTACCCACTAAGCCAAACAATCAACTTGTCTTTGATACCAAATGATTTGAAAACTGGAGATCATAAAACTTGCAGCAAAACCCTTTATGCGATTGTAAGGGCTTGTGAGATATAAGTTACAATTTGTCACATAAAAGTGAAATTTTCCACATAAACTTGTAACTTAATATGTATATAAAAGAACTTATTTAACACATGAACAAAGAGAAACATGAAGCATCAAGAAAGAGATGATAACGGAGTTCACCCAATCAACTCTTCCATTGTTCTATGTCTCTGGATTCACCTCCAAAATTTGAATCGCTTTATTTCCTTTCTTCAAACGAAGTTGAATGTCTACAATGCTTTTAAAAAAGGGTTGAATCCCAAAATTGACTTCTACTACCAGAGAGCTTTCAAGACCAACACATTGCATACATTTCTTCAATACCTCAAAAAGAAACCATCTCTTGAGTTCTCAAGGCTCTCTAAACAAAACTCACTCTCAAAAACTAACTCTCCAAAAACTCTCTCCAAACAAGCTCTTTCTTCAAAGAGTACATGAGAGGGAGTTATAGCTTTCAAAGGTCCATAAAAAAAAGGAGAGGATATCTCTTTAGATCCCTATTCCAAGGAGAGAATAACTCTCTATATCAATTAAAAGAAGATCTATGAGATTCTTGAGGAGACAATCTCTCAAAACCACCAAACATGGACCTTAACCAAAACTCAAGAGATGAGAGTAAATCCCATGAGATACTCAACTCCTCATTAAAATTAGAAACTGATTTGAGGGGGATTTTCTCATAAAGTCAATTTCTATTGGAAAATTTCAAAATTCAAATATATGAGCACATCCACATGAAGCTCATATCAAGCATTTGACATTTTAATTTTTAAATTCTCATAACCTAGGATTCAATGAATTTTCCTTAAGAATGGTACTCTTTAGGAAATGGTGACAATATCCTCTTGGATCAATTACTTATCATAAGAGTTGGCTTTGTTATTTTCAATTTCTATTTATTAACAGTGTCGTATGTGGTAGTTTCCATGTGAAGAATAACAAAAGTTGGTAATTGGGGTGTAGCAAGAAATTGGAAAACTACGGGACATTCGAAACGAATATAAGTAGCAGATAAATGAAGCAAGTTATTTTCACTTATATAGCCAACCAAGCCGTATTTGAATCTGCCAATGGAAATGAAGAGAAACATAGACATTTTCATTAGCAGATACTTTTATGGTCTCAAAACTCTACGGATTCAACATTATTCAACAATTCATTTTCTCAATTGCTCAGGTTCTTTCATAATTTTCTCTATAGCATATTTCTTTCTATGCATAATTGTTTAGGGATTTGTATTTCTTCATTTCACAGTCTATGAAGATAGTAACTTTAGCAAAAATTTTAACACATGCAGTATTCATTGCATTGTATCAATTTACTATTGATTTTTCTTTTGCCTCTCATATTTGCATATGCTTTGTTCTAATAACCTAAATTGCATCCAAACAAAGAACCAATGCAAATTTTTCATGTCATAATGTGTAAGCAAATACTGCACATAGTTCAAAATATGTTTACATAGCACATAGTTTATTGAATTTGCAAAAAATCAAGTATTCATTATCGAAAATGGATGCCCAAAGAGTAGTTGAAGCAAGGCATAAACAAGATTCCCTAAGTATTGCACAATAATATTCACCTTATACACTTTTTGATGGTGCAGTGTCATTCACGATTCTAGGAAAGAGGAAGAATCTTGGTTCTAGAAAACTGGTTATTTGTGAATCATCAAATCGTCGAGATGAGAAAGATATTTTTTGTGAATTCTTCTAGACCAAATGCATACAATTAAAACATCGAAGCCCAAAACTATTGTAAATAGAGAAAGCATTGAACATGCTATAGATGTACAAAGCGATAGTAGTGAACCACCTAACTGGGTTGCTACTCGTTTAACAGAGAATCATAAAATAATGGAGCAAATTGCAGATTCAGAGGACATTATTTATGATGAATGTCTTGTCACATTGTAAAATGCAAAATATGATAAAACCGTCAAAAAATTGATATTTGAAAAGGTTAAGGTTGAATAAAAAAATATTATTGATCAAAAACATGTCGATATTGATGTTTCTAGCATTGACAAGATGGGGCTCATGGTATTGCAACAATATACCAATGATGCAATTACTCAAAGTGTTATCAACGTCTTTACAGAAAATCAGCTATTGAAAAGCAAATTAAAAGTACTACACATTGCAAATCCAGTTCCTCTGTTGATTACTCCATTGTCAAGTTTTGTTGTTGCACTACCGCAACCATTTAACAAGGTTGTGAATCTACTTAATGTAATCAAGGCATATATCCTTGACAACATATGCCAAAGATTAGAAATTATTGATGATGCATGGAAAGAAGTTTTCGATTTAACGTGCTTGCGAGAGAAAATGATTATATTTATGAACTTGATTAATAGTAATATTACAAAAGACAATAAATTTGTTGCCAATTAATTAAATACGTTTAATCATTGGCAAGAAATACTTTGCTTTCAAAAATAAAAATCAATAGCTACTAGATATTGAACGAGTGAAGCAATTAGAAGTTGGATGGGTGGAAAGGGTCACTACACTTGAGAATACAAATTATGCGTATAGTGACCTATGAAAAACGAGAGTTAATGCCTATCTAAAGGAAATGGATTTTATAAAAGTCTTAGTTGGTCCACATATGTTGCACGATTCTAAGTTAATTTCAAATGACAAGTTAAAAACTGAATTGGAGGAGAAAAAATAGAAAATGGCAATGGACTTTGATAGCATCACTGATTTTACTGAAGAACATATTGACACATGGATAATTACTTTTTCCAAGGTCAATAAGCAGAACTCTAGGTGGGTTTTCGAGGTGCAAGAAGAAGCTAGGGAAATTGAAAAAGATATTTTCACTAAAAACGTGAAAATGGAAGTTACAGTTGCCCCCGACATAGACTACATTGAAAAACTGATGGGCATGTTTCTGGAACGAGTTATTAGCTTGTGATACATGTTAAGATTTTATTTTTTGGCTATAGATGTCATTCAAGCAAGCAAAACACCAATTCCCACTACAACAAATCCATCTACTTTACAGTTTTCTTTGCACAATTATGATTCTATTCAGCAATTTTGCATTTTAAGTTTATGTTTTGAATATGATGTTGTACGAATCTAAGATATCGTTATGGTCATTGACATTTTATTTTAGCTATAATTCTTACTAAATCTTATATAGTATCAATTTTATGATGGTGTTTTCTTTCAAAAAAATGCTTTTATCTTTCCTATTACATATAATGTTTGTTTTGAATGAAATTGAACATCTGGAAATGGTTTGGCATCTTAGACATATATATTTTAATAATATAATATTGATACAATGTGTTTATACCTCCACGAATTTCATTCTGCATAGTAATTAACTATGTTTCTGACACACCCTTTCTTAATTAATTATGTTTGCGACACTCCCTTTTTTCCCACAACAAAATAACTCTCAATATTACAGTTTTGATACTGTTGAATTTTGTTTGTTAATTCTAGGTTATTTAGTTTCTTGTATGGAATTCTCATTCTACAGAGGTTACTTTTAAAAGTTTTGTTGTGCAGATATCTTATCAAAAAAAACATTAATAGTGGTAGCAATAGTGTTGGCAATGGATGCATCTTAGACATATATCTCTTAATAATCGAATTTTGGCACATTGTCTTCAAACCTGCATAGATTTTCATTTGGTAGAATAATTAATTAATTATGTTTATGACTCGTCATTTTATGCCTATAGTGAAATAACTCTATCTGTTATATAGTTCCTTGTACACAAATTGACCTACAAGAACTATTTTGCATTCAAAATATTTTGTTGTATTGATTTTTGATAACCTTTTTTATTTGTATTTGAACACATGCTTTGAAATTTTGTTTTATGTTTTAATACTAAAACATTAGTAATAAAATTCTTCAATATAGGTTGCGGACAACTACACAATAAAATCTTGAAAGCTTCTTTCGCCCAATGCCACTTCTTCACACCTGTGAGCATCCCCCAATGCAATGAGTGCTAAGTGGACTATTCAAAAATCATGAGAAATTAGTCAGTTATGACTACCTCTCATGGAAATGGTCATAGATGAATGACTTACTTAACGCAGTTGAATCCCAAAAAATGACATCTAATATAATGCACTGCGAAAACCCCCAATACTTAATTCAAAAGAGTGAAGGGAACTCTAGTTGAATGGTTCATGAGGCACAATACTTACTAAGGTTTTGCAAATGGGGTAGCAAGCTAAGTGGGCTTGATTATGGGGAAAACTCCACAGTTAAGCACGCTTGAGCCAGAGGCGATCTGGGATGGGTGACCTCCCGGGAAGTCCTAGTTACCGGGTGCAAGCCCCGGAAATGAAGATTGATGCTATGTGATTTACTTCACTAGTTTCAATCCCACTTCGTCACCCCTATGAGCATCACCCAATGCAATGAGTGCTAAGTGGACTATTCAAAAATCATGAGAAATTAGTCAGTTATGACTACCTCTCATGGAAATGGTCATAGATAAATGACTTACTTAACACAGTTGAATCCCAAAAAATGACATCTAGCAGAAATAATTTTCATAATCTAAACCTTCCACAATTTTGGCCAAAAAATAGTAGAAATTCTGACATGTTTTTTTAGAAAATCGAGCCCAATTTTTTTTTTTTAAATAGGATTACAGTTGTCAAACTACAGGATTTTTCGCTATCAAAGAAATTGTTGATAGTGCTAAATTCTATGCCTTTTTCCGTTTCCGATCTATGTTATTATTTTTCATGTGAAATGTGTTTTATTCAATAAATAGCAATTAAAAAAAAATCAAATCACACATTGTCGATAAATACCACAAATAGATTAAAAACCAAATCTTGAAATTTGGAATCGATTACTCCATGTACGAAACAAATTAAACATGATTTTTTTCTAATAAGGACATCTAGCTTACGAGTTATCAACAAACACATCTAAAAATATACCGATGTCAGTGCAAAGGTAATAGCATTTACATTCTCGATTACTTGTCAATCTGTCCATTTCACCAAAATGATACTGAATCGTTAATTTCATTATACCATCTATCAAAACAGTGAAAACACACCCCGCACAATGAAAGTTTTTTTTTTTTTTTTTTTTTTTTTGTCTTTTTTTTTCTTGTCCTTTCTTCTACTTCTACATAATGCAATTTTACAATTCTACCTCTTTTTGATGTAGAGCTAGAACTTTAACCCAACAATCAAGTAAGGTTAATACTAAACCCCGCTATCTAACCCGGGTTAATGCTCTGTTCTAGGTGATTAATCATTTGCGTATTACATTGGGTTAAAAAACCCTCTCCAATCCAACACCCGATCCTTTCCCTTCAATTCTATAAGCAGAGACTTTTTATCTAATTAAATTTTATTAAAAAAAATATTCCACAACCCTTTTCTACATGGCTTGTGGGACCTCCCAGCGTGAATACCCATAATAGAACTTTATACCATAAATTAAGCATTGAGCCAACACGTGTCCCCCTCTTTATTCTGGCACCACGATCTCCACCGTTGGTTCAGTGTTGATCCAACGACTATCGCATCGTCCACTCGCCAAGTAGCCCAGACGATCTCCACCATTGATGTGACCCGTCCAATCGAACGGCTATCACACAATCTCATGCAGATTCTAGCACGATCGATATTTGGTCGAGAGCACGTGAGAAAAGTGGTTTTCCTTTTCCATCGTGTGCTACGTGTCACTCACTTAGGCTAATCGCGTGAAATTTAGAAATACCGGTTACCACTTTCTTACCCACGTGAGATACCACTTACCATAAACATCGTCGAATACTGACTTGTGAAGTGTTGACTGATTTAACATGAAATCTATGCTTTAATATGAGCCGTCCATCCTCCATTTTCTAGGATGCGACTTAATCTCCACTGTTCTTTCGCCCTTCACTGTATCTTTACAATCCTTTAGGAAGTTGGGAAAAACCTGCGTCCTCCACTATAGAAGATAATTCTCAATCTTCCTTTGTCTACTGTGAAAACCAATTGCGCTCACTTCTGGCTAATCCCTCCGTCCATTCAAAAGGGAAATCTCGATCTCTACATGCCTATACACAGGTTTTATTAGACAATTAAATACTAATCTCGTAAAGGAAATTTCGTGAGTCATTCACGCTATTCAACACAAAAATTCCACAATATTTCTTAGATTCACAGTCAATGCACCATAAGGCTATTAAGACACATATAGACACAAATTCCCACACATGATATATACAAATCCACATTGTTTTGGTATTTTTATAAAATATTTAAAAGGAAAACAGTCACATTTGACTGTTTCAGTTCTTTTCCATAAAATCCATCTACTGCTCTTCCTAACTCCTCACTCTTGCTCTTATTGTCCTCTAGCTCTCTAACCCCTAGCTAGCCTCTAGCTAACCTCTAGCTAATGATGTCAGCCTAAGCCACATATACTCCAATGATGCAGCCTAAGCCGCATATACCCACAGTATGCAAATTAAGATTGCATGTCACACTATGTGTGTCCCAAGATAAACACCAATATCAATGGTGAAAACCCACTTTATCAAAGTTTAAGTCTTTAAGTGGAAATATTTCATCCAACTATCCCAAGTTTAGACTTTAATAAACCTTTAGGTGAAACCTTCATAAAATTGTTGAGATTGCAACAAGATGATGGAGCTTAGTGAAAAGAGTCGCCTTCACTAAGTGGGCCCGCAGGCAAATTATGGCGCAAGTTCTATTTTTTATCCCAGCAGGGATGATCACAGCAGGAGTGACCACAGCAGGGATGATCATAGCAGGAGTGACCACAGCAGGGATGATCACAGCAGGAGTGACCACAGCAAGATTGATCACAGCAGGAGTGATCAAAGTCTATTTTTAGACTGGCTGTCCAAAATAGAAAAGTCAAATATTATTGTCTCATAATAATATTTGGACTATAAACTTGATCTTATTCTCTTGGAGCACTTCAATTTGAGCTACAGATGTGGCCCATGCAGCTGTCAGAAGGAAGTACGCTTTTCTTATGAGTCAGTTGAGTTGTTGCATGCATGACTTCAGTTAGAACTCAATCAGATGAGTTTGGTGGAGTTGATTATGGAGTTGATGGAGTTGTGTTCAGTTTGACTTGGTTAAACTAGTTGTAGTTAGTCTAACTGCAAATAGACTAATGATGAGTTGTTAAACTAATTATTAACTCATAATACAACTATAGAATACATCAGTTAACTCAGTTGCATGTCAGTGCATGTTCAGTTCAACAGGGACAGGTGTTAGAGAATCAGATTGCTATCAGTTGTGACTATAGTTGTGCATCAGATCTTGCACAATCAAGGGATTGAGTATGCCAATGAGTTTGCTCATGTATTTGCCCAGTATTATAGCCTTTGCTCATGTCTAACACAGTGTGAGTGATTCTTTGGAGGTGAAATACGAGTTTGGTAAACCATTCTCATCAATTCTTGAGCAGGGATTGAGCAGTGGAGGCAGGCAAGCAGTGGAATAGATTTGGAGTGTTGGGTGTGGAGCCTGATTATCTTCTATATTCAAAGGTATCGCCACATAGGACCCCAGTTCGAAATGGGGGCGGCAACGCCGCCCGTAAAATATTCGCTGCAGGGGGGGTCCAGGGGGGGGCCGTTCATTAGGCTGTAAAATTGCCTTGTAAAAGTATAGTAATTTCTAGTCAATCTGGGCCGTTCATTAGGCGGATGATCTGACGGTAGAACTTATGTTTAGTTTAGGGTTTTTTGGCCTAGAAGGCAACCCCTCTCTTTGTATGAGGGTATTGTATTTGAGGCTCTGAGATAGATGTGTATTCTGTGAGCGAGAAACAGAGAGGTGAGACTGTGAGAGAAAACAGAGGATATTACAGCGGATTTATTGTAGGTTGTGTCTCTTCATTTTGCTGGATAATAAAAAGGAAGGACTGGCTGTTCGGGGTGGACGTAGCCCAAACTGGGTGAACCACGTATATCTGTGTCTCTCTTTTTTTGTGCGTTTTCTGTGTTTATATTTCTGCAATATTTTATGTGTTCCATTGCTCCGTAATATATAATTTTCTAACATGGAGATCAGATCTTAGCTCTATTGTGTGTAATAGGTGGAGCTGGTGCTGGATTTATTGTGATAAGCATTGTACTTTGTAATGTTACATGGTCTCAATCATTAATATACAGATAGTTGGGGTTTTTAGCGAGATGCTTTCCCCGAGTTACATACTGTGTTAATGTGTGAATGCTCTTGATGTTTTATTGTTATTGATGCTGCTATATTGATGATCAACGTAGAGGAGCTTATGTATTGTGTATGTATTCCGCAATAGTACATGATCAGGATAATCTCCATTGAATATGTGTTAAATTATTCAAAATTTCTACATGGTATCAGAGCTGTTGATCATCAAATCTACTATTCAGGAAGTGTTTACATTCTATTTCTTCAGGCAGAGTCTGTAATCGGGCCAGGTAGCCTCTGGATTCATCCTTCCTTTGGAAGGTGAGATATCCGGTGAATGCCCATATAGTCAATCTCTGTATGAGAAATATTGTGTTCTCACGAATCTTAGATCCGAGGCAGTTGAATTGGTTGCTGGTGGAATTCGAATTTGCAGCAGTGTTTTCTTGGTGGCAACGCAGCAATGTCTTTCAACAGATTGCGATTGGAGTATGCTCTTGAGGGCAGCTCAAACTACATTGCATGGAAGGACAAGATGGAGGCAGTATTAGATGATAACGGGCTGAAGGAGTTCATAGAGACGGATGTCCCAAAGCCTACTGATGCTACTCAAGCTGATGCTTGGCAAAAGAAGACCGAAAAATGTCGAAGGATTCTGTTGGAGGGCGTGAAGGATCACATTGTGTCCAGCCTCCATGGAAAAGCTACTCCATATTTGATGTGGAAATCATTAACAGAATTATTCCAAAGAAAGAGCGATCAGAGGAAGCTGGCACTCAAAGATAAACTCAGAAACATCAAATGCGAGAAGGGTGACAGTATGCCCAAGTATCTCATGAAGTTCACTCAGTGTCGAGATGAGCTGGGAAGTGTGGGGGTTACTGTCGATGATGAGGACTTGGTGAGCTTGGCTCTCCTTGGTCTTCCGAAGAGTTGGAATTCCTATCAGGACTCTGTCAATGGTCGGGAGAAGTTGCCAGGATGGGAAAGACTATGGTCAGATCTTGTGCAGGAGGAGATCAGGCGGAGTACCAGGGACGGATCTTCGTCAAAGGGAGTTGATGAAGAGAATTGCGCTTTGGCTGCCAAAGCAAAGAAAGGGAAGAGCAAGAAAGCTTCTCAGTCTGGTGCGAAAGGCAAGAAGCAAGATATGTCCAAGGTGAAGTGTTTTCAATGTCACCAGCACGGACACTATGCCACTAATTGTCCACAGAAGAAGAAGAATAAGCAGGCTGCTGGATCTTCAGCAGGAGAGGCTCTAGCCTCACAGTTTGAGCTTGATTTTTCATTGATCGCATGCTTGGTTTCAAGTGTGATGGGATCGGTGTGGTTCTTGGACAGTGGTGCGTCTTTTCACATGATGGGAGATAGAGATTTGTTCTCTGATCTGGAGGACAAAGATCTTGGACTGCACATCGAGATGGGCGATGATGGTAGATACAGTGCGACCGGTATCGGTACCATTTCCTTTGAGAGGGAGTCCGATAAACCCTTCGTATTGAAGGAAGTCATGCATGTTCCAAGATTGAAGAAGAATCTTGTCTCAGTGGCGATGTTGGAAGACAAGGGGTATGATGTTGTTTTCAGCGAGGGAAAAGCTTTCCTGCGTAGCAAGACAACTAGTGAGACCCGAAAGATAGGGGTTCGAGTGAGGAACCTTTATCAGTTGCATGTAGATGGATGTGCAGCAATGGCAGGAAAGGTAGAAGGATTGGTGAGCCGGGATGATGGCGAGTTGTGGCACAGGAGATTGGGTCACCTTCACCATGGAGCCTTGAAGATACTGCAGCAGATCACTACAGGGCTTCTTAAAGGCACACTTGCGCAGTCAGATCAGTGCAAGGGGTGTACTTTGGGGAAGTTTTTGAAAGCCACCTTTCACGAGAAGGATAGTCGCGCCACGACGATCCTTGAGAGAATTCACACAGACGTGTGTGGACCTTTCTCAGTTGCTTTGACAGCAAAACACAGGTATTATGTGATTTTTGTTGATGATTTCTCTCGTAAGTGTTGGATCTTCTTCATGCAGAAGAAGAGCGAGACATATTCAAAGTTCTGTGAATTCAAAGCACTGGTCGAGAAGGAGTCGGGGAAGAAGTTGAAGGCTCTTAGGAGCGACAATGGTGGTGAATACATCTCGGATGAGTTCAAGGATTTCTGCAAGGCAGAAGGGATTCGTAGAGAGCTCATAGCTCCCCATAACCCACAGCAGAACGGGGTAGCTGAGTGGAAGAACAGAACGATTATGGGTGTTGCACAGGCAATGTTGCATGATCAGGGCCTACCCCTTCACTTGTGGGCGGAAGCATGCAATACAGCAGTTTATGTGCAGAACCGTTGTCCTCATAGGATACTTGGCATGAGTACACCCGAGGAGGCTTATTCTGGTAAGAAGCCTGATCTTTCTCATTTGAGGATTTTTGGTGCTAACATTTACATGCATGTGACGAAGGATGTCAGGAAGAAGTCGGAGCCGACCGCAGAGGTTGGGATATTTTTGGGGTACACTGATACGCCCCACAACTATCGTGTGTATTTGCCAGACAGTGGTAAAACTGTCGTGCAACAAGATATAAAATTTCAGGAGGAGAAAGCCATGAAGTGTTCACTTGAGAGGGAGCTACACTTACATGCAGATGAGGAGCTATTAGTTCCTAAGGATGAGCTTCAGGATGTGGATCAGCCACATGACGAGGTTCATGGAGTGGAAGAGACCACTCATGCAGCGCCAACAATCAGAGGGCGAAAGCGCTTGACAGAAGTTGAGCGACTGGCTCAAGATGCAGAGAAAGTTGTAAGACCACCTACAGCCCAATGCAGGCAGAGACAGTCACCTGATCGGTACACTGGATACATGGCTCTTATGAGCAAGTGTGTTGTGACTGAGCCATCCTCTTTCGAGGAAGCTGTGGAGGATCCCGCATGGGTAGACGCCATGGTGGAAGAGTATGATTCTATTGTCAGAAACAGTGCATGGGAGATTGTTCCTAGACCGGAAGGGAAATCAGTGGTGGGTTTGAGATGGATCTACAAAGTTAAGAAGGCAGCTGACGGGAGTGTAGAGAAGTACAAGGCAAGATTTGTTGCCCGAGGCTTTTCACAGATAGAGGGGATCGATTATGAGGATACCTTTGCACCTGCCGCAAGGTATTCTTCCATACGGGTGATTCTTGCTCTCTCAGTGCAGATGGGATGGCACATTCATCAGATGGATGTGAAGACTGCGTTCCTCAACGGAGTCATTGAGGAGGAGGTGTACATTGAGCAACCTGAAGGCTTTGAGGTCTTCAGCAGCGAGTTGCATGTGTGCAGGCTCAAGAGAGCGTTGTATGGGTTGAAGCAAGCACCATGTGCTTGGTACACACGGATAGACAGCTATTTCACAGGACTTGGATTCTCCAAGAGCGAGGCGGATCCTAACCCATACCAGATTGTGGTGGAGGGTAAGTTGCTTATCATTGTATTGTATGTTGATGATTTGATTCTAACAGGTGATGAGTTGTTGATACTGTCATGCAAGAAGGATCTTGCTACAGAGTTTGAGATGAAGGACTTGGGCCTCCTTCACTAATTCCTAGGATTGGAAATATGGCAACGCAGTGGTGGATTGTTTGTTTCTCAGGCAAGTATGCTCGGGAGATACTGGAGAAGTTCAACATGCATGGATGCAAGCCTGTTGATACTCTTCCTGGAGGTTGGAGGAAGGAGGATGCCACTTCGGGAGAAGAAGTGGATGCCACTGTTTATCAACAGTTGGTGGGTTCGCTGATGTATTTGGTCAATACACGACCTGATATATGCTATGCAGTTAACCAGCTTTCACAAGCTATGGTTAAGCCTACCAAGCTCTTCTAGAAGGCGGGCAAGCATGTATTGCGCTACTTGAGAGGCACATCAGGATATGGATCTTGGTACAAACAGGAGGATGCAAATTGGGCAGGGAGCTCAAGAGGTCGAGTATATGGCAGCAAGGACATCAGGTACCATCATATCAGAGATTGTGTGCAGCGGAGGATCATGTTGCTTTCATACATTCCAACGGAGGATCAGGATGTTGATATTCTGACGAAGGCTCTCACCAGGAGAAAATTCGAGTACCACCGAGGCAGGATAGGGGTTGATGATAATCCATATCTTGTCAAGAGGGAGTGTTGAGATTGCAACAAGATGATGGAGCTTAGTGAAAAGAGTCACCTTCACTAAGTGGGCCCGCGGGCAAATTATGGCGCAAGTTCTATTTTTTATCCCAGCAGGGATGATCACAGCAGGAGTGACCACAGCAGGGATGATCACAGCAGGAGTGACCACAGCAGGGATGATCGCAGCAGGATTGACCACAGTAGGAGTGATCACAGCAGGAGTGATCAAAGTGTATTTTTAGACTGGCTGTCCAAAATAGAAAAGTCAAATATTATTGTCTCATAATAATATTTGGACTATAAACTTGATCTTATTCTCTTGGAGCACTTCAGTTTGAGCTACAGATGTGGCCCATGCAGCTGTCAGAAGGAAGTACGCTTTTCTTATGAGTCAGTTGAGTTGTTGCATCCATGACTTCAGTTAGAACTCAATCAGTTGAGTTTGGTGGAGTTGATTGTGGAGTTGATGGAGTTGTGTTCAGTTTGACTTGGTTAAACTAGTTGTAGTTAGTCTAACTGAAAATATACTAATGATGAGTTGTTAAACTAATTATTAACTCATAATACAACTATAGAATACATCAGTTAATTCATTTGCATGTCAGTACATGTTCAGTTCAACAGGGACAGGTGTTAGAGAATCAGATTGTTATCAGTTGTGACTATAGTTGTGCATCAGATCTTGCACAATCAAGGGATTGAGTATGCCAATGAGTTTGCTCATGTATTTTCCCAGTATTATAGCCTCTGCTCACGTCTAACACAGTGTGAGTGATTCTTTGGAGGTGAAATACGAGTTTGGTAAATCATTCTCATCAATTCTTGAGCAGGTATTGAGCAGTGGAGGCGGGAAAGCAGTGGAATAGATTTGGAGATCAGATCTTAGTTGTATTGTGTTGGAGCTGGTACTGGATTGCTTGTGATAAGCATTGTACTTTGTAATGTTACATGGTCTCAATCATTAATATACAGATAGTTGGGGTTTTTAGCGAGATGCTTTCCCCGGGTTACATACTGTGTTAATGTGTGAATGCTCTTGATGTTTTATTGTTATTGATGCTGCTATATTGATGATCAACGTAGAGGAGCTTATGTATTGTGTATGTATTCCACAATAGTACATGATCAGGATAATCTCCATTGAATATGTGTTAAATTATTCAAAATTTCTACAAAAATTTGGTTAATTCTTATTACCCTCCCATATTAACCATACCCTTTTTACTCTAAGTTTGTGTTTAACCCAAACTTAAACCATAATCTGTTGATTCCGCTTATTTCTATTATAATTTCCATATAATATAAATATTTCATAAATACACTTAAACCTTACCTTTCCGCCATTCTTCAAACCTTTTGCACATATATCAATGCTCTCCTTAGCACGTTCAATCCCCACCACCGATCTCATTCCTCGATCCGACAGTTGTCGCGTCACCAGATCACCAACGAGCTTGGCTAATCTCCATCGTTGGTCTGTCTCATCTATTCCAATGGTTGTTGCATCTTCTGCTCGCCAACAAGCCTGCACAATCTTCACCGTTGATATGAACCATCCCATCGAATGACCATCGCACAATCTCGCACAGATACTTGCACCACTGATATTAACTCGAGAGCACGCGATAAAAGTGGTTTTTCTCTTTCCTCTGTGTGCTATGTGTCAGCCGCTAAAGCTAATCGCGTGAAATTTCTAAAGACCACTTACCCCTTTTAAGGTGTGCAATAAACTGCTTACCCTTTGTGAATACCTCTTTGTCCTTCCGCTATCGCGAGGGTTTAATCTCCGTCGTTCATCTTCTAGACTTTATTTTGCGCGACTTAATCTTCGCTATTTATCTCCTTCGCTCTCATTTGTTTATCTGATTGATCCAACGACCCCTGTGCACTGCTACCTTCTTTTGTTTCTTATCGTGTAACAGTGCATTCGGATTCCTACCTATGTATTTTCTCCTGCCTTACAATTTTTTACTTGTTCCGATCTTGACCTCTGCTCGTGCCTTTACACTTCCTTCGTAAACCTTTAGATTTTAAGAACCTTATGGTTATACTTCACTGCGAAGGTTCTCTTCAATATTGTCAATGTGCAACTACGTAACACACTTTTCTGCACTTCTTCTCTGGTTCTGCACACCTGCAACCTATGTTACACAAAATTACTCTAGATCACACACAACTTATAATTCAAATACTCAACACATCACACGAACTCAGAATCAAGTTATCTGTATTAAATAATAAACATTTACACAAGAATTTCTTCCTCGGCTTGATATTCTATATCAGTGGCCTTTATTTTCTACCTGTAGGCTTACAGTCAAACCTATCTAATCTCACTCTAACTAACTGACTCTATGTATTTTTGGCTTGCATTTATACCAAAGGTTATTTTTAACCAATTCTGGTCCAGATCCTTAATCTGCTGAACTAAATCCTGAATATCCTCTAATTCCGCTTTTAACTCTAGTTAATCCCTAAGAATCCTCTCTAGTTCCTCGAATCATGACACCACTTCCTAGTGTAAGACTTACAATTGAATTCCAACTCTCTCGTCATCACTCATCATCACTCATGTTCTCTTACATTCGAGATCATTTACAAATATCCTCACAATACATAATTAATTCATATTCTAATCGTTCAAAACATTAATGATTACATACTTAGGAATCCAACTTCCTTGAAAACAAAAGACCCCTTAAGTTAACTAGAATGTAATGAAATTGTTGAGTTGTATGCTCCTGCATCAAACTCCCAAGGTTAAAATAATCATGATCTCCTGATCATGTGCTTCTGATCTTTGTCTTCCTGGATCCCACACTTTATGTTGCTTTGCTCCACTAGCTATGTTGTCACATTTTGTTGTTTTCTTACTCTTTCTACTGCTCCTTGGTCTTCTTACTACTCCTTTATTCTGAGGCTCCTACATCATCAATCTTATTATTCTTTCAATCTCTATGTCAAATTTATCTTTTGACTGATAATTACTTTTCCATTTACACTCTGTCCACTCATCTTCAAACTGTTGTTTACTCTCTTCTCTTTGAATTTGTTGGATCCTTACTGCTGCCCTTTCATCCTTACCCTCTTGTTGCTTTCCAAACAACATCTGTTCACTATCTGGAAATTTACTTTCAAGAAGTAAATTGTCCCCCAATTTCCTTTATACTTGATTCCTCTCAAATACATCACTATGTTTTTCATCAATTCCAACATATTCTCCTTCCTCTTCTTTGACAACCCTCAATAATTTTCCTTCACTTCCTTGATTGATTCTGACAATCAGTTTAACTTCTTCAAGCATGGTATCTTCATGATTTTCTTCTTCCTTATCAGCATGTTTGTCCTGGCAACTTCTAGTCTTCTGCAGTTCTAAAACTGACTCTTCAACTTGAAACATGTCTGTCTCATCTTCATCAAGTCCCGTAATCATAAAACAATTATCAGAATTAAAAATATAAGGCCTCAGTGCCTCTTCTTCCTTTGGCAACATTTTAGTATGCTGCTCCAATTTTTTTCTCTTTTATCAGCACATCAGTATGTTGATTCTTCAAAGGATTTTCAAGACTGTCAGCAAGTCTCTCTTCCACACCATCTGCTTCAATGATGTCTTTCTGCTCTTGTCCATTGTAGTGAACTTCTTCATTCTCGTTCAGCTCTGATTTTACAACCTGAACACTTACTCTTTGGTTTTCTATCCTTTTCTATAAAAGACTTAACTCATGCCATAAATTTTCCATCTCACTTGGGATTTTTCTTAAAAGCTCTGTACAATCCTCACTATCTTATTCTTTGTCACAAGTATAATCTCTTGGTGACATTATTTCTTCATTCTCGATCAGAATAAAATTTTGATCCTCCATCTTTGTGATTGTTTTAGATGTTTGTCCATCACTCTTCCTTTGGCCATTTAAGAAAATCAATTTCTCTTTGTCCTTACTATAGAAATTTTGAATAATATGGCACTTATTCACAGAGATTATCCTGATTATACACTATTTGCGGAATGCATGCATAATACATAACCTCCTCTACGATGATCATCAATTTGCAGAATCAAAACATTCACATGCGCACATTGAAACGCATCAATAACACATATCAACACAGTATGTAACCGGGGAAAGAATACAGCTAAAAGCCCCCAACTATCTATATATTATAATGATAGAGAACATGTAACAATACATAGTACAATACTCCTCACAAGTACTCAGTACTATCTCCACCTGTTACACACAAACTAGCTCAGATCTGAATCAAGTTATAGGTTCAAATCTCCTCGGTTGTCTGCCTGCCTCTACTGCGCAATCCAAAGCAAGAATAGGAATGATCCAAGCTCGTTTTCCTTAGCTTGTACTACGCAATCCTCATTGGAAATCTCCATCAATGCATGTGCAAATCTCATGCACAGCTATAGTCACAACTGATAGCAGTCTCACTCTTTCACCCACCTCTAACACTTGTCTCCACTGAACTGTCCATGCACTGAGTTAACTGATGTATTCTTTAGTTACTTTATGAGTTAATAATTAGTGAATTAATTAGTAATTCATTCACATCACTCATCACTAGTGTATTCTGCAGTTAGACTAAATACAACTAGTTCAACCAAGTCAAACTAAACACAACTCCATCAACTCCTCAATCAACTCCACCAAACTCAATCACTTGAGTTCTAACTGAAGTCCATCATGCAATAGCTCAACTAACCCATAAGAAAAGTGTATTTCCTTCTGGCAGTTGCATGTGCCACATCTGTAGCTCGAACTGAAGTGCTCCAAGAGGATAAGATAATGTTTATAGTCCAAATATTATTAATAGCTAATAATATTCGACTGTTCTATTTTTAACCTGGCAGTCTAAAATAGACTCCGCCCATATGTCTAAAAACAGAAGTCCATCTATTTTTACCAACATGACCAATCATCCACAAATAGCATCCTGCAACTCATAGACCATGATCCATATGTCTAAAAATAGACATAGTCTAAAAATAAACTTTGAGCCAAAAATAGCCTACGGGCCCACTTAGTGAAGGCAACTCCTTTCCACTAAGCTCCATCATCTTGTTGCATTCTCAACACTCCCTCTCAACAAGATATGGATTATCTGTAACCTCTATCCTGCCTCGGTGGTATTCGAATTTGCTCTTGGTGAGCGCCTTCGTCAAGATATGAGCATCCTGATACTCCATTGGAATGTATGAAAGTAACATGATTCTCCGTTGCACACAATCTCTGATATGATGGTACCTGATGTCGATGTGCTTGGATCTATCATGAAATACTGGTTTAGCCGATAGTTTAATGCAACTCTGGTTATCACAATAAATCACTGTAGGCTCCAAGTGTGACCCGAACAACCCGACCAGGATCTTCCTCATCCATATAGCCTCGCATGTAGCCAAACTTGCTGCCATATACTCGGCCTCTACTGAACTGAGTGCCACGGATCTCTGCTTCCTGCTGTACCAAGAAACTATTGTCGACCTGATACTGAAAATCCCTCCAGATGTGCTCTTTTTGTCTGTTGGGCTCCCTACCCAATCAGCATCCGTGAAGCCACATAGCTTCACCTCATCCTCATGTCTGTACCACAATCCATATCCCGATGTGCCTCTGAGATAACACAATACATGCTTGCCTGCCTTCCAGAAGAGCTTGGTTGGCTTAACCATAGCTTGTGAAAGCTGGTTAACAGCATAGCATATATCGGGTCATGTATTGACCAGATACATAAGTGACCCCACCAACTGTCGATAAACAGTGGCATCCACTACCTCCGCCAAAGTAGCATCCTCCTTCCTCCAACCTCCAGGAAGAGGAGTATCAACAGGCTTGCAGCCATGCATGTTGAACTTCTCCAGTATCTCCCGAGCATACTTACCCTGAGAAACAAATAGTCCATCACTGCGCTGCCAAATTTCCAATCCCAGGAAATAATGAAGGAGGCCCAAGTCCTTCATCTCAAACTCCCTAGCAAGATCCTCCTTGCATGAAAGTATCAACAGCTCATCTCCCGTCAAAATCAAATCATCTACATAAAGTACAATGATAAGCAACTTACCCTCCACCACAATCTGGTATAGGTTAGGATCCGCCTCACTCTTGGAGAATCCAAGTCCGATGAAATAACTATCTATCCGTGTGTACCAAGCACGTGGTGCTTGTTTCAACCCATACAGCGCTCTCTTGAGCCTGCACACATGCGACTCGCTGTTGAAGATCTCGAAACCTTCGGGTTGCTCTATGTACACCTCCTCCTCAATGACTCCATTAAGGAACGCAGTCTTCACATCCATCTGATGAATGTGCCACCCCATCTGCGCTGAGAGAGCAAGAATCGTCCATATGGAAGAATACCTTGCGACAGGTGCAAAGGTCTTCTCATAATCGATCCCCTCTATCTGTGAGAAGCCTCAGGAAACAAATCTTGCCTTGCACTTCTCCACACTCCTGTCAGCTGCCTGCTTCACTTTGTAGATCCATCTCAAACCCACCATTGATTTCCCCTCCGGTCTTGGGACAATCTCCCATGCACTGTTTCTGACAATCGAATCATACTCTTCCACCATGGCATCTACCCATGCGAGATCCTCCACAGCTTCCTTGAAAGAGGATGGCTCAGTCACAACACATTTGCTCACAAGAGCCATGTATCCATTGTACCGATCAGGTGACTGTCTCTGTCTGTGTTGTCCTGTAGGTGGTCCTACAACCTTCTCTACATCTTGATCCAGTCGCTCAGCTTCTGTAGCGCACTTTCGCCCTCTGATGGTTGGCGCTGCATGAGTGGTCTCTTCCACTCCATGAACTTCATCTTGTGGTTGATCCACGTCCTGAAGCTCATCCTTAGGAACTAATAGCTCCTCATTTGCATGCAAGTGTGGCTCCCTCTCAAGCGAACACTTCATGGCTTTCTCCTCCTGAAATTTTATATCCCGTCACACAACAGTCTTGCGAATGTCTAGCAAATACACACGATAGTTGTGGGGCGTATCAGTGTACCCCAAAAATATCCCAACCTCTACGGTCGGCTCCAGCTTCTTCCTGGCATCCTTCGTCACATGCATGTAAATGTTAGAACCAAAAATCCTCAAATGGGAAATATTAGGCCTCTTACCAGAATAAGCCTCCTTGGGTGTACTCATGCCAAGTATCCTGTGAGGACAATGGTTCTTCACATATACTGTAGTATTGGATGCCTCCTCCCACAAGTGAAGGGGTAGGCCCTGATCATGTAACATCGCACGTGCAGCACCCATGATCATTATGTTTTTCCACTCAGCAACCCCATTCTGTTGTGGGTTATGGGGAGCTATGAGCTCTCTTTGAATCCCTTCTACACTGTAGAAGTCCTTGAACTCGCTAGAGATGAATTCACCACCATTGTCACTCCTAAGAGCCTTCACCTTCTTCCCTGATTCCTTCTCGACCAGTGCTTTGAACTCACAAAACTTTGAGTATGTCTCGCTCTTCTTCTGCATGAAGAAGATCCAGCACTTTAGAGAGAAATCATCAACAAAGATCACATAGTACCTGTGATTTTCTGTCGAAGCTACTGAGAAAGGTCCACACACGTCTGTGTGAATTCTCTCAAGGATCGTCGTGGCGCGACTATCCTTCTCGTGAAAGGTGGCTTTCACAAATTTTCCCAAAGTACACCCCTTGCACTGATCTGACTACGCAAGAGTGCCTTTAGGAAGCCCAGTAGTAATCCATTGCAGTATCTTCAAGGCTCCATGGTGAAGGTGGCCCAATCTCCTGTGCCACAGCTCGCCATCATCCCAGCTCACCAATCCTTCTTCCTTGCATGCCATTGCTGCACAGCCATCTACATGTAATTGATAAAGGTTCCTGACTCGAACCCCTATCTTCCGGGTTTCTCCAGTTTTCTTACTGTGCAGGAAAACCTTTCCCTCGCTAAAAACAACATCATATCCCTTGTCTTCTAACATCGCTATAGAGATAAGGTTCTTATTCAATCCTGGAACATGCATCACTTCCTTCAATACGAAGGGTTTACCAGACTCCCTCTCAAAGGAAATGGTACCGATACTGGTCGCACTGTATCTACCATCATCGCCCATCTCGATGTGCACTCCAAGAGCTTTCTCCTCCAGATCAGAAAACAAATCTCGATCTCCTGTCATGTGAAAAGACGCACCACTGTCCAAGAACCATACCGATCCCATCACACTTGATACCAAGCATGCGATCAACGAAAAATCTAGCTCAAATTGCGAGGCTAAGGCCTCTCCCGCAGCAGATCCAGCAACTTGCTTATTTTTCTTCTTCTGCGGACAATTTGTGGCATAATGTCCATGCTGGTGACAGTGAAAGCACTTCACCTTGGACATGTCCTGCTTCTTGCCTTTCGCACCGGAATGATAAGCTTTCTTGTTCTTCCCCTTCTTTTCTTTGGCAGCCAAAGCGCAATTTTCTTCATCAGATGCCTTTGATGAAGATCCGTCCTTGGTATTTCGCCTGATCTCCTCCTGCACAAGATCTGACCAAAGTCTCTCCCATCCTGGCAATTTCTCCCGACCATTGACAAGGTCTTGATAGGAATGCCAACTCTTCGAAAGACTAAGGAGAGCCAAGCTCACCATGTCCTCATCATCGACAGTCACCCCCACACTTCCCAGCTCATCCCGGCATTGGGTGAACTTCGTGAGATACTTGGGCATACTGTCTCCCTTCTCACACTTAATGTTTCTGAGTTTATCCTTGAGCGCCAACTTCCTCTGGTCGCTCTTGCTTTAGAATGGATCTGTCAACACTTTCCACATCAAGTATGGAGAAGCCTTTCCATGCAGGCTGGATACAATGTGATCCTTCACGCTCTCCAACAAAATCCTTCGACACTTTGTTGTCTTCTTTTGCCAAACCTCAACATGAGCAGCATCAGTAAGCTTTGGGACCTCAGCCTCTATAAACTCCTTCAACCCATTGTCATCTAACACTGCCTCCATCCTGTCTTTCCATGCAATATAGTTTGAGCTGCCTTCAAGAGCATACTCCAATCGCAATCTGTTGAAAGACATTTCAACTTTGACACCAAGAAAACACTGCTGCAAATTCGAATTCCACCAACTCAAAACTCAACCGCTTCTGATCTAAAATTTGTGAGAACAAAGTATTTCTCGTACAGAGATTGACTTTATGGGCTTTTACGAGATATCTCACCTTCCAAAAGAAGGATGAATCCAGAGCATACCTGGCCCGATTACAAACTCTGCCTCAAGAAATAAAATGTAACCACTTTCTGAATAATAGACCTGATGATCAACTCCGCTCCGATACCATGTAGAAATTTTGAATAATATGACACTTATTCACAGAGATTATCCTGATTATACACTATTTGCGGAATGAATGCATAATACATAACCTCCTCTACGTTGATCATCAATTTGCAGAATCAAAACATTTGCATGCGCACATTGAAACACATCAATAACACATATCAACACAGTATGTAACCGGGGAAAGCATACAGATGAAAACCCCCAACTATCTGTATATTATAATGATAGAAAACATGTAACAATACATAGTACAATACTCCTCACAAGTACTCAGTACTATCTCCACTTGTTACACACAAACTAGCTCAGATCTGAATCAAGTTACAAGTTCAAATCTCCTCCGCTATCTGCCTGCCTCTACTGCGCAATCCAAAGCAAGAATAGGAATGATCCAAACTCGTTTTCCTTGGCTTGTACTGCGCAATCCTCATTGGCAATCTCCATCAATGCATGTGCAAATCTCATGCACAGCTATAATCACAACTGATAGCAGTCTCACTCTTTCACACACCTCTAACACTTGTCTCCACTAAACTGTCCATGCACTAAGTTAACTGATGTATTCTTTAGTTGCTTTATGAGTTAATAATTAGTGAATTAATTAATAATTAATTCACATAACTCATCACTAGTGTATTCTGCAGTTAGACTAAATACAACTAGTTCAACCAAGTCAAACTGAACACAACTCCATCAACTCCTCAATCAACTCCACCAAACTCAATCACTTGAGTTCTAACTGAATTCCATCATGCAATAGTTCAACTAACCCATAAGAAAAGCGTATTTCCTTCTGGCAGTTGCATTTGCCACATCCGTAGCTCGAACTGAAGTGCTCCAAGAGGATAAGATAATGTTTATAGCCCAAATATTATTAAGAGCTAATAATATTCGACTGTTCTATTTTTAGCCTGGCAGTCTAAAAATAGACTCCGCCCATATTTCTAAAAATAGAAGTCCATCTATTTTTACCAACATGACCAATCATCCACAAATAGCATCCTGCAACTCATAGACCATGATCCATATGTCTAAAAATAGACATAGTCTAAAAATAGACTTTGTGCCAAAAATAGCCTGTAGGCCCACTTAGTGAAGGCGACTCCTTTCCACTAAGCTCCATCATCTTATTGCATTCACAACACTTACCAATAACAAATTCCTTATCATAAGATATAACTTTCTCATCTCTACTGAAGATATTTCCTTCACTAAGCAAGGAATTTATGAACTCCTTTTGATGTAATAACTCAACTTGATCTTCATTTGAAATACAATCATCATCATACTTTGCTTGGAAACTTTCAGCTTCACTCAAGATAGTTCCATAGGATGGTTGTCTTTTGCAATACCTACATTCACATACAACTTGTCAGTTTTAAAACCACAAGGCCTCATGATCTCACTTGATGATTCAATCACCAAGCCCTCCTGTTGTTCCAAGCCCTCTACATGACATAGAAATATTTCAGTGGTCTTCTCTTCAATCTCCTCAAATCCTTCACTTGGTTGCTTGATATCCTTCCCTACTTCTTACTGTTTTTGGCCGTCATCATGAGTCAAACTTCCTCTGCTTTCAATCCTTGCAATATGTTGAAAAGTAAAACTTGTTCCCAACTATGTATGGGCATTTACATGAGACTTATCTATCTCATCTTCTTTCATAACAGAATTTAGATTATGCCTGTCTTCTTCCTCTTTTACGACAATATCAGAAAATTGTCTTTCTTCACATGTTTCACCTGCAAACATACACAAATTATCACATTTAAAATCATGTAACCTTTTGGTCTCACTTGAAGTTTCAGTCTTCAAGTCTTCTTGTTGTCTTGAATTCTCACAATACTTCATAAGATCTTCCACAGATCTCTAGTCTTCATCTTTACCTAGAACTTCACCCTGTTCTGCTTCACAAATGGATATTTCCATTTCCAACTCAGCTTATCTGAGTTCTTCCACCAGCCACTTCACTTGCCTCTATTGTAGCCTTCTCTGTAACGTAGACCATTTCACTGGCTTTTTCCTCAAGACCCAACCTTGTCTTTGGTCTTCCTCTAGTATCATCCTTAATACATTGAGTTGTTCTTTTAAATCTGCTATCTCCCTGTCATGCTCCTCTTGACTCATTCTCTTGCCATTTGCCTTGGCATCCTCCTTCTTCACTTTTCTTCTGCTGTGGTCTTCCTCAGAACCTCTATTACCTCTGTTATGACTATCAGTAGCCATCTTCTTCTCTATCTTCATGAGTTCTTCACTCACTTACTATGAGCTACATTAAAGCCTCTGCAACAACAAGTCCTCCCTACTGCCTCTTACCTCACCAAGCTTTCCTCTATACTTGGTATTTTGGCAAGAACTTGGTTCTCTATTCTCTCGAACCTCTTTGAGCACTTCTCTCTGCTCCTTCTAGGCTTCAACTCATCCTCACCTTTTAAGAGCACAATTGTCCTCTTGTATTTCAATCACAATGAAATACTAAGTTCTGACCACCTCTTCTTTCACTCAGAAATTCTTACCAGCTTTCTTCATTCCTTAGCAATTCTACCCACATCCTCTGTGGAATTTCCTTTATGATCTTCCTGTGAGTTGCAAAAAAACCTTTGCAGTAACAAGTCTCCTTCTTGCTACAAATGCCTCACTAAGCTTCTCTACTCTGAGCTCATTCTTTTGGCATCTATCTGGTTCTTTCCTCTGGAACCATATGAGAACTCCTTGCTCTAGGTTGCTGCAATCTTATCACCTTCAAGACCTTTGCATGATCTGGTTCTACCATTCATCTGCACTTTGAATGGATTGTTCTTTGTTTCCTTTGCAACTACAAATTCTACTACACTTTATCTCTGTGTGCCTTCTGTTTGTCATATTTAAAACCTAATCTCCTCTTACCTACATACATACCTTTAAAACATAACTTTGTTCTAAGTTTTCTCAAAGAATTCTTACATGTAGAATTTCCTTTTTCTGCTCTGATACCAAATGATGCCAGCCTAAGATGCATATACTCCAATGATGCAGCCTAAGCCGCATATACCCATAGTATGCAAATTAAGGTTGCATGTCACACTATATGTGTCCCAAGATAAACACCAATATTAATGGTGAAAACCCACTTTATCAAATTTTAAGTCCTTAAGCGGAAATATTTCATCTAACTATCCCAAGTTTAAACTTTAATAAACCTTTGGGCAGAACCTTCATAACTTTGGTTAATTCTTATTACCTGCGCATATTAACCATACCCTTTTTACTCTGAGTTTGTGTTTAACCCAAACTTAAAACATAATCCGTTGATTCCGCTTATTTCTATTATAATTTCCATATAATAGAAATATTTCATAAATACACTTAAACCTTACCTTTCCGCCATTCTTCAAACCTTTTGCACATATATCGATGCTCTCCTTAGCGCGTTCAATCCCTGCCGTCGATCTCATTCCTCGATCCAACGGTTATCACGTCACCTGATCACCAACAAGCTTGGCTGATCTCCATCGTTGGTCTGTCTCATCCGATCCAACGGTTGTCGCATCGTCCGCTCGCCAACAAGCCTGGAAAATCTTCATCGTTGATGTGAACCATCCCATCGAACAGCCATCGTGCAATCTCGCGCAAATACTTGCACAACTGATATTAACCCAAGAGCAAGTGAGAAAAGTGGTTTTTCTCTTTCCTCTGTGTGCTACGTGTCAGCTGCTAAAGCTAATCGCGTGAAATTTCTAAAGAACGCTTACCCCTTTTAAGGCACGCGAGAAACTACTTACCCTTTGTGAATACCTCTTCATCCTTCCGCTATCACGAGGGTTTAATCTCCATCGTTCATCTTCTAGACTTTACTCTGCGCGACTTAATCTTCATCATCTATCTCCTTTTCTCTCATTCGTTGATCTGATTGATCCACGACCCCTGTGCACTACTACCTTCTTTTGTTTCTTATCGTGTAACAGCCCATTCGGCTTCCTACCTATGTATTTTCTCCTGCCTTACATTTTTTTACTTGTTCTGATCTCGACCTCTGCTCGCACCTGTACGCTTCCTTTGTAAACCTTTAGATTTTAAGAACCTTACGGTTATACTTCACTGCGAAGGTTCTCTTCAATACTGTCTATGCGCAACTATGTAACACACTTTTGTGCACTTCTTCTCTGGTTCTGCACACCTGCAACCTATGTTACGCAGAATTACTCTAGATCACACACAACTTATAATTCAATTACTCAACGCATCACACGAACTCAAAATTGAGTTATCTGTATTAAATAACAAACGTTTACACAGGAATTTCTTTCTTGGCCTGATCTTCTATATCAGTGTCCTTTCTTTTCTTCCCGTAGGCTTACAGTCAAACCTATCTAATCTCACTCTAACTAACTGACTCTATGTCTTTTTGGCTTATATTTATACAAAAGGTTCTGGTTAACCAATTCTGTTTCAGATCCTTAATCTACTGAACTAAATCCTGAATATCCTCTAATTCCACTTTTAACTCCAGTTAATCCCTAAGAATCCTCTCTCGTTACTCGAATCATGACACCACTTACTAGTCTAAGACTTACAATTGATTTCCAACTCTCTCATCATCACTCATAATCACTCATGTTCTCTTACATTCAAGAGCATTTACAAATATCCTCACAATATCTAATTAATTCCTATTCTAATCACTCAAAACATTAATGATTACATACATAGGAATCCAACTTCGTTGAAAACACAAGACCCCTTAAGTTAACTAGAATGTAATGAAATTGTTGAGTTGTATGCTCCTGCATTAGCTAATCTCTTAAATTATTCAAAAGATCACAATTTATACAAAAACCTATTCATGAACCAATTTAGTTCAGATCCAACAATCTTTCACTCTCTTCTAAAGTATCTCTCCAGCTCCACTCTTTTTTCAAACAGAAACCCAAATTAATCATTTAAATCCCTCAAATCCTCACTTTTCCTAAGATTACTCAACTGTCTCTAAGATCTCTGCATTCACAACATATTCTCCATAAATAAGTTTACAATTAAAATCCCCTAAACTCAACTAAACTTAGGAAAATAAATAAAATGATTAAGGGAACCCACTCCCTTTAGTAAATATGAACTAAGACTCATGGTTCTTATAAGTTTTGGAGAATGCTCCTGCATCAAACTCCCCAGGTTGAAATAATTCATGGACTCCTATTCATGAGTCTTCCCACTTCCTTTGTTGTAAACTTCATTAGATTTCATCTTCCAATTGGTTGTCTAACGTTTTCCAATTGCAGGTGCATTTACTGCCTTCTCTCTGGATGCCAAACTCTATGGTGTGGATTTCCTTTTTCTCTGTTGTCATAAGCATCTCCTTTGCATAATATTTTGGTGTTGATATCCTGCATAAACAGCTCCTCAAACAATATAATTTTTTTTTCCTTTTTCTATTGTTGTCTTGTCATCATCTCAATAGAATTGAGCTCCAACTTTATGTATTTTCCACTATCTTGTACCAGACTGTTCATTCTGATTTCTGCCCCAATCACAAGCATCCTCTTCTGTCTATAAACCATTTTCTTTATGATGTCCTGTATATCCTTCCATCTTTCCTTGACTTGCTGACTTTGACAATTCATTATGCTCATCACCTTTGTAGTTTTCATCATCCACCTATCGAATATCTTGAGTAGAATTCTCTCAATCTCAAAAGAAGATTGGTTCTTATTTGATCCAAGAACATATAACCTTTCAATCACATACTGTTCACAGCTGTAAATAATTTAGTTATTGAACTTGGTTCAATTGCCTCCATATTCCTACTACATTTAACTGAATTGTTCTTCCCAATTTTCAATTGCAAATTCAAAATAAACTCTCCACATTCACATCTTCTTTGAATCAAGAACAAAACCTATTTTTGGAATGTATTTTCACATCCTCTGCAATTTTCTTTCTCTTCTACAATGACTTGTTTAAGAGCTATGCCAAATCTCCTTCCTTCATCCCGAACTTCTGAGTCAACTAATTGCTTACTCTCATCTTCTTGTTTCCATAAGGAAAATTGACTTTCTGCATTTCCAGAACTTACATACTTCTTTATGTTTACTTGTGCAAACATATCTCCAAGAGCAATTTTTCCTTCATCTTGAAAACCACATTCAGTAATTAATAATTCAAAATTAGAAAATACATTACATGTTCCATTAGTTCTGCTCCATAATTTCTCTGATTTGGCATTCTCTTGATGCACATATGACTTGTCAAACTTGTCATATCTTCTTCCATATTGTCTTATTTTGAAATAGTCTTATTTGTTTTTACTTTGCCCTGAATGTTTTCTAATTTCTGAATCCTGTTCTCTGCTCTTTTCTTTGGCCTTCCTTCCTTTCACACTCCTTTTCATTCTTTGTGTTTCTTCCTTACAAATCTGTAAGCCACTAAGTTGCCTTTTCCATTCCTCTTTCTTTTCAATCAAAATCTACCAATCTATTATTTTAGAACCTAAAGTTCTCTTTGTTTCTATACATGAAGCAAAATCACCATATACAATAGATTCTTCATTCCACTATAGAGTCCCTTTTACAACAGTAAAAATTACTGTCAACACCATGAATATCACATTCCACTGAACTCCTTTGTTGCTTACTGCAAATGCATAGTTCACGAAAGCATCCTTGCCTTCATCCTCTGAGATTGTCTGTCTCTTTCCAAGTTGTTGATTACATTCACTCTTACTCTTTTTGCAATTTGTACAAATAACATTGTCTTCAATTTTCTGTTGTGCATCAGTCTCTACCAACCTCTCTTTAAGTTCTTGATTGTCCTCTTTTCCTTTCTTCTTCACAGCCTTTAATGGATTAATTGTACCTCCTTGGACTGAATTCCCCTTATAAATTTCTATTTTTTCATCTTCCATAGTGCAATCTTTAATAAGAGTCCTTTCCATTAATGCTTCATTATATCCTCCCAAGACAATTTCTTGCCCATTAACTATCAATACAGGTTCATAATTTTTGAATAAAAATTGAAGAGATAATCCCATTACCTCAAGTGTTTGTACTGCACATATACTCTTGTTTGCTCCTGTCATAAGGTTATCTTCATACCTCTTTTCTACTTCTCCTTTTGCAATCTGCAATTTCCTTTTGTCTTCAAACTGTCTGCCATATTTTTTCCAAGTCTTACTAGATTCATCATCCTCAGCCTCCTTAGTAGTCTTCAACATTTGTCCATCTTTAGTGTCTTTGAATACATTTTCAATCAAGAACTGTTCTATTACAACCATCTCTTCTAACAATTTCATTTCTTCAGCAACCTGCATAAACATATCTTCTAAAGGTTGTTCATCACCTGCATACATACACAAATCATCAGTTTCAAAAATACTAGGCTCCTCTTTCTTTGATGTTTCAATCATCACATCTCTCTGTTGATCCGAACTTGTCCAATAGTTCAGAAAATCATTAATGATTCCTTCCTCAACAAGGTAATCTTCTTGCTCAGGTCTATAATAGTCATCTTCCATCTCTAACTCAGTTGCTCTGAGTTCTTCTCTTAATTTGATATACATTCTCCTCTTTATATGTTTCTGCAAAAACTTCCACTTTATCTTCTTTCTTTTCATAGTCCAACCATAACTTTGGTCCTTTTCACATTTTTCTAGCAGAATTATTATGGCATCCACACTTGCTTTCAATTTTTCAATGTCTATGTCAAATATCTCTTGACTCATCTCCTCTCCTTTGCCATTTTCCTTGGCATCTTTCGTTCTTCCATTGTGGCTTCTCTCTAAACCCCTATTATGACTATCAGTAGTCACTTCCTCATTATCTCTATGAGTTCCTTACTCACTATGAGCTGTATTAAGCCTCAGCAACAGCAAGTCCTCCCTGTTATCATTTACCTCACAAATCCCCTCTCTGGACTTGGTCTTTTCGTAAACATTGGTCCTCTATCTCTAGAACCTCTTGAGCACTCTCTTTTTCTCTCTTTAGGCTTATATCCTCAAGTCACCTCTCTTGAGAACACTTTAATTGTCCTACCTATCCAACCTTCAGCTGGAATATTTAGGTTCATTGCCACTAACACAACTCCTCTCTTTCTTTATGCAATCTGCTACTATGTGTTGTTGTTATCATTCTCTTTCCCTATAAAAACAATTCAAATGAACCAACATCAAAATACAACTCATACCTGATGATCTATCTCTTTAACCTTTCACTAGCTTAGCAATACACATGCTACTTTACTTTTCGCTATCTACACTTCAGTTCTTCTTTCAACTAAATTTCTTTCTTGTTGAGTACATCCATATTCACTTTATTTCCTTACAGTATCTCTGCTGCAATTCCTTCATTTGCTTCTTTGTCATGGCTACTTGTTGAAACTTCTTGTTGTGGTTTGCATCACATACACATATCATTAAAGATTTTTAAAATCTATAAAACTTTTACCTGATCCTGTCTTTCTCAAGCCTTTCCCACAATCTATCTTTGATGAAATGTTGAAGTCCTCATTGCCCGCAACATCTCAGGTTTCCTCTATGCATAAATCATTGTGTCTTATTCTCCCTCTGTATCGGATCCATTACAATGCAAATCATATACATGTTGAGAATAAAATTCAATCTCTCAACCTATCTCCACAGAGTATTAGTCTCTGCTTTGATACCAAAATGATGCAGAGCTAGTACTTTAACCCAACAATCAAGTAAGGTTAATACTAAACCCCGTATCTAACCCAGGTTAATGCTCTGTTCTAGGTGATTAATAATTTATGTATTACATTGGGTTAAAAAAACCTCTCCAATCCAACACCTTATCCTTTTCCTTCAATTCTATAAGCGAAGACTTTTCATCTAATTTAATTTTATTAAACGAAATATTCAACAACCCTTTTCTACGTGGCTTGTGGGACTTCCCGGTGTGAATACCCGTAATATAACTTTATACCATAAATTAAGCGTTGATCCAACATGTGTCCCCCTCTTTATTCTGGCGCCACGATCTCCACCACTGGTTTAGTGCTGATCCAACGACCAGCACGTCGTATGCTCGCCAAGTAGCCCGGACGATCTCCACCGTCGATGTGACCTGTCCAATCGAACGGATATCACGCAATCTCGCACAGATTCTAGCACGATCGATATTTGGTCGAGAGCACGTGACAAAAGTGGTTTTCCTTTTCCATCGTGTGCTACGTGTCACTCACTTAGGCTAATTGCATGAAATTTAGACATATCGGTTACCACTTTCTTACCCAAGCGAGATACCACTTATCATTAACATCACCCACTACTGACTTGTGAAGTGTTGACTGATTTAACATGCGATCTGTGCTTTAATCTGAGCCGTCCATCCTCCATTTTCCACAATGCGACTTAATCTCCATTGTTCTTTCGCCCTTCACTATCTCTTTACAATCCTTTAGGAAGTTGGGAAAAACCTGCTTCCTCCACTATAGAAGATAGTTCTCAATCTTCCTCTGTCTACTGTGAAAACCAATTGCGCTCGCTTCTAGCTAATCCCTCCATCCATTCAAAAGGGAAATCCCAATCTCTACATGCCTATACATAGGTTTTATTAGACAATTAAATACTAATCCCGTAAAGGAAATTCTGGTATTCATTCATGCTATTCAACACAAAAATTCCAAAGTATTTCTCAAATTCACAGTCAATGCACCATAAGATTATTAAGACACATACAGACACAAATTCCCACACATGATATATACAAATCCACACTATTTTGGTATTTTTATAAAATATTTACAAGGAAAACAGTCACATTTGATTGTTTCAGTTCTTTTCCATAAAATCCATCTACTGCTCTTCCTAACTCCTCACTCTTTCTCTTACTACCCTCTAGCTCTCTAACCCCTAGCTAGCCTCTAGCTAACCTCTGGCTAACCTCTTAAATTATTCAAAAGATCACAATTTATACAAAAACGGATTCATGAACCAATTTAGTTCAGATCCAACAATCTCTCACTCTCTTCTAAAGTGTCTCTCCAGCTCCACTCTTTTCTCAAACAGAAACCCAAATTAATCATTTAAATCCCTCAAATCCTCACTCTTCCTAGGATTACTCAACTGTCTCTAAGATCTCTACATTCCCAACATATTCTCCATAAACAAATTTACAATTAAAATCCCCTAAACTCAACTAAACTTAGGAAAATAAATAAAATGATTAAGGGAAACCACTTCCTTTAGTAAATGTGAACTAAGACTCATGGGTCTTATAAGTTTTGAAGAATGCTCCTGCATCGCTTTTCCATATCCAGTATATGCCTCTCGCATTGATTACAATTACCAGCAAATTTTCAGCTATAAAATTATTATTATTTATTGATTTTTTGCAATTGGTAAAATTTATTATTAAATAATGTCATTTAATTAATAAAGCTCACAGTGAAACAGGTTTCTATATATAGCATGATTTATATGAATACTTAATTTCGCAAATGTATTTTTTCCTTGCAAAACCTCCGCACATCTAGTTATGTATTCAATAACATTTAACAAATACTCATTTACAATTGACTACTGTAACTTTTATGACTTGCAACATAATCTTTAATATGGATTTTGCACAACAAAAAGCTTCCCACAATAAAACAAGTTTCTATGTTCAGTAGGTCTTATTTAAAAACTATTTGCTTTAAGAAAACAAATTATATATGTCTATAAGAAAATTACTCAAAACAAAAATATGAAACATTTTCATAATGCTTCAGAAAAACAGATCTCATAGTTCAATGTATAATTATTATTATTTATTATTATGATCATATGTTGTTGTGTAGAGATTTCACTCCAGGTAGCTTCCCCTGCATTATGGAAACTCTTATCCTAATTAAAGATGACTGCAACAGAATAGTAACACTTTCTAGCCCAACAACCCTCAATAGTTATCAACATAGTGAATTGTATTCATATTCAAATGCTAATCACAACAAATGTAATAGATACAACTTCACATGTAAAACATAATCTAAGAATTATTGAAATAACTAGTAAAAAGTTTGAGTATTAGAATAAAGTAAACAGAAATGCATTTTAATTATTATTCATTATAGACTTATTTAAGATTTATCTTGTTTCTATTACGTTCATCTGAGACATTGTAATTGAAAATGCATGCAGTAATATGCTTGCCTGGCAACTACATGGATGCACGGAAGGCTTTGTGCAAGGGTTGTTAAAATAGTAAAATTTCAAGTCTCTTTTTTAATCATTGCTAGTTGTGCAGAATAATCCAACAGCACTACTAAGTACAAAAATAGATGTACAATAAAATTATTCAAAGACGATTTTGCGCATGTGGATCTTATGTAACACATAACATTATTGATTGCAACAGTAATTGTGAGGATAAATTTGTACGGAAGTGGGGCCGAACGGTATACAATAAAATCTTGATATATTTTTGGATAGTTGCAATAATTAAAAGTTATTTCTAAAAGCATTAATTGTGAAGAGATTATTGTGTCGAAAGAGATCCAATGTGAATATGTCCGCACAATGAACTGAACTTCCGCATATTGGACTTGCTTACGCATAGTAATTTTTTTGGTTGCTATTTGTTTACACGAAACTCGAAATGCAATTTTTCACAAGAGACCATTGCTTTGTTTAAATACCATATCCATATGAAGGTGGAAATCAAGTTGTGTGGAGGTAGTTGTGCAGACAAAGTTGTGCAGAAGTGCTTCTGAAGTGCATACAATGAAAGCTTCAGAGATTTTTGCATAGTTGCAATAAGTAAAATTTATTTATAGAAACGTCAATTCCGAAGAGATTATTGTGTGGAAAGAGGTTCAATATAAAGAGATCTGCACAATGAGTTGAACTTACGCACACTGAACTTCCTTCCACACAATGATCTTCCTTGCTTTCTATTTGCTTACACGAAACTCAGTTTCTTTATTTTCGTTGGCTAAATTTTATCATACATGCAAGTGACAGGACTGAAAAACAGGGGCGTCGAACTAGAAAGAGTATTATCTACACTACGACAAATTTCCTACAACTAATAATGTGTAGACAAAACAGATGCTATTGAAATATTTAGCAACTTTGAGACGCATGGCACATTTATGATAGACTATAAAAATGTAGTTGTACATATACATTAATAGGTTTCTTTGTTTACGTTGTTAAGAAATTTGGTAAGGGCACAGTGCTAGCTCATTGCATTTCTAGGCATCATAATAGCTCTTTTGGTTTACTTGACATTTATATCAATCAATATACTATACTCATGCAAACAAGATTAGCTATCTACTATGACAGTGTACATAAACATAATCTAATGAACTATTTTTTTTGTTTCGGCTATGTTTTGTACTATGCTATGTCTATTTTTTTGTTTTTTCGGCCCGTATTGTCGTTTTTTTATATTTTTCTCTTGATTTATCAAATTTTCAAGTTCTATAACGACTGAGGCAATATAAGTTTGTTATGTTGCAATTTTTGGTGACATTACTTTACAATAACAATTTTTTTTGTTTAAAATACAAATATCAAAATAATTCGTTGTCTTAGAAAGTTGAAACGAGTTTCTAAATCGATATAAATTCTAAAACATATAATGTTTATACATTTAGACAAAATTATTAAATAGAATCACAATTGTCCAAAGAAAATTGTGAAGTAAATGAATTTGTTGTAACGGAAAATGTTGTTCTGCTTCCTTGAATCATGTCTGCAAATTGCGAAGAGATTTCATTTTATAACTATGAATTTTTGCAGACGTCGAGGTATTTGTGAGAGAGGGGGGTGGGGTGATGGGGGAATGTTGAACAAATGTTGAATTAATATTATTATATGCAGGAGAGTTTGGGTCCTTTTCATAGTGAGTGTTGTGATACGGATGAACAATGTAGTAATTGGTATGGTTTTGTTGTGCGAAAGAGAATCTGTGGGAAAACCGGGGTCTTTCGCATAGGCAGGGGTGCTAAATAAATTGTGTAATGAATGTGAAAAAGGCATTATATTTTTAAATTATTATTTAGGAATGTTTTTCCAACTACGGAAATAGTTGTACGAAGGTGGTTGTGCAAAGCTAGTTGTTGATGCAGTTGTAGGGCACTATTATATTAATGCTTTGTTCAATGATGTGAGAATTCATGTAGTTGTCAGTTGTTTACATAGGCCTCGGGGGGTAGGGCTGAACAAATGTCGTATTAATATTACTATGTTTTCTTGTGCATAGTATAGAGTATGTGTGGGAGAGCTGAGGTCCTTTGCATAGTGAGTATTGGGGTCATTGTGCGGAATGTTTATTGTGCGTAGGATGGAGTATGTGCAAGAGATTTCAGGTATTTTCATAGATGGGGGTGCTAAAAAACTGTAATTTAAATTTATGTGAATAAAATTATTGTACGGTAAAAACACATGTGTGGAAGACTTTGTCTTCTTTAATTGTTATTTAGAATCATTTCTTAGAAGTACGAAATTAGTTGTATGAAGGTGGTGGTGCAAAGCTAGTTGTTCGGAGGTATCGTTTGTGGAGTTTCAAATGTCAATTAAGGGTGTTATTGAGTGCAAAATTAGCTATGCAAACGCAGTTGTATGGAGGTTGTTGTGCATGTGCAGATGTTATGCTAAAGTTTTGTTCCAAATTTACTAAGATAATAAATATATAAATCTCGTTTTTAATTGTTATTTAGGGATGTATTTTACAACGTATAATCAATAACTAATATCAATTTTGAAGCTAGTTGTTCAGAGGTTTTGTGTGCGGAATTTCAAATGTCAATTAAGGGCGTAATTGAGTGCAGAAGTAGTTGTGCGGACGAAGTTGTGTGGAGGTTTTTGTGTATGTGTGGATGTTATGTGAAAGTTCTGTGCGAAGTTTACTAAGATAATAAATATACAAATATAATTTTTAATTTTTATTTAGGGACATATTTCACAGCGTATAATTATTAATTAATATCAGTTTTGAATATCAATGATTGAGGGTGTTATTGACTATGGAAGTAGTTGTCATAACGAATTTGTGCGTAGATGATTGTGTGTGTGCAAAGGTTATGTGGAGAACAAATGCAAGTGCGGAACTAGTGTGGAATGAGGGAAGTGCACAGGGGTCTTTTAATTGTAATGTGTTTGATATTAGTTTTATTATTATTATATTTTGTGGGATGCGAAAGGGCATACAATGAAAGATTGAAAGCTTTTTGCACACAATGGAATGTGTTGTTTGGAGGTAGCGTCTACAGAGAACAAATTCTTCCTACCCACTATATATGGGTCGCATGTTTATTAATATCAGTTTCAAATGCCAATGATTTATGAAAGGGCGCCAGTGAATTGAATGTTGAGATGACTTGTATTTATGTGCAAGTTTGTTTTATATTAATAGAGGGCGGAGATCAAGATGATGAAAATTTTGGGGTGATTTTATCCTTGTACCATGTTTCAGACGCAAAATAGTTGCAGGTGGTGATTTCTAGGGAAACAAGATTGCAAATATTTGAAATAGCTAGTATAGTGAGGAAAAATGCTATTTGCAATGATAAAGAAAACAATGGTATGTGTAGTGTTTTCTCTTTGCAAAAAAAAAGATATTGTCTTACATAAATTGTTATCCATGAAGTTGTGCTTGAATGATATCGGTAGTGCATAGATATAGAAGTTTTACAATACTATAAGAATCTAAACCAATTTATGTTTGACTCTTTTCTATTCGCATTCAAAAATACTGCAAGTTTTTCATTTGCCAAAATTTTCTATATAATATGCTACAAGTTATGGTTAACGTTTTTTTGCAAGAATGGAAGTAGTTGTGCAACGGTGGTTGTGCAAAGTTATCTGCTTGAAGGTATCATGTGTGGGGTTTTGAATGTCAATGATTGATCAATGGGCGTTTTTGAGTGCAAAAGTCATTGTGTGGACAAAGTTTTTCGAAGGTGGTTACAGAGATGGGGGTGTTAAATAAATTGTATGCTTTTTATTTTTTAATTATTATTTAGGAATATTTTTTTCAAGTACATACCTCTCTGCACAAATACAAAAAGATATTTGGAAATATGAATATCACCAATAATATCGTATACGTTAATTTCTTACTAAAATATTAGCAATAAAAGCCTTAATGGATGAAATAGATGATGCAAAAATGCGAATGAAATGCAGACCTGTCCACACAATAGAGTTACGTATCTAGATATAGTGTGTATGGAGGAAGTTGTACAACAATCATTGTGCAAAACAAGAATGGGATAAGAAACAAATGTAGATGAAATACGGACCTCTCTTCACAAATACTAAAAGATATGAATATTACCAATAATATCATATACATCGATGCCTTACTAAAATATTAGCAAAAATCCTTTAGTGGATGAAACAAGGACTTCTTTGCACAATAGATTTATGTGTCCAGATATAGCGTGTACGGAAGATGTTGTGTAGTCGTCATTGTGCAGAGCAAGCAGCATGGAACAAGCAATGTGGATGAAATATGGACCTCTCTACACAAATACAAAAATATATTCGCTATGTGGACATGTCTATGTGTGTGCATAAAATGAAATCTTGAGAGTTGTAAAAGTTATTTTTAACAGTGTCAACTTTGAAGAGATTATTGTGCGGAAAGAAAGTCAATGTGAAGAGGTCGGCACAATGAGTTGAATTTCCGTACATTGACTTTCTTTTGCACAGTAGTCTTCTTTGCCTACTATATTCTTACAAGTAAGTTGTGTAGAGGTGATTTGTGCAGAAGCATGTGTGGGAACAATGATAAAGTGTGGATCCCGCATTACTTTAATCAATTAATTAGTGGTAGAGGCAGGGACTGTGCTACTTTGCAGCTGTTATTATTGTTATATAATTAAAGTGATTAGCTATTTAAAAAAATTATTGGACTTCATGCTTGCTTGAATGGTGTTTTACAAGCACATTGAAGGTGGTGAATGAACATAAATATTAATATTAATATTTTAATATGATAATATTTACTAATATGTAAGGTAGTTACATGAGTAATTTAAGTCATGTGTATATAAAATTAGATCATATGATTTTTATTTTAATAAAGATTTGTTTTTATGGACATTTTAATTTTCTATTGGGACGGTTATTATAATATAGGGAAAATATAATTTTATAATTAAATTTAAAATAATAATAATAATAATATGGATAAAATTCTCTTAATGCTAAGGTTAATTAACTTTGTTAACTTAGTTCAAGATGGTTATTTTCTATTTCACTATGTGGATGGATAAGGGATCATTGCAGCATTTTCACATAATAATATGACAAGGAAAACTACAAACACGATGGAAGATTTTGGAATGACTTAGTGCCCTTGAGGCATCTTGTGAATGAACAAGCTTATGACAAAAGAGTGTGGAAGCATATTGGTATATAAGAACATGATAAGGATCAATAGGAGATCCAAATAAGGATGATGCCTACTAAAAATAAAATATTTCCAATCATTGGATGTAGTTAACTGATCATGATATTGTTAAAAGGCATTTCAAGGAACTGTAAAAGTATGGTGATGTTGGATTAAGGAGATAGTTAACTTGTGAATTCCTATAGACTAGAGATGGATAGGAACAATTTTGTGTGAAGAGAGAGAAACCTCGATCACTAGGGATAACTATTCAAAGTTAATATGATAATAACTCTAAATTCAAAAAGGCAAGAAATTATCCATCTATGAAGGTAGTAGATATAATATTCCTTAATAAGATGGATGAATGAATGATGAGTAAGAATGACTAGTGAGGGTCATATGAATGTTTCCACCATCTCTTGTGCACGTGAATTAACAATGATAGAAAATTAAACCTTAATTACCTAGTGTTTATATGTCATTGCATACAACAAACTTGGAATGAGTAAGCCAAGGGTGTAACATGATGTTTAACCATAGGATATTAAATTTGATATTGATGATTTAAGGAATGATTGTACGGCCAAGTAATATTGAAAGTCGGGCATGACACTAATAGTATTGATGAGACTACCTAGATTTTAATTGGATGTTGAATAATCTTATTTCAATTGATGGTATTCATTGTTTATACAAGAAAATGAAATTGATTTTTCTGATGAATCATGATAAGAATGATTATATTGTATTATTGCATTGTATTTTATATGTATTGAGATGATTCTCATATTTATGGTGTTATGATATGAGGTTATATGGACATGTGGTTCCATTTATTTTGTGATGGCATAATATATCTTTGATACATATATGTTGATGTTATAACTTATGATGATGTGAAACATGTGTTTATCGCATGCATATTTTATGACATGCATGAGTATGCAATTTTTACCATTCAGAATATTGTGATAAAAATGATGTTATGTTCTCATGATAGCTTGCAAGAACTGGCATGTGGATTATTTTCTATGATTTTATGCTTATAACTAATGCATGGGTTGCACGTTGAGATGTGGTGATTAACAATAATTTCACAAATGGGTCGAGAGGGCCAATTTATTTTGATGATCTCATGGGAACCCATACCTACAAGGGAGAATTTGTAAACCATATGGGTTGGGGACAGACTCAATCAACATTACATATGCCAGTGTTCTTTTGTCTTGTGTAACTCTTGATGGATAACTCTTGAGGAGTTATGAGACCATCATGAGGAGGTCAAGTGCCTGATATTAGATTTGGATGTCGAAGTCCAGAGGGGTAGTGAGGACTTCGATGCCTGGGGTTGTGCATGTTAGTGAGTTGTGGATGGAGTTTTACTAGCCTTGTGAGATGCCCACAGTCATTGAGTAATAGGACCTGATGTATGCCTTGAGGTAGATGAGGTCTAAAACCTGGGGCGAGTATTGGGATATGGTATAGACCGATGAGGCTATATGCCTTTTTCTGAAAGTTGGGAAAGGGGCTTATGGTTCCTCGGGATTTACCCTTTGTTGTGAAACTTTTGATACCTAATGGTATACTATTTTAGTAGAGAGTGTTGGGAAAACATGGCGTGATAATTAAATAAATAAATAAAATAGTAAATGAATAAACTTAAGTTTGGTACAAAGTTTCGTAAAGAGGGGGAGTATGCAATTCCCCGTATTAATAACAATAATAACAACAACAAATGAAATAATATTAATATATAAATATTCAAAATAGAAAATGACGAAAAAAAGATATAAATAAATAAAGTAACAAATAACGAAGAAAATATAATAATAATAATTATTATGAATAAATATATATAAAATAAAAATAAATAAAAGTTGGAATGATAACACATGGATTGTGCACATGCAGATCCCTTTTCAATCCCCTTACAATTTTTGGAACATGTGGTTCTATTTAATGGTGGAAAAGAGAAATGAGAACCATTCATTAATTTTCTCATTCTTTAAAGAAGTGAATGCTACAAGATAAATAAAAACCGGCAGTAGTAAGTTGATTGAGGGCTCGGGGGTGACATTTGGAAGAGATATTGGTTTCATTTTATCTATGGTTGGGTGGAGATTCATCCTCAACACCTTGTTACAGTTACCGGGACAACCTTGAAATCACCAATAAGGTCTATTTTAAGTTCTTTGATCTGCAACTATGTTTTTCTCTACTAATTAATGTGAAAATTATGTTCTAATAAGATGGATATTTTTGTTAATAATAGCATGGTTGTTGTAATTAAATTATATATTTGAATTTTGGGGTTTCACAAAGAAGGTCACAATAGCAAATTCATCTGGGCCTCATGGGATTAGGTGTACATGTTCTCTTACAACATCTACCCTACACACCATTCAGGTGTGATGAACTAATTAGAGGGTTTCCTAGAGAAAATGTTTTATGGAAAGAAAATACTCATGCACATGTATATTATAATAATAAATATAATTTAAGGTCACATCCAAGCGAAAGAACTAGTGTATGAAACTCCCTTATTTGTGGGACAAGGGAACCCCCTCCATGTAGCAATTTGACTGCTAAAGTATAGGTAGGTGTACATACCTAGTCAATATTCATGATTGTATTTCTAGGTTTGGTTAAGGTTGACTTAGTCGGCCCATAATCCCTCTTAGGTAAAACACCATACTCTTGAGATGTGTATATATACATAACTATCATTTGTGATTTCACAAATCTTGTGATCATTCTTTATAAAAATTATTTTTCCTATGGGCACCATAATATCTCACACTCTCTTGTGATTGGGTTATCTCTCTTTCTTGCATGCTTCTCTTGGGTTATTTTTCTCTCTAGGGTTGTCTAGTGCTACTTTTCTTTCTCTTTACTATAGATTTAGAATTTGTCACTTGGTTCCATTCAATCCTTTCTCGCTCCTATGAATTATTTGCTATGACACCACAATCATAGTTTGAATTTAAAATAGATACGACTAGAACTTAACTAGATTCACTTGAAGTCTATTTCTAACCACAATAATTTATGTTCAATTTTTAATTGAAATTAATTTTGATCGAGAACAGGATGTATACAAATACATATACCGATATCATTTTCAGATTTATTTGTAAGGTGTATATATCTATTCTCTTCATATATTTTTATATGCACACAACCATTCATATAGGAATATGTGCCTACACAAACACGTAATAATTGGGAAAGGAACCACCAAATTACCAAAAAAATGAAATTATTCTACTTAGATTGCATAACATTCTCAAAATCTATACTGCATTTTCAAACAGGAAGGACTTGATTAACTAGTTAATCTCCAGAAATTGGGCAAGAGTTCTACTTGGATGCATTGTTCTTGGGATTCCTTCTACTCATAGCTCTAGTTTGCAATGAGAAAAGACGTATTTGCATGTATATCCATAAAATTATTTTCACCTAAATTATATATTTCGGGGTATTCTTGATGTTCTAAGAGTTGTGACATAGGGAATAAATGGTTTGATATTGCACAAGCTATGTCGTACCTAGCCAAAAAAAGTTGGGTTATACATTTACGAATCCATGTGAATAAACTATGTCAAAGTGTCTTTAAGATCCCACTTATTCATTTAAACTAAGTTAATAACTTAACTGTTACTATTATTATTATTATGAAAAATTCTAGATAGTTAAATCTTACAAGGCCTTGCTTCAATCAATGTCTAATATGAGTTGCACATGCTTTAAGAAGAAACAACATTGCCCTCAAGTTGTCCATCTTCCAAAATCCAATTATTAGCTCACATCATTTTTATAAAATAGTTATCTAAATTCCTATGATCAAGAGTCAGATCATTTATATTCTCAAGAGGCAAACAGTTGAACTCTAAATAATCTTGTTATGAACCTCCCTAAGGTATGTATGTTCATCTATGCATGTAATATTTCTCATGCATTTTGTTATAACATTCATGCAATATGTTTTGAAGAACTTAAAGAGTTAGTTATGTTCCACTATTTTTCAGCAGACATTGAACGATGTTGATAGGGGCGTGTGAGGTTGATTCTGTCAAGGAATATTTGCAAGTTCAAGAAGAGAGGATGGCATAAATTCATCCCCAAAAGCACATACACATTCCTCACGAGAAACATTTGAAAACTTGAGGAAAATGAGGCCATCCCTTATAAGCATGAGCATTCCCACTAAGATAACAAGGGCCATCGTCTTCCTATATCATTACCTACTCCTTGTAATATTAGGTAAATTTCCTATGAATGCATTCTAGAGTTCAAAGATCAGACACAAATATTGTTTAAGTGTGGAAAATGATTACCACTTCATAAGATAGTCGATTTATCAATCTAGACGCAAAGCAATGTGTTAGATTTAATTTATTATGTGTGTGAAATTTTATTGTGGTTCATTATGATCTTTTTCTAACAAGGATTTTATACAACTTTTAACAGCAATCGGTTTTAATCAATCATGATCAACTTTCAACTATAGTTACTTTAAACATGTTCAATATATTTAACTACAATTTATCCCGATCATTCAAAGGTTAAATAAAAATTTTAACAATAGTCAGTTGCAATCAATCATGGTAAAATTTCAACTATAGTTAAATTCAACATGGTCAATATATAACCATATTTAATTCACATCAAGGTCAACAGAGGTAGAAGTGCATGTGTACGGATTCATTTTTATTTATGGCATGGTGTATGTTTAATGTATCTTTATATATTTATACAAATATATCTATGTGCACACACACACACACACATAGAGAGACAGAGATTATAATTATGATATACATATTTTTCTTGTTTGCTAATTTGTTTGTGACTTGCAGGACTAGCCTTTGACTGAGAAACCATGACCCATGGGAATCTAATTCGTCAAAGTTACCTAGGGATTGCATCCAGTTTGGGCCACACCAACCCTTAACATAGCTTAATTTTTCGTACCCATGGGGTTCTGAACCAGTGACCTTAACAGAAGGAGTCACTTAAGAAAACATTGTTTTCCACTATTCTACATCTCATGGATATGACGATGATGCACATCATGGAAAAAGAAAACATAAAAGTATAGAATATTTTGGAATAAATTCTACTTAGATTAGAGAGAATTACCATTGATCAAATGTAGACTTCATTTTCAAAGGAGGAACGATATAAATACAAAATCCTTAGAAATTGAGCAACATTTATGCCTGTACATGTTGCCATTCTTGAAATTTATACAAGTCACTTATAGCCCTGAATTTTAAGTATAAATTTCTTGTGCACTTCCAAAAAAAAATCAGGAATAGCGTATTGTTCTAATAGTTGGACATACCAAATAAATTAATTGACTTGCACAAACCACATCACAACTTAACAAATCAAGTTGAGCAACATCTTTAAACGAAACCATAATCATTCGTTTTATGTCACTAAATACCAAACTTTTTTCATTTAAACTCTAGATTAGAGTTAGATGTTACTATTAACTTTCAATTTTCCAATGCATAAATTTTAGAATGTTATAGCTCAATAGGCTTCACCTAAATCAAGATTTAATATGGCCCTATCAAAAACCAGAAATGTTGGAAAGGTTGTTGTTCTTGGGATTTATACAAAACACTCATAGCTCTAAATTTGAAGGAGAGACTACTTTTGAACTTCCACAAATGTTTTTTCACCTGCGTTCAATCTTTTGGAAATTTTTTAATTGTTTCAAGAGTTTATCATACCAAACTAATGACTTGAATTTATCTCTAAGTGTGCAAATAATTTTCATAGGAATCACAAGTCAATCTCATTGACTCATGAGTCCAACTTGGATGGGGATGGAAAAGAGTTAGACTCACGAGTCAAACTATTCTCACCATTTTTCCCCAAGTTTTTTTAATTCCAAGGTTTTGTGCTAGTGTATTTATTTATAGTTGTGTATGTGTATTCCTTACTATTTTTGTACTTGTTAAGTTTTTCCCAAGATTTTGTTCAGATAACAAGTTCCCAGTTTATGAGATCCCTATTGCGATGGGTTTTGCATTATCAAATTTGCAGGGTACCAAAGAACAAATAGGATAGAAAGCAATTTTAAATTTGAATGAGTACATTACATAACCAAAGTATGACATACTCGACAAACCTTTTGTCATGCCCATAGCATATGTTTTCTCTTTCCAAGGTCGTGGAACTATGGTGACTCAACGCGTTGAGCAGGGGATGATTAAGTTTGGGGAATATGTTGCAGTAATAGGGCTGAGAGAGGGTGGTCTAATGAGAACTACTCTAATTGGTGTGTATATGTTTAAGAAGATAATTGATCGTGGTGAGGCTAGAGACAATGTGGTGAGTGTTAATCATTCAAAACCATGTTTTCGGAATAAGGCACATAACTAAGCTTTGTCTTAGCCACCAAGCGAAGCATAAGCTGATAATTGAGGAAACATAGCTTGAGATGTGAATGACAAGGGCCCCTGGGCACCTAAGGTTAAGAAATGAAGCTCCCACAAATAGAAATCAATATGGATGGGAAAATTATATAGAAAAGGAAGTTATTTTTTATCTGAAGCCGCATCTTCAATTTGGGATACCTCTATTTAAGGCTAACCCAAATAAAAGTGAATGAACCAATAATGAAACCCTAAGAAATATTAATGAATCACTGCGCAATTACACAAGAGTGCTTACCTCCATCTCTTGTTGGGGTGCTCTTGTCCTTGTGCTTTCCTGGTGATCTCGCCCTGGTCTTTATTTCTTGACATGAATTCCAGCAAACTCCCTTATTCAACTAATTTTGAGGTTAGGTCACGAAATCTTAATCTTCTTCCCCTCGAGAGCTAGATTCCATGATCCGGATTTAGACAGGAACGCAATAGATTACAGAGATAACCATAAATACTGAGATGCAGCGGAAATAATACTTCATTTCATTACTGTAAAATACTGAAATGCGCTTACAAACAGAAATGGGAATAAACCAACTAGGGCGATGGTAGCTTATCTCTGAGAAGAGATGTGGCGGCTACATGCCTCTGAACTGTTCTCCAAACTGTGTTACAATGAGGCTCGAAGGCCTATTTATTATTGAGAAACAATGTAAAACCCTTAACATTCTGAAATCTAACCCTAGAAGATGAAACGCCAAATTGTGGGCCCCGTTTGGGTAAATTGGTACATCAATTTCCCGGGGTCGTAACTTTGGCATACGATCTCCGTTTGACACGTACGATAGCCCGTTAGAAAGATCTATCCGAGTACTACCACTTTGCCCCAGATTCCCAAAAAAACGTCGTTTAGGGCCTCAAAACGGCTCCGGAAGTTCAGGACCCGAAAAACTGCTAAAAATAGTAAACTGTGCTACAATTTAGGAAACTGAAAAAGCTGAAAGAGACAGTTGTGGGGGTCCAAATGGGATACGTGGGTGGCTACCAACATCCACCTGGATCATTCCTCCCCCCTTAGGAAGCAATGGTCCCCATTGCGTTGAGTTCCTCCCTGAGATGAGGAAGCTTCTGCTGAGCTGGTTCTCTGGTGAGCTGTTCTGCAATCTCTGATGTGTCCAGAAATGGTGGGAAGCATGGTCGACGACGGTCCACATTGAACACTCGGTGCAAGCGAAGGAATGGAGGAATGTTGTGCTTCAAAGCATTGTTCCCCATAGCCTTGGTACTGCTGTAAGGACCATGTCGGAGTGGTCTGAGCTTCTGATGGGTTCTGGTAAGGCGTTCTTTTTGTCGATGCAACCAGACTTTGTTGCCCACCTGAAACTTGTGTGGTACCCATGTGGGTGAGGAGAAGTTGTTCCTGTGTTTTGTCATGACCGTATCCCTTTGCTGTTGCTGCTGCATGGAGGAATCCTTTGCAAGGGTCATGGATGTAGCAACGATCTTCCCCTTATTTTGGGAGTGAACCAGACAGATGAATTTCCTGGTCTATGATATGAGCTTGCTGCCTTTCTTGGTAGTGATCAAAGATGTGGCGGTAGGTGGGGCTACCTCCAGTATCCTGTATAATGAATTATTCAAAGAAATAATGACAGCACGAGGCCTAGACTCATACACAGCATGTCGCCTCCACAAGTATGGCTGGCCTAATAATACATCACAAACATCCAGAGGTGTAACATCACACAATACCTCATCTGTGAAGGGTTTGATGCTGTAGGGAAGGCGACACTGCTGGCGAACTTTCAGATCTCGTCCTTCATGAAGCCACCCGATACTGTACGGTTGTGGGTGTGGTGTAGTCGGTAGGCCCAACCGCTTCACGACCTCTGCTGAAACAAGGTTCTTTTGGCTGCCACTGTCGACAATGAATTGTAGCGGCGAACCCTTCACCCACATCTGTGAGTGGAAAAGACGCTCCCCTTCCTCTGGATTTTCGGGCTCATCTTTCTGGATCTTGGCAGTGGCAACAGTGGCGCTGGGATCCGCATCAATGATCTGCTTCCCTTTGCAATTCCCCTTGTCGAGTTCTGGCTCAGGGTCGGAACATGCATCTGATTCGGAAGCCTTCAACTCAGCCACTAGTGACTGCTTGGTCCGACACTCACTTGTGTTATGAGTGGGACTCTTATGGAACTCACACCACTTCCCTGTGTCCTTCTTCGGCTTCATGGTGTTGTTCTTTTCTTGTGGCTTCGACGGGTTGTCTTGGGTCACCCCGCCTTGGCTTTGTCCTTTGGGCTTCGGATTTGTAGATCCAAAGTCTCGCTTCTTCTTTTTGAACTTTTGCTCGATTTTGACAGCGTATCGGTAAGCTGTGCCGAGTGAGGAGATGTTCAAGAACCCCATCTCTTCCTGGATGTATTTGCGTAGGCAGCCGCGGTATTTGAGTACCAGATGTAGCTCAGAATCTTTGATACCCAACTGTGTGCGAAGGGTATGAAAAATGTTTGTGAACTCCGGCACATCTTGGTCTCGTCCCTACCGCAGTGTGGTCCATTTGATGTATTTGTCCTCATAGCTTCCGACAGGGTAGTATTGCTCCTTGATGGCATCTCGGAAGTCATTCCAAGTGGGTGCGGCTGAAAATAGTGAACCTGTACTTTCATCCTTCTGCTCGCAGTAGGTTTCCCACCAGTCCTTGACGTGGGGGGCTGCTTTGAGAAGGGCGAAAACAATCTTTTCCCGATTTGAAAATTCATGAACAGAAAAATACCCATCTAGCAGATTTAACCATTTATCTACAGCATCTGCGTCTATTTGACCCTCGAAGATGGGGATTTCAAAATTAACTTGTACCTTAAATGGTGTGGCATTTCCAGAGTCGTTGTTGGAAGCCAATGCGTCGCCTCTGGGTAGCCGCTGAAGGATCTGCGCAAAGCTATCCATCATCGCGTTCCTTTGCCGCTCGAGCACTTCTTCAAGCAAGATTTTGATAGGATCTCTTGCCCCCTCGTCTTTCTTCTCATCCGCCATGGGAGGCCTTCGGGATTTGCGAGGCTGGTCTTGCAAAGGTTCGACCAGTTCAAGCCCTAACTCCTTATATCCCGACCTCGTTGGGGACATGCAAAGAAAAACAGAGAAAAAAGCAGAATGCTCCGATACCACTGATCCGGATTTAGACAGGAACGCAATAGATTACAGAGATAACCATAAATACTGAGATGCAGCGGAAATAATACTTCATTTCATTACTGTAAAATACTGAAATGCGCTTACAAACAGAAATGGGAATAAACCAGCTAGGGCGATGGTAGCTTATCTCTGAGAAGAGATGTGGCGGCTACATGCCTCTGAACTGTTCTCCAAACTGTGTTACAATGAGGCTTGAAGGCCTATTTATTATTGAGAAACAATGTAAAACCCTTAACATTCCGAAATCTAACCCTAGAAGATGAAACGCCAAATTGTGGGCCCCGTTTGGGTAAATTGTTTCCCGGGTCGTAACTTTGGCATACGATCTCCGTTTGACGCGTACGATAGCCCGTTAGAAAGATCTATCCGAGTACTACCACTTTGGGAGGCAACATGGGTCCATGGACCCATGTTGCCCCAGATTCCCAAAAAAAACGTCGTTTAGGGTCTCAAAACGGCTCCGGAAGTTCAGGACCCGAAAAACTGCTAAAAATAGTAAACTGTGCTACAATTTAGGAAACTGAAAAAGCTGAAAGAGACAGTTGTGGGGGTCCAAATGGGATAGGTGGGTGGCTACCAACATCCACCTGGATCATTCCAACCTTTGATAAAACGAGGTAAGGTTAAGTGAATATTAATAATATATATTAGTAACTAAGAATAATAATGTTAAAATATTTTAATAAAATTGTAATAATAAGGTTAATTAATAATTAATATACATTATTATCTTAATTATTTTCATTAATATAGTAATATTATCATTATAATATTATTTTCATTATTATTATCCACCTCCGCGCAATGATTTGACTGCTAAGTCTACGAAGGCATACATACTCGACCCCCCTCTGGTTTTGAACTTGTGACCTCTTAGGAGGAAACACATGCTCTTAACCATTAGGCTCACTCAAATTGTATCAATATAATATTATTATACTTTTATAATATTATAATATTATATCTATTAATTTCTTCTTAATTAATTAAGAATAGGATAAAATAAAAATATTGTATTACATATCATTTTCAAATATCATCATACTATTAATATTAACATATTATTAGCATATCTAGTGAATACATTATTATTTGTATATTAACTATATAATATATTAATAATCCCTTTATAAATATTTATTAAAATATTACAATATTAAATATTAGGGTTTTTCCATTATTTAAGATGACATTTCTTTTATTTCTCCTTGCTTCTCATTCTTATATATATGGTTGTTCTCTCAACATTATTTCCTCAGGATTTTATGTCTTGATGATGGATCCACTTATGGACCTAAAACGTAGGCTTTCATACAAAATGATTGTGGTAAATCATGATTGTGGTAAATCCGAGCCTCCAAACTAGAAAGAAGTAAGAGTATTTTTCAGGGTTTTATTGTGTGTGGAGGAGGTAAGATTTGTGTTCAATATTTTATCGCACGCGGAGAACACATATAACTAATGTATGGAAGATGGGTTTTATCTATATATATATATATATATATATATATATATATATATATAGAAAACTCTGTGACAACCCCACCCAAATTTCTCATGCAAACGACATCGTAAACGCATTGTAAATATTGTACAATGAATTGAAATCAAAATAAGGACTGAGTAAGGGACACAGATTCTAGAGCTAGGAATGAAGTCACTTGTTTGGGATGTCATGGTTTCTTGTGAAATGGATAAATCTAAAACGTAGGACAGCCATTAAGATTAGATGGTGCAGGAATTGAAGAAAAGAGTGCTTGAAATTAAATGAGCGGAAAAAAGAGGTATGTAGGCTCATGTTTCTTGGGAAGCAATCACAAGAAAGAGAGGATAGGAATTTATGAAGGTTCGGTGCACTACAAGCCAGGAAGGGAGAGAGAGAAAAGACTGGAGGAGGAAAAAACCAAGAGAAAGGTTGAGCGAGAGAGAGAAAAAAAAAGGAGGGGAGAGAAAAAAAAAGGGAGACAGAAAAAGAGAGATCGGGATTTAGGTGAACATGAGGAGAAGAAGAGACAGAGTAGAAGGGAAAAAGGGGAACAAGTGCAACACGAGAACTCCACCGATAGCACCGAAGAGAAGAGAAAAGAAGGAGATTGGCTATTGATCCCTGGAGGTTGTGAGTTGAGTTGCTATTCTCTAGAGCCATATAACAGCTTGGGGTCCCTCAAGGTTGTGGTTTGAGATAGAATCCCTAGAGCCCTGTAACAGCTTGGGTCCATGGAGGTTGTGGGGATTAGACATAGGTATATAAAGCCTTGTAACAGCTTGGATCCCTAGAGGCTGTGGGTTGGGATAGAATCTCTAGAGCCCTATAACAGCTTGGGTCCCCTAGAGGTTGTGAGTTGAGATAGAAAACTATGGAGCCTTGTAACAGCTCGGGTAGAGGCCATGATGAAGCAGAAGTTAAGGTAGACCAGAATGAAGACCAATGGTTAACGCATGGATGGCACAGTGGATTCTGGACTCCCTAGAAGGGGGTCAATCACTGTGTTAGTACATGGGGGTCAGGTTGGTCACCTCTAGACTCCCAGCGTTAACCAAGTAAGAAGTTTCCAATTAGTGGGATTGAGGAAGGAAGTCCTATGGAGTCCCGAAATCAATGGAAGATTGGTGTGTTAGTCCCTGAAGCAAGCACTCCCCCTAGACTCTAGAATTTGGCTCAGGGATGACAACTGCAAGTAAGTGTGGTTTCAGCTGACTATGATTAAGTGGAGAGTCTTTGTCCCAAACTCAGTTGCCCTGCATATTCCAAGATAAGTAACTGTGTATTTTGTTTAACCTATGATGAATGATGTTATTTTGTTATGGATAACGATTAAACATAGGACCTGCAATGTGTTGATGAAACATGTATATATCTTACATTCCTTGTGGGACGTGTTAAGTGATGTGTATCCATGTATGTGTATGAAATGAATATACGCATGAACGTGTGAGAAAGTCAAAAGTAGAATATGTATAACAATTACTAATGCATGCATGCATGAACTATATTCGTTGATGGGTCATCTATGGTCACGTTAGAAATTTTTGTGTTGCTCGAAAAGAATGGCCTTAACATTGAGGGGATTTTTTCCCTGGTATCAGTTGAGACACCATCTTTCCCTGGATGTCCTTTAGCCTTGCATTTTCAGCAGGTTGTATATATATTGTTGGAGTCGTAAAGCAACAGCCGAGCGGGGAAAATTTTAAGAACCCCCCGTAAATTTACATGTATAATAAATGGGCGAATCTCCATGGTATATAGGAAAAATGGAAGGCGATTTTATCAATAATATAATATGTATATATAATTTTTTGGCGAATCTCTCACTAGGCATGGCGAATATTTTACTCAATTATAAAGTCTTGTGTTTATTGAATACACAAATGAAATCATTGCATTTCTTTAAAATATCTTTTGAAATCAAAATTACCGAAATTACATATCGATAACCTAGTAGGTGTAGGATAAAATTCACCCGTGCCATTCACAGAAGCATGAGAAAAAACATAATACTATATATAAAACCAAGAAAAATTCAAATTCATCACTTCTAGGGAACTCGTAACCACCCTGCCAATACACAAGTACGTTCCTATTTGCAATTAGAAAAAATACCCAAATTACAATCTGTTTACTCCAGCATATGTTGGAAAGTTATAGAAGGATGACTAGTGTAATCAATCCATTCCTTTTAGCTCTGGATTTGTTTCAGTTTAAAACAAAAGTATACAAATATACTTGTCCAATGTCTATGCTTTAACCATTCACCTTAAGATGTTTTTACAATATAATTTCCTAAGTCTATTTAATATCTTCATTATCATAAAAACCAACCTATATCCATCTTAACTCCACATCTACCACTCTTAGGGGGATGAAATCTATTTATCCCTCTGAGCACTTGGTAGACCCAGAATTAAGATGGATCTAAGATGATAGAATTTCCCCTTTAAATAGTCTATGCTCACATGAATACCATGGGTCAATACCATGGGTTATCATAAACCTGGAGCTTAAAAATCAGTATTAGTAATTTATAAAAAATAATAAAATTAATAGTTGATTTTTATTTTATTTTTTATTTTAACCAAGCTAAAATGTTTAACATACATTAAATTACAACATCCATTTTTACTCTTGATCGGATCAAATATTTTTTCACTCTATGCTAGTTTGCATATGACAATATTTGATACCTCTCGGGGGTTAGTAGATCTAGAATAAAGATGGATCTATGCTGGTTTAATTCCCCCATTTAAATAGGATACGTTCCAGGTGAATACCATGGGTCAATACCATGTGCCATTTTGGTGAATACCATGGGTCAATACCATGTGCCATTTTTATTTTTATTAATACTAATTTTAGGGTTAATAATGTTTTTTTTCATGGTATTAATAACAATCTAGTCCATGGTATTTGTCCCATAGTATTTTGCCCATAGGTTTCACCTAAATATAACGCATTTTTTGAGTGTTCGTAAATATAAGGTGACTTATGGAGTAAATATAAAAAAAATGTTTTATTTGTTTACCATACCTCTCGTTTATTTATATTTTTATTAATTTACCATACCTCTTTTACAAATATGGGCCAACCATGCGTCTAGTTTATTTATATTTTTATTTATTTACCATACCTTTTGAGTAAGTATTAAAAAAACGTTTTATTTATTTACCATACCTCCACTTTACTTATATTTTTATTTGTTTACATGTATATAAGGTGACTTATGGAGTAAATATAAAAAATGTTTTATTTATTTACCATACTTCTCATTTATTTATATTTTTATTAATTTACCATACCTCTTTTATAAATATGGTATTTGGGCCTTTGACCCATAGGATTCACTTAAATAAAACCTATTCTTGAAAATGGGCAAATGGATTCACTTAAATAAAACCTATTCTTGAAAATGGGCGAATGGAAGGTTGTAACTCCTAATTTCAAGGGCTAAATTTACCTTTTTTACCCTCTCCCTTAAAAGAAGGGGGGCTATTTGAGGTGATTTGTAAAAATGTACTATGATACAAAATAATCGCCCACTAAAAATTTAAAACCCCTTAACTTTGCCAAAGGGCGAACATTCGCCCCTAAAATCACCCCTACGGCCGAGGCACCTGATGGCTCTTTGGATCATCATGGATAATTTTGCAGGCCTAGCACAACGTCTGGAACTATCGGAAAGTGGAAAACAAGGGTGGAACCTCCCCATACTCTATGCCAAGTCCGTGGTAGATAATCCAAGCAGGAGCACTTATGCCTCCCATGGTGGCATTCCCTCCCCATGGGATGGGAAGAATCACGGACCAGGAAATTGCTAAAGAACCAATCACTCAATCTCGAGAGGGATAACATCGTAAATCCCCTTATGCAACCAATAGTATCGCATTGAACCCATAAAACACATCTATATGTCTACCAGAATTCTAAGGAAAATCTATAGTTGGCAAGGCTAGTTCGGAGAAGTTTGAACAGCGGTAGAGCTTATAGTTGGGAGGCCTATAAATTTCTCCATCTAAGGCATCTCCCAATGCAGAGTCGAAATCCTTCGACTAATTCATGGTGGGAAGGAGTAGTAAGGTCTTGTTGTGGCTTAGATGAAGGAGGTTCTAAACATATAGAAGAAGCAGTGTAACCTTATCCATAGAAGGGTAAAAACCCTAGTCAAAGGGTATTTCCGATTGGTGGAGCGAGACTCCCTTCATGAGATTGGTCAAAATGACAGGGCAGAAATTCATAGAGTGGGAAGTCAAAAGCTGGTTTAAACTAAGAGTCGGGGACTTACCGGTAAAAGAATGTCAAGGCTCTGTCAAGAGATGGTGATAGAATTGTTTCCATTACCAGGACCGTCAAGTGAGGGAAGTTTAGCGTAAAGGGGCCACCATAGAAGCCCGGAATGTCGAAACATTGGGAATTTATGCAAAATAAGCATGAAACATGGAGAAAAAGGTGCACTCGAGAAGATATAGGAAGCTCCAATTTGTATGCCATAGTACCAATCTTTTGTAACACCTTGTACGGACCATAATACTTTGGTGATAATTTATTATCCTTCTTAGCTTGCTTGGGGGACATTTGTTTGTATGGTTGTAGTCATAGAAATACCCAGTCACCTACATCAAAACTTCTTTCTCTGCGATGTTGATCTTCCTGTTGTTTCATTCTATTCTGCGCCAAAGTGAGGTTACCCTTTAAGAGTTTGAGAACTTGTTGTTGATGCTCGATGTGATCTTCCACATCTTAAGCCTTAGAATTTTCTTTTAAAGATGATGTGCTAGACGGTGGATGATATCCATAAAGTGCCATAAATGGGGTCATTTTTGTTGCAGTATGGAAGGAAGTGTTATACCACCATTCATCCAAAGGCAACCACTTGAACCATTGTGTTTGTTTATCAGATACAAAGTAACGAAGATATCCTTCCAAACATTTATTCACTATCTCAGTTTTCCCATCAGATTGAGGACGATAACATGAGTTATGAGCTAACTCAGTACCCAAATATTCCACCTCTTGTACTCCAATGAAACATTTGGAACTTTTTGCATATAATTGTTTCTCCTCCAATAGTTTGACCACCCTGTCAACATGTTGAATATGATCCTTCCGAGACTTGTTATAGATTAGTATATCATCAAAAAATACTAACACAAATTTTCTAAGAAAGGGTTTGAAAATGGAATCCATCAACCCTTGAAATGTAGAAGGTGCATTGGTAAGGCCAAAAGGCATGACCAAAAATTCATAATGACCCTCATGGGTTCTAAATGTTGTTTTTGGAATTTCTTCAGTCTTCATTCTGATTTGATGATATCCTGAACCAAGATCCAACTTGGTGAAGTAAATTGCTCCATGTAATTCATCCAATAATTCATCAATCACTGGAATGGGAAATTTATCTTTAATAGTAAGCTTGTTGAGCTCCCTATAATCTGGACACATGTGCCATGATCCATCCTTCTTATGTACCAATACCACTGGAGCACAGAAAGAACTTTGACTAGGTTGAATTATACTAGCCTCTAGCATTTCTGCAACCATACGTTCAATTTCACTCTTTTGGGCATATGGATATATGTAAGCCCTGATGTTTGGGGGAACACTTCCTAGAATAAAATGAATAGCATGATCATGATCACGAATAGGTGGGAGGCCTTTGGGAGTCTCAAATACCTTGGAATGATTGTCCAAAACATTTTGGAGATCTGGTGAAATAGATGATTTCAATGTGGGCCTCTAGTCAACATAATTGTGAAATTACGCCTCATTGTTCTTTCTTTACAAGCATTGTCATGTTGTTAGAGCTGATTATATTTCCTGCTTTCCTTTCGATACCCTTTAATTCAACTTCATTTCCTTCCCAAAAAATTTCAAGAAAAGTTCTTGAAAATTAAAATCTATTGTACCCAAAGATTGTAGCCATTGGACTCCTAGTACAACATCTGCACCACCCATTGGAATGGAAAGCATTGGAATACTCATGACATATTCTCCCATGGATAGCTTGACATTATGGCACTTTCCAGAGCAATTTATGGTTCCTCCATTTGCAACCATTACACTCTGGTGTTGGATATAGGAAGCAATTCAATTCCTTGGCTATCTTATAATGAATAAAATTATGGGTGCTACCCAAATCAATCAACACTATTACCTTTTTCTTATTTATATTCCCTTCTATCTTAAGAGTTTGAGGAGTGGTATTTCCTATCAATGCATTACAAGATATGGTCAGATTCATTTCTTCTTTCTCTAGGATTGGTTCCTGGTGTATATCCTCTTCCCCATATATGTAAATGAATTTCTTCTCAGCACACTTATGACCTTTAGTGTATTTTCTATCACAATTGTAACAAATCCTTTTTTATCTTTTTTCTTCCAATTTTTGTGGTGTCAACCTTGTAGGTGGTGAAAGGCTAGGAGAAATAACACTTCCATTTTGATAGTTGTGAGTGGTAGGCTTCCTTGTTGCCATAATTTTGCTTTCCATTTTTCTTGTCAACCTAAATGCCTTCTCCAATGAATCAGGTTCTCAAATGAGAAACTCATGTTGGATGTTATCCTTTAAAGTCCCTATGAACACATCAATCCTATGATCCTCTGGAATATATTTTACCCTTATATTCAATTTTTGGAAGTCCTCAATGTGCTCCATAATTGAATCCTTTTGTTTGAGATTTATCAGTTGGCTAAAAAAGGTGTTTCTTTTTGTATCCTCATAATGTCCTATCATTTCTTCCATAAAAATTTCCCAAGTGACAAATTGTTTACCAGAGCAAAGCCATCAATAGCATACAAACTGATTTGGTTCCAAATATAAAGTTACAATGCCTACCTTTTGTGTGTCTTTCACATTATGTAGATCGAAATATTGCTCCATATGTAGTATCCATGTTATGGGATCCTTTCCATCAAACTTCCTCATATCGATCTTTGGAACATGGTGGGTCTTCAATCCAACGTTAGAGTATATGAAATCATGATTAACATTTCTTTTGTTCTCATCATGAGTTTCCTTTACTACCCTTTCGCCATTAGTAAGAACTTCTTGTATCAACTTTGTCAAATCTGTCTTCAAATATTCCATATTTCCTTTAAGTTTTTCTTCTATACCATCCATCTTAGCTTCCACGCCCTTGGAATTCCTTCAAACTAATTTTTCAACCAAACTTATGCAAAACTTTTAAAAAAACTACACACCTTTTTTCACTTTGTAGGAGATCGATATTGAATCTGTTGTATCTCTATAATTTCAAATCTCCAAGGTATGAATTGCATCCTGTGTATCCCTCAGAGTTCTCTTTCCAACCCCGTAATTCTAAACAATATTTGATTCTCCAAGGAAGAGTTATGCCAAATCTCCCACGATGACCTGATTATAGACTGGTTCAGTAGAGCGAACTTGTACGAAGTGCCACGTATCATTGTTTTGGCCTTAGGACCTAAAATTGATACAATGAAAACTACAGATCGTTCTCTTTCTGTAACATTTGATGAAATTTCAATCTGATGCTCAGAGATAAAGTTATGATGATTTTCCCCAGGTCACCCGTTTGGTATGTAATTAGGGATCCTGCAAAAACCCTAAATGTATTGGACCATATCTTTGAAAATATAGCAAAAAAAGACTGAAATTTGGTCCCGAGCTTCATCATGTTTCTGATGGAATTCTGGAGCTTGCAAAAACCCTAACTTCCTCAGATCATATCTCCAAAAATATAGCGAGACAAGATCTAAAATTTGGACCCGAAGTTCAGAACCATTTCTGCTCAAATGGATTTTTTATTTTTAGTTTCTTAAACTTCGTAGAAAAAAACGTTATATCGAAAATTGCACGATGACCTATTTGGAGCAGCGAAACTCTAGAATCCAAAGCTCTAATACCAAATGTTATTAAACCAGCTCACAAAAAGATAGATAAGATAGATAAATGACTTAAAAATCAGCCTCTTTGAGGGCGCAACCTCCTTTACATTACACAAATGAACAATTCTTGGATGATACAAATGACAAGAACTCCTTTCTATATATAGGAGTCTAAGGGGTCCCAATACAATCAGAGCCTACATAACAATAATATTGTAGGAGCACAACATTAACAATAGTGGGCTTCTATGGGGCATAATAATAACAACATGGGGACTATATGGGCACAATAATACAATAAGGGGGTTTCACTAATAAGGTTCACTAGTAGTATAGGGACCTAACACCAACTCCAAAGAATGTAGATGAGATCATATCATTCATGGGATCGGTAGAATATTACAGGAGATTTGTTCATAAATTCTCCAAAATAGGGCATCCCACTACATCCTTGCAAAGAAAAGGGAATATATTTGAGAGGACCACACAATGTGCAGATAGCTTCGAGTTGTTAAAGCAATTTCTCACCAGTGAACCAGTGCTGAGAATTGCGGATCCGAACAAGGATTTTGTAGTATGTACTGATGCTTGCAAGGAGGGACTCGATGGAGTCTTAATGCAGGAGGGACAAGTTGTGTGCTATGAGTCTAGAAAATTGGGTAAACATGAGGAGAATTGTGTGACACATGAGCTATAATTGGTCACTATTATTCATGCTTTGAAAATGTGGAGGACCTACCTTCTTGGTCGGAAGTTCACACTCATGATAAATCATAGTGGCCTCAAATACTTATTTGAATACCCCAAGTTGAATTCTAGGCAATTTAGATGGTTGCCCATGCTCAGTGAATTTGACTTCAAGATTAAGTATATAAAGGGAAAGGAAAACAAGGTTGTCAATTCCTTAAGCCGAAGGATCCAAGTGAACCATTTGGAAATTGTAAGCTCATATGTGACAAAACTAGACGAAAAGATCAAAAACACTAGACAACAAGATGAAGGATACTATCGAGTAAAGGAGAGGTTGTGGTGAGGCGGTGAGGATGGAGAATACCACCTCACTAAGGATGTCTTAGTCCAATTTAAAGGCATAATCTATGTGCCTAACATGGATGAAATAAAGGTCTGAAAATGAGAGAATTCCACACTAAGCCCTACTCAAGACACCCAGGATATAAAAAGACCCTTATAACCATCAAAATATGCTACCATTGGCAAAACTTAAAGAAAGAAGTAGCAGACTTCATGGAAGAATGCATGGAATGCCAGCAAGTGAAGTTTGAATATAGGCATCTGGCAGGATTACTACAACACATCCCTATTCCGGAATGGAAGTGGAATGTAATCTCTATGGATTTCATCACGAGACTATCCAAAATAGAGAAGCAACACAACTCAATCACGGTAGTGGTGGACAAGATTAGCAAGGTAGCTCATTTCATGGTGACCAAATCCATCGATTATGTTAGAGAAATAGCATAAATTTTTATAAAATATATCATGAAGTTGCATGGCATCCCCAAAATTATCGTTTCCAACAAAGATGCTAAATTTACTTCTAGGTTTTGGAAGGAATTGTTCATAGGCATGGGGATAGAATTAGCATTCAATACTGCTTATCATCCACAGACAGACGGGAAAACAAAGAGGACCAACCAGATCCTTGAAGTCATGTTAAGGATGTATGTGATGCACCAGCCCATGAAATTGGAAGAGTGTCTTCCACATGTGGAAATTACGTACAACAATGGACACCAAGAATCCACATGGTTGAACCCCTTTGAAGCATTGTATGGCAGGAAATGCAATACTCCTATTAACTGGAGTGATCTAGTTAACAGAGTTCATGTAGCACCCAATATTCTTAAGGATATGGAACAACAAGTTTAGATCATAAGGAAAAATCTGAAGGTGGCATAGGATAGACAGAAGAGCTATGTAGATAAGCATAGGATTCACAAGGAGTTCCATGTCGGGAAACACGTTTATCTGAAGGGTAAGCCCAAAAGAAGTTCCCTAAGGACGTGGACATGTGCCAAGTTGGAACCATGATACTATGGGCCCTTTGGAATACTTGAAAGGATAGTACCTATAGCGTATATATTGGCCTTACCTCTATCAGTTAAAGTTCATGATGTTTTTCATGTTTCTTTACTTAAAAATTATGTATAGGATTCTAATCATTTGATTGATTGGTTTGTGCTATAGGTTGAACTGGAAGGAGAGTTCCAACCAGAGCTAATGTGCCTTCTGGACCGACGGAGTGTCATGCTCTGGAATCGAGCTATAGAGCAATTCAAGGTATAATGGAAGAACTTTGGGTTAGAGGAGGCCATGTGGGAAACGGTTGATGCCATGAAAGTTAGTTATCCTTTATTTTTTGATGTCTAAAACAAGTACGTATAATTGTAAATATTGTATAGAGTTGTGTGTATAAATATCCACAAAATAGTATGTGTTTTATTTTGATTCTATGATTGTACATGAAAAATTGAACATTTAGGACATCATTCCCTCATGGGGGAGAGGACTATGATAGCCCCACCCGAAGTTCTCATGCAAATGGCATCATAAACACATTGTAAATATTGTATGAAAAATTAAAATCAAAATGGGGATAGAGTTAGGGGACATGGATTCCAGAGCTGGGGAGGGAGTCACTTGTTTGGGACATCATGGTTTCTTGTGCAATGGAGAAACCTGAAATGCATGACATCCATTAAAGACTATTTGGTGTGGGAATTGAAGAAAAGAGTTCTTGAAATTAAATGAGTGGAAAAAGGATGTATGCAGGCCCATGTTTCTTCAAAAGAAATTACAAGAAAGAGAGGACAGGAATTTATGAAGGGACGGCATGCTACAATTAGGAAGGAAACAGTAGTAAAGAGCAGTCAAGGAAAAAACAAGAAAAAGGTTGAGCGAGAGAGAGAGAAAAAAAATGATGAGAGAGAAAAAAAAAGAGACAGAAAAATGAGAGATCGGGATTAAGGTGAACGAGAGGAGTAGAAGAGACAAAGCGAAAGGAAAAAATGGGAACGACTGCAACACAAGCTCTCTGTCGACAGTGCCAAAGGGAAGAGAAGAGAAGGGGATTGGATCTTGATTGCTAGAGGTTGTGGGTTTAGTTTCTAGTATCTAGAGCCTTGTAATAGCTTGGGGTCTCTAAAGGCTATGGGATGAGATATTATTCCTGGAGCCCTATAATAACTTGGGTCCCTGGAGGTTGTGGGATAAGACAAAGGTATTTGAAGCCCTATAATAACTTTGGTCCCTGGAGGCTATGGTAGCTTGGGTCCCCTGGAGGCTATGGGATGAGATAGCAAACTTTGAAGCCTTGTAACAGATTGGGTAGAGTCCATCCTAAAGCAAAAGTTGAGGAACACTAGAATGAAGACCAATGGTTAATGCCCAGATTGCATAGTGGATTTTGGACTCCTTAGAAGAGTGAATCACTGTTTGAGCACCTGGGGGTGAGGTTGGGCACCTCTGGACTCTCGGTGTCGACAAAGTAAGAAACTGCCAATTGGTGGGATTGAGGAAGGAAGTCCTCTGGAGTCCCGAAATTAGTGGTAGATTGGTGTGTTAGTCCCTGAAGCAAGCACTCCCCCTAGACTCTGTAATCTGGCTCAGGGGTGATGCTCACAAGTAAGTGTGGCTATAGTTTTCTATGTTTGGGTGGAGATTCCTTATTCCAGACTCAATTTCCCTACATATTCCAAGATAAGTAACTGTGTATTCTATTTAATGTATGATGAATGATGTTACTGTGTATGGATAATGGTTGAACGTAGGGGATGTAATGTGTTGATTAAACTTGTATATGTGTTACATTCCTTGTTGGATGTGTTAAGTGATTTGTATCCATTTATGTGTATGAATATAAAATAAGCATCAATGTGCGAGAAATCCGAATGTGAAATATGTCTAACAACTACTAATGCAGAGGGGTGGCAGGAGGGGGAGGGATTCTCTCTAATCCCGAAGGAATATATGCCGACAAATGTGTTTGGTGCTTGGGAAATATGTCCAAAAATTAAGTAGAAGCTTATGGCCTCTATCCGGGGCTCATATTAGAAAAAGGGGAATTAAGGACATTATAATCCTAGGAGAATCTTTCGTGGTCATAAAGCACTTGGGTGCCAACTCTACTGCTGAGAACAACAAGTTACATCAATTGCTTCAGCGAGCCCATGGAATTCTTTCTTCCTTTGCTAACCTACAATTTCACCATATTTTCAGAGCTTTAAACACGAAGACAGATTCACAAGCTAATAAGGCTTTGATATTTGAATGAAGGGAAAACTATTGCCAATGGAATTTATGGTTTTTTATCCATCCCTTAAGTCTCATTATGAAATTATTCTTGTACTATCCCCCCCGGGACTTCTTCTATAAAATTTCACTTAAAACTAAACTATCCCTACCTGTCATCCTTCTCATCCCCTCTTCTCACCATCCCCCTTTCCTAATTCCCTTGGGCTATCCTCTTCGACATCCCCACTTGGCACAGTATGATGATCCAACCTGCATTACCCCTGACGCTAGGTGCTTTGAATACCACCCAAGTTACATCTTTTGGAATTAAGGACTTGATAAGTGTGGGAACTCTCTTATTTGTCTCTCTGATTATGGTCTCTCATTGTAGTTTTCAAGTTCTTCCCATGTGAAACCCCTCTATAAGCGAGTTGCATTTAATCCCTCTGGTTCATATCGGACTGCTCAACTACTCGAGGGAAAGGATGTATGAAGTGAAGGTCAATTTGTGTCGCAGAGAAATGATGGAGCCACCATGGGATCTTGTGGGTACACAACCCTCTCCTTTGTATCACACTAGGTTCCTGTATGGCTCATTATATATATCATTGGGGAGCAAAAAAAGTTTCTTCATAGTGTTGGAGGTCAGCAAGTTGGGCAGGAAATCAATTAGAGTACAACCAATTCTAGGGGGCTTGTGTAAACCCTGGCTGGCCGAAGTCATTTTGCAAGGCCTTGTCTTTAAATTGGCTTGGGGCTGCTATAATCCCCATCCTTAGGGATCCTTTCATATAGAGTAGTTTTTTCTTCTGGTCTTGGCTTTCCAAGCAACTGGAACGATGGTTAACAGCTTGTTTGGTGTGGAATTTTAAAGTTTATCTACAATGGCATTAAGATCTTTGGGTTACCGTCATTCACGCTCGAGTAGAGTGGCAAGGGAAAACTCCCAAGATTTGGTTAGGGGAACTATGTTCCCATCCTTAGCCTCCTTCTCTCCACCATCCTATGAATGGTGTTCCAGCGAGCATGCAAAATTACGTGCAAAAATCTTTGACTTGTGGGTGCTTCTTCATCAGCAGAGGGAGTCAAACACTAAGAATTATGATACGATCGAGGCCAATATCAACCAAATTTCATGACTGGAAAATGAGGTTAGGGTGCTCAAAAGTATGCTTGAGGACCTCCAAATGCAATTTTCCAAACAGAATTCTCTGACTGCATAATAAAACTCGGGCTTAGACTTTAATCTCCCTATTGTTCCTAAGAACTAGTCTGTGTTAATAATGTATGGTTTCCTATGTATCTCTCTCTTATCATAGTTATGTCGAGTATATACTAGTAGAATAATAGGAATGTTGTTCAATTTTGAAGTTTTGTTGGATAACTAGGCTTGGTTTGATAGCCTACATTTTCATAACGTGAAGCCCATTGATGTAATTGAAATGTAAATTTCATGAGCATTTGTCACATCCAAGCAAGTACTTAATACAAATTGTGTTGTTAAAATAAATAAAAAACAACAAATAACGTAGGCATGAAATATTTGGCACATAAAAGCATAATAATTGCATGTTGACTAAGACGTGACTAAGACCGGGTCATAATATAGCACCGAGCCATGAAATGTTGGATTAACACTTGAGGAATGGTGGGTTTGGAGACGCTTTTATTGATATGAGATTACATAAGAGACCTTATGCATAGTAGGTTTTGTATTTTCTTGTGAATCATTTGTGGTCATGTTACAAGTTGTTATGTTGCTCAAAAATCATAGCCTTAACATCGAAGGGAGTTTTTCCCTGGTATCATTTGAGTCACCAGCTTTCCTTAAATTCCCTTCAGTCTTGCATTTTCAACAAGTTGTATATTTTTTGTTGGCATCATAAATCAATGGTCGAGGCACCTGATGGCTTTGCATATCAACATGCAGTTGTTTGCATGCCTGACATAATGTCTGGAACTGTTTGTCTATGGCAGGGGAGGGTGGAACTTCCCCTGAGTCTACGCCAAGTTTGTGGTAGGTAATCCACATAAGAGTGCCTATTCCTCCCATGGTGGCATCCCCTCTCCATGGGATGGGAAGACTCGTGAGCTAGGAACTCGCTGGAGAACCAATCACTCAAGCTCGAGAGGGATAACGTCGTAAATTTCCCTATGAAACCAAGAGTATTACAGAGAACCTATAAAACACATCTAGAGGTCTACTAGACTCCTAAGGAAAAGTTATAGTTGGCAAGGCTAGTTCGGAGAAGTTTGAACATGGGTAGAGCCTGTAGCTGGGAGGGTTGTCAAGTTCTCCATTTAAGGCATCTCTCAATACAAAGTCAGAATCCTTCAACTGATTCATGGTGGGAAGGAGTAGGAAGGTCTTATTGCGACTCAGATGAAGGAGGCCCTGAACTTATAGAAGAAGCATGATAACCTTATCCACATAATGGTAAAAACCCTAGCCATAGGGGATTTATGATTGGTGGATTGAGATTCCCTTCATGATATTAGTCAGAATGATAGGGCAAAAGGTCGTAGAGTGGGAAGTCAAAAGGTGGTATAAATTAAGAGTCGGGGACTTAACAGCCGAAGAGCGTCGGGGCTCTGTCTAAAGATGGTGATAGAATTTTTTTCATTACCAAGACCGTTAGGCAAGGGAGCACTATCGTAAAGGGGCCACCCTAGAAGGTTGGAACCCCGAGAAGTTGTGCAAAAGACTCTACATTGGTTTTTGGGTTCAAAATTTTGATCACTAATGGGGACCTAGTACGAATCCAGACTGCCAAAGGATTTTCCCTATGTGTGTAGACAAAATGGGCACAAAGCCTTGAGGACAAATAGCCAGAAGTTGGGAATCACAGGTGCCCTAGCGAGCCACTTATAGACGACACATGAAACCTTCTAAGGATGACATGGGGCATGGTCAACATCATATTGAAGCCACTCGGGTAATGGTCAGACCCCGAAGGTTGAAAATCCTGTAAGGATGGAATGTCAGGAGGAAAACCCCAGACTGACAATTGACAGAATGGGGGGTTAACGGAAGCCCTTAATTCCTAGGACCATTTCCCAAAAGAAATAAAATAGATGTATCAGGGTGGTGGGGCTCGGAGGACACACAGTGTATGGCAGGAAAGTTGGCTAACCATCAGCCAATAGGTAGGGTTTCAAGGGGGCTCAACTCGAAATCTTGAAACACCATGAAGGTCTCGAAGATGTGACATGTCAGCCGAGCAGATAATTTCAACAATTCAAGATCGACTATGGGCGTGACAGAAAACCCACAACATCTATGAAAAAAACATTAGCAACCCTTGGTTTATTTTAATAGTAGTATCTTTGAAATGGGAATTTGTTGACGATGTTGGAAATTCATCAACAAAGGGGGCCCCCCTGATATGAATTCCCAATTATACCTTGCACCACTTGGGATATGAGCCCAATCCAATACAATGGCTTGATTTCCATGAATCTTCAATATATGCCTTGGATCTAACTTCTAGCAAAAGAGAGCGATGGAAATGTGCCTTCGAATAGCATGGGCGGTGTGCTTGGTGAGTGGTCGATCACTTATATGTCTTAGTTCTTTTACTATGGGAGGAAGGAGAGGTGAGCCTCTAAGAGAGAGGTAGTAGTACCACCCTAGTAGAGACACACTTAAGCAGGAAGTACCCGTACAACATCAAGTGGAATAGTCCACATATATGAGACGGTCATGAAACCAATGTGTAAAGGAGGATCTATCCAATATCCAGCAGAGTAGTTCAAAAGGATTTGACCACGTTAACAATAATTACAACACATTCTCAATAAGATGAGTGAAAAAATAAATGAAATAGTTCAACTAATTTAACACATGTGAAAACAAACATGAATTACAAACATTCACAGAATAGTCTTACAAATATCCATAATCCATGCATGAAGAATGTGTTGACCAAGACGGCTTCTGATATTAAGTAAAAGTTCTGAGACACACTGATACAATGAACACCACTAGTTCCAGTAATGGAGCATTGGAGCCACTCCTTGCTCCTCGAAATAACTATCCTATCTCTCTAATGCCTTACAAGAGGAGCCAAGGTGAAAACATCCTATGCTCATACAATGAGGGTGTATATATAGCCAAGGGGTGATGCTTCCCCCTTGTGACGCTTTGACTACCCTCATGATTGTTCAACTTCCTATGACTTTTCAAATTACATGACTCTTCATATTCATGTTTGTCCCTTGGACTTACGCTTTACAATACATTTTGAATACGATGCATACAATGATGATGTGGCATATGAAAACTCATGACACAACTTGACATGACAGTTGACATAGGCTGCTTGATGATGTCACAATGTCAATCCACTATTGTTGTTGTGTCTTTGATGTCTTCTTGAGAACATTTTGTCTTCCATCTCCTCATGGCATGATGATGGGATCCCTTGATTATATTAAGTCTTGAGTTATGGTCTCTAGTTAGTGTCCCTTTGCTTTACTTTGACAAATGAGCTTGCATGTTCCAGTTGTAAAGATGTCTCTATATATGCTCTCCTTCTGCATCTCCTTCTATCATCTTTTCATGGTGTAAGAGATTACCTGCATCTGCAAGTCACTCATGACAAGATGACATCAGTCTAAAAACCCCAAGCCTAAGATAAAGAATTTGGATTCATGAACTGGACCAAGACAGGGTGACAAATTAAGAGAGAAGGCCTAGCAACTGTGCAATTACACAGTTCAAGCAACCAAGGGTTAGTCTTGATCACTGAAACTATGCAATACGCACTCAGGCCAGATTAAGGGAAAAAAATATGCAATACTCACTCAGGGAAAAAATTGCACAATAACCACTTAGGGAAAAACAGGTCCAGACACAACCCCTATTCACATGATGCGAACAGAAGGAAATAATCAACAAGAAATAAAGACAAAAGAAACAAAATGAAAGGAAAGAAAACACACCACAAGGAATCAAAACCAGAAATCAAGCGAAAGAGACTAAACCACAAAATAATGCAAGGGAAAAGAGAGAAAGGTGATGAGCCTAGGTATTGCAACAAGAATGCTGCAACTCCCAAGGCTACCAACTTTAAATATCAACCCGAGGTTCGTACAAACTTAAGAGGTATCAGCACTATATATGCAGCATACAATGTGTCCTTTCTTTGTTGTCATCATGTAATGGAGTGCATGTACTAAAGTCAAATCCTAAACTAATTGCATAATATGAAATGCTTGAAATGGAACCTTAACATATTGCAAGAAAGAAAGTACAAGGAAAGAGAATGAAATCAATGCTAAAACACACCATTTTCTAACTAAATCCTAAGAGGCTTTGCTTCAAAAGAATTCTAAGTTAACATGGATGCAATCCTATTGTCCTAAGCATGTAGATTCAAACCATCAAACCTTCTATTGCTATGCATGTAAATGAATAAAATAACGTTGTTTTTCTTTTTGTCATTTTGTCTTAACAAAAATGAGATGGTAGGTTGTAATTCGACTACGGTTTAGCTTTGTAACCAATCAACGCACACAAACAGACTTTGTACGTGGATTCTCCTTTTATCAAGTGCTTCAATCCGCGCCATTGATCTCACTTCGTCAGATCCAATGGATATCGCGTTTCTCAATGCTTTGACATTATGACCAGAACCAAAATAAATTAAATCCTATTCAAAACTTTATCGCGTCCGAAATCTAGATTAAATCACGTGCATCTTCTGACGCGATTACCGTCGGATCTCGTCCTTTCATAACGAACGGCTATGATCGATCCAAAATTCAACTGGATTAAATCACAGTCCATAAAACATCACGTACAAAATCTAGATTAAACTACGTGCATCTTCCGACGTGATTACCATCAGATCTGACCCTGTCCAATCCAACGGCTATCGCACAACCCGCTCACCAACTATTCATGTCGATCTGCACTGTCGATGCGACCCGTCCAATCAAACGGCTGTCGCGCAATTTCGCGTGAAATCTTGCATGGCCGTTAATACTCCGAAAGCACGCGAGAAAATTTGTTTCCTTATGATACGTGTCACCCGCCAAGGGTAATCGCGTGAAATTTCTTAATACCACTTCCCACCTTTAGGGCGTGCAAGATACTACTTACCATCCTTGGAAAACCACCGACGTGCTCAATACAAAACTTAAGGAAAAGATGTTTTACCAAGGGTTTAGCACTAAATCTCAGTGTTAACTCTTAACGCTAGTTGACTGTCATTTTACCAATAAAACACATAAATAGAGAAAAACACCCGGTTAACTCTTAACGTTAATTGATACAAAACTTAAAGAAAGATGGTTAACCGAGGGTTTAACACTAACTCTCAGTGTTAATTCTTAACGTTAATCGATACAGAACCTAAGGAAAGACGTTTAACCAAGGGTTTAGCGCTAAATATCAATGTTGACTCTTAACGCTAAGTGACTGTGAGTTTACCAATAAAATACGTAAACAAGGGAAAACACCTAATTAAGGTCCAGAATTTTGATACATAGAGACAAGTGAATTTCTACACCAGAGCAGTGCGTCCATACCACAATTAAATCAATTACTCAATGAAATAGAAATTACAGAGTCTTGGCCCTCTCGGCTCGATTACAATAGTTTGTCTGACCTATGTTTCAGTCTCAAATCCTATCTCTGTCACACCTCTCGCTTACTCACTCTATTCTCAATCATTTAATCTCTCTGTCATTACATTATTTCCTTTGTTATGAATCAAATCCTATCCTAACTGCATTAACAACTCAATCTCTATTTTTATAACTTAACCATTAAATCAATCCTACAACAAGAAATCATTAACTAAATGCGGAAATAGAAAGACATAAGGACTAAAGATGCATGTGAATAAGCAATAAAAAGAGGGAACGACAATGATACAAAAAGGGCTCTAAGGTTCCTGCAATGGAAAAGCCCAAGGAAACTCAAAGACCTATGGAGGAGAACAAGATATAGAAGCTGAACATAATAGAAATATTCATTATTTTCATCAAAATAATTACATCTCTGCCAGAAAATACAATGGAGTTGCAAAAGTACAAGCTCTCTACATCATAACACTAACAACCAAGATCCTAAAAGTCTGCAGATCCCACCCCTTGGAGGAAAATTCGACTTAGATACTTATACAAATGATTAGGAATCATTCCCCATGAATGCAGGAAGCTTCCCCACCAAAATCCCTTGATTAATGGATCTAGTCCACTTGATTGGTGGCTCTGCTCCCTTGACTAGTGGAACACATTCCTAGATTTTCTCAATCATTGAAGTTCCACTATTTGTGCCATAATTCCATAATATCTTGTTGACTTATTATTTATTATTGATTCTCCATTAGTAGGTAACGAGTCCCTAGATGATCTCCTCCTTCAACTCTTCATAATCTGCCCAATATTCTCATAATATTCCACAAAAAGAAGTAATACTAGGCACAAATATCCAATTATCCGTAAACCTTCCTAATGAATATATTAAAGTTAAAAATTAACTATCTAATGCAAAAATAGAGGTTTAATGTGTTGAAGGATGGTCATAGACCTTAAATTATTGTTTAATTTAGAGGCATGGGCCTTAATTTATACCTAATTTATAGGCCCATCATACCCCCCTATTGAAAGGGTTGCTCATCCTCTGAGCAACTTAGTGTCCTCATTGTGCCTCCTCCATGGCCCTGGTGGCCTCTCTCTTGTGCATTAAGAATATTGGCTGCAAGTTCTGCAAGGACAAGCCTAAAGACATATGTGTGCAAAGAAAAATTATTTTTTTCTTGAGATCATTAGCTTTCTTTCTTCTCCTTATTCAAGATTGGTTCTTGAATATTTTTCAATTTGGCAAGGTCTTCCACACCTTTATCAACCTTCTGCTACCTTGTATTGTGCCATTTGAACTCCTCTAACATCACTGCAGTTTGATTCATATTTTGCTGGTGAATGCCTTATTTCTTTTTATTGCCTTCTTCTTCTCCTTATGGCCTAGATAATTGCCTAATGGCCTTGGAGTTCTCTATTTTGATTAGGTCTCTCTTAGGCACTGTCATTTTGAGGTTTTAGCACAATTTTCTTTTCAGACTTCCTTCTTGTAGCAGCATTCTGCCTTCCTATAGTAGCCATTCCATCTTCCTTTAGAGTCTTTTAACTGTCTGGGAGTGATGAGAAATGATGAAGAGGGATTGGATGATGATGCTAGGGCTCAAAGGGAGTAGTGTAGGTTTGTAAAAATGGAGAGGATGTTCTGTTTGTTTTTTTCTTTCCAAGAATGAAATGGATGGATGAATGATGAATAGATAGTGAAGATGAAGTGGATGGAGGTCTTGGAGTGCTATGGTGACTTGGCCTTTGCAAAAATTTCTTCTTTTAGTTGCTTTCCTCATTCCTTGAAATCATCACTCTTCATAATTTGACTTTTCAACATTGCATGAGCGAAGGAGTGAGCTGCAATCAACTTGTTGAAGGTCGTTGAGACTGTTGACCCATCCTTAGTTATAAATCCTCATCTCTCATGCATTGACAACAAATTTCTAACTATAATATGTTCAAGAGAAGAGGTCAAGAATATTGCATACCTGTACCTCCCTGATGGTTGTTGGAGAGACATGCATGTTGATGCTAAGTTGATGTTGATGTGCATGAAAAATGGCTAAAGGTGATGGAGGCCAATTTCTTGGAAACCATGCACTGGAATTTGCTGAAACTTCTTGAGCATGTTACCATCATCCATATGCATCTCCCCTGAAATAGCTTAGCAAATGGATGCATGGTTTTCAATTTATGGCAAAGAAAAAATTCTGCTCCATGTATTTTTGTATCCTGTAGTAAAACAGAGCATCCTGTAGTTTTTTTAGCACAACAAGAAAACTGAATGGTAGAAGATTGAGAATGATGGGTGGATGGGGAAAATAGATGAGAATGATGGATTGGAATGGCATTGGCCTTGTTGGGGAATTTGAACAAAGGAGGAGAAAGTCAAAAATTTGACCTATTTTGACTAGGCTTAACCAACTTGTTCTTGTTGCTTGTGGATGTTGGAGAGTATATGCATTTATCAAAGAGATGCAAGGAGCAAGGATTTCTTTTATTTTTTTTCTTCTAGGCCTACTAGCTTGCTCGATGAGGTTTTCAACTAGTAGGTCTGCATAGGCGCCTCAAAGGAGGTTTTCACCTAGGATCTTTTCTTTTTTCTCTTTTTTCTCTTTTTTCTCTTTTTTCCCTTTTTTCCCTTTTTTTTCAACCCATTGACGCCTCATGGAGGTTTTCAATGAATGAGCCAATCTGAGGGGCCTCAAGGGAGGTTTTCACCTGAGATTTTTATTTGTTCTCTTTTTTTCAATTTTTTTCCTCTTATTTCTTTTTTTTTCTAACCTACCCTACTTGAAAAACAAAATCACTCTCAAGTATAATAATACTTCCAATGGAGCCATGTGCACATCAAGATGACAGACAAAATGATGTGGAGGCTTGAAGTGTATGCTTTGACATGTACCTGGATTTCAGAGACCAAATGATTCGACTTTGAAAGGATCAAGAATAGTCGAGGAAGAGAGTGATGTTGCAACTTAGTGACTGTCTTGAACCATATTTCAATGTAGTTGTGATATCCCTGGTCCATTTTCTGATTTGGATCATCTTGGATGTATTCTTCTTTCATGACCTTCAAATATTCCTCTTTTTGTTGATTGTTCTCTTGAACACATGGAGGGTTTGATGATAACCATGAGGGAGCTTTCTCATTCTCTGATTTTGTTGTCTGCTCTTCATCAAATGCAGCCCATGGTTCTTTGATCTTCTCTTTTGAATCTTCTTCTTCTGCATGTTGTCCTTCAAGGATATCAAGAGAATCTCTTTTTTGCAATACTCTTCCTGAGTTATGGTGAATACCATTGATCTCAAGAGGAGATGTTTGGAAGTGTTGTATCTCAGCATTGTAAGTGGGTTGAGCTACTTCAATGTGTGGGTTTGGAAATGGTGGTACAGGTAGTTGAGTGGGAGTGTATATTTGAGATGGATGTGGATGGGGTTGTGGTTGTGGTGGAGGTGAATGGTAAGGATAACATGGAGTTTGGTATAGAGGATATTGAGGAAAACATTGAGGATATTGAGGATATTGTGGATGGTTCCCATAAGTTCCTTGCCAACCTTGTTGCCAAGATTGGTTTTGAGGTTGAGATGGCCAATGTTGCCAAGGAAAAGGTGTGTTCCAATTACTTTGAGGTGGATATGAATAACCTTGAAATTGGGAATTAGGCTCTTGCATCATATTAGGCTTAATAGGTTGCCATGGTCCTTTTGGAGCTATATAACATTGCTGTATTGTCAATTGACTTGCTCCATTGTTCTCTTGGTGAACTTCCTTAAACCTTGGTAATGAGGAGCAACTTTTAACATCATGTGATTCTGCATGGACAACACAAACATCTTCTTGTTGCTCATTTTGTATTCTTAACATTTCTACTTGTTTGGTTAGATTGCTAATAATTTATTCTTTAAAATCATCAAACAAATTTCCAATTTTAGCTTGACTTACCAACCTTGATGTTGATTTACTTACTCTTACCTTTCCTCTTGATATGTGTTTTCATGTTTCACAAATTTCCTCAAATGATAATTGGTATACATCACCTCTACTCATGATATTAAGGAGATCAATCCATTCATCCCTAATGGTTCTCAGTAAGAGGATTTTTAGTGTGTCGGATCCTAAATGGTGTAGCTTTGCCCTCTTAACATTGTACATGAACCTCTCTATTAGATCCTCTAGACTCTCATCTTCTCTTTGATTCATTCTAAAGATTTATTCTTTAACATCATGATATTTATATTTGTCTAGAAATATCTTTTGCATATCATTCCATGATCTTATTGAATTAGTCCCTAAACTTATGAACCATCTAAGAGCTCTATCCTTCAAGGTTGCTGGAAACAATCTGAGTTTTTGATAAGTAACCATAAGATCTACAAACAATCTCAAATTCAAAGAGAAAGGCTTCCAGATCCTCTGACCTTAGACCATGAAATTCTGGAAGAAAAGATGGAGGGATTTTCTTCATGTGCACACTACCATCAGTGTCCTGAATTGGAAATACAAGAGGATCTTCCTCATTGTCATCATCTGCATCCATTTCTTCTACATTCTTTACCATCTCTTCTTCTTCTTCTACCTGCAAATGTGGATGGTGATATGGCTCTTACTGCACCATGTGATCAATGGGGGGGTGGGTTGGTGTTGGAGAATTTTGTTTTTGTTTTTATGATTGAATGAAAACTATAATGCAATGCAATTTTCTACTTTTGAAATGAAATATGCTTAATGCAATTATTTTTTGTGTTTTTGCAAAAATTAAAAAGGAATGAATCAACTAGGAAAGAAAACAATGCATACTTTGACACTCCCCGGCAACGGTGCCAAAAAGTGATGAGCCTAGGTATTGTAACAAGAATGCTGCAGCTCCCCATGCTACCAACTTTAAATATCAACTCGGGGTTCGTACAAACTTAAGAAGCATCGGCACTATATGTGCAGCATACAATGTGTCCTTTCTTTGTTGTCATCATGTAATGGAGTGCATGTACTAAAGTCAAATCCTAAACTAATTACATAAGATGAAATGCTTGAAATGGAACCTTAAGCTATTGCAAGAAAGAAAGTACAAGGAAAGAGAATGAAACCAAATTCTAAAACACACCATTTTCTAACTAACTCCTAAGATGCTTTGCTTCAAACGAATTCTAAGTTAACATGGATGCAATCCTATTGTCCTAAGCATGTAGATTCAAACCATCAAACCTTCTACTGCTATGCATGTAAATGAATAAAATAACGTTGTTTTTCTTTTTGTCATTTTGTCTTAACGAAAATGAGGTGGTAGGCTATAATTCGAATATGGTTTAGCTTTATAACCAATTAGCGCACACAAATAGACTCTGTACGTGGATTCTCCTTTTATCAAGCGCTTCAATCCGCATCGTTGATCTCACTTTGTCAGATCCAACAGATATCACATTTCTCAATGCTTTGATGTTATGACCAGAACCCAAATAAATTAAATCCTATTAAAAACTTTATCGCGTCCAAAATCTAGATTAAATCACATGCAGCTTCCGACGCGATTACCTTCGAATCTCGTCCTTTCATAATGAACGGCTATGATCAATCCAGAATTCAACTGGATTAAATCACAATCCATAAAACATCGCGTCCGAAATCTAGATTAAACTACATGCATCTTCCGACGTGATTACCGTTAGATCTGACCCTATCCGATCCAACGGCTATCGCACAACCCGCTTGCCAACTAGCCAGGCCGATCTCCACAGTCGATGTGACCCATCCAATTGAATGGTTGTCGCGCAATCTCACGCGAAATCTTCCACGAACATTAATACTCTGAAAGCACGCGAGAAAAGTTGTTTTCTTATGCTACGTGTCACCCGCTAAGGGTAATCGCGTGAAATTTCTGAATATTGCTTCCCACCTTTAGGGCGCGCGAGATACCACTTACCATCCTTGGAGAACCGCCCACGTGCTCAATACATAACTTAAGGAAAATACGTTTTACCAAGGGTTTAGTGCTAAATCTCAATGTTAACTCTTAATGCTAGTCCACTGTGATTTTACCAATAAAACACATAAACAGAGAACAATTCCCCATTAACTCTTAACGCTAATGGATATGAAACTTAAAGAAATATGCTTAAGTAAGGGTTTAACGCTAACTCTCAGTATTAATTCTTAACGCTAATCGATACGGAACATAAGGAAAAACATTTAACCAAGGGTTTAGCGCTAAATCTCAATGTTAACTCTTAACACTAAGTGACTGTGAGTTTACCAATAAAACACGTAAACAGGGGAAAACACCTAATTAAGTTCCAGAACACCAATAAATAGAGACAAGTGAATTTATACACCAAAGCGGTGCGTCCATACCACACTTAAATCAATTACTCAACGAAATGGAAATTACAGAGTCTTGCCCCTCTCGGCTCGATTACAACAGTTTGTTTGACCTATGTTTCAATCTCAAACCCTATCTCTGTCACACCTCTCGCTTACTCACTCTATTCTCGATCATCTAATCTCTCTGTCATTACATTCTTTCCTCTGTTATGAATCAAATCCTATCCTAACTGCATTGACAACTCGATCTCTATTTTTATCACTTAACCATTAAATCAATCCTACAACAAGAAATCATTAACTAAATGCAGAAATAGAAAGACATAAGGACTAAAGATGCATGTGAATAAGCAATAAAAAGAGGGAAAGATAATGATACAAAAAGGGCTCTGAGGTTCCTGGGATGGCCAAGCCCAAGGAAACTCAGAGACTTATGGAGGAGAACAAGATCTAGAAGCTGAACATAACACCAATCTTCATTATTTTCATCAAAAGAATTACATGCCAGAAAATACAATGGAGCTGCAAAAGTACAAGCTCTCTACATCATAACACTAATAACCAAGATCCCAAAAGTCCTCAAATCCCGGCCTCTGGAGGAAAATTTGACTTAGATACTTATACAAAATGATTAGGAATCATTCCCCATGAATGGAGGAAGCTTCCCCACCAAAATCCCTTGATCAATGGATCTAGTCCCCTTGATTGGTGGCTCTGCTCCCTTGACTAGTTTAACACATTCCTAGATTTTCTCAATCATTGGAGTTCCACTACTTGTGCCATAATTCCATAATATATTGTTGACTTATTATTTATTATTGATTCTCCAGTAGTAGGGAACGAGTCCCTAGATGATCTCCTCCTTCAACTCTTCATAATTTTCCCAATATTCTCATAATATTCCACAAAAAGAAGTAATATTAGGCACAAATGTCCAATTATCCGTAAACCTTCCTAATGAATATATTAAAGTTAAAAATGAATTATCTAATGCAAGAAGAGAGGTTTAATGTGCTGAAGGATGGTCATAGGCCTTAAATTATTGTTTAATTTAGAGGCATGGGCCTTAATTTATGTATAATTTAGAGGCCCATCAAAAGGACAAGAGAGACAAAAAGGAACAAAACGATATGGGTACAAGAGAATTAAAACTAATGATGCAAAAAGTCCTACTCCTAACCTCACATCTAGTAGGTCGGTTCACATGTAATGAAATTTTTAGTGAAGCCAACATAATTTTCCCGGCCCGCATCCATAGGAATGTGAACAATTAAAACGGATATAAAGCAATTTGTAACGGAAAATATAAAAACTTGAATAACTTGCACAAAATTTTGAAGGTATTTTTTGTGGGTAGAGAGGTGTGTCACAACCACTACTTTCATCCAATTCACATTCTTATTTTTCAATGAATATCATTCTTCAACAAAACTTGGAAGCTCCTCGCGTATGTGTCTCCATCTGCATCGAACTTCTTAGCGAGCATGAGGAAATATTGAAACTTGTTATTTGTGACAAAGCTTGAAAGGTAAGATCATTCAAACCATTTAGCGATTGGATCGTAAAATTCATTATGGTCCTCTTGAAGACCTCAAAATTTTTGACAAGATGAATTTTCAATCAGAAGCACGGGATTAAGATGAGAATATTGTGAGGGAAAATAGATCTGATCATATTCAATAGGCATGCCAAGCAGGTGAGGACCTAACATAACCATCAGCGAAGGCTTATGTGCCTCAATCATTTGGGAAAAATATGAATAGCGAGATGTCACATGATGAATATTGAAGGATGTCAAACAATTGTCATTAGATGTACTGGGGAGAAAATGATCAAATGAATGACAATTATCAAAGATAGAATAATGATCAGATGAGTTTATTAAAGCATCAGAACCCTAGCTTGTAATTAACAAAGGTAAATCAACTGGAACAATTTCATAAATGCTCTGCATAGTAGAATCGTATTCCTCACTTGACAAGTGTAACAAATCATTTTCGTGTGACTAGTTGCACACTGTACTAGCATCATAATCACCAAGAGAAGAGAACAGGAATGCTAGTGTAACAAACACGCGAAACCTGTCAGGGAAAAACAAGTGAAGAAGAATTTGATTCATCAAATAATCCATGCATTCACTGACACTCAACGGGATTTCAGGTGCGATGAAGAAAAGGATTAGCATCAAAATATTTGTAAGAAGGATTAGGAGTTGATTGTTTTCAAAAGAGTGTGGCAGGTATGACTCCTTTGGAAAAATATGATCTTTAGGATAATAAAATTTGTAGTTCAATGATTCTATGAGAGATACGCATTCCAAACCTGAGTTTGATACAGGAGACTTGCATGAAGATAAAACATCATGAATCTGATCATAAATCGGATCTTAAAAATTCGAGAGATCATATTTGTAATGCCAAATATATTTCAAGAAAGAATTTACGTCAAGTGAAACCATGCGTAAAGAATATTTTTATGAAGAAAACCAGATCTGACTTAAGTTGGGGGTCTTACCAGAGCTCCGAGATCCTGACATAACCATCAACGGAAGTTGAAGTTCCCCGACTCCTTGGCAAGTCCCAGAATTTTCCATGATTATAAAATCGCATCCTAAAGATTAAACCAGATCATGCATAGTGTGAGGATAGTTGCTTTCACTAATCATGATGAGATCACTGTTAACCAAGTTGAAACCATCCTTGTCACTTACTTGATCATATTTTTCAACTTCAACAACCATATTGCTCAAGCTAAAAGATTCATATGATCGTAAATTTGAAGATGTATAAAATGGGAAAATGTCATGAGCGATCTGGTTTGGAGAATTGTCTTCATGCAAGATAAAAGATGATGAGGGACAGGAATAGTACTCAATGATTTGATTGTTTTCATTTTCATCGTGGATCATCTTACCACCTTGTGTTAATTGAGAAGTTAACACATCAGATGAAGAAATTGAAGAGCATGGATCATCTATGTCGTAAGTAGGTGCATCACAAACGGTAGGGCACATTGAGGGATTGTGAGATAAAGAGGAAGTTTTGATATGGACATTTTCTTTGGGTAGGTCAAATTCCAGATCTAATTTTTTTAGATCAACATGTTCTTGGGGATCCAAAAAATCAGATAATGTACCTGGGAATTCGTGATCGCAATCATCATCATAGGAATAATTGTTTCCCAAGGCTACAAATTGATCGAAAGAGTTGATTGCATTTGATTCACTACCAAGATTAGCATATTGAAAATCATCCAAGAATGGAAGTGCATCATCTTGACATGGAGGATCTTGAAAAAAAATAAGAAATATTGAGAGAATCTTCACCTTCATGCTTCTCTGCTTGTGTAAAGTGACTTCCTTTTACCTGATCGCAATTTGGACCAGCAACATGAAAATCAAGAGAGTGTGAAATACTAGATGTTGGAGCAGATTGATTGGGTAGATCAGAGTACAAAGATTCATGGCATGTAAATGATAGAGAATCACAGAAATCTAGATCATATTGTAGGCTATAGTTATGAATGATAACATCGTGTTTTGGAATGGAAAATTTAGTCTTCCACGTGGGCTTCATGAGCATTTTGGGATTTCCTCCGTTGAATCTAAGTCATGAGAAATGGAAGAAGAATGAGAATATGGATTAGGAATTTGATTTGCAGATTTTTCAAATTTGTTAACATCGCAGAGACGCACCCCCATCGGAACTAGAAAAGGAGGAGGACAAAGAACAAAAGGAGAATTAAATTCCTCCTTTGGAATTAGAGGTGTCTCATGATTCACAGAAGTTGGGGAATTCGAAAAATGAGGGGGTTCACGTTCACTGTGTAAAGAGATAAGAACCAAACGCTCAAACTCTTGTTTCAAGAAATCTTTATTCATGTATTCTTCATAAATTTCACAACAAATATGAAGGAATCCATAAGAAAAATCCACAACTGATTCATTAGGATTCATTCTTAAGAGATTGATTCTTTTTCAAACATCTCAGTAATTATACCTTTTAAAGGCTTGATGAAGCTCCCTAAGGAAATGATGAATGGAATGGATGGGAGCAGGTGGCAAAGTCATGGCACCACTGATTATCAAGACCTTGAAGGGTGAGGAAGAATAGCACATAAGGAAACTCTTCATCGTTGATTTCATAAGATTCATAAAATTTAATAAAGTCACAAATGTGCTCGGTTATGGATGTTCCATCCTCACCATCAAACTTTAACTAGGACAAGTGATCAAGAGGCTCATCGGGGATTGAAATTTTATAAAGGGAAAAATTAGAAAAACACCTGAGGAGTAATATTTGTGTATGAGCCATTTTAGATAAGGGATTCAAACAAGATAAAATGGAATCATCTAGTCATTTGGACCTCCTTCTAGTGCCATTTGTTGATGGTGCTGTAAATCCATCAATCAAGGGGGTCTCCCCAATATGAATTCCCAATTAGACCTCACACAATTTGGGATAGGAACCCCATCCAGTACAATGGCATGGTTTCCATATATCTTAAAGATATGCCTTGGCTCTAACTGTTAGCAAAGAGAGGGATGCAAATGTGCCTTCGAACAACAAGGGGGGTGTGCTTGGTGAGTGGTCAATTGCATATATATCTTAGTTATTTCACTGCAGGAAGAAGGAGAGGTGAGCCTCTAAGCGAGAGGTAGAAGTACCACCCTAGTAAAGACACACTTAAGCAAGAAGTACCTGTACAACATCAAGTGGAATAGTCCACATAGATGAGATGGTCATGAAACCAATGTGTAAAGGAGGATCTATCCAATATCCAGCGGAGTAGTCCACAAGGATGTGACAGCATTAACAACAATTACAACACATTCTCAATAAGATGAGTGCCAAAATAACCGAAATAGTTCAACTACTTTAACACATGTGAAAGAAAACATGAATTACAAACATTCACAAAATAGTCTTACAAATATCCATAATCCATGCATGAAGAATGTGTTGGCCTAGAGGGCTTCTAATATTAAGTAAAAGTTATGAGACACATTGATACAATGAACACCACTAGCTCCATTAGTGGAGCATTGGAGCCACTCCTTGCTCCTCAAAAGAACTAGCCTATCTCTCTAATGCCTTGTGGGAGGAGCCAAGGTGAAAATTTCCTTTGCTCATACAATGAGGGTGTATATATAACCAAGGGGTGATGCTTCCCCCTTGTGACTCTTTGACTACCCTCATGATTGTTCAAATTCCTATGACTTTTCAACTTACATGACTCTTCATATTCATGTCTATCCCTTGGACTTCCACTTTACAATACATTTTGAATACAATACATATGATCCACAATGACGATGTGGCATATGACAACTCATGACACTGTTGACATGGACTGCTTGATGATGTGGCAATGTCAAGCCAATGTTGTTTTTATGTCTTTGATGTCTTCTTGAGAACAATTTGTCTTCCATCTCCTCATGGCTTGATGATGGGATTCCTTGATGATCTTAAGTCTTGAGTTGTGGTCACTAGTTAGTGTCCCTTTGCTTTACTTTGAAAGATGAGCTTGCATGTTCTAGCTACAAAGATGTATTTTTGTAGGCTCCCCTTTTGCATCTCCTTTTCATCATCATTTCATGGTGTAATAGAGTAATTGCATCTGCAACTCACTCATGACAAAGCGACATAAGTTTGAAAACCCCTAGCCTAAGATAGATCGTTTGGATTCATGAACTAGGTCGAGATTGGGTGATAGATCAAGAGAGAAGGCCTAGTGACTGCGCAATTGTGTAGTTCAAGCAACCAAGAGTTCGGCTTGATCACTGAATCTACACAGTAAGAAACTCAGGCCAGAATGAGGGAAAAAATTGTGCAGTGCCCACTGAGGGAAAAATTTGCGCAGTTCCCACTAAGGGAAAAAATTGTGTAGTCCCCACTAAGGGGGAAATTTGCATAGCCCCCACGAAGGGAAAAAATTGTGAAGTTCAAGAAAGAATTGGAGGCTACAAGATGGGGCCCTACTAGGACAAACTGCATAGTTTCAGGAGGAAAGGGGGACTGGGAAACTGCGCAGCTGCGTAGTTCAAAGGCTCGAGGAGAGATCTTGATGCTTGCGATTACGCAGTGCGCAATCAAGTCTAGGTTGTCTGAGAGGATTACACAATTCTGGGAAGGAAGGTTGGGTCTTAGGTTCAGGGGTTGAGTAGTGCAGTAGTCCTGGGAGGAAGGAAATTCACACTACGTAGTTCAAGGGTCAAGGTCACTGATTGAGGACTGGAACTGTGGAATGCATAGTCCAGGAAAGCTAGGTGAGGTCAAGTTGATGGGACAGGAAATATTTTTGTAAAAGGTTAAGTGCTAGACTAGTGAGAGTGATGTGTGAAGTCGTAAGGCTTCGACTGTGTCCTGAAACTTAGAATACTTGATGACCTAAAAACATAGATCACCCACAACACATAAAAAATACATTTTCCTGTGTGTGACCACTCTATGACCGGTTTCGACAAGTGCAACACTTAAGGTACACTTTGTGACGATCGTGATGACACTTTTGCAATAGTGCTCATAACTTTTAAATGAGTGTCACAGGTGTTTACATGGTTAGAATAAGCTTTTTCACTCAATGCGACATCCTACATGTGAAAAGACAACATTTTGCCTAAGTTGCAAAGAGGACCAAAACATTCCAAAAAGATGCATGAAATGAGTCTTAGTGCTTGCGACCACATTGTACAATACCAAAGAAGGCTCCAAAAATAAGCATAGACCAAAATTTTTGGAGGGTGTTGCAGCCGCTATAACATAACTATTGATTTTCCATCTTTGACATCACCAAACAATGGAGGATAAAGAGCTATTAAGATATATGACAGCTTTTAAACATTGTAAAATGAAACAAAACCTTCACACTATAAAGATAATTGAGTTACCAACTCATTAACTACTCAACACTAATAACTATCTATATAAAAACAATTAAATAACTATAATAGCTAAATAAACCACAAATGCAGGTTAACACAGTAAAATACTCTACACGAAAGAAAACAATATACATTAAGACATGAAATATCCTAGAAACCTGAAGAGAAAATCAACATTCAATTATCTTTGCCTAGGATTTTATTATGCAACAATGGACAAGTTTCTCTCCAAATCAACTCTATGCTTCTTAGTGAAATCTAGTCATCATTTGTGTTCCCTTCTCATAAAAATAACCCCTTCTCCCTCTCAAATATTCAACATATAGGATGGAGACTTAGTTGAGGGGATAGATTGAAGGTACAACATTCCCAAATAAAACTTTGTCTTAACATTAAATCTTGTGCTTGCCTTATGTTTTTTTTTAATTGTATGTAGGTGTGGACATGAATAACGATGACATGGGACCCTTCAGGGCCAACAGGCTAGTCTCCTCCATTTTCCATAGCCTCAAACATTTCCAGTGTTGATCATCGTATAACATATTCCATAACCAATTGTATAAATTACAAATTGAAATTTTTGTTGAATATTAAAGGTTATATATTCTTTTTTTTTTTGAAAAATACTTATTCTATATCAAAAAATATATTTACATCAAAAACTCAAAAAAGGAAAGGAAGGGTGGATAAAGAGGATATTAAATATAGAGATACATATAAATAATAGTTAATTTTTTTAATAGGGTTAAGATGTGTTTAATTTGATTTGAATTATTAATGGAAACTAATTGTTAATTGATGGATTCCATGAAGGAAGATTAAGAAAAGCGGGCTAAAAAATTCTTGTTGTTAAATCTCGTCATAGACACTAGGCTTTAATTCCACCTAAATCTTGTGTGAGTACTTTATTATTATGAGAATAGAAAAATTTAGGATTTGAGGCAACCATGTGATTATGATTGGTATGTTGTTTCTTCGAGTAGTTACTAGGATTGTTGCTTCTATGATCACATCTTTCCACACGCATAATTTCATCTCCTCGACATTTATGTTATACTTTTTTTGAGTTATTTTTTTTATTCATATTTGAGTCTCGAAACCCTCCCATACCATCGAAGAAGCAAATATATATATATATATATATATAAAAAAAATAAAAATAAACTAAGTAATTAATTAATTTAAATAAAAAATAATGATAAACTAATTAATTAAAAATAAATAAATAATAAATTAAATTAAATTAAAAAAATAATAATAATAAAATAATTTATCAAATGTATCAGGATCATGTTGTAACTTTGAATGAGTGCCCACACTTCTTCGTCATTCTTCCATTCATCCCTTGCTTTGTTTATCCAATCTGGTTGGATAATAGAAATGGCGCAAAGCAATGCTTCCACATCATCATCCTTTCTTGAGAGTGCATTTGCAACAACATTTTTCTTCCATTTTTTGTATATTATTTTGAAGTCATAACCGAACATCTTTGTGACCCATTTTTGTTGCTATTCTGAAGATAATCTTTGTTCTAAAAAGTATTTAAGACTATCATGATCCTTTTTTACCTTGAAGTGCCTTCCCATTAGGTAAGGTCGTCATTTCTTAAGTGCATGTAGTATTTCCAACATTTCCTTGTCATAAATAGCTTTGCGTAAATACTTTTCTTTGATTGGATGACTTTCGAAAGCAATGGGTATTTCTCCTTGCATTAAAACAGCACCAATTCCATTTCCTAAGGCATCACATTCCACAATAAAGGTTTTTGTGAAGTTTGGCATAGATAGGATCGGTGCTTGGCACATTGCCTCTTTAAGATGTTCAAAGGTCTTTGTTGCTTCTAGAGTTCAAGAAAATGCATCTTTCTTCAATAATGTTGTTAGAGGTGTTCCTATTCTCCCATAATTATTAACAAACTTGTGATAATACCCTGTCAACCAAAGAAATACTCGCAGATGCTTTATGGATGTGGGTATTTTCCATTACTTAATGGCTTTAATTTTTCTAGGGTCTACCTTAACACCTTCATGACATACAATATGACCCAGATATTCCACCTCTTGTAATCCAAAGAAACATTTGGAGGTTTTTGCATATAATTGTTTCTCCTCCAATAGTTTGAGCACCCTATCAACATGTTGAACATGATCCTTCCAAGGCTTGTTGTAGATTAGTATATCATCAAAAAATACTAACACAAATTTTCTAAGGAAAGGTTTGAAAATGGAATTCATCAAACCTTGAAATGTAGAAGGTGCATTAGTAACACCAAAAGGCATGACCAAAAATTCATAATGACCCTCATGAGTTCTAAATGTTGTTTTCTAAATGTCTTCATTCTGATTTGATGATATCCTGAATGAAGATCCAACTTGGTGAAGTAAATTGATCCATGCAATTCATCCAATAATTCATCAATGATAGGAATGGGAAATTTATCTTTAATAGTGAGCTTGTTGATCTCCCTATAATCTGGACACATGCGCCATGATCCATTCTTCTTATGCACCAATACTACTAGAGCATAGAAATAACTTTGACTAGGTTGAATTATACTAACCTCTAGAATTTCTGCAACCATATGTTCAATTTCACTCTTTTGGGCATAGGGATATCTGTAAGGCCTGATGTTTGGAAGAACACTTCCTGGAATGAAATGAATAGCATGATCATGATCAGAAATAGGTGGGAGGCCTTTGGGAGTCTCAAATACCTTGGAATGATCGTCCAAGACTTTTTGGAGATCTGGAGAAATAGATGATTTCGATGTGGGAACCTCTAGTGAACATAATTGTGCAATTACACCTCGTTGTTCTTTCTTTAGAAACTTTGTCATGTCATTAGAGCTGATTATTTTTCCTGGTTTCCCTGTGATACCCCTTAATTCAACTTCCTTTCCTTCCCAAAAAAATTCAAGAAAATTTCTTGAAAATTAAAAGCTATCGTACCCAAATATTGTAGCCATTGGACTCCTAGTAAAACATCAACACCACCCATTGGAATGGGAAGCATTGGACTATTCAATACATATTCTCCCATGGATAGCTTGATATTATGGAACTTTCCAGAGCAATTATGGTTCCTCCATTTGCAACCATCACTTGACACTCTGGTGTTGGATGTAGGAAGTAATTCAATTCCTTGGCTATCTTACAATGAATAAAATTATGGGTACTATCTGAATCAATCAACACTATTACCTTTTTCTTATTGATATGTCCTTCTATCTTGAGAGTTTGAGGAGTGGTAATTCCGGCCAATTCCAATGCATTACAATATATGGTCAGATTCATTCTTATTTCTCAAGGGTTTGTTCCTGGTGTATATCCTCTTCTTTTGACGTTTCTTGTTCATTTTCTTCCTCCTCTTCACAACCTATGTAAAATAATTTCCTCTCATGACACTTATAACCTTTAGTGTATTTTCTATCATAACTGTAACAAATCCCTTTTTCTCTTTTTTCTTCGAATTGTTGTGGTGTCAACCTTGTAGGTTGTAGAATGTTAGGGGCAACAACACTTCCATCTTTATATTGTGAGTGGTAGGCTTCCTTGTTGCCATAATTTTACTTTCAATTTTTCTTGCCAACCTAAATGCCTTCTCCAATGAATCAGGTTGGATGTTATCCTTTAATGTCTCTATGAACACTTCAATCCTATGCTCCTCTGGAATATCTTTTACCCTTATATTCGATTTTTGGAAGTCCTCAATGTGCTCCACCATTGAACCCTTTTGTTTGAAATTTATCAATTGGCTAAAAAAAGTGTTTATTTTTGTATCCTAATAATGTGCTATCATTTCTTCCGTAAAAATTTCCCAAGTGGCAATTTGTTTACGAGATCAAATCCATCGATACCATACAAACTGATTAGGTTCCAAATATAAAGTTGCAATGCGTACCTTTTGTGTATTTTGCACATTATGGAGATCGAAATATTGTTCCATCTATTGTATCCATGTTACAGGATCCTTACCATCAAACTTCCTCATATCGATCTTTGGAACATGGTGGGTCTTCAATCTAGCATTAGAGTCTATGAAATCATTATTACCATTTCTTTTGTTCTCATCATGAGTTTCCTTTATTATCCTTTCGTCATTAGTAAGAATTTCTTGTAGCAACTTTGTCAAATATATCTTTAAATCTTCCATGTTGCCTTCAACTTTTTCTTCTATACCATCCATCTTAGCTTCCATGTCATCCATATTAGCTTCCACACCATTCATCTTAGCTTCCATTCCTTTTAAACCATCCATCTTAGCTTATGTTACTTTTTGTGAGAGTGAAATTTGTTGCACTCGGTATCGTAATTTTGATATATCATGTTGCATTTCTTCCTCTTCTTCGTGAGTCATGGTAGAGCTTTTACGTTTCTTACCAGGTGTTTCCATTTTCTTTCTTCGGGGCATCAATTAATGATAATTATGCTTCACTATGTCCTTTCAATTCCTTCAAACTAATTTTTCAAACCAAACTTATGCAAAAATTTAAAAAGACTACACACCTTTTTTCACTTTGTAGGATATTGATATTGAATCTATTGTATCTCTGTAATTTCGGATCTCCAAGGTATGAAATTTCACCATGCGATATCCCTCTGAGTCTTAGTTCCAACCCTGCAAGTCTAATCAAGATTTGGTTCTCCAAGAAATATTTATTCCAAATCTCCCACAATTACCTGATTATAGACTGGTTCAGCAGAGCGAACTTGTACGAAGTTCCACATGTCACTGTTTTGACCTTCGAACTTGAAAACAATACACAGAACACTACCATTTGTCCTCTATTTCTATCCTTTTACAAAATTTCAATATGATGCTCAAAGAGAAAGTTATGATGATTTTCCCTAGGTCATCTATTTTAGATATAATACAATAGCTTACAAAAACCCTAACTTCCTTGGATCATATCTCTGAAATATAGTGATACAAGGTCTGAAATTTGTAACCAAGGTTCATCTTTTTCTCAAATGGTTTTAATTTCAGCTTCTGAAACGTCTTAGAAAAAAGTAATAGCGAAAACTCAACGATGACATGTTTGAAGCAGTGAAACTCTAGAATCCAAAGCTCTGATACGAATTTTTATGCAACCAGCTCACAAAAATTGAAGAAAATATAGATCAACGACTTCAAAATCAACCTCTTTGAGGTGGAAACCTCCTTTACATTACACAAATGAACAATTATTGGATGATACAAATGACAATACCTCCTTTCTATATATAGGAGTCTAAGGGGTCACAATATAATCAGAGCCAACATAACAATAATAATGTAAGGGAACAACAATAACAATAGTGGGCTTCTATGGAGCACAATAATAAAAATATGGGGACAACATGGGCACAACAATAACAATAAGGGGCTACAATGACAATAATAATAAGGGAATACACTAGTATTATAGGGACCTAACAGTGAATTAATTAAAGTATAATTTCGACTAATTGCTAAATGTTAAGTGAATTGAACATTTACCTTACCCCAAGAGAATCAATATAATTGAACCCATAACCTCTCAATAGTGAATTAAGGTGCTTTGACGATGGGTACTCCACGATTTTAGCCATTACAAGGACATTAAAAAATAATAAATATTTTCATATCCTCGACATTTATTCTATAATTTTGTTGAATTCTTTGTGTGAATCATATTTGAGTCTTGGAACCCTCCCGTACTATCAATGCATGAAAATAATATAACCATGTCAAATTTCAATGCATACAAGCACACAAAAAAAAAAAAAAAACGTTGGCCCCATTCATAACCCCCTATGTGCAGGGTCAATTAATTAAATTATAATTTCCATTTATTTTTAAATGTTAAGTGAATTGAATATTAACCTTACCTCAATAGCGTCGAGAGAATTGAACATGGGACCTTTGAATAGAAAATTAAGGTGCTTTGACGATGGGTACGCGACCAATTGAGCTAACCCTTGACAGGGATAGTAAATGCATACCATGATAAGGACAGTAAAAAATAATAAATAATTTCATCTCCTTGACATTTATGGTATAATTTTGTCAAATTACTTGTGTGATTCATCTTTGAGTCTCAAAACCCTCACATATTGTCAATGCATGCAGATATTTTAACCATTACAAACTTCAATGCATACAAGCACTAACTAAAAAAAATCAACAGTGGCCCCATTCACAACCCCCATTTGTGCAAGTTCAATTAATTAAAGCATAATTTTTACCAATTGCTAAATGTTAAGTAAATTTAATTTTTACCTAACTCAGAGAGCACGAGAGAATTGAACCCATTGTCTCTCGATAGAAAATTAACGTACTTTGACGATGGGCACTTAACCAGTTGAGCTAACCCTTAACAGGGCTATTAAATACATACCATGATAATGACAATAAAAATAAAATAAAAATTTCATCTCCTCGACATTTATGTTATAATTTTTTCAAATTATTTGAGTGAATCATATTTTAGTCTCGGAAACCTACCATACAGTCAACACATGCATCTACTATAACCATGTCCAATTTCAGTGCATACAAGCACAAACTAAAAAAAATTAGTGTTGGCCCCATTCAAAAACCCCTATGTGCAAGGTCAATTAATTAAAGCATATTTCAATTGATTGCTAAATGTTAACTAAATTGAACATTTCCCTGACCCCAAGAGCATCGCGATAATTGAACCCATGACCTCTCAATAGAAAATTAAGGTGCTTTGACAATGGGTACTCAACCAATTATTTTAACCCTCGATGGGGGTAGTAAATTCATAACATGATAAGGAGAGTAAAAAATAATGAATAATTTCATCTCCTTGACATTTATGTTATAATCTTTTTGAATTATTTGTGTGAGTCATATTTGAGTCTCAGAACCCTTCCATACCATCAATGCATGAATCTATTATAACCATGTCAAATTTCAATGCATACAGGCACAAACTAAAAAAAATCAACATTGGCCCCATTCACAACCCCCTCTATGCAGGGTCAATTAATTAAATCATAATTTCCAATAATTTCTAAAATTTAAGTGAATTGAACATTTACCTAACCTTGAAAACATCGAGAGACTTGAACCTATGACCTCTCAATAGAAAATTAAGGTGCTTTGACAATGGTTACTCAACCAATTGAGCACCTAACCCTCGACAGGGCATGCATACCTCAATAAGCTTCTCTTGGTTTCACGAATAATATATTCTCTAATGGAAAAGGCCAACCACGTGAAGGTGGAAACTCATATGGCCCCTTCACCCCCTCACATCACTTTCAATTCCACAATACCCAATTTTATGTACTATAAAATATTTGAAAGCAATATAGTAAGAATCAAGCATAGCTACAAATTATTGAGAAAATAAAAATTTAATGTAAATGAAAGAGGAAAAATCAACTGAAAACATAGAAACATCTACCTTGTACATTTCAACATTTTGACAGAATTAATATTATTCTTCATCCAAGTCAACACCTATATCATCTTATTTAGAATTGATGTTGATCAAAGGATTGGCCATATCAACATCATCATCAATGTCGTCATTTCCAATCATAGAATTGTTATTATCATCATCAGGAACATTGTATCCTACATTTCATATGACTTCTTCAATTTCTTCATCTAATAGTACCTTGTTAATATCATCTTCATTTAGAACATTATCTCGATTAACATCTTCTTGAACTTCTTCGGCGTATTTGTCTAACACATGAAGTAATTTCTCCTCTACATCATATTTTTATGCCATTTCATCTTCTTCTGCTACATTATACTCCATCGGCCCTCCTCCTAGATCATATCTAACAACATATGACCAACCCCCTCTCCCTGGAACATCTAAGTAGAAGACTTATTTGCATTGGCTTGGAATAACATAGTGATCTAGTCCTAGCTCAAATGACGTTGTATTAACCATGGTAAATTTGTTATCATGTTGAATAATAGTTCTATCAAGATCGCATTCTGTTTACATCGAACAAAACCAATTTGAAGGAATTAAAGTCACACTCAAGTATGTCATCCAAATACCCATAATATCAACTTTCATATACTTGTGGATGTGTCTCACTTCTAGAGGAAAGGTTAGTGACCTAGAAGACTATAGTTATCCCACAATCAAGAATTTTTCTCTTTTCATCAAACTTTTTGATGTGAAATTTATGGCCATTGCACCACATATCCTTCCGGTGTTTCAACTGCAATATGCCATACACATAACAAAATGCATTTTCAAATAATAAGAATATTTATATAAATTGGAAAGCATCTTTTAAAAGAAAAACACACCTTCATTCACATTTATAATTTATAAAATAACTTAATAAAATATTGCATGGTGAGAATGCATGTTTTCTTGTTTATATTTCAAACCATTTAGTAAATCAATTTCCCTCTGCATGAGATTGGTATCTCCTTTATGATGACCTTCTATAACAAATGTAGACACCCCTTCCCATGATAACCTACCATCATGTTGTATACATCTTTCAATCCATACCTTCATCCAGTCAATATTGTTTGCAATGTACATATGTAGTGCATCCCACTCTCGACCAACTTTATCAAAAAATCATAATTCACCAATAAATATTAGTTACCATGGTCAATATTAATAATTGATGAAATAATAAAAATTAAATAAGTATGATAAAACAAAAACAAAAATTTATATGTATTATAAATAATCTCCACATTAAATATTTAATTACCTCTCACTTTTCTTATTCTACCTTTCCCTAATAGGTGATCTCCTTCAAAAAAATTGACGGAGTTCACATCCCAAATGAAATCCATGTGCATACTTTCTACTAATTTAGGAAGATACTAACTAATATACACCATGGATTTATATACCATATGTCCCTCCATCATAGAACCCTCAGGACGTGCCCTTTGTCTAATCAAAGCCTTCAATGATTTCAAGTGCCTCTCCACCATCCATGTTGACCTTTTGTCTACAAGTCTACATAATTCAATCTCCTCAACTTGGTGTATGAGATAATGTTCGTGTGCAAGAAAAAATGTTAGAGATTTATACTTTTAGATTTCACACATTAGCCGAGGAATTTCTCTCTTCCAATACTTTATATCTTCTTTATGGATTTCTTTCAATGACAACCATCTACAGATGATATAAGAAAATAACATGTTTCAACAAAATATAGTATATTATGTTACAAGTAAAACACATGTCATTAAGTGGAACAAAAAAATGAAAAACACTTTGCATATAAATCGCTACTTACCTCATGTATTTACCAAGATCATATATAATTTGTTTGGTGTTGTTGTCGAAGTTGTCTAGGAGAGATAGAGGTAGAACATACTATAACAATTAAAATGAATCATTATTTTTTTAATCCAAAGTAGACAAAAAAAAACTTATGAAGGTGTATATCAATATAGAAACATATATAACAAAATAATTACCTTAATGAAGGTATGCCAATCATGTGTTTTTCCCCACCAAATTCACCTTTCTTTGTTAAGATATTTTTTATGTATAAAACACTATGGGAAATTTAATTCTTCAGATGACCTCTTTTACATCATTTCTTTACTTCTTTGTTAATAACCAAGGAAGTCTATTTCGGTCTCCATCACTATTTGATTGAATCGCACTTTGAGCCCATGGGGCTTTGGATTGATGGTGAATGGCTACACTGTTAAGGTACTCCTTGTGATAGGTCACTGGTTCAAATCCCCCGTGGGTGCTTACCTACCAAAAAAAATATTGAATCGCACTTTGCATTGCATGAATGGCTTCCAGAATGTCACTACAAATTTTGACAATTCTTTCTTTATCCCTCCTACCATCTATGATTTGCCATAATGTTTCTATCATGTTCTTCCTGAAATTCATTGTATCAAACAAATGAACTATTCTTAGGTCCTCATAGTAGGGAAACCTCATGAATTGAGTGGTATAACTTTTCATTCTTTGTGGAAGCCCAATATTAATCCCTTCATGACCTTCATGATGAAGCATAGAAGAAATCACAACAATAATTATCAAATATGGTAAAACAAAATATACAAAATTCAAAATTCAAAACATTACATATATGATACATAAATAAATTACATACCTTGATATTTATGTTGTATTCCAACTTCCATAGGTGAGGTGTCATTCTTCGTGGTTTTAATCAAGTGTCTTCTTTCCCATTGAAAAGATGTTTTTCTGTAGTGTGATACCTATGGTTCTTAGAGAGGAAGTTCCTATACTCATCAAACACCTCATTTCCTAAAAAAATTGAACGACAAGATTTCACCTTAGGACCACAAACTGGACATGAAAATTTACCCTTCGTTTGAAGACCTGCATTAAGAGATGGATTAATGTCAATTATACAAAGGTATTATTTAAAAAACATGCATGATATCTTCAAATAATTATATATTATTAAAGTGCAATATTGGAACATTACATACCACAAAAATGTGTTAGTCTTGGGGCATCATGAATTGTCCATACAAGTATTCCATGGAATTGAAATTGTCTCTGCCTTATTGGTTTACATATGTCATACATAGTTATTCAACTCATAACTTTAGTAACTCGTTGATAAGAAGCTCGATATATACATTTATATATTTAACTTGGTACTTATCTAGCAGTTGTTTGAAATTGCATACAATTATGACCATGATATGTATGTATATAAGTTAGTAAACAATTATAATATTATGCAACAAACCAGACAAATGAAATGTTACATTCAAAAAATTAATGTAAACAAATACCTAGAACAATCATTGTCAACATTATGTGCTCCCTCTTTATTGAGATCCAAGGAGGAATGTTATTGTTGATAACAAAAATTGGCAACGCTGAGTAAAAACTTGAACTCTCCAAATGGATTAACACCATCAATTGCCAATGAAGCCTAACATTATGAGGTTCACCTTTAAAATGCGGTCATTTTCCTTAAATTTCCCTAAATTCATAACCATCTGCAAGCATTCAAAGAACACCATCTCCACTTCTCTTTCGTGCATGGCAATCCATAAACTATGCTATGCTTCCACACTTGAACAATCGCTATAAACATTGAATTATGGAAATATGACAAAGAACCTTTTGAGTCACCTTTTTTGTTATTTGATTGGTTTGATATCTACTTCTTTGACATTGTGGGTAATTTTTTTTCAATGTATGTTGTCCATAATATATAATATGATCATTAGGACATGCATCTATAGCTTGATACTCCATTCCAATTTCTTTCATAATGGCATATAAATATTGGTATGTGCGAGGTAAAATATTTGGCGATGGTAACATAATTTCACCTAACAATCTACAACATAAAAAATCACTAGTTAGTGTAAAGAATATTAATCATAAATATTCCATTCTTATTTTACACATTAATTAACCAAAAAAAAAAAAAATCAACCTTTATGTATAATATGTGATGAAACATATTACATACCTTAGGATCTGTGTCATACAAGTGTTTGACAAACCATTCAAAACCTTTAAGTTCACCAACAATAATGTAGTGGAGAGAAGATTTGCTTTTGAGCCTTCATAAAGTGGTGTCGTTGCCTTTTCTAGCAAAGGTTCATCAAGAATATTATCATCATTGTCCTCATCTTCATCATTGACTAGTCAAGTGAGAAAGTCTTCAAACAATTCATTTGTCCCATCATCTTGAACTATGTTATTATTTTCATCTTCTTCCATAGTACCATTAACTTGATCTTCAATATTTTCTCCATGTTCCTGAGCTTGTACAAAATTTCTCCTATTACTTGGGGCATTTGAGCACTAACTAGGGGAGCAAATTGACTTTATAATTAGAAACAATCATGCAAATTAAAATTAATTTGCATAATAAATATGATAACAATATAAAATTTTACAAATAATACAAACACAATACAATGATATTCCTTTGGCCCCCCTTCAATGTTCCCATGTTTCCTACAATGTCTTTTAGTTATTTCTCTTAAAACTCTTACAGGACGTAAGTGTCCACATTCATCGCAAGGGAAATAGCATCCCCCGTCATCCCCTTGATTTTTTCCCCTACTAATGTTTGTTGGCATTCTTCCCCACAAAAATTTATGCAATGATTATGTTATAAAATTTAGTAGTGTACTAGATCTATTATATTTCGTAATGTAATTGATATATATATATATATATATATATATATATATATATATATATATATACTACCTAAGCACCCACAGGGGATTTGAACCGGTGACCTATCGCAAGGAGTGCCTTAACAGTACACCCATTCACCGTCAATCCAAATCCCTGTGGGCTATTTCGTAATGTAATTGATATAAAAATAAATATTTTTTTCGCCCGATAAGAAGACCTTATAATCTTTAGAATCATTCTAGTTATAGCGAAAATGTCGTAACATCTCTTAAAAGAAACATATTTATAAATTTACCCACAGTTGGAATTTCGACGACAGTTGACCAAGTCTAAGTTGAATAGTCAAAAAGCTACCCACCATTCCACTAACATTGACACAGATAGGGAAAAAGGATTTTTTTCAATATTGTCGTGACTATCAAATAGCATCATTCTTACGACAATATGGAGAATATCATCATAATTATGACGATTTCAAGACACGTCACAGAAATATTGATGAATTCAAGTTGATTAAAAATAAATAAAAATAAAAAATGACATTAATTCTTATAATTTTCAATGGTATGACCAATTTTAGCCATATCGTCATATTGTTTTGTCAAAATGTATCACTATACATAGTAATGTTTTCACCACCATTAATCAATGATGAAAATTGGGATATCACCTTAATCAACAAAAGAGCAATTGTTTTATGTGTGTGTGTGCGTGCACACATTAATACTTAAGAATAAAAAGTGTTGGGTATGTCTTATATCATTTGCATGACTATCCCCACGAGTTGTGTGTTGTCTTGGGCGCAACTGGGGAGTCTCTATGACCACCCTTATCTAAGGGCGGTTGTCGGGGGCGAAGCATCTCTGAAAATATTGGATGGTTTTTTGCATCCATTTTTGACACATGGTTTTTGCATTGAGAATTTTTGTGATGCATGGTGCTTTCCCATGTTTTGTGGTTTCAATTAAGTAAATATGATTGTATACTAATCCATGGTAAATGGATTAGAATTTTATGGATGCACCATGATATATGTTATACTATAATACTATGCAGAAGAACATATACTGAAGAAAAAAAATAAAAATAAATAAATAAAATAATATATATATATATATAAAAATAAAATAATAAAAAATAAAATAAAAATAAATAAATAAATCTTCCTAATTTTCCCGGTTTGGATTTCCAAGATAAAATCCATGTGTTAATGTGTGTGTTTTCCATTGCATATTTTTTATTGTAATTAATAATTTGTTTACAAAAAGCAATTATATAGAGTTAAAAACTACATTTGGTATTAGAGAAGTTTTGGATTCAAGGGGATGCCTTTGTGGATAAAGGGTTTGGCTTGAGCCTATGGTGTCCATGTTACAGTGGGAGATCTAAAGAAATGATTCTTGTGATGAAAAAAATGGTGAGTAGTTCAAAGATAGAGATCAAGAAAATCAATGGGAAAATTTTTGAGTTGTGGAAGCTCAAAATGGAAGATTTGTTTGCCAACAATGATTAGTGGATTGATATGGATATGATTTTTGCACCAATGGGGATGTCAAAAAAAGATTGGACCAAGTTGGATCAAAAGGAAAAAAACACAAAACAATTGTGCCTCTCGGATTAAGTATTATTGAATGTTTCATAGGCATCTATGGTAAAGGATTTTTGGAACAAAATTAAGGGTGTTGTATTGGTCTAAGTCCCTAGTGAACAAATTTTTCCTACAAAAAAAGATGTATAACCTTAGGATGAAGGATGGGTACTTGGAAACAGAGCATCTAAATGCTTTCAATACTATGGTAAGTCAGTTATTATCTATTGACATCAATATATCAAATGAATATAAGTGTATCAGTTTGTTGTGTTGTTTACGGAACTCGTGGGATAGTTTGGTTGTTGCCATAGCTAGTAATGTAACCACCTTAAGTTTCAATGAAATAGTTTCATCCTTGTTATCAACGAAGATGAGACAGAAAAACACGGAAATTCAGAACACATGTGCCTTTTGTATACGAAGATTCTCCCAAGGTAGAAATAAAAATAATTCCATTAGTGGGAGATCTAAATCAGAGGAAGATATAAATCTTCATTAATTGTTTTAAGGTATGCTGGAAATGTGGAAAAGTAGGTCCAAAATTATTGAGAAATGGAAGGGATTTGAAGATGGTCATTCTATAGAAGAAAAAAATTCTTCAGATGAAGGAGGGGATGTGTACTTGGATTCTTTAAGTACAAGTGTATATCCTAAGGTATGGTTGGTAGACTCAAATGCATCATTTCATATCAATCCTCATAAGGAGTCGCTTTATGAGTATGAAAGATATGATGGTAGTGAAGTCTTCCTAGGAGATGACTTAACATCCATAACCATATGAAGAGGAAAATTAAATTTGAATATTATGGGTGGAAGGATTAGAAAACTTCATGGTGTTCTACACATTCCAGGTTTGTCAAGAAATTTGATTTATGTAGGCAAGATGAGCAATGTAGGTGTGAAAATAGTGTTTGAAAAGGATACCTGCGGGATGGTTAGAGGAGAAATGGTATTACTAAGGAGAGTTTATATTGAAACTTTGTAAATGATACTGGAAGCATTTTTAGTGGTGGGTGTGATAATTTTGTTGATCCTAAGAGTGAATCAGAAGAAGGATGAAATCCTATAGTATCTAGAGAAAAGGCTATGACATGTTAACAAAGACTGGGATATATCCAAGAGAAGGGTCTTCGATTACAACATGGTAATGGTATGGTAGAAGATATGTCTAATTTCTCTCTAATTTTTTATTTTTGTAAACATTGTTTATATGGTGAGAAGAATTAAGATATTCCTTTGGTGCTACAAGGTTAGAGGAAATATTACAATTGGTGCAAATTGATGTGTTTAGATCTATGTCAGTCCCATCACTGGGTAAATTTGTGTACTATGTCTCATTTATAGATGAATTCTTGAGAAATACATGGATTTATCACTCAATAAGAAATTTGGATCCTTAGACAAATTCAAAGAGTTGTAAGGCTATTGTGGAATTAGAAAAAAAAAAAGGTGTTGGTGACAAATAGTGGTGAAGAATTTTATGGGAATAAATTCAAATAATTTTGTAAGAAGTGTGGTATAGCAAGGTAGAAGACTACTATGTACAAACCTAAATAGAATGGAGTTGAAGAGAGGATGAATAGGACATTGATGGAGAAAACAAGGAGCATGTTCATTTGTGTCGAGTTATGATATGAATTATAGGCAAAGGCATTGGATATTGCATGTTACTTAAAAAATAGATCATCCTTATGAACAATAGATGATAAGACTCCACATGAGGTATGGACTAGTAAGAAACCTTCTCTTAAATATCTCAAGGTATTTGGTTGTGATGCTTTTGTACATGTTCCAAAGGAGAATAGGAGTAATCTAGACAAGAAAGAGAAGAAATGTATCTTTATTGGATATAAAGATGGCATGAAAGGGTATAATATTTGGAAACGTAGAACTTGAAAAGATAGTGTATAGTCAAGAAGTAGTATTTATAGAATCCAAAGATGTTTTCAAATAGGAATACCTACAAAGGGAGAAAGAACTAGAGAAGATAGATTTTGAATTGAAGGATGATGAATCAAACTCTATAGAAGAACAGGAATAAGAAGAATAAGAACCAAAATCTTTGGCATTGAGGAGATCAGTTTGGGAAATAAGACATCCAGAAAGGTATACTCCACTTAACTTCATTTCAAATTTTGCTTTATCTATTACTAATGATGATCCTAGAAATGTTAGGTAGGTAGTGGATCCAAAGGATGGAAAAATATGGAAAAAATCCATGGTTGAAGAAATGGAAACCTTGGAAAAGAATAAGGCTTGGGACCTTGTGGAGATTCTAGTTGAAGAAATCCCATTAGCAAAAAATGGGTGTTTAAGAAGAAATTGAATGCAAAATGCAGAGTGGAGAAATATGAAGCTCAATTAGTAGCAAAAGGTTATTCCCAAGTACTCCAATTTCCAAGTTAACTTCTATGAGATTCCTTTCTTCTGTTGTTGTTTTTAATTTTGAAGTAGAATAAGAGGATGTGAAGATAACATTCCTACATGTGGATATGGAAGAAGAAATATACATGAAGCAGTCAGAAGGCTTTGTTACGAAAGGAAAGAAAGAGTCGGTCAGTAAGCTACAAAATTCCATATATGGGTTAAAGAAATTGTTGAGGATGTGGTACCAAAAATTTGATACTTATGTATTGGGACTAGACCTCACAAGGTGCAAAGAAGATCACTTTGTGTATTTCAAATTACTTGGTGATAATGTTATTTATTTTGTCTCACATGTGCATGATATTTTGTTGATTCCAAATAACAGAGAAATCATCTTGGAAGTGAAAGTTTAGTGGTCTTCTAAATTTGACATGAAGGATCTTGGTGTTTCATATATCATTTTGGGCATGGAAATTAAAAAAGATCAAGAAAACATGAAACTTTGGTTAAAGCAAAGGAAGTATGTCAAGATAATATTGCAAAGATTTAATATGCAAACATGTAAATCAATTAAGGTTCCTATTCATGTAGGTGTAAAGTTATCTCTAGAATAGTGTCCCAAGGCACCAGAAGAGGAAGAGGACATATCATGTGTTCCATATACCAGTGTGGTTGGAAGTTTGATGTATCCAATGGTATATACTAGACTAAAAATTGCACATGCAACATGAGTATTGAGCAGGTATATGTCAAAACCAGGGAAGGAGCATTGGACAACAATAAAGATGGTTTTCAGGTATTTGTGTGGCACCATTGGCTATGGAATATGCTACCAAGGAAGACTGATATTAGACAGTGTTGGACATACATGGGTTTGTTGATGTAGACTGAATTGGAAATATAGATTGCAAAAGATCTACAAGTGGATATTTGTTTAACCTATTTAGAGGAGAAATTAATTGGATGATAAATAGATAGTCTATAGTAGCACTTTCAACTACAAAAGATGAACACATTGTAGCCACTCATGAAACCAAGGAAGCATTATGGTTGCAAAGATTATATTCAGGTATTGGGTTCGTCTAGCAAGTTGTGAAAATAGATTGTGACAGTCATAGTGCAATCTTCCTAACAAATAACCCAGTGTACCATTCTAAGACAAAGCATATAGATGTTTAGTAGCACTTTGTGAGAAATATGGTTGAAGAAAAGGTGTTGTTGGTGAAGGTGGACACTTTGAATAATGTTGCAGATTCATTAACAAAATCTATGAGCACTAAAAATTTATCTTGGTGTAGAAAAACGATGGGAATTATTGCCCTGAATTACTGATCATATACTCTTGTAACCCCCTATGCACAAAGAAAACAAGTGGGAGAATGTTGGGTATGCGTTCTATTCTTTGCACAAATAATATCATGCATTATGTGTTGCATTGAGCATAGCAGGGGGTCATAGGGGGGTGAAGCCTCCCTACTCAAGTTGTTCACAAAGAGGTGGAATCCCCCTTGCATGGGGATTTGGGGACAACGTCCCAAAAAAAAAGGTGTTTTTTTTCATCCATTTTCAACATAAAATTTTTGCTTTTAGAAATTCTGTGCACATGATGGTTTTCCCCATGGTTTTGAAGTTTTTGTTAAGGAACTACAGTTGTATTATAATTCATGATAAATGAATTATAAATTTACGAATGCCACGAGATCTATATTGTATTGTAATATTGTACAAAAAAATATATATTCAAAAAAATATTGATGATTTCCCTAGTTTGAATTTCCAGGATAAAATCTTTGTGTTTATGTGTGTTTGTCATTGCATCTTTCTTGTTTAATTAAGAATCTATTTACAACAATTAATTGCATGGGCTTAAAACCTACACTAAGACATTTAGACATATATTTATAATATGATAAAAGAAAAAATTAAATTTAAAAATTAAATTTAGGATATCTTTCCATTTATAGTTTTTTCCCTTTCAAATATTTTGAACTTTATATTTTGTTTTATTTTTTTCTTAAACACATTTTAAAAATTATATATTTTTAATGTGTTTTATTATTTGTTTATATTTTGTTACTTTTCTTTGTATCATTTTTGCTTCTTTTTTTTCATTGTCTAATTCATTATAGAGTAAGGGAGTGTTGTCGCTGCTACAACACCCTCCAAAATTTTGGTCTGCACCAAATTTCGGAGCCTACCTTGATCTTGCATATTGTCTCCGGAAACATTGAAATCCATTGTATGTGTGTTCTCTAAATGTTTTGGTCCCTTTTGCAAGAAAAGCAAAATGTCGTATTTTCTCATGTTAAGTGTTGCACAATGTATATGAGCTTGTTTTGGTGGTTTCAAGGGGTTACCTTTGTGTACATGTGTTGATCTTACCATGCAAACATTTGTCGCACTCAATTCCAAAGTCATAAGCATTGTCACACAAGTGTCATCACGATCATCACAAAGTGTATATTTAGTGTCGCACTTGTAGTGAGTCGTCGCAAAGTTGTCGCACTGAGGGAAGCATGTTGTTCATGTGTCCTAGGTGATCTATATGGTTGTGTCGACAAGTGTTCTAAGTGTGTGATCACAGTCATGTCTTATCATTTTTCACATCAACTTCATCGATCCCACACTTAGTCAAATTCTGAAAGCTCTCCAACCAAGAAACTTAGCCTCATTCGGCCCTCCTGAACTACGTATTGTGAAATTTCGACCCTCTTGTTGCAACCTTGCCTCTTAACACTGCATAATGCACAATTCCTTCCTCCCAAGATTGTGCACTGCGTAGTTTCAGTGCTCAAGCTCGGATCTTGGCCTCAAAAATTGTGTAATTCAACCTCCAGCCTGGCCTCAACTATGCATTGCGCAATCTTAGACCTCAAGCCCAGTCCTTGATCTTTTAAGTTGCCTAATTGCACAGTCACCCATCCTCCTTTTCCTTCCAAGGCTATACAGTAGGCTGAATCGGTGCTCAACCCCTCAGCTTGACTCACTGAGCTCCCAAACTGCGCAATTTTATTTCTCAATCCAACCTAGACTCAAGCTTCACCCCTGACTACCTAAGTTATGCAATTGCATAGTCATTGAGCCTCTCTCTAAGCCTGCCACCCAATTATGGCTTAGTCGATGGATCAACATGCAACATCTTAGCCTAGGGCTTTATCGTATTGATGTCATCTTGTCATGAGTGAATTGCAGATGCAGGTACTTTATCGTACCATAACATGATGATGAAGAAGGAGATGGCGAAGGGAAACATGTTGAAAGACATCTTTGTAACTGATTATGCAAGTCGATCAATCAAGAGAAAGAAAAAGGACACTAGGTTGTGACCGCAGATCAAGACCTAATATCACTGAAGACTCCTTACCTCTAAGCCATATAAATGTGGACAGAAGTGCATTCCCAAGAAGACACATAGCAAGGAGAAGCAAGAATGGCTTGACATTGCAATGTCATCAAGAAGTCCATGTTAGCAGTGTCATGTCATGTCATGAGTCGTCATATGCCATATCATTCTTGTGAATTGTGTAATTTATTATTCGAAAATGTATTGTAAAGTGGAAGCCCAAAGAACATGTACAGAATATGAAGAATCATGTAAAGTTGAAAAGTCATAGGAAGTCAAACACTCATGAGGGTGGTCAAAGAGTCATAAGGGAGGTGAAGCATCACCCCATTGGTTATATATATATACCCTCATTGTATGAGAAAGGGGCTTTTCACCTTGGCTACTCCCGAAAGGCATTAGAGAGACAAGCTAGTTCTTTTGAGGAGAAAGTGGTGGCTCCAATGCTCCACTGTTGCAGCTAGTGGTGTTCGATGTATACATGTGTCTTAGGATTTTTACATAATATATGAAGCATGATGGCCAACGCATTCTTAATGCATGAATTATGAATTTTTGTAATACTATTATGTGAATTTTTATGATTCATGTATGTTTTCACTTGAAATAAAGTAGTTGGACTATTTTGGTTATTTTAGTGCATATCATATTGAGAATATGTTGTAATGATTGCAATGTCCATCGCATATTTATGGATTATTATTGATCCAGGTGGATATTGATGGCCACCCACCTATTCCACGTAGACCTCCATTCGGTTCCAATTGTTTCCTTGTTTATTTCAGAATTTGCTATTTTTAGCAGTTATTCAGGTCCTAAATTTGCATAGCAGGTTTGACCCCCTAAACGACGTTTTTTTGAGGTCCGTTGTAGGCACATGGCCTTGGAAAGGCCCCATGGCATAACCTGTAGAACTCAGAAAGACCTTTCCAACAAGGTATCATACGCGCCAAACGGATATAACATAACTAAGTTACGACCCCGAGAAGTTGGTTGCCCAACTAACCCCAACTGGGCCCATAAACTCTTGGTGTTTCATCTCTTAGGGTTAGGGTTTTGGTTGTTTAGGGTTTTATCATGTATTTCAATAATAAGCAATCCCTTGAGCCTCATTGTAACACAGTTCAGAGGCATGTAGCTGCCTCATCCTTCTCAAAGATAAGCTACCATCGCCCGAGCTAGTCTTATTTCCATTATGTTTGTAAGCATATTTTAGTATTTGATATTAATGAAATGAAGTGTTATTTATGTTGCATCTTTGTATTTATGGTTATATCTGTAATATTTTGTGTTTTTATTTAAATTTTAATTAGTGGTATCATAGTTGTCTTCTCTTTCTCTGTTTTTCTTTGCGTGTCCCCAATGAGGTCGAAATATGAGGAGTTAGGGCTTGAACTGGTCAAATCTTTGCAAGACCAGCCTCGCAAATTCTGACGGCCTCCCATGGCGGAAGAAAAGAAAGATGAGAGGGTAGGAGATCCTATCAAAATATTGCTCGAAGAATCCCTCGAGTGACAAAGGAATGTGATGATGGACAACTTTTCCCAGATCCTTCAGCGTCTACCAAGGGGAGACGCATCTACTTCCAGCAACTACTCTGGAAGCGCAACACCCTTTCAGGTACAAGTTGGATAAATTGTGTGCCAACTTGGATAAATGAACCTTTTGTCTGATTCAAGTCCAATACTTGGGGTACATCATAGATAAGCATGGCGTGCATGTGGACCCGACCAAGATCCAAGTCATTTGGGATTAGCCAGTCCTGACCACTCTAACGGAGCTTCGTAGCTTTTTGGGCCTTGCAAATTTTTATCGAGGTTCATGTTAGGATTCTATCATATCACTTGGCCTTTGAGTCAGATTATTAAGGGTAGGGTGAAAGCAAATTTTTCCTTGTCCAAATCCCAACAGAAGGCGTTCATTGAGTTGAAGTGTCGCCTCTACTCTGCAACAGTACTCACACTGCCAGACCTACAGCAGCCATTTGAAATCGAGACAAACGCCTTAGACTATGATATTTGTGATGATATTTGTGTAGTCCTCACCCAGCACGGGCATCCAGTGGCCTATCATAGTGAGACACTTTCAGATACAATTCGGAAGTAACCCACCTATGATAAAGAAATGTATTCCATTGTGCAGGCTTGCTGACGATGGAAGCACTACATTTTGGGGAAGAATACAATCATCCACACAGATCACCGACCTCTTCAGTTTATACATACATAGGGGAAGTTGTTGAATGATCGCCATCAGAAGTGGTCTACATATCTGCAACAATTCCACTTGAACATTAAATGCAAAAAGGGCAACACCAATCATGTTGTATACTGCCTCATCCGGCCCCCAGTTGCAGCATTGACTATTGTTCTCAACTCTTGTGGTCACGAGGCCTCTCGATGGCCACAACTATACAAAAATGACCCAGAGTTCACCTCCACATAGCATATGCTAGTAGATGGGAATCAAATGCTTTATTTTTTCCTCCAAGATGCATTATTATGCTACCTGGGCCACATTTGTGTTCCTTTAAGCAAGCATGCCACACTGATTTGGGAGGCGCACTACAGCTGGATCGCAGGAAACTTTGGGGTGGAGAAAATTGTGGTCGTACTACAAAAGTACTTCTATTGGCCCAAACTCTGACTGTATGTTGGGAAAAATATCAGATCCTACACTGCCTATGTCATCACCAAACCATCCATCAAGAAGCAAGGCATGTACACTCCTCTACCTACTCCCAGCCATCCGTGGGAATCCATCTCCATGGGCTATATGCCTAGCCTCCCTTCTACCAAACATGGTAATGACTATGTATTTGTGGTCGTGGACATATTTTCTAATATGGCTATATTGGCAGTCTGCAAGAAGAGCATCACAGCAAACGACACTACCAAACTCTTCTTTGAATGAGTATGGGTACATTTTTGGATCCCACAAACCATTATATCAGATCAAGATAGTAGAATCCTGAGCACATTCTGGTCAAGCCTCTCGACACTATTGGACACCAATCTCACCAAGTCGACTGCCTTTTTTCCCTAGATTGATGGCCAAATGGAGGTCATCAACAAGATGATAGTGCACATACTCTGCATGTACACCTCCAAGCATCCTCGAACCTGGGATGAGAGTCTTCCATATGTGAAGCATAGTTATAATAGAGCTCTTCATAGCTCGACTGGTCACAGTCGCTTTCAAGTGGGTCTAGGATTTCAACCGTAGTGTTTGATTGATGTTGTCATGCCTACGACGACTACACAGATAGAGTCCACACATGTATCGTCTAAGGAAGATAAAGCAACCAGATTTATTGAACACATCCAATACACCTGCCAACAGGTTCACAACATCTTGGATAAGTCAAATGCCAAATACAAGCAGCGACATGGTCAACATCGGGTGCTACATAAGTTTCAGGTGGGCGACAAAGTCTGGTTGCATTTGCAGAAAGAATGTCTTACCAGAGCCCATCAAAAGCTCAGACCACTCCAATATGGTCCTTACAACATTACCAAGGTTGTGGGAGACAATGATTTTGAGCTCAGCTTTCCTCCATTCCTTGGTCTGCACCCAGTGTTCAATGTGAACCGCCTTCAACCACACTTCACACCATTACTGGACACATCAGACATTGTAGAACAGCTCACACCAACAGAGCTAAATACAAATTGCATGGAATAGGCCACAAATGATCGGATTATGGACACATGGGTCAAGAACACTCACACCCAAAAGATCCAATTATATCAAGTTGTCAAAGTTGGCCAACTCCTGCAGCAAGGCAAGTGGCTCACCAAAGACCCGGTTCAACAGAAATTTCCTCACCTCATGGAGGCTCTTCATGCAATGGAGACCATTGTTTCCTAAGAGAGGAGGAATGATGTAGGTAGATATTGGTGGCCACCCAGCTATTCCACCTAGACCTCCAATCGGTTTCAATTGTTTCCTTATTTATTTCAGCATTTACTATTTTTAGCAGTTTTAACCCCCTAAACAGCATTTTTTAAGGCCTATTGCAGGCCTGTAGTCGTAGGCAAGGTCCTGTGGAAAAACATGTATTACTCATAGAGATATTTCCAACAAGGTATTTTACACACCAAATGGAGATAATATGACCAAGTTACAACCCCAGGAAGTTGGTTGACCAACTAACCCCAACGGGGCCCATAAACTCTTGGCATTTCATCTCCTGGGGTTAGGGTTTTGGTTGTTTAGGGTTTTCTCATGTCTTTCAATAATAAATAATCCCTTGAGCCTCATTGTAACACAGTTCATGGGCATGTAGCTACCACATCTCTTCTCAGAGTTAAGCTACAATCGCCTAAGCTAGTCTTATCTCCATTCTGTTTGTAAGCATATTTTAGTATTTGATATTAATGAAACGAAGTGTTATTTCTACTACACATTTGTATTTATGGTTATATCTGTAATTTGTTGCGTTCTTGTTTAAATTTGGATCAGTGGTATCAGAGCGATCTTCTCTTTCTCTTTTTTTATTTGCATGTCCCCAACGAGTTCGGGATATAAGGAGTTAGGACTTGAACTGGTCAAACCTTTACAAGACCATCCTCACAAATCCTGATGGCCTCCCATGGCAGAAGAAAAGAAAGACAAGGGGGCAGGAGATCCTATCAAAATATTGCTTGAAGAATCCCTCAAGCAACAAAGGAACGTGATGATGGACAACTTTGCCCAGATCCTTCAGCGGCTACCTTGGGGCGACGCATCTACTTCCAACAGCTACTCTGGAAGCGCCACACCCTTTAAGGTACAAACTAACTTTGACATTCCCATATTTGAGGGTAAGATAGATGCAAACGTTGTAGATAAATGGTAGAATCTGCTAGAAGGATATTTTTTTGTTCATGATTTTTCCAGCCGGGAAAATATTATTTTATCTCTTCTAAAATCCTCCCCCCACGTCAAAGACTGGTGGAAAAACTACTGTGACCATAAGGATGAAAGTATGCCCTCACTGTTTTTTGCTTCACCCACTTGGGATTCATTCCGAGACGCCATCAAGGACCAGTACTACCCAGTCGGGAGCTATGAGGATAAATACATAAAGCGGACCACACTACGACGAGGAAGGGACCATGACATGTCGTTGTTTACCAATGTTTTTCATACCCTTTGCACAAATTTGGGTATCAAGTATTCTGAGAAACATTTGGTACTCAAGTAACATGGTTTCCTACATGGGTAAATCCAAGATGAGATGGAGTTCTTGTAAATCTCCTCTCTCGGCACGGCATACCGATACGCTATCAAGATTGAGCAGAAGCTTAAACATAAAACGAGACTTTGGATCTATGAATCCAAAGCAAGGGAAAGGTGACCCCAAACCCCAGAGAAAAGGGAAGAGCCAAGGCGGGGCAACCCAGGATAAACTGTTGAAGCTGCAAGCAAAGAAAAACACCACGAAGACAAAGAAGGACACTGGAAATCAGTGTGAGTTTCATAAGAGCTCCACTCACAACATAAGTGAGTGTCCGGCCAAGTAGTCACCAGTGGCTGAGCTGAAGGCTTCTGAGTGTAATGCATGTTCTGACTCTAATTCATAACCCAATAAGGGGAATGAAAAAGGGAAGAAGATCATTAACGTATACCCCAGTGCCACTATGGCCACCACCAAGATCTAGAAGATTAAGCGTGAAGATCCAAAAGAGGGGGAGCCCATATTCCACTCACAGATGTGGGTGAAGGGTTCTCTGCTGCAGTTCATTGTCGACAATGAGAGCCAAAAGAATCTCATTTCAACAGAGATGAAGTGGTTGGGCTTACCGACTATAGCACATCTGTAGTCGTACACCATCAGTTGGCTTCACCAAGGACAAGATCTTTGCATCAGCCAGCAGTTTTGCCTTCCCTACATCATCAAGCCCTTCACGAATGAGGTACTATGTGATGTTTCTCCTCTTGAAGTTTGTGATGTATTATTAGGATAAATATACTTATGGAAGCGCATGTTGTATATGAGTCTAGACCTTTCTCTGTTATTATTTCTTTAGTTACTAATTCATACAGGATACCGAAGGTAGCCCCACCTACCGCCATCTCTTTGATCTCTTCTAAGAAATGCAGTAAGGTCATCTCCCAGACTGGGAAATTTGTTTTCTTTCTAATTCGCTCTCAAATTAAATGGAAGGGTGTAGCCACGTCCATGCCCCTTGGGAAGGGTTCCTCCAAGCAGTAGAAGCTTTTGGATGCGGTCGTGGAAGAATGCAGAGACATCTTATCCTTACCCACAGGGGTACACTTGCATTGTCAGGTCAAGGATTCAATAGATCTGACTCCCAAAGCACCTCTGCCCAACAAGCTGATATATCACCGCTCCATTCTAGAAAATGAAGAGATCAAGCGGAAAATCCAGGATTTGCTGCAAAAAGGGCACATCCAACCAAGTTCCTTGCCTTGTGGGAGCCCGATTGTACTGGTACAGAAGAAGGACAGAACCCGGAGGCTCTGCATTGATTATTAGGCATTAAACAAAATCACTATTAGGAACAGGTATCCAATCCCACAGATTGATGACCTACTGGACGAACTCAAGGGGGCCAAGTATTTCAGCAAGATCGATCTGAAGTCTAGTTATCACGAGGTTCCAATAGATCCCAAATATGTATGTAATATTGCCTTTAAATCTAAGGAAGGCCTTTTTGAATGGTTGGTTATGCCCTTTGGGTTGAAAATTTTCCCCGCTACTTTTATGAGGCTAATGGATGACATCTTGCGGCCCTTAACTAATTCGCAGTGGTTTATCTAGACGATATCCTCATCTTCAACAAGATTTGGGAATTCACCAGGTCCTTCAAACTCTTCGGCAGCACAAAGTGTGTGCTAACTTGGAGAAGTGCACCTTTGGCATGAGACAGGTCCAATAATTGGGGTACATCATAGATGAGCATGGCGTGCACATGGACCCAACCAAGATCCAATTCATTTGGTATTGGCCAGCCCTGACCACTCTAACAGAGCTTCGTAGCATTTTGGGCCTTGCAAAATTTTATTGGAGGTTCGTGTTGGGATTCTCCCATATCACTTGGCCTTTCAGTCATATTAATAAGGGCGGGGAGAAAGAAAAGTTTTCCTGGTCTGAGTGCCAACAGAAGGCATTCGTTGAGGTTAAGCTCCACCTCTGCTTTGCACCAGTACTCACACTGCCAGACCTGCAACAGCCATTTGAAATCGAGACAGATGCCTCAGACTATGCTATTGGGGCAGTCGTCACCCAGCACAAGCATCCAGTGGCCTATCATAGTGAGACACTTTCCGATAAAATTCGGAAGTACCCCACCTATGATAAATAAATGTATTCCATCATGCAGGTTTTGCGACAGTGGAAGCACTACATTCTAGGGAAGGAAACGGTTATCCACACCGATCCACAACCTCTTCAGTTTATACAGACATAGGGGAAGTTGCAAAACGATTGCCATCAGATGTGGTCTACATATCTACAACAATTCCACTTGAACATTAAATATAAAAAGTGCAGCACCAATCATGTTTCAGACTACCTCAGCCGGCCCCCAATTGCAGCACTAACTACGGTTATCAACTCTTGTTGTCATGAGACCTCTGGATGGCCACAACTATAAAAAAAATGACCTAGAGTTCGCCTCCACATACCATATGCTAGTAGATGGGAAGAAAATTCCTGATTCCCACCTCCAAGATGCATTATTATGCTACCTGGACCACATTTGTGTTTCTTCAAGCGAGCATGCCAAACTGATTTGGGAGGTGCATGACAGTTGAATCGCAGGGCACTTTGGGGTAGAGTAAACCCTGGTTTTATTACAAAAGTAATTCTATTGGCTAGTTGTAGCACCTACAACCACCCTCCAAAATTTTGCCTTAGCTTCGTTTTCGAGCCTGCCTTCCAACCTTCACAGCAACTTGCCTTGCTTCGTTAAGTTCACAAGCTTCAGTTTCTTTCTTTCACAAAGGTAGCCTGTCGATCACAGCTTGATCCATTCCCCTCACAGGCTGTTCACCCGGACTTGGTCCAGCTGCAGGTTGAGCAGCTTCCCCAAGAAAATTGCACATTTCTGGAGGGAAACCAACTTTCCCTCCAGAAATTGTGCAATCCTGTCCAGCAGCCTATTGGGCTCCAAGATTGTCCAATTCTATTAGTCAACACTCCCAGCAGGGATTGTGCAATTTTCCCCAGTAGGGCTGCTCAGACTAGAATTTGCGCAAATCTGGGCAACAGTGAGCTGCTCTGCCCAGAAATTGCGCAAATCTCCTGGGAAGTCAGCCAAGCTCCCATCCATAAATGCGCATTTCCTTTAAGAAGTTGAGCAGTCCCTTGCATGTGCAGCTGAGTTAACTGGTTCCCTCCAGGACCGAGCAAAACTGACTTTGATGCATAGGCTGCTTCTCCCAGGGAAGCATGCAAAGGAATCCCTTGTTTCATGGATCTATGATTAGCAGTTGGAGGTTAAATGCAAGAATCATTTCAGAAACATCCCACCAAGTGTCGCTTTCCCTAGATTTGTGGCATGTGCATCACAACCTCGATGTTATCGAAACTCATCAACCGGACGTTGCATAGCTCATTCCTCACATCAACCTTGCAGATCTGACATCACACATCACATCTAGGAGCAGTTTGCACATTCACCTCAGCTGTTTTGGGGTAAGCCCACTTCCCATGCCTTGTGTTGCATTTCTGTCGCTTTTTGTGTTTTCGCTTGTATGATGTTTGCTTGATTTCTTTGAACGCATGTTGTCATTTACATGTATGTTAGCTTGTCCTAGCACCGTTTCATTTTTCGTCAACATCTCACAGTTGTTGCATGCATGAAACTATTTTTCGCAAACAATCGTCGATTCAGCAACTCACCTCACCCACATGCATGTTGTTCCATTTTCTGAATCTGTCATTCACCATTTTCATGCATGATAATTCACTTATGCTTACACTCAATATAAGCGTGCATTCACACTCACATTCACTTTCAGTTGCCCGTCGGCGAGTCTGGGCAGCCTTGGCCCGAACTCTACCTCACCAAGAGCCTCACCAAGATAGCATTGCGTAATTCTGAGAGGGAAGGCTTTGTCTTCCTCTCTATAAATGTGCATTTCTTCCTAGAATTTGTTACCTAGGCCTGCTTTGTGCAATCTTGAGGGACAATGACTGATGGCCAAGAAAATTACGCAATGTAGTCACTAAGCCTGCAGTCATTGCTAGCTGAGATTGTGCATTACGCAATCCCAGCAGTCAGCAGCCACACTGGACTGTGCATTGTGAAATTCTAGTAGTCAATCAATCTCCTAGCAGCTCATACTATGCCTTGTGCAGTCTTAGCAGTCGGTCTCCCGACCTCCCAGCCGAAATTGCGCAACCTTCATGATCAGTCACACCGGTAGGTTTCCAGTCATTTCTCAAGTTCATTTTGGTTTTCGACTGATAGATTGCTTGCCATGAATTTTTCTAGGTCTCCAGGTATTGTAGGTGTTCATTTGCCTATCAGTAGTGTAGGTACAATGGTTTCCAAGAGAGCAGAGTCAAAGACACCATCCAAAGTACACCTAGAGATGCAATCGATCAGATGTCTATGACCTTGCCTTCTCACGAACATATCAAGTAGTGCGTAGACAAGGACATCAAGTTATGATAGCAACAGCATCACAGCAAGCAGCATCATGAACAGCAGCATACCGAATACAGCAAACGTAATGAATGCAGTGAACACAATAATGCAACGGATGCAATGAATGCAAGAGGAAGGTTGTTGATAACACAGAGGCGGAACAAAGTTGCAAGCTCAAGCAGATCCACTGATAATGAAACAAACTTTGAAAACTCAAGCTATGAGGTGATGGTGCGACATGAAGATTGCACGAAGACAGGGAATGGAAGAAAGAAGGAGTTGCATGTGTTGAAGCAGCAACTCAAGGAAGAACACGAAGCTGCACAGGTAGACGAATGATTTGCAGCAAGATCAAGAATAGCGGTGGGCACAACTTGCACTCACTTATTAAACTGTGCCCGTGCAAGTTAAAGATCCATCCCAGCATCTAACACAGAGTAGACATGGTGAGAAGTGTTGGTGATCCCATGCAATGGATTCAGTAGCATGCATGTCATTGTGTGCATGCATGCAACCCAACCCATTCAGCAAACTCACCAGTGCGAAGACAAAAAGAAATTTCAACTAAAGTTGAACATGTACTTCGGCAAGTTGATGCGCATGACCACCAACACACACTTGAATATTAGCACAGACATTATGCATCAATGTGTTGTCGGTTAAGCTGAACCCAAGAAGATCATATCCATGTTAGTAGATAAGTTGGATGAAGGGGCCGAACTAATGCACCGGTTGCAATGGAGGCAAGAGTTCGCTTCAGCAAGATGTCACCATGAGGTGCATGCACACCATCATAGACGACCAAGCTTGGCATCATCTCACCACCTTCACCATCACGAGCATGTCAAAGATTTGGTCTCATCATAGTGGACCGAGTGTCAGTGATATCTTGCATGGCTTTCTCAAGCCATGTTGTCTCACATGAGTACATGTGCATTGTAATGTTGAGTCATGTCAAGTGTAAGTCAAGTGTCAATAGTTGGATGTAACATTCATAGAGTAGGTGAAGAGTCATGAGGGTAGTTGAACTGTCACAAAGGGGAATGTCAAGGGTCACCCCACCCTTTGTTATAAATAGTCCCTCATAACTCATTGTATAGGATTTTGTTCAGCCAAGCTTCTGATAAGACTCCTTATTTTGGATAGTATTGTAACGCGCCTTGGCTTCTCCACTGCATAGAGCTAGTTCATCTCTTTGGAGGAGCAGGCAGATGTGGTTGTAACACTCCATTGTTGGGGCTAGCTGGTTTACATGGATGTATTGTACGATTGGAACTTACACTTATTTATATATAAAAGCCAACACATGTATTGTATCTGTTGTAAGACTGATCTTTAACACTTCTAATGCATGTTTCTTTAACTTGTGTTCTATGTCTGAACTGATTCATTTGTTTTAATGCATAATCTATTAATGGAAATGTGTTGTATATGTTGCTAATGTTGTCCCGTCCGTGTCGAATGCTCTGTCGGACATCAGACAGACCTTTCACATGAACCTTGTTGTAACAAACGTTGCACTCACTCAGACTGATCCGTGAATGTTGTGTGTTATCTTACCTTGTATGTTGTGACTACCATATCCAAGTGGACTACTCTGCCATAAGATGTGTATGTCCTATGTGTTGTGTGTTCCTAGCCGAGTTGGGACTGATCTGTTTCAACCCGGAACTCATCTTCACAGTCATCTCAACCCACCTGTGCTAGAACCTCTCATACACCTTCCTTGACTCACTGTAGCGGTCACACCCTTTCTACTAACGGAGTTATCTTACTTGCCTTTGTGCGACACCACGGTCAAGGCATCGCTTTACGACCCACTGTTGGGACTCCTACATCAAACGGTTTGAGGTCTAATTGGGACTTCTTACCGGGGAGATCCCCTTACATGTTGGAGTGTCTAGCACCGTCAACATTTTGGTGCTAGGAGGGCCAGATGACAAGCTGAGTCCTCACATCTGTTTTGAATCTCTACATATCTATCATGGCTAACTACCGAGTTGCTCTTCCGGAATGTATGTCTTATGGAAACAATTTCATCATCCCGAAAATCCTCTCGGATAACTTGTCTCATAAAACATTTGATGGTGGAGGCTATGTAGCCTTGGTAAGGCACACGGTCAGTGTTGTAAGCTCATGGATTCTTTGTTCTTGAAGAATGCATGAGTTGCACGTTGTTCATCTACACACTTCAAGGGCACCCAATGCACTGGCGTGCCACGCTACCCGAATAATCCATTCATTCTCTTGCTCATCTGGTCGCAAAGATAGACCATGCTTTCAATCACTTCAACCATCAAGCACTCAACAAAGAAATTATGAAATTACGAAAAGCACCCGATGAATCCATTGAACAGTTTTACACGTGATTTTGTAATCTTACATATTGATTCCCAGAAGATGATATTGATTGGGAATTTCTTGATGGAAGATTTGAGTATATTCTTCACGTATCCAAACCCAGCTCAGCACACTTTGGTGATGGAGTTGTGAAATCATAGGCAGGCACAGTTGTTGTCACAAGTGACTGTCCACCTTCAACTCATCAAACAGCTCCACCACCATGAAGTGATGTGGGAGATCATACACACACCTCGGTTGAACTGTCACATCCTCCCACCCCACCTTCTCTTGGTATTGTGCAGATTTGGCTTGCAAGCCTGCTAGTTGTCACATGGACTCGTTCCCTCGACCGTCGCCCTGGCGTTTTCTTTATCCTACTGATTTTACTGTCTTATGTTCTTCCGTTTCAGACTCCTCACCCATTGTGAACAAGGATCAAGTTGTCGACGAAGTTGGTGTTATGCAGCCAACCCGCACCATCATCCATGATGACTGTGTGTAGGAATCTAAAGAAGAGCTCGCGGTGAAGGATGAATCCTTTCCAACCGCACCTCATCCTCTTCATTTTGACATCCCCTGTGATTCTTTCACTACTGATTTCTCCTATGAAAACTCATTTCCAGATGCTTCTACTTCCGATCATTCACAGGGCACCTCGGATGCCAGTCAGTCATTACAGTGCAGAGAGGACACATCTTCATCAGAAAACCCATCCAATATGTCATCTATATTTCTTGAAAACACAGAGGGTGAACATCTTTGCTTCTCATCTACCCCTCTGCTCGATTAATCAAATCATGGGGATGTCGACAAACATCTTGAATTTTCTGATCTTGGTTGTCATGATCTATTCACTTCCTCATTCGATCACGATGTTGATTCAATCAGTGTTAATCTATCTAAGACACTTGTCTACAATGATCTATCTATCAACGAAGTTGAACCCCCCCCCCAAACTGCCGAGGCACTTCAGCCCGAGCTAATGGTTATGTCAAGGCCTCGATGTCCTGAGGTCGGTTTCACTTCCAGTCAGGAAATTGTTGAAACACTCAAGGCTCTTCATCACTCTCTGTTTTGCATTAAAGATCAACCAAACACCCATATTTCACTTCCTCCACTCGGACTACATGATCCCATCGCTCATTCATTCGAGGAATCTTACACAACAAGCACACATGCACAACACAAGTGGTCTACCTTTCTCACATTTGCTTGCATCTCACAGTCAAGAGAATGCATACACTCAACATCTACACGCAGTGTAGCACAACATCATGGCATCACCACAAAATGCATGTCATGCACTTTCACTCATCTTTGTTTTGTGGTCACTTGTAAGTTCGAAGTGTGTGTGTATTCACTGTTACATCTTTATTGGTTGCTAGTTCACACAATTGTCTTGCTCGCGAACCATGCCTTCACCAACATGGGTCAACCAATGCATCGGTGGCTACATTGGAAGTATCACTTCACGTGAGGTGACCCATGCACTGTTACCTTAGGAGTAGGAGTAGTGTTTTCTTCCAGTTAGTTTTCTTGGATGCTTGTTTTCTTACTTGCTTCGTTTGTTTGTTTGTCTGCCTACTTGCTTGTTTGCTTTCGCTTTTGCTTCTGCTCTTTCTTTGCTTTGTTGTTTTTTAGCTCACTTGTTTTGTTTCATAAGATAGTTTCGCATGAAACTGTGTATGACTTTTGCAACAAGATGCATAAAGTACAAGACGCCTTGTGTTGCTATCACTACTTGGTTATCTATCATCCTGCCTCTGTATGAAGAACTTGTTACTTTCAATCCATGATACGTCGATGGAAAATACATATTGTTCGAAGTGAACGTTGGTGAAAACACAATGCTTGCACACTAACTAGTGTCACCTACTGTTGAGTCTTGAAAATGTCATTCATTTCCATTACACTTTCACTATTATGTCCATTATATCACCTACATTTCACCTCCATTTCACTACTATGTCACCACATTCATCCCACTTTCATTATCATTGGGCCACCTTTATGTTTTTCCAATCTTTATTATTTCTAAGCCTTTTAAGTGAATTTGTGGTTAAACATTAGAAAATAATGTGCATATGCTTATACCTAACAAATGGGTTGAGGTTGTTGACATGTGTAGGTTGAAAGGAGACTTCTAGAAGATCCTTATGTGGCACTCTAAGGCCAAATTCGAATTTGGTTGGAAAGAATCATGGGATCATGAGGATATGTGTCACATCTCCTAATTGTATTGTAACTCTAAAAAGACATGTGTCTTATCAGTTCCTATTTTGATTAGGACTCTAGAGGTAGAGGGAGAGATTCATGGATTCTCATTAATGAGATGGCTCTCATCTTTTTGTATAAATAGGAGATCTCTCTCCTTCATTAGTTAGTCTTTTTAGTCCCTAGTTCTTAAGTTTGTAGTTCTTCCTTGATGGCTTTTGAAAGCTTTGGAGAACTTTGTTGTACTTTGTACTTTTGAAGAAATTGAATAAAGCTTTGATGTTCTCAACATGGAAGGAGATGTGAAGTAGATTTCATGGAGCATATTAGGATGCAAGGTAGAGTAGATTTCATTTTGTAAATATTGCTTTGTAGAATGTAAGGTAGAGTAGATTTCATTTTGTAAATATTGCTTTGTAGAATGTAAGGTAGATTAGATTTTTCATTCATGCAATTTTAATTCATGCAAGTGTGTTCAATTTTGCTTTGATTTCATAGGTGGCAGAGGGCCCCTACCTTGTATAGTTGTCATTTAATTTTGCATTTTACATTTTTCTCATGTATATTAGCTGTACATAACAAAGTTATTTTGATTACTGTTGTTTTACATTTTTCTCATGTATATTGGCTGTACATAAATTGCTTTCAAGTTGATTGTAGATTAGTGATGCACATAGCCTTTTAATGAACTAATGACATGATAGAATCATCTTGTCCTTTTGCTGAAGCAGCAAGGATACTGGGTCTCATAGTCATTAGCTCATTGTTTGGTTATTGCATTTTATTTTGATTGAACTAGTTGTATATGTACACTTTTGTTTAAATACTAACTCCATCAATAACATGTTTTAAGTTCTTTTGAAGTGCTAAGTTTTGGAAATTACCATTAGGGACATAGGCCTTGTCTTGAAATCTTTATCCATACTTGTCCTTTAAAAGTATTCTTAAGACCTTAGAATAGGATTTCCATTTGCATTAAACACTTTAGAAAACCAACAAGAACAAAACCCCAAAAACAACATAAACTATAAAACAATGAAGTAAGAGAAAGGTTAACTAAGCACATATGGTGCACCACACTTCATCAGTTTACGATACCCGGATTGATAATTTATGTAGAGCAATTTAAGACATTAAATTGACTAGACACCTACTCTAGTCGGTTGTTTTTGGGTTAACCCTTGTCAGCTCAATCAAGTAGAGTAAGGTGAGGGGGAAAACCTTAGCAGGCACGTCAAAGGTATAATAAACTACTTCTCTGCTGGAACAACCTCTTCTTCTCTCAATAAGTCGGGATCCCTCTTCCGCCTCTGAAATGAATAAGTGTTATGCACAAGGTACAAAAATGAAAAAAGTGAAAAAAGTTTGGAAAAATGAAAAATGGATAAGGCGAAAGAAGAGAAAGGCTTCATGCGTAGAGAGGTGATGCAAGTAACTCTGTCGGGGTACTGACCAGGCTCATTAGAAGTGGAGCCATGATTTTGTTCCTATGTGACTCCATCGAGGTATTCTCTAGGCCTCCTGGCAGTGGAGCAACACCAAAGATAAAACTAAGACTCTAACAACTATACTGCTTGTGCACCAATATCCCCCTCAACCCCAATCGAAATAACTATGTTTCCTTGGCTTGGAATGTGTGTCAATCGACCAAGAGCTTGACATATGCTACATCTTACAATCAAGATAGTGTTGAAATCAAGAGGAGCTAAGAACTGAACAATATTTCTGGAGGTGTTAGACATGCTTCTCACAAACAACATCCATTCAGAGAGCTGGAGTGCTACCAGTGTGTCGCCAAGTGTTGTAGCAGCTACAACCACCCTCCAAAAATTTTCCTTAGCTTTGTTTCAAAGCCTCCCTTCAAACCTTCACAGCAACTTACCTTGCTTCGTCAAGTTCACAAGCTTCAGTGTCTTTCTTGCACAAAGGCAGCCTGTCGATCACAGCTTGATCCATTCCCCTCACAAGTTGTACACCCAGACTTGGTCCAGCTGCAGGTTGAGTAGATTCCCCAAGAAAATTGCGCATTTATGGAGGTAAACCATCCCTCCCTCCAGAAATTGCGCAATCCTATCTGGCAGCCTGCTGGGCTCCAAGATTGTGCAATTTTTCCAGTCAACACTCCCAGTAGGAATTGCGCAATTTTCCCCAACAGGGCTACTTAGCCCAAAATTTGTGCAAATCTAGGCAGCAGTCAGCGGATCTACCCAGAAATTGCACAAATCTCCTGGGCAATCAGCCCAGCTCCCAGCCAGAAATGTGCATTTCCTTCAAGCAGTCGAGCAGTCTCTTGCATGTGCAGCTGAGTTGACCGGTTTCCTTCGGGACCGAGAAAAACTGACTTTCATGCATAGGCTGCTTCTCCCAAGGCAGCATACAAAGGCATCCCTTGTTTCAGGGATCTATGATTAGAATTTGGAGGTTACATGCAAAGATCATTTCAAAAACCTCCCACCAAGTGTTGCTTTCCCTAGATTTGTGGCATGTGCGTCACAACCTCGATGTTATCGAAACTCATCAACTGAGCACTACAGAGCTCATTCCTCACATCAACCTTGCAGCCCTGACATCTCACATCACATCTAGGAGCATTTGGCACATCCAGCTCAATTGTTTTGGGGTAAGCCCACTTCCCATGCCTTGTGTTGCGTTTCTGTCGCTTTTTGTGTTTTCTCTTGTATGAGTATTGCTTTCTTGATTTATTTGAATGCCTACTGTCGGTTACATGTATATTAGCTTGTCCTAGCACCGTTTCAGTTTTCATCAACATCTCACTGTCGTCACATGCATGAAAGTGTTTTTCGTGAACGATTGTCGATTCGACGAGTCGCCTCACCCACATGCATGTTGTTCCATTTTCTGAATATGTCATTCACCATTTGCATTCATGATCATTCACTTATGCTTACACTCAGTATCAGCATGCATTCGCACTCACATTCACTTTCAATTGCCCATCAGTGACTCTGGGCAGCCTTGGCCCAGACTCTGCCTCACCAAGAGTCTCACCAAGGCAGCATTGCGCAATCCTGAGAGGGATGGCTCTACCTTCCTCTCCAGAAATGCACATTTCTTCCCAACAGTTGTTCCCCAGGCCTACTTTGCGCAATCCTGAGGGACAGTGCTACTGGCCAAGAAAATTGTGCAATGCAGTCACTAAGCCTGTAGCCATTGCCAGCTGAGATTGTGCATTGCATAATCCCAGCAGTCAGCAGCCAGCAGCCAGACTGGACTATGCATTGTGCAGTTCTAGTAGTCAGTCAGTCTCCCAGTAGCCCAAACTGTGCCTTGTGCATTCTTAGCAGTCGATCTCCCGACCTCCCGGCTAAAATTGCGCAACCTTCATGATTAGTCACACCGATAGGTTGCCAGTCAGTTCTCAAGTTCATTTTGGTTTTTCACTGACATATATCTTGCCATAAGTGTTGCCATGTCTCCAAGTATTGTAGGTGTTCATCTGCGTCTCAATAGTGCAGGTACAATGGTTTCCAAGATAGTAGAGTCGAAGACACTGTCCAAAGTACACCTGGAGATGAAATCGATCCGATGTTTATGATCTTGCCTTCTCATGAAGATATCAAGTAGTGCGTAGACAAGGACATCAAGATATGATAGCAGCAGCATCATGAACAGCCACTGAAGGTAGCATACTGAATGTAGCGAATGCAACAAATGTAGCGAACACAATGAATGCAGTGGATGCAATGAATGCAAGAGGAAGGTTGTTGACAACACAGAGGCGGAACAAAGTTGCAAGCTCAAGAAAATCCACTGATGATGAAAGAAAATTTGGAGACTTGGGCTATGAGGTGACGGCACGACATGAAGATCGCGCGAAGATAGGGAATGGAACAAATAAGGAGTCGCATGTGTTGAAGCGGCAACTCAAGGAAGAACATGAAGCTGCACAGATAAACGAATGAGTTGCAGCAGGATCAGGAATAGCAGTGGGCACAACGTGCACTCATGGATGAAACTATGCCTATAAAAGTTAAAGATCCATCCCAGCAGCTAACATGGAGCAGACATGGTGAGTAGTGTTGGTGACCACATGCAAGGGATTCAACAGCATGCACGTCATTGTGTGCATGCATGCAACCCAACCCATTCAACACACTCATCTGGGCAAAGACAAGAAGCAAGTCCAACTAAAGTTGAACATGTACTTTGGTAAGTTGATGTGCATGACCACCAGCAGACACTTGAAGATCAGCATGAACATTATGCATCGGTGTGTTTCTGGTTCAGCCACACCCAAGAAGACCATGCGCATGTTAGTAGACGAGTTGGATGAAGGGGCCGAACCAATACATCGGTTGCAACGAAGGCAAGAGTTCACTTCAGAAAGATGTCACCATGAGGTCCATGCACACCATCACAGGCGACCAAGCTTGGCATCAACTCACCACCTTCACCATCACGAGCATGTCAAAGAGTTGGTCTCATCATAGCAGACCGAGTGTCAGTGATATCTTGCATGGCTTGCTCAAGCCATGTTGTCTCACATGAGTACATGTGCATTGTAATGTTGAGTCATGTCAAGTGTAAGTCAAGTGTCAATAGTTGGATGTAACAGTCATAGAGTAGGTGAAGAGTCATGAGGGTAGTTGAACTGTCACAAAGGGGAATGTCAAGGGTCACCCCACCCTTTGCTATAAATAGTCCCTCATAACTCATTGTAAAGGCTTTTGGTTAGCCAAGCTTCTGATAAGACTATCTTGGAAAGAGCTTGGACAGTATTGTAACGCGCCTTGGCTTCTCCACTGCACAGAGCTAGTTCATCTCTTTGGAGGAGCAGGCAGATGTGGCTGTAACGTTCCACTATTGGGGCTAGCAGGTTTACATGGATGTATTGTATGATTGGAACTTACACTTCTTTATATAATAAGAGCCAACACGTTTTCACACATGTATTGTATCTGTTGTAAAACTGATCTTTAACACTTGTAATGCATGTTGCTTTAACCTACATCTGAACTGATTAATTTGTTGTAATGCATAATCTATTAATGGAAATGTGTTGTATATGCTACTAATGATGTCATGTCCGTGTCGACTTCTCTGTCAAACATCAGATAGAACTTTCACATGAACCTTGCTATAACAACCATTGCACTCGCTCGAACTGATCCGTGAGTGTTGTATGTGTTATCTTACCTTGTATGTTGTGACTACCGCATTCGAGTGGAATACTCCATCGGAAGTTGTGTATGTCCTATATGTTGCGTGTTCCTAGCCGAGTTGGGATTGGTCCCTTTCAACCTGGAACTCATATTCACCCTCATCTCAACCCACCTATGTTAGAACCTCTCATACACCTTCCTTGACTCAGTGCAGCAGTCACACCCTTGCTACCGACAAAGTTATCTTACTTGCCTCTGTGCGACATAGCGATCAAGGCATTTCTTTACGAACCACTATTGGGACTCCTACACCAAACAGTTTGAGGTCTAATTGGGACTTCTTACCGAGGAGATCCCCTTACATGTTGGCAGGTCCAGCACCGTCAACATGGCCCAAACTTCGACTGGATGTTGGGAAATATATCAGATCCCGCACTGCCTGTGTCATCATCAAGCCATCCATCAAGAATCAAGGCATGTACACTCATCTACCTACTCCCATCTAGCCATGGGAATCCATCTCCATGGACTATATGTCTAGCTTCCCTTCTACCAAACATGGTAATGACTATGTATTTGTGGTCGTGGACAAATTTTCTAAGATGGCTATATTGGCAGCCTACAAGAAGGGTATCACAACAAAGGACACTGCCAAACTCTTCTTTGAACGAGTATGGGTACATTTTGGGATCCCGCATACCATTATATCAGATCAGGATCGCAGGTTCCTGAGCACATTTTGTTCAAGCTTCCAGATACTATTAGACACCAAGTTGGCTGCCTTCCATCCCTAGACTGATGGCCAAACAGAGGTCGTCAACATGATGATACTACACATACTCCGCATGTACAACTCCTAGCATCCTCGAACCTAGGATAAGAGTCTTCCATATGTGCAACAGAGTTATAATAGAGCTCTCCATAGCTCAACTAGTCACAGTCCCTTTCAAGTGGTTCTAGGATTTCAACTGTTGTGTCTGATTGATGTTGTCATTCCTTGGGCAACTACACAGAAATAATCCACACATGTATCAGTTGAGGTAGATAAAGCGACCAATTTTATTGAACAAATCCTCCATCAGGTTCATGACATCCTGGAGAATTCAAATTCCAGATACAAGTAGTTACATGATCAACATCAGGTGCCACACAAGTTTCAAGTGGGCGACAAAGTTTGGTTGCATTTGCAGAAAGAACGCCTTACCAAAGCCCATCAGAAGCTCATACCACTTCGATATAGTCCTTACACCATTACCAAGGTTGTGGGAGACAATGATTTTGAGCTCAGCATTCCCCCATTCCTTGTTCTGCACCCAGTCTTCAATGTGGACCACCTTCGACCATACTTCCCGCCATTACTAGACACATCAAACATTGCAGAACAGCTCACACCAACAAAGTTAAATCCAGATTGCATGGAACATGCTACAACTGATTAGATTATGGACACACAGGTCAAGAAAACTCACCAGCATAAGATCCAGCTATATTGGGTTTTCAAAGTTGGCCAACTCCTGCACCAAGGCAAGTGGGGTCACCAGGGACCAAGTTCAACAAAAATTTCCTCACCTCATGGAGGCGTTACACGCAATGGGGACATTGCTTCCTAAGGGGGGAGGAATGATCCAGGTGGATATTGGTGGCCACCCACCTATTCCACCTAGACCTTGAGTTTGTTTCAATTGTTTCCTTGTTTATTTCAGCATTTGTTATTTTTAGCAGTTTTTCGGGTCCTGAACTTTTGGAGCAGTTTTGACCCCCTAAACAGCATTTTTTTGACATTCTTTGTAGGCTTGGAGCCATAAACAAGGGCTTGTGGTAAAACCTATAATATTTGGAGAGACCTTTCCAACAAGGTATCGTACACTCCAAACGGAGATAATATGACCAAGTTACAACCTCAGGAAGTTGGTTGCCTGACTAACCTCAACGGGGCCCATAAAATCTTGGTGTTTCATCTCCTGGGGTTAGGTTGTTGGTTGTTTAGGGTTTTCTCATGTCCTTCAATAATAAATAGGCCCTTGAGCCTCATTGTAACATAGTTCAGAGGCTTGTAGCCGCCACATCTCTTCTTAGAAATAAGCTACCATCGCCCGAGCTAGTCTTATTTTCATTATGTTTGTAAGTATATTTCAGTATTTGATATTAATGAAATGAAGTGTTATTTTTGTTGCATCTTTGTATTTATGGTTATTTCTGTAATTTGTTGCATTCTTTTTTAAATTCGAATCAATTTTGTTGGATGTTAGACGGACATCTCTTGTGTGTGTGTGTGCGTGTGTGTTTCGACAAGAGTGGTATTATTACCTCTCTCTTAGAGGCTCACCTTTGTTTCCCCTCCGCGGTAGAAGAACCTTGACACACCTACAACTGAACACTCACTAGGCACTCTTGCTTTTCGAAGGCACACATGCATTCCTCTCTCTTGCTAACAACTAAATCCAAGGCAAACCTATAAGTATATATGGAAAATGGGTCGATACTCTGGATGGGGCCCCTATTCCAAACGGTGTGCGGTGTAATTGGGACTTCATATCGGGGAGACCCCATTGGTTGACAGATTTCCATCACTATCAACAAAATGGCACTAGAAGGAAGTCCATATGACAGGTTGTGCCCTTTGAGTCTACTTTGAATCTCTTATTCAAGATGGCTCTTCCACAAATCATAATCCCAGGATTTTTTTCTAAAGAGCCTAATCTTACCATCCTTGCAGAAGTTTTCCATAACCTGTCCCAACTTAAGTTTTATGGCGAGAGTGAATTAACTCTTCAGGAACATTTGTTTCAAGTTTTTTGTCTTTTCCTTTCTAATGGAATACGTTGCAAAGATGCCATGGCTAGATTTCTCACGCTCACATTTGAAGGTCATGTTAAGAGATGGTATCACACATTTTTTGTTGCTTCTATCCATTCATTCGACCATCTTGTGAAGGAGCTTCATAAAGCATTTGACAGGTATGATTATCGGACACTGCCAAACTCTTCTTTGAACAATTAATCAACTAAGAATGAAGCCTAATGAATCAATTAAATATTTTTCTGATCAGTTCCTTCAACTTTGTTATGAATTTTCGGGGGAAGACACAAATTGGGATTTATTTAAACAAAAGTATAAGAAATTGGTTCATATATCTTTGCATGTTTAATCTTAACCCCCTATTGTTTTTACTTCCCCAACCCTTGTAAATCATGAGACACCTCAAATTTTAGAGGAGGAACCTACTACTCCTTTTGTTACTTGTCGTCCTCCTTTTCCAGTACCAATTCGGGGGCCTCTCTGTGATAATAAAGTTGGGAAATATGCAAATCAAATTCCTAATCCATCTCTTCATCCTCCTCCCACTTTTCATGATTCAGATCTAATGGAAGAAACCTCGAAATGGCTCATGGAGCCTAGGGTGAAGGCTAATCCTTTCATTCCTCAAGGTAACATTGGCACTCTTAACATCAATCTTGAATCTGGTTCCATTTAAAGTGTTACTTCTTCAAGGGGCATCTGTCATCCTCTATCATCTACATGTCATGACTCTGTGTATCATGATATGCTTGATCAATCTGCTCCACCAACTAGCTTTTCATGCTCTCTTAATTTTCGAGTTGTTGGTTCAAATTGCAATCAGATACAAGGCAATCACATTACACTGGTAGAGGAGGAGGAAAGTGAAGAGACTTTTGATCTCTCTTCCCTTTTTCAAAGTCCCAGTGTCAAGATGAAGCGCTTACATTCATGGATGATTTTCAATCTGCTAATATCGGTAGTGAATCAAATGCAATCAATTCTTCAAATCAATCTATAGCCTTGGGTGACAATCATTATGATGATGATGACTGTGTTAATGTATGCAATCACGAATTCCTATGTGCATCAATGGATATTTTTGTTTCTCGCAAATATTTTTATTTATATCTATAATTTGATTTGGTAAAAGAAGATGTTCTTATCAAAAATTCTTGTTCATCTTGTTGTCCCTTGTGTTCCATTGTTTGCAATGCATCTACTTGCGATGAAGACGATTCATGTTTTTCAAGTTCTCCATCTGATGAGTTAACTTCCCAATTGACACAAGGTAGTGAGGTTATCCATGACATGAAAGGAAATAATTGAATCGTTGAGTATTCTTTCCATTATTCATCATCTCTTGTTTTTCATGAAGACAACTCTTCAAATTAGCTTGCTCATGAAATTTCTCTAATTCATACATCTCCATATTTGTGATCAGAAGAATATTTCAATCTGAGTAATCTAGTTGTTGAAGTTGTAAAATCCAGTCAAATCAGTGACAGAGATGGCTTCCATCCGGTTAGTAGTGGTCCCATTCAAATTAGAGGAAGCAGTTATCCTCACACCATGCATGATCTGATTCAATTGTCAAAATGTGATTTTACAATCCTTGAAAGTTCTGGGACTTATCAGGAAGTCGAGTCACTTCAACTTCTGTTTATGGTTATGTCAGGATCTTGTGACTCTAGTAATCCCCCCGAACTTAGTAAGATCTTGTTTTTCTCGCACAATCCTTCTTTTTTCATGGTTTCACTTGATGTAAATTTCTTTCTGGAAAATGTTTGGTATTTTGGATGTAATTTTTCGAACTTTCGAGATTCGATTTCTGATTGGATTCAAGATTTTGTTTCACATGATTCATATCCATGTAAGCCTCTTGTAATTAACTCAGGTTTGGAATGTGTTTCTCTCATAGAGTCATGGAATTGCAAAGTTGATTATTTCAAAGATTATCTTTGACCGAAGGAATCATGCCTATCAAATTCATTTCTTAATAGTCAGCTCCTGGTTTTTCTTGTGAATGCTATATTTCAAATATTTCCCGTCGTCGCAACTGAAATCCTCTTGAGTGATAATGAATGCACGAGTTATCTGGAGAATCAAATCCTTCTTTACTCATCGTATCCTGACTGATTTCACGTGTTTGTTGTATTGGCATTCATTTTCACTTATTTTGATGATTGTCATGCTAGTGCAGTATGTTACCGGTTACAAGCGAACGGGTTATCATATCTATCATGCGAGGAAGATGATTCATTTGTTCAAGACATTCGTAAAAATCTTCAAATTGATCCATCTTTGAACCAAGAATCTCATGCCATAAACATTCTATCTTATCATAATATTAATTGTCGTTTGTTTTATCATTTTCCCACCAGTGTGTCCAACAACAGTTGTTTTCCATCCTTTGATATTCATGGTTTAACATCTCATCCTCCAATTACTTTTCAAACCATTGAGGCACATCATCCTTCATTGATGGTCATGTCGGGTCCTCATTGTCTGACAAGTCGGCTGAATATGATCAAATCAGTTGTCTCTCACGAGATTCTCACCCAAACCCTCTTCTTCTAGTAATTGAAAGTTCATCTTTTCAAGGATTTTGGGGTCTTCAAGAGGATTGTTTCGAATTTCACGATCCAATCTATAATTGCCTAGAAGCATCTTTCTTAGCAAGCCCTCTTGCTAATAACAAGTTTCAGTATTTTCTCATGTTTGCTAAGAGGAGATGCATTCACAAGAATCTTTCATGGTTTTTCTACTTATATTGATCATCAAAAAGGTAAGAATGTGAGCTAGCTAGAAGTAGTGGTTATGGCCTATATCTCTGCTGATATGCAATACCTTCTATTTTTTGTGCAAGTTATTCAAGCTTGTATCTTTTCTGTGGCAAAGTATTTTGTACATGTTTTAATTTCTTGTATCTTTGTGAATGCGGATCGAAAGAAACTACGGTGGCTTCATTGGAAATTTCATTACACGTGACCCCGACCTACTAGCTAGTTAGGAGTAGGTCTAGTTGCATTTTAGTTACCTTCACATTCATCCTGCATTCATTTTCTGTAGTTTGTGTTGTGTTTTCTGATTTTGATTTCACATCATGTTTTGGTTTAGTATCCTCCTGTTTTGTCTTCTAGTTTCGTTTCCTTGTTGTGTGTTGTTTTTCCTTTCGTTTACTGAGACCCTGAATGAATATGATTGCTGGCTCAAAAGGCGATGTGGAAAAATTGAAAAGAGTCTTGTGACATGGTAACATTTGGCTAACCTTCGGTCCTCCTTCTTTGTGCTGGTTACATCTTTTGGCGGATGAAGTTCTGACGTAAAATATGTTCCGTCCGTAAGGAGAATTTTGGTTTAACCATGATACCTGTGTCTATTCTCATAAACCTTATGCCCACACTCGGTTATGTATGTTTCAGTGTTGTCACACTTATCCAATCAATAGAGGAGGAAAAGGGGAAAAACTAAAATGAGAAAACTAAATCATAGGTCTCTATATGCTTCTTTGAAGGAACAACCTCTCTTGCTCTCAATAATTCAGGATCCCTCTTTTGCCCATAAAATTAATAAGTGCCTATGCAAAGTCCTGTTTAAATATATAAATAAAGGCGAAAGAAGAGAAAGGCTTCATGCGCAGAGAGGTGAAGCAAGAAACTCCGTCGGAATACTATCCAGACTCGCTAGCAGCGGAGCAATGTTTGTGTTCCTGTAGTGACTTAATCGGGGTGTTTTCCAAGACTGTTGGCAATGGAGCAACACCAAAGATGAAAAACTATACTCTGAAAATCTAAAGCTCGCAAACTACACTACCCTTTCCAATTCGAAACATTGTGATATTGTTGAATCTTATGATTGTGTTCAAAACGAGAAGGCACAAAGGGGATCATGTTTATTCATGGGGTAAGTGGGGAAGCCAAAGTAATATGCACGATGAATCAATACTCCCTAAAGAACTAAGACCCTGCACAGAAGAGTCAACCAAGATAGAGAAGTTGGAATTCTACCAACTTTTCACCAAGTGTTGTCGTTGCTACAAAACCCTCCAAAATTTTGGCCTACGCCAAATTTCGGAGCATACCTTGGCCTTGCATATTTTCGTCACAAACATTGAAATCCATTGTATGTGTTTTCTCTAAGTGTTTTGGTCTCTTTTGCAAGAAACGAAAAATATCACTTTTCGCATGTGAAGTGTCGCACAATGTATATGATCTTGTTTTGGTGGTTTCAAGGAGTTACCTTTGTATAAATGAGTTTATATTACCATGTAAACATTTTTCGCACTCATTTACAAAGTCATAAGCACTGTCGCACAAGCGTCATCACGGTCGTTGCAAAGTTGTCTCACTGAGGGAAGTATGTTGTTCATGTGTCTTGGGTGATCTATGTTGTTGTGTCATCAAGTATTCAAAGTGTATGGTCACAGTCGAGTCTTATCATTTATCAACTCTTAGTCAAATTCTGAAATCTTTCTGACCAAGTAACTTAGCCTCATCTGACGCTCCTGAACTGCGCATTGTGCAGTTTCATCCCTCTAGCTACAACCTTGCCTCTTGTCACTATGCAATGCGTAGTTCCTGCCTCTCAGAAATGATCATTTTAGTCAAATTCTGAAATCTTTCCGTCCAAGTAACTTAGCCTCATCTGACGCTCCTGAACTGCGCATTGTGCAGTTTCATCCCTCTAGCTACAACCTTGCCTCTTGACACTATGCAATGCGTAGTTCCTGCCTCTCAGAAATGATCATTACGCAGTTTCAGTGCTCAAGCCTAGATATTTGCCTCCCAAACTACGTAATTCAACCCTCCAGCCTGGCCTCAACTTTGCATTGCGCAATTTCTGACCTCAATCCCAGTCCTTGAGCTCCTGAGTTGCGCAATTACGCAGTCATCCAACCTCTTCTTCCTTCCATAACTGCACAATAGGTTGAACCAGTGCTCAACCCCTCAACCTAGCTCACTGAGCTCCCAAACTACACAATTTTCTTTCTCAATCTAACCTGGATTACGCATTGTGCAATCTCAAGGCTCAAGCTTCACCCCTGACTACCTGAGTTGTGCAATTGCACAGTCGCCAAGCCTCTCCCTCAGCCTGCCACCTAGTTCTGGGTCAGTCAATGCATCAACATGCAGCATCTTATACTAAAGGTTTATCGTATTGATGTCATCTTGTCATGAGTGAATTGCAGATGCAGGTACTCTATCATACCATGATAGGATATGGAGAATGGAAGCATTTTGAAAGACATATTTGTTGTTGATTATGAAAACAGATCAATCAAGAGAAAGAAAAAGGACACCAGTTTGCAACCATAACTCAAGACCTGATATCACTGAAGACTCCTTACCTCTAAGCCATATGGAGGTGGACAGAAGAGAATTCCCAAGAAGACACATAGCAAGGAGCAGCAAGAATGGCTTGACATTGCCATGTCAGTAGTGTCATGTCATGTCATGAGTCATCATATGCCACATCATTCTTGTGGATTATGTAATTTATTATTCGAAAATGTATTGTAAAGTGGAAGTCCAAAGGACATGTACAAAATATGAAGAGTCGTGTAAAGTTGAAAAGTCATAGGAAGTCAAACAGTCATGAGGGTAGTCAAAGAGTCACAACAGAGGTGAAGCATCACCCCATTTGTTATATATATACCCTCATTATATGAGAAAAGGGTTTTTCACCTTGGCTTCTCTCGCAAGGCATTAGAGGAGACAAGCTACTTATTTTGTGGAGAAAGTAGTGGCTCTAATGCTTGTATATTGGATCTAGTGGTGTTCGATATATAGATGTGTCTTGGAACTTTTACTTAATATATGAACCTTGATGGCCAGCACGTTCTTCATGCATGGATTATGAATGTTTGTAAAACTATTTTGTGAATGTTTGTGATTCATGTTTGTTTTCACCTGTACTAAAGTAGTTGAACTATTTTGGTTATTTTAGTGCTTATCATATTGAGAATGTGTTGTTGTGATTGCAATGCCCATCGCATCTTTGTCGACTATTAGCTCTGCTACATACTTCAGCGTTTGGAGGACCAAATATCATCTCGGCCATGTGTTTATGCAAAAAGGGCAGATCGCAGCAGTCTTTTCCTCCTTCTCCCTCATTTTCCTTATGCTCCATAGCCCACTATCTCTATTTTTCCTCCTTAAACCTCTTCATTCCCCGTTTAAACCTTCTGTAACCCAGCAAAGCCCCCATTTAGCTCCCAGTCCTTAATCGTGAAGCGCAAAACCTCCATAAGACCCTACCATATAACTTCGGCACTTTCATTCCTCATCACAATCGGCAAATCGCATGCACAAGTGTATAAGGCTATGCCCCTGACTTCCGTTGATGCGATAAAGTCTTAAATATGGTTAATTCCTCTATCAGGTCCGTGGTCTCATCGCTATCTGCAAATCGCTATAAGGCAACACCCCTTGAATTTCGCTGATGCGATATTAGGCGCCGGACCCAATATGACTCACTTCTCCTGTGTATAAATTTTCAACTCCGGTTTGCGCCTCCGATAGTATATTTTCTATATTGTGTAGTTTTCCCCATGCATGTTCTCCGCCATCCATCCATTCAATCCAACGGTGATCGCTGCTCCCGCTCCCGTTGGCTACCCACTCGTTAACTCGCGGGAAAAGTGGTTTTACCCCTGTCCCGTCCGCCACATGTCATCACCTGATTGTGATCGCGCGCCCCTGTACGATTACCACCCACCTCCGAAAGCGATGCGGGGAATACCGCTTACCGCCTGTCCGCTCATCCCCGCCAGTTAACCTCCGCACATCTTTCCCGCCCGATCACCGTCGGATCCGCCGCGTCCAGATCCAACGGTTCATGATCGTCCACCTCCCGTTTCTGTCCGATTCCTCCCGCCAAGAGATCTCTGTCGTCCATGCACTGGATCCAACGACCAATTTTCTTCCTCCGTCCGTCCCGACTGTCCACGTCCATAACCATTCCATACTCCAGAAAGGACGAAGTTGGCCAGCTACCTGTACCCGGCACAGTTACTCTTCAACAACTGCATTCAAGGACATTATGGCCGAGAAAGAAAGGACCAGCCTCGAGCAGTTAAACGTACTTAGCAGTTATGGAATTGCATCCATACTACACTCCACCTGTTCGAGAAGGACAGCAGAGCATCAGAGAACATCAAATTCATTTATTGTAGCAAGCACATTTTACCAAAGACTCCATCAGACAGTTAAAGCGGTTGGTGGTCAATTATGACCCCTCCACGCCTAGAACAGCAGAACATATTTGTAAACAAACTCTATATATACCCAGAACACAGATGTAATCAGGGTTGATGGTTGTAGTTTTGATGTAAGGTTCAACTTCTGGAGACTGTAACTACTGTGATACTTGCAGCGTCTGGTCTTCATTTTCAGCTAATACAAACTTCTTTTGTTATTAATTGCTCACTTTTCATTTCTACTCTGTTATAGGTTGTGCCTGTTATGCATTTGTTCATGTGCTCTTGATATTTAGCATTAGAGGGGCTGTCATCCCACCTCTGTGTTAGAATCTAGTATGTATAATTGAATGTGCTATGCAGGTTTTTGTTTACTTAGTGCTAGAGAGTTGTCATCCTGTCTGTGCATTAGGAAATAGATTTGCAGACTTCTTTACTGGTTGCAGCCGGCCATCACATGCTCTTGTGCATCTGCTGGTGTGGTCAGTATTCTCCTTGTTCACTTAATCCTCAAACTGTGAGTAATTGGTGGTCTAAAGCCTTGTAGTCTGGGGGTGTTCACCCATGTCTGGAGTTAAGCATAGTAGAAGTGGTTATCTGGATTGAATATGCATCATTCCTTCCATTCATCCACCTATTTCCAACATTTTTTGTTGAGTTTGTAATGTTCATGAGCATCTCTGAGATAAAACCTAGGATAGTTTCTTGGGGTGATAACATTAATTGGCGTCGTTGTCGGGGAGAGGAGATTGAAGCTCAGCTTCCCTGGGAGATGACACAGTTCCAGATTTTGATGATTGACAAGGTCTGGGCACATTTCTGGTTGTAATCATCTATCTGGCGACTCCGCTAGAGAAGACCAACCTTTGGCGACTCCACATTGTAGTCCTGGCTCAGTTTGTGAGACATGCTCGAAGAAATCCTCAGACATCACCAGCTGAACCAGTGCCTGACCCTGAGAAGATCGTTAAGCAGAAGAAAATTTCATAGAAAGGAGCATCAGGACCAGGTAAGCCTTAGAAATCCCATGTATCTCTGCTAGTGAAAGTCACCTTCAGAGATTCATAAAGCTCCTGTCCATTCATTTCCCTTTCGGATCTCAGTCCAAAGAAGCATCCATGTTGTCCATCATATTCCTCTGTCTTTGTCATCCTTTTCATTGATCCATACCACTTAGTCTACCAGTATCCTTTCATATACCCCAGTCATGGCAGGCCAGCAAGCCCTCACAAAGATAGAAAGAATCGTTGCTGCTAGGTATGGACCCTTGGTCTTGCCTGTCCCTTTGAATGCCATGCCTGCAGGAGATTATCAAGAATATATGCCTAAGTTTACTGGTACAGAAGGAGTAACAGCTAAAGAGCACCTTAAGGCCTTTTATAGCTATGCTGATAACCTAGATATTTATGAAGAGGTGTATGGATGAGGGTTTTTGTCCAAAGCCTAGAGGGAGAAGCTAGAAATTGGTTCAACGAATTAGCCCCTAGGTCCATAGCAGACATTGAGGCCTTAGATGATGTGTTCCTAAAACACTGGGGGAATAACGAAGATCTGCTCTATGATCATACTGAGTTTGGGAACTTAAAGAGGCATGGGCTCTCATTGATCTCAGATCATAAGATCGACGAAATGGCTAGAATGATTGAATCATTGGCCTTTGAAGTTTCCAAGTTAAGATTTGAGCAGCATTCAGGAGAGGAGCATTTGCAGATTCTGCAAAGAAGCAGAGATACAAACGAAGACCAAAGGGTGAATACCCTTTTTTATAGTATAGTCATGGAGCAAGAGCGTTTTAAAGAAGAGGATGAAGTCCATGGTTTGGAAGATAAGGGCAGTGCCCCTTTCTTAACCCGGGCTGCTTATGAGAAAGCATTATCCAAAGGCATTGCTCGTGAGTTTGTCGTACCTGCAGAACAACAAGCTCATTGGCAGAAGCAGCCAGCAACAGGTCCCACCATCCTCGAAGAGCTTGAAGCCAGCCCATCTTCCCATGACTATGCAAATCTACAAATTGAACAACCTTCGGTTATCCCCAGCCCAATGATCAATAAGGGAGGAGAAAGCTCCCCATCATCTTATGCTTCTCTGTCTATTCAAGTGACCATCCCTCATAGTTGCCCCTTAGGTTCTGAGGCAGGCCATGATCCAAAGCCCAAGGCTCATACTAATCATCTCAGTCTTGATATTCTAATGCCTGCTCAGGTGGCCTCCACACAGATTGAAAAGGCAGCTTGCCAGATGACAGAGGAAGAGGGTGCACAGTCTTGGGACTCCTCCTTGGATGTGGACTATTCTAAGAAAGGTGCGGGAGTAGATGTTGTCTTTGCGTCCTCCCCACAAGAACTCATAGATTCACCATTTGAGCAGGCCACAAACGATACAGACAAGTACACAGCAATCATGGTTATTCAGCAGGTGTACAAAGGCTCCCATGAAGAACATCCAAGGATGAGATCACACAGACAGGGGATGAAATTTGAATCATCTATACCTGATAAGGCCAAATGCCCTAAACTTTTTGAGGTAGATGATCAAATAAATCCAGTTTTGCAGCGCTTTGATAAACCGACCGAGAGGAAGGGAAACAATTTTGGTGGCCCAGTAGATGGCCAGTTTTTGAGGATTTATGTTTAAGGTTTCTGAGCCTTAACAATTGTGTCAAGCGGATGAATCGTTCTTGCGGACAAGAGCGATCTCCCTAGTATCTAATGATATCTAGCTACAAACAAACCAAACAAATTCTATCTTTCTCTAAATATGTGATTTATAAATAAAGGTTAATAGTTGTTTTAGGCCTACCTTGGGTCCAGTGCTAGTTTGTGGAAGCCACGCTCCGTTGATCCAAATGATCTCCTTTGTAAAGAATCTGAAAACACAAACAGGCACACCCATCAAATAACACCTGAAAAGCTAATATAATAATCCATATTTATCATGATGATCAAGGAATTCATGAAATAAACCATAGAAGACAATTTATTGAGAAAAATGAATCTGATTGTATTAGCTTTAATCAAAGAAGAACTTTACAACCTTGGTGCCTTGATGATGTACAAGCTCCTCCCAGGGTCCAGCAAGAATCTCCTCTATTTTGACAAGTTTCACTCTCTTCCCAATGAAGCCAAAAAGTATGTAATCTCTCCTCTCAAGCTTAACTAGGGAGTCTCAATTCCAACAGCATTTACCCTCAAAAATGTTCATCTTTCAACCTCTCTAGCAACTAGCCCAATGCCTCATTTTATAGTGCAAAGGAGGGAAGTTATTAGGTCCACCTTCAAAGGGATAAGCTCATCTTATCAAGAGGTTAGCTCCTTTAGATATGGGATGCATGAACCACCTAGGAGCGAACCAACCACGTCAAGATTTCTTCTAGAAACATCCAGAATTAACCCAAAGTGATTTTTTAAGAATAAACTTGCGCCTTTTTGACTTTCACAGGGGTCCGCACCCACTCCTTTAGAGACAAAGCGGGCAGGTCCGCAGGTAACATGACCAAGGGGTGCGGGACCGCAGGTAATGGTAAGAGAAAGTGCGGAACCAGAGGTTTATATATTTTCAAAGACTTTCTCTCATTTTTAAAGCTTGACATGAAGAGCTAAGGTTTGAGACTTGCAAAGGAGGAGAGTATGGGTGGTGATAGACTCATACTGAATGCAGAAAGTCATGGTGACAATATTTTGTGTAACAGATTGCCCCCTAAAGTGCGAAGTCTGTAGTAGATGAGGATTTCATTTATCATCTAAGAAGAGTGAAAAACTTTATCATTTCGAGGATCATCTTGTGGAAAGCCTGGTTGGAACCTGTAAAAACATTCAATACAAAATATATATATGAGAACATATCATCGCTGAGGTAGGCATTCCTATACTCAGATCAAAACTGACTAGAAAACTAACTAAACTGCTTTGATATAAGAATGATCTTGCAATGCATCACAAGTATAGACACATGTAGACACAGTATGGGTGCAGCCATCTGTTTATGAATAGTCCACTGTATAATGAATACAAAATTCCTCGCAGCCTGAATGGTGGAAACTAGATCCAAGGTCTTGATTTCTACTTCCCAAAATAGTACGATTCTATCCATGTGAATGAATGTGTCGAAGTCGAACATGGCAGAAACCACTTGATTACCAGTTAATGATGTACATTGTTAACAAGTGTGAGAGAAACCACCATTAATGTCAATGGCTCTCAAAGTACTCAGTACAATCCATGAAATGTGAATAGATGTGTTGATGTCGAACATGTCACAAAATCCTTTGATCGAAGGCCAATGATGCAACCTATCGTCGAAGGCGAGAAACCTGCCATTGAGGCATGCAGATCCCAAGGTACTGACGATTTCTAGATTATCTTTCTAGATAATGAGCTGAAGTCGATAGAAAGTGATCCGTCGTAGGCAAGCCCACAACACAAAACCATAGATCAAGTTTGAAGAAATATAGTTGCAAGGACTGACTCAGGGATGGTCAAGATAGATGACAGATATTTTGCAGATGAATGGTTTATTTACACTGACCTCTTGAACACATAACGACACTGCAGATGGTTTGGTGACAATTGACCCAAAGCTAATACCTAGAAACCGGCGGAAGACTTTCAATATGGTTTGATTAATTGTTAGGCAAAGGATTTCCCAACCCAGGTGAACAAAAAGTGTCGTGTTCAAGAGTGGTTAAATGTTTTTCTGAGACAAAAAGTATGACAAACAGGTTCATTTTTCTCTCTTTTCCCCCACCATTTCTGGCAAGTACCTCTTTATTTTTGACAAGCTTGAGGAGGATAACATTTGCTTGATTATAAGCTCATCCTTCGGATGAGTCCAACTTAGTTTAAATTCAAACCCTAAGAAGGAGTGGTTCGTTCCTGTTTGTAATTGAACAGATCCTTTACTGTTAAATTTTAACGAGTCCAGTATAGGAGAAACTCGACGTTTTTCAATTTTAGGGAGTCTGAAAAAACTTAAGAAAACTCCATGGTTGTCCTTTTTCGTAAATTTGTGTCTCCCAAGCCTGAAAAAGTATAAAATAATACTTGAGAGAACCGCTTGACCATTAAGATCAAGGAGTAATTTTCATAATTAGTGCCTCTGATCCGAAAAAAGTAAAAAAAGCGATCAATGACACGTCGTTTTATAACCAATATCGAATTTGAAATGACAAAAATCTGGCAATCTTTTCATGTTTTTACGGTCAAAAAAGGGTTGTAAGTGGACCGTCTTTTTAATTCCGTTTTAACGAGCTTAAAAAGAAAAACTCGGCAATCTTTTCATATTTTAGGAGTCAGAAAAGAGTTTAAAGGTGACTCTAATGTTTTTTGTCGAAAAATGATCAATTTTGCCTGAAAAATCTATTATCCTGCACAAAAACTCAAACATTACTCATACCTGTTTAAAATAAATAAAAATGCTTCAAAAGTTACCTCTTTAAAGTGAAAAATAAACAAATTAAAAATTCATTTATTCAAAAAATCTTATAAAAAGGGCTTTTGTAAATTCATTTTTACCGTTTGACTTCAGAGTGAGAAAAGAGAGCTTTTGGTAAGAAATTTCCTGTGAAGATTGTGGAAAATATGTCCGTTGGAATCGAACACCGTCACCTCCAGGTAATCCACATCATCTTACTCTTGCATTTCATCCGTTTGAAATTTGTTTTTAGGGTTTTATTTTGATTTTTAGGAAATATTTAGGTTAAAAGACCGCGCGCGGGGGTCCGCAGGCGCAGCATGCGAAACCTGCGGACCCCGACTTTTTCGCATGCAGAAAAAAGTCAGGGGCCCACACCTGCTGTATAGCCAGAGTGCGGACCTACGCACTGTCTCTAACATAGAGGGTGCGGTCCCCGCAGCATAGGTTTTCAAACTTAAATTTTTCAAATTCCGCCCAAAAACTTTGATTTAAATATTCTAATCTGCCTTTTTATTGAATGTAGGGTATACACCATGCTTGACTGGCGGGAACGGGAGCACGAGGATGTGGACCTCGCCACGATTAATCATCAACCTTCGATTGATGCATTGAAGGCATGCGGTTTATTCAAATTCTGGGCCATACCTGGCATGAGGGCCCAAGTGGACTTTTTGCAGTGGCTGGTAGACAGGTGGAATGTACAGGACCAGTGTTTCTTTATTGGTGGCCACCAGCTCGAAATGGAGCCAGAAGACATTTACTTTTTGACTGGTTTGCCTAAGAGAGGTGAACAATTGACTCTATTCGGGGCTAGGCCAGGTGGCCAGTCTGTCGATAGCCTCCGGCTAGAGTTTTGTAACGACCAAACCAAGGACAAAGGGATTGATATCAAAACCATCTCCCATCCTAAACTCAAAGTGATTGCATTTACTGTCACCAGACTCTGTGGAAGCGCAACACTACATATGGCCACTGGATCCCAAATGCGGATGACAGTATACTGCTTTCAGGGCACCATCTTCAACTGGTGCGACGCTGTGTTGGCTAATGTAAAAGTCCAACTGACTAGAGCAAAGAACGGACAACTGAAAAACTTGGGATATGCTTTCTTGGTTGTGAGCTTTGGTCTAGAGAGGGTCCCAATGTTGGTCCCACAACATCTTTCCGTTGGAGCTGGACTTCCCCGAGAGCCCAAACTGATGCGTTGGGTTGCAGTTATGGCCCGTCATCCTGAGGAGGGTTCAGAGGTTGTTCGATTTCCTCCTGAGTATTTTCATTGGTTGGAGAACCAAGTTTTTGCTATTCAAGATTTTCTTTATGCTGGTATGGATTATCGTGGTGACCCAGACATGGCTCTTCCACCAGGAGAGCAATGGGATGACTCAGGTAAAATCATTTTCAACATTTTCTAATTTAATTTTTTTTTGTTTTTAAATCGTCCCAAAATTGATAGTAAAAAGTTTCAAATGCATATGTAGGTCCACGGCAACCAGGCATTCTCTGGCCCTATGAGAGGAAATAGCCAACTGCAGCAGTACCAGCCCCACGGGACGAATCTATAGAGACCTTGGCCGAATTGGAAAACCATCTAGAGCGTTTGACAGCAGACATTCCAGAGACTAGCATAGATGACATTCCTCTTAGGCTAGAGCGTTATGTGATTGGAGTCCCAGGACCTTTCAGGAGGTTCCTTTGTAGGGTCGCCCGTACAGTGGTTTCTTATCGTTATCATCACCAGTGATAGGATGATCGCCTGTTGTAGACTCATGACATTTTTGCTTTTTGTACTATCATTTTGCTGATCATAAGGTGTTTTTCAACCTATGATCGAAGACGATGTATATTTGACACACTTCTATGCTATGCTATATTACTATTACCGGCTATCTTGTAAAACATGTTATGGAATGTTTTTAAATTTACTTGTTTGATTATTGCAAATGTCTACTTAACATTCAAGAAGCAATTGCATCTGCTAATGTATTTAAATATCTTGGAATATGTTGATATTCAATATAGTCAAATTCACGTTCCAAGATACAAACTCTCAAAAATAATCTCAATAACACTGGATTTCTAATCGCATAAACTCTATTAAGCCGCAATACAACGAGTTCAGAATCTAACCTCACAATCAAACTCTGAGTCCCAAATGAGATGGATTCAGATAATAACTCAATCACTGCACTATACTCTGCAATGTTGTTTGTTGTTTGACCGAGGCTTACCCCATGCATAGATACCAACTCATCAGAGGGCGAATAGATAACCCAAGCTGCGGAAGAAATGTTCCGTGTATTACGACAAGCACCATCAGCAAAACCAATGTATGTTTAGAGAGACGTCGACATCTACAATATCAAGAGTAAAATCAAGATAAGCAGGAATAATGACAAAAACACTCTCTAAGCTAAGCACACTTTTTAATCTAAAACACACCAGCTAGAAAGAAAACTAACCTAACTAAAAACTCCACACCCAGATTTAAGCATAATATCTCTTCAGATAAAAACCATTTCTGGGCTTACCTAAAGAGACCCCCGTCAAAGTCTACTAATTCATAGGCCCCTTTTTCCAGCTTTCGCTTAACAACATAAGGACCATGCCACATGGGTACGAATTTTCCAACACCTAATTTATCATTTGCTTGATCGTACAGTAAGACTAGGTCTCCTTCCAAAAAATTACGAGGCGTAACTTTTCGATCATACTGAGCTTTAATACATTTGGCATGAGTTTCAATTGCTAGTGCAGCATCACGTCGATTCTCATCTAGCTGAGCCAAGTACAACAAACGTTTCTCCTCTTCGGAAGTGGTTGGAAGTAATTCTATGGCCATTTGCAATGACGGGATTTCGCATTCAATTGGTAACACAGCTTCCAAACCGTAAACTAGTTGGAAAGGAGTGAAACCAGTTGATGTTTTTACTGAGCTTCGATACGCCCAAAGCGCTAAAAATAGCATGTTATGCCAATTTGACCTATGAATCCCAATGATTCGTCGGATCATGATGACTAGAACTTTGTTGATGGCTTCAACCAGACCATTAGCCTGTGGACAATATGGAGTTGAACTATCGTGACGCAGGCCAAGTTGGTTTGTTAGTTCAGTCATCATAATATTTCAAAAATGACGCCCATGATCAGTGATAATCACTTGTGGAACACCGAACCTAGCAATTATATGATTGAAAATGAAAATCGCAGCAATTTTTCCGTCTGCCAAAAATGTAGGCATCGCCTCGGCCCACTTGGTAAAATAATCTACCGCAAGGATGATATACGCATGCCCCCCGGCCGAGTGAGGGTTACATGTAATAAAATCGATACCCCATTTCGCAAAAGGACTGACATTAATTATAGGGTGGAGAGGAGCAGGTGGAGTGCGCATCTTTCAATCAAAATTTTGGCAGTTGTGGAATTTTCGGACCATGTTAATACAATCTTTAAACAAAGACGGCCAGAAATATCCAACGCGCAATATCTTTTGGGTTGTGGCAAACCCAGACATATGACCCCCACACGCTCCAGAGTGACAGTCATTTAGAACCCTTTCAGCTTCCTCATAAGTTAAACAACGTCGGAAAACAGAGTCTGCCCCACGACGATAAAGTGTATCTCCAATAATTTTGAATTGTTGGGACTGGAATCATATTTTCCGACGCTGAGATCTTGAAATTTCAGGCCGAAAGGATTGGGTTTGGAGATAAACTATGATATCCCCATACCATGGATCAAGAGTGTTGATTAGAAACAAGGATTCGTCCGCAATGGGCTCTTCCGCCACAGTTTCAGTATCAGCACGCGGGAAGTCACACATTAACTCCGCAAAAACTAAAGATTTCTTTGACTTAGATTTTTCAAATTCCAAGTCAAATTCCTGCAGGATCACAATCCATTTGGAATACTTGCCCCCTAGCAATTGTTTGGTCAAAATATAGATCATAGGGTTGCAATCGGAAATTACAATAGTTTTGCGTAGTAAAATGTAATGACGAAAACATTGGACAGCTTGAACAGCTGCCAGGGCCAATTTCTCCACATGTGAATATTTTAGCTCAGTTGGATTCAAAGTGCGACTAAGGTAATAAATCACATGTTCACTATCGAATTCATCTTCCTGAACTAACACCATTCCGATGGTGGAATGTGAGGCGGCGAGATATAAGAAGTATTCCTGGTTGTAGTTGGGAGGATGCAATAACGGTGCATGGGTCAACGCGTGTTTTAGTGCATCAAAAGATTTGTTAGCTATCTCATCACAAAAGAATGGAGTATTATGTTTCAACAACCGGGTAAAACCCTTTGTTTTCTCGGTGTAGTTAGGAATGAATCGACGTAAAAAGTTTGCTTTCCCTTGCAAACTTTGGAGTTGGAGAAGAGTCGAAGGAGGAGTCAATTTGACAATAGCTTCAACCTTCGAGGGATTGACACGAATGTCGGCTTTCGAAACAACAAATCCCAGTAACCGACCCGTTTCTATACAAAAAACACACTTATGTGGATTCAACCTAATTCGATAATGCCTACACCTCATAAAGATCGCTCGTAAATGAATGAGATGATCGGCTCGATGTAACGAATGAGCAGGTAAATCATTGAAATAGGTGAATGAGCAGGTTAATGGAGTTGGATAAATGAAACCTGCTTTAAGTAATTTCTCAACTTCTGCTTTAATAGCAGCAGCTTTTCGCAGGTGGATCTGACGCAAACGTTGCCGGACGGGTTTAGCATCCGAGTAAGTTTTGATTTCATGAACAACAATTGTTGGGTCAATTCCTAGCATTTCCTCATATGACCAGGCAAACACGTCGCGAAATTCTTGAAATAGGGCCTTATATGTTTGAATTTCATCTTCTGTACAAGAGGCACCTATATGAATGTTTTCAACAATTCCAGGCTTGACCGAAATGTCAATAGAAATAGTTCGAGAAATATTTCCCAAATTTAACTCAGAATCAGGATTTTTCAATGAATTCTGAGGTTCCTTGACATAATCAGTCGTAAAAATAGATGAAAAATCATTTTCAAAACGATCAATCTTAGGTAAACACGAATATCTATGATAAAGATCTTCCCATGGTAAATCATCAACAGACAAGATTTCACGAATTTGCTCATCAGTGTGAACAAGTTCGGAAACATTGTTGAATCTGAGTCTGATATTGAAAGTGATTCTTCATGGACCACATTCATTAAGTCAATTTCGGTTGAATAAGGGTCAGAAAACAACTATATGGCTTGATACGCAATTTCATATGGACTCAAAGGCATAGCATCACCAAATGAATCTATCTCAGATACGGAAGGTACGATCCAAGGATCATCATAAATGATAGTGTCTGATGAAATCATATGAATGGTTGCAGTAGAAGGCGATACGTTGGGAGGAGGAAAGGAAAAAGTTCCTAGTAAACCAGAATCTTTAACTAGTCCTACTCCAACATCCTTATAAGGGATAGTTGTTTTGCCGACATGCTGGATACTTTCAGAAGAGGCTGGGTCGAATGAAAAGTAAGTTAGCTGGTCTATAGTTACGATCTTTCCATTATGATGAAACTTTATAAGCCGAAAGATTGATGAAACAACAGCAGCCATAGCGTAAGACCAACTACGACCCAAGAGAATGTTGTAATCTAGAGGGGCATCAACCACCTCCACATCTAGATTAACAGTTTTGCCTTCAACCCCTATAGGTAAATCCTGTAGAATGCCAAAAGAATGGAACCCACAGCCATAAAAATCCTTTAGAATCGTCGGGGATTGATTAAGTGTAGGAGAACCAAGCGATCTCCAACACTGGATCGACATAATACACGTTGAGGCTCCCTCATCAATCATAGTCCTATAGCAAGGTCTGTTTTTTACTAACACTGGAGTCTGGAAAGCCATTTGATGAGGTAAGTGAGGTGTACTATTTTCTAGATCGAAAATTATAAGGTTCGAGTTCTGAATATCAACAGCTCCTATAGCTGACAATAGTAATTTACACTGTGCTGGACATGATTGCAGCACCTCCAAAGCCGACATTGCTGAAGGTGAAATAGCCAAATCTTCAACAATGTTATAGTTCTGAGTAGCTCTCGCATGTGGATTGAAAGCTGACTTTCGAAGTATACCCTTGGCGAGCAATTTGATTACTAACTCTGAGTTAGGTTTCTCGATCTATAGTGGATCGGAACCGAGAGTTGAAGTTGAAGTTGAAGTGGATTGCGATCGTGTCGCAATCCTAACATGAGACATCATCATTATGGGTTCTTCTAAGGCATTTGAGAAAGAACCTATCATCTTATTGTCTTGACTAGGAAAAGGATCCTTCAAAACAGCGGGCGTTTGAGAACCTTTGACGATTTTCGCAACCTCGGCGCGATGAGGGCAGTCTCTTGTAAAATGCTCTTCGTCACAAATGAGACAAGGATAACGAGGTTTGCGTTTCTATCAGTAGATTCCATTTTTCCTGGTTTCTCTTTCGAATTTTTATTTGTTTTATTTTTCTTCTTCCCTTTCTTTTTACCGCCGGATTTTGATTTGGCTGTAGATGACTCTACAACATGAATATCGGCAGAAATTTCCGCGGAATAATCTCCTGTCACGGAATCTAGTAAAGTTATGATATGAGAAGAATTCTTGGAAGATTTCTTCTTACTTTTGGTATTAATTGTACCAATCACACCATCAGCCGCATGAGACCCTGAAGGAGCTGCAGTTATTTGATTTTGTTTAGGAAGATCGGGGATTTTCTCGTGTAACGTACCCGACTGCGTATAAACGAGGTCAAGGTACTGAGATTGAGAAATTACTTGCTCTTCAGTAACGACTCCTGCCTTAGCTACATCCTCAGTGATTTTAGGTAATAAAGATTTGACAAACCATTCTGCTAAGATTTGATCCGGGATAAAAACTTTCACTAAACGTCGTCGACGTCTCCATTCATGAATGTGATCTGAAATGTAAGTGGACGTTGACTGTTTTAATGAAGTTAATAATTCTGTGCCATTTTCATATCTGATAGGCAACTGAAAATGAGTTAAAAATGAAGTAGCTAGCTGACTAAAATTATAAAAAGTGGCTCGCGGTAACTCAATGTACCACTTGGCCGCAAGACCAATTAGAGTGCGTTGAAAAAGCCGTAAACGAATTGAATCATCTGAAATGGAGTTAGATGCACACCAGAGGTGATAAGTCACCACATGGTTCAACGGATCCTCTCCTGATTTACCTTCAAAATTTGGAATGTCACTGGGCAACTTATTCGGCATTGGCGGCCAAAACGGAAGATAATTAATTGGATCGTTCGTAAGGCGCGACAATTCAGGCAAGTCCAAAGTTTCACTGAACGGTAACTTATGATTAGGGTCCCTGAAACCCTGAGTCATGAGACCAGCCCCAGGAGGAGGATATCTAGGATAACTAGGAATTGGAATTGCATTTGGGATATTATATCCTCCCGGAAAACCAGGATTAACCGGACCGTACTAGGGTTGTTGAGGTTGTTGATAAGTATATCCAGGGTACAGTTGATACTGATAGACTGGGTTCTGCACAGCAGGACCGAATTGGTATTGTCCCTGGTACGGTTGATAAGTAAATTGAGGTTGACTTGTGACAACCGTACTTGGACCAGGTTTTCTTATAGGAATTTGAACCAAAGTTTGAATTGTGGGTCCAGACTGAGGTAAAGATGCTTGAGGAATTGATGCAGGAACAGTAGAAACCGGAGTTGTCGATACTCCAAAAGTAGGTGGGGTAGATGGAACAGATGTTGCAGTAGTTGTTTGAGGCGGAGTTCGAGGCAAACTAGGCCCAGGCTGAGAAACTACAGAAGGTGCAGAAGTTTGAATAGTAGGCTGGACAAGTTGCTGGGTTGAACCAGAAACCAAGGGTTTTCCAGATTGAGATGACAACTGCACATTCGGTTGCAAGATTTGTTGAGATTGAGATGGATCCCACACTAAGTTCATTCCGGGGTATGGACCCATAGAAGGTTGAGCATATTGGGGACCATAACTGGGTTGAGGTAGGATTGATAATTCAAAAGTACATTTCCAGTTCCTTGGACAAATGATTGACCTGAAGGTAGTTGGAAACCTTGGGTTGGGTACTAACCTTGAGGTTGATAACTTTGAGGCACGTACTGATACTGGGGTTGACCTTGAGGTACATATTGGTACTAGGGTTGACCTTGAGGTACATACTGAGTTTGGGGTTGACCTTGAGGTGTTAGGATATTCCGACACATAGGATATAGTTAAGTTCAACTTGGTCTAGTATAGAGTTAGGTATAGAGTTAGGTAAAGTGTCTTTCTTTACCGTTGTACATTTTGTAACTTACAATCCGACGGTCACGATATGTAGTGATCCGACGGTTCACTCTCACCTTGGTATTACCGACACTTGATCCGTGGCTTGACACCCGATTGGTCCATGAGTTCTATTTAAAGCGCATGGAGGGTCATTGTTCGGGTAATCCGTGCATGAGAGAAGCTTATGTAAATTTTCATTCTTTGATTAATAAATTGCCTGTAGTACCCACGTTGGGACAGGCCGTGGACTCTTTCCCTCTTTGAGGGTTTTAACCACGTCAAAAATACTGGTGTATTGATCTGTGATCTGGTTGTGAGCGGTGTCCTTTTGGTATTCTTTCTGAGGAACTTACCCTGTAAATTCCTACATAGTATCAGAGCTATTTGAGGGCCGCGTCCGGTGGTGATCCAAATCTGAAGCCGGTAGAACTGCATGCGGCTGTCGTTTCCTAGATCTGCTGTTTCTGACTGCTTTCGGGCCGAGAGGACTGCTCTGTTGCGTTCGAAGCATCTGTTCCAGTGAGGAACCCCTTTCGTTTCACGCGAAAAGGTTTCCGGTAGCCCTAGCTGCGTCATTTTTCAGATCGGGAGGTATACAGTGTTTTTTGCAGTTTACTGTTATTTTCTCTCTGCTTATTTCGGTTTCGGTTTATTTAGCCTTTTTTTTAACCGGATCTATACCTTTCATTTCTGCGTATGCTCTTTGCCCTGCGACTCTGTGCGATCTGGGCAAATCAGAAACAGAAAGGAAGGATTTTTCTCATGCGTATGCTCTTTTCCCTGCACCTTAGTGTGATCTCGGAAAAGCTAACTTCGAGCCGCAAGGTTCGCTTTTCTTTGCATATTCGTGTTGGGTTTTGTGTTTTGTGTTTTGTAGGGAAAAAGAGCTTTCTCAAGGCAAGCACGCAAACCAAGGCCCCCCCACCCCCCTCTCTCTCTCTCTCAAATTTTTTGTATAGATCAATTGGTTCAAAGCTATTTTAAGAGAGTAGAAGTCTTGGGTTCAAGTCTCCATTTTGTGGGGGCGGATTTTTTCATTCCCGCACATTCGCGCACTTTGCCGGCAACGTCAACAATTTTTTTTCAAAAAGCCATAACTTCTTCATCCGGAAGCCTTTTTCAGAGCCGTTTTTTTTAAAACCGCCTATTTTTTCGAGATCTATCCATTGGAACACTTACTTTCAGCATCTTCAGCTTCAGTGTTTTTAAAAAAAAAATAATGGAAAGTCCATGCCAAGTCATTCTTGACAGCACTAACTACTTCCAATGGGTAGCCTACATGGAAGATTTACTTAGAAGTAAAGGTCTCTTCAGAATAGCCACAGACCAAGAGAAGAAACCAAAAGATGAAGACAAGGCTGCAAAATGGGAAAATAGACAAGATCAAGCACGTGGTTTGATAGGGATGTCTATTTCTCCTGATCTTAGATTCCACATTGCAGAACTTGAGACTCCTCATGAAGCATTAGAAAAACTCGCTAAAGTTTTTGGGATTAAAAATGAAATTAGAGCCCATCAACTTGAAAATGAGTTGCTTACTTTGGATCCTAATAATTTTTCTTGCATTGAAGATTTCTTGTCCAAATTCAAGACCCTTAGATATCTCTTGGAAGGTGTTAAAGTTAAGAAAGAAGATGGTAACCTTATTTATTCCATCCTTACTAAGTTGGGACCAGCCTACTCTGTATTTGTTTCCACTTTCCATTCTACAAGGGAAGCTTTCATTTGTCAAGGAAAAGACTACAAGGCCCCTTCCTTTGACTCCTTTTGTGATTCCTTAATAAGAGAACAAGAAAAACTCTTACACCTTGGAAACTCTTCCACGAAAGCGTTAGCCGCCCAGCAGCAACCAAATTCAAAGAATCCTAAAAAGTCATATCCTCAAAAGAATGGTCCTAAATCAACTCAGCCTCAAAATGAAAGATCATTTCAGCAAAATGATAAGACCAATAAAAACAAATGGAAGAAGACTGATAGACATTGTAACTTTTGTAACCGAGATGGCCACTTAGAATCTAAATGCTTTAAGAAGATGGAAGCCTTGGAAGCCGCAATGAAGAAACATAACATCCATGTGGAGCCTACTTCAACTTCAACTTCCGGAATGGCACTTTCTGCATGTCGTTGTCAATCATCTCAGTCTGGTTATGCATTAAATGTATCTTCTTCTTCTTCTCATTCTCATGAGTGGCTCATTGATTCTGGAGCCTCTTATCACATGGCCAAAAACCAAGCCATGTTTTCTTCTTTAAATGATTGTAACACCAAAAATATATATGTTGGTGATGATAGATCTCTTAATGTTGTAGGGACTGGAACTGTTCATCTAGACAATGGTCAGTTTAATGATGTATTATGTGTTCCAACCTTATCCTGCAACCTTCTATCTGTCTATCAGATAACTCATTCAGGTGAAGGTAAAATTGTTGAATTTTCACCTCATGATGTTGTAATCAAGGATCTAAAAGATCCTAAACAGATTCTAGCTACTGGTCTTGCTGATGATTCCACAAGGTTGTATAAGTTTCACAACTTTGGGTCATCCAATCTTCCCTCAGTATTTGTTGCTCATAATGATGAAGTGAGCAAACTTTGGCATGAGCGATTTGGTCACTTAAACTATCGCTCCCTTCAGCATCTATGTAAAGAAAATATGGTGACAGGTCTTCCTAGGTATGTACTGTCCTTGAGGTTTCCCCCCAGACGGTAATTGGGTACCTTGAGATTGCCCCCCAGGCGATAATTGAGGACCTTGAGGTTGCCCCCCAGGCGGTAACTGGCCACCTTGAGGTTGCGGATTTGGAATGGTACTTGACATCATAAGAATATCTTCTACACTCAACGGTTTAGTTCCGTTATTACCAATTAATAACCATTGTTCAACAGGTTGAGGAGATGCTCCCGAAAAAGTACCAATAAGTGACTGATACCTAGAGGGAACAGAAGGACCGCCATATAAAAATATTTCTGGAGATTGAGAAAACATGGATGACTATCTCGACATATTCAAAGGAGGATAATAACCCCTAGGTGTTGGATGAAAAGAAATGCGAGGTGGTGAAAAACTTAGTCCCGGGTTTTCCAAAAAATTGGTCAATGAAAGATACCAAGCATCCCTCCTAGGTGGACTATAAAAGATCGATTCATGCTCCCTAAGTTCTATAGCTGGTTGATTTTCAGGGATAGGTATACCTTCTTCCGGAGTAACAAGTTCTTCAATAGCAATAAGTCCAGAAGGAAGATTTTGGGTAATGACTCTTTGTACCCTGGGTGAACCAGGACCACTAGAAGTTGGAGAGGAAAACCCTGATGTTGGAATAGCAGCAAGTTCAGTTTCAGGTTCAGATATTTCAGGTTCCTCGGCTAATTCACTAGTAGAAGAAAAACTACCAGTAACTTCGAAAAATGAAACAGGTTTAATAATATACTCTGGTGCTTGCACTTGATAATTAGGATGTACAACTAAAGAAGACTCTCCTTCTTCAGGTGACCCAACTCTACTGTCACTAGGAGTTACAAGGGCTCGTAACTCTTCAAGTTGCCTTGATGAAAACTCAAGAGGTTGGCCCCGAAGTCTACGGGACTTCCTTGGTAATTCAGCCACGATTAAATATTTTAATTACTTCACACGCAAACAAAGAAAAATCTCAATGAAAACCACCTAAAGTGTCTAAAGAACCAAACAATTTTGAATCATACGCCTAAAGAATCTAGGAGGTCAAACCACACACAAACAGTAACTTTCCGTACCGAAAACACTAGTTGGTGATGAGATCCAACGTCGCAGAATTCAATACAGAAATGGTGGTTGGAACAGTTACCCCGGCAACCTTCTTAAGAATAGACTGGCACAAGTTTCTCCACTAAACCGTCTCAAGTGAAGAGAACCCCCCAGAAAATCCAAGTGAGTCTAGCCGACATCTGCTCCAGGTACAGTGGGATCTTCCCTCCACCGTCACCTTAGGAAAGAATCCTATAGAATATGGTCACTATGGTTACCAACGGAAACAAATATACCTGGGGAACAGTTTGTGATCCGATACACACGCAAGGGCAGAGTAGCAAGCTCAATCCCCTTGAAGGCTTCTTGACATAATCCAAGGTTTACCAACAAGTGACCCCAGGCTCCTCGATAACGGTTAATCCGAGGTTTACCATTTTTAATACATGTATATCTTGTCTCGTTCCCAATGAAGAAGGATTGATTACCCCACTGGTTCGGACACGATCTCGTGCTTGACTCCTTTAAGAGGAGCTTCCCAGAGCATAGATGTAACAATTGAAATTTATCTCCTACTACAAGATACAGCTACTTGTTTGTTTTACTATCTTGGAGAGTTAATTACTCCCTACTCCAAGATACTAGCCTAAGCTATGTTGGTGATAAAGAGCCCTAGAAATAAAAAGATTGCTAGATAGATTTTACTTTAAGCGTTATTTTTATTGGTTTTTTCTTAAGTCAAAAGGTGCGGAGATGAAACTTTATGGTGTGAAGACTCGACTCCAAAACACTAAAAATACACTTAAGATGATAAACAATCATTTTTCTTCAATGAACTTCTAGCTAAAGAAAGAGTTGAGAATGCAAATGCTTATAAAAACAAATATTTCCTTAACAATTAAATGAAAAGAAGAACTTTTTGTCTTTTCCAATAAACTCAAAAACGAGACAACTAGTTATGCTTACGAAAATTTTCCTTTCTTTTCAAACACTCAAATACTACAAAAACAAACTTTTTCAAATTTTTTTTTTATTTTTATAAAACACTCAAAATTATTGGAAAATCTAATCTTGAGATCTATAAATTTTAAAAAACTAATTGAAGTAAAATCTTACAAGATTTCTTTTCAATGATGTTTTACTTAGTTATTAGCAAACTAAGGACTAATTTGTCCAAAATCACAAATTAATCAAAAAACAACCAGCTTTTGTTTTCTTTTTTTAAAAATGAAATCCAAAACTTTCAAAACAAGTTCTTTCGAAGCTTCGCAAAGAGAAAAACAAGATGTATTCCTCAACAAAGGCAGATTTTACAAATCGGTCAAACTCATAAGAAGACCAACAAAAACCTGGGTGATCTGAAGTTTCTAAGGCTTTTAAGCTCTGAGTTACTACAAAGACCAAACAAAAATCAAGCCAGGCACACAAAGCTTCTAGAAATTCACCTAAAACCTAAATGCCAATGGAATTAACCTATGAAAAGTTTCTGACAAGACACGTGCAGATCTGGGCAAAGGCTAAAACATATAAACAAATCCTAAGCTGACTGAATGAGAAAATTTTAAGTTTTTCAAAATTTTGACAGGGTCTGCAGGCTCCCAATACAACTAGGTGCGGTACCGCTCTGTGGGTTAATAGGTGTTTTAGGCCTACCTCGGGTCCAGTGCTAGTTTGTGGAAGCCACACTCCGTTGATCCAAATGAGCTCCTTTGTAAAGAATCTGCAAACACAAACAGGCACACATATCAAATAACACCTGAAAAGCCAATATAATAATCCATATTTATCATGATGATCAAGGAATTCATGAAATAAACCATAGAAGACAATTTATTGATAAAAATGAATCTGATTATATTAACTTTAACCAAAGAAGAACTTTACAACCTTGGTGCCTTGATGTTGTACAAGCTCCTCCCAGGGTCCAGCAAGAATCTCCTCTAATTTGACAAGTTTCACTCTCTTCCCAATGAAGCCAAAAAGTATGTAATCTCTCCTCTCAATCTTAACTAGAGAGTCTCAATTCCAACAGCATTTACCCTCAAAAATGTTCAGCTTTCAACCTCTCTAGCAACTAGCCCAATGCCTCATTTTATAGTGCAAAGGAGGGAAGTTACTAGGTCCACCTTCAAAGGGATAAGCTCCTCTTATCAAGGAGTTAGCTCCTTTAGTTATGGGATGCATGAACCACCTAGGAGCGAACCAACCACGTCAAGATTCCTTCTAGAAACGTCCAGAATTAACCCAAAGTGAGTTTTTAGGAATAAACTTGCGCCTTTTTTACTTTCACATGGGTCCGCACCCACTCTTTTAGAGACAGAGCGGGCAGGTCCGCAGGTAACATGACCAAGGGGTGCGGGACCGCAGGTAATGGTAAGAGAAAGTGCGGAACCAGAGGTTTATAGATTTTCAAAGACTTTCTCTCATTTTTAAAGCTTGACATGAAGAGTTGAGGTTTGAGACTTGCAAAGGAGGACAGTATGGGTGATGATAGACTCATACTAACTACAGAAAGTCATGGTGACAATATTTTGTGTAACAAATTGTAAGCATTTTCTTTTGTAGGTTTTAGTGTAGACTTAATTTGACTCCATGCCCAAAGGAATACTAGGCAATATTTTTAAGCTTGTTTTGTATGAAGGCATTGGTCTGCAGTTCTTGAGACTCACAGGGAGGATCTCATTCCTAGAAGGAGCCAGTGTTAGCTTTGCTACATACTTCAATGTTTGGAGAACCAAATATCAGCTCGGCCATGTGTTTATGCAAAAAGGGCAGATCGCAACAATATTTTCCTCCTTCTCCCTCATTTTCCTTATGCTCCATAGCCCCGCTATCTCTGTTTTTCCTCCTTAAACCTCTTCATTCCCCGTTTAAACCCTTTGAAACCCAACAAATCCCCCCTTTAGCGCCCAGTCCTTAATTGCAAAGCACAAAACCTCCATAAGACCCTACCATATAACCTCAGCGCTTTCATTCCTCATCGCAATCGGCAAATCGCATGCACAAGTGTATAAGGCTATGCCCCTGACTTCCGCCGATGCGATAAAGTCTTAAATATGGTTAATTCCTCTATCGGGTCCACGGTCTCATCGCTATCTGCAAATCGCTATAAGGCAACACCCCTTGACTTTCGCCGATGCGATATTAGGCGCCGGACCCGATATGACTCACTGCTCCCGTGTATAAAGTTTCAACTCCGGTTTGCGCCTCCAATAGTGTATTTGCTATGTTGTGTAGTTTTCCCCGTGCATGTTCTCCGCCATCCATCCATTCAATCCAACATTGATAGCTCCTCCCGCTCTTGCTAGCTGCCCACTCGTTAACTCGCGAGAAAAGTGGTTTTACCCCTATCCCGTCCGCCACGTGTCATCCCCTAATTGTGATCGCGCGCCCCTGTACGATTACCACCCACCTCTGAAAGCGGTGCAAGGAATACCGCTTACCACCCGTCCGCTCGTCCCCGTTGGTTAACCTCTGCACATCTTTCCTGCCCGATCACTGTCGGATCCGCCGCGTCCAGATCCAACGGTTCACGATCGTCCGCTTCCCGTTTTCGTTCGATTCCTCCCGCCAAGAGATCTCTATCGTCCATGCACTGGATCCAACAGCCAATTTTCTTCCTCCGTCCGTCCCGACTGTCCACGTCCATAACCATTCCATACTACAGAAAGGACGAAGTTGGCCAACTACCTGTAATTGGCACAATTACTCTTCAACAACTGCATTCAAGGACATATGGCCGAGAAAGAAAGGACCAGCGTCGAGCAGTTAAATGGACTTAGCAGTTATGGAAATGCATCCATACTACAGTCCACATGTTCGAGAAGGACAACAAAGCATCAGAGAACATCAAATTCATTTATTGTAGCAAGCACATTTTACCAAAGACTCCATCAGACAGTTAAAACGGTTGGTGGTCAATTATGACCCCTCCACGCCTAAAACAACAGAACATCTTTATAAACAAACTCTATATATACCCAAAACACAGATGTAATCAGGGTTGATGGTTGTAGTTTTGATGTAAGGTTCAACTTCTGAAGACTGTAACTACTGAGATACTTGCAGCGTCTGGTCTTCATTTTCAGCTAATACAAGCTTCTTTTGCTGTTAATTGCTCACTTTCCATTTCTACTATGTTCTAGGTTGTGCCTGTTATGCATTTGTTCATGTGCTCTTGATATTTAGCATTAGAAGGGTTGTCATCCCACCTCTGTGTTAGAATCTAGTATGTATCATTGAATGTGCTATGCAGGTTTCTGTTTACTTAGTGCCAGAGAGTTGTCATCCTATCTATGCATTAGGAAATAGATTTGCAGACTTCTTTACTGATTGCAGCCGGCCATCACATGGTCTTGTGCATCTGCTGGTGTGGTCAGTATTCTCCATGTTCACTTAATCCTCAAACTGTGAGTAATTGGTGGTCTAAAGCCTTGTAGTCTGGGGGTGTTCACCCATGTCTAGAGTTAAGCATAGTAGAAGTGGTTATCTGGCTTGAATATGCATCATTCCTTCCATTCATCCACCTATTTCCAACATTTTTTGTTGAGTTTGTAATGTTCCCGAGCATCTCTAAGATACAACCTAGGAGAGTTTCTTGGGGTGATAACATGGACTATTCTATTGGATGTTAGACGGACATCTCTTGTATTTGTGTGTTTCTACCACAGTGGTACTATTACCTCTCTTAGAGGCTCACCTTCTTTTCCCCTCCGCAATAGAAGAACCTTGACACACCTACAACCAAACACTCACCAGGCACACTTGCTTTTCGAAGGCGCGCATGCATTCCTCTCTCTTGTTGACTGCTAAAACCAAGGCAAACCTATGAGAATATATGGCAGTCGGGTCGATACTCCGGATGGGGCTCCTATTCCAAATGGTGTAACATCTAATTAAGACTTCACATTGGAGAGACCCCATTGGTTGACAGATTTCCAGCACTGTCAACAAGGAGGTATGAGATTGGGCAACTTCTTCTTTCTTTCTTTATTTATTTCTTTTTAATTCTATAAATTGTTGTTTTTTATTTTTTCCTCTAATTTAAGGTTTTTTATCATATCTTTTTATTTATTTTCTAATTTATTGTTTTTGTAGTTCTGTATTTTTTTTTTAATAGTGTTGAATTTTTAAGTTATGATTTTAAAAATATTGTAATTTTAAATCTAAAAAGGGGCATTACGAAAACTTGAGCTTTGGTTTAAAGTTTTTGTTTACAATGATACTAATTTTTGGAATAAAGTTTCAAACAAGTTGTGATTTTAGCTCCAATAAATAATCAATAACATAATATTTTTTTTATTAGATGATTGATTTAAAGTTTTTGTGAACAATGGTACCAGTTGGCAAGATTATTGTTTCAAACAAATTGTAATGTCTCACTGTTAATTTATGGTATGTTCTATGCTTATAACAGTTTACTTCTTTTTCTTATTATATTCCACCGATTAGCAATCACATGTACATAAAGTAAAGTGCAGATAGAACATTAAACGATCGACAGAAAACAAGCCAAGACAAGAGACACAAGATGTGGCGGCTAGCCAAGGATAAACCCCACAATGTGTGGGGAAACCCTTTGATCAAATCTTCTTTTATCTTCAATAATTCAGCAGAGAGAAATAGTACAATAAATCTGATTCATATCAACATTAGCAAACCCTAGATCAACAGCATCAGCATTAGCGGCTTCATTATCAAACTAGGGCAGACGATATCTCACAAACCGACCGTCGGATTGACTTCATTCCACCACCAAAAGTTTCGGCTTCCAGAGAAGGTTCAGATGAACCTACAGCGCAGTTCAGATGAGGAGATCTTCTAGGCCACGCAAGTCAATCTTTACTTCTGCAGTTGCAGCTTCAGTTTCAGCAGTTTCCGGCTTCAAACTAGGGCAGTCGATATCTTGCAAACCGTTCGTCGGATTGACTTCATTCCACCACCAAAAGTTGTGGCTTTCAAAGGAGGTTCAGATGAACCTACAACGCAGTTCCAAAGTGGAGATATTCTAGGCCACACAAGTCAATCTTTACTTCTGCAGTTGCAGCTTCAAATTCAACAGCTTCCAATTTCACATGTGTGAGAGAGAGAGACCCATTTCAGCGCAGTAGAGAAGAGACTCATATCTGCACAGTAGAGATAGAGAGATGTGATGAGATGAGTGAGTCCAAATGAGGGAAAATTCCTCTTATATTTATACACAACGTTGGTGGGTGAAAAGATGTGACAGTTGGGCTTCTGAGCCTACATGAGTTGTAGGTCGACTTGATAATAATTCCATAATCAAAATAAATTCATATCTCCATGAATACTTATCGGAATCGGATGATCTTTATATCAATCCTACACCTCTCGATGAGAGGAATCTAATAAAAATATTATCAGCCATGAATAAGATGACCCACATGAAGTTTTGCCTTGGTTTCCAATTTTAACACTCCCTCTCAACCATGGAGAACTTCATCTGCAATCTGTCTATCGGTCGTTACTATTCATCCATCAAATGCACTGCCCTGTACAGCCTGACCCTTGCCCTACTCTGCTCTATTCTGCCTGTTCTGCTTTGTCTTGATCTGCATGCACTGATCTGTACTGTTTTGCTCTGTTCTGCTCTGCTCTTGCATTGTTCTGTTCTGCTCTGCTTTTGTCCGAATTCTGAAGAAGCAGAAATGATCAAGGATGTATCATACTGACTCAAAGTCAGTCTGAGAGTATGTACCACTGGTCCCAGACCAGTCTCAACCAACCCAAAGTCAGCGTCATAGTGAGTACAACTCCAATGGTCCCAGACCAATATCATCCTCCACTGACTCAAAGTCAGTCTTAGAGTATGTACCACTGGTCCCAGACCAGTCTCAACCGACCCGAAGTCAGCGTCATAGTATGGTACAACTCCTACCACTGGTCCCAGACCAGTATCATTGATCCCAGATCAATGGAGGTCATCCTAGCGTAGGGAGTACGGTAGATACAATGATGCGTCCATCGGTACTACTATGGTCCCTAACTTCATTTCCCTGCTCATTGATCAGATGAGAGGTACTTCCCATGAGTCCCAGACTGCATGGGTAGGATGCCTCGACAGGAGAACTAATCAATCCTGTCCTCATAGGAGAACACATCAATCCTGCTACAATTGCCATGGAGAACACATCAATCCAGGCCTCACAGGAGAACACATCAAACCTGCTACAATCGCCATGGAGAACACATCAATCCAGGCTGCCATGGAGAACACACCAATCCAGGCCTCACAGGAGAACTAATCATCCTGCTACACAGGAGAGCGAATCATCCTGTTCCACAAGAGAGCGAATCATCTTGTCCCACAAGAGAGCGAATCATCTTGTTCCAGTGTGCACCACCAAGGGAGGGTGAGTCACCCTGTGGTCATATGTTGCTCCAGTAGGAACCGCAAGCCCTCAAAGCTCCCAGAGCTCAATGTATGCAACATGCAGGACCCTTGTACAAGGGTTTCTTGCCGACTCCAAGTCGTTTGGGAAAATCACAGATTAGATCTTTCCTCGGGGCTTTGACAAGGTGTATCAACCTGTACATCATCTTAATGTGATGGAGCTTCCTTGCTCATTGACTTACCATATCCCAGATGATGTCTATCTGCTGGAGCAATTGACGAATACGGGATTCCTCAATAATCGAATCCCACCTCTAGTTGTTACAGAGAATCACAGTGGTATCCAATGTGAATCCAAACAACTCACTGAAGAGCTTTCGCAACCAAACTGCCTCACAAGAAGCCATGCTAGCAGCAATATACTTTGCTTCGGCGGTGCTCAAAGCCACCGACTTTTGTTTCCTGCTCATCCAGGATATTGAAGCAGATCCCAAGGAGAAACAACACCCGGAAGTGCTCTTACGGTCCACCACATTGCCTGCCCAATCAGCATCAGTATATCCAAGTAGTCTTACATCTCCGGCAGTGTATCTTAACCCATTGTACCACGAAGATATCTCAGAAGATTCTTGGCATCAATCCAGTGAGGCTCAACCAAATATGAGCTCACAATGCTAACTGCAAAACATATGTTCGGACGGAGGTTCACCAAGAACATCAATGCGAATGAGTTTTTGAAACTCAGAGGCATTTCCCAAGTCTGGTCCGACATCACTACCATATAACTTCTAAAGGTTAAGATCCTCGAGATAGTCACAGGCTTTTTTCCAATATCTTTACCACATATTTTCCTTGAGATAGGAAATTTTCCCTTGGCTTCTGCCATACTTCAATTCCTTGGTCCTTCATTTCAAATTCAAAAGCCAACTCCCTCTTACATTTGTGAATGAGAGGGTATGCACCTGTTAGAAAGAGGTCATCCACATCGAACACCAGTATGAGAGGCTTGTCATCTTCAACCTTAAAGTAAAGGTTAGGATCGGCTTCACTCCAGTGAATCCCAGCTTCATCAAGTAGTTATCGATCCTCTCATACCATGCTAGGGGTGCTTGCTTCAGCCCATAGAGAGCTTTCTTCAACCTGCATGCATGAGATTTTCGATCATAAATCTCAAATCCTTCGGGTTGCTCCACGTAGACCTCTTCTTTGATCGAGCCATGCAAGAACGCAGTCTTGACATCCATCTGATGTAGGTTCCATCCTTGTGAAGCGGCAAGGGCTATGATCGAGCGGATGGTCGTATATTTGGCAACAGGTGCAAATATCTCATCATAGTCTATACCTTCCTTTTGGGAGAAACCTCGAGCAACAAAACGAGCCTTATACTTTTCCGTGCTTCCATCTGCTGCATGCTTTATCTTGTAAAGCCATTTGGAAGTAACAACAGTCTTGTCCTGGGGTCTGGGAACTACTTCCCAAACATCATTCTTTATGATAGACTCATATTCTTCGGTCATAGCATCCTTCCATACTTGATGCTTGACGGCATCTGAGAATGATGAAGGCTCATTTTGTATGATCGTGCTCATGATGGTCAGGTATCCCTGATACCTGTTAAGTTTCTTACTTTGATGGAAGGTTCCTCAGGGTGTAGCATGTCCTTCAGCATCATCAAGTATCCCCCTAAGCCATGAAGGCCTCTTCCTAGAAGAGGAAGGCTCATGTGGATGAGGATCAATCGGATCCATGGGTTCTTCTACATCAGGCATTGATTCATCATCCTTTTCTTTCAGTTCCCTGATGTCGGCTTCTTGAGAGCTACTCAAAGTCAGCAGATTGATCACCTTGCTGAGAGCCATATCTTCGTCAAAGGTGACATCATGACTAATTATGACTTCCCTTTGACCAGCTACATAGATTCTATAGCCTTTAGAATTTTCACCATAGCCCACAAAAATTCCCTTCTTTCCAGATGCTCCCAATTTATTTATTTTCTCTTTCGGCACATGAAAGTATACAAGGCTTCCAAAAATTTTAAAAGGAGAAACATCAGGTTTCTTACCGGTGAATTTTTCTTCAGGAGTCTTGGAACCCAATGCTTGATGAGGGCATCGATTTTGTACATATACGGCAGTGTTTGCAGCTTCAGCCCATAGAAACTTTTGAAGTCTTTGATCATGTAGCATGGCCCAGACAGCTTCCATCATCGTGTGGTTCTTCCTTCCCACCACACCATTTTGCTCAGGAGTATGTGGTGTAGTAGTCTCCCTCTTAATGCCAACCTCAGGTATGCCTGAGTAAACCAATTGTAATATATCAGAGGTCTTGCTTTGGCTTGAGGGGAATGGTCCCCTTTTGAGCTTTCTTTTGGCACATCCCAAACATACACCTTCTTTCTCTACTTGGAATTCGGGCATCCCTGTTACCATTTGTCTTACATCGGGTAGAGCTTTGTAATGAAGGTAGGCAAACCTCCGATGCCAAAGTTCGGACTAAAGAGTTGTGTCACAAGACATGACACCTAGCGGACTTCCATCGACCTGATATAATGAATCAACACTAAACCCAAGAGTAAAGGCATCTTTAACATTATTTTTCCATATACATATCTTGCCATTGCTGAAGGTTACCTTGTAGCCTCTGTCTTCCATTGCCAAGATGGACACTAGGTTCCTTTTGAGGTCAGGTGCATTTAATACATCCTAGAATTTCTAGCCTTCTTGAATGCTTGTCCTCTTCCTTGATTCCCAGCTCTCCTCTTACCTTTGTTGTTGAATTTGTCATTCCTTTGATTGCCATCAGAGGGATTTCGAGTTGCACCACTGCATACTGTACCATGCTTCTCTAATCATGATTATCATCATGCTGCCCATGTCCATGATTTTATCCATCATAATGCTGCTCAAACTAGTGTGCATCATCATCATGCTATCCTATATGTCCATGATCTCATGTTGCCCTTTATGTCCATGATCTCATTCATCATGATGCTCATGATCTCATACATAGTGACTTGCTTTATCGCAAATGTAACATCGTCATTTTCTTCTAGCCTTAGGTCCAGCCTTTCCTTTTGATTTAGTCCCGAAATTATTTCTTTTCTTTGCATGAGAATAAAAGGCAGCAGGAGGACCTTTAGGCATGGGCATTTCTTGCACTTCTTCCCTTGTTTCTTCTTGAATGCATCTAGCCATTAATTCCTCGAAACCAGGAATTACATTATAGTTCAAAAAAGTAGTCCTGAACACATACCATTCATATGGTAATCCTCCAAGAGTTGTGAGTGCCATTTCTCTGTCAGTAATAGTTTCCCCAATAGATAGGAGATCGTTCTTGATCTCGATGATTCTTAAGAAGTATGCTTGCATACTTTCATCTTTACCCTTCTTGATTTCCCTCAACTTATTTCTAAGAAACAAAACTTGATTTGCATCATTAACTTTAAATAAACTCACCAGTCTGTCGTAGATTTCCTTGGAGGTGTCTAGATCAGAGATGTAGGCCACCAAGCGCTTGTCGATAGAGTCCCGGATGATCTTCTTTGTTTTGACTTCTCCATTTTTCCATTTGTTCCAGGCAGCAGCAGATGCATTTGATGAAGGCTCAACAATATTGCCTCTTACATGGTCCAGCACTCCTTGATCTTCAAGGGATAGATCGATAGACATCTTCCATCCATGATAGTCAGCTTTCTCACGGAGCTTATCTTCGGCAGGAAAGAGTGTTGAGGACCCCATAGTTCTTTTAGGATAGCCTTGCCAATCTTCTCTTCGATGATTGCTCTTGCTCTTGCTCGGGCTTTGTCTTCACCTCAGCTCTGATACCATGTTAATTTATGGTATGTTCTATGCTTATAACAGTTTACTTCTTTTTCTTATTATATTCCACCGATTAGCAATCACATGTACATAAAGTAAAGTGCAGATAGAACATTAAACGATCGACAGAAAACAAGCCAAGACAAGAGACACAAGATGTGGCGGCTAGCCAGGGACAAACCCCACAATGTGTGGGGAAACCCTTTGATCAAATCTTCTTTTATCTTCAATAATTCAACAGAGAGAAATAGTACAATAAATCTGATTCATATCAGCAGTAGCAAACCCTAGATCAACAGCATCAGCATTAGCGGCTTCATTATCAAACTAGGGCAGACGATATCTCACAAACCGACCGTCGGATTGACTTCATTCCACCACCAAAAGTTTCGGCTTCCAGAGGAGGTTCAGATGAACCTACAGCGCAGTTCAGATGAGGAGATCTTCTAGGCCACGCAAGTCAATCTTTACTTCTACAGTTGCAGCTTCAGTTTCAGCAGTTTCCGGCTTCAAACTAGGGCAGTCGATATCTTGCAAACCGTTCGTCGGATTGACTTCATTCCACCATCAAAAGTTGTGGCTTTCAAAGGAGGTTCAGATGAACCTACAACGCAGTTCCAAGAGGAGATCTTCTAGGCCACGCAAGTCAATCTTTACTTCTGCAGTTGCAGCTTCAAATTCAACAGCTTCCGGCTTCACATGTGTGAGAGAGAGAGACCCATTTCAGCGCAGTAGAGAAGAGACTCATATCTGCGCAGTAGAGAGAGAGAGATGTGATGAGATGAGTGAGTCCAAATGAGGGAAAAGTCCTCTTATATTTATACACAACGTTGGTGGGTGAATAGATGCGACTGTTGGGCTTCTGAGCCTACATGAGTTGTAGGTCGGCTTGATAATAATTCCATAATCAAAATAAATTCATATCTCCATGAATACTTATCGGAATCGGATGATCTTTATATCAATCCTACACCTCTCGACGAGAGGAATCTAATAAAAATATTATCAGCCATGAATAAGATGACCCACATGAAGTTTTGCCTTGGTTGCCAATTTTAACACTCACCTTCCGCAAACCGAAAAATAAATAAACAAATAAATAAGTGCCGCTAGAAGCACCACTTTTTATTTAAAAATAAACTTTAATGTTTTTGTATATAATAGTACAAATTGTTAATGTCGTGATTTCAAATAGGTTGTGATTTTCATTAAGGGAAAATTGAAATCTAAAATGGACTTGATAAGGAAAATAAAATAATGAGATTTATGAATTTTCAAAAGGAAAGAAGAAAAAAATAAATAAATAAATATTATTTTAATGGTATTTTTGACTTATCTCTTTATGGGTTTACTCAAATTTCATGTGCACACACTTGTTGGATATGAAATTAAATTTAGATCCAACAAATACTCACTTTGTATATTGTTGGTAGACGCACAGTGAAATAAATTGAAAATATATGCAAAAAATGTGTTTAGAGAAACTCATTGTTTTCATGTATTTCTAGTTTATCTCATTATGAATCTATCAAAATATTCGAAGTGAATATTCATTGGATACGAACTATAATCCCACAGACCAGCATTTTGTCAAATACCAATGCAAAACGAAATAACAAGAGGTGCCCCATGAATTAGTATGATGTCAAGCAAGCAAAAGACAAAAGAGAAAGAAAGATCAAAAAGTGATGCATATCATGTCAGGATGTCAAGATGGGGGATGAAGTAGGCTTAACTATTTATGGTAAAAAACTAAAATTAAAGTATGAAAATGACAGTGAACCTAACCATCATGTAAGCGATGGGTAAAAGAGTTGTGATATTTGTAGCCATGTTTTCCTAAGAGCTAACACCTGCATGAGGATCACATGCAATTTTGCATAAGAGTGTTAATGATCTACCCCAAGTGATTCACATATAATAGAAGCAAGGTGTGGCAATGAAACTAGGCATGTGTTTCTTAGGAGGTAAAGTGCTAATTATTAACCCTGGGAAATCTTCAGAGTGACCCCAAGAAGGCCCCTTTAAGGTAGGAAGCTCCATTCACCCTGATAAACCACACCCCATGAAATTACCCTAAGGGAAGATACTTCGCAAGTCATATGAAGAAAGTAAAACATGGATATCCAAAATCACTCAAAATTAGAAGATGAGTCCCTTACCTATGTTTACCTAAAAGTAAACAGCATGGAAACATAGGGCATGGAGATACTAAAGATATCCCAAACCAATACATCAACATCTTCATTTTTCTCTAAAGGGATGTGGTAAATCTAAAACAAGACAAACTTTGCAAGTAAACCTTGTGTTGTGGTGACAAAAGGCTAGAGGTAGTCATTGTGGACTTCCCAAATTCCATTGAGTTGCTAAACAAATATTAGGGAATCCAAAATTAGTTTTGTGTGAATTACATCAACGCCAAGGGAATAATCCAAGGCATTTATGACAACTTAGTATTATACAATGTTATTCATCCCTCGTGGTGTGAGGAAACCCACAATGGAGATGAAGTAACCATATTAATCCCTCAAAGTCCAAGACATTGTCAAAGGTCCTAGGTTGCCCCAACTCCCCAATCTAGGTAAAGGACAATCAACTAATTATAGAATGAGGTATCTACCTCATGCTCAATGTCAACCCAGATGGGGATGTTAATCCAAACTTGCTTGTTAATGTAAAGTGGGGCGAAGCAGTGGTTCTAATGAGTCTTAGTTATAGGGTTCTATTACCTTAACTATCCATAGATTGTTGGAGTCTCCACCTCCTCAATGGCAAGACTTCTAAGACAAGGATCCCTCAAAAGATTTTAGTAAAACACTCATCCAAGGGTGAATGATGTTGTTTAATAGAGAAGAGATGATGGTCACCGTGAGAATGGAGTAAAGACAAAAAGAGCATCTAAACCTAGTAGGTGATCTCTCAACATGCAATCTAGAGAGACATTGTAAATAGCTTGAGAGAGAAAATAGTGAATATACATATATATATGATCATGTCACTAGTGACCAAAACATTGAAAAACCATAGGATGTTAATTTTTGTGTTGAATCAATCTCAACACATCATTCAAGGGACCATGGATGTAAAAAACTAAAAAAATGTGTAAACTTTGGAGTATAAAAATGAAATCAACGGGGATAATACAAGAAATTTACTTTTTCCCTTTTTAGTGTGGGGAGAAACACTGACCAAATGAGAAAATGGCACCTACTTCAAGAATGGAGGATAGTAGTGGAGTGAGATTGTAGGTTGTATTGAGTGGAGGTAGGTCCACTACCTCCAATAACCCTTTGAATTATGCACCACAACCATGCATGACACAATTACCTTCGTATTTCTCCCTAGTTTTAGGGCATTGCAAATCATCCTCATTTGTTTGTGAACGAAGAGGAAGGATGCAAATTGCTCATACGGGAAAATTGCCATGTGCCATGGATTCAAAATGTTGAATATGCTTGCTAAAGAGGGGTCAACACAAAACCACCATTTACAATGGCAATAAATTCGAGTCATTATGCCAACAATGTCTCCCAACCTTTCTCTTTTGTAAGATTGCATTATTCGCAATTGGCTTCCTTTGGTTATTGAGGCTCATTTTGCTTAGATGCTTATTAGAGTTGAAGTCCCTTTATATGTCTAGAAAAATCCTAATGATGATTACATTATTTTTTTGTCGCATTACACAAATCTTTTCTATTACAAAGTGCAATGCAAGCATGGAAGTTTTAAGTAGATATGGACACTTCTAATAGCGCTTTGAATATTAGGGTGAGGACCCCCATACCATGTGAAGGAAACCACCTAGCCCTTCCAAGCCCCACACACAATGACAAACATTTTTTATTCTAGTGCTACTATCTCTCAATAGCCCAAGCCCTTGAATCATCCAACTGATGGATGGGAACCTGTGTAACCTACCACTATCAATCGCCCAATCATGGGATGGGTCCCTTACCCTGAATGACCATGATGAGCATCTTATTATTACTCAAAAAGTCACCTCTTAGTTATTTGCTAAAGCTTTTTCTGAAATTTATACCCTTTGATGATAAGACTATAAGTGTTTTGGCACAAACCAGCCAAATTGTTTTGCTTTCTACATTTTGGCCTAAGCCCACATTTTTGGTGCTTTGTACTTAATGCTTGAGAAGGTTGCTTCCATGGAGAAAGCTTTACTTCAAAAAAATGTGTTGAATGTAGAGCAAGTCAAAAGAGTTGAGGATGGAGACAGGGCTAAGTAGAAGTAGGAGAGTGAACCAACATCCCAATGTGATACATAATTTATATATTGCCCTAAATGCATGTGTGAATGGCTCTATGTTTGACATAGTTAATTGTTCAAATAAACATATTCTATATGTAAAATTGTGTAGGTTATCACAACTTACTAAAACAGGTCATGGAAGTGGACACCCATGTTTCTATGCATTGCAAGAGAGCACCAATTGTAAACTACTTAGGTTATTGGGATTCACGATGAGTCAAAAAGACAATAAGTCTTTTAAGTTTTTCTCCCACAAATTAAGTTGGACAGTAATGCCCATACAATATTGCAATGTTTGCAATTAGGTTAGTGAACGCTATTTGAGATCAAGAACTTTTTAGCTTAAATTTGGCCCAAATCGAGTCTCCATCTCAAATTACCAAAAAGCTCTAGCATCTACATATAGTAACATCAAGTCCCCTCAAAATTTTGTGCATCTCAATCTCCAAGCTATTGGTCTAGTCCACGGGCAAGAGGTGTCCCACAATGGTCTTAATGGAGTTTGTTGTCTAACAAACAATGAAATAGAATAAGCCACAATGACCACAAACCCTAAATTGTCGCATGGATAATGCAAAAATCATCACTTTGATGAATTTATCTTTCATTTGAGTGCCCCTTTGTCCAAGACAACCAAGAGAGCCATGCTTCTATTTCCAACCAATTCAATCTATAACCAATGCTTAAACCACCCAAATTGTAAGTATGCAATTGATAAGAACCAATTCAATAAACCCAACCATTTCATAAAATGAAAATAATTCTCCCACACCAGCCTTGAGTAAATGAAAAAATATTTCGAGAATTCCATCTCAATTATCACCTTAATCATGGACAAATGATCAAACTACAACGAAGGTCAAAATTATCATACCCATATTTCACATAGAATAACCCATACTCAATATAAAGCTAATAACGTCTCTTCGAATCATTTTAACATATATCGCAGGCAATAATCATAATAAGACATTTGTCCAGACAGTTGAGCATTCAATTTTATTCCATATAACATCAGCACATAGACATAAGGATTTACCATTGAAAGAATATGTTTCATAACCAAATTCCAGTCAAGACAAAACAAAACAAAAATAAGGATTTGCTCAAACAACTGATTAATTCTCCATCCCTCTATTTTAAGAATCAAAATGTAAATACTAAACCATTACCTAACAAATTACCTCTTTCTACCTAATTAATCACAAATGATCACCCCTAACAAACATCGGACGTAAATAACATTGACATGAAAAAGAAATGCATCTAATTCCATTCCAAAATAAACAATCAAATGACACAAGGCACAAACAATCAAATGACAACCTCATATCACAATCGCAAAATAAACAACCAAATTATGTAAGACCTCTAGCATTGCTTATAATTCAAACCCTATTTTAAGCATTTCCCTGGCTTTCAAGCTTTTGGTAAGTTGATTGCATAAACCCTTGTTAGCAAGCTTTACCTACAAACGAAATACCTCCTTTATAGATACCTCATTTTGAACCTAAAGCCTTGGACTACCTTTTCCAAGGTGTGACCTACACTTCCAAGGTGTGACCTACACTTATTTCTTTTTAGGTTATTTTCAAGATTTTGATGACTAAAAATATCCAATTATGAGGCTCAGGTAACTATTTTTAAACTCCTTGCCTAGATTCTAGATGACCTTCCTAATAGTATTCTTAACCTTGGATCTATGCAATAATGCTGGTTGTGTGCACCTCTGCTACCAATGCATTTAAATCATAATATCAAGAAAAGCTATGTAATGTAAGAAACATTCTTGTTCTTTGTGTTATTAGGTCTTTATTGGGTGTTAAATGTGTAATGTAAGAAACATTCTGGTTCTTTGTGTTATTAGGTCTTTATTGGGTGTTAAATGTGATAGGGGTGTATGTTTTCTCATTTTTTTCCAACTAGCATTTGAACCTGTATCGATTTGATTTTCCAAGTATATTGATAATTGGATAGAGCCAACAATCTTTCTTGAATAATAAGCAATATAAAAGAAAATAATGAGATTGAACAAAATATCATTGTTTCGACATATGGAGAAAATGTTGTTGAGAGAAAATGGTCCCTTTGAATGAAGCCTTGAAGCCTGGTATGAATGTATCCGAAGTCCTTCATATTTGACCTAATGTCATTGGAATCCCACGCATACAACCAATCACCACAAGTAGATGGCATGCTCTTATTCATTGCTAAACGCCACAGGAGAAGCAGATGTGTGTTTTCTTTAGTTTTCCTCAAATTTCAAATGGTGAGCTCCACACCTCTTGTAACTTGGGAACTTGAACTCATCAAAACCCTGTATTTTGGTCCCGGTTGGGAATTCACATTTTACAAATTACACTCGTTAAAGAAAGACCTAAGAACAGTGTTTCAATTATCTTCACACCCATTTATGCCAGAGCTAAGATACCATGTGGGAAGAAATTGGCTATACACACTTCTACGGGTGCTAAGATAGCATGCGGGAGGGAATGAGCTATGTAATAATGATGACACTGTACGCAGATATCATTATAACGATGAGGTGCATTTATCATGAAGTATAATGATGGAGGCACTTTTATCACACTTTGGACAATTAACATCCAGGCATGAAGCATTGAACTTGAATGTTCTACGTTCAAGAATTAGAACCAATAAAATGCAGTACCAATCCTGCGTCTACTTAGTGAGTTGATACATATTGATATTTCTCCTTGTAACAAAGAACGTGATGATTTCATTTTCAAACATTTTTCAATGGGGATTCAATCGAGGAGATTATAGAACAATGTTTTGCAGTTTTCAGTAATACCCCTCCCAAAAGTATTAAAACATAAGAAAATGGGTAATACCTTCGATTCTGTTTCAAAATGCTCATGAAGTTATGCACAGTATGATCTCTCAGCCAGATGGAGCAACGAATATAACCTTAAATATAATATGCAACAAAATTGCCAATGTATTGAATCCATGAAACAAGAAATTAGTCAACTGTAATTGTTCACAGACGACAAATCTAATTAATATGACCTTACAAGCAAAGCAACACCATACCTTACAAGAAGATGACAAAAAAATGTGAATTTAAACAAGATGGCACACATTTGCTGATTTTCATTATTCAATCAATGTAATGAGGATCCAAACTTCAACAAGTATCCGCCAATATGCAAAATCAACATTCAGTGACCCTAATTCAATTGCAATTGCAATTAAGAAATATATCTCTTTAGAGAATATTTGATCTGGAACCATCGTCCAAAATAACAATTACATCCTGCACTGGGTGATAATTACCTGGTCCCTAACGAACTGTAGAATATGCAGTCTCCATGCTGCAGGATTTTTTGTGTTACATAAATCTTCAGAAGCACTTAGTGGAATGCAAGCACTTTCTAAAGTTTTACTGTCTGAAGAAGCCACTGCATTAAATATCAGTTTAAAAGCAACATCCAGAACCCAGCTACACCACTTGTGAAGTGTTGGGAACCTTCTTGCAAATTTCATCCTAGGAACTCTTAGGATCCAGTCACCAGTTTCAGAGTTTGTGCAGCACCTGGTGCAGGTAAACGAGGACCTTGTGGAGTAGCACCTGCATCATTTAAACCTTTTGGAATACCCTTTCCAAAGACATTGAGCATCTTCATCCGACGCAACTCTTTAACTGCATCATTAATTAAAGTAAAAATTTTCATGAGAACATATATATTCTATATCAACAACAGAAATAAAAAGTCTATCACAAAACTTTCTGAGCACATGAATGAAGCAGACCCATAATCTTGGTTACAAAAAACTCATGTTCGGCTTCGAAATAGAAGCATCTTTGAATAAAACACTACGCATCACAATTGCACAATTTGTGAAGTATGATTTCAACCAACTGAAATTGCCACTTTGCAATTTGCTTATGAGGTCACAGGTATGGAGTCTAACTTCCTCGAAGAGTTATAAACTTATGTTTCTGAATCATGATTCTCGATTCAACTGTTAGTAGCTTAAAAAAATTTATATAAGGCACCATGTGAAACATTACCTTCTTCCAAAGAAAGCATAATAGCCCTAGTTTCCAGATTAACAGCATGCCCACTTCGACCAGAGGCAGATAAGGATCGAATAACTGTATCCATATGTAATACATAAGTCACAGTCCAAACATGACAAACTTTTTAATGCTCCAACACAAACTTTGGCAGAAAACCAAATATTAGCAATACAAAATAAGTAAATAGTCACCCCAGGCTTACTTCGGAGATGATCATCATTTGGCTCATCACATTGCTTTAGGAAGGCTTGCAGGTTTATAAAACGTTGCTGATAAGGCACAAGTGCCTCTTTCTTTGACTGTTCAACTTCAGCAGTAGACAGAGCCAGAAAGTCGCCCCAATTGTTATCGATGGGTGACATTTGCTGAGTAGCTTTACTGTCACCTGCATGGGAATTTCCTCTCTTGCTTGTATCCACCAAGGCTTGCGGAAGGGAAGGATCGCCCGATGAAAATGTAGATAAAGTGGTTGGCATAGGGGAATATGCAGGAAATGTAAGGAGTCCTGACCCCAAGGAACGACCTTTATGACCATTCATACTGGAAATTACTATGTTATTTTCTGTATTAATTGACTGATTTGGCAAAACCTCAGTTGCTCCCGATGACGATGTTGTGGGCATATTTCCTAATTTTAATTCAAACAGCCTGTTCATGTCAGGAATTGATGAAACCTGATATCCCATACTACCTAATGAATAATTGATTGCATTATTATGATGCAGCTCTAGAGCAACAGGCCTGGAAACTCCTTTCTCTGTGCCTGGGAACTCTGTTTCAACATTGCCGTTGAATATAATGTGTTTCTTTGAGGAATCTCTATTGACAGAATCATGATTAGGAGAGTTAATATGCTCAGCTTCTTGTCTTTTTTGAGAGAATCTTTCTTCTTTACAAGAATTGTCACTTCCTTTCTCCGAAGTCAACATCCCTGCTGAATCTGCTTCTTGTTTTGTGTAGCTTAATGATTTCCTTTTCTTACCTGATATTGAATAATCACTGCAATGTAGGTACAGATTGCCTTCATTGTTCACAAGCCGATGTCCTTCACCATTTGGCATAAATGGAGTTTGAAGAATAGGTATGCAATTAAGGCTCTCCTTTGGTGTGTTAAAAGTTGTAGGCCGCTGGCTCTCCTTTGGTGTGTTAAAGTTTGTAGGCCGCTGGCTCTCCTTTAGTGTGTTAAAGGTTGTAGGCTGCTGGCTCTCCTTTGGTGTGTTAAAAGTTGTAAGCTGCTGGCTTGTTCTGCCAGCAGGAGTTGACGTTCCTAATTCAGGAACATTATTCTGTAATGTAAAAATATTTTCCTGCGGTGTACTTCCAGAAAGCAAAGCACTGAATGTACATGTCAAAGGCTGTCCTGGGACACATGCACTGGGTATGTTTTGAGATGATTGCAGATCATCTGCCATATTATCTGAGCTACAATCTACAGAATTGATGATCTGAGAAGACACCTGTTCATGAAAATTTTGATGCCGCATATCAATCCCTTCAGATATTGAGGCCTTAGTCCTAGCTATTGTGCCAAAGGTCTTATGATAATCCGATTCTGACGGCTTATGCACCAATGGCTTCATGCTCTCAGGCTTGGCCAGAGAGAGTGAAAGCAAGTTTTCTTTATGAGGCTCCACACCTTCCTGCCTCAGTTCGGGCACAATTCTTCTCTGGGAATTCTTTGAGGATGACAGTGCTAACTGATTTGGTTTCATTGGATGATGTCGATAATATGTCAAACCCTTTGGAACACCCACTCTGTTAGATTCTGTAAAATTTTCCTTCTGCTCTAATTCTCTCATCTCTGAAGAACTTAAGCCTGTGGCTAAGGAAAGAGAAAAAGGATCTCCAGTTCCTGACATTTCAGCAGATGCATTTTTTGGCCTCGGAACATAGCGCATTGGTGTTGAAGGACCATTCACAAGTGGCGGATCAGATACATTGCATTCAGGATGACCATTACCCTGCAAGTCATAAACATTTTTAGCTTGCTCCCTCCTTCCCTCTCTCTCTGTGCATGTGCAGAGGTCCTAAGTATCATTTTACCTAGTTGGTTTTAGCTTGTCTTTATCTATGTGCCAAGAATTAAGATGCAATCATTGGCTGCCAACCCCATTCTGTATGCCAAATGTTAAATTTCAAAACAGGAATAGGAAAAGGAAGGAGCACATGCCATTAAGAAACTTGTAAACCTGAAATTGATATCATAGTATCTATTTATAATAAAAACTTGTGGCAAAACTAGAAACTGAAAATGAAGATAAACCTTCAGCTTTTTATAGAGCTAGCTTATTATTAACTGAAAAAAACCTCCCATTAGAAGCACTACAAATAGCTTAGTGCTAAAACATCTACTGAAGATGGACAAAATCATTTTTGGGAAACAAGCTTATGCTATGTTACGTGAAACAGGAAATGGGAAACAAAACAGGAAACAGAAATGGGGATGAGAGGGTTCTGAGATGGGAAACGGTTCCCTTTGAATGGTGAAAAGTATAAATATGAGATATAAAAGATTATTGAGTGTATCCAAATCCATTCAAGATTTAAAAGAAATCCATCATATAACTATCCAAAACAATTCAAGACTCAAACATAATCCACTATATGTAATGTTTTGAGGTAATAAATCAAATTACATTCAAATTATAATGTTTAGGTGCTGTTTTTTGTTTTCTTTTGATTTTATGGGTATTTTCTTGAAGAAATTGTTGGCTGCCATAATATTTCCGTTAACATAAATCTTACATTCGCTAATCTTATCAAATATTTAGTAATTTCATTGCACGTGATTTTAACCACATTTGTATGTATATACTATAGATCCTAACTAATTTTAGTTTGTGCAAACTATGTGCTTGTTTTATTTCACCGAGATTCCATGCAGTAAAGTCTAAAAGTACTCAATTAATTTCCTAATTTATACCTTCTCCTAAAATGGGCATTTATATCTAACATCCCCTTACTGCAATTTTGTTTTCTTTCATACCAAGCATTTCTCAGAATCTTTCAAATTTGTCCTTGCTTAATTGCCTTAGTGAGATCTGCTAACTAGAATTCTGTATATGATGGATAACCAATTTGATTACCACAAAAGAGAGATGTAACCAGAGTTTTCTGTAGATATAAATCGCCAAGAAGGCTTGTCGTTGCATCTAAGACCTGAAATAGATCAAGTCAATCTTCATGGTTTGTGCTTGCTGTCTGATATAAGGGATGATGACCGTCTTAGGGCATGAAACACGAAATCCTTTATAGATGGGCATGAGATCAAGCAGCTTAGTGCCATATTTGTGCACATACTTAAGACCATGTCGCTTACTACCAATGAATAGCTACTGGGGAATCCATAAATCATGATATCATGCCACCAACAATACAGTTTGAATCTGATCAAAATTTCAAATAGTGATAAGATAAATAAGACATCCTGCCAATTTACTGTGCAGTGTTGCATCCACTAGCTTTAAGCCTTTAAGAGTCGATAACTTCATATCCATTTCAATAGGAGTTGTTGCAGATTTATCATCAGCCATGTCAAATATGTTTCAATATCTTCCTTACATACTTAGTTTGGGAAATCTAGATATATTGGAGCTATCATTTCTAAAGCTTCATGCAGGAAGGTCATCTTTTAACACCTCCATCATTCTTGGAAGTTGGATTCACTGAAATGATGCCATCAACATATAAGTTGCAATCAATATTTCATCCTTCACTTTGATTTTGACATATAAGCTTGGATCTGACAGGTTTCTTAAACAATTAACCTTGACTGATCATCAATGCTTGCATACAAGGCTCTATGAGCCTGCCTCAGTCCATATGAGCTATAATGCATATACATTTCCTCTGCAAAAATTGTATTCTAGAAGGCACTTTTGGCATCCACTTAATAAATCTCACACCTATGCTTAACAAGTGCAAAGTTTCTTCAAAGTCTACACAAGCTCCCAAGTCTGATTATCTTTATTTCATTATAATCCTCTTGAATTTCTTTCTGAAACTCTTGCTTTCAGTTCGCTTCTTCAAATGAGGTAGACACGTGTGAGCCAAGACTCAAAAGCGACACTTACTGGATATAAAGGTTGACTGTTGTAGGCTGCTTGACTTCCAGACTTCTTCACTAGTTGTAGTTAGTTCTTGGAACTTTGAATCCATCATCATTCTTTATGTAGATATGACTTTGGAATTCTCTCGAACTTTGGTCTGATTTGTTACTGTTTGTTTTGTTGGCACTAGCTTCCTCAGCATCACCTAATGGTTGTATGCACGTGGCAAAAGAAAATTAGGCAAAAGCTGGAAGACAAAAGTAAAATATACATCTTTGTAGGGTACAGTGAAGAGTCCAATGTGTATAGGCTATTTGAATGAGGAAGTAAAAGTAAGTCTTTGTATAAAGTATCAGATTATGTTGTTGTACCATGGCTTGTATTAAAAGATAATGTAAAAAAAGGTTGCAGAAGTAAAGGAAAACAATCTACACATCTTTGTAGGGTATATATAGATATATTCAAAGAGTGTACACTTTGGACTCTTCGTGTACCCTACAAAGATGTGTAGATTGTTTTCCTTTACTTCTGCAACCTTTCTTTACATTATCTTTTAATACAAGCCATGGTACAACAATATAATCTGATACTTTATACAAAGACTTACTTTTACTTCCTCATTCAAAGAGCCTATACACATTGGACTCTTCACTGTACCCTACAAAGATGTATATTTTACTTTTGTCTTCCAGCTTTTGCCTAATTTTCTTTTGCCACGTGCATACAACCACGTCATAACAAAAGACTCCGAGACAATTTGCTTGTGATTTCCTTCCACTCCATGTGCCCTTTGGTGTGATGTTTCTCACAAACTTTGTGGAGTCTTTGAGTTATACATGCCTGTGTAGATTGCTTTAGCCTAGTTTAAGATGTTGTTTGAGATAATTTGCCCTCGCCCAACATCTGTATTGTGCTCAACCTTTGATGAAGATCATGGGCAAGGGCAAAATATCTGAAACATCTTAAACTAGGCTAAAGCAGCCTACCACAGGCATGTATAACTCAACAAAAGACTCCACCAAAAGCTGTGAGAAACATCACACCAGAGGGCACATTGAGTGGAAGGAAATCAAAAGCAAATTGTTATATATATATATATATATATATATATAGATATAGATATAGATATAGATATATTCAAAGAGCGTACACTTTGGACTCTTCGTGTACCCTACAAAGATGTGTATATTTTGTTTACCTTCTACTTTTGTCCTTTTTCCCTTCTTCCTTTTGCTTTTTTTCAAAAACAGTCTTTGTGGAGTCTGTTGAGTTATACATACCTGTGTAGATTGCTTCCCTTCTACTTTTGCCTTTTTTCCCTTCTTCCTTTCCCTTTTCTCCAAGACAACATCTGTACTGCCAATTATGTTTTCTCTTCTACTTCAAAGATGTATTATTTGTTTTTGCATGTTTTCCGTTTCCTGCCTGTGAAAACAAATAGCAACAAAATCTTTTGAGGCAATTTGCTTGTGATTTCCTTCCACTCCATGTGCCTTCAGGTATGATGTTTCTCACAGCCTTCATGAAATTTTTAATTCAGTACGTACACACAATTCTGTAGATTGCTTTAGACTTTTGAGATAATTTTGGCCTTTAGGCATGCTTCTGGACATCTCTAAACCACACTATATCATGAACTTTCTAAATCCCAAAGATTTGTCTTGTACCACATTATATAATCATTCCATTGCAACTACACCTGAACCAATGTCAATATATAAATGACATTGAATGTGTATAACTTCTATTATCTCTACTGATTTGACATGTATTCTCAAAGGATGTGTCTGGTTCTAAAACTAGTTCACCATGGTAAAGCCTCAAAGTCCATAGCAAATTCATCCCAATAAAATGCCTGAGAATGAATGTGTAACAACCTTGCAACTTGATTCTTATGAATCCCAAATCTCATCTTGAACTTTTTGAGTCATTAGTAAATCATAAACGGGAAATGTCTACAAGGTCTTCATCGAACTTATTATGGCATTAGCATGACCATATATATATATATTATATATATATAAAGATTAGACTAGCAAACCAAGTATATTATCCCTGAGGAAAAAGTAAACTGAGATAACTTCATAAATGAGAAGACATTTTTCCGGTCCTAGTTTCTGTCAAACGGTCTAGAGGCAATTCCCAATATGAACTTGTTAAACTCCATCATTAGCTGGTAAATAACTAACGCTCCAGTCTACTTAGGTTTACAGAGAGTACAAGGGCATTTCACATTATCAATAAATGCTTTCAAATTACTTTTCCTGTACAAAATTTTCATTATCCGTGAGAAATGTAACAAAATAAGAGCACTCATCCTGTGTCTTTCAGAAAATGTAAGCAACTCTGAGTTCATTACTTCACTGAAGCTTCAAAAAAACAAAGAACTAACTAAATAGATGACGATAGATATCGTGGTTCAATACTAATCTAATCTATGCAGGAACTGATCCCTGAGAAAAATTCCAAGCATAGATAAAGATTAGACCATATAGAAATATAAATATTAGACTAATAAACATAGTATATTTGTATTGTCCGAGAAAAGGATAGAATGAGATAACTTCATGATTCAGAAGGCATCTTTTTTGGTCCTAATTTCGTATGGTCCAAAGGTATTTCCCAGAATGAACATGTTAACCCCATCCTTAGCTGGTAAATACCTGATATACTCCAGTCTACTTAGGTTGAGGAACTGTAGAGGGGCATTTCACATTATGAAGAAATGTTTCCAAATTTCCCATACCACATCTTCATTGTCCACAAGAATATTAACTAAACATATGAAGGCACTCATCTTGTGTCTATCAAAAAATGTAAGCAACTCTGAGTTCTCTACATCAATAAATTATCAAAAATAAATAATGAAGGATTTCATGGTTCAATTGGAATTTGATATTTCTGTATGCAGATATCCAATGTTCCACCAAGACTCCGGTGCAGGGAGACGCACAGGGCAGACGTGTGGGAGTACCCTCAAATTTTAGGGAAATTTTGGGGGTGCGGGGGACGTCGGGGTATATATATATATATATATATATAGTACCCTCAAATTTTAGGGAAATTTTGGGGGTGCGGGGGACGTCGGGGTATATATATATATATATATATATATATATATATATATATAATTCAAGTTCATATTCATTGTTCAATAATGAAAGCATAAATATTAAATAGACTAATAGTCATATGGATACCAATACATTGAAATTTGATCCACACATAAATTTAAATTCATAATTGAATTAAATAATGACATACATTGATCCATCCTCATCATTCATTTTGATACATACATCATTCATATGACATACTCATTATTCATCCATACCATGAGATTCAATAAAAAAATTCAATAATGAAATATTCAAATACATTGATCCATATCATTCATCATTCATCATTCTACAATCTACATTGATTTTAAAATTAAATTCACCATTCATCATTCTAGAATCTAAATTGAAAGCAAAACATACTAGTATATTACTATATACTATATACTAGATATTGAAGTTTTGAGGGGAGACGCCCAGACGCACCCCTTTTGGGGAGTCTCGTCCCCCACACTGGGGAAATGCACCCCCTTGCGTCTCCCCAAGACTCCCCAAAAAGGGTGTGTGGGGAAACGCACCCCAGTAGACTCCCCATCCTGGGTGCGTGGGGTGTGAGGGGTGCGTACACCCGACCCTGGGGACGCATCCCCGTGGAACACTGCAGATATCTCTTTTCTGCAGGTTATATATGGTGTCCAGCTCTGTAAATTAAGATTTAAGAACACCATATCCAATCATTTGACCACTAGTCCATCTTTCACAATTATGTTTATTGGTGCTTTACAGTGAGTAAAGAGAGAATTTTATTCAGCTCGCTAACTTGAGCTTCTGGAACTAGCAAACGCAAGAAAAATGATGTTCAAATGACCTCAAACAATTCAGCAAGCCCCTGCTAAAAATCAAAATGTGAAATGTTGTCATATATGCAAGAAATCATTTAGTATAGTTAGTATAGGTTTAGCATTTTACTTCATTGCATTGACTTTGTAGACAAACTGTAAACTATGCCATAACAGCATCTGTTTATTTTAAACTATTTATTTCAAAAAGGGATAGAACTGATTAAAAATACAAGACTATGCAAGTCACAATTGTAAGCTACTTGCTTAATTCGCAACTGGGGAAGGGCGAACTGACTGCATCAGTAAGTCTAATAAAACGAGGATAAAAATCATAAAAGTTTGTTTCATCCACCTCTGCAAACCAATTTAATTTTAAAGGAGAAATTAAAGATCTTTACTTTTGGGTAAGTTAACCTTAGCTTCTGCCTGTTGTAGTGGTCATGTTGTTCCTTTGCATGACACCATATGGTTTTTGTAAAGGGAAGGTTTGTCTGATCTGTTTAATTATGGTTTTTATGTCAATGTTTCTACCTTTACAGCAGTCTGGCTTTCTAGTTTCAGGTTTTTTTGGACATAGGGTATTGTAGTTTTTGAATTGGATCCATGAAATTAAATCTTTTGTGTAGTATGTTCCTGTATCTGTGCATGTCACTTATTGTTTTATTAATAAATATAAGAAGCATATTTCAAAAAAATAAAAGAAAAAAATTAAAAAGAAGCAAACACACTCGGAGAGATAGGGAGATGACCAGTGCCCACAGATCACAATAAAGAGAAAGATCATACCCTTCACAGAAAGAAATGCACATCAAGGAGGCCAAAATGTGAAACAAGATTTTCCACTAAAAGTCTCCAGGATCCCCGCTGATAATAAAAATTTAGCAGCTTGAGTGCATATTGCATTGTCCCCCTATGGAAGGAAATAACGAAAACAAAAGTACATGAAATCAAGGAAAGATTGAAGCTGAACGTTAAAATACATTGTGTCCACGAATCAAAAACTTGCATGTTTACTATGCAGCTGATAGAGGTAGAAACTACAAATGCAGAAGATGTTTCGACTTGCTGAGAGATATCAATCAAGAATAAACAGAGCCCGGATCAAACTCTCTATAATTATTATATACAACTGTTTGTATAATATGTACAGGAAACTTGTCAATTGGGGTTGTCAAGGGTGGTAGGGCAGAATGGCTGCTATCTTCTCCTACTCAGGTTCAAATCCCTGTTAATGATATGATAAGCTTGTTGTAATGGCTTTGTGTCTATGAATATTGTTTTATTGGCTTTAAGCCATGTGAACTCTTAAGTGAGTATACCTGTGGGCCGGCCTACTACCAGCAACCTCACTCTAGCCCTCGGGCTGAGAGGAAGGCTCATTTCTTTCCTCAAAGAAAAAATCGTACAGGAAACTTGAAAGCAAGAGACATTAAGCCCTATCAAGACCCTCTTAAAGAGGAGAGGACCTTACTGCCTGCCTGAAAGATGCCTTCACAGACGCTAAGGCTTCTCAATAAGTTAATTATATGGGCAAAAACATGCAGAATCCTGAGAAACCATGAAAATAACTTTTCAAAAACTGGTCGAAAAGTTCATATGCGCTTACAAATACAGTGTAAAAACTAAAGACAGATCCTCCTTGACTCTGAAACGAAATGTCCAAAATGAAAAGCATATAAATCAATATATATATTTCTCTGTTTTCACAACAATCCAAGCGGAGAACAAAACATTGCAAGAGTAAAAATCCTATAGGTTTTTTGTCTCAAAATTTTGATTTTGAGCCGAGGAAGCTGAAGGTTCAAACACAACCTCATTTGATTAGGCATCCATATTCGCATGGTGGCTTGGGAGGCCTACACTGGTTATTTTTTTAATCACTACAGTCCATCTTAACAGAGTGCATACTGGGCCTGTACGTTAATAAGAATGGCCTATAAACTATTTTCTCACTTTAGGGATTGATCCGACAAAAAATGCAAAAGGATAACCCCATCAGCATTAAACATTAATGCAAAATAGCTCCTACTGGACAGTATCCATGATAAATGCAGTCTTACCTCAACAGAGCTTGTAGCAGCTAGCTGCTGAAAATCTCTTCCAACGAGATCTGAAGTTGGAGTAGGTTTCAGAGGCTTCTTGAATGGGGTAAACGCTGCCCACAACCCAAAACAAATACCGTCAAAACTGTAGAATAAACTATAATGTTAGCTATGAAATTTTGTCTAGTCTTTCTTCCTGTTCTCTATGAATTTATCAGCTAGTGTCACAGCTGAATACTCAAAAAAAAATCACGGAGCCACATACAGATGTTAAAAAACAAAAAATTGCAACATACAGCAGGAAAGGCCTTATTCATCGTCCAAACCTCTAGCCGGTTCTTTTGAAACAGTAGTGAAATCTGCAGTCTGTATCTGAGGGGAAGACCAAGAAGCCTGCAATTCTGATGCTTTGTGAATTTTTTCGAAGCACCCAACTGTGTTCTTATTGCAAACTTGGTCCACAGCCGAACTCATCATGGAAAATAAATTCTAGACAGATGTTGAGGATCAATGCTAGTTCTGAAACTTATTATACAACATATATGGGCTATCAAAATGGTTTTTTGCAGATTACATGGGTTAGACAAAATCTAAAAACCTCAGACGAGGATTGCCAGCAGATCAGTCCTGACCGAGCAGCCAAAGAGAATACAGAGGACTGTTATATGGACACTTGAAGACACAGCGAGTGACGATTGAAGCGATTTGAGAAGATGGGTATTAAAGATTCAAGGCCTCAATAAGATATGGAGAGAAGACTGAGAAAGAACAGAGTTTTGGGGACATGGGTAGTGGTGAGGATCGAGGGCATTTGACCACATGTGCAGGAGAGATTATAGGTGCGGTTGGCACCTGGAGGCTGTTATGATCCAACTCAGTAGCACTGAAGGGCACTGGCAATAATCTACAGAGATCCTTGAGGAGATTTTAAAGGAACCAGAGATGGACAGTCCTGGCTATGGGGGTAGTTGGGTATATAAAGGTCAAGGATTGGAGAGCAATTGTATAGATTAAGAAGCATTGTGGGCACTGAAATTCAAGGGAAAAAGGAGAGATTGCGGTGTATGATGATGATGGTTCCCATCGGTGACCGTTAAGGCTGAAAAATACCAATATCAATACAGCTCCTCCCGCCCAAATGTGTGTTCAAGCTTTGATTTTGTTTTCCTCTGACGATTCTCGCACACTTCCCAACTCTGCACATTTCATTTATTTCTTTCTCCGCCGCACGCTTTGCAGAGTGCCCGTTGTGCACCTGCCTGACTATGGTCGGCTAGGTAACATATATTACACTTATACAGTGCACACACTTTCATTTCCATCGCTCTCTCATTGGCATTCATCGCTCCAATATCTTACCTATCCGTTGTCTAATTTTTCGCCGTCAATTCTATATTAAGAATTTTTCAACGGTTTATTATGGTATTTGAAATATTAAGGAATCTGTGGGTATGAATTCCATTAACCTTTTCACATTTTTGGTTGTGAAGTGAAGTTTGGTATAGGAGAGGACAAATATAGTTGAGCATAAAAGTTAACAGAATTTAAAGCAAACTAAATTAAATTTTAGGTTAGTGTTTCGAAATGATAAATGTTATTTTATTTTTAAAAATATTACTATCAAAATATTAAAAATAATGCTTTTTTATGGTATTAAGATAATGTCAAATTTTTTATTTTTATTTATTAATATAAGAAATATTTTTAAAGATTTAACAATTAAATAATTTTATAAATTAGTGTTTATAAATAATAATATTTTATTTTTATTTATGTTGAGTAGAGTAGATAGTGATAAGGGTGTTTTATTGAGGTATTTTGTGGTGTAAAAGTCATTGGTGGAAATTTCATGGGCAAAAATCTAGCCATACTAGGGGTTAGTATGGCCCAGATAAAGTGTCATCTCTTGGTGATGTTAACAGGTTAGATATCTATAGGTCTAAGCTACATGGGCAAAATTCTAGCCATACTAGGGGTTAGTGTGGCCCAAATAAAATGTCATCCCCTGATGGTCGTCGAAGCTACTCAAACCACATATTAAGTGTGTTAGCAACCTCAAAACTCACATAACTAACATACATACATACATACATATATATATTATTTTTTAAATTATTAATATTAAAATATTAAAAAATAATCATTTTTATTAATATTAAAATAATATCAAAATATTTACTATTATTCATTAATATAAGAAATTTTTTTAACATGTAAATTTAACAATTAAATAATTTTATAAATTAAATTCTTTTTTTCATATTATTGATGATGATGGTGATGATTAACGTCCACTAAGACCAATGTGGTCTATCATACTTTAAGAAAAGAGAGTCTAATTAACATTGTTCAAAATCTTGTTTCTGTGATCAAGGAGCATGGAAAGAAGCATTCCAAGATGGCTATAGTTGGGCTGGCTTAATAATTCAAGAAGACTGGAGGTGTGACTGATGATGATAGGGAATTGAGAGTGGATGTGGGCAAGAGTCGGGCAATCTAAAAGGAAGTGCTTTTCATCTTCCACCTTCTTAGTATCACAAATCTGACAAATTTTATCGTCCTAGGGAGTCCTCGAGTAGACCTCACTCAGTAGCTCATGAGAGTTAGTTCTAATCCTAGCCATATTCATTTTCTTCTTAGTACTAATCAACCTAAAAAGAAAAGACATTAATGATATTGTTAAATATATATATAAATTATTTTATTTGTGATTATTATTTTATAGTGTTTTTTATAATTATTTTATTATAATATTATTTTTAAAATATATATATATATATATATATATATATATATATATATATATATATATATATATATATATATTTTAAATTTTGTATTTATAATTATTATTTTTATATTATTTTTTAAATATAAATTTTTAATAATAATTATTTTTATAAATAATGTTATGTTAATATATTTATTAGTTTTTCAAACTATTCATTATAACCACTAAAATTAAATAATTAAATTATATATAAAACCATCTATATTATATGAAAATGCAAATATATAATAAAACTAAAATGTAAATGTATAATAAAAATAATTATTGTTTAAACCTACTTTTTGTAATTAAAGATCATCATTATACTCATAATTGGTTGCCACTCAATTGAAAATGAAAAAAATCAATCACAATGATAAAGATGTAAGATAATCTTCGGCAAAATCACATAGCGAATTTTTTGTCGACGCGTTTCGAACCAACCAGTGTGGTTCATCGTCAGGACAAGTTGAAGAACCAATCTAGCTTAGCGTGAATAAATAGAGTGTGCAGAGATCCCAACGGCCCAATCTAGCTTAGCGTGAATAAATAGAGTGTGCAGAGATCCCAACGGCTACATTTCTAACGGCTAATTTTGACCAAGAGACCTTGGTCAAACTACTAAAAATTTTTTATTATAATTTATTCTATTTTATTTTCTTAAAAAATTATTAAAAAATTCTTTATTAATTTAATATTTCTCTAAAAAGCTAAATATAGGTAAATATTTGGTAAAATTTAAAAAATTAGGTAAATAATTAGGTGTATTTATTCACGCTAAGCTAGATTGGTTCTTCAACTTGTCCTGACGATGAACCACACTGGTTGGTTCGAAACGCGTCGACAAAAGATTCGCTATGTGATTTTGCCGAAGATTATCTTACAATATTATGGATCACAGAAGTCTAAATTCCTCAATGATAAAGATATTAAAAAGAAACAATTGAAAATCGGAATGAAATTTATCAAATATTTGACGTGTTTAGTTATAAATTATTGCATTAAAAAAATAAAGTTCTCTTGTATAAGGAGGTTGGTTTTTTCAGAAACGATCTTCTATTACATGTAATATAAATACAAAATCGACTCAATTGCTAATATATATATGTGGAAAGAAATTATTAAATTCAATAATTATTATATTTATGTACAATTATATTTGAATATATTAATACATATTTTTTGCAAAGAAATATATATAGGAAATTTATATATATTGAGGTAATATGTAAGAAATAATGGTTGGAATATTAAATTATTTATTTTACTATTATTAATTTTATTTTTGTATTAATATAACATAATATAAAGTTTTATGGGTAGTATAATTGATGAGGACTGTGAAAATGAAGTATTATGTATTACTAAATCTATGACCTTAGTCTTATGTCTTATTTCACTTTACATAATTTACTTTGTACAATTTCGCACAACTTCAGCTCCCAACACACCTCATAAAAGTTTGCCTCACTCACTCTTGTGACCTTACTCTCATGTCCCACTTCCACTTTGCATAATTTCTCTTCTAACTTCTACCTTGTAAAGGTGAAAGAAAAACGAAATTGAGAAACTTTACACAACTGCACACAAGTTCATCACCCAACACACCTCATGAAAGTTTGCCTATGAAATTGTGCAACTTTGTACAACTTCACCACCTATCCACCTCATGAAAATTTGCCTCTCACTCTCACAAAAGTAAGAGGTGAAGTTATATAATATTACACAACTTCATTATTCATGCAACTTGACCTTCATAAAGATGAGAAGTGAAGTCATATTACTTCACTTCTCACCCTACTCTAGTATGAAATTGATAGGAGTAAGGGTGAAATACAAAGTTATTTAAGTTTATATTGGGTAATAATATTCTATAGGTGTTCCCCGGCTGCGGGTGTTAATTAGCGCAATGAATGAGGAGGCGGCCTTATTAAATGGCAAGTGGTCGCTCGCTCCAGCCAAATGGACCGAAGCCTCGAGAAGCCATCACCTCGGTCCGGCCAACAGTTACGCGAGCATTAAAGGTAGGGGGAGAACAGCTGGTTGCAGAGGTATATTGGTCGTTCGCCTTGGTTTGCCGATGAGAGGTGTTCCGTTGGAAGGTGCGGGAAGCGCCATTGTCTGTTGGAAGCTCTGTATGGTCTCAATTGTGAATGGTGCGTTCGGCTCTTAGATGACTGCACCGTGGGTGCATGAGCCAAGACTCAGACCTCAGCCCTCGGCTACGGAGGCCCTGGTCTCAACCCTGGATTGTCAGAGAAGTTACGGCTCTATGCTATGGTTCAGTGTATTGAGTGTCATTCTGATCTTTTTAAGCAAAGTCTCTGAGCGCCTTCGACCTCCAGAAGCTCTGAGTGTCGCGGTGTTTCAGTTCCTCTGCGCCCTTGTTAGAGATTTGGCCCTTCGGCGCTTTGGTCATACCTGGTTCTGGTCTGCTCAGCTCTCTGGGAGCAATTTACCCCGTGCAGCTTCTGAAAAGGCTCGGCTTTCGACCTGTGTGGTAAGCATTGCTATTCGAATTCGTGTTCCATTACCTGTTTCTCATCTGTTGTATAAGTTGTTGCACGGGTTTAGAATCCTCGGTGGCGCAAAGCACTCGCGGCCTCTGGGCAGAATTGGTTATTTGTTGATTACAGGATGCCGCGTGAGAGGTTACGTGGCGCTTGCAGGCGGGGAGGTTCAAGAGGCGGTGCCAGAGGTCGGGCTTCATCGCCACGTTCCTCGGCATCCTTCGACTCCCCGTCGGAGGAGATTAGCTCACCAGGAGCTCGAAGAGGGCGCGGAAGAGGCAGAGGGCGGGGAAGAGCTGCGATGTGTCCGTTTGGTTCGCACCCATCAACTCGCTTCAGGTTCCCGTGTGCTCTGGACAACGCAATCTACTATGTTTCAGTGCGCATTGAAAAATGCAACCATGCAGATAGACCAGAAGCCCCAGCAGAGCCTCGGCCACCCTCGCCTATTCAGGGTCCGCGATTACAGCCTGCGGAAGCCTTGAGTGCGGTGGCGGGGAATAGAGCGGGAACAAGCGAGCCTGCGAAGGACGACGCGCCATACATAGACTCGAGTGCTTCAGACCCATATGCCTGTACAGTGGTGGAGGAGCAACCAGATCCATATGCCTGTCCAGTGGTGGAGAAGCAACCATCCACCTCTGTGGATGCCTAGGCACGTTGCATGGTCGTTCTGTGTGTTATGGAAACACTTTGTTCAGTCTCAGGATGTCGAAGTAGCAGCTACAGTAAATAATGGGAGTCAGTCTGTGATAGTTTTCGGGTCGCACCACTCAGTTTTTTGTATGTCGATTATAATGTCTGTGTCTATCATGTCGGGTTTTTTGAATGTGGGATTTGCAAGGTCTGTAAACTCCTCCCTCGCCTCGGCAGGGAGTGGAAGTATAGCACCTAGGTCCAGTTCTCTGTTGGTTCTAGCTTGGGGTCAGCGGACAGTTTCATAGTCCCTCTTTTTCTCCGGCTCAGTTTCAGTCTCAGAATGTCAAACTGTTCATGTAGCCAACTCTTTGTGGCGGATGTAACTCTCTCTGTAATCTTTTTTGTACTATAATAGAATTAGCATGATTTACAAAAAAAAAAATATTCTATAGGTGTAAGGGTGAAATATAAAGTTAATTAAGTTTATATTGTGTAATAATATTTTATTACTAAATAAATTTATGGGGAGGTAAAATATAATTTTACATAGTTTATATTTTTTATTTTATTATTAAGTGATATTAAATAATTTTAAAGAAAAAAACATTGTTGAAAAAGAAATTGTTCTTAAGAGGTTTTGATAATTCAGTATTGGCAAGATGAGATGTTTTAATGGAGTATTAGATGAGATATTGTAATAAAAAGTTAAATTATAACAGCAATAAAACATAATGTTGTCTTAATTTAAAAAATAGTAAAAAGCAATAATAAAAATAATAGGTTCTATCAAGTCATTTTGTTATATTACAATTTTTTTTTTTAACTTAAGTTTCGTAATACCTCCAAATTTCAAAATACAACATTTTTAATCACATAGTCCAAACTTTTACTAGACTAAATTCACGTCAAGGGAAACCAAATATATTGACCAGTAATTTAAGAGAGAATAACAAAATAAAGTAATTATATCTGACAACTACAATAACTAGCCAAAATTGGGCTACATGACAAAACAAAATAACTGTATAGATCATGATCTGGAGTCAAGAGTCAGAACAATTCACTGGAACAGGATCTTGTGCACTTGTACTAGCTGAAGTAGAGGGCTTGAGCTCACATTGAAGATGGCTTTCTAAGTGAGCCAGGAAAGCATCCAATCTATCCAAACAAGATCATTGATAACATTTCACCCTTTGGATCTTGTTCAAGGAAGAAATAATGTCATTACGATCTTCATACCTCTCTTTTAGGACTCTACCCAAAAGAGTTTTCATCTGCTAATAGAGGGTAATGGAATGCATGTTTTGGTTTGGTCTTCCCCTGGTGTGGATAAGGTCAAAGACCCAATTGGATACCTCCTCTAGAATTTCAGATTCTAAGTAGCTTGAAGATCATTAATGGCATGAGTTTCCAGCTGACGAATCTCCTCCCAGATGTTAGGAGAGGTCACGTTGAAAAAAACCAGTTGCTTCTTGAGTCTGGGCTTAAGCATGCAATTGAATTTTCTAACCGCAACCGCCATCTCCCCTACAGTTGTGAATTCGTTGTCGTGGCATGGTGGACCAATAAGGCGGAAACCAAACAAGAAACCATCAAACTTAAGCTATACTAATTTAGAGTGAATGTAGTAGATTATTGGAAGTCGGGGGAGAACATGAAACCCCAAAAGCGAAAGGGCCTTAAAGCATAGATCATAGAGAATCTCCATGCATATTATAGGAGAGAAACCAAAATTGAACCCCACAAACCCAAAAAAAGATAATAGAAATTAGAGGACAAGAGGGGATCCAATACCCCAAAAATGTTGCCCCAATTTGCCAAAGACAACAAAATTTTGAACGTTGAAAACTAGGATGCGATGTCGACAATCTCCTCTTCTGTCTTCAGAAGTCTGCACGGAGTTCTAGTGCTCGACAACGCAGGAGGTCTTGGTCCTGGTGCTAAACCACCAACCAATCCCAGGCAAACAAATGAATCGATCAAGCCCAAAAAGAAAATTAACTTGCATGCAGTCCCAGGTCATTGCCACTACATAACCAGAGGCAAGCAACCCTTTCTTGGTGAAAGGAAAAAAATCACTCCATGTCTCTGCCAACTTACCACTGGATAGAGACTCAATAGTAACAAACACTTGAAAGGATAATCCCACTAGTGGTGGGGGAGGAGACCAAGCTGAACATAAATTTTGTAGAGCATCAAAAAACATAGAAAGATAAGGACCCTACAAGAAGCATATTACAATTTTAGTTTTAATAATAAAATTATAAACAATTTACTTGGGAAAAAAATTATAATATTTATATTATATTAAAAGAAATTAAAATGATAATGATTCATATTTATAACCATGATATTGAAGAAATCTATGTTTAAATTTGCTTAATAACCATATACAAATTTAATATATATAATAAATTACTTTTTAATTTAGTTAATAAGCACATTATGCATATCACATCAAAAAATTAAATAAAAATAATAATAAATCGTGTCAAAGAAAAACATAATGTCCATGTGTATGTAACATAGATTTCAAGTAATCTCTTATCTTCTTAAGATCTCATAAATCATATAGATTTGAGTGGATGTTAATCATCATCATTATTATCAGAATTTTAAAAAAATTAAAAAAATAAGATATTTCTACATAGAGAGAAATTTATATATGATATAAATAGTATAATAAAGAATTGACATAGACACATTTTAAGTTTGAATATATCAAGTGTCAAGAGGGATCAAATCTTTCCATGTGCAAACATTTCTTCAAGTTTTGCACTCAAAAAGAGGTTTGTATCTTGAGTCATTTGATCCCCTTGATCATAGTAGAACCAGAGTTAAGATGGACAAGCCCTAGAAATGTATGAAAGAAGAAAAAGGAACATAGAAAATGTGTGTGATCAATGATGAGTTCTAATATCAGTGTTGTTGTTAATGTACTAGTTCGTCAATATAAGTCAGATCTAGATATTGATTATGGCCAATGTCGTTGATTTATGGGCGTATTGTAAAACTTGATGTATTGGGGATGTAATTTGAAAATTACAGGCAATAGAAATTTAACTTACAAAAAACAAAAAATATTTCAAATCATGTTAGCATTAATGGTTTTAAAAGACAACATTATGTATGATGGCCCAGGTTTTAAGCTTTGGCGTAACTATGAGGAGACACCTAAAATCCAACCATGTTAAGGGTTGGTGTGGCCTAAGTGGTGTGATCCCATATTGATTTTGACAACTTAGATACCCTATATTGTGATTTCTTAAAACATAAGGTAATCCCACAAGTCACAAACACATTAACAAACCAACAAAAACCTTAATCAAAATGTTTTAATTACGTTATTTCAATAAAAGTAAACCATAATTTTTCTATTTACATTCTTCATATAAAACTTTATAAACTAATTAAACTTTTCAAAATGATAACTTAAATTTCATAATCAACAAAGTGAGGACAACCATCATTGATTGTTATCGACAAATGTAGGTTAACTCATCATTGTTATTCAAGGAAAACCACTCATGTTGTAATTACCCACTAGTAGTTTGTAAGGGGGCAAACTTGGTTTGTAAGGGCGCAAGCTTCCACTCCTGGTAGATGTCATTGTTATTCAAGAAAAACCACGCCTACCTGCTAGTGGTTTGTAAGGGGGCAAACTTAGTTTGTAAGGGTGCAAGCTTCCACTCTAGTAGATGTCATTGTTATTCAAGGGAAACCACGCCTGTTGTAATTACCCGGTGGTTTGTAAGGAGGCAAGCTTCTACTCCTAATAGATGTAATTACTGAGCAGTTTATAAGCAGGCGAGCTTCCACCATAGATGTCTCTAGGTCTTGGATCATTATCTTATTTCCTTATGTCTAAAAAAACAAATTTTAAACCAAGTAAAAATAGTTTTAGGATATACTCCAAACCAAAATTTTAATTATATTTCTAAACAAAATATTAACCAATCATTTTAAAAATAACAATAATAAATTTATTAAAATAACAAAACTATAAATTTAATAGTTAAAAAATGGTTAGATTAAGCCTTATTGTTGTTACACATGATAAATTAAAACCACATGTTACCAAGAGAAACACAAATTCTAATGACAATGACATAGGGTTACACGTTTCCACCTTAACCAACGATTTTTACACAATATTATTTTACAAATCGTACTCCCATTGTTACAAAATATTATTTTACAAATCGAATTCCTACTTTATCATTTTTGTTATCCCGTTCCCGTGAGCCGTCACCATAAAAACATATTGAGATATCAATGACAAGTATATATTTATTTAAATTATTAGTATAATCTTTGTTCGATTATATGAGAAATATATTTATTAAAGAGAGCAAAACGTTAAATAGTTTTGATTTTTAGGTTTATTGTTATTGTAATTCTATTATAAAATTTTAGAAATTTTGAATTATTAAAATTATTATTTTAATATATAAATAAATTTTGCATTTCAAATAGTTTCATAGAATATAATTTTAAAATATTGATGATTCATATTTACATTCTTATCAAAATATAAAATAAATTTTATTTTATTTTCAATTATTTTGAGTAATTAAAAACATCAGATTTTTTGGAGCATTTAAATTTTAATGTATTATTTGTTTACTATCAAAACATAATTTAAATGTGATGGATTAACTACATTTCCACAAGATAGTGGCTACCCTTTACATGTAAAAATTAATGAAAGAAGGGTATAGTTCAATATAATCTAATGCACACCTCATCTTAATTAAAAGTTTAGGTTGTGCCTTGTGAGGCTTGCGTCCACTCCAAAATGAACACCCCATCTTAATTAAAAGTTTGGGTTGTGCCTTGTGCGGCTTGCGTCCACTCCAAATTGAACACCCCATCTTAATTAAAAGTTTGGATTGTGCCTTGTGAGGCTTGCGTCCACTCCAAATTGAAGGTATTGATAAGTTTCTTCAACACTATAAGAGTCAGTTTCAAAGGGACAACTCCTAGAAATATGTTATCCTTGGTTAGAGTCATTGATAGTCATTGAAGAACTACTTAGAATCCATTCCAAGGAGTTGGCACCATAAGAGTATTAAAATGCAATGGACTGTAACCCCACCTCATAAAAACTTAAACTATAAAAAAAAAATGATCAACCAGGTAGCCATTACCTTAAGAGGTATTAGAATCCTTGAAAAGGAACCTTAAGGTCAACACAGAAATAGATTAAGGAATGAGAAATGTTTATTAATATAGTATCCTTATTAAATATTAGACAAATCTTGTGTTCCCACTTTATTGTGGGTGGGGCAAAGAAAGAGATCCAACAACATGGAAGTCAAGAGGTTCCCCAAAATTGCTTCTAACTCTAGCCAAAACCCTCACCTCCAGCTCAAACGAGGGTGGCATAAGGATATTCAGTCTTGGCTCGACCATTAGGGGATAAAGGAGGATATCATCTTGGAGAATAATGATAATATTAAAAACATTGTTACTTCCAACTTTAAGGATACATTGTGGGGTGATAAGGAGTTAGAAGGGAAAAGGAAGCTAAGGTATTATATGGAGGTGATCAACCCAAATCTTGCTAACCATAATTATCTTTCTATGTTGAACAGTGCTAAGAAGAAAATGAACATTGCGAATATAAGAACTAATTCTCATGAGCTTCAAAGTGAAACTAGTCGTTGGTCTATTCAGAAAACAACTTGGGATGAAAGAGTATTGTCACCTTTGTTATAATAAAAGGGTTGAAGATGAAAAACACTTTCTCTTGGATTGCTTCTCATTTACAAAACCTTTGTCACACTACCCACCTTCTTTACTTGTTAAGTCAACAAAACTATAATGATCTAGGAAAGCTTCTCTCCCTTCTTTTTTTATCATAAAAAGAAATTATTAAAGAGTTTCAATTGATCTCCTTCTTAAGGTCGAATAGACCATTTGGTCTTAGCAGCCATTAATCATCATCATCATCACTATTAATAGAGTACTCTTATTAAATATTGGTTAGATTTTTTTTAATTCTATATTATGTGTAAAAAAAGATATATTACTCTATTAGTTCAAAAAATAAAATCTAATTATGTTACATTTTGCTTTTTTAATCAAATAATAATAATATTATTCTTAATAAAATCATTATTTTTCATATATATATATATATAACCCTAAAACCTATAAAATACTCTATTATATATATTTAATAACTCAAATATCTCAATAAGATAAACAACAACAACTTACCTTAACTCTAACAATAACTTACATTAACTATGGATAAAATAAACAACAACTCACATTAACTCTAAATAAAATAATCATTATCTTTTTAATAATTTCAAAGATTCTTTTCCATCCCATTATATATTTTTCATTTCACTAATATAAGCAAAATATTAAATATTTAAATCGTCAAAATTGTGTATTCACATTTTACTAATATAAAATTATCCAATTACAATTAAAAAACTATTATTTTAATTTTATTAAAAATTAAATATACTAAATATATAATATTAAAATTATATTAAGTTTTTCATTTATAAATACAAATAATTTAAATGTATATTAACGTTTTATTTAAAAGACATCCACAAAAATCATTATTTTAATTCCACTAAGAAATACAAATTCAAGTACACAATTATAGAAAAACCACATTTATGGCCTTCTACTCAATATATAATGATTTTATGCTTTTTGTCTCCCAATTCTTCTCTTCGTGTTACTTTTCTGTTTATAGTTGCTTCCTTTCCCTTTTTGGACTTACTATTCCAAAAAGTCATTTTAGTTTGTTCACACGTAAACGTTAATATTATATTATATTAAATTAGATTTTAGGAAGCTTAAAGTACATGATTTTATTATTTAAAAAAGGGTTAAGAATCACACAAATAATTTTTATTAAGAATTTATATTATTAATTTCAGATATCATAAATTTTTATTTTATCTTTTTTAAAAATGTAAATTTATATTATTAATTTCAGATATCATTTCTTTTTTAATAATGTAAATTTTATTATTTTATAGGATGATTTATAAAAGTTAAAAGTTAAAAGTTCATTTGGTTCACATATAGGAAACAAATTAATGAGCTCCTAAGGGTATAATTTGTTGGCTAGCCAATGCGTTGTTAAGGCATGTTTACCGCTATGCAGGTCATAGATTTAATCTTTATCTTATTTGTTTGTCGTGTTTAGGGCAGTGCGGTTGTACCTGGAGGTTATAGTGGCAGTTGTCAAGGATGACCTTGTGTCACACGAGTACGAGAACTGTGTCACACGAGTACAAGAACTGTACCTAGAGGTTATAGTGGCAGTCATCAGGGATGACCTTGTATCACACAAGTACGAGAACTGTGATGTTACTCCGCCAACATTAAAAAAAAAATTACAAATTCACATAGGTGGAGTGGAAGCTTATCTCTTACAAATTATTAATAAATTATTCTAAGTAAAGTGATTTATTCCTAGTGAAATAGTTTTCCTTGAATAACAACAATGGTTTAGCTAATAATAATTATTTTCATTACTAAATTTTCATACTATTTTAAAAATTAATAATTTAATTTATATATTTTTATTAATTAATTATCATTTTAATTGATTTTTTTATAATTTCAATAGATTTAAAAAATAAAATAGGATTTATATAAGCATTATTTCACTGTGATTTATATAAGCATTATGTATAAATTATAAATTATATAAAAAAAAAATTGTTATTATCAGATTTGGAAAAAAATATATCTTATAAAATAAATTTACTCTAATATATGATTTTTGAAATATTATATAATTTTTTTTTACAGAAACAGATAGTGGATATATTAGTTACTTGGCCTTAATGCCAAAAATTAGATTACAAAAGATGAGTCTAATTCCACAAGTACCGCCCAACCATGCAAGGCCATGGCATTTATGCTTAGCTCACATCTCTTTTTGGCTACTACTATGAGGTCAATTTAAGAGATTTTCCCAAGTTTATGGATACATACAAAATGGTTTAACAAAAGGCAGTAAAACATGACAGTTATCAAAATTAAGGAATTGGATCCCATGTTTCCTATCCGCCTCTGAGTAAGGCTCCAACGGTAAGGAGGGCTGCTTTGTTGGCTTCAATGTCCGCCTCCTTATTATTAGCTCTCAAAACATGGTAGAAATTCAAATTCTGGAAAGAGTCTCCAAGGTCTATTATTCTGAAGATCAGCCTTGTAAGCCTTAGATCTGTTGGCTTAGAATGTGACACCATGGTGTTGATAATAACCTGAGAGTCCCCAATTACATTAGCCTCCCTGATGTTCAGCACTTTCAAAATCTTGAGTCCTTGGAAAAGAGCTAAAGCCTCAGCGTGAATGCTAGAAGCAATGCCCAAACCCCAGGCGAAACTGTGTATCCTTATGCCATCTGGATTCAATATGATGCCTCCAGCGCCAGCTCTTCCAAGATTGGCCTTTGCAGCCCCATCAAAAAATAGAGAGTATCTCTGTTGTTTTGTATTCCAATCTTGGAATTCTTTTGCTGAAACTCTTATTTGCCAATCTTTGGGGAGGGAGATACTATTGGCAATTTTATGGAACTGAAGATCGAGAGAGGAGCCCCAATTTATATCTTGTTGGCTGAGATTTAAATCATCTTTATGATCTCTCAGACACTCTTTTAGTTGGCATTTAATCTTAACTACCACAAGCTTGGCATCCTGTTCGTAGTTTCTGAAGATCCTTTTATTTCGCTCAAGCCAAACCTGCCAACAGATTATTTTAGGGAGAGCAGACCAAGCAGCTTTGATGATTTTGCTTTTTGGGGGAGGTCCAGGATACCTTTGCAGCCAATTAGCAAAAAATTCGGGAATGGAGGAAGGCAACGCGAAGCTGGAACTTAAAGTTCCCAACAAATTTGTCCAAATTTGCAAAGTGAAGGTGCATTCAAGCATCAGGTGAATTACACTTTCCTGATTAACCTTACAAAGGTTGCACCTTGAAGCACCATGGAAACCACGTTTCTGAAGATTTTCATCTGTTAAGATTTTGGAGTGACATAGCAGCCAGTTGAAGAAGTCGATTTTAGGCAAGGAGGGATGATGCCATATCCCTTTCCACGGCTCAGGGTTCGTGGCCACATGAGGGCGCTCACACAGCTTGGCGTAACCTTGAGCAACGGTGTATCCACCAGCCTGCATACCCCATCCTCTTAAGTGCCGTTTTCGATCCAACGATGGAGCCAATTCGTGGAGCTTGGAAAGTAGGATCTCGTGCTCCATAGATAAATCAGGGAGCGTTTGAAGATTCCAACCAGCCCAGCGTGAATTCTGCCAAACTGAAATATCCCACAAAGTACGCATTCCAGCCTCATTCATCCATCTACGCAGCGCTTGAATTGAACGACAGTCTCCCAAAGGCTCGTTGTTCAATATTTTGTTTGTCCAAAGATTGATCCTTTTCCCATTACAGGGAACCCAGAAGGCATGAGTGTTTATGAGAGGGCAGGTTCTGTTGCAAAGCTTCAGAAAGGGCGTATTCGGAAGCGTCATAGGGTGATCCAGGCAGCGAGAATGCTGACCTTTGAAGTATTTTTTTCAAAGAGATAATTGCGCCCAGCCAGGGTTAGGTGCAATAATTCTCTATATTATTTTAGCTCCCATTGCAATATTATGGTAGCCAAGATTTTTGAAGTTCAAGCCTCCTTCCAACAGCGGTTTGGAGATGGATTCTCAGTTGACTAGCAGAATTTTTTTTCTCATTCTGCTTGCCCCCATTCCAAAAAAATTTCCAAATGATCTCCTCCATTTTTCTGAGAATACCAATGGGAGCAAGAAGGACAGTAAATTGAAATAATGGAAGACTGGTAAGAACAGATTTAATGAGGACAAACTTACTAGTAATATTAAGCCAGGAAAAACCCCAGGCAAGCAACTTGTTCTTGAATTTCTCCAATTGGGGGAGCCAATCTCTGCTGTAGGCTCTTTTGAGGAAAACCGGGAGGCCCAAGTACTTGAAGGATGTACAATTTGAGGATGCGGCGAAACCAAAGGTTTTGGAAATGGAGTTGAGCAAGCTGGAAGTGTTGTTCCACCAATAGATATGGCATTTTCCATTGTTTAGACTGCTTCCCGAAACCATGCAAAACTCGTCCAAAGCTCTTTTAAATCTGGAGGCCATAAGCACAGAAGCTACCCCCAATAACAAGGTGTCATTCGCAAAGAGGGCATGATTTATGTTTTTAACACCTCTTGCAATACAGAGCCCAACGATATCCTGATCTGCCCTTTTTTTATCTAGGTAGAAACTGAGGATTGAGGCTTGAAGAACAAATAGAAGAGGTGAGAGAGGGCACCCCTACTTGAGCCCTCTCGTGGCTTTGAAAAAATTAGCAGCTCTGCCATTTACTAATGGGGCAATCCAAGGCTCCGAGATGCAAGCCCGAATCCAATTTATAAATTTCTCCCCAAATCCAAACTTATGTAAGACTTTCAGCAGAAAGCTATGTCTAACTCTATCAAAAGCATTTGCTAAATCAAGTTTGACAACCATACCTTTTTCATTTCAACTCAGGCTTGAGTGGATTGCCTCTTGGACCAGAATGAAATTGTCCACAATCTGTCTACCTTGAATGAAGCCTCCTTGGCTTTCTGGTATGATTTTGCGGAGGATGGGCTTCAGTCTATTAGCGATGACTTTGGTGATCAATTTGTATCCAATATTACAGAGCGAAATCAGACAAAACCTGTTAAAGGAGTTGGCTCCCTTCTCTTTGGGAATGAGAGCAAGAAAAGCAGAGCTTGTGCTGCCTCTGATTTTCTGGCAAACTTGGGATTTTAGAACCATTTTGTAGAGATCTTTTTCCACAATAGACCAGTAAATTTGGAGGAATCTTGCTAAGAATCCATCCGGCCCAGGGGCTTTGTCTGGGTCCATGGAAAATAGGGCATCCTTGACTTCATTCTTGGTGACTTTAGCTTCAAGGAGGTGATTCATTTCAACAGAAATCAAGGAGGGGACCATGTCCATCATATCTGAATTTTGATCCAGATTTATATCTTCACTATACAGGCTTTTAAAACAAAGGAAGGTTGCTTTTTGATGTTTGCATTATCCTTGTGAATGATAGAGCCATCTTTGATTTCAGAAATGGAATTGGTACATTTCCTAACCTGAGCTTGTTTGTGGAAGAAGGAAGAGTTCTTGTCCCCTGCTTTAAGCTAAAGACTACGAGACTTAAGTCTCAAGTATTCTTCCTCAGCTAAACAAGCCATGTGATAGTTTTGCTGAAACATGGCTTCTTTATCTAGGATCTCTTTTATTATGTCAGTTGTTTCATCTTGAAGATGATGAATTTCCAGAGCTCGATGAATATTTTTTCTTTCGTTGGCTGGATTGAGCAAAGATTTGGCCTAGCTTTTCAAATCCCTTTTCACTCTTCTGAGCTTCTCTTCCCAGACGAAAAATGGGGAGCCTTTGATCGGCTGCAACCAATTGCCCTTGACTAATTTCATGAAGTCCGATTCCTTAACCTAGATCGGGCTAAATCTAAAGGGAATAGGTCCAAGGTCAAGCTGAAACACGAGTTCCAGCTTGATGGGTTTATGATCGGAAGTGCTGCAAGGGAGAATATGGACTCTAGCCTCTAAACCAAGAAGAAGAAAAGAGCTTTGAAGAAAGAATCTGTCCAACCTGGCAGCTATGTGACCAGGACCAATTCTTTTATTAGTCCAAGTATACTTGCCAGAGATTGGCTTGATGTCCAGCAGGTCCCAGTCCTGCATAAGGTCCTCTGCCCATTCCCTAGCCGGATCACGAACAATGCTGCCTCCTCTCTTGTCTGCTGACAGGAGAGTGAGGTTCAGATCTCCGGCAATGATGATATTCTCAAGGTTAACTAGATCTGCTTGATTTCTTAAGGAGTCCCAGCAGGCCTTTTTTTCCCTGGCGTTCATAGGAACATACACGTTGAAGAGACTGAAAATCTGATTTGTATCTACATGCTGCAATTTTAAGAATAGCCAATGAGAGTTGAGGGTCTCAGAAATGACTGAGAATTTGTTAGCATTCCAAAGGGTGCCCACCCCCCCGGAAGCCCCTCGGGCTGAGATTGCTTTCGCCTCACATTTATTCCAGAGTTTCTTACTTACCTGAAGGAAGGTGGAGTCCTCTAGTTTGGTCTCCTGGATGAGAAGTATGTCTGGAGCTTTTGTCCTGATTAAACTTTTGATGGCTTCTTCTTTGATTCTGCTCCCCATACCTCCACAGTTACAGGAGACAATCTTCATCATTTGTATTTCTGGTTGGCTCCCTTGGAGCCTTGGGGTTGATTTCTTGCCATCTTAGGTTTTGTCGCTAATAGCTTCTCAAGAGTTGGCTGGCTGCCTTGGAGATTGTCTTTGAAAGTTTCCAGCTCCCTTTTTTCCCTTTCCATTTTGCAGCCTCTTGTGGATCTCCTTATCGAGGCTTAGGATTCTCCTATTTTTCCTTCTTCCTCTGAGCCTTCAAATCCTTACTCAACTTCCTCGACTTCTACAGTGTTTCCCTTGGAACTCTCAGCAAGGCTTGCCCCCTTGGGAGAAGAGGGGGTACCTTTTGTGAGGGAGATTGATTTTTGGATGTCTGCTTCTTGAGTTTCCTCTATTTGTGAGATTAGAGAGGCGAATTTATTTTCTTGCTCCATTCTGGAAGGGCGTTGCTAAGAAGGGGCATGCTGAGGGCCTCTTCCAGATGTACCATCATGCTTTTGGGTTTTCTTGGCACGCTTGACTTGATTCCAACCTTCTTCTTTACCCTTATTTGGTTCAGCATTGGTTGGACATCCTCTGGGGAAGTGGCCGTAGGCATGGCATTTTCGGCACTTGAAGGGCAACTGTTCATAGTCAAGCTTCTGCAAATGAGTCCAGCTTCCTACTTTGATTTTGATGGCTTCCGGAAGTCCCACCTCTAGGTCTACTTCTACGCAGATTCGAGCACATTCATATTGATCTTTGTTGTTTGCTCGGTCTATGAATTTCCCAAGGGCGTTGCCGATGTGTTTCAATGAGTCCCAATTCCAACAATGCACTGGGAGGTTTGGAAGCCTGACCCACACCGGAACAGCCGTAGGAACGTCAACTGCAGGGTTGAAATTCGGCATCCATTTGTTGAGATAGAGGCCCTGGGGGCCCATGAAATAGGGGCCATTATGGAATATCAGATCCTTGTCTTCCTTAGAGGTGAATTCGAAGAGAAAAAACCCTCATCCTAAGAAATAAGATGTGACGCTATTCTTGATCAAAGGAGCCCAGTTCTTGTTGACCCAGTTCTAAGTGGACTTAGGAGAAGGCCATAGTCCGGTGAACTTACCAACAAGTGCCCGCTCAACCAAGGACAGGGCGACTTGGATCAGAACCTCTAGCGGCAGGGAGATTTCAGGAATATCTTCGAGCCTCTTAACGAATCTGGCAGCTTCATTCTTTTTCTTTTGCGGCAAATCGGCCAAAAGCTGAGAGAAGGCTTCGGCATAAGAAGAATGCAGAGGAGGGGGGTTGCCTGCGGCAAGCCCAGGGCCTCCATGAATGTGAACTCCTCCCAGCAGCAAACGAGCCACACAGCAGGCTCTCAACTGAAGAGTGCAGGTAAGCAAAGACAGAGGGCCCAGGGCCTTGGGGCTGTAGGGCAGGGGGACCTAGGGCGCAGGTGCCGAAGCGCGGGCTAGGGCTTCAAGGGCGCTCGCACCAAGGCGATCCGTCTCTGCAGAAAATTCTTCTATTCTTTCTAAAAGGTGAGCGAGCTTGGCCTAAGAAACAAGTAACACCCGCAACTAGTCAACGCCCTCGCTCAGGTTTGAGCACACGACCTGACCGTCTTTACAAGTTCGACTTTATCAACCAGCCGCCTCCGTTGACCTTCAAAAGATGAGTGGGCTTAGCCCGGGAAACGAGTAACACCTGCGACTATTCAACGCCCTCGCTCAGGTTTGAGCACAATACCTGACCATCTTTACGAGTCCGACTTTACCAACTAGCCGCCTCCGCCGACCTTAAATATTATATAATTTTATAGTTAAATAGTTTTTGAAATATTATATGATTTTATAATTAAATGATAATTTTTAGAGTTTGAGTGAGTTTAATAATGGATAATGTGTTTTTTTTTTAAGGTTATATGTTTAAATCTAAAAGAAAATAGAGTAAATATATCTTCTTTACTATGGAAATAACCCAAAAAAAATGTCGTGAAAAAAATTATTTCATCTATTTTAAACAACAAAATATTGCATTGTTGCTTGAAATTGTTTCACCTTCTAATGAAAAAAATTATTTCTTTTGAAATTACATCACCAAATGGTGAAAAATGCTACTTCATATATATATATGATTGACTATTTAAAACAAATGTAATTTTTTTTAAACAATCATATATATATATATGCTCAATCTAACTTATAAGTGAATTGTGTGATACAAATTCTAGTAAGATTGTTATTTTCCTTGTTTAAAATATATTTTTGAATGCATAAATGAATTTAACATTATAGAAAAAAAATTGGGACACTTAAATTCTACATATTAAATAACTTAAACTTGAATTAAAAAAAAAAGATATTAAATTTTGTTTAAAATTAATAATAAAAAAATGACTTGAAAATATATATATATATATATATATATTTTTTGGGTAAAAATAATAAAAACATTTTTCTTATATATACCATTGCATGGTTTTTGTTATTTTAATTACAGAACCATTTGAAAAATGTTTTTATTATTTTTATAAAACCAGTGTTCTAAAAAGTTCCATTTAGATAGTGGTGGTCAAGGTTTGGGACAACCGACGGCTTGGGCGTTTGAAGGTTAAAGTATTCTTATAACTACCGAGAACCCATCTTTTTCGGTACTTCTTTTAAAGCTCGCTCATGTCTTTTTATACCAAACTCCCACGGAAACCACCAAACACGTACCCTTTCTTTTAACATTATGCATACAATTCACTTCATGTTATTTATACCTAAATTTCATTTTAAGAAAGGTAGCTTTAAAAAAAAAAAAAAATTGGTTCGAGTGTTTTGTAACGTTGTATTAAATGTGGTGGCGGGGTGCGTATATAAAATCGATTTTTATATCAAGGGTTGTTGTTCTTTATGTAAATTGGATTTGATATTAACTAGCATTTGCACTTTATGTTGCAAAGGAAACGCCGTAAGGCATAGAGTGGGGAAGAATAGCATAAAGTGGAGAAGAATAGAGACATGTATAGAGTGGGGAAGAATAGCATAGAGTAGGGAAGAATAGGGACATGTGAATGGACATTGTTGAAAGCAAGGGTGGATGATAATGAGTTACAATTGCAATAGTTAGTTATGTGTATTTTGAAAATGAATATTTTGTAAATAATAATAGTTTGTGGAAGAATTTATAAAAAGTATGCCATCAACTACACAATTGATATCTACAGAAATAAAAGGCTAGAAAACAAGAATTTTAATTTATCAGATCCAATTTACATGGTTGGTCAACATGTAGAAACCCCTTGTGTCATCTCTCTGTCCAAGTGGGGAATAATAATATGACAATGGAATCACTATTGTGAATATGCAGAGACATAATACTATGGCATGCTTATAGATCGTTGTTGGCTGAATGACTTGCAATTGGCTTTCAAGCTACTGGTTCACCATAAGTTGGATCTGAAGAACAAATAAAGCTAGGATAAAAGGTCCAAATTTATGAAATTATTAGTTTCTTCCTTCCCCACCTTTCCATTGTTGTTATTATTATTATAATACTAATAAAATATTATTATTATTACCAGATAGCTCCCTGGATGTCGACAAACAATTAATATTTATTTTATTAGAACAAATCAAGGTACGGATAGAAAGCTAGAATTTCTGAAATTATTAGTTTCTTCCTTCCCCTCTTTTTCACTCTTAGCATTATGACACTTCCTTTCACATCCTACAGTGGATTGAACTTGCAAGAAAATTCGAGGTGAACCTTATACCTCTGCCTCTTCTGTTCATTTTTGTACAAAAGGAGGTATATACATCTTCAGTGCATATTTCTAGCCATTATCAACACCTAATACATGCTTTTGTATACAGGGAATTAAATTTTCATCATGTTTGAACTCAACTATTTGCCTTCCAAGGCTGGCTAAAATGGTTGTTGGGCTGAGGGCCTCCACTGCAAATATTTTTATTGACAATGGCCCTTACAGAGAGTTTATTTTCAAGCATTTTCAAGTGGCTTCTGTGGATGAAGAAAGTGCAACAGTAGTTCTAATAAGTTGATCAGTCTATAAAAGAAATTCCCATCTGAAGCCCTGAGTAGGGTATGAATGAGACTTTTTGCCTCTTCATAAGAGTTCATTAGATAATGTGTTCTACAAACCCCTCTCACATACTCAACTGCATGACTGCCCTATTTAAGAAGCCAGCTATTCCAATAAGCATGTGAATGAAAATCACCTATACAATTTACCAATTACAACAACAACCAACCAACAAAAAAAAAAATTACTCAGCAGACTAAGGCCACACACTGGTCAAGTAATAATCCTCAAAAGGGCCAATATACTGGGACTCTCCATTCAACTAGGTATTACCACCTATATTTTATCTTGATTTAAGTATATTTCCAGTAACAATTCACCAAACTGTAGTCAGCCTATGTGATGAAACAATATCACTAAAAGTTCAAACTACGCATGTTACCAATAAAACTGTTGGCTAAACCTATAAACAATCTTAATCATCCACTTCTACCTGCCTTCTTAGTATTAGGCTTTTACCAACATGTCTGTGATTAAGTTGTTTCTCATCTTTTATCAGCTACCAGGTTTGACAGAAAAGAAGTGCAAATTTCCTGCCTCCACTATTTAACAAATACGCTAATTTCTGAATCATTCAAAACTTGAACAGGGCCAATATATTGAAATAACACCATGAGAGCCTCAGAATTTATGCCTCCATTTATAAGCTATCTTAACTAAGCCATTTCTTTTGGTAATCCAAATAACAAAAAAACCATTCCATTTCTTGCCTTTAAAACAGATATTTTCATCCAACAACTTCTAGTGGCATGTAGAGGAAGATTCATTGAATTTTACCATTCACGCCAGTCTTGGTATGCAGAGGCAGATTCATTGAAATAAGATATTTCTTTTAGCAAAATATAGCAGTGTGATGAATATGTTGGCAACGATTAAATGACCCCTGGTCCACTGCAACGAGGAGAACATGATTCAATAACTATTCGAAGGCTTTGCATGTACAAATGTAGTACACTGTTTTCTTCTGCCCAAGCTACATTTATGGTTGTGATCATCACAGTCTTGTTAGGCATTGAAGTTTTTTCTCAACCACTCCCTAAATCAAAGGCAGTTACAGATGAATTCAACTCTGAACTCTGCAAGAGATTGGCTCTTAATTGAACCGTAATAGCCATGGAAATTTATTTATAAAAAGTATGCCATCAACCAGACAGTGAATCTGACCTATTCATGCCTCTTTGTTCTCTGAGTTATTGAAGAGAAAAAGTTTTGTTAATGTCGATTGTTTTATCTAAGAAGATGCCTACTTATTCCTTGTGCTTGTAATAAGGCCAAGAAGCCTATGTCACATAAAGCACTGCTATATACTATCATGCTCTGTGAATTTGGCCGACCAGTATAGGTCATTGGGGCTGTGATTTCTTGATCTCCGGGCTATAAAAGAAGAAAGGTGGTGGACTTCTCATTCCACATATTTGTAAGGAAGCGGAGAATCTTTTAAAGGACAGTTCTAAGGCCCTTCATAATTTAAGGAAGTCGAGATTCTGTTTGCATATATTTGCAAGCCTTGAAAAGACAATCAGTGGGCATCCTATGTCATCTATATTAGTAAAATCAAGGAACCCTATTTGTGTATTGAAGAAGAGGCCAAGTCCTTATCACTGTTACAAGCGCATATATATATATATATATATATATATATATACAAGTGTTAAAAGCCTGTTCCATTCAAGCCAACTTGCAAATCAATAAGGAATATATATTCATGTCTTCGAAACCTTCATAAGAGGTGCCCTGAAGCCAATAAAAATAGAGGATGCAGTTATGAGAAGGGATGGTCCCTTTAGACATCAGTCTGAAAATGATTTTTGAAGAATAGTAAAAGCCCTCCATAATGTCATTATCTAGCAGTTGATGTGATTTTGTTGAGAAGGTTTAGTGGCAGCCCTCCATGTGATCCTATTTTTGTCTAGCAGCTGAAGCAAAGGAAGTTCATCCAAGAAAAGTATGCAGCTCCTTTGTGTCGGCACCATTGGATAAGGGTGACAGTACCCTTGGAAGTCTGGAAGATAGAAGAAGTGCGAGGCACTTTGGAGCAGACCCCTGTAGCAGCGTGTATGAACATAAAATCAGAGGTATGGTATCTCTCAAGGTGCCTCATGAAGAACACATTGGAAGAAGGATGTGCATGGCTGATCCTATGTCTTGGCGAGCACAATGAGCAGAGGGCACTGTGAGGACACTGATTTTGGCATCTTGATTAGGTCATTGGGCACTTTGATGCGTTGAGCCAGGATCTTATGAAAGACGGTCTTATGAATATGGATGCCTGGATGCGAAGGACCCCTCCTCATCATGGATTGGGTAATTTAATGCATATTACCCATTTAATGCAGTGATTTATTTTTTTTTAGGTACTTTTGATATGCTATTTGCGGAGGTAATATTTCAATGTTCTTACAATAGGAAAGTCCTCCTTCAGCAGCTAAACCACGTGTCATGATAAGAAGTCAATGAAGAGTTTTGTTTTAAGAATTTGTTGATCTGAGTCCAATCTTCTCAGTGGATAAAGCAGTCAACAATATGTTTGAAGATCTGATCCCTTTGGCACCTCTGCATCAGAATTCTGAAGCTAGCAGTCCTTCCATCCAGTCACCTGTGCTCACATAAATTCAAGTCTTGTAAACAAAGATGTCCAACAAGAAAATTTGTTGAGGATCAAATAAGTGACTCTAGGGATACATATATTTATTTGGATTTGATCAATGAATTAAAGAGAGTCCTATGGAGCAATGAAGAACCAAGTTGTTGGCCTAGTTCTCTGAACCACATTAAGAAGGAGCCAAGTGTTCCTATTGTTCTGAGCACAAGAAACAATAAAGGTCTGCTATGCAATGGAGCTATCTCTCTTTTACATTCTGGGCATAAGTATGCTTTTGGATAAGTCTTTTGAAAATAACTTTATTCTCCTAGGAGGCCAAGAAAAGTGCAAGAACACAAGAATATGCCAAAGGTCATTTCATGAAGCCAACCTTGGAGAAAGGATTACTCTGTTCTCGATCTTGTGGTATGGAGGCAGAAATGTTATGGTGGACTGCTTAATATTAAAAAGCGGACACACCTGCACTTCTCAAAATCCAACATGCATGATCGCTGGCCTCATCCCTTTGAGGGTTACTGCCATTAGGGTAGGGCACACTACAGTAAGAATGGCCAGATGACTAATGCCCTTAAGATCTTAATTAAACAAATAACTTGCTGAATTTAATTAACCAGAAATTAAATTTCAGGCCATATCATCAATCACACAATAGCTGGAAATTAAATAGTGGAAGCATAAAACAGTTTCACACATACAGAGGTAATTTCTCCTTCAAAATCAGATTTTCATTCTTTCAAAAACACTTACGAAGAAACCTTCACAGTGTGCTAAAATCCAACAGCTCTATGGTCAACAAATCACCCTAAACTGAGCAGTACAGTTGGCCCGAGAAGATACGGCATGTTGTATGTCTGGACTGTGTTGCTTTATGGATTGCATGGCCCTATCTGCATGAACATATGGAACTGTTTTGTAAACTACATGGAACTGCCTAGATCCGTATGAATGTACATATCTGCTCTGCATGGTCTCTCCCTGTTGTCGTATATTCTCTCTTGCTCTTCAATTCAGACAGTGAATCCGACCTATTCATGCCTCTTTGTTCTCTGAGTTATTGAAGAGAGAAAGTTTTGTTAATGTCGATTGTTTTATCTAAGAAGATGCCTACTTATTCCTTGTGCTTGTAATAAGGCCAAGAAGCATATGTCACATAAAGCACTGCTATATACTGTCATGCTCTGTGAATTTGGCCAACCAGTATAGGTCATTGGAGCTGTGATTTCTTGATCTCCGGGCTATAAAAGAAGAAAGGTGGTGGACTTGTCATTCCACATATTTGTAAGGAAGCGGAGAATCTTTTAAAGGACAGTTCTAAGGCCGTTCATAATTTAAGGAAGTCGAGATTTTGTATGCATATATTTCCAAGCCTTGAAAATACAATCAGTGGGCATCATATGTCATCTATATTAGTAAAATCAAGGAACCTTATTTTGTGTATTGAAGAAGAGGCCAAGTCCTTATCACTGTTACAAAGAGTTTGGACAGAGTACACAAATTCTACATTTCACAGCCATAAAAATAACGCGATTTTACTGTATACCGTATCTGCTTGTTATTCCATTCGTAATTCAATCTCGATGAATTTCAGTTAATTTGCAGTTTCGCCATTGCAGTCAAAACCTACTAAACATGGCCATTGAATTTCAGCCCTTGACCATTACAGACGAACCATCCACATTTTTTCAAAAATCAATGAAAACCATGGCACGGTAGAAAATCCAGAAATTCAAATTGCAGATCTATTTTATATATTAATATGAATATGAAAATCTTGGAGCCCTAAATCAAACCCAGATACATGAACCATACACTGAAAGTGGCAAATATCTTAAAAACAGGCAAGGGCATCATATATATTCCCATAATTGAAAATTAAAATACATTACAGAGAGAAATGTTTTAAGTTAAGGGACCTTAAGCCCATGAAACTTAAAACTGCATCTACAAGTAGCCTGCTCACTGCCTCTTAAGTGGCTTCTCCAAGATAGTAGAGATATACATTTCTTTGAGCTCAGGCCCTCTATCCAACTTAGGGGCAACAGACCATTTCAGCTTCTTATACCCTAGCTGCTCAATCATGGGCACATAGATCTTCAGCTGATCCTTTGTGCAGAAAAAATGATCTAGCCAGAACAGGCCTCCAGGCCTCAGAATCCTGTAGATATCATAGAGTACAAATTCCAGCAGCTGTGAGGGAATCCAATTGCTCAAGACATGCATAGAATGAACAATGTCCAAAGTATTTTCAAAGAATGGCAGCCTCTGTGTTATAGTGATATACATGGGAATAACCCCTCTGGAGGCAATGAAACTGTTGAAGGGCCCGTTCAAGTTCATGGAAGTCGTACCTGTATGATACAGAAGAAAAGATACTGGTATAGAAATATCAAAAGCACCTGCACTTCAACTCCGCCTCAAGTAGGACACAAAAAATAAGCAAAACCTGATGCTTACTTCAATCTCTAGGGTACCAGGTTCATTGTCGGGACAACTGGTCTTCAAAGAGGTTATATCTGACCAATGAATCTCCATCTTGCTCTTCAGACCACCCTCCAAGACTTCCCAAACAAGTCTACGCTTTGCATCATAGCATTTTACCACCAAGTCTCCTTCATATCTTGAAATACGCTGGCATCATCAGCATCTTTATGTCAATGCAATCTTGCTAAATGTGCATTACTTACTACCATATCATGAGTTTCCATCAGTGGCTATCAAAAGGCTTGTTCAGGTGAACAAAAAATATTTAATATGTTTTGACAAGATTGAAGAATTTAATATGCAAACTTAGCTGTATTAATTTCTTATGCATATTACCTCCCAAGAACCAATTCTCAAAACCAAGGCTGGGAAGTTTGAGGCCTTGTACTTGTCAGCAATAGCCGGTCCTGGTGCACACTTTGATTCATTCTTTCTCCCCACCTCCAGGCTGGAATTATTTATAGCTAAGGGAGCTGCTGAGTCCCCTTCAGAAAGATTCATTTGAATAAGTTCTATGAATGAAGGTGTTTTCTTCAGCGTTAAACCCAATGGACTAGCCTCCTCGAATGGATGCAACAAAAATCCTGGAGAGAATGTCGTGCTTGTTACAGGGCTCCCCTGCTAATCCACCAAAACATGAAATAGAAGCATAATTGCCAAAGAGAAAGAAGGTAGATACAAAAACAAACTAAGGAAATCCACACCATGCAATGCCTCAACGAAGTTTTGTAGAAGCACACAACTTTCTTAAATTCCTCAACAATGTCAAAAGACATATTTTCAATTCTTGATACCCTACAAAAAAATCAAGATTCTCAAGACATTCAAAATTTATTAATGACCAACCAGGTAAAAACAAAAATCTATTTGAGGTTGTAAACAAATTCAGAGTGCCACTAATACGGCAAACATCGTATTATTGACGATTTAAACAAATTTTGGGCAAAAACGTATTTTGAGCAAATGATGTTTTATTTAATTTTGCCCAACAGAATTTCAGGGCTCAAACATAGCTTCATACTTGTAAGTCACCAACATTCTTGAAGTACTCTGGGAGGTTTCAACCAATTGCTTATCCATTTACACTTTCATTCATAACAGTCTTGGTGACCCAGGGTACTCTTCAAATCACTTTTCTCAAAACATTTCAACATAGCCGTTGGAAAAAGGGAGGTGAATTGAATAGTTAAAAACTTAAAGACTCTTTTACTCCACCTCTACAGGTCCTAAGGAGAGATGTTTATTTGGTTTTGCACTAGCAAAGCTCAAGGCTCAATCTTAACTTTATGCTTATGTTCCACTCACGTTATAGATGAGGCTTAGTAGTTCTGCATAAATTTTCAAACATCATAGCCGTTGGAAAAAGGGAGGTAAATTGAATGGTTAAAAACTTAAAAATCTTTAACTCCATCTCTGCATGTCCTAAGGAGAGATGTTTATTTGGTTTTGCTTTCTAGATGTGGCTTATCAGCTCTGCACCAGCTTCTTAGAAATTTTCAAACATTTCATTTCACTCGTTGCAATCATGGTGACCCAGGTCCCTCTCCAAATCACTCTCCCCAACTCCATCTGTATTCTCACAGGTTGATGATACGGATACCTTTAGGCTCCTTTCGGCCTAGAGACCAACCCTGATCCATTTATTTCAAAAATAAAGACTCACCCAAAGCAAACTACACTCCATAAAAATGAAAAGAACAATGAATATGTCCTGTAACAACCATAGGATTAAAGTCTATTTGTTGGTTTTATAACTCATACTACAACATATAATCAAACTCAACATAATCAATGATGGGTATGTTCATGCAGGCCAGATTCGTAATAAAAAAAAAGCTAAAACTCAAATAAAGGACTTGAAAAATAAAAATATAAACAATGAGCATTATTCACTGGGAAAATTACCAGATCATACTTGGTGCGCTTGTGTCTCAGATGGCGTTCTTCACCAGCAGTTTCATCCGCATCTATTTTTGTAGTGCCATCGTGATATTTAGTCATTGTTGGTCGCTTTAATTGTTTTCACAATTCAAGCTCCACATAAATTGTCAACCCGAGGAGGTCTTTTTATTTCAAAGATAATCACGCACTGGATATGCTCAATTTCAAAAGCAGAAACAATGTTGTAGTAAAAGAAGGACACACAATTATTAATCTCATCAATCTACTGATTCACACTCTACTTAATCAAAGCTGAAGTCAATTAAGTTATAACAGAAATGATTTCTCTGTTGCAGTTACAATCCAAACAAAGGAAGATCAATCTACAAGGAAAGAAATCAATCAACCACAGCAGGAACAGGACCCTATTCCTTAGTGAGGAACTTCAGCACCTGATGCCTGACACTTAATCACACTGTAGGAAAAGTAACTCCAAGAGATCAAGGCCCTATTCCCATGAACAGGAACCTTCAGCACTTGTTCTCTTGTTCCTAATCACACTGCAGGCAAAGGAAAACAATCAATGGGAGCAAGACCCTATTCCTTTATGCAGGAATCTTCAGCACATGCTTCCCAACATCATTCATTCATGCATTCAATACATGTAGTGCTAAAGAAACAGAGTGTTACTAAACTGTGTAACTAATGTCCAACAACAGAATTAAGGTGAAGTGCAAACACACAAAGAATTAAACAAACTATAGGAACCAAAAGGGTGAATCTTGTGAGGAAGGCGGGCCCTTTCCTTCTCACAAGATTCCCCAGGAGAAAGAATTAAATTGGAACGCTCAAAAGAAGAATTTATTCATCTGTCAAAGTAACTGATACATTACAGATGGAGACTAGCTCCAGTTCTCACACAATACTCTCCTGTAGCTTACAATTCAACTCCCTTCTAATGATGATGTCTCCTCTTTTTAAAGAGGAGACATCTTTTACAATTTACATGAGAGCGAATCTACATTATCTCAATTCTGTTGTCTTTCCCCAAAACAGGACTATTCTGTTCTTCCAAAAAAAAAGATACTGTTACAACAGAGACAATAAGAATGCTATCTTCAGGATAATCCAGGTAACCGTGTCTTCATGCTGCTGCTACTATTCCACAAAAAGTTCTTCCAGAATCGCAAATTACGCATAACGGGATTTGCGTGCTTGACGGCTGTTTCAGCAACGGGGTTAGCTGTTTCAGCAACGGAGTCAGCTGTTTCAGCAACGGCCGCTTGTTCCTAACAACGCATAACTTATCTGCGATCTTTGGACTTGTGTTAGCAACAATACACTTCAATTAATGATAAAATATAAGAGTATTATGGAATTAAATGTAAGACAGATTAAACATATAATAAAGAAGAGGTTTTCATATACCTTGGGATAAAGTAGATGAAAATGATAATGGAGTTCATGGTTATAAGAGTAAAATGGTGTCAAAGTATATAGCAAAAATGATACATAGTGGAGTCCTAACATCCCCCCCAGCTAAAAATGTTGCATGTCCTCAGGCAACCCCTAGTCTGAATCAGAGTCTGAGTACTGGGACTGAGCATGCAAATTACTCAAGCAGTAGCTGGAGAAGGTGGCATCTGTAGGTCCTCTGAATCCGTTGTTGTTCTGCAAATGTTGCCATGCCAAGGCTTCATCTCTGTCAGTCAACTGGTAATGACATTGATATTTGTCTGAAGGCAGCCATAAAATTGGAAAACGGAAATGATACCCGATCCAGTTTACTCCACAATGTTGAATGCAACCAATGTAATTAGGGACCCTGGATAATGCAGCTTGAAGATTGTGAGGGTTAAAAGGGTGATAATCCTGTCTTTCTTTACATGACTGCTGCCAAAACATATCATTGGCCTTCAATGCAGCAGTACCCTTTACTCTAATGTGCTGTTGACACTTAGAAAGTGTTGAAGCCTGTAATTGCTGCATATACTCGTGCATTCCTGGCTTCTGTAAGAATTCATGATATTGTGCTATGAACACGGCTGGGCCTAAAGGCTCTGGTCTAATCCACAGGAGTTTATTCTCCTCATTATGACTGCTTGCAGTGAACGCAGTTTGCCAAGTGAGCTGGTTAGACAAAAATGAAACAAATGCCCTGATTTGTATATCTCCTGCAATTGGAATAAGATTAACTCTTCTATTGTCGGGAATGGCCTCATTATGAAGATAGAGTTCGCACAGCAGATGCTGGTCACTCTCGGGGGCCTCTTTAAAGGTCTCAACAAATTTCTCTGAAGTCATTAATTCATATGGTCTGCCATTTTTTATTGCTTTTAATTGAAAATAAACTAATCGTTCAGACAGAAAGAGAGAGTAGTTTACAGAGGGTTTGCGCGTAGCCATCAACTTCTGGACTAATGAAAACATCAAGGCTATCTTTGCCTTAGATTCCTTGGCTTCCTTTTTGGACTCCCTGTGCTGTTGCATCATTTGATCCCAACTATCCCAGTTGGCATATACATGGTTCTGCCATTGTAACTTATGTTGGCGTAATATTATATCTTGTTCTTCAGCATATTGCTTCTTCCATTTGTTCATCTGTTCCAATTGATTCCATGGCAGGGTCTGTGTCGTGGCATTAGAAGTAGTGGGTTGGGACGTTGTTTCCTCTGTCTGAATGGCTGCATTAACCTGCAAGGGACGAGATATCTGAGGTTTGATTTCTTTTTCTTGCTTTATAGAGAGCCCTACTGGTTCTTGTGGAGCAGTAGGGCATTCCTCTTTTATTCCAGCTGACGTAGATGCCTCAGATAATTGAACTTTAACTAGTTTGTAACCTGCATCCTGGTAAATGCTGCCACACTCCTGGCACATATATTCCTTGCATGGCTCCTTATTTTGCATTAAGGCTGCGTGTGCTAACGTATGGAGATTCAGTTCTCTTTCAAAAGCCTCTCGAGCCATGGTTAGTTCCTTCTTGTAGGTTTCTAATTCAGACTTCAGGAATTCATTCTCCTCCAATAGAGATGTCATAGTATGTAACCCTTGTGCGCTAGTTGACTCTGTTGGGGTAGTTTGTTGATGCACAGCCGTAGCTGGTTCTTGTGGGACAGCTACTGCTGATTTCCCACTATCGTCATGCTTGGTGTATTCTTGTACCACAGTGGCTGGTTCTTGTGTTTCAGCCACTGGGTAAGTGACTGGTTCTTGTGTGACAGTCACTTCTTGAGCTGTAAACAATGTCGTATTATCCCGGGGCACTGGTTCTTGTGTGGCAGTGCCTCCGGACGAGACGGGTTGGAGGGTTTGAGATGGGGATAAAGGTTTTAATAGAATAGTGGCAGGGTCAGGGGAAATGGAGGTGAGTCCTGTCTCAACAGTCATTTTCATTTTTCTTTTTGGTAGGAAGGCAACAAGATTACTGCCTTTCCTTTTCTTTGAAGGGGAGGGTTCCTTTCTGGGGAGAGGGTTTTCCGAAGAAGTAAGAATTTGGGATGTAGACCTTGTCCGTCGTCTGGAGACTGCGACTGTTGGGGTTCTCTTCTTTTTATAAGTGGGTGGGGGAGGGGGTGTTAGAGAGTCGTCACTAGGGACAGAGATAGTGGGGGCAGTTGACTCTGCTAATTGGGGCGATCTCGGGGTTGGGTCAACTGGGGAATGTGGAATATCGTCCTGCTGTCCTTCATAAGGAATTTCCGGAGTATCATGGGAACTTTCGGGTGGTTGGGACGTTTGAGCCTGCTGAGGAATTTCAGGCGGCTGGGGAACAGGGAGTGGGACATGCAGAGGGGGATTTTGCTGAGCAAAACCCCTCTGTATCAACAACTGGCATAAACGGTGGTGGGTAAGGGATAACATTGGGAATTTAGCGCTTCTACAATAATAAGACATGTTTTTAATACAACCAAGCAGATAATAGGGGATATTAATCAGTTGTCCATTTCTCAAATGATTCATCAAGACAAAATCATGATTGTACACTACCTGGTAACGCCCTTCACATGTTAAGTAGTGTTTGATGAACTCTGCCACCGATGGCCATGGTTGAGGAAGTGAGTGCAGACTAACCCCGCGGCCTCTGGGTTCCACTTGCTCATCTGGGTGAAGAAACTCTTGCTGGGCATTGAGAACAACCTGCTTCCTGCTGAACCAGTGAGTACCAATAGCTGGCAACCCTGATACCTGAACTATGTCCTCCTCTGTCACTGAAATGCGAACCCCTTGGACCACTGAAAAATCGCCTTGAAGGTTTTGTGCAAACTCTAATACTTGTTCCTGGTCAAATTCACCCAATCTTTCAAAATATATTGTCCATCCCGCTTGTTGGAAAATCTGATAGACTTCGGGAAACAATTGAAGAAGATTTATGGAGCCGGGCTCATGTCTAACGGCCGACCCTCCCATGGCTGTAGCTTTGAGTTATACGCAGAGGCACAGACACAGTAAACACAGACCCTGATCGCGCTAGTTGTTGCAACAGAGGCTGCATGGTCTAAATGACGGCAGAAATAGATATGACAAGGGACGGAAGCTTGGTTAATGCGAAATGATTGTTCAATTTTTGGAATTCCCCCCCCTACGTATGGTGTAATAATGATTGGACGTGTGAAGATCTGTAATCATTATGAATGAAATCCTCTCTTTAATATAATTTAACTGAATTACATTAAAACCTCATACCTTACATTTTTACCTTTGGTTTAATAATTCGAAGTGTCGGTTGCTTCAAAATAGCTTATTGTACATGGAAGAATCTGTAGATTTCTCTGAAATTTAGAACAGGAGTGTAATTGGATCTGGTCCGTGCTGAATAATTTTTCACCAAAAGGATCTGAAGTATGATCGTGGAGAACCAAAAAGCTTATATAACAGCGAAGAGAAATACTGTTTTGATGATAACAAGTTGCTGAAACTGGTGTTTCAGCAACGGAAAAAAATCAATGATACGTTGCTGAAACAGGTGTTTCAGCAACGGGAAAAATCAGAGAAATGGGATAAATGACTTAGGTCTGTAAATGGAGAAAATATTTGATAGGGGATAATTTCAGCAGTAAGGGATGGGAAATACTGACTGAAGGAGGATATTTCAGGGATGGTAGGAATGGGAATAATGGAAAAAAAATGGAAATAATGTGGGTATGGAGGGATATTGCTAGGAAAAAGGGGTAAAATGATGGGAACAAGCTTCTGTGATTAAAGCTTCAGATCTTCTCATGATGAATCTGTCCTTCTTACTGCTTTTTCCAGAATCTGCAAAATTCAATTGTAATATGCCAATCCTTGACAGGGATTATTAGTGCTAAATCTAATCTAATACTAAAAAAATATAGTGCAGAAAATTAAATGTTGTGAGGAGCAGGAGACTCCCCTAGAAAAAGATAATGAATATCAGTCATGCAAGCAGTCTTGAAATCCTCTTTAGAAACAGGGCGCTGATATAGACGGAGCCTATGGCCATTGACTAGTAGAGGTGTTTTAGCATCATCAATTGTTACAAGTCTTACTGTTCCATTTGGGAAAACAGCATCCACTTCATATGGTCCAAGCCAGCGTGTACGTAGCTTACCCTGAAAATTTTCAAACCGAGAGTCATACAACAAGGCCCAATTACCTTTTTGGAACTGCTTGTGTTTGATAATTTTATCATGCCACTTCATCCTTTGTTGCTGTATCATGGTTTTTTGATGAATGGCATCTAATCTCTTTTCATCCAACTCCAGAAGCTGCTGCAATCTAGCTGTCTGCACATCAGTCAAATCAAGATTAACAGCTAAAGCAGTCCTTAAAGTTTTAATTTCAAATTCCACAGGAAAAACAACATTTTTACCGTAAACCAATTCATAGGGAGAAAAACCTGTAGTGTTTCTCCAAGTAGTTCTGTAAGCCCATAATGCCTCAGGGAGCCTTTGGGACCAATCCTTCCGGTTGTCCTTCACTGTTTTGGTTAGAATGGCTTCTAAAACTTTGTTTGTGCTTTCCACCTGCCCATTGGCCTGGGGGTGGTATGGTGTAGTCATTCTATGTTGAATATGATATTTGTGAAGGGTAGATTTAAAACCATGAGAATTGAATGGAGGTCCTCCATCAGTAACTAGCTCTCTAGGAATTCCAAATCTAGTGAAGATTTCTTCAAATAAGAAAGCTAGGACAGCCTCTTCATTGGCTCTAATAAGTGCTTTGGCCTCCACCCACTTAGTCATATAGTCTGTACAGACTAATATATAGGTTCTTTGATTGGATGGAGGGTTAATGGGTCCTATGAAGTCCAAGGCCCATCTTTCAAATGGTTCAGAAACTACCTAGGGGTTTAATGGCATTTGGTCTCTATGATTGGGTTGACCCATTCTCTGGCAGCTGTCACAAGCCCTTACATATTTCTTTGCATCCTTGAATAATGAGGTCCAATAGTAACCCATCCTCAGAATTTTGTGTGCTGTTCTTTTATCAGCGAAATGGCCTCCACAAGGGCCATCATGACAAGCTTTCAATATGTCATACACTTCATCCTCTCTAATGCATCTTCGGATCTCCTGATCAAGCCCAGTATAGAAAAGACACCCGCTTATCCAGCTATACCTGGCACTTTGTTGAACAATTCTTCTCTTTTCTCTATATGACAGGTGTGTTGGTAATTTTCCTGCAACCAAATAATTAGCAATATCTGCATACCATGGAGAGTGAGCAGAAACTGCAAACAAATATTCATCAGGAAAAGAATCATCTACTGGAATATCATTGTCAGTTTTTAACCGTCAAGGATAATTTTAGGGGCGAATGTTCGCCCTTTGGCGAAATTAAGGGGTTTTAAATTTTTAGTGGGCGAATATTTTGTATCATAGTACATTTTTACAAATCACCTCAAATAGCCCACCTTATTTTAAGGGAGAGGGTAAAAAAGGTAAATTTAGCCCATGAAATTAGGACTTACAACCTTCCATTCGCCCATTTTCAAGAATAGGTTTTATTTAAGTGAATCCATTCGCCCATTTTCAAGAATAGGTTTTATTTAAGTGAATCCTATGGGCCAAATACCATATTTATAAAAGAGGTATGGTAAATTAATAAAAATATAAATAAATGAGAGGTATGGTAAATAAATAAAACATTTTTTATATTTACTCCATAAGTCACCTTATATACATGTAAGGGTGTAAACAAATAAAAATATAAGTAAAGTGGAGGTATGGTAAATAAATAAAACGTCTTTTTATACTTACTCAAAAGGTATGGTAAATAAATAAAAATATAAATAAACTAGACGTACCGTAAATAAATAAAACCTCTTTTTATATTTAGTCCATAACCCTCGTTCTATTTATGAAGGCTCAAGAAAGAGGTTTTATTTAAGTGAATCCTATGGGCCAAATACCATATTTGTAAACGAGGTATGGTAAATTAATAAAAATATAAATAAACGAGAGGTATGGTAAACAAATAAAACATTTTTTTATATTTACTCCATAAGTCACCTTATAGTTAGGAACACTCAAAAAATGGGTTATATTTAGGTGAAACCTATGGCCAAAATACTATGGGACAAATACCATGGACTAGATTGTTATTAATACCATGCAAAAAACCATTATTAACCCTAATATTAGAATTAATAAAAATAAAAATGGCACATGGTATTGACCCATGGTATTCACCAAAATGGCACATGGTATTGACCCATGGTATTCACCTGGAATGTAGCCTATTTAAATGGGGAATTAAACCAGCATGTAGCCTATGCTAAGATTCACTAGGACTTTACAAAGTTATATTATTTAGTGAAAGACTCACCAAGATCTTACAAGATTTTATAATTGAGTAAAATATTTGCCATGCCTGGTGAGAGATTCGCCAAAAAATTATATATACATATTATATTATTGATAAAATCGCCTTTCATTTTTCTTATATACCATGGAGATTCGCCCATTTATTATATTTATAAATTTAGGGGGGGTTCTTAAAATTTTCCCTGTTAACCGTGAAAGGAAATCAGCCACCACATTTTCTTTACCAGGCCGATCTACAATTGTGATATCAAATTCCTGCAATAATAATAGCCATCTGGTAACTCTAGCATTTGTGACAGATTTGTTCATTAAATATTTAATAGCTGAATGATCAGTGTGCACAAAAGTAGAATAACCAGTGATATAGTGTCGGAATTTATTAATGGTATAGACTACTGCAAGAAATTCTTTCTCGATAACTGTATAGTTAAGCTCAGCAGGGGTCATATTCTTACTGATAAAGTATATAGCATAAGGAAGATGATTTTCCTCTTGTCCCAAAACAGCTCCAATTGCAATGTCTGAAGCATCAGAAGATATGTGAAAAGGAAGATTCCAATCAGGCCCCCTCAAAATAGGAGCAGTAGACAACTGATGCTTGAGTTCTTCAAAAGCTTCCTGACAAGAATTAGTCCACTTAAATTCAGCATTTTTCATAAGCAACACAAATAATGGAGAAGCTATTTTAGAGAAATCTTTAATAAATCTCCTGTAATATCCAGCATGTCCTAGAAAACTTCTCACATCAGTTTGAGTTTTAGGAACAGAAAGATTCTGAATGACCAATATTTTAGATGGGTCTACCTGAATACCTTGAGATGAAATAAAATGTCCAAGCACTATTCCTTCACTCATCATCATATGGCATTTTTCGGTACTTAAGGAGAGGTGAGCTTGTATACATCTTTTAAGTACTTTCTCAAGGTTTTGTAATGCCTCTTCGAAAGACACACCATAAGGGGTAAAATCATCCATAAATATTTCCATAGAATCATTCAGCATATCAGAAAAAATTCCTATAACAGCTCTTTGAAAAGTTGCTGGTGCATTACACAACCCGAATGGAAGAACTCTATAGGCAAAAGTTCCCCAGGGGCTGGTGAAAGTGGTCTTGTCTTGGTCTTGGGGTGCAATTCTTATCTGATTATACCCACTGAATCCATCTAGGAAAGAAAAGAATTTCTTCCCTGCCAGACTGTCCAACACCTGATCAATGAAGGGTAAAGGAAAGTGATCCTTTTGAGTAGCTTTGTTTAAAGCTCTATAGTCAACACATACTCTCCATTTCCCGTTTTTCTTAGGGACAATTACTAATGGGGAAACCCATTCACTGTCAGATATGGGGTATATAAATCCTGCATTAAGCAATTTTTGAAGTTCTTCCTTAACAATTTCTCGTAAATTAGGATTCATTCGTCTTTGGGGTTGACAAACAGGTCGGCATCCCTCTTTAATGTAAATTCAATGAGTACATAATTCAGAAGAAATACCTTTCATATCTGTGTAATCCCAGGCAAATGCCTCCTTATATTCATGCAATAACTTCATTAATTGCTGTGTTTCCACATCTGTTAGATCAGGATTTATGTTTAATGTCTTGCCAGGTTCAATTTCAACTGTTATGCTTTTAGATGAGATCGTGGTTAAAGTCTGAGATGAATCTTCAGATTCAATCTTTTCTTGTGCATCAGTTTCAAAAATTGCAGTTAATTGATTGTGTGTTTCAGCAATGACAGAAGAAGGTCCACAAATAAAATTATTGATTATCTCATCCTCTGTATTGTCTTTAAGAGTTAAAGCTTGTCCTATAGTTAGAATAGGCTGAACAGCATTATCATCATAATCCATCCATATAGAATCTTCGTTATTAACTACCGGTGTAGCATGAGGATAAAGAGTTAACTGTTTTGTTTCATAACCATTAGAAATTGTCATTGAACCAGATCTGCAACTAATAAATGCATCAGCTGTGGCCAGCCATGGCCTTCCTAGAATTAAGGGATGTCCCCCCAGCTTTGTTTTAGTCTGCAATACAACAAAATCAGCTGGGTATTTCCAGGATTCAACTGAAATAAGTAGATCTTCAACAATTCCTTCCGGTTTAATTGTGGAACGGTCAGCCAACTCTAAAATGGTGGGTGTATCTCTGATTGTGTTATTCAGCTGTAACAATTGTGAAGTTTCAAGAGTCATTATATTAATTGCTGCACCTAAATCTACCAGAACTCGGGGAATCATTGTTTTACCAATCTGAACTGTGACTGTAGGATGGCCGGGATCACCATATTTTACAAGAGGGGCTTTTCCGGACATTAATGCAGACAAGTCTCCCATCACATGTACTGTAAGGGGGTCCTTGGTTTTCCTACCAGGTTTCTTAACACAAATATCCCTTAATGTTCTGGCATAAATTGGTACATCTCTTAATGCTTGTAAAAGTGGAATTTTAATATACAAATTTTGCAATTCCCCTAGAAAATTAAAAGCAGGTGTTTCAGCTGTTCTGGTTAAAACCAAACGTTCGGGGAATGGTGGTTCTGTTATTTCAACATTCTTGTTAGGAGGTGGTTGTGCTTCTTTATGTTTCTCGGTTTCGTTCTTATCTGAATCAGAAGAAGTTATGTCATCAATAATAGGCTCTACTATTTTTCCAGATCTCAAATGAATATCATTACATTGCATAGTAGGAAATATAGACTGATTCTGAATATCAATGACTTGCACAACTTTATTATTGGGGTTAGGATTTGGTTGCACAGGTAGCTGGGGTCTCATTTGGTTATTTGGCGGAGCATTTGATGGCAGAGGGAGTGGTTGTTGGAATTGAGGCAATTGATTTGGATACGGGAGTGGTTGACTATTCCAATTTGGATTCCAAGGGTTGAAAGGAGATGGCTGCTGTGGAGGCCAAGGAGTCCACATTGAAGGATCGACAAAGGGAGGGTTTTGCATTTGCATGGGTGGGAAATTCATTTGATTGAAAGGTGGGTATTGCATTTGGTTGAAGGGGGGGTAACTTGTTTGGCCAAAAGCAGAATAATTGTTCCAACGATTAAATGGCATACTAGAGTTCATACCTTGTCCTTTTGGTTGCCATTGTCTTCTTTGAGTTAGCAGGTAAACTGCTTCAGCTTCTTCTTCCGTTGGCTGCAATGCTGCCTTTATTCCTGGTAGAGATGGACATTGTTCCGTCTCATGATCTTTCTCACAAAGGGTGCAAATTGGTATTTTGTCTCTTGGGCATTCCCTTAGTGGATGTTTGTCTCTGCATTTCGGGCAAAAGACAGCCAGAGTTGCTTCTGCTTCGGCCTGCTTCTTTTTAACCTGCAAAGTGTCAATCTGCGAAGCAAAAGAACTTAACATTTCAGTTTTAAATTCTTCAAGTAAATTACCTATTTCAGCTCTTGTTGCTCCTCCATTGGCTGATTTCTGCACTCTTGAATAGGTGGAATCTCTTATTCTGTTTCTTGCAGCTCCCCTAGAGCACCTCTTAGCAAGTTCACAAATCTCATCATATGATTCCTTAGATATATCTCCCTTAGCAAGCATATTTAACATATTTAAACAATCATCCCTTAAACCTCTAAGTAATATTGTTTTACGAATTTCCTTACTTATATCCGGATGATCAGATCTCTGTATGTTGTACTGCAGCCTTTCTATGTAGTCCTCCAGACTCTCATCCGACTTTTGTGCCATGTTGAATAGTTCATCCTTCTTCTCTCTCGTCCGGCAGTAGTCTTGATATTTAAGCAGAAATTTTTGTTTCATCTGCTCCCATGTTGTGATTACCTGACTTCCAAGGCTCATGAACCATCTTAAGGCATTCCCTTTTAAGGTGGCTGGAAACAGTTTCAACTTTTGAGCATTAGTAACATAATCATAACTTCTGCATAATATATCAAATTCAAAAAGAAATTCATCCGGATCCTCAGAGGATAAACCATGAAAGTTAGGTAAAGCAGACAATGGAATATTTTTCATTGTTCCTGCAGGGAGATCACTGATAGGAAATCCCAAGGTAGAGAGGGAATTTTCATCCCTTCTTTCTTCTTCAGGACCTGCACGTCCTCCACCAAAGAAACCATCATTGTTATCTTCCATTGTTGGCCCTCCTACTGCACTTTCTCGATCGTCAAGATCTTCTATTGGCTCTTCAATGTTCTCTACCGGTCGTCCAACGCTTTCTATTATTTCCTCAATGTGCTCTGCTGATCTACTAACACTTTCCTCTGACTCTTCAGTACTGACTGCTGGTTCTTCTATATTTTCAGGACCCACAACTTCCTCTGTTTTGTAATCTGACTGAGGGGAGTGCTGAAGTTTTGATTTTCGAGAACTTAATCTCTGTGATGATTCAGCCTTTGATACAATCTCGTCAATAAAAGTTTTTCGTCCTCCCCAGCCTTTGCCACCTGTGCGGTTAGTTTTCTTCTGGTTTCCGCGTCCTCTCATACAATCTGCACATTTAAAAAGAAAAGATGAATACTTTTGAAATCTATAATTACCTTCCCCGGCAACGGCGCCAAAATGTTGGTCGCTTTAATTGTTTTCACAATTCAAGCTCCACATAAATTGTCAACCCGAGGAGGTCTTTTTATTTCAAAGATAATCACGCACTGGATATGCTCAATTTCAAAAGCAGAAACAATGTTGTAGTAAAAGAAGGACACACAATTATTAATCTCATCAATCCACTGATTCACACTCTACTTAATCAAAGTTGAAGTCAATTAAGTTATAGCAGAAATGATTTCTCTGTTGCAGTTACAATCCAAACAAAGGAAGATCAATCTACAAGGAAAGAAATCAATCAACCACAGCAGGAACAGGACCCTATTCCTTAGTGAGGAACTTCAGCACCTGATGCCTGACACTTAATCACACTGTAGGAAAAGTAACTCCAAGAGATCAAGGCCCTATTCCCATGAACAGGAACCTTCAGCACTTGTTCTCTTGTTCCTAATCACACTGCAGGCAAAGGAAAACAATCAATGGGAGCAAGACCCTATTCCTTTATGCAGGAATCTTCAGCACATGCTTCCCAACATCATTCATTCATGCATTCAATACATGTAGTGCTAAAGAAACAGAGTGTTACTAAACTGTGTAACTAATGTCCAACAACAGAATTAAGGTGAAGTGCAAACACACAAAGAATTAAACAAACTATAGGAACCAAAAGGGTGAATCTTGTGAGGAAGGCGGGCCCTTTCCTTCTCACAAGATTCCCCAGGAGAAAGAATTAAATTGGAACGCTCAAAAGAAGAATTTATTCATCTGTCAAAGTAACTGATACATTACAGATGGAGACTAGCTCCAGTTCTCACACAATACTCTCCTGTAGCTTACAATTCAACCCCCTTCTAATGATGATGTCTCCTCTTTTTAAAGAGGAGACATCTTTTACAATTTACATGAGAGCGAATCTACATTATCTCAATTCTGTTGTCTTTCCCCAAAACAGGACTATTCTGTTCTTCCAAAAAAAAGATACTGTTACAACAGAGACAATAAGAATGCTATCTTCAGGATAATCCAGGTAACCGTGTCTTCATGCTGCTGCTACTATTCCACAAAAAGCTCTTCCAAAATCGCAAATTACGCTTAACGGGATTTGCGTGCTTGACGGCTGTGTCAGCAACGGGGTCAGCTGTTTCAGCAACGGAGTCAGCTGTTTCAGCAACGGCCGCTTGTTCCTAACAACACATAACTTATCTGCGATCTTTGGACTTGTGTTAGCAACAATACACTTCAATTAATGATAAAATATAAGAGTATTATGGAATTAAATGTAAGACAGATTAAACATATAATAAAGAAGAGGTTTTCATATACCTTGGGATAAAGTAGATGAAAATGATAATGGAGTTCATGGTTATAAGAGTAAAATGGTGTCAAAGTATATGGCAAAAATGATACATAGTGGAGTCCTAACAGTCATAATATCGCTAGCCATGATTGCTAAAAACTTTCTCCTAAAACCCGGCTCCATTTCCACCACGGTTAAATCCAGGCCCAAAAACAAGGTTCAGTTCTTATTATTGTTATCATAAAAGCTGCCCTAAATTGCTCCCTGCACCATGATGCCGCTTCACCCGAACTAAAATATATATATAATCAAGCTGAATATAAATAAAAGACAAGCTCACAAGCTCGATTTTCCCTATTATGCCATTATGTTAATTAGCACATTCAATCAAAATCATCAAATTGGCAGCAACCTGCAAATCCACTTATTCTTCTCTCAATAACCTCCTTTCTGCAGATTTCAAAGCTCGATTATAACTGAAACCCAAAGCTCGATTATGACTGAAACCCAAAGCTCGATTATGGCTGAGACCCAATTCACCTAGTACAGAGCAGATAAGAGAAATTTGATCGAAGCCTCGAAAAAAAGGAGGAGGGAATGCCAATGGCTGAGTGGGTTTCTAATCAATTTGTCTGCGTTCGAATCGGAGGAAATTTTTTGACAACAAAATGGAAAGGCCCACCGATAGTTCCTGAATGGGTGATCGAAACATGCAATCTCGATGATGCCCAGTGGCAATCTCGATGATACCCAGTGGCAAATCTGCTCAACCCACCTGTACATACTTTCGATTTTTCCCTTCTTCGCCCCCTTATATTTTCTTTTCTACGGTTTTCTTGTCGCTATTACAGGCATATACGTTCATGTTTGCTGACCCGACGGCCCCGTCATATCATGGGACCGCCTGGCAGCATGCTGTGAGGGAATCCAATTGCTCAAGACATGCATAGAATGAACAATGTCCAAAGTATTTTCAAAGAATGGCAGCCTCTGTGTTATAGTGATATACATGGGAATAACCCCTCTGGAGGCAATGAAACTGTTGAAGGGCCCGTTCAAGTTCATGGAAGTCGTAATAATTGTTACATTCCGCTCCCTCATTCTCACGGCGAAAGTTCCTGTTCCTCCTCCGATGTCCAACCCAATTCGAATTGTCTTCTTCTTCAAATTCAAGACCTCGTCGACAGAGTAATCCATGGAGCCACTGCCATTAGGGTGGGACAGACTATAGGAAGAACGCAATCCTGGTGGACTGCTTAATATCCAATATGCATCATCACCCAGCCTCGCCCCTTTGAGACTCTTGCCTTCAGATAGAACACACTACAGCAAGAATGTAACCCTGGGGGACTGCCTAGGATTCAGTATCCACCATCAACCAGCCTCATACCTTCGAGATTTAGTAGACACGCCTGAACTTCTCAAAATACATTATACCCCGTCTCCCAGCCTCGTGCCTTTGAGATTTCCTGCCATTTGGGTAGGGTCCATTACAGTAAGAATGTAATATGGGTGGACTGCATGGTATCCAATATGCATCGTTACCCCAATCTCATCCCCTTTGAGATTCCTGCCATGAGGATAGGGCATACTGCAGTAAGAATGGAATCCTCGTGGACAGTTTATTTTTAGAAAGTAGACACACCCACTACTCAAAATGAATATGCACCATTTCCCATCCTCATTCCTTTGAGACTTCCTGCCGTTAGGGATCAGGACAGGGCACACTACATTATGAACTGAATACTGATGGAATGCTTAGTGTCTGACATGCACCATCGCACAGTCTCATCCCTTTGAAACTCCTACCATTAGTTTAGGGCAGACTACAACAAGAAAGGAATTCAAGAGGACTGCCTAGTATCTAATATGCACCATCACACATCCTCTGCCCTTTGAGACTCCTGCCATTTGGGTAGGTCATAGTGGACACAACAGTGAAAAATGAAATCCTGGTGGACTGCTTAATATTAGAAAGTGGACACACCTGCACTTCTCAAAATCCAACATGCATGATTGCTGACCTCATCCCTTTGAGGGTTACTGCCATTAGGGTAGGGCACACTATAGTAAGAATGGCCGGATGACTAATGCCGTTATGATCCTAATTAAACAAATAACTTGCTGAATTTAATTAACCAGAAATTAAATTTCAGGCCATATCATCAATCACACAATAGCTGGAAATTAAATAGTGGAAGCATAAAATAGTTTCACACATACAGAGGTAATTTCTCCTTCAAAATCAGATTTTCATTCTTTCAAAAACACTTACGAAGAAACCTTCACAGTGTGCTAAAATCCAGCAGCTCTATGGTCAACAAATCACCCTAAACTGAGCAGCACAGTTGGCCCGAGAAGATACGACATGCTGTATGTCTGGACTGTGTTGCTTTATGGATTGCACGACCCTATCTGCATGAACATATGGAACTGTTTTGTAAACTACATGGAACTGCCTAGATCCGTATGAATGTACATATCTGCTCTGCATGGTCTCGTCGACAGAGTAATCCATGGAGCCACTGCCATTTACCTACCTGGTTTTCTCCCTGCCTTGAAGATTGAAGCAGTCTTTGCAGTCATCGAAGCCCTTCTGGTATTTTCTCTGAATGAGGCACGAGTAATTCTTGCAAGAATATGCAGTCCAGACGACACTGGAATCAGGGGCTTTTCCCATGCTCGGCGCACAGATGTCAAGTGGAAAGTGGAACGTTTTTAAATGTTTTTTAATGTTTTAAAACATTTTTTATTAAATCAGACGACTGATTTTTGTTCAATCGTCTAACAAAAGATCTAACGGCTACGATTAGGACAGAAAGGCATTTGGGGGAGTTCATTTCAGAGGGAAACGCCTTACGGCGTAATTATATATTAAAATATTTTAATTATATGGTATATATTATATAATAATTATGGTGGATAAGGTTTTGTTTTTTTAATTAATTATAGAACGGTTGATAAGTTTTTTTAAAGAACTTTTGATTTTAATATTAAAAAAAAAAACTAAATTTTATAGGGATGTAAATTTATTTTATTGATTACATGTTTATAATTGCTGGGAATTTCATAAACAAACAACCCAAATAAATATATTAACATTATATCAATAGTGATTGGAAGTTGTTTCACAAAGAGACTTTGGTTAATCACAATTAAGGCTCTTTTAGGGTTTTACCAGTCACTTTCATATCTTCAAATATCGCTCTTAGAATACCATGATGATGCTATATTCCGAAATTAAAAATAAGAAATTCACTTTATTTGTAGTGCCAAGGAAGTGCTTTTAAGTTATCTCAATTATGTATACTAATAACTTGATTTACTGGAACACATGAATAATATTACAGGGTTAATAGCATTAGTGTAGTAGTTACCTTATTAAAGGTTTTGGAGGAGGAAGGGCACATGAGGGAGTGATATAGTGATAGACTTAATGTGAATGACATGACTCTTTTTCCACAACCTATCAATAATCTACTAATATATAATGATAGAACAATTTATTACAAGGTAAAAGTGACAACATTAAATCGAAAGCACTTCATGTTTTCATAATAGAACATTAAAAAGATAAAGTTGACATATTAAGTACATAAATGTAGGCATATCTTTCACTTCTTATAGCTAGATACCCAACCATACAGAGGAAGGTTCTAAAAGGTGGGGCCATCACATCCATTGATGCGACAACATAAGTTGTCTTTCATACACACTATTTGTTTGTGTTCCAGTATCTTAATATTATAAAAAATAAATATATTGTGACGTTGCTTTTCCATGATTCAAGGAAACCCTATGCCTGTAGAGCCACACACTATCAAGTGGAATGCCCATACTATTAATTCTATAACCTAATAAATGTAGCTTCAAAGTCCATTCCAAATGAGCCTACACTCTACCGATTATGATTAAGAAACCCAACAAAAGAAGAAATAGCCCCTCAAACCATCTGGGACCCATCTTTGGACTATGCCTCAATGATGGTATGAGGATGGAGAGCATGCTTTTTTTCACTCGACTCTCATAAACAACACCCCAAGATTCTAATAGTAGGGCCATTGTAAGCGGAATTTGCCTTACACAAAATTATTTCATTATTTTTTTGGGTTATAAACATATAGTTCTCACCCTTGTTCTAGGTTCAATAACTAAACAAGACATCCATTGATCCAAACTTATGCAGGAACGCAACAAAATATAGATATAAACATAAACACAAAGATGCAATAGAAATAAATCTTCATTTCATTAATATCAAAGAACTGAAAGATGCTTACAAGCATAATGGAAATAAACTAGCTCGAGTGATGGTAGCTTATCTCTGAGAAGAGATGTGGCGGCTACATGCCTCTTAATTGTGTTACAATGAGGCTTAAGGGAATTTTTATTATTGAATGACGAAGGGAAACTCTAAAAAACCAAAACCCTAACACTGGGAAATGGAATGCCAAGAGTTTGTGGGCCCAGTTGGGCTTAGTTGGGTAGCCAACTTCCCAGGGTCGTAACTTGGTCATATGATCTATGTTTGGCATGTATGATACCTCGTTAGAAATATCTCTCCAAGTACTATAGGATTTGCGGCAAGTCCATAGCTGTAGTCAGGGGCCTGCTGTGGACCTACAAAAACGTCGATTAGAGGGTCAAAACAATTCTGGAAGTTCATGACCTAAAAAACTGCTAAAAATAGTAAATGTTGCTATAATCAAGGAAACTGATGAAACCGATTGAAGGTCTACGTGGAATAGGCGGGTGGCCAAAAATATCCACCTGGATCATTCCTCCCCCCTTAGGAAGCAATGGTCCCCATTGAGTGCAAAGCCTCCATGAGGTGAGGAAATTTCTGTTGAACCTGGTCCCTGGTGAACCACTTGCCCTGGTGAATGAGTTGGCCTACTTTGACAACTCAATATAGTTGGATCTTCTGCTGGCGAGTATTCTTCATATGCGTGTCCATAATAATGTCAGTTGTGGCATGTTCAATGTAGCTTAGTTTGAGCTTTGCTGGTGTCAACAGCTTAGCAACATCAGATGTGTCCAACAATGGGGGAAAGTATGGTCGCAACCAGTCCACATTGAATACTGGGTGCAAGCCAAGGAACGGTGGAATGTTGAGCTTAAAGGCATTGTCCCCTACAACCTTGGTGATGGTGTATGACCCATATCAGAGTGGGTGAAGCTTGCAGTGGGGCCCAATGAGGCGCTCCTTCTACAAATGTAACCAAACTTTGTTACCCACCTGGAACTTGTGTGGCACCCGATGTTGATCATGACATTGTTTGTACTTAGCATTGGCTCTGTCCAATATGTCATGGAACTGCTAGTGGATGTGTTGAATGCACTCAATGAAGTTGTTAGCCCTGTCAACTTTGGACTAGACATGAGCCGAATATGCCTGAGTAGCTGCAAATGGTATGGCCACATCAATGGGACATAGTGGCTGGAATCCCAACCCCACCTAAAAAGGGTTGTGGCAAGTTGAGCTATGGAGAGCTCTGTTGTAGCTATGTTGGACACAAGGGAGGCTTTCATCCCATGGGCATGAATTCTTTGAGTTGTACATGCGCAGAATGTGCACAATCATCCTTTTGATGACCTCTGTTTGGCCATCAGTTTGGGGGTGGAAGGTCGTGGACTTAGTGAACTTGGTATCCAACTTCAACTAAAGGCTTGACCGAAATTTACTCAGGAACTTGTTGTCCCGATCTGAGATAATGGACTGTGGGATCCCAAAGTGTACCACACTTGTTCAAAGAAGAGCTTAGTAGTGGCTTATGCTGTGATACTCTTCTTGTAGGCCGCCATAATGGCCATCTTAGAGAATCTGTCGACGATCATGAAAACACAGTCATTTCCATGCTTAGTAGAAGGAAGGCTCGACATGTAATCCATGGAGATGGTTTCCAAAGGCCAACTAGGAGTAAGCAAAGGAGTATATAGGCCTTGCTTCTTGATTGTTGGTTTGGAAATGGCATGGGCAGTGCAGGATCTGATATACTTCCTAGCATCTTGTCAAAGGTACGACCAATAAAAATACTTCTACAACATTATCATTGTTTTCTCTACTCCAAAATATCCAGCGACCCAACTACAGTGCGCCTCCCAAATCATCTTGGCACGCTCGCTTGAAGGAACACAAAGGTGTCCCAGGTGGCATAATAGTGTGCCCTAGAGGTGAAAATCTGGAACTTCTTTTCCTTCGAGGAGCATTTGGTATGTGTTTCCGAATTTTGGATCACTCTTGTAAAGATGCAGCCACCTCGAAGTCTCATGTTGACAAGAGTCAAGCACCATAACCGGTGGTCGGCTAAGACAATCTACAACATTATTGGTGTTTCCCTTCTAGTACTTGATGTTCAAATGGAATGGTTGCATATATGTGGACCATTTCTTATGGAAATCGTTCTACAAATTTCCTTGTGTCTGTATGAACTGCAAGGGTCGGTGGTCTGTGTGGATGATCGTTTCCTTCCCCATAATGTAATGCTTCCATTCTCGGAAGGTCTGCACAATGGAATGCATTTCTTTTTTATAGGTGGGATACTTTCATACTGTTTTTAAAAGTGTCTCACTGTGATATTCCACCAAATTCCCCTGCTGAGTAAGAACTGCCCGATAGCATAGTTGAAGGCATTTGTCTCAATCTCAAATGATTGTTGCATGTCTGGTAATATGAGCACTGGTGCAAAGCAGAGACGATGCTTCAACTTGACAAATGCCTTTTGTTGGGATTCATACCATGAGAACTTTTCTTTCGCTTCACCCTTGGTGACTTGACTCAAAGACCAAGTGATATGAGAGAAACCCAACACGAACTTGCGGTAGAAACTGGCAAAACCCAGAAAGCTGCGTAGCTCTGTTAGAGTGATTGGGGCTTGGAAATCTCAAATAACTTGTATCTTTGTTGGATCCACATGCATACCCCTCTCATCAATGATCTACCCCATATATTGAGCCCGGGTCATATCAAAAGTGCATTTATCCAAATTGGCACACAACTTGTGTTGTCGTAGGGTTTGGAGGACCTACAAGATATGGTGTAGGTGGTCTTCCCAACTCTAGCTGAAGATTAGGATGTCATCCAAATACACTACCATGAATGAGTTGGTGAAGGGCCGCAAGATGTTGGCCATCAACCTCATGAAGGTTGCGGGGGCATTTGTCAACCCAAAAGGCATGACCAACCATTCAAAAAGGCCCTCCTTGGATTTGAAGGAAGTCTTCCACACACCAAAGGGTTCAATTGACACCTGGTGATAACCAGACTTCAAATCAATCTTTCTGAAATATTTGGCTCCCTTGAGCTGGTCCAGAAGGTCATCAATCTATGGGATTGGATACCTATTCTGGATAGTGATCTTATTCAGTGCTCAATAGTCAATACAGAGTCTCTAGTTGCTATATTTCATATGTACCAATACGATCAGGCTCCCATATGATGATGAACTTGGTCTGATGTACCCTTTCTACAACATCTCTTGAATTTTCCTTTTAATTTCATCGTTCTCTAGAATAGAGCGTCGGTAGATCGATCTGTTGGATAGCAGTGTGCTCAGGGTCAGATCGATGGATTGCTTGACCTGACAGTGCAGGGGTACCCTATGGGTGAAGTGAAGATGTCCCTGTACTCCTCCATAACCTTGTCCATCTGTTGTTAACGTGCAGAGGAGCCATGTTTGGAGGATGTGGATGTGGTCACAATCTTCTTCTTTTTGTGAGGGCGAATCATAAGGAAGACACATTTCTCAGTTTGGGAAATGATCTTACTGCATTGCTTCACAGAGATCAAAGAGATGGCGGTAGGTGGTGCTATCTCCTGTATCCTGTATAATTTATCTCCCAAAGAAATAATAACAATGTGAGGCCTAGACTCATACACAACATGACGCTTCCACAAGTATGGTTGGCCTAATAATACATCACAAACTTTAAGAGGAGCAACATCACACAATACCTCATTTATGAAGGGCTTGATGTTGTAGAGAAGGCGACACTATTGGCTGACGTGGAGATCTCATCCTTGGTGAAGCCACCCAATGGTGTACGGTTGTGGGTGTGGTGTGGTCGGTAGGCCTAACTGCTTCACGACCTCTGCTGAAATGAGGTTCTTTTGGCTTCCACTGTCGATAATGAACTGCAGCGAAGAACCCTTCACCCACATCTGCGAGTGGAAGAGTCATTCCCCCTCCTCTAGATATTTGGGCTCGATCTTCTAGATCTTGGTAGTGACAATGGTGGCACTGGGCTCCGCATCAATAATATGTTTCCCTTTGTCATTCTCCTTGTCGGGTTCTAACTCAAAGTCGGAACATGCATCTGATTCAGAAGCCTTAAGCTTGGCCACCAGTGACTGCTTGGCTCGGTGATGAGCCCCAAATTTGGTAACATTTTGGGCTCATTTGGCCTAACTACCCTTGCTCAACCTTTCATTTTTCATAAATTATGCATCATTTTTTAGTATATTTATGTCATTTGTACGAATAAGGGCAGTCACTATTCCTAGGTGGCTAACACGTGCTTATTTCAGGTTTTTTGACATTTAATGGAGCAAAACCACGCAGATGAGGGCTAGGAGATAGCCAAGATGGGATTGAGAATTTGTAGGAAGGTTGTCCACAACATTGAATGGCCTTCCTCGTGATCTTCACCCCCAACTCCAAGCTCTGACAGCCACCACCACCGAGTTAGAAGGCAGCCAAACGGATTTTGAGGAAGCAACAGTTCACTCCTAGTTTGGTCAGCCAAGCCCCACTGATTTAGGAGGCCAGCTTGGGGCCTCGTAATGTATAAATGATAGGGCTGTAGCCTTCAAAAAGGACTTTTGAAACCTTGTTGCACATTCTGGATTACGAGCTGCTAGCTCTGTGTTGCTCTTTTGTAGCCATTATTGGCATGTTATTTGACTTATGATTATTATCTTTTAATGGAAAGCAGGCGGATTTGAGTTCAGTTCTGAGTTCTTAAAGGAGCCATAGCTCTCGGGGTTGGGCCCAACCTGAGAGCCTAAGGCCTCCTTCCTTTGTATTGTTATCTTTTTCTTTTAGCATTATGGTTTTGTTCCTTTACATGCATTTAGAACGCAGTTTGCTGAGTTAGATTTCTTGGTGTGGTTAAGTAGGTTAATTGTATGAGACAGAGTTGCTTCAGCAGTTTAGAATAGAGTGAATAGATTGGAGTTGATAAGAGTTCTAAAACAGGGTTGCCTGCACACTCATTTTCACCTCTTTCTAGGGGCTGGAATTGCAGACAGTGCTGCCCACCAAAAACATTGGTTTACATGTTCATGCAATCCTTGATGCAATATTTTTGTTTATAGAAGTGTCCATGCGTTCAGATCTCTTGGAATGTTTCTTTGTTTCAGTACCATGCATGATTCTCCTTAGAAATAATGTTGTTGTTCCTTGATTTTATTAAACAGTTAGAATAGGCTAATAATATTTCGGTTATGTGCAGGACGTGGATGATTTGTTTCGTTTACACTGTGCAGCGCTACTCCCTCACTCTCTTGTCTTTCTAAGTCGTGCCCAGGCCAACTACTCATCTTCCACTTAGACCCATTATCTCTCAACTATTCTATTACCCTCGTTATTCTACCTTTTTCGGCCTTCCATTCCTTCTACCCTCTTCAAGACAACCTAGCTTAGCACACCCCCTCTTCATCTCATCTCTCTGTCACTGAGTCACTACAAACTCCTCCCCTACCTCCCTATCCATCCATGCAGCCTCTTCCACTCACCCATCACCCTAAAATCTGATTATAGGACATCCTGTAGGAACTACTGAACTTCCTATAGAAATTCTGAACATCCTGTAGAACCCCTATAGACTTCCTGTAGAAGCTCATAAACACGGTTGCTTGGCATCCAAACTTTGTGAAACTCTCTGAAAGGATGTTAGGGACCCCTTAGACCCTCTCTGAGCCTTCCTGACCTCTTCCAAGCATTTCTCCCCCTTGATCTACCCCTGCACAGTAAAAGACCTAGTTAGAAGCACATGCATAATAATCCCAACAACTTGAACAAAAATACAAAAATGTGTTCTCTTCAGATAAACGTAGTCTAGACACATGCATCTCACCTTCATAGAAGTAATGGCATCTCTTTCAGTAGTTTGCATTCCCACCTGTTGCATCAGTAGGACTAGCTGGTAGAATTAGGGTTTGCTAGGGTTTGTGTTTCTTGTTGGCTTTCAGTTCCTTTCTGCAAGTAGGTTAATTTCCTTTGAGTTAGCTTTCGTTCATTGGTTAAAAAGCTTCTTCTAAGAGCTCATAGAAGTTGGCTTGAGCCCTAGCAGACTTGTGCCAGCTGACCAACTGACAGCTGCGGCAAGAGCTAGTATTTGTGCATACAGCACCGTCGCTTCCAAGTTTGTACGAACTACCGGGTTGATAAAATTAGAGAAGGAAGCTCCAAGGGTTGTAGCATTATTGCTACAATACTGGAGCCCACCATCTTTTTGGCGCCATTGCCGGGGAAGCGTCAGAGTATTAGTAATTGTTGCTTTTCTTCTACTTTCCTACTCTCGCCTTCTACTAAGTAGTATTTCATTTCCATTCTGCAATTTCCTTTCTGCAAAAGTAGTATAGACATTTCCTGTTTTCATAGATTAACATTTCAATTCCGCAATTTCATTTCTGCAAGCGTAGATTAGCATTTCCATTCTGCAAGCGTAGCTTAGAATTTCATTTCTACAATTTCATTTGAGCAAAATAGATTAGTTCTTTCATGCTTTCATTTCAATTCCGCATTTCCATTCCAGCAAGATAGTTAGTTGCAATTCAATCTATTTTAGTTTTGCAGGTACCAGAAAAAAAAAAAAAAAGCAATCAGAAGTCTTGTCATTTCATGCCTCGTAGAAACCGAGATAAAACAGGCAAATTCTTACCCAACACCCCCACCACATCACTAAGTCACCCTTCTCTCTTCTTTGGTGACAGTGATCCAGAAGAACCTATAGGTGAACCTCCTGAGATATACGAAGATCCTATAGCAGAAGAAGAGTTAGAGACCACTCCATCTGAAGCTATGGTTGACCATAGGGGAGAAGATGAGAGAATAGAAGGTGCCTTCCCCATCTGAGAGACCAATGGAGACATGAAAATGAAGAACATCAGTCCCTCCGCTTTACCTCACTTCCATTGACTGACTACTGAGGACCCTGATACCTTCCTGTTTGAGTTTGCTGTCCTTTGTCGAACCTATGACTATACTGAAGATGAGCAGAAACTGAAACTCTTCCCCTCAACCCTTAAGGATGCAGCATTACGCTGGTTCATGGGCTTACCTGGGAACAGTATCACCACTTGGGCTCAGATGCAGCAAGCTTTCAATACCAAGTACAGGGACTACTATAGGTCCAAGGAAACCAAGGGAGAAATCTTTCGGATGACCATGGGGAATGATGAGTCTTTAGAAGATTACGAGGAAAGGTTCCAACTCAGCTATAAACGGGCCAGGTGCACACTTGACCCTGAATCCCTCAAGTTGGTCCTGCTCCGAGGAGTCCCTGAAGACGTCTTAGATACCCTTCACATGCTAGCTGGAGGAGATATTTACCAACTGCCTTATGAGGACATAAAGACTGTGTTTAGAAACCACTCTAGGGCAACCCGGAAGAGAGGTAGAGGAAACCTCCTCTCAGCTGGTATTCCTTTCTTCAAACATGAGTTTGCAAATCAATTAGAGGATCTCAAGAGTGAGGTGAGACAGACCATCGCCATGCAACTTGATACATTCCGAATCCAGCAGAAGAAAGAGGAAGCTGAGAGGGCTTTGGCTATTTTCTGCCCTAGGTGTACAAGGAAACACCCTAAGAATGAGTGCCCATTACATTCGGTTGAGGTATGTTTTGTCTGTGAGGAGGACCACCCCACAAACCAATGCCCAACCTTACCTGGGCTTAAAGCCATGTATCAAGGGACAGAAGCACCCACTGAACCTCTCTATTTCCTCAACCAAAGGAGGCCACAAGGACCTAGACCTTACCAACAAGGGATGCAAGGGACACCCCAAACCTATTACAGCCCCAACCAATCTGCTCCTATGCCTTCTTGGGGACCCCCTGTTCATCCTTCCTGGTCTATACCTCCTCCATGGTCTTACCCACCTCAGTACCATACTCAACCCACTACTCCTTCATTTCACTCACATGCCCAGCCACAGCCTCAGTGGAATGCACCTCAACCGGGGTGGAGGCCCTAGTACAATACTCCTCCCGCCATTTTGCCTCCACCACCAGCTCAACCACAACCATTACCTCTTGCTCCTCCAAGGTAGCCCCAAATGCCTGCTCAACCGAACCCGAACCCCAACAACAGACAGGCCCAGCAGGTATATACTGGGGAAACATCATGCCCTACCTATGCTGTGGAGATCCAGGAGATCAATCTGTGATCTGGAAAGACTCTTTCGGATCGCCAACCTCCTCCCCCAGAGGACGAGGAAGATAAACAGGAAAGTGAACCAAAGGCTATTCCACCCTTTCCTGAGAGACTAACAGCCACCGCACAACCCAACCCAGAGGAGGATGAGCTTCTGGGAGAACTCAAACAGTTGTGTGTGAAAATACCACTTCTCCAAGCCATCAAAGATGTACCGATATACAACAAACTGGTTAAGGAAAAGTGTTTTAGACACCCAGGCAGGTGAAAGAGAGATGCTTCAACCATCAATGTCATAGGACAACTGTCTGATCTTATGTTGGGACAAGTCATCTGCCCAAAGTATCTGGATCCTGGGAGTCCTGTAGTGGATGTCCACATCAATGGCACCATCATACCTCACACATTGATTGATCTGGGGGCTGCCATTAATGTGATGACCAGGGATACCATGCTCAAACTCAACCTTCAGGGTTCCTTGAGAAAGACCTCGACAGTCCTACAACTAGCAGATCGCTCCACCGTGACTCCCGAAGGGATTGTAGAGGATGTCTTGGTCTCTGTTGACTCTTGGGAATACCCTGTAGATTTCTTGGTTCTACAACCAAAGGCAAAACTTACTGGATACCCTGTTATTTTGGGAAGGCCTTGGTTAGCCACTGCAGATGCTTACATAAGCTGCCGTGCAGGAAACATGACCATAAAAAATGGTCCTATGTCCAAGCAGCTAGTCCTGTACCCTCCTGCCCAACCCTTATTAGAGCATGACTTACCACTTTGGTTGGAGGAAGGAGAAGAGGATGAGGTGTACTCGACACCTTTGTGCACCCTAGACACCCCTAGGGGAGGCCTCCCAACCGAGGATGATTTGATTGAGACCTTGATTTAGACTCCACCTCCCAGTACATTGTCCTTAGAAGAATTGGTGGAGGATGCCCAAGCCAGCACCTTAACGGACCTTTGTGTGACCGACCCTGTCACTTCCAGAGTCAAAAATGTGGAGTTCGGTCCTGAGAGAACATTAAAGATCAGCTCCTCCCTATCTCCTTCCCAGGAAAAGGAGCTGTGTAGTCTGTTGGCCAGTCATCTAGATGCTTTTGCTTGGAGCTATAAGGAGATGAAAGGAGTCCATCCTTCAGTCTGTACCCATCACATCTACATCAAAGAAGGCTGTAAACCGGTTAGGCAACCCCAAAGGAGAATGAATCCAGCCCTGAAGGACATCGTCAAGGAGGAATTACAAAAACTGTTGGATGCCGGATTCATTTACCCCATCTCGGATAGCGAATGGGTGTCCCCTTTGGTGTTGGTTCCCAAGAAAAATGGGAAGTGGAGAATCTGTGTGGACTACCGAGAACTGAACAAAGCTACCAAGAAAGACCATTTTCCTCTACCTTTCATAGATCAAGTGTTGGATGGACTGGCAGGAAAGAAGTTTTTCTCTTTCCTGGATGGGTTTAGCGGGTATAACCAGATCCAAATCAGCCCGGAAGACCAAGATAAGACCACCTTCACTTGTCCTTGGGGTACCTTTGCTTACCGAGTTCTTCCCCTTGGACTATGCAATGCTCCTGCCACCTTCCAGAGAGCCGTCTTGAGCATCTTTTCTGAGCTGGTCCATGATTTGGTGGAAATCTATATGGATGACTTCACTCCTTATGGGTCCAACTTCCAGGAAGCATTGTCCAATCTGGGAAAAGTCCTCACCAAGTGCATTGAGATGAACCTGTCCCTTAGTCCTGAAAAGTGTGAATTCTTGATCACTGAAGGGACCGTGCTAGGCCATACCATTTCTTGCCAAGGGTTACAGGTGGATCCTAACAAAATTGCTCTCATCAAGAAGGTTCCACCTCCTCAAAAGGTAAGAGATGTTCGAAGTTTCTTAGGATTAGTAGGGTATTATAGGAGATTCATTAAAGACTTCAGCAAGCTAGCCTCGCCATTGTTTGGCCTCTTGACAAAAGATGTTGAGTTTAAATGGACTGACGATTGTCAGAAGGCTCTGAATGAATTAAAGGACAAGTTGGTGTCTGCCCCAATCTTGAGAGGTCCAAACTAGGCCCTACCTTTCCACATCCACACTGATGCCTCGAACAAAGCCATAGGGGCAGCCTTAGGACAAGTTGAACAAAAACTTCCATATGCCATTTACTTTGTCAGCAAAAACTTATCCAAGGCAGAACTGAATTACACTGTAACTGAGAAAGAATTCTTGGCCGTGGTCCATGCACTGAACAAGTTCCGACATTATATCACTGGCTATCAAACATTTGTACATACTGATCATGCTGCAATTAGATATTTAATGAATAAACCAGATGTGAATGCTCGTATTATTAGATGGTTACTTTTGTTGCAGCAGTTTGATTTGACTATTGTTGACAAACCAGGTAAAGAAAATGTTGTTGCTGACTTTTTGTCTAGATTGGATTTACCTGCAGATGAGGATGGAACAGTGGATGACCAGATGCCCGATGAACATCTGTTTGCTATTTCAGTACTCTCTCCATGGTTTGCTAATATAGAAAACTACCTTGTTTCAACACAGTTCCCTCCGCACTTATCCTCAAGAGAAAAGAGCAGAATCGTCAGAAAGAGTGCCTCATTCACTTGGATTGGGGGCAACCTGTTCAAGCTTGGCCCTGATCAGATCTTAAGGCGTTTTGTAAGGGAGGAGGAAGTCTTTGATATCCTCCTCACTTGTCATGACGGGCCTTGTGGAGGACATTTTGCAGCAAAGAGGACTGCCTTCAAAATCCTGCAGGCAGGCTACTATTGGCCCACGCTTCATCAAGATGTCAGAAGGTATATCAGCCAATGTGACTGATGCCAAAGGATGGGGAAACCGACTCCAAGGGATGAAATGCCTTTCCAACCTCAAGTGACTCTTGAGCCATTTGAGAAGTGGGGTGTGGATTTTGTGGGTCCAATCAATCCTCCTTCGAGGCAGAGGTCTTACATCATTGTGTGCACAGACTACCTGACAAAGTGGGCAGAAACCAAGGCAATCAAAGCAGCGACAGAAGAAAAGGTGGCTGAGTTCTTAAGAGAAAACATTTTCTACAAATTTGGCTACCCAAGAGAGCTAGTCACCGATCAAGGAAGCCAGTTCACCTCCAACTTAATTGAAGAACTACTAGCTCATCACAAAATCAAGAATAGGACTTCCACCCCCTATCATCCTCAAGAAAATTGGCAGGTGGAAGTCACCAATAGAGCATTGGAAGGGATCTTGACTAAGGTGGTGAGCAGCAGCAGGAAAGATTGGGCAAATCGCCTGGTTGAGGCCACATGGGCTTACAACACCACTTGGAAGACCACAACCGGATTCACACCTTACGAGCTGGTCTATGGGAAGAGAGCTTTGCTGTCAATTGAATTCGAGTACAAAACTTTGAGGATGGCAGCTCAGCTGAACCTAGATCTCAGCCATGCCCAACAAGAAAGGTTATTGCAGCTGAATGGATTGGACGAGTACCGAATGCAGGCCCTTCTTCACTCAGAAGTGGTTCAACTTCAGAAGAAGGTGTGGCATGACCAACACCTCAATGACAAGCAATTTCAGCCGGGAGATTGGGCGCCGTTGTATGATTCCAGGCATAAAGATTTCAAGGGAAAGCTGAGAACCAGATGGCTGGGACCATATGCAGTGGAAAAACGTAATGACAATGGATCTGTTCTTATTCAGACCATTGATGAGGAGGCCATCCCTATGCTTGTCAATGGGCATCGGTTGAAGATCTACAGAAAGCCTCTGTCAAGGCAAGAATTCATCAAAACTGTGGAAAAATCAGTGCTGGTCATAGAGAAGGGTTCTGCCTCTGTTTTGGGCATACCCTGAAGATCTAAAAAAAGAAAGAAAAAAAAAAGTAAAAAAAAAAAAGATCCTTGGGTGAAAACCTTTCTGAGGCTCCCAAGGCAGATGGTAGGGGTGAAAACCTCATTGAGGCGCCCCTGCTGTCTTTCAAAAAAAAGAGGTTTGAAAAAGACCCTTGAGTGAAAACCTCTCTGAGGCGCTCAAGGCAGATGGTAAGGGTGAAAACCTCATGGAGGCGCCCCTGCTGTCTTTCAAAAAAAAAAAAAAAAAAAAAGAAAAAAAAACAAAAAAAACAGGGACAACAAGTTCACAATGTGGCAATGCATGCAGGTTGCAGGTATTCTATGAAGGAAAAGAGGTCCCTCAACTCAAAGACAAGGGTCCTTACTATGCTACCAGGTGACCTCACCAGCACCCCCTCTAGAAACACTCATCTTCTCCAAGGTCTGGGCACGAGTTGATCACAGGTTAGCCTCCTACAGGAAGCTACAGGACTTTCTACAGGAAGTCCTGTATTTCTACAGGAAACTTCCTGTAGAATCTTTGGACGGCCCAGAACTGACTTTGTGAGGAAATCTAACGACCGAGGTCCGACATGGAGGCATGCAAGCTAACATTTTCTCCATCACGCACTGCTGTCACCTCCTTCTACCACCCCAGTTGCCATGCAATGAAAATACCTGCACAATCAAAACAACACATTGAATTATCAGAGGAAGCGATTCTCAAATGGAAAAAAGATGCAGAGATACCATGCAATACTTATCACAGCTATCCAAGGGCCCTGCGATCGTGATCGTGATGCCACCGTCTTCACCGTTCAGCATGCACCCGAGGAGGAAAAACTGCTACAGGGCATCCTACAGGAATCCCGTAGCAGTTCAGCCAGCTAGAGTGTACACCATCAAGGCGCCTGCAACATACAGAGCGGGAACATGCACCATCTGCAGCCAGGTAATAAACTTCGTACCAGCAGCAGTCTGCGAGGAGGAACCTCCGTGCCTGTGCACGAAACAGCAACAAGCAAATCCAATCACCATCATCTTGAAGCCTGGAAATCATGTCGCGGCCGCACAGGTAAGTGTCTCACCCTTCTTTCGTCAAATTACATGAATCATACTATGAAATGTTTGCAAGTGTGGGAATGAATGGGTTGAGCAGTCGAATGGCCGTTCAACTGGCCACGACGACCAGTCAGATGGTCTAGTCGGATTTGGAAAGTGGCGGTCGTGGCAAGCAAAACGGGGAATAGACACGTGAGAAGTGTCCAGTCGGGGAGAAGCGGCGTTTTAACAGAAATGACGGTGGCAGATCTGCGGAGAATGATGCGGCAGTCAGGGGAACTTGTAGTGGAATGAGTAGGTGATGTCGTCCAACGGTCCGGCAGGGACAGCTCACCCCTGCGCCACGAATTCCGCCGGGATTCAAATCCATCGGCTAGATCGCCACCCCACGCATTTATCATCAACCGTTTTGAAGTCGAGTGAGCGTTCGAATTTCTCTGAAGCTCGTTACTCCAAGTCTTCAGCTTGTTCGAACATCTGGTAGCGGCACAGGAGGCGCAGAACCACTAGCGTGCTCCCCAGAACCCGTGCGCTGCTTCTACAGGAAAGCTATGCTACAGGAAGCTCACTGCCACGAGGAAAATTGGTCTCTTCACGTCAAAGGTGGCGAATTGGAAAAGGTAAGCCTGAACCTGTTCCTCCCATGCAATTGGTTTCGAGGGTGGCGGAGTCGATGTTCTCAAAAACGTAAAACTACAGTCTAATCATAAAAATTGCAAGCGTTATCTTCCTTTAGCATAAATTGTCATCGAAGTATATGTGGGGTTTTCTACAGGATGTGATTTGTAATTAAGCCCTGTTAAGGCTCATCTGTAGATAGTCTTCGCGAATTGTGTGCGTGGCAGAGGCGTAGTTCTACGCTTTGTCCCAAAAGGCTAGTTTTTGATACGCACCCGCCACCTCCAGCTAACATAGCAGGTTTTCACCATGCCGGGTGGATTCATCAGAAAGGAATTGACCGACTCAAAGAAACTAAGGGAGAACCCTGAGGTGGTAGAACTGTTCACTCGTGCGCGATGGATGTCGTTCTGCGACAAACTTCAAGGATATGATGATGAGGTGGCAGAGGAGTTCTTGCGAGCGCTGAAGCCAAAATAAAAAACGCTGGCCACCGTCAATTTCAGGGGTTTGAGTCTCAGACTCACCCCACAGTTCATCAGCCGAGTCACTGAGCTCCCAATGGGGGTACCGTGGGACAAGAAAGAGAGGAAATTAGGCCAGAAGGCTAAAAAGGAGTTCTTTCCATCGGAGGAGACATTCTTAGAGGATAAGAACGGGGTTCGCAGAACTAGCTTGCAGCCACTTTGGAGCGAGGTCAGCCTCCAAATTATGAAATACATCACCTGCGAAGGACGGTTCAGCATTGTTTATGGGTACCATTTCCGGCTACTCACAGAATTAAGACATCAGATGGACCTACCTGCAGAAAACAAACTAAGTATTCCCTACTTTCTACTGCAGTCTATGACTGAATGTGCCACCAAGTTAAAAGAAGGCATGCCAGACCAGGTAGCTCATCATGGGCTCATTAAGCTCCTCATGGAGGATGCACTCCACACATACAAAGTCCCTCTCTCGTGGGAAGCCTTCTGAAATCTGACTAAGGATGGCGATATAAAAATGTTGACCGAAGAGCTTGGTTCCTCCAGCAGCGAGGAGAAGGAGTCAGTACCCACAGAGAAGAAGGGAAAAGGCCGAGAACCCACGGCCAAAGCACCGAAGAAAGAGCAAAAAGGGAAACAAGAGAAAAAGGTTGCCGAAGAAAAGGATGACAAAGCTACATTGACACCCAGGGAGAAAAGGTTACAAAGTAGGGTGGACAGGACTGAGCAAGTCCACGTCAGCAAAGGCACCTCGACAGCAGCCTCAACAAAGTCAAAAAGCAAAGCACCCGCAGTCAAACAAGCTAAACCGGTGCCACCTGTTTCTACAGGAAAACTGAAAACGGCTTCTACAGGAAGCCAGAAATCAGCTGATACAGGGCCTTCTACAGGAAGCCCTGAGAAAAGAAAACCAAAGGAAAAGAGAGCCGAAATTCTTGCAAGGGAGGCAGCACCCGTGCTAGCCGCCCTTAGTACACCTCCTAAGCTGAAGGAAAAGCGAAAGAGGGAGATCCCTCTGTATTTTAAAGCCCGGAGAACTGTGAGAATCAAAACAGGGAGGCCACAGCCTCCATCCAGCAGCCCAATTACTATAGAGGATGCCCCTACTTCGCCCAGGGAGAGGTCCCCCTCAAAAATATCGGTCACTTATGAGCGGGGGAGCCCGAAGACAACCACGTGGAAAGAGAGAATGGACAGGTTGGCTTCAGAAGCCCGGCTACAGGATGCTGAGGCTGCTCTACAGGAAACCTTAGCCCAGCTTAAGGAGACAGAGAGAATGGAGGGAGAGGCACCCTCATCACCACCGAGGGAAGACGAAGTAGAGCAACCAAGAGAAGAAGAGAAAGAGCATATCCCGGAGCCTAGTCCCCAGCCAAGTCTGAGCTCATATTATAACTTCTTAGAAGCTGGGAAAATTATCCCACAAAAATTCACTGTACCGCTTTTCTTTGCATTGGAGGAGGAAAGGGTGAGAACCCACACGTGGATGAAAATAGCCAAATCAAAAGGTGTGGCGGATATAGGCCCCTTGGAGGAACAACTCAAGGAGGCAAGAAAGGAATTGGCTATGGCTAAACACGTGGCAAACTGCCAGCGGGTGTTCCTACAGGAAGAAAACGAGAAACTTAGACTGCAGCTACAGGAGCTGAAGAAGGAAAAGGGCACATCCTCAGGGGACACTACAGCAGAACATCAAGGCAGAGAAGGACTGCAAATTGGTCTTGGGGAGCCAACCTCACATCTACAGGAAGGGGAACTGTAAGCACAAATTGAGATACAAGCTCTCAAACAGCAGTTGCAGCAAAAAGAGGCACAACTGGCTTGCGTGGCCAGTTGGGCCATGGATGCTATACAATGCAGACAGCCGGCCAAATCCTATGGCCTGTACCTACGAGACCAGTGGCTGCAATTTCAGATCAACGCATTAGCGCAGAGAGGTATCTCCCAGCTCCAAGACCCCTAGCAGTTCACAGCATTATGTAATAGCAGTTCATCAGAGGATAAGGCCAAGCTCTCAGAGTTCTATCTCCATAACTTGGCCCTTCCTAACGTGACTACATGGGATCCCAACACAGTTGTAGGGGATATGCAATTGATGGCATTTGCCTCATGGTTGAACCATGAAGAAAAGAGGGCAGCAGAAGTCAAGGAGGTCATGGATCGAGAACTACATGAGCCACTGCTGATCAGAGCAGAGCCAGGGAATCCCACTGTGTTGATATCGGCCCACCAACACTTAGCCACCAACCCTCAAACTTTATTGAAATACATGGATCAGTAGGCACAGGCCATAGCACATTTCGAGGATATGAAGCGACTATTAGGGGACAACTGTGTTCATGCTTGCACCCGCCGATGGAACTCATTGTCCCACAGCCTTAAAATCAGGGAATATCATACTCCAACTCGAATGAGGGAAGCTCTAGCACGGGTGCCCCTTTACAAGAAATCCATACAGAACCTCCAAGCCAATTGGATTGGCCTCAAGCTAAGCCCACCTCTGCTGTTAGGATTGATGGAAGGCAACACAGAAAAAGAAGAGAAAAAGCAGTGGGAAGGGGTGGAAAGGAAGGCTGGGTTCCATGCCAGTGAGGAAGAGACCACTTCAGAGGCTTGGGATGTGAGGGTGGCAGTGAAAGCAATGAAGGACGAGGAGCTGGATTAGTTGCTCAAGGATGAGCAATCATTTTAGCTGGGGGGTGATGATGAGCCCCAAATTTGGTAACATTTTGGGCTCATTTGGCCTAACTACCCTTGCTCAACCCTTCATTTTTCATAACTTATGCATCATTTTTTAGTATATTTATGTCATTTGTACGAATAAGGGCAGTCACTATTCCTAGGTGGCTAACATGTGCTTATTTCAGGTTTTTTGACATTTAATGGAGCAAAACCACGCAGATGAGGGCTAGGAGACAGCCAAGATGGGATTGAGATTTTGTAGGAAGGTTGTCCACAGCATTGAATGGCCTTCCTCGTGATCTTCACCCCCAACTCCGAGCTCTGATAGCCACCACCACCGAGTTAGAAGGCAGCCAAACGGATTTTGAGGAAGCAGCAGTTCACTCCTAGTTTGGTCAGCCAAGCCCCACTGATTTAGGAGGCCAGCTTGGGGCCTCGTAATGTATAAATGATAGGGCTGTAGCCTTCAAAAAGGACTTTTGAAACCTTGTTGCACATTCTGGATTACGAGCTGCTAGCTCTGTGTTGCTCTTTTGTAGCCATTATTGGCATGTTATTTGACTTATGATTATTATCTTTTAATGGAAAGCAGGCAGATTTGAGTTCAGTTCTGAGTTCTTAAAGGAGCCATAGCTCTCGGGGTTGGGCCCAACCTGAGAGCCTAAGGCCTCCTTCCTTTGTATTGTTATCTTTTTCTTTTAGCATTATGGTTTTGTTCCTTTACATGCATTTACAACGTAGTTTGCTGAGTTAGATTTCTTGGTGTGGTTAAGTAGGTTAATTGTATGAGACAGAGTTGCTTCAGCAGTTTAGAATAGAGTGAATAGATTGGAGTTGATAAGAGTTCTAAAACAGGGTTGCTTGCACACTCATTTTCACCTCTTTCTAGGGGCTGGAATTGCAGACAGTGCTGCCCACCAAAAACATTGGTTTACATGTTCATGCAATCCTTGATGCAATATTTTTGTTTATAGAAGTGTCCATGCATTCAGATCTCTTGGAATGTTTCTTTGTTTCAGTACCATGCATGATTCTCCTTAGAAATAACATTGATGTTCCTTGATTTTATTAAACAGTTAGAATAGGCTAATAATATTTCGGTTATGTGCAGGACGTGGATGATTTGTTTCGTTTACACTGTGCAGCGCTACTCCCTCACTCTCTTGTCTTTCTAAGTCGTGCCCAGGCCAACTACTCATCTCCCACTTAGACCCATTGTCTCTCAACTATTCTATTACCCTCGTTATTCTACCTTTTTCGGCCTTCCATTCCTTCTACCCTCTTCAAGACAACCTAGCTTAGTAAACCCCCTCTTCATCTCATCTCTCTGTCACTGAGTCACTAAAAACTCCTCCCCTACCTCCCTATCCATCCATGCAGCCTCTTCCACTCACCCATCACCCTAAAATCCGATTATAGGACATCCTGTAGGAACTACTGAACTTCCTGTAGAAATTCTGAACATCCTGTAGAACCCCTGCAGACTTCCTGTAGAAGCTCATAAACACGGTTGCTTGGCATCCAAACTTTGTGAAACTCTTTGAAAGGATGTTAGGGACCCCTTAGACCCTCTCTGAGCCTTCCTAACCTCTTCCAAGCATTTCTCCCCCTTGATCTACCCCTGCACAGTAAAAGACCCAGTTAGAAGCACATGCATAATAATCCCAACAACTTGAACAAAAATACAAAAATGTGTTCTCTTCAGATAAACGTAGTCTAGACACATGCATCTCACCTTCATAGAAGTAATGGCATCTCTTTCAGTAGTTTGCATTCCCACCTGTTGCATCAGTAGGACTAGCTGGTAGAATTAGGGTTTGCTAGGGTTTGTGTTTCTTGTTGGCTTTCAGTTCCTTTCTGCAAGTAGGTTAATTTCCTTTGAGTTAGCTTTCGTTCATCGGTTAAAAAGCTTCTTCTAAGGACTCATAGAAGTTGGCTTGAGCCCTAGTGGACTTGTGCCAGCTGACCAAGTGACAGCTGCGGCAAGAGCTAGTACTTGTGCATACAGCACCGTCGCTTCCAAGTTTGTACGAACTACCGGGTTGATAAAATTAGAGAAGGAAGCTCCAGGAGTTGTAGCATTATTGCTACAATACTGGAGCCCACCACTCGGCACTCACCTATGTTGTGAGTGGGGCTCCTATGGAACTCACACCACTTCCCTGTGTTCTTCTTTATCTTCGTGGTGTTGTTCTTTGCTTGTGGCTTCAACGGGCTGTCCTAGGTCACCCCAACTTGGATTTGTCCTCTGTTTTGCGGTTTTAGGGTGCCTTTCCCTTGCTTCAGATTCGTAGATCCAAAGTCTCGCTTCTTCTGTTTAAATTTATGCTCGATCTTGACAGTGTATCGGTAGGCGACGCCAAGCGAGGAGATGTCCAGGAACTCCATCTTGTCCTGGATGTACTTGTGTAGAAAGTCACGATACTTGAGTACCAAATTCCATTCAAAATCCTTGATACCCAACTTCGTGCAAAGGGTACGAAAAATAATTGTGAACTCTGGCACATCTTGGTCCCTTCCCTGTCGCAGCATGGTCCACTTTATGTATTTATCTTCATAGCTCCCTGTTGATTTCTAGTAGCATCGAATATCCTCTAAGCCTCAAAATTTGCAAGGTGGCTAGGAAACACGTATTCCAGAATACCCAGAAATCGTTTTGGGAAATTCCATACGAAGCTAGTTTTATTAAAATAATTAATTATTTTTAATGGATGCCTAAGTCTAAACATAGGAAATTAAAATAATTAAAGGGTATTAATTAAACTAGGGGTGAAACTTCTAGAAGAAGACGAGGATCAAGCTAAAATGATTTGAGCCATTGATTAGAATCTAATCAAGGTTGTTTATTGAGCAATGAGAGCATTATGAGAAGAGGCTTGATGGGCATTTGTAAAATACACCGAGTGAGAGATCAAAGATCGATTTTCTCAAGAGAGCAGCGCAACAATTGCCAGAGAAGTCAACTAGGAGATTTCTTGCAGTGAGGGGTAGGGATAGTTTTCCTGTTGGAGAGTTTTCAGATCTGGGGATACATTGCAGAGGAGGCAGAGAGAGATCTAGAAGAGGCAACGCAGAGCCACGTTGAGGTAGCGCAGAGGCCTTGAGGAGATTTGTGGATTTGTTGAGGAGCAGATCATATCCAGTGTCAAGATCCGAGGTGTGAGACCGAAGGGCCAAAGGATAGAGCATCCATCCAGAAGGAGTGATGCAGTCCCCAAAAGGTGTGACGCAGAGAAGCACAGTGATTGCGCAAAAGCAGCTTGGGGCTAGACATTCAGTGGCTGGATCAAGGTCGAATTTCCAGTGATAGTGTGAGGTACTTCTTAATAATTTATTTTCCAGTGAGATTCCGTGTATCAGATAGCCAGCAAGGCATCCAAAGATTGTATTCATAAATTATTGCATAATAACACAAACCCTCAATTGTTGCACTAGTTTTCCCGCATTGGGTTTTTTCCGGGGACATTTGTCCAAAAAAAGGGTGTCACTTGTGTGTGCTCTTTATTTCTTGTTTAGTTCTTGTTTCTGCATATTATTTAAGTTGTGAAGGCTGTAGTTGTATTTATTTCGATGTTTACGGTATAATACTATAAATAACTTGATTCAATAGGAGAAATATAACCAACTGCTGCAGTAGTGATTCAGGGTTTCCAAATTTTCACATGGTGTCAGAGCGCAGGTGAAGCAAGAGAGCAGACCAGAAGGGTCGAGCATTGAAGAGAAGGAGGGAGATCAAAGTGCTATGTAGGCAGAAAATCGAATCGCTAAAGGGATTCAGCAATCCAGGCCAAGAGGGCAAGATTCTCAAGGAAGATCTCCCTCTTAGTGAGTTGACAGAGAGGTAAGATTTCTAGATTGAGATTTGTTAGCAATAGAGGGAGTAGTGCAGCAGAAGCTTCAACGCAGAGCAGTCTTCAGGTGAGAAGCAATTTTCTGCAGCAGTTGTTGGGGTAGAAAAATGTTAGAAGAAGGAAGGAGACACTTTTTGAGGGAATTTCTTCCTCAAAGAATTCCTAGCCAGGGAAATCAATTTCTCAATTGTTGAGCAGTAGAGAGGAGAAAATCTACTAACTCCAGCAGGGAGTGCGTAGGCCAGCCTAATAGCAGCACAGAGGAGAGAGGAGGCAGTTCGACATTTTTTTGGCAGAGATGGCAACTAATGGGTTGAGAGATCAAGATCGGTTGGACAAAGCATCCCACTATGTGATTTGGAAGGCTAGGATCTCCTGCCTTTTGGATGAACATAATCTCAAAGCCTATGTCGATAGTGTGGTAGTTGAACCTACAGATGCATATCCACTCAAGAAGTACAAGGCTGAGATGGCGAAGGCCAAGTGGTTGATCCTCGACGGAGTGAGGGATCACGTTGTATGTCTCATTGTTGGCAAAGGGACAACCAAAGAGATGTAGGATGCCTTGACTACGTTGTATTAGGGATCTTTCGAACAACGGAAGATGTACTTGGAGGAGAAAATGAGATCTGCGATGATGCAAAAGGGGGAACGCATTGATCTGTTCCTATTGAGGCTTCAGGAAGTCCAAGATCAGTTGGCAGCTGTAGGGTCATCACCTTAGCCTACAGAGATGGTAATATTGGCCCTGAATTCAGTCTTAGAAGAATGACAAGTATTTGTCCAGAGTATCCCAGGGAGAGAGAAATTGCTAGATTGGGAAGGGATGTGGGCCGCTCTTCAACAGGAAGAGATGAGGCGAGATTTAGTGAAGTAGAAACTTGATGGGAGCAGGAGCAGTTGGACAAAGCCCAATGAGGAGGAAGAGAATGCAACCCTTGCATCAAAGGGTCAGTAAGAGCAGTGGAGGTGGAAGAAGGATGTCTCAAAGATCAAATGTTTCTAGTGTGGTGAATTTGGTCACTACGCTACGCAGTGTCCTCTCAAGAAGAAGGACAAGGATGAGAAACATGATCCGCAAGCTGCAACCGCTAGGATAGAGGAGGAGGAGTTTTCCATGATTTCTCAAATACTTCTAGGGGAGAGGTGGGGTGATCCAATATTATAGTTTGAAAGAACTGCAGATGGGCAGGATCCTTGAGGAGTCCACCTATTGGATCAATACCTTGCTATGGGAGCCCATATAAGAAGTAGCAGGATGGACCAGTTTCAGTTGGTGCAAAGGGGTGCCGAAGTGACAGTTGTAGTGGCTAAGAGTGCCAGAGACTGAGCATCGCAGAGCAGAGTTGGCAGCAGTGCAGTTGGCACAGTTCAAAGTCAACAACAATGTAAATGCTTTAGAGGGTCAACGTAGAGACTAGTAGCAGTTAGAACTCCAACAACAAATGCATCATGTTGAACACCTGTTCAGTATTTTGGATGTTTTTCGATTGTAGTTGTTGCAGAAGGCAACAACAGCAGTTGGAGAGGGTTGCAGCGTAGATGCAGCGTTGGCAGTGGCAGGGCCAGCAACAACACAAATGCAACATTTGTGTAGTATTGGTGGGCAGAGATGTCAGACATCAGCAGTGTAGAGGGAGATGTTACAGAGTCTGGGTGATGCTTTAATAGGTTGCATTACTAAATCACATTCTTCGCTAAGAGGGAGTGTTGATTTCTGGTATCATCAGATGTGCTCTAAGCCTCAAAATTTGCAGGGAAGATAGGACACATGTATTCCAGAATACCTAGAAATCGTTTTGGGAAATTCCACCCAGAGATAGTTTTATTAAAATAATTAATTATTTTTAATGGATGCCTAAGTCTAAACTTAGGAAATTAAAATAATTAAAGGGTATTAATTAAATTGGGGGTGAAACTTATAGAAGAAGACAATGATCAAGCCAAAATGATCTGATCCATTAATTAGAATCTAATTTGGGCCGTTGAGTGATCAACGAGAGAATTATAAGAAGAGGCTTGATGGGCATTTGGAAAAGACATCGAGTGAGAGATCAAATATCAATTTTCTCAAGAGAGCAGCGCAACAGTTGTCAGAGAAGTCATCGACGATATTTCTTGCAGTGAGTGGCAGGGATAGTTTTCCGGTTGGAGAGTTTCCTGATCCGGGTATACATTGCAGAGGAGGTAGAGAGAGATCTAGAAGAGGCAACGCAAAGGCTTTGAGGAGATTCGTGGATTTGCTGAGGAGCATATTAGATTTAGTGTCGGGATCTGGGGTGTGAGATCGAAAGGGAAAAAGGATAGAGCATCCAGCCAATAGATCGATCAGCCAGAAGGAGTGACGCAGAGCAACGGAGTGATTGCGCAGAAGCAGCTTGGGGCTAGCCATTCAGTGGCTAGACCAGGGTCAAATCTCTAGTGATAGTGTGAGGTACTTCTCACTAATTTCTCTGCTAGTCAGATTCTTTGTATCAGATAGCCAATATGCATCCATAGATGGTATTCATAAACTACTACATAATAATACAAACCCTTAGCTGTTGCACCAGTTTTCTCACATTAGGTTTTTCTGGGGACATTTTTCCAAAAACAATGATGCCACTTGTGTGTGCTATTTATTTCTTTCTCAGTTCTCATTTCCGCATATTATTTAAGTTGTGAAGGCTGCAGTTGTATTTATTTTGATGTTTACCTTATAATACTGTAAATAACTTGATTCAATTGGAGAAATCTAATAAGTTTCTGCAATATGTTGAAAATAGCAACAAGAAATGCTAAAAATAGAAGTGCTAAAAATAGCACTACTATAAATAGCAGTTTGGGTACCGGTGCTGGATTAAGCAACAGGGAATGAAAAATGGAAGTGCTAAAAATAGAATGGAAGTGCTAAAAATAGCATTCTATTTTTAGCAGTTCGGGATAGATTCCTATTTTAGTTAGTCCCTGAACTAAAATAGTCAAGTAAAATTCGAATTTGATCTTAGCAGCAATTTGTAAAATAATTAATTAATTCATCTTGAGTTAATTAGTTGAGGAAAATCAAACATGAAGTCTATGTGGGGACATGCAACAGTTTCTCCATTGATTGAGGAATTTATCCATCAGTTAAAGAGATAAGGATGAGTTGTAATTAGTTGGCTCAGTTAACTAAGTGAAGTCCAGTTAGATTGATTTAAACAATTTGTTTAAATTAATGTGAGTTCAGTTAGTTAATGCATGCTTGCATATAACTACTGCACTTCAGATAACTGAATATTCTCTCATGAATAACTCATGCATGTCAGTTCAGACAGAGACCCAGTTGAGATCAGAGGAGGGACAATGTACTATCAGTTGGATGGATTTTTCCTATAAAGGAAACTCATCCATGGAGAAGGATTTATCTCCTTCAGGATTGCGCAGTTAGATCAGAGGTTAGTGAGTGTGTGAAGAGGCCAATTCACACAAGTGACAGCACTGGACCCCAAGGAAAATTGCGCAAAGAAATAGGAGGCTTGGAGGGCAGAGGAGAAGGTTTGAGAGAGGCCTTTGACTGTCTATGAGCAGCAGAGGGATTGCAGAGAGAACATGATAGCTTGTGAGCTGATTCTTTTTGTAATCCAGACTATATTTCCACTTGTATGATAATATAGAGTTGGGGTTTTAGGCCGAGGCTTTCTCTAGGTTATTTCTTCTGTGTTATGCGTGATTGATTTCTCATTCTCAGTTATATGTGTTCTCTTGATCTTGCTCAATTCGATTAAGCTTCTGCAAAGTGTTGTAAAAAAAGATCTTGTATTGTGTTTTAGTATATTGCATAATCTGTTGATCTACAGTGGGAATTTCTACATAGTAGTGATTCGGAGTTTCTGAATTTTCACACTCCCGATATGGTAATATTGTTCCGTTAGGTTTCCTACCAGTCTTTGGCATGGGTGACATATTTGAGGAGTGCAAAAGTAATCTTTTCCCTATTGGAAAAGTCATGGACCAAAAAATATCCTTCCAACAGATTTAACCATCTATCTACAACGTCTAAATCTATCTGACCTTCAAATATGGGAATGTCAAAGTTGACTTGTACCTGAAAGGGAGTGGTGCCTCTAGAGTGGCTGCTGGATGAAGATGTGTCGCTTGTGGGTAGTCGTCGAAGGATCTAGGCAAAGTTATCCATCATCAACTTCCTATGTCACTCGAGGGCTTCCTCGAGCAATACTTTGAAAGGATCTCTTGCTCCCTCATCTTTCTTTTCTTCTGCCATGGGAAGCTATCGAGGTTTGCGAGGTTGGTCTTGCAAAGGTTCAACCAGTTCGAGCACTAACTCCTTATACCTTGACCTCGTTGGGGACATGCAAAGAAAAACAGAGAAAGAGAAGACCGCTCTTATACCACTAATCTGGACTTATGCAAGAATGCAACAGAATATAGATATAAACTTAAACACAAAGGTACAACATAAATATATCTTCATTTCATTAATATCAAAGAACTGAAAGATGCTTACAAGCGGAATGGAAATAAACTAGCTTGGGCGATGGTAGCTTATCTCTGAGAAGAGGTATGGAAGATACATGCCTCTGAATTGTGTTACAATGAGGCTCAAGGGCCCTTTTATTATTGAATGATGAAGAGAAACCCTAAACAAACAAACCCTAACCCCAGAAGATGGAACACCAAGAGTTTATGGGCCCCGTTGGGGTTAGTTGGGCAGTCAACTTCCTGGGGTCGTAACTTGGTCATATGATCTCCGTTTGGTGCGCATGATACCTCATTGGAAAGATCTCTCTGAGTACTATAATATTTGTAGCAAGGGCCTACTGCAGACCTCAAAAAAATGTCGTTTAGGGTGTTAAAAAAACTTTGGAAGTTCAGGACCTAAAAAACTGCTAAAAATAGTATATGCTACTATAATCAAGGAAACATGTGAAACCGATTGGAGGTCTGGGTGAAATAGGCGTATGGCCACCAATATCCACCTGGAACATACTGCCACTCAACATGTTGTTGAAGAGCCAAGTGGATTGAATAAACCATTTGACATTTGCATGGATGTACATGTAAAAGATATTGCTACTGCCAACGACCACAGTGTCACCACATTGAATATAAGGGCCAAGCTAAGTCGTTTGGATTAATCTTAAGCGGGCCTAATGTTGTCCTTACCCCCTCTCTACTCCTATGTTCTCTCCCCATTATTGATGTGTAGCACATTTAAGAAGGAGAATCATTCTATCCACCGAATATAAATAACTGGGTTCAAATGTTATGTTTATCAAGGCTATAGGAATAGAGAATATGATTGTTACCACCTACCTCTCAAATTAGGAGTTAAAAAGATCTAATGAAGAGCAAAATCCATCGAAAGACATCAAAAAATTAGGGCAAGCACAAATAATTTAATTCCTAGGTATCAAAGTACCTCTACCAACCATTTCACAGCCAACTGAACCAGTCCGAGATGATCCATATAGGAATTAGTTATTGCATAAATATGACAAGGTTTTGACTACATCTGCAGGTCCTCGCTACAATACAAAAAAACATGATAGAGAGGAATGCATGATTATTTTTGTGTTAAATAACATACAATTTTCATTTTTCAAAAGTATAATTGTACCAGTGACAATTTTTTTTTGCACAAGTACAACACTATATATTCCATATGAGGAATATACATATACTGCCAATATTGCCAACATTCATCATGTTATTTTGTGAGAATTGAACCATGGTGGGGAGGATTTCATTCCTTTATCCCAACCATCCGGGACAACCCCAATTAACAAAAAAATAGAACCAATGACCAAGATGAATAAAACAAAATTATTAATTGCTGTTATATTTCTATATTAATTGTATATGTAATTGTTACTTATTATTCATTGATTTCGAGTAAAACTCATCTCAAAATATACCAATAAAAGGAAAAAAATGTAAAATGTTTAAACTATAATTTTTAAAAATACACAAAAGAGAAACTTACATTGTTTTTTAAGATAGCCACAACCATTATCACTTCATGCTTTTAAGTATTATTTTCCATATATATATATATATATATATATATATATATATATATATTATTTCTTTTTCTCTTTTTCTATTATTATATAAAATTTAAACAAATAAAGCCTTTTCTTGGTAAGTTAATTTTGCATTGAAAATATCAAATGATTACATTCAAGAAACTGTTCTTACTATCTCTCACCTATCACCCTGGAAACCAGACCAAACAACAAAATATAAAATCTAGGAAATCTAAATTTTAACTTACTTGACAATCCAAAACTAGAAAGTTCATAAAGCTAAAGTTGCCTTTCCATAAAGGAAACCAACAACAAAAAAAAATGAGTGGCCTTTAACATCTGCAGTGTTTGAGTGAACAACTAAAGGAAACTAGACATATACTCTAAAAATAAGATATTAACAACCCAGATGGGAAAGCATGAGAAACAAGGATTGAAACAATGAAATATAAGAAACCTGAGCATCAAGAAGATAATGAAGTGTCGAGGTTGATGGGTTGTTCCTCAACCTTGCATGGAGGTGGAATTGGAGAGGCTTGTGGCGATCCCATCTCTAACATGGTAAGCCTCCCTTCTCCATCCAACATGAGATCCCTAAGTTTGTCTAATCTATGCATAAGGTTGACTTGACCTTATCTCATCTCCACAAGAATATTTCATAGTAGTAGCTTAACATGTTAGTATAGGTCCATTATATGAAGATAATGATTTTGACAACATATGGATTTAACAATGTTAGGAACCCAAAAGGCAATGTTGGACATAAGCTTTGAATCCAAGGTGACTTGTCTTTCCTACTAAATTTATGCCTCTACTAGTCGAATTTACTCCCAAATGTATGGAGGGGTATTTTCATGGAAGCTGCGAGCTGAGGACTCATCACGCAATCTCGCTCTGGAGCCTCCCAAAGCATTGCAACTCCCACCTTTGTGTCGACATCTACCTCGCTGGTGGTTCATGCTTTCCGGAGGCAACAAGAATTCATTAATACTGGGTTTGAGCGGGATGGAAATCTACAAGAAACTATTATGGAAGCCGCTAGGGGAGGAGGGAAAGTCAGAGGGGCTAGAAAGGGCTCCCACACTTGGGGAACCAAATGGTAATCAAAATTCATGGCGAGCAGAGGGAGCATTAAGAGGAGGGCTGTTGAACTAGCAACAAAAACACAAACTGGTTACTGGGGTGAAGGAGCATGATGGAGCATGCAAGCCACGCTCAAGAGTTGAAACATAAGATGTGTCAACGAGCCTTGCCACCCTCCTTAGGAGGCAAGGTTCCATTAATGTGTTGTGATATGGTGGCATGCACGAAGGAATTGCTAGTGGGAGATCCTACTATTTAATCATCATTACTGTAGTAGTAACATCCCCATTGGAGGAAACAAATAAGAACTAATGTTTCATAATATATTTTTATACATTTCAAAAATTATTTATTAAAATGAATATGTTAGATCTAAGACTTTTGTGATCCATAATGTAGATATCAGTCTTTCGGATTAATCACATCGTTAGGATTGGGTCGACGTTTCGAACCAACTAATGTGGTTCATCCTCAGGACAAGGTGAGAAATCACTGGATCTGAAGGAATAAATAGCATGGATGCATCATTGCCCAGAGTTAGTCGTTGATAACTAGCCGTTGGTTAATTTGCTATTGAGTTAAAAACTAGTTGTTATGTGATAATAAAATATTTTATTCCGATAGTATAAATATATTATTTAATAATATCAAGTTTTATAATAATAATTTTATCTAAAAATAATTAATATTAATTTGTTAGGGTTTGACTTATTTAAGATAAATTTGATAATATTTTAGATTAAAATATTATTACTTTCTATAATAAGAATTTTATTTGTTAAATTGTTTAATATTTAGTTAGGCATTAGTTGTTATGTAATAATGAATAATTATTTTATTTCGATATTATAAATTAATTAATTTAATAATATTAATTTTTATAATCATTTTATCTAAATAATTAATTTATATAATGGAATTGTTAGGGTTTGACTCATCCAAGGTAAATTAGGCCTAGGAATAATTCAGATTAAAGTATTTAGATTCATTATAAGTTAATATTATTGATTTCGATTAATAAGACTATTATTAATATGACCATAATTTGTTAGAGGAGAACTTAACTAGTTTATATAGGAGGATGGCTCAGATAATTATAAAGGTTTACAAGATGAAAATTAAATTTTTTAGGATAGGTTAGGTCAACCAATTAGATTAGAAATTTATTTCTCATGTTAAGCAAAGGAAGTTAAAGAAAATAATAGAAACAAGGGGGGGATAAAGCCTGAAGACGAAAAGGGAGAAGCAGAAAAACGAACAGGAGAAAGGAGAGGGAGGGAAGAGTCAAGAGGAGAGAGCTGGAATCCAACTTTTACTTAATTTCCAACCATCATCCCTATTAAGGTTTCTTGCATGCCTCTCAATTTCAATCGCTTCCTTGAGTTTCCTATGGTGGAAATGATCAACCCTGGCAATGACTTTGGATTCTTCAATGCAGACATGATGCTTCGATTTCTCTGCATGTTCGGCAAGGGTTGATGTGCGGGATTGATTGTGTCTAATGTCAACAGCATGTTCGATGATTCTTTGCTTAATAGATCTTCCCATTTCCCCAATGTAGGGGATACCACAAGAACATGGAACAAGGTAGACTCCTTTCGTGTCCTTGGGGTCAATAGGGTCTTTAACGGATCTAAGAGAATTTTTAATGGTTTAGAGGGGCTTGAAAGAGGAAGAGACATTCATCTTCTTAAGAATATGGGCAATCCTATCCGTGGTTCCTTGGATATACGGCAGATGAACCTTGGATATAGGATCAACTCAAGCGGGTTTAACTCTAGGTGCTTTGCTGGCTTTGTCAAGTTAAACCCGCTCGAGTTGATCCTATCTCCAAGGTTCATCTCTCGTATATCCAAGGAACCACGGATAGTATTGCCCATATTCTTAAGAAGATGAATGTCTCTTCCTCTTTCAAGCCCCTCCAAACCAAAATTTTTTCCCTTAGATCCGTTAAGGACCCTATTGACCCTAAGGACACAAAAGGAGTCTACCTTGTTCCCTGTTCCTGTGGTATCCCCTAGAGTTAAACCCACTCGAGTTGATCCTATGTCCAAGGTTCATCTCCCATATATCCAAGGAACCACAGATAGGATTGCCCTTATTCTTAAGAAGATGAATGTCTCTTCCTCTTTCAAGCCCCTCCAATCCATTAAAAATTCCCTTAGATCTGTTAAGGACCCTATTGACCCTAAGGACACAATAGAAGTCTACCTTGTTCCCTGTTCCTGTGGTATCCCCTACATTGGGGAAACAGAAAGATCTATTAAGCAAAGAATCATTGAACATGTTGCTGACATTAGACACAATCGATCCCGCACATCAGCCCTTGACGAACATGCAGAGAAATCGAAGCATCATGTCTGCATTGAAGAATCCAAAGTCATTGCCAGGGTTGTATCATTTCCACCACAGGAAACTTAGGGAAGAAATTGAAATTTAGAAGCATGCAAGAAACCTTAATAGGGATGATGGCTGGAAATTAAGTAAAAGTTGGATTCCAACTCTTTCCTCTTGACTCTTCCCTCCCTCTCCTTTCTCCTCTTCGTTTTTCCTCTTCTCCCTTTTTGTCTTCTAACTTTATCCCCCGCTTGTTTCTATTATTTTCTTTAATTTCCTTTGCTTAACATGAGAAATAATTTTCAAACTAATTGGTTGACCTAACCTATCCTAAAAATTTTAATTTTCATCTTGTAAACATTTATAATTGTCTCAGTCATCCTCCTATTTAAACTAGTTAAGTTCTCTTCCTCAAATTATGACCATATTAATAATAGTCCTATTAATCGAAATCAATAATATTAACTTAGAATGAATCTAAATACTTTAATCTGAATTATTCCTATGCCTACTTTACCATGGATGAGTCAAACCCTAACAATTCCATTATATAAATTAATTATTTAGATAAAACGATTATACAAGTTTATATTATTAAATTAATTAATTTACAATATCGAAATAAAATGATTATTCATAACAACTAATGCCTAGCTAAATATTAAACAATGCAACTAATAAAATTCTTATTATTGAAAGTAATAATATTTTAATCTAAAATATTTTTAAATTTATCTTAAATAAGTCAAACCCTAACAAATTATAATTAATTATTTTTAAATAAAATTATCATTATAAAACTTGATACTATTAAATAATATTTTTATGCTAGCGGAATAAAATATTTTATTATCACATAACAACTAGTTTTTAACTCAATAACAAATTAACCAACGACTAACTTTGGGCAATGATGCATCCATGCTATTTATTCCTTCAAACCCAGTGATTTCTCACCTTGTCCTGAGGATGAACCACATTAGTTGGTTTGAAACGTCGACCCGATCCTAACGATGTGATTAATCTGAAAGACTGATATCTATAAAATGAATATATATATATATATATATATATATATATATATATATCCTTTTTTTTGGTATTTTTTCTAGTCAAATTTGTCCAAATTTTGGTATAAGTTTTAAAAATCATAAGTTTATGTTGTTTAATTTATAAATATTGAACATCTCAAGAGTTTTCCAAAGTGTTGAATCCATTTATGCATTCAAAAATGTATTTTAAATAACAAAAAATCATATTCTTGTTAGAAATTGTATTACCGAATTCTCGTAAAAAAATACCATTTCATTTGTTAATTAAATTACACCCACACATATATAAATTACAAACATCCTTAAAAAAACATCGTACTAGATTTATATTTCAATTATACTAAGAGATGTTTTTTTTGGGTAAATTTCATCCATAGATTTCTATTGATAACAAAAAGAATACAAAGATAAAACTTTACGTCCCCGATGACTGATCATAAGACTATTGAGATCATCTTTGAGCCAAGAAATATACATATGAAATCCTTGGAGTTACATCCAAAAGTAAAACTATAACTGCGAGATCGAAGAGATTGACTTGAAAGCTACAACTGTTGTGACAAACCAAAATTACAAAAGTAGGAGATAGCTAACAACAACTGGAAATGACCATAAACTTAGTGTTCACAAAAGTAGACTTAATGGACATGCTAGTCCAAAATGATAACTGGAGAGAGAGGAGGAGAGTTTTCATCTGTAGTGTGCAATGGTGGAACATTGATCACTGCGTCCTTAGCCTGGTGACCATTTGATTATGTCCCTGAGTTAGAAACCATCAACTTTTCCACTATGTTCAAGCAAACCACTCTATCATTAGGTCATATCTAATGTCTCACATAATTCTCTTGATATCCTCTTGTCCAACAAAGAGCTTGTAGTTATCCACCTGTTTGTCCTGTATTACCATGCTAAGCAATGTTTCCATATGCCGATATAGGGTGATGGAATGGAGAAAATGCAGTCTTCTCTTCCTGAATTTCCCGGAATCAGGAACCCATTTCAGAGAGCTACTACTAATTTCATAATCAAAATGGTACATTCGGTCCCCAAACTCCCTTGCTTCCAAGTGAAAAATCTCCTTTCTGACTTCCAGTGGAGTTGCATAAAAAAAGTTAGCTACTGATTCCCAACCAAACAACTGACTGTGTTTGGATGAGGATGCCCTCGAAACACCTCCTCGACGACTGGGGTGTCGTTCTTGCAGTACCATTTCCACAGGTACCCTATTAACAAAACACACAAATGAGACTTCAAACCATTGAGATAATAAGCCACTATAAGAGTGCTCCCCGGAAGGACCGAGCAAACAAAAGAGGGATATGTGTAATGACTGGTAGAATGAAAGACGTTGGACCTCCGAATGAAAACACCTCTGCAACGATGACGCAAACAAGTTGAGGGTCACTGGCAGAAGGACGAGCGAGCTCAGACCACAACCACTGCGTCGCTTGTAGACAAGTTTGAGGAATGTGAAGTGATTGCAGTCACAAAAGACCAACTGCTTTCTAATAGACAAAGACTCGCCACAAAATAACTTCATCGAGACCCAAAAAACTTGAAAACCAAAACACAAGAGGGTTTGTATGCTTTGATATACCAGAGGGTGATGAAAGGCTAGAAACATATCAAAACGAGACCGAGAAAGTTCCTTGATACCATACACCACATACTAGTATTGGGAAATTGAAAGAAATGTCGTTGGGTCAGAACTATGGGAGGTCACGAAAGGAAGTACTGCCACCAATTCAAACAAGGGACCTGACCCAAAATTGTTTAAGAATAACAAAAAAACATGGCCACCATAGGTACTGCAGAAACAAAATAAAAAACCAACGTAGTTTCCCACGGTTACAAGTGTAAGGGAGTATGGGTACCCAATGTTGCAAGACAAGGGAGTACTGAACCAGTAAGAGAAATTGAGGAATAGAGAAAATACCCAATGTGACCAGCCTATCATCCATTGTAGCTGCTTGAGACCATGAACAACAGGAGGATTTCAACAACTGAAGAAAGTCGATCACATGATAACCTTTCTTCCACCACTCTGAGCCCACTAAGAAATTCATATAAATAGTTGTTAGAGAAAGGTCACGAACATCACAATTTAAACATGTTGTCTGCAACTTCTTCAATAGTAACCATGTGTACCACAAACTCCAAATTTTCTCCATCCCTCAACAGTGACCCAAAATGAGATCATAAATGAACATTCCTTTCTTGTCAGTACAAAGCACTGCAATAACTAATCCACCATGAGACAAGTGTTTCATGCCTGTACAGATTAGAGAAATTCCGTTAATCCAAAAGATGATCCAAACAAAAACCTTAAGCCACAACATGCGACCTTTAATACGATGAGCCCTGGGTTGGTGACTCCGATGGAATGGGCAGATAAGGTGCCTCGCGTGGCAAAGGTAGAGCCCGGCTCTCACCCCAAACCAAAAAAAAAGCTTTTGACAAGAGACAATATACCAAAAGATATACCTGTTGCAATACTATCCGACGACTTTTAAACACCCCATCGGGGAATTATATTAAGAGATCTAAACACCACCGTACTCGCAAGATTCAGGTACAAAATTATTAATCACATTTATTGCTGTGTACTTAATCTATAATAATTGTATGCTTTTTTATTCCCGGTTCTTCTTTTTCTCTTTACACTTTGCTTCCCTTCCCCTTTTGGACTTTCTCTAGCATGTCATTTAATTTAGGCCACACGTACACGTTAAATTAAACCAAATTACATTTAACGAAGCTAAAAATCCTATGATATTTTTTATTTATTTTAATTAAGTAGATAGTTAAAACTATATAATTAATTTTTTATTGTTAATTTTAGTTATTATATTTTTTTTTCACAAAACAATAAGCGATATATATGAAATGAAAACTCATTTTTTAAAATAGTTTTTTAAATAATAATAATAATAAATTAACTAATAATAATGGTCTTTATTATCATTAATAATTGTTTAATAAGTAAATTATATTAAATTTTCACAATTCATTTATTTTAATTTTATAATAATTTTTTTTCTTAGTTTTGAAATTAATTAATATAAAATTTTAATATATAAAAAAATTATATTTATAAATTATTAATATTTTATAATTAAATAATTAAATAATGTTTAAATTTTATATAGATAAATATGTTAATTTTAGAATAAGGTTTATTCATTTTTAATTTAATTATTATTAATGATTAGATGGACAATATGATTTAATTTCCATAAAATATTTATAGTAACATACACAAATTAAAAATTGAGATTTATGTTTAAAGTAGTTATACTCTTTTGGTTTTTTTAATTAAATTCATTACTTAAAAAAAGTCATATGGACAAGTGTCATATGAAATTAGTAATGGTAGTTTGAATATGTGGTATTGATAAATCATGGAATTGGCCCATAGTGTTGTAACAAAGGTATAATCTAACTTATAGACTAAATGATCTTTTTCATGACATTTTTTTTCTAGTTAATTTTAACCAAAATTGCTTATAAATTAGACTACATCTTTAATTTATATGACTACATTATTATAATTGGAATAGGTTTAATGATTAATAACATGTGTTTCTTTTAAAATGGTTAATAATATGTGTTTTTTAAAAGCTTACATAAGACCTCTTTTAATTGAAGTTTCAATAGACTTTTTTTTATAAAATTATTTCTAATTTTATTTTGGGCTTGGAGTATGTTCTAAAATTACTTTTGCTTGACTAAGAACTCATCTTTCTAAGACATAAAGAAACATATTGACTGCACATGACGTGCATGATATGACCGCTGGGGCGGTTGGCTTTCGCACCCCCCAGCCATGTTCAATTCCTGCGGTGACATTCTCTGCCCCTTGCTTCGGCGATTTGTAACGGCTATGCCGTATTCTGCTGGCTTCGGCCGTAAATCTCTGCTGGCTTCGGCCATATTGATTGTAAATATCTGTAGACTTCGGCCATATGAAGATTTCTCCCTGAAAAAAAAAAAAGAAACATATTGACAACCCTTTTACAATACCAAAAGTAATAGCCAATAATAATTATCCCTACTACTAATTTAACAATTAAATGGTTGTAATTTCCCTACTATTAATAAAAAAAATCAAACCTTCTAATAAAAAATACCACGTCAAAATTTATAACACGAAGGTAAAAGTATGCATTAAATTTTTTGAATTAGTTTTCTAAACGCTTTTTCGAAATAAAAGTTGGAAAATGAAATTTGATAGGGATTTTCCATATTAGAATGTTACAATATAAAACTCCCGAGAAGCCAATCTTTTATCTTGGTACTTCTTTTAAAGCTTATGTCTGTACGTTTAATTTTTTATTATTTATAAGATTCGATGGTGTATTTAATAATGGCAATTAAATTTGAGTTAGGTAATTTATATAATTTAAATACTTAAAAAGTTTTTAGGTTATTAAATTTATTTATATATTCAAAAATATAATTTAAATAATAGAAAAATTATAATTTTTTAAAAAATTTATCATTGAATTTTAGTAAAAAATACTGAAATGTAGAACACTTGAAATGCACTTATATTAATAATTTATATTTAGGTTTTATCAAGATCTTTAAATCTTATCACAAATTATTATTAGTTTAACAAAATGCTTATATCTTATTATAAGTCACGAGACATCTTATATAGGTATTGATTTGTGAAACAATAGATATGTTTACCATGTGGCATCTTCAAAGGCAGAGATAGCATGCGCATAGAGCAGCGTGAGCACAGAGCAGTGTAAGGCATCGTGAACTGGGTTTCTCTAGTGAGCAGCGTGAGGCAGCATGAGCAAGGGTTCTAGTGCAGAGTGAGCAGATATTTTTTAGCATTTTTCCTGTTGTATTACCTTGTCAACAAAGGCTCCACCTAAGGCTACGATGCAGATTGAGACACAACAACCGTCATGCTAGTTTAATTCGTAGTCAAGACTTTTAGATCGCAATTATTTTTCTCCCACAGTTTTTGTTTTGTAGTCCATGCATTCCCTACTCAACTAAATTTATTTCTGCAAAGAGACACAACCTACAACACTTGTGAAACTATTTGAAAGGGACCACATCCAAATTGTTTTGTGCAGGCAAGCAGTGACATGTAGAGTTCCCCGAGCAAGCAGCGGATAACAATAACAGAGTAGCAGCGAGGAGCAGGGCAGATTACTAAAACAGAATAGGCAACCCGAGGATGCACGTCAAGTGTTTGACAGAATCTGCCCACTAAATTTGATAATGACTCTAATACCAAGATGGCGGTAGACAGGTTTTCTCTAAATCCTTTGATGAATTTTACTGCCGAGGAACAAACATAGATAAAAGAATGGGTTCCAAATCCAGGGATTGGATCCGTGCAACAAGACGAGTTGTGCCAAGATGACATGTTTAGCCTTGCTGAATTATCAACTGTTGAAAACCAGCAAGAGCAAGTGGTAGTCAGCCCAAAGTCTGATTTCTCATTCTGGATAGCCTTGGTAAAACAAATGCTGCAGAAAATGGAATTTCTTGAAACTAAAAACAAGCAGCTCCATTCAAAGATACACACCCTCTCTGCCAGAGTTTCAGAGGTGGAGGGGGATAATTTATCCCTTAAGAATATGTTACATGAAACTAAAGAGTAGGAAATTCTCCATCCTCCAAATGGTGCACTGCATGTAGAAATTCTTGATCTTAAAAGCAAGCAAGAAGAAATCTGATCCCAACAAGCCACCTTCAAACAAGAAACGAAGGCACACATCAGTTCTTGGGTACAGGTGGTTCGAGGGAAGGATAAAACTCCTACTCCTCTTGCAACAGTTGAGGAGGTGATGCAAGCAAAACTTATGGAAGAACGCAACAGACGGGAAAGAGAATTGAATCTCAAGGTGAGAGGTCTCCCCTTACCCCACCCCTCTCTGGATCCTATGGAAGTGGGGGCAAGATTCCTTCAGGACACCCTTAACCTCCCCGATATAGCTTTGGAAAAATCTTGGTTGGGCTACGATTCCACTCTCTTCCTCAGGTTTCAGACTGCGTTTGATTGACTCTGCGCCCTCAGGGCTAAGCGGAAGTTGTTTTCTCTTCCCAACAAGATTTTCTTGGACGAGGACCTCACTCGAGCACAGGTTGTGGAACTTAAACAATCCAAAGAACAAGTTATGGCAGCATGACAGGTAGGGAAATGGGCAGTTATCAGGAATCTCCAGACAGTCATTCGAGACTCCTTCCCACCTGGGTGGGAACCCCGAACTGGAGGTTCCAAATGACGGGCCCACTTGGGGAGGCGACATGGTACATGCATTTCTATTTGTTGTTGGAATGGAAATGGATCTTTCTGGTCATCACCGAGACTCTTGTATGATGCTCTCGAATCAACGGACATCCTCTTCGTGATCGAGACTCATGCGAGCCCTATTCGACCCCTCCCAGATATTGCAGGTTACCATTGGATCTCAGTTTGCAGGCAGGAGATGAGGAGCTCAGGAGGGGTCAGAGGATCAGGTGGAGTTGCTTGTTTGGCTAGTGACTCACTTCGGAATAGAGTATCTTTTGTAGCCGAAGATGAGTTTGCCAGGTTTATGTGGATTCAGATTAGCGTCAGAGTCTCTCCTCCGAGGGACATCTACATTGCAATTTGTTACTCCTCCCAACCTCTTCACCATTTGATGTCCATAATGGCTCTAATGGTGACCCCTTTATAGAATTGTACACCGACATCACTCGGTACTGTGATATTGGGGAAGTCATCCTCCTAGGTGACTTCAATGCTCGCACTAGAGATCTCCAGATACCTCTCCACGATCGATCAGAGGATGTGTTTTGTACCTAGGGGATAGATCCAGATCCAGTGGGGCTTCATCGGATGTTAGATGATGCTTTAGGGCCCATTACAGTTTATGGTAAGCATCTATTGCAATTGGGGGAATAGTAGGAGTTGTTGATTCTAAATGGTCTCCCCTATTTCCCAACCTCTTGCTTTTTCACATGCTCGCCATATGGCGGGGGTGCAAGTGTAGTTGATTATGTACTTGCTAGCCATAACTTGCTCCCTTTTATTCGCCATTTCTCAGTCTCCCCCATCCCCCTTGCTGATCATGCACTTCTTTCCTTCTCTCTCTGGTTTGACCCTCCCCTTCCACCCCATCCCTCCCCTCGGGGCCCACCCCGAACTACCTTCCGATTTAACGAAGGAGACCTTGACATCTTCTCCTCTACCCTACGCAATATGCTCCCATCAAAGACCCAATTCTCCTTGCTTGATTCTGCTTCCACTAAATACACCTGTCTTTCAGCTGCCATTTGTGAAGCAGCACTCAAATCCTTCCCCCACTCCACTCGTTCCACTTCCATCTCCCCTAAAGTTAGATCTTGCCCCATGAACAAATGGTACGATGATGAATGCAAGACTCTACATCGAGAAATTCGATATGCTTTCACTCACTCTCAACCCTTCTACTCCAACCTCAAAGCTTCTTATCGTTGTCTCCTTCGACACAAGAAACGACTCTTTGTCTCCCATAGAAGGCGAGAACTTTCTGCCCTCCTTGCCCACTCCCCTAAACAATTCTGGCGTACCATCCTTCCCCTACGCTCTCCTCTTCCACTTGACCTCGACCCTACATCCATGTTCTCTCACACTTCCAACCTTTACGATATTCCCGAGCAAGCCCAAATTCATGTTACCTCCCCACCCTCTTCTTGTTATCTATTCTCAGACAAAGATATTAGAAGCAGCCGATGAGGAAGGCTACCAAGCAGAGTTCTTTAAGCACGGTTTTCGTGCTTTGGTTAGCTACTTGGATGATCTCTTCAACCATGTAGTCCGTGAAGGTTTTCCACCGACATGGTCACACCACATCATCCATCCGATCCACAAATTAGGTTCCAGCTCAAATCCTAATAACTACAGAACGATCATGGTGGGTCACACGTTCTCGAAGTTGTATGCTACTATTCTACATAGGAAGCTTTCCAGTGACCTTGAGAAGAGACAACTTAGAGCTAGGGGACAGGTAGGTTTTCAACTGACTCATCAGACCATTTACCACATCTTCACCCTTTGTGCCGTGATTGAGGAGGCACGACACCGCTCTTCGAAAGTCTACTGTTGTTTCATAGATTTTCGGAAAGCTTTTGACTTTATTCCGAGGGAGGCCTTGCTCCAGAGACTCATAGATATTTGCATCTCTGCAACCCTATTAACCACTATTATGCACCTATATGAGTCCATTCTTAGTTGTCTTCACGCAGCCCATGGGATGTGTGATTTCATTTGAAGCACTATTAGGGTTAAACAGGGTTGTCCACTATCCCCTACCCTATTTGGGATCTATATTGACGATTTGGAAGCATTTCTACACAAGCATATCCAGGACACTAATAGCTGCCTTCTTCACCAGGTTATGATATCTATTGTACTCTTTGCTGACGATGTGGTCCTCCTCTCCTCATCCCTAGAAGGATTATAGAGGCAGCTGGATGCCTTAGCTATGTTTTGTGATCATCGACAACTAATGGTCAACTTGGGTAAAACCAAGGTTATGATCTTCAATGGGGTGAAGAAAACCTAAGACCTTCACTTTCTATTCAGAGGGGAGGAGATTGAGATCACCAACACGTATACTTACCCGGGGATGCAATTCTTAGGTCCCCACTTCAGTTTGCGACCAACGCTTCAACCTTGGATCAACAAAGGATATGGATCCTTAGCCCTTCTCGAGAGACAATGCTTTCAACATCACTTCCAGGACACCTCGTCCAAGATGAGCCTCATGGACACCTTGATCCGTCCCGTTGTTCTATATGGCTCAGAGATTTGGGGATTGTATTTACTTGAGTCAGACTGGGCTTCAACTGAGAGAGTCCAAATTCTTCTTCTCCGCCACATCATTAGGTGCAAACTGATAGTGCTGCAACACATCATCCTTGCAGAGTTTGGAGCTTAGCCCTTTTGGCTTGAGACAGTCTTCAGATTGGTTTCATTCTTGCATTGTGTTTAGGGCTTGACAGACTCGATAAAGAGTAGGGACCAATATCCTTACTTGGCATATTGCTCTTATGAGACTATTTCTCGTTCTACTCCCTCAGGCTGAACCAGATGTTGGTTTATAGGAGTTTCAAATCTCTTAGAGTTTGTGGGAATTCAGTTGGATCGTCTCCCTCCTTTCCGATATTCCTTAGATGCTCCTGGTCACCTTTTAACTACTAGACATGAGCTAAACAAGATCATCAGGGAGGACATCTATAGGTAGTTTGTCCAGGTCACCTGGGTCAATCCTCCAAGAGGGTTGTGCCCAAAGATGGCCTTTTACGCTGAACACTTCTTGGAGTTGGGCTCATTGTTCGACCCCAGTATACGTTTCACCACTCGATGCTTTCTCCTCACATTCCTCTAGGCTAGTTCAGAGTAGGTTCTCATAGAATTTCGGTAGAGACATACCACCAGGTGGATAGACCAAATAGACTCTGCCAGGTATTTCATTTACAGGAAGTGGAGACCGAGGTGCACTTCATTCTTGGATGCCCTGTCTACTACGAGATCAGAGGAAGGTTTCATTGCTTATTCAGATATTCTCAGACCCTCGCCAACTTTTTCAGGTATCTCGATTAGAGATGTTTGGCCCTATATATGTAGGAGGCTCTTAGGTTCCGAGCGCATATTCTTCAGCCTCTCATCAGACCAGACCCCACACAGAGGATCACGACATTTTTCAGGGTACTACCTTCAGACATGGGCACCGAGAGATCAATTGATACTTGTTAGCTCTGCTACATACTTCGGCATTTGGAGGACCAAATACCAGCTTGGCCATGTGTTTATGCAAAAGGGGAGCTCGCAGCAGTCTGCTTCTTTCATTTTCCTCATACTCTCTTAGCTCCTCTATCTCTGTTTTTCCTCCTAAAATCTCTCCATTCCCCGTTATAACCCTCCAAAATCCAACAAAACCCCTTCGAGCCCCAGTCCTTAAGCGCAAGTTCAAGCCTTCCATAAGACCCAACCATACAACTTTGCGCTTTCTTTCCTCATCGGTATCGGCAAATCGCATGTGCGTGTGCGTAAAGGCCATACCCCTTGACATCCATCGATGCGATATTCCTGAAATAAAGTTAATTCCTTCATCGGATCCGGGCTTTAGTCGCTATCGCAAATCGACAAATGTAAAGGCCCAAGGTTATCAAAGGAAAGCGCCGATCCGATTACTCCTTCACCGTTGGATTAGTTTCGCCATGAACCAACGGCCCACGCCCCGCAAACCAGTCTCCGCCATTCAAGCATCCGCCGTAAGATCCAACGGTATTCGCTCGTTCCACTCCCGCAAGCCGCCTGCGCATTAACTCGCGATAAAGCGGTTTTCCTCCTGTCCCGTCCGCCACGCGTCATCACTTGAATGGAATCGCTGGCCTCTGTACGATTACCGCTCACCTTCGAAAGCAGTGCGATAAATACAGCTTACCACCCACTCATCCGTCCCTGCTCGCTATCTTCCGTGTATCTTATTCCCCCGATGGCCGTCGGATCTGACCACCCGAGATTTGACAGCTCCTGTTTGTCTGTTCTCGCTTCCGCTTGTTTCCTCCCGCTGAGCCATATCTGTCGTCCATCTATTTCATTCGACGACCAATCTTGCTCTTCTGACCAGATCTTCCACTCGTCGTGCTCATTCGTCCGCCATGTATTGTCGGTGTCCATAACCTGTCCCGTGCGCCCGAAGGAAGAAGAAGGACAGCGTTCCGCTCTCGGCGTAATAAATCTTCAACCACCGCATTCAACAAACAACATGGCCGAGGAAGGAAAGTGCAAAGCCGAGCAGGTAAATGCATTCAATAGTTATGGGATGTCATCCCATACGACACTCCAGTTATCTGAGAGGACTGCAACACATCCGAGAGCGTCAAATCCATTTGCAGACACAGTCAGATTGTAGTAGAGATTCCATCAGAGAGTTAAAGCGGTTGGTGATCCATTATGACACCTCCACGCGTTGAATAGCAAAATATCTTTGTAATGAAACTCTATATACACCCAGAAAACAGATGTAATCAAGGTTGATGGTTGTTGTTTTGGTGTGAGGTTCAACTTCTGAAGACTGTAACTACTTTGATACTTACAACGTCTGGTCTTCATTTTCAGCTAATACAAGCTTCTTTTGCTGTTAATTGCTAACTTTCCATTTCTACTCTATTCTAGGCTGTGCTCGTTATGCATTTGTTCATGTGCCCTTGATATTTAGCATTAGAGGGGCTGTCATCCCACCTCTGTGTTGAAGTCTATTATGTATAATTGAAAGTGTTATGCAAGTTTCTGTTTACTTAGTGCCAGAGAGCTGTCATCTTGTCTATGCATTAGGAAATAGATTTGCAGACCTCTTTACTGGTTGCAGCCGGCCATCACATGGTCTTGTGCATTTGCTGGTGTGGTCAGTATTCTCCATGTTCACCTAATCCTCAAACTGTGAGTAATTGGTGGTCTAAAGCCTTGTAGTCTGGGGGTGTTCACCCATGTCTGGAGTTAAGCATAGTAGGAGTGGTTATCTGGCTTGGACAAGCATCATTCCTTCCATTCATCCATTTCCAACATTTTGTTGAGTTTTGTAATGTTCCCGAGCATCTCCGAGATATAATCTAGGAGATTTCTTGTGGTGATAACAATAATTGGCGCCGTTGCCGGGGAGAGGAGATTGAAGCTTAGCTTCCCTGGGAGACGACACAGTTCCAGATTTTGATGATAGACAAAGTCTGGGCACATTTCTGGTTGTAATCATCTATCTGGTGACTCCACTGGAGGAAGGACAACCTTTGGCAACTCCACGTTACAGTTCTGGCGCAGTTTGTGATGCATGCTCGGAGAAATCCTCAGAAAGCGCCAGTTGACCCAGTACCTGACCTTGAAAAGATCGTTAAGCAGAAGAAAACATTGCAGAAAGGAGCATCAGGATGAGGTAAGCCTTAAAAGTCCCATGTATCTCTTCTAGTGAAGAAATCACCTTCAAAGATTCATAAAGCTCCTTGTTCATTCATTTCCCTTTCAGATCTCATTCCAAAGAAGCATCCATGTTGTCCATCATATTCCTCTGTCTTTGTCATCCTTTTCATTGATCCATACTTCTCAGTCTACCAGTATCCTTTCATATACCCCAGTCATGGCAGGTCAGCAAGCTCTTACAAAGATAGAAAGAATCGTTGCTGCTAGGTATGGACCCTTGGTCTTGCCTGTCCCTTTGAATGCCATGCCCGCAGGAGATTATCAAGAATATATGCCTAAGTTTACTGGTACAGAAGGAGTAACAGCTGAAGAGCACCTTGAGTCTTTTTATAGCTATGCTGATAACCTGGATATCAATGAAGAGGATGTGTGGATGAGGGTTTTTGTCCAAAGCCTAGATGGGGAGGCTAGAAAATGGTTTAGAGAATTACCCCCTAGGTCTATTGTAGACATTGAGGCCTTAGATGATGTGTTTTTAAAGCATTGGGGGGATAATAAAGATCTGCTCTTTTATTATACTGAGTTTGGGAACTTGCAGAGGGAGAATGGTGAGCTGCTGTCTGATTTCAACAAGAGATTCAATCATTTGTACAGCAGAATACCATATGAAGTGAAACCCACCCCTACTTCTGCCATGATCACTTATGCCAATGCCTTCGATTCTCAGTTCTGCCTGCTGTTAAGAGAAAGAAGATGTGCTTCTTTGGCTGATATGCAAGATGCAGCCTTTGAAGTAGAATCAAACATCATGGCTGCAGAAAGACTCGAAGGTGATGCTGAAAGGAGAAGACAAGGGGGTGAGTCCTCATCATCCTCAGATCTTAAGATCAATAAAATGGCCAGGATGATAGAGTTATTAGCCTCTGAAGTTTCCAAATTAAAGGCTGAGCAGTATTCTGAGGAAGCAGGAGCTCCTATTACCTTTACTCTTTCAATTTCAAATCCATATAAAGGAGCAGTTGCAGATTTTGCGGAGAAGCAGAGATACAAACAAAGACCAAAGGCTGAAGAACTTTGTTCAAAATATAGTCATGGAGGAAGAGCAGTTTGAAGCAGAGGAGGAGGTCCACGGTTTGGAAGATAAGGGCAGTGCCCCTTTCTTAACGAGAGCTGCATATGAAGAAGCATTATCCAAAGGCACTTCTCGTGAGTTTGTTGTACTTGCAGAACAACAAGTTTATCAGCAGAAGAAACCAGCAACAGGTCCCACCATCCTCGAAGACCCTAAGCTTGAAGCCAGCCCATCTTCCCATGACTATGCAGATCTGAAAATTCACCAGCCTACTAATGTCCCTAGTCCAGTGATCAAAAAGGGGGAAGTCAGTTCCCCATCATCTTTTGTTTCTCTGTTTGCTCAAGTGACAATCCCTCACGATTGCCTATTAAGCACTGAGGTAGGCCGTAGCTCGATGCCCAAGGCTGATACTAATCATCTCAGTCTTGATATTCTGATGCCTGCCTAGCCAGCATCCACACAGCTTGAAAGGGTAGTGTGCCAGATCACAGAGGAAGAGGATGCATAGTTTTGGGACTCCTCCTTGGATGTGGACTGTTTTAAGAAAAATGCAGGAGCAGGTGATGTCTGTGTGTCCTCCACACAAGGATACATTGGTTTGCCATTTATATTAATCGTGCAGGCCACAGATGACACAGACAAGTACACAACAACTATTGTTATTCAGCAGGTGTACAAAGGCTCCTATGAAGAACATCCAAGGATGAGAGCATACAGAGAGGGGGTGAAATACAAACCATCTCTACCTAGTAAAGTCAAATGCCCTAAACTTTTTGAGGTAGATGATCAGATCAACCCAATTTTGTAGAACTATGATGAACCGGCTGAAAGGCCGACCGAGAGGAGTGGAAACAGTTTTGATGGCCCAGCAAATGGCCAGTTTTTGAAGATTTATGTTGTTTAAGGTTCTCAGGCCTTAATGATTGTAAGCATTTTCTTTTACAGGCTTTAGCGTAGACTTAATTAGACTCCATGCCCAATGGAATACTAGGCAATGTTTTAAAGCTTATTTTGTATGAAGGCATTGGTCTGCAGTTCTTGAGACCTCACAGGGAGGATCTCATCCCCAGAAGGAGCCAGTGTTAGCTCTGCTACATACTTCAACATTTGGAGGACCAAATACCAGCTTGGCCATGTGTTTATGCAAAAGGGGAGCTCGCAGCAGTCTGCTTCCTTCTTCTCCTTCATTTTCCTCATACTCTCTTAGCTCCTCTATCTCTGTTTTTCCTCCTAAAATCTCTCCATTCCCGTTATAACCCTCCGAAATCCAACAAAACCCCTTCTAGCCCCAGTCCTTAAGTGCAAGTTCAATCCTTCCATAAGACCCAACCATATAACTTTGCGCTTTCTTTCCTCATCACTATCGGCAAATCGCATGTGCGTATGCGTAAAGGCCATACCCCTTGACATCCGCCGATGAGATATTCCTGAAATAAAGTTAATTCCTTCATGAGGGCCGGGCTTTAGTCGCTATCACAAATCGGCAAACGCAAAGGCCCAAGGTTATCAAAGGGAAGTGCCAATTCGATTACTCCTTCACCGTTGGATTAGTTTCGCCATGATCCAACGACCCACACCCCGCAAACTAGTCTTCGCCATTCAAGCATCCGCCATAAGATCCAACGGCATTCACTCTTTCCACTCCCGCAAGCCACCTGCGCGTTAACTCGCGATAAAGTGGTTTTCCTCCTGTCCCGTCTGCCACGCGTCATCCCCTGAATGGAATCGCTGGTCTCTGTACGATTACCGCTCACCTCCAAAATCAGTGCGATAAATACAACTTACCGCCCACTTGTCCATCCCCGCTCGCTATCTTTCGTGTATCTTATTCCCTCGATGGCCATTGGATCTGACCACCCGAGATCTGACGGCTCCTATTTGTCTATTCCCGCTTTCGCCTGTTTCCTCCCGCTGAGCCATATTTATCATCCATCTGTTTCATTCGACGGCCAATCTTGCTCTTCTGACCAGACCTTCCACCCGTCGTGCTCATTCGTCCGCCATGTATTGTTTGTGTCCATAGCCTGTCACGTGCACCCGAAGGAAGAAGAAGGACAGCGTTCCGCTCTCGGCGTCATAAATATTCAACCACCGCATTCAACAAACAACATGGCCGAGGAAGGAAAGTGCAAAGCCAAGCAGGTAAATGCATTCAATAGTTATGGGATGTAATCCCATACGACACTCCAGTTATCTGAGAGGACTGCAGTGCATCCGAGAGCGTCAATTCTATTTGCAGACACATTCAGATTGTAGTAGAGACTCCATCAGAGAGTTAAAGCGGTTGGTGATCCATTATGACACCTCCACGCATTGAATAGCAAAATATCTTTGTAATGAAACTCTATATATACCCAGAAAACAGATGTAATCAAGGTTGATGGTTGTTGTTTTGATGTGAGGTTCAACTTCTGGAGACTGTAACTACTTTTATACTTACAACGTTTGGTCTTCATTTTCAGCTAATACAAGCTTATTTTGCTGTTAATTGCTCACTTTCCATTTCTACTCTGTTCTAGGCTGTGCCTGTTATGAATTTGTTCATGTGCTCTTGATATTTAGCATTAGAGGGGCTTTCATCCCACCTCTGTGTTGAAGTCTAGTATGTATCATTGAAAGTGTTATGCAGATTTCTGTTTACTTAGTGCCAGAGAGCTGTCATCCAGTCTGTGCATTAGGAAATAGATTTGCAGACCTCTTTACTGGTTGCAGTCGGCCATCACATGGTCTTGTGCATCTGCTAGTGTGGTCAGTATTCTCCATGCTCACCTAATCCTCAAACTGTGAGTAATTGGTGGTCTAAAGCCTTGTAGTTTGGGGGTGTTCACCCATGTCTGGAGTTAAGCATAGTAGGCGTGGTTATCTGGCTTGGACAAGCATCATTCCTTCCATTCATCCATTTCCAACATTTTGTTCAGTTTTGTAATGTTCTCGAGCATCTCTGAGATACAACTTAGGAGAGTTTCTTGGGGTGATAACAATACCAGTACGTATCCAGACTCCAGATCAGTGAGGATCCGTGGGACCTCACCCTGCCACATGAGATCTCAGCAACAGTTCCGTTTCAGATTCGTTCTTGGAAGACGGGCTAGGTCCTCCAGAATTCAGCAGCATTTGAATCCCCTAGGAAACAATTTAGTGGATAGTTTGCACTTGTCATCGGCTCTTCATCGGGCCAACAGACTTTGTTGAGTCTTTAGTGTTATTCATTCAGCCTCAGATGTTAGGAGAGATGGGTTTGATCCTCAGACCTATTAGCTCCTGGATCTTCTCCGCTAGGGCCAGATGTTGATTTACTTCATGCATTGTATCTTTTATAGGAGACCGTTTGGTTATTCCACTTTGTATATACATCAGTGTACTAAAAAATCCCTTTGACCTACTTTGTGGTCATGAGTTGGACATAAATGTAATTATCTTATCTTATCTTATTGTATCTACAAGAGTCATGTGTACTTGCAATGAATAATGAATTCATATTTGTCCATTTATGATAAATGATGGTCAATGTGCTCATGATCATAACATATTATCAATATTATTACACTCACTCATATCCACCACATAAAACTCAATATAGTGCCTTATCCTTGCATACACATTGTGGACTTGATGGAATGTGGGAAAGGAACATAGAATAAACCTTTTATGTCCTCTTACTCAAACCCAATATCATTAATTTTATGTAAACACTTGGTGCTTTAGAGAGTTTGAAACTATTTTTCACATGAAATATTTGATCTATTTTAACCATGTGATTCTTTGTGCCAACTAGAATTGAAAAATACTTTTGAACTTTTAGATTAGGGTTGACCACCCTCTTGTAGTATCATAATTTCCTTTTATTTTCAAACTCTTTATTGCACCACAAATTCTCTTTAAATTTAGATGTGATTATATTTTTAATTTTGTTGGTATCCCACAAGATGACATCTCCCTATATTCTCTAACGATTTAGCCAAGACTTGGCGTATTAATGCCATCTTCACTTTAGCCCGATGGTTATGACTAGAGTTGGAAGCAATTTTGGGGATCCTCTTATCATTCATGTTGGTTATCTTGTTCTTGGACATTAAGTACCCAACCATGGGTATGAACTCAGTGGGGGATAGGCTCACTTCTATGAGGAGGATACAATAGAGTGTATTGTTTTTAATCCTAAGATTATAAGTTATATAATTCTTTTGATTTTATCCATCCTTCTCCAAGATTCTCCATAGGTATTGCATCCCCAAGCTTCACATCCATGTAAGATGACATGAATGATGAGAGTATCAAATAGTAGTTTTTTCTTATCCTCATGCTGAAGGTATATTAATTTATAATTGTTTTGAAGCCCATTATAAGCTTTCCACCCTTCATTTATCCCCTTTTCAACACTATATTTCCAATTAAGCTTATGATGAATATCAATTCCAAGATAATTGTACGAACGTGCTTCTTCCAAACTATTATTTTCATATATAAAAGTGTCATAAGTGATCTTATGGGATTGGATTATCATAACCTTTGTTTTATCTTTTTTCACAGTGATAACCCTACTAAAGGAGAAGTCATTGAGAATTCTTAGATTATTATTAAGGTCATATGGATTATGTTCTATAGATTTTTACTTGTAGATTCAAATTTCTTATGTAATATGCTAGAACAAAAGACTTGAATCTACTCTACTCATTAGCGGAAACAAAAATTGGTTGATGAAAACACTAAGCAAAAAAGGAAGAATTTCAAACGCACATAACACAATATTTTTCTAGGGAAAGCAACTGCTCAAAACCCCAACTATCTATATTGCATTAACCAAAAGTTTCGAGAAGAAATACAATGCTTGTTCAACTCGAACAATCTCTGCACAAGTACAATCTATCTCTTTGCTTCCCAGGCGAGCCTTGGATGAATACAATATGATCTGCTTAACCTTGAGCTCAACCTGCACAAGTATTTTCCATCCTCTGCTTGACTGTCTGCCTTTGGCCAATATTTAGCCAAATTCCTAGCCTTCCAAGCTCATACTTCCTTGCGCAATCCCTAAGGGAACTAACCCATATTTAATTTGGTAAATTCCTCATCCATAACTATGCAATCCATCATAGGTCTTCTACTGATTGCATGCACCATTTGTACAACTAGGAAAATTATACAACTAATAGTACACTGTCCTTGAACTCTAATCTCAACTAGGTCTTCCTCTGCACTGACATGCATGAGTTATTTATGAGTGAATTATCAGTTATGTTATTGATCACTGCATGTGAATTAAATCCAATTTAATTCTCTTGACCACTCACTAGTTCCTCCAACAGTTAGAACTAGTTTAATTGAATTTAACTCAGTTAAACTGAATTAGATGATTACAACTCAATAATAACTCAACTTGGGCCCCTAAAATTTAAGGATCACTCTACATGACTCTATATAGACTTCCAGCTTGAATTTACTCAGCCAACTAAGTCAAATTAACTTACTTAACTATTACAAGTTGCTATGAGAATAACATTTCGATTTAATTCCTAATTTAATTCCAGGACAAATTAAATTATGATTTCCTGTTGCTATTTTTAACATGTTCCATAAGAAAGATGACATCAACATAAAGATGATGATATACCAATGAGAGTTGGGCCATTATAATCAACTTATTCCAATGAACATTCTAACGTATCAATGTAAATGTTTCAAAGAGAATAGGCATTACATTGCATCGCTATGTAAAACTCCATTATGGTATACAAGAATTAAAAGTGTACGATCTCAAGAGCCTCATGTAGTGTTGTATTTTTACATTCTCCTGTAACTGTTTAAAACTCAATTTTAAAATCTTACAAAATTAAATCTAACTTTTGGAGGAGTTTATTTATGTAACCAACATCTCTCTACTTAGTAAATAGAATCCAACAATGAAAAATCATAATAATATTTGTTTTTGACAGGAGCAGTTATAGTTTGCATTAAAATAGTTTGGTTTGTAGGCGAAAACCTTGTACATATTGGACCAAAAATTCTTCAATTGAAGTCCATAAAATCCATGAAAATTTGATATAACTTTCACTTTGTCTACCATCAACTATCCTAAACCCACTTTCTTCATACCATCTTCAAAAAACTCATAGTATAGCTATATATATGTAGAGCATACAATAAACTTAGTAAAACTAATCATCTTCATTTTCCCTAGTAGCAACATTCACTTGGTTCTCGTTTGATCCTATCTCTGTTTGAGAAATAGGACGAACCAAGAATGTGCTAATTCCAACACCAATCTCATCTTGATACATAGGGGAAGCTGAGTTTGGAACAATTCCAACATCAATCTCTTCCTGCAGTTCTGGGATCTCCATTTGCTGCCTCTTGGAGTCCTCTGTTCCATCACTTCAAACTTTAAACACCTGCTCATCCATAATTAGAAACGCGATGTCCATTTTGAATTTTAACATTTGCGTTGCTAGATGCAACTTGTCCATTTTAATTTCCATGATGCCAAGTTTCTGGTTCAAAATCTCAAAGTGCACTCGAGACTCAATCAAAATAATTTCTGCATGGTTTGAAATCAAATATATAATGAAGTCCATAGCCCTTTCCATATGTACTAAGGATAAACTAGTGCCTTCCTCTCCTGCTCTGGAATTGTTGTCCATTGAAAATTCATCACATTGGGCCCTCTGTCTTTATTGGGGAATTATGCCATTAACTAACCACCTCAGAATTGTATGCTTATTCCATCTCCTTTCATAACCAAGAATACCAGTTCTCCTTAATTTGATGCTCCTCTCTGCATCATCAATAACATATTGGATCAGATGCACTTACATGACAAGGAAATTCATTGCCATTATGGAGGCACTATGAACAAGATCAAGATCTATTGAATACTGATATTTCAACCATGCATCTTTCACTTTGGCTGAGGGATTACCACCTTTGTGCATTTGATTGAATTTGATGACTACTAAGATCACCCTCCATCTTTCCTTTGTCAAACGTTGCATTACATTTGTTTTCCATGTGGATTCACGATCCTGATTCTCAACATGATGTAATAGTTGTTGAGACTTGAAGGGAATTGTGACAATTAAAATATTTGTAGAGTATGATATGACATGAAGGAAGAATAATTACCATCCATTTTTCCTTGAATTAATTTCATTTATGAAATCCGTCAAATGAACTAGGATTGTATCCTTCATGGAAGAGGTTTGATAATTGTGTCTCGATCGTCCATTTTCATTATTTGTTGTTCCAAAATAGCACCTTGATTGGATAGAGAGTATGCCACCAAATTAAGATGCCTCTTGACATGAAATAATTGAATCGATTCAAAATTTTCAAGATGGAGACTAATTCAACGCAGAATGGGAGCTAGAGTCTACTCAGGATTTCCCTTGACCTTGCTCACCTGCTGGAATACAATCATCGAATAACCAAAAACCATTAGTTGATGAATTTCCTTTGAGAGTGCCAACTCTAGTGCTTGCCACAAACCTAAATATTCAGCCTGATTGTTAGTTGAGACTCCTAAACCCCAGGGAAATTGAACCTCCTTTTTTTCTTCGAGGCGAAATATAACCCCTCCAGCTCCTGCCTCCATGGAAAAGATCATAATATTGACATTGAAATTTATAAGTTTTTCAAATCATTACATTATAAATGAAAGTTTAAACTACATTTTCATTAGTATAAGTATATATTACAATTTCAAGCTTGTAATTTCAATAACCTATCAAAAATCCATTCAAATTATATATATAAAATCACAATTAATCAAAACTTACAATTCTAATAATTTATCAAAAATTCAAACATTTAAAAAATAAAATAAATAGAGAAAAATTTATAATTTTAATCATTTGTTAGAAAACAAATCAATTTAAAAAAATTAACCATATGTGTGTGTGTGTGTATATATATATATATATATATATATATATATATATATATCTATTAAAACTCTTGGATTTCATTAACAAAATAAGGTTACAAAGCTCTCCTTTTCAGATCCCACCCAACAATACATAGGAAATTGAAAGATCCCAAATACGCACATACAATAAAGTCACATAACAATATTACTCTCTTCAGTTTAACAAAATACAACACCATATACCTTAGAAAATCCAGTTTCACCATAGATACATAAAAAAAGCTGAAATCCATAGTGTCAGGATGCCATAGAGTGTATCGTCGTTCTCTAGGAACATGAAACAACATAATGAAGCATAAATTGCAAACAAGGCCCAGTGTTGTCAACAAAGGGGAAGCGCATCTCTAGAACCATATATTTTCACAATATCAGAGCATAGACCAAATAAAAACAGTGTCAGTGGTATTTAGAACAAGCAACAAGTGGTCATTATGCATATAGAGGCATAGTAAAGATCAATCATTGAGAAATTCATAACACATAGAAGCCCACAAGAACCGAGGGCCATCCAACATAAATGCATCGATCCATATCTAGTTACTAGAAAACCACAACTATATAAAAAACACATCAATGAAAGCCATAACCTCACCTCTCCAATTTAATACCCAAAGAAACAACAAGATATAAGAGCCAACCATAAAAACACAGATCCATCCATATATGCACAAAGCCATTGATAACACTAGCTAATCCACAATGGTAACCAAAAAACTTGACAGAGAAACAACTCTTTGCATTATAAACTAGACTGTAAACCAGAAATATGTTATTGAAAAATGTACTTCTGAAACAAAACATAATGAGGAACCCCATGAAGAAGCCATACCTTAGAGTTTTCATGCAACCATTGATTACAAAATCCACCATCTCTATTCATGATCAGAATAAAATATTGTAGTCGATGCATGAGCACTATCGTCTAGAGGGTGCATGTTTGATGGAAAATTCTCTTATGTGGAAAGAAGTGAACTCCCTAGATCTAGTGGCTTGATCTAGAAAAAACATAGACAAAATACTTGTTCTTTCCTTAGAGAAATTAGAACATGGAGAAAAGACCTACCTGGAGTCCAACGTAAGTCCTCCTCTTCTCTTGGCTTGTAAGCTCCAACTCCAACTCCAAATTCTATAAATGGAACCTGCAAAACAACTATAACAAGCAAGAGAACTACAAGATACAAATAACATAGACTAGTATCTCTAATCAATGAGTCAAGAATGCATTGAAATACATATGCATAAAATAAACATAAGTAAAAGAAAACAAAGATTTTTGTATTAATGAAATGTAGGAGAAGATTACAACCCTTCTACAGATCTTGACCATGTATACATCTCCCACCTAACTTGTCCTTCCTTAGCCACAAAGCAAGTCTTCAATCACAACTCAAGGATGGTAATGGATCCTTAGGTAAAAAAAAACAACATAATGGTATAACTAAGAGTCTCAAAAATCCAAGTCAGACTCTATGGGAGACAGTGAATTTATAGGGTATAAGGGGAAGTTGGGTTTTACCAATCTAGGACTTAGATCTGTTATCACCCCAAGAAACTCTCCTAGGTTGTATATTAGAGATGCTCGGGAACATTACAAACTCAACAAGATGTTGGAAAATTGGTGGATGAATGAAAGAAATGTTGCATATTCAAGCCAGATAACCACTTCTACTCTGCTTAACCCCAGACATGGGTGAACACCCCCAGACTACAAGGCTTTAGACCACCAATTACTCACAGTTTTTAGAAAATGTGAAAATTGAGAATACTGATCACACCATCAGATGCACAGGACCCTATGATGGCCAACTGCAACCAGTTAAAATGTATGTAAATCTATTTCCTAATGCACAGACATCATGACAGCTCTCTGGCATTAAAACAACAGAAACTTGCATACAAATTCAATGATACAGCTAGATTCTAACACAGAGGTGGGATGACAGCCCCTCTAATGCTAAGCATCAACAACACATGAATAAATACATAACAGGCATAGCCTGGAACAAAGAAGAAGAAGTGGAAAGTGAGCAATCAACAACAAAAGAAGCTTGTATTAGCTGGAAATGAAGACCAGAAGCTGCAGGTGTCACAATAGTTGCAGTCTCCAGAAGTTGAAGTTTACACCAAAATAACATTCATCAACCTGATTACATCTTGCTTTTTGGAATATATAGAGGTTGGATACAAAAAATCTCTGCTAACCTATGCGTGGAGGGGTCTTAACTAACCACCAACCGCATTTACAATTAGATATGGGTTTCTGATACAATTTGATTGTTTTTAATGGACAAAATGACCTTTCTGCTGCTTTGTTGTACTTCACAAACAGGTGAAAAGCCATGTTTATCTGCTCAAGGCTGTCCTTCTCGTCCTTGGCCGTGCTGCTCTTTAAATGTAGTTGCTGAGGATTTAATGCACTGAGTACCGGATCATCTCTTCCTTCTTCGCGCGCACAAAACATGCCGAAAACACTGAAAAATACATTGAAAATGGACGATGAATTGGGCATGAATGTTGACCGTTGGATAGCTCAGATGGACGGCCTAGATCTCTTGGAGGGCAGTGTCGGGAGGAAATAGAAGCGCGATGAAATATTAGCCGTTAGATCTGGCAAATCGGACGACGGGGATTGGATCTGAGGGGCTATCGGGAGCAAACGGGAATGGAGGGACGTGGGCTGTCAGATCGCGGGATGGACGATCGGATGGCTGACGGGTGGTAGAGATGATCGCGGGTTAATGAGCGGGGAGCTGTACCAGAAGGGCGGTAAGCGGTTTCCCCACACCGCTCTTCGGGAGTGGGTGGTTTACGTACCACGGGGTGCGATCCAGTAATATGATGATGCGTGGCTGCCAAAACCACCGCCCTCGCGAGTTAACGGGCATGCAAGTTCACGGGGTGGGGGCAGCGAAAAGTGTCAGATCCTAAGGCGAAGGATTGGACGGACCAGATTTAATGCACAAGTTTAGAGTGATGTGACAGGCGAGGGGCGGTACAGGTGCGCAGTTATATGTGTTAAAGCCTTAGCGCTTGGGGCTAAACAAAAATGAGTTTATTTGGGGTTTAAACAAGTTATGGGGTTTTATAGGTTTAAAAAAAAAAGAAGCCCAGGAGCTCGAAAAAGGGTTTAGGCGGGGTTTACAAAGGACTATAGAGAAACATGGAAATAATGGGTTAGGGGAGAAATAGGAGAATGGAAGAGGAGGTGGAAACAGAGGTGGCGGGAGTTATAAGGGAATAATGAAAATGAAGAGGAAGGATAAAATAAACAACTGCAAACCCTCTGCAACCCAAACCAGCACTGTCTGACCTGATTTAATCCATCAAATGTTGCAAACTGTAGCAGAGCTAACAAGATCCACATATGAGGGAGGATAAGCTATAGGGATAATAGATAATACCTATAGGATAGGAATTCAAGATCTCAATCAACAATAAATGGTTAAAACCAGTTTAGAAGCTTTTAGAAAGAGAAGATTCAAAATTATATTTGATTTTTACCAAAATTCTAGAACCATTGCACTTGTTTTGAAGGCAACATGCACTAATTAGTGCAGTTCCTTAGTTATGCAACACGCAACAGTGCAGGTCGCTAGAAGAGAAAGTGAAAATGGGTCTAAAAACTAGGTTTTTGAACTGATTAACCAAAAAAACTTGGAATCTTTGGAGAGATGACGCTTAAGGCTTTGCAAAGGGATTATTTCAAGGTGTCAAGGATGTTGATTGATCCATTTTTCAGGCCATTTGAGTGAATGTGACAAAATGACCTGTAACATATTGCGGCCTAAAGTACAAAGTCAGAAGCAGTGGCTGAGAACTGAAGTGCTTTACCATGTGACAAGTTCGAATCAAGAACAAACTGGTTGAGATCATCATATGTTATAATACATAATTACCATGATATCGTTGTTGAGGTAGGGATACCCATACTCAGCCTATAAGCTAACATTACAAGTACAATAATCAAATTCAAGTCCACTAATGACAAATGGTGAACCCATGTTTGGATGACTTTTTGAATGATCATAACCATCATACTGTGTGACCTAGTATGAATCCTGAAAGCGTAGCCCAGATGGATGGAACTCGATATGGGGTCTTATACCTCATCACTCGATAATACAAGTCTAACCATGTGAATAAATGAGTTGGAGTCGAATGCGGTAGACACCATCTAATTACCCCCTAATGATGTAAGTTGTTAACAGACGCAAGAAGAACTACCGATATTGATAATGGCCCTGTAGAAAATCTGTTGGTAGGTTAACTTGATAATGCAATATAAATCAAAGCAGAATACTATAACCTACTTCTACTATCAATTTGCGGAAGATTAAAGATCGAGCTGAACAATATAACCAGAAGAAGAATAGTCAATGGCACAATACACATGAAAATACTTTGGGGAAAGCCTCAGCTAAAAACCCTACACTATTGTATTATCATACATGGTGGAAATACATAGGAATTATACAAAGCCTTAGCTCTCACAGCTAGCCAGCTCTCAGTACAATCCAACCTTCCTCTCTGCCCTCCAAGCTCCTATTTCCTTGCGTTGTTCCTTGTGGTTGATTTTCCTTTTACCAAGTGGAAAACCAATCCATCAAAATTGTGCAATCCTCAAGGATGAATCCTTGACTGCATGCATGAGTTTTCTCCATGAGAAAACACATGCAACTGATAGTACACTATCCTTGAACATTTATCTCAACTGGGTCTTTCTCAGAATAGACATGCATGAGTTTCTGATGAGGGAATCTTCGGTTAACTGGAGTAGCACTAGTTGAGTGCATTAATGCATCAACTGACTGTTAACTCACTATTAGTTCCTCAAACAGTTTGGAACTAATTTAACTGGACTTAACTTAGTAAACTGAATTAACTAATTACAACTCAAATATAACTCAATCTTATCTCCTTAATTTAAGGGATAACTCTTGCATGACTTCAGAAAGACTTCTCACTTGAATTTCTCCAACTAATTAATTTAAAATAAATTAATTAATTATTTCCAAGTAGCTGTTAAGACTAAATTCGATTTTAATTCACAATTTAATTCAAGGACAAATTAAATTGAAATATTCTTGTTGCCATATTTCAACATGCCCTCAAGGTACTATAATACAATCCATGTGGTGTGAATGAATGAGCTAAAGTCGAACACCACACAAAACCTCTCGGTCGAAGGCCAGTGATGAAAACCTGTTGTAGAAAGCGAAAAAACTTGCTATTGAGGTATGCAAGCTCCAAGGTACTGAAGGAAGTTTCTAAGTCAACTTCCTGGATAATGCGTTAATTTCGATAGGAAGCGACCTATCGTAGGAGGGCCTTGATGTATCCCCCATCAACGACACGAAATGAGTATCAAGATTTGAGACAAAATGTAATGATGATCAAAAGTTGGTTCATGAGTGGCAGACACGAAATAAGGCTTAAGGTATTATAGCAGATGTCGACTGAGGGACTTCTCTTGAACATATCGATAACACTTAATGGAGTTGGTAGAATTGAATCAAAACCGATTCTGGAGGCTTTTAATAAGGCGTGATTAATCAAATAGGAAAAAGCATTTCCAAACCCAAAATAGTCATAGAGATGAAGTGAAAGAGTGTCATGTTCAAGAGCGATTCACTGCTATTAATAGGTATGATGCCCTATTTTCCCAATTTCCCAACCATTTTTGGCCAGTACCTCTTTATTTTTGACAAGCTTGAGGAGGATAACATATGCTTGATCTATAAGTTCATCCTTCAGATGAATCCTTCTGAGTATTTTTAACGAACCCTGAGAAGGAGTGGTTCAGTCTTGTCATGCTTAACGAGTCCAATGTTGTTAAACAATTTTACGAGTCCAGAAAAGACATAACTCAACTTCTTTTTCATGTTAGAGAGTTTGAAAAAGAGGTGAAAAAGAAAACTCCAAAGGTTTATTTTCGTAAATTTAGTTTCCTGAGTCTGAAAAGGCATAAAACAATACTCAGGAGAACCTTTTAGCCATGTTCGACTAAAGTATTCCTTTTTCGTAAATAGTCCATCCCATTCTAGAAAAGGGTTAAACTTATATTGGGCAGATGCCCTTTCATTTTTTTTTTGATTTAGTTACTGGAGAGTCCATAGTAAAAACCATTTTTTTGTCAACGTTTCAAATCCAAATCGGGATCCATCATTAGGACATCTTGAATGCTTGATAGTAGAAGAGCTTAATTTAGGGATTAAATAGTAATGAGGAAGGTCTGTAGCTCTTCTTGCTATCTTTACTCTAAATTTTTCGAGTAAAACGATTTCACTCCATGTATCCCTTCCGTGTAGGGAAATGATTATGGATTTAAGACATCTGTGGTTTATATCTTTTGATTTAGTTATCGGAGAATCCACAGTAAAAACCATTTTTTCGTTAACGTTTTAAATCCCAATCGGGATACATCATCAAGACATCTTGAATGCTTGGTAGTAGAAGAGCTTAATTTAGGGATTAAATAGTAATGAGGAAGGTCTGCAACTCTTCTTGCTATCTTCACTCTAATTTTTTTGAGTAAAACGATTTCACTCCATGTATCCCCTCCGAGTAGGGAAATGATTATGGATTTAAGACATCTGTGGTTTATATCTTTTGATTTAGTTACCGGAGAATCCACAGTAAAAGCCATTTTTTTGTCAACGTTTCAGATCCCAATCAGGATCCATCATCAGGACATCTTGAATGCTTAATAGGAGAAGAGCTTAATTTAGGGATTAAATAGTAATGAGGAAGGTCTGCAACTCTTCTTGCTATCTTCACTCTAAATTTTTTGAGTAAAACGATTTCACTCCATGTATCCCCTCCGTGTAGGGAAATGATTATGGATTTAAGACATCTGTGGTTTATATCTTTTGATTTAGTTAATGGAGAATCCATAGTAAAAACCATTTTTTTGTCAACGTTTCAAATCCCAATCGGGATCCATCATCAGGACATCTTGAATGCTTGATAGTAGAAGAGCTTAATTTAGGGATTAAATAGTAATGAGGAAGATCTGCAACTCTTCTTGCTATCTTCACTCTAAATTTTTCGAGTAAAACGATTTCACTCCATGTATCCCCTCCGTGTAGGGAAATGATTATGGATTTAAGACATCTGTGGTTTATATATTTTGATTTAGTTACCGAAGAATCCACAGTAAAAACCATTTTTTCGTCAACGTTTCAAATCCCAATCGGGATCCATCATCAGGACATCTTGAATGCTTGATAGTAGAAGAACTTAATTTAGGGATTAAATAGTAATGAGGAAGGTGTTGAGCCCCAAACTTGCACCTTCCCTATACACCTTTCTAACCTTTTTTTCCATTTATCTGGACCTCCTAAGCTGCCAAATCATTGCATATTAGTTTAAAAAGAGCATATAAAGTGGTTTCCTAACTATGTCTTGTGTCTGCTATTTGATTTAGATTTTTGCTCATTCAGCTGCGGAATCTTGTCACTTTCTGCAGCCAGTTCAACTTTCCGCAGCCTTTTTGTTAAAGTCTATGTTACAGGTGTCTTCAGGCGAATCCGGCCACATGGGAAAGTTGCAAATGATGTGGACATGGACCGTGTCCTATTGGCTCAGTCGAATCCATCAAAGAAGGCCGTGGTCAAAGATAGTCAAGCGGTGGTCAACCTAAGAGTCCTACGGTGACAGAACTCTGTTTTTCACCACGTGAAGACTTGCGTGGCCGTTTCTAGGAAAGTAGTTATGTCATCCTCTGTTATAAATAAAGCGTTCTCATACGCATAGTAGCTAGCTTTTGTAATGTAATTTTGACTGTTAACGAGCCCACTGTGCCGTGACTTTATCTCTATGTTATGACTGCATTTTAATACATGAGAAGACTTTGTTTATAAGCTCAATTCGTGGTTGATTGCTGACTGCCCGAGGTTGTGCAGAGGGCCCCTGTACACACCGAGGTTTTGTTAATTGCTGTATAGTTTTATGCTTTATTTCTTTACGCTCCTTATGCCATAATCATTTACTTGTATATATTGCACTGCTCATGGTATTCACGTTGATTGCTGTCCATAGTTTTTATGCTTTCTAATGCTGTTAACTGATCAGTGTCTTTGTTTCAGATTACAATAGGCAGCCCGGGCATTTGCACATAGCTTTATAATGACTAATGACATGGAATTATTCTTGTCCTTTTGCTGATTTATTTTCTTAGTTCTAATTCCAACACTGTTTTATTTCTTTCAGTTTTGTTCATTTACTTTTCTGCAAGATAGATATTAGATTACTCATGTCATTTTCAGTTACCTCCGAAAGCCAGAGCGAGTCAAATGGTGAGGGATTGAAGTATGAATGCATAGTTTGATATTAGTTTATTTTTCTGCAAGTTAGTTATTGAATTGCTCATGTCATTTTCAGTTACCTCCGAAATCCAGAGCGAGACGAATGGTGAGGGATTGAAGTATGAGTGTGTAGTTTAACAATAGTTTTATTTTCTGCAAATTAGATATCAGATTGCTCAAGTTGTTTATGATTACCTCCGAAAGCCAGAGCGAGTCGAATGGTGAGGGGTCAGAATATGAGTTGATGTAATGTGATTTTAGTTTACTTTTCTTGCAGTTTTTGAATTTCTTTGAGTTCAGTTTCTTTTATATTTATACAACAGCAAGGATACTGGGTTTTGATGAGCCCCAATTTTTGGTACAATTTGGGCTCATTTGGCCTACTTGCTCTGCTCAAACCATTCATTTTTTATTGCTTATGCATTCATTTCTTGGTTTATTCGTGTTGTTTGTAGGAAGAAGGGTAGGCATTCTATCTACGTGACTAATACATGATGATTTCAGGTTTTGGCATTAAAAGGGAGCAAAGACCGCGAAAAAGGAGACAAGGAGACAATGAGGTGGCACTGCTGGTTTTTAGAAGAGGATGTCCACAGTCTTGGGGACCTTCCTCGTAATTTCCACCATAGCTCCGAGCTCCAATCCATCTCCCCACCGAGCTTAGAGGCAGCCAACTGTTCTACAGGAACAGCAGTTATAACTGTTCTACAGGATCAGCAGTTTAATCTTCAGTTGGACAGCCGAGCTCCACAAATCAAGGACACCTGTTGGATGATCATTTTGCATAAATACTGAGGCCGTAGCCTTGGATAGAAGCTTTTTGAACTTTTGTATTGCTCTTGTAATTTGGAAGTACGAGCTACAGCTCAGTGTTTGTTCCTTTTGAAAGCCAGTTTTGGCATGACATCAGATTTTCGTTTATGAATAAAGGCAGGTAGATTTTGATCTCATTCTGAGTTTCTAAGGGAGCTATAGCTCTCAGGTTAGGGCCCAACCTAAGAGCAATAGATCTCCTCGGTGTTGTAATGTTGTTTGCATTTCGTTCCAGCACTTTGAGTTTTTACTTTAACATGCAATTCGAATTTACAGTCTGTTAATTTAGTCTTTTTCATGAGATTGAATAGGATTAGTTTATGGTGAATTTGTTTCCAGTTGCTTAGGTTAGAAGAGGATAGATATAATCCATTGGAGCTCCAGAAAAAGGTTGTTAAAGCTCACTGCCATCTCTATTAGGGATTGGGGTGCAGTCCATAACCAACCACCAAAAAGAAACGCAGTTCTTCTCACTTCCATGCAAGCTGCAACATAGTCATTTTCGTTGAAGATCCATCCATGCACTTTTGATATTGAACCATACTTCTACATTCCACTTCCATGCACGAGTTTCATTTCTTGGTTTTCCATTGCTGTTCATAGGTTTCATGGCACAGTTATCATAGGTTAATGAATTCTCGTTTTGGTGCATAAGTCATTTGTTTCATTTACGCTGCTCCATATCATTCCACTTCCTTCTTCTTCTTCTTGACCTCTCCTCAAGTCACCCACTCGGCCTCTGTCCAGCTCGTTTACCCTCCAGTTCATCCATTGCCACGTAGCTTCATTTACTTAACCTTTCGTTGATCCCATCCTTCCAGCCATCAACCCACTGCATGCACTCTTCCTCCATCTGACTTCTCTGCTCCTGAGCCATCACCAGCTCCATCTCCATCTCACCTATCCTCCCACACCACTCCAACACTTCGCCATGTCCCAAAACCTCCACGGCCAAACATCCTGTAGAATTGCACAGACTTCCTGTAGAAATTCCTGAGTTTCCTGTAGGATCCCCTGCAGACTTCCTGTAGAAGCCTGCAAACTCAGTTGCTGAGCATCCGAACGTGGTAGACTTCTGTGGACTGATGCTGGAGACCCTCTGGGACCTCCCTTAGCCATCCTGACCTTGCCCATGCTTTCCTTCCATTCCAACCGCTCCTGCACAACCAAACCCTAATCAAAAGCATCATCACAATAAATCCAACCATTTAATGAAAAAATACAAAAACATGTCTTTTCAGATGCAAGTAGCTTAGATGCATGTATTTCAGTTCACTGCAAGTAATGACATTAGTGGTAGTAGTTTCATTCACAGTTTTGCATTGTAAGGGTCTAGCTAGTCAAATTAGGGTTTACTAGGGTTTCCATGCTTTATTGGCTTTCAGTTTCTTTCTGCAGTTAGACTAGTCTCCTTTGAGTCAGCTTTCGTCCATCATTCATAAAGCTTCTTCTGTGAGCATATAGAAGTTGGCTTGAGCCCTAGCGGACTTGTGCCAGCTGACCAAGTGACAGCTGCGACAAGAGCTAGTACTTGTGCATACAGCACCGTCGCTTCCAAGTTTGTACGAACTACCGGGTTGATAAAATTAGAGATAGGGAGCTCCAGGAGTTGTAGCATTATTGCTACAATACTCGAGCCCACCATCTTTTTGGCGCCGTTGCCGGGGAAGCGTCAGAGTATTAGTAATTGTTGCTTTTCTTCTACTTTCTTACTCTTGCCTTCTGCTAAGTAGTTTACTTCATTTCCATTCTGCAAAAGTAGCATAGATATTTCTTGCTTTCATAGATTAGCATTTCCTGCTTTCATAGATTAGCATTTCCTGCTTTCATAGAATAGAATTTCCTTTCTGCAAGCGTAGATTAGCATTTCCATTCTTGCAATTTCATTTGAGCAAAGTAGATTAGTTCTTTCCTGCTTTCAGTTTAATTCTGCATCTTTCATAGTTAGTTGTAGATCAATCTGTCTCAGTTTTGCAGGTACCAAAAGAAAAGCAAAGCAAAAACAATCAAAAGAAAAAAGAAAGTCTTTTCCATTTCATGCCTCATAGGAACCGAGATAGATCAGGCAAATTCCTACCAAACACCCCCACCACATCACTGAGTCACCCTTCTCTCTTCTTTGGTGACAGTGACCCAGAGGAACCTATAGGTGAACATCCCGAGATATCCAAAGACCCTATAGCAGAAGAAGAGTTAGAGACCACTCCATCTGAAGCTATGGCTGACAATAGGAGAGAAGATGAGAGAATAGAAGGTGCCTTCCCCATCCGAGAAACCAATGGAGAGATGAAAATGAAGAACATTAGCCCCTCCACCTTACCTCACTTCCATGGGCTGACTACTGAAGATCCGGATACCTTCCTAGTTGAGTTTGCTGTCCTTTGTAGAACCTATGACTATACTGAAGATGAGCAAAAGTTGAAACTTTTCCCTTCCACTCTTAAGGATGCAGAACTACGCTGGTTCATGGGCTTACCTAGGAATAGTATCACCACTTGGGCTCAGATGCAGCAAGCTTTCAACACCAAGTACCGGGATTACTGTAGGTACAAGGAAACAAAGGGGGAAATCTTTCGGATGTCCATGGGAAATGATGAGTCCTTAGAGGATTATGAGGAGAGGTTCCAACTAAGCTATAAGCGGGCCAGGTGCACACTTGACCCTGAATCCCTCAAGTTGGTCCTGCTCCGAGGAGTCCCTGAAGACCTCTTAGATACCCTTCACATGTTAGTTGGGGGGGACATTTACCAACTGCCTTATGAGGACATCAAGACTGTGTTTAGAAACCACTCCAGGGCAGCTCGGAAACGAGGTAGAGGAAACCACCTCTCAATTAGTGTCCCTTTCTCCAAACATGAGCTTGCAAATCAATTAGAAGATCTTAAGAGTGAGGTGAGACAGACCATTGCCATGCAGCTTGACACATTCAGGATTCAGCAAAAGAAAGAAGAAGCTGAGAGAGCCTTGGCTGTTTTCTGCCCTAGGTGCACAAGGAGACACCCTAAGAACGAATGTCCATTGCATTCGGTTGAAGTGTGTTTCGTTTGTGAGGAGGACCATCCCACAAATCAGTGTCCAACCTTACCTGGGTTTAAAGCCATGTACCAAGGGACAGAAGCTCCCACAGAGCCTCTCTATTACCTCAACCAAAGGAGGCCACAGGGATCTAGACCTTATCAACAGGGGATGCAAGGGGCATCTCAAGCTTATTACAGCCCCAACCAATCGACTCCTATGCCTTCCTGGGGTCCCCCTGCTCATCCTTCATGGTCCATGCCTCCTCCATGGTCTTATCCACCTCAGTACCCCACTCAACCGACTTCTCATCATATCACTCACATGCCCAGCCACAGCCTAAATGGAATGCACCTCAGCCGGGGTGGAGGCCCCAATACAACACTCCTCCTGCCATCTTGCCTCCACCACCAGTTCAACCTCAGCCATTACCTCCTGCTCCTCCAAGGCAACCTCAAATGCCTGCTCAACAGAACCCGAACCCCAACAATAGACAGGCCCAGCAGGTATACACTGGGGAAACCTCATGCCCTACCTATGCTGTGGAGATCCAGGAGATCAATCTTCGATCTGGAAAGACTCTACCAGATCGCCAACCTCCTCCCCCAGAGGATGAGGAAGATAGACAGGAAAGTGAACTGAAGGTTATTCCACCCTTTCCTGAGAGACTAACAGCCACCACACAACCCAACCCAGAGGAGGATGAGCTTCTGGGTGAGCTCAAGCAGTTGTGTGTAAAAATACCACTTCTCCAAGGCATCAAGGATGTGCCAATATACAACAAACTGGTTAAGTAGAAGTGTTTCAAACACCCAGGCAGACGGAAGAAAGATGCCTCAACTATCAATGTCATAGGACAACTGTCTGACCTTATGTTAGGACAAGTCATCTGCCCAAAGTACCTAGATCCTGGAAGTCCTGTAGTAGATGTTCACATCAATGGCACCATTATACCTCACACCTTGATTGATCTGGGGGCCGCCATTAATGTGATGACCAGGGATACCATGCTTAAGCTTAATCTTCAGGGTTCCTTGAGAAAGACCTCGACAGTACTGCAATTAGCAGATCGCTCCACCGTGACTCCCGAAGGGATTGTGGAGGATGTCTTGGTCTCTATTGACTCTTGGGAATACCCTGCAGACTTCCTGCTTCTGCAACCAAAGGCCAAGCTTACTGGATATCCTCTCATTTTGGGAAGGCCTTGGTTAGCTACTGCAGATGCTTACATAAGTTGTCGTGCGGGAAACATGACCATCAAAAATGGTCCCATGTCCAAGCAACTAGTCCTATACCCTCCTGCCCAACCCTCCTTAGAGCATGACTTACCACTCTGGTTGGAAGAAGGAGAGGAAGACGAGGTGTACTCAGCACCTCTGTGCACCTTAGATACCACTAGAAGAGACCCCCCAACCGAGGATGACTTGATCGAGACCTTGATCTAGAATCCACCTTCCAGTGCACTACCCTTAGAGAAATTGGTGGAGGATGCCCAAGCTAGCACCTTAGTGGATCTTTGTACAACCAACCCTGTTACTCCTAGAGTCAAGAATGTGGAGTTCGGCCCTGAGAAAGCATTGAAGATCAGCTCCTCCCTATCTCCTTCCCAGGAAAAGGAGCTGTGTAGTCTGTTGGCCAATCACTTAGATGCTTTTGCTTGGAGCTATAAGGAAATGAAAGGAGTCCATCCTTCGGTCTGTACCCATCATATATACATCAAAGAGGATTGTAAACCGGTAAGGCAACCTCAGAGGAGAATGAATCCAGCCCTTAAGGACATTGTCAAGGAAGAATTGCAAAAACTGTTGGATGCCGGATTCATCTACCCCATCTCAGATAGTGAATGGGTGTCCCCTCTAGTGTTGGTTCCCAAGAAAAATGGGAAATGGAGAATCTGTGTGGACTACCGAGAGTTGAACAAAGCTACCAAGAAGGACCATTTCCCTCTACCTTTCATAGATCAAGTGTTGGATGGACTGGCAGGAAAGAAGTTCTTCTCTTTCCTGGATGGGTTTAGCGGGTACAACCAAATCCAAATCAGCCCGGAAGACCAAGATAAGACCACCTTCACTTGTCCTTGGGGTACCTTTGCCTATCGAGTCCTTCCCTTTGGGCTGTGCAATGCTCCTGCTACCTTTCAGAGAGCTGTTTTGAGCATCTTCTCGGAGCTGGTCCATGATGCAGTAGAAATCTATATGGATGACTTTACTCCTTATGGGGCCAACTTCCAGGAAGCATTGACCAACCTGGGAAAAGTCCTAACCAAATGCACCGAGATGAACTTGTCCCTTAGTCCTGAAAAATGTGAATTCCTAATGACTGAAGGGACCGTGCTAGGCCATACCATTTCTTGCCAAGGGTTGCAGGTGGATCCTAACAAAATTGCTCTCATCAAGAGGGTTCCACCTCCTCAAAAGGTAAGGGATGTCCGGAGTTTCTTGGGATTAGCAGGATACTACCGGAGATTCATTAAAGATTTCAGTAAGCTAGCCTCGCCATTGTTTGGCCTGTTGGCAAAAGATGTGGAGTTTAATTGGACTGACGATTGTCAGAGGGCTTTAAATGAGTTAAAGGACAAGTTGGAGTCAGCCCCAATCCTGAGAGGTCCAAACTGGGCCCTACCTTTCCACATCCACACTGATGCCTCGAACAAAGCCATAGGTGCAGCTTTAGGACAAGTTGAGCAAAAACTTCCATATGCCATTTACTTTGTTAGCAAAAGCTTGTCCAAGGCTGAGCTGAATTACACTGTAACCGAAAAAGAATTCTTGGCTGTGGTCCATGCATTGAACAAGTTCCGCCATTATATTACTGGTTACCAGACCTTTGTACATACTGACCATGCTGCTATTAGATATTTAATGAATAAACCAGATGTGAATGCTCGTATTATTAGATGGTTACTTTTATTGCAGCAATTTGATTTGACCATTGTTGACAAACCAGGTAGAGAAAATGTTGTTGCTGACTTTTTATCGACATTGGATTTGTCTGCAGATGAGGATGGAATAGTGGATGACCAGATGCCCGATGAACATCTGTTTGCTATTTCAGTACTCTCTCCATGGTTTGCTGATATAGCAAACTATCTTGTTTCAGCACAGTTCCCTCCGCACCTATCTTCCAGAGAGAAGAGCAGAATCATCAGAAAAAGTGCCTCATTTACTTGGATCGGGGGCAATCTGTTCAAGCTTGGCCCCGATCAGATCTTAAGGCATTGTGTAAGGGAGGAGGAAGTCTTTGATATCCTCCTCACTTGTCATGATGGGCCTTGTGGAGGACATTTTGCAGCAAAGAGAACTGCCTTCAAAATCTTGCAGGCAGGCTACTATTGGCCCACACTTCATCAAGATGTCAGAAGATATGTCAGTCAGTGTGACCAATGCCAAAGAATGGGGAAACCGACCCAAAGGGATGAGATGCCTCTCCAACCTCAAGTGACTCTTGAGCCATTTGAGAAGTGGGGCATGGACTTTGTGGGCCCAATCAACCCCTCTTCGAGGCAAAGGTCTTACATCATTGTGTGTACTGACTATTTGACAAAGTGGGCAGAGACCAAAGCAATCAAAGCAGCAACAGAAGAAAAGGTGGCCGAGTTCCTAAGAGAAAACATCTTCTATAAGTTTGGCTATCCAAGAGAGCTGGTCACTGATCAAGGGAGCCAGTTCACCTCCAACCTGGTTGAGGATCTCCTAGCTCATCACAAGATCAAGCATAGGACTTCCACCCCTTATCACCCTCAAGCAAATGGGCAGGTGGAAGTCACCAATAGAGCATTAGAAGGGATCTTGACTAAGGTGGTGAGCAGCAGCAGAAAGGACTGGGCAGATCGCCTGGTTGAAGCCACATGGGCTTACAACACCACTTGGAAGACCACCACCGGCTTCACACCGTATGAGCTGGTCTATGGGAAGAAAGCTCTGTTGTCCATTGAGTTTGAATACAACACTTTGAGGATGGCAGCTCAGCTGGACCTAGATCTCAGCCATGCACAACAAGAAAGGCTACTGCAGCTGAATGGCCTGGATGAACACCGAATGCAGGCCCTCCTTCACTCAGAAGTGGTTCAACTTCAGAGAAAGGTGTGGCATGACCAACATCTCCATGACAAGCAATTTCAGCCGGGAGATTGGGCTTTGTTGTATGACTCCAGATACCAAGACTTCAAGGGGAAGCTGAGAACTAGATGGCTAGGACCATATGCAGTGGAGAAATGCCATGACAATGGATCTGTCCTCATTCGAACCATTGATGAGGAAGCCATTCCCATGCTTGTCAATGGGCATCGGTTGAAGATCTACAGGAGACCTCTCTCAAGACAAGAGTTCATCAAAACTATGGAGAAATCTGTATTGGTCATAGAGAAGGGTTCTGCCTCTGCTTTTGGCATACCCTGAAGGACATAAAAAAAAAAAAAAAAAAAAAAAAAAGGAAAAAAAATAAAATAAAGATCCTTGGGTGAAAACCTCTCTGAGGCGCCCAAGGCAGGTAGTAGGGGTGAAAACCTCATTGAGGCACCCCTATTGTCTTTCAAAAAAAAAAAAAAAAAGAAGGAAAAGGTTTGAAAAAGATCCTTGAGTGAAAACCTCTCTGAGGCGCTCAGGGTAGATGGCATGGGTGAAAATCTCTTTGAGGCGCCCCTGTTATCTTTCAAAAAAAAAAAAAGCAAAAAAAGAAAAACAACAATAAGCAAAATATGGTAAAATTGCATGCAGGCTTTCTACAGGAAGCTCTGTGTTCTACAGGAAACTTCCTGTAGAAGGGTTGAAGATGTTCTATGGAGGAGAGGAAACCCTCCAACTCAAAGCCAAGGGTCCGTATCATGCTGTCAAAGGACCTCACCAGCACCTCCTCCAAGGATATCCATGTTTTTTCAAGGTATGTGCAATTTTATCATGGTTTGAATCTTCTACAGGATGATGCAGCCTTTCTACAGGAAGACGCGGATTTTCTACAGGAAAGTGCAGACTTTCTACAGGAAGCTCTGTGTTCTACAGGAAGTTTCCTGTAGAAGTTTGGGACGGCCCAGAATTCATTGTAAAAGGAGATCTAGCGGCTACGGATTGGTTTGGACGCATGCAAGCCTCTGTTGGCACCCATGCACAACGCTGTTACCTTGCTCCACCATCCTCGTCGACATGCAACCAAGTCCCCTGCACCAACAAAGCAGATCAATGAGTTCTCGCGGGAAAAGCCATTTTCGAAGTTAAACAAATGCTGAGATCTCATACCACAGGCATCAGAAGCTCCGGGAACGTGATTGAAAGGCCAGATCCTCCGTCGTGCAGCATGCACCCAAGGAGGAAGAACTGTTACGAGACACCTCGCGGGAATCCTGTAACAGTTCAAACTGCTCGAGTGGATACCATTCACAGCACCGCCATCTGCAACAAAACGCGGGCGCATGCAACCAAAGCATCCACTCCATCGTTGGCAGCCTGTAACCACGAGCCTCCGGGTCTGTGTAAGTCGCATGCAGCAGGTAGATCCACTCACCATCGTCCAAGAACTGGAAAAATCGTGTGCAGCCACGCAGGTAAGTGTCTCAACCCTTCCTTCCATCAAATCGCATGAATTTTACTTTGAAATTGTTTGCACAGCGTAAAATTGAATGGTTGAGCGGCCGTATGGCCAGTCGACTGGCCACGTCGGCTAGTTAAAGTGTAATTGGATGTTTGGGTGGCGGCCACGACAACAAGAATGAGCGGCACGCACGTGAGAACACTCCCGTCAGAAGCATGAGTTTAACAAGAAAAGGCGGCGGCAAATCTGTGGGAATGGATGCGGCAGCAAGTGAATACGCAGGCGAATGATGGATGACGTCGCCCAACGGTCCGGCGGGGACAGCTCATCCCCCGCGCCACGGATTGCGCCGATTCAAAATCTAATCGGCTAGATCATGCGCATGCATTTATCAACCACCACTTCAAACTCGGGTGGCTATTCTGATCTCCTCTGCACTTTGATACGCCGAGCTGTTGGCTACCAGAACGCCGGAGAAGCACACCTCGAGCGCGGGCCAACTACAGTCCTCCCCGAGAATTGCGCACAGTTCTACAGGAACGCAGTTCTACAGGAACGCAGTCTCTACAGGAACGCAGTCTTCTACAGGGAAGCGGGTGCCTCACGAAAAAAGGTGGCCAATTAAAGAGGTAACCCTGAACTCTTCATGCAACTGGTTAGTAAGAGTGGCAAGACCATCGTCCACAGTCTGGTCATAAAGATATTGGTGGAATTGTTGTTTGCTGTGCCTATGCTGTCGTTCTACAGGATGTCAGTATAAGTAGACTGTGTTGAATTTTGTGGATTATGTGCATGCTCTGTCTTAATAGACCAAATCTCTTTTGCATTTGCCACCTTTAATTAAAACAACCGTGTTCATCATGCCGGGTGGGTTTATAAGACGGGAACCCACTGATTCAAGCAAATTAAGGGAAAACCAGGAAGTGGTAGAGCTCTTTACACGAGCACAGTGGATGTCTTTTTGTGATAAGCTGCAGGGTTACGATGATGAAGTGGCCGAAGAATTCTTGCAGGCTCTGAAGCCTAAATCCCAGACACTGGCCACAGTGAACTTCAGAGGCTTAAGCCTCAAGCTCACCCCGCAACATATCAGTCGGATCACAGAACTTCCTATGGGTTTGCCATGGGATAAGGACGAAAGAAAGCTGAGCCAGCAAGCAAAGAAAGAATTCTTTCCACCTGAGGAAGAATTCTCGGAGGACAAAAATGGGGTGCGAAGAACGAGCCTGTTGCCACCATGGAATGAAGTCAGTTTGCAAATCATGAAATATATCACTTGTGAAGGCCGATTTAGCATCGTGTATGCATATCACTTTCGGTTGCTCACTGAATTGAGGCACCGAATTGATCTTCCTGTAGAGCAGAAACTGAGCATCCCCTATTTCCTATTGCAGTCTCTCATGGAGTGTGCCACAAAGCTAAGAGAGGGCATCCCAGATCAGATAGCCCACCATGGGTTAATCAAGCTTCTTGTGGAGGATGCGCTGCATTCATATAAGGTTCCCCTCTCATGGGAATCCTTCCGTAATTTGACCAAAGATGGAGACATTAAGATGTTGATCGAAGAAACGGGTTCCTCCAGCAGTGAGGAACATGACGCAGTGGCCGAGGGACAGAGAGAAGAAGGCCAAGAGACCCCGACAACAGTACAGAAGAAAGGACAAAGGAAGAAGCATGAGGAAAAGGAGGACAAAGAAAAAGGTGGCACACCTATCTTGTCAGCAAGAGAAAAGAGGATGAAGAGCAGAATGGACAAAGCTGAGGTGGTCCACGTCAGCCCAAGTACCTCAACAGCACCGGCAACCAAAGCAAAAAGCAAAGCTCAGGCAGGCAAGCAGGCAGAGGTGAAGACACCTGTGTTTACAGGAAAGCAGAAACAGGCTTCTACAGGAAGCCCGAAAGTCATTGAAAAACAGGCTTCTACAGGAAGCCCGAAGACAGAGACAAGGGCTTCTACAGGAAGCCCGAAATTGGAAAAAGGGGCTTCTACAGGAAGCCCGAAAGTCATTGAGAAACAGCCTCCTACAGGAAGCCCGAAATCTGAAAAGGAGGGGCCCTCTACAAGGAGCTCTGAGAGAGCAAAACGCAAGAAAGAGAAGGCTGGTATTCTAGAAAAGGAGGCAGCAGCGGCGCTGGCCACCCTCAGTACACCTCCAAAGCCGAAGGAGAAGAGAGAGAGGGAGACCCCTCTACCATCTGAAGCCAGGAGAAGCAAGAGGATCAACACGGGCAAGCCACAGCCTCCACCCAGCAGCCAAACCATTTTAGGGGATGTCCCTACTTCACCCAGTGCAAGAACCCCCTCTAAAACATCAGCCACCCCCGAGAAGGGGAGCCCAAAAATAACTTCCTGGACACGAAAAATAGGCCAATCGCCTTCCGAAGCCCGGCTCAAGGAAATGGGAAAAGTGGAAGAAGCACCACCTTCGTCACCACCAGGGGCAGCAAAGGCAGGGCCACCAAAACCAGGAAAGGAAGAAGCACCACCTTCGTCATCACCAAGGGCAGAAAAGGCAGGGCTGCCAAAAACAGGAAAGGAAAAGCATGCTCCGGGCTCTAGTTCTCGGCCAAAGACGAGGAGCCAGGGCAAAGTTGCTCAAGGATGAGCAAATAGTTTAGCTAGGGGGTGATGATGAGCCCCAATTTTTGGTACAATTTGGGCTCATTTGGCCTACTTGCTCTGCTCAAACCATTCATTTTTTATTGCTTATGCATTCATTTCTTGGTTTATTCGTGTTGTTTGTAGGAAGAAGGGTAGGCATTCTATCTGCGTGACTAATACATGATGATTTCAGGTTTTGGCATTAAAAGGGAGCAAAGACCACGAAAAAGGAGACAAGGAGACAATGAGGTGGCACTGCTGGTTTTTAGAAGAGGATGTCCACGGTCTTGGGGACCTTCCTCGTAATTTCCACCATAGCTCCGAGCTCCAATCCATCTCCCCACCGAGCTTAGAGGTAGCCAACTGTTCTACAGGAATAGCAGTTATAACTGTTCTATAGGATCAGTAGTTTAACCTTCAGTTGGACAGCCGAGCTCCACAAATCAAGGACACCTGTTGGATGATCATTTTGCATAAATACTGAGGCCGTAGCCTTGGATAGAAGTTTTTTGAACTTTTGTATTGCTCTTGTAATTTGGAAGTACGAGCTACAACTCGGTGTTTGTTCCTTTTGAAAGCCAGTTTTGGCATGACATCAGATTTTCGTTTATGAATAAAGGCAGGCAGATTTTGATCTCATTCTGAGTTTCTAAGGGAGCTATAGCTCTCAAGTTAGGGCCCAACCTGAGAGCAATAGATCTCCTTGGTGTTGTAATGTTGTTTGCATTTCGTTCCAGCACTTTGAGTTTTTACTTTAACATGCAATTCGAATTTACAGTCTATTAATTTAGTCTTTTTCAAGAGATTGAATAGGATTAGTTTATGGTGAATTTGTTTCCAGTTGCTTAGGTTAGAAGAGGATAGATATAATCCATTGGAGCTCCAGAAAAAGGTTGTTAAAGCTCACTGCCATCTCTGTTAGGGATTGGGGTGCAGTCCATAACCAACCACCAAAAAGAAACGCAGTTCTTCTCACTTCCATGCAAGCTGCAACATAGTCATTTTCGTTGAAGATCCATCCATGCACTTTTGATATTGAACCATACTTCTACATTCCACTTCCATGCACGAGTTTCATTTCTTGGTTTTCCATTGCTGTTCATAGGTTTCATGGCACAGTTATCATAGGTTAATGAATTCTCGTTTTGGTGCATAAGTCATTTGATTCATTTACGCTACTCCATATCATTCCACTTCCTTCTTCTTCTTCTTGACCTCTCCTCAAGTCACCCACTCGGCCTCTGTCCAGCTCGTTTACCCTCCAGTTCATCCATTGCCACGTAGCTTCATTTACTTAACCTTTCGTTGATCCCATCCTTCCAGCCATCAACCCACTGCATGCACTCTTCCTCCATCTGACTTCTCTGCTCCTGATCCATCACCAGCTCCATCTCCATCTCACCTATCCTCCCACACCACTCCAACACTTCACCATCTCCCAAAACCTCCACGGCCAAACATCCTGTAGAATTGCACAGACTTCTTGTAGAAATTCCTGAGTTTCCTGTAGGATCCCCTGCAGACTTCCTGTAGAAGCCTGCAAACTCGGTTGCTGAGCATCCGAACGTGGTAGACTTCTGTGGACTGATGCTGGAGACCCTCTGGGACCTCCCTTAGCCATCCTGACCTTGCCCATGCTTTCCTTCCATTCCAACCGCTCCTGCACAACCAAACCCTAATCAAAAGCATCATCACAATAAATCCAACCACTTAATGAAAAAATACAAAAACATGTCTTTTCAGATGCAAGTAGCTTAGATGCATGTATTTCAGTTCACTGCAAGTAATGACATTAGTGGTAGTAGTTTCATTCACAGTTTTGCATTGTAAGGGTCTAGCTAGTCAAATTAGGGTTTACTAGGGTTTCCATGCTTTATTGGCTTTCAGTTTCTTTCTGCAGTTAGACTAGTCTCCTTTGAGTCAGCTTTCGTCCATCATTCATAAAGCTTCTTCTGTGAGCATATAGAAGTTGGCTTGAGCCCTAGCGGACTTGTGCCAGCTGACCAAGTGACAGCTGCGACAAGAGCTAGTACTTGTGCATACAACACCGTCGCTTCCAAGTTTGTACGAACTACCGAGTTGATAAAATTAGAGATAGGGAGCTCCAGGAGTTGTAGCATTATTGCTACAATACTGGAGCCCACCAGGTTTCATGGTCACTAGCTCACTGTTTGTTTAATTAGAATAGTGGTACATTTTCATTCTCTTTTAGGAATTGATTTCATCATTGCAAGTTTTAAAACCTTTCTGAAAATTTTGAAGTTTGGAAATCATTTTAAAGGATACCATTGCCTTGAACACTTATATCCATACTTGACTTTTAGAATTTCCATCTCACATTAGAGAATCAACAAAGATAAACCTAAAAACAAACTAAAAATAAAAAACGACGAAAAGAAAGAAATCGATTATCTTGCATATATAGTGCACCTCACTTCAGCAATTTACGACTCCCGGATTGACAATTAATATAACAATTTAGGACACTCTAAATTGACCAAACATTTTGGTGCCGTTACCGGGGAAGTGAAACTAGGTAGCCAATTTCTTAAAAAAAAAAGAAGAAAATTTCAAGGAAGGTAGAAATTGATAACTTCTCAAAGTATGCTCTCCTCTTGCACCTAGTGTGATCTAGAGGATCAGAAAAGAGAGTTATTGGTTCAATAATTTCTTGAGTATGCTCTCTTCTTGCACCTAGAGTGATCTGGAAGATCAGAAAAAGAATCATTAGCCTGACTTGAAGAAAAATAAAAATGGCATGCATAGAGCAAGAGATTACAACTCCATCTACTTCAAGGCATAGACAAGATACACCTCCATCATCTCCGACTCACACTCCTAGCCTTAAGATTCTTGGAATTCAAGGGGCAGCAACTGAATTAGGAGACTCTCCCACACTATCCACCGAATCTGAATTAGGAAAAGACCCTTTCTTTACTTCTACAGGAGAACAAATTGTAATCAAGGAAGTAGAATCACTTGAAGAAGAAGAGGGAGAAATTCCTCCTCATTCGCCATTAGTAGAGGAACCAGAGGACTCTGAAATATCTGAGGAAACTATCATGACAAAGGAAGTAGTAAACGGATTTGGAGGAGGAGGTAGAGGTAGAGGTAGAGGTAGAGGAAACAATGGAGGAGGTAGAGGTAAAAATGGGGGAAATAGGGATGGAGATAACACATTTGGATTTCCTATAGTTGATGAGGAATCTCGTACAACAATGAAAAAAATCTCATCATCTGTCCTCCCAAACTTCTATGGGTTGCGAAGTGAGGATCCTGAAACATTTCTATTTGAGTTTGAAGTCGTGTGCCGCACTTATGATTATATGGAAGACTCTCAAAAACTCAAATTGTTTCCTTCAACATTGAAGAGAGTTGCTCTGAAATGGTTCATGGGATTAATCACTCAATCTATTAGGACTTGGAATGATATGAAACAAACATTTTTGGATAGATACCTGGACTATTGTATGCCCACCAATCATAAGGATGAGGTATTCAAAATGGTGCAAAAAGAAGATGAAAACTTGGGGGATTTACTTGAAAGATTTCAATACAACCTGAAAAGAGAAAAAATGAATAACCTAGATAAGGAGACCTTGAAAGCCCTTCTATTAAAAGCCATTAGAGATGAATGGATAGATATTTCAAACATGATGGGAAAAGGAGATATTTCTCAACTTCCACTTCATGATATAGCAGAACTGTGTCCATCTCTCAAGGGGAAAATCTAAAACTGGAAAAGGGCCTAGAGATCCTTCTCTCATTAGAGCAAACAAATCTGCAACTGGATTAGTAAGTAGGGCTAAGATTGGCAACATGCTTGATGAGTTCAAAACTGATATTTTAGGGAGCCTTAGTGAGCAACTAGACACCCTTAAAATACAAAACAAGCAGAAAGCAGAAGCTGAAGGTTTGGCCATCTTTTGTCCAAATTGTAGGAAGAAACATGCTCTAAGGGAATGCCCCTTGGATGCAAAAGTTGTGGAAACATGTATGATTTGTTCAGAAAGCCACGAGACCAAGGATTGTCCTTCAATTCCTGGGCTCAAAGCTGTCTTTCAAGAAGATCATAATTCAATTGAGTCTCTCTGCTTTGTTTCAAGGAGACCTTGGCAGGGGCAACAAAATCAAGGGTTTAACAACCACACGAACTTTCAACCCCCATCAAATTGGAATCATTGGCAACAACCTTGGTCCCAACCTCAAAATCCATTTCAATCATGGGTACAAGGTATGTAAAATCCTTATGGGAGATTTGCTAAATTTTATCAATATCCTCAATCTTTTCAAAATCAACAAGCTCCACAACTTCCAAATCAAAATCCACAACTTTCATTGCCATTTCCACAACAACAACAACCTTCTCAACAAAATCCAAATTCTCAACTCTTGCTTCCATTCCAACAAAAGACAAATCAATTACCTTCCCAGCCATTGCCAAATCCCAATAATAAAAATCCTCAAAATGCTTACATGGTAAAAGGACAACATTTTCATACCTATATGATTGTTCCTCTCAATGGTGTACAACTCAGATCTGGTAGAGTTTTAGAAAAGCCTTCTATAGATGCTCAAAAGCAAAGTATTTCTGAGGAAGATTCTCTTGAAGCCAATAAAGGTTCTGAAGCATCTCTTCAAAACCCAAGCACTCAAAAAGAAAAAGAAAAAGAGTCAACCACCACAACTCCTATAGTTGAGCAACCTGCATCTTCATCCACACCTCCTTTTCCTGAAAGATTACAAGTTGACAAAGGAGTGGAAAAACAAATCTTATTGCCTGACTATGATTTTCTAGATGAATTAAAGAATGTCTGTATCAAGATTCCCTTGCTACAAGCCATTAGAGAGATTACTATTTTAGCAAAAACAATAAAGGAGTTGAGTCTCAAAAGACCAGGAAGGAAACCAAGAGATACAAGAAGAATCCACGTGGTAGGAAAAATTGCAGATATCATGATGGGAAAAATTACCATGCAGAAATATGTAGATCCTGGTAGTCCAATTGTCAAAACACATATCAATGGGGTAGAAATTCCAAATACTTTGATTGACTTAGGGGCTGCTATCGACATTATGAGTAGACAGACTATGGAACAGCTAAAACTTCATAATCTTCTTTTTACACCTACTCTATTGCAACTTGCAGATCGATCAATTATACCAGATGGTGTATTAGAAGACATTTCGGTCTCCTTAGATTCTTGGGAATATCCAGTAGATTTCATGATTTTGACTCCCAAGAGTAATCTAGGAGGGCACCCACTCATCTTAGGAAGACCTTGGCTAGCCACAACTGATGCTTTCATTAGTTGTAGATCTGGGGATATGTACATTTCTGATGGTAATTCGACAAAGAAATTCAATTTATATCCTCCAGCAAAAGCAATTACAGAAGTAGGAGATAATGAATGGGTCGATGATGAGGACACTATACAACCTATCTTTACCATTTTTGAAATCAGTGAAGATAGTCAAATTCTGAACACATTAGAAATTTTGAAACATCTTCCGAATATGACCACACACAATTTCAGTTAGATTCTAACATTGAGTATCTATCATCTAGACAAATGTCTCTTTACTCTATGGAAGAGTTTGGAAGTTCTGCCATTGAGATTTTTCCGGGTAAAACATTGAATATCAACAAAAACTTGGAAAAATCACAACAGGGAGAGCTAACCAAAATCTTGCAAAAACATTCTACTGCATTTGCATGGGAGTATACTGATATGAAAGGTATTGACCCTAAGACTTGCATTCATCACATCTACATCGAGGAAAACAGTAGACCAATCAGACAACCTCAGAGAAGGATGAATCCAAACCTTAAGGAGATAGTGAAATAGGAGCTCCAAAAACTACTCAATGTAAACTTCATTTATCCAATTTTAGATAGCCGATGGGTTTCTCCTTTGGTTATAGTACCTAAAAAGAATGGTAAATAGAGAGTATGCATTGATTACAGGGAATTGAATAAAGCAACTTTGAAGGATCACTTTCCTCTGCCCTTTATCGATCAGGGATTAGATACTATAGCAGGCAAAAAGTACTTTTCATTTTTGGATGGTTTTAGTGGCTATAATCAAATTCAGGTAGCACCTGAAGATCAAGATAAGACTACATTTACCTGTCCATGGGGAACTTTTGCTTACCGAGTGCTTCCTTTTGGATTATGTAATGCACCCACAACATTTCAAAGAGCAGTACTAGGAATCTTTTCTGATCTAATCCATGATTGTGTAGAGGTTTATATGGATGATTTTACAGTTTATGGTAATTCATTTGAAGAGGCATTAGAGAATTTGGAAAAAGTCCTTATAAGATGTAAAGAAACAAACCTTTCATTGAATCATAAAAAATGCTTTATGATGTTTACTGAAGGTATTGTTTCGGGACATCACATTTCAGGGGATGGGATTAAAGTTGATAGATCAAAAGTCGAAGTTATCTCCAAGTTGCCTATTCCAAATTGTCAAAAAGATGTTAGAAGTTTTCTGGGATTTACTGGGTACTATAGAAGATTTATAGAAAACTTCACCAAAATAGCATCTCCACTCTTCAAATTGCTTACAAAAGACTGTGAATCCAAATGGGATCCTGATTGTCAATCAACATTTGAAACTTTAAAAACAAGAATATCTGAAGCACCCATCTTGAGAGGGCAAAATTGGAAACTTCCTTTCCATATTTCTACAGATGCTTTAGATACAACTCTAGGAGCTGTGTTGTGTCAAAAGGATTTAGTTCCTTATGCCATTTACTATACCAGTAAAAATTTGACTCCCACTGAGTTGAACTATACTGTGACTGAAAATAGTTCTTAGCTATTGTTCATGCAATCAATAAGTTTAGACATTATATAACAGGCTATGAAACTTTTGTCCATACCGATCATTCTGCGATTAGATATCTAATGAACAAACCTGTTACTAATGGCAGAGTTATAAGGTGGCTCTTACTTTTACAGGAATTCAATATTACTGTGTTGGATAGACCAGGGAAACAAAATACAGTAGCTGATTTCTTGTCTAGGATCCAAAATATTAAAGAAGATTCTCCTGTAGAGGATAAGTTTCCAGATGAATATTTATTTGCAGTAACTACTAAGACTCATTGGTATGCAGATATTGCTAACTATTTGGTTACAGGGAAACTACCTCCACATCTATTTCCTAGTGAAAGAAGAAAGATTATTCAAGAGAGTTCAAAATATTCATTAATTTCTAACGAATTGTTTAAAACAGGGCCAGATTTTGTGATCAGAAGATGTGTTAGGGAAGATGAAATGTCTGACATCCTCAAGGCATGTCATGATGAACCATGCGGTGGACACTTTGCTGACAAAATGACGGCCTATAAAATTATTTCTTTAGGATATCATTGGCCTTCCCTCTTCAAAGATACAAAAGAATATGTCAAAAAGTGTGGCAGCTGCCAAAGAGTAGGGAAACCAACTCTTTCAAATGAAATGCCATTACAACCACAGGTACTCATCGAACCCTTTGAAAAATGGGCTTTAGATTTCATTGGACCTATTAATCCACCATCTAAACAAAAGAAGTATATATTGGTATGTACTAATTATGTCACTAAATGGGTAGAAGCCAAAGCATTACTTTCTGCTACTGAAAATTCAGTTGTTAGTTTTCTTTATGAGGATATTTTTACTCACTTTGGTGTTCCAAGAGAAATTATGACAGATCAGGGAAGTCAATTTACATCCAACATGATGGAGAAGCTGATGGAAGAATACGAAATCAAGCACAGAAAATCTACTCCTTACCATCCGCAAGCAAATGGCCAAGTGGAGTCTACAAACAAAGTTATTGAAAGCATCATCACCAAAACTGTTCATCTACACATAAGAGACTGGGCAGAAAGGTTTCCTGAAGCCTTATGGGCCTACAGAACTACATGGAAGAATACAAAAGGACATTCTCCCTATGAAATTGTTTATGGGAAAGAAGTCCTGCTCCCCATTGAGTTTCAAGTCAAAACTTTCAAGATGGAAGTTCAGTTGGGGATGGATCTATCAGAAGCCCAAAAGCACAGAATGGAGCAGTTGAATGAGCTGGATGAGATCAGACAAGAAGCAATCCTAAGAAATGATCTAGTTCAACATCAAAGAGCTAAGTGGCATGACAAATACATTAAAGAGAAAAAGTTTCAAGAGGGAGATAGGGCATTACTATTTGATTCCAAGTTTAAAGACTTCAAAGGTAAATTTCATACTCATTGGCTGGGGCCATATGAGATTGACAAAGTCTTTAGCAATGGAGCGGTAAGAATCAAGACCATTGATGAATTTCAAACTCCTCTTATTGTGAATGGCCACAGATTAAAGATTTATCATAAGCCACTCTCAAAAGAGGAATTTCTCAAAATGTTTCAAGAGAATTCTGCAATAAAGCTGGTGAAGAAGAATCTTTCTTCTCCACTAGCCTAGCCCTTGTTCCTTACTGTTTAAAAAAAAAAAAAAAAAAAAAAATTAATTAATTTGTATAAGCCTAAAAACCAATCACTGATTGACAGTCTTATACAGAAAATATAGAGTGAAAATTAGGAACACCTGACACCCTATATTTTCCAAAAAAAAATCTTTCTTTCCCATTTTCATTCCACTCCACTTCATTTTCATTCCACTCCACTACATTTCATCCCACTCCATTTCATTCCATTTCATCAATAAAAGTCTCTTTCATGACCATTTTCATTCAGTTAGTTATTATCTAACTATCTTCATTCAGCCAAGTGGTTGCTGTGTCAGTTTCCACAGCCACCACTTTGTTTTTCAAATTGACAGTCAAGATATTAGTTCAATAATCATGAAAATGCAGGTATGACTGAGGATATATTATGAAGACATGGAGCATCTAAAGACATCAATAAGGAGTAGTTGATTAAGGGCTAATGGACAACAAATGGCAAAGATTCCAAGGTATGAGTAAAAATTTCTTTCAAATAGCAATCAAAAGAACAATTTTGCATAGTTATTAAACCATAAGTTCCACTATATGCAATGATTGCCATGATAACTCCATAACCATTCCATGACATTCCTCCACGAACCATGCATTTATTCCCTAAACGGTCTCATGATTAATTTTCGGGTTTAACTCGTAGTTGACTTCACTTTCACACTCCACTTGTAATCATGAGATGTGACCGATTTAATTACAGCTCCTCTCCACCGCATAATTTCTGCAGCCATTTCATAAATGTGTTAACATTTTCTCCGCAGCTGTTTAGTTTAAAAATTCTGCCGGTTCACTTCACTCCCCTGCCATTTTATTGAAGCCACGGCTACATTACCACCTCGTTCACATACATCTCCACTCCACTTTGTGAACTCACCTCGGCTGCCTGTCCTCTGTTTTTCGCTTACAGTCCCTGAACGCTTCCGTTACCTGTGCTCCAGTTTCCATTTTCAGCCACTATTTTCTTCTCCATAAACCCCGTAATCTCGCCGTCTTACCTCTGCTAAACCCCTCACACGCAGTCGAATTTCAAACAGAAGAAAGGATGGGTCAGTTATTAAGGGCAGAACCGGAAGGGCCCAAGTTCTTAGAAGGATACCCTCAAGTAAAAGACTTACTGAAGAAGGAAAAATGGCTACGTTTCATTCAAAAATTTAAGGGCCACAATAAGGAGATAACAAAAGCTTTTGCAAGGTCTTTTAACGGCCAGGTGGTGGAAATTGGAGACCTTAAGTTCACAGTCACCGAAGCATCCATAGCAGCTGCTACAGACCTGCCCCAAGAAGGTGAATGTTGGTTCAAGAACAAGAGTTTGGACGAGCAAGCTTGGAGAGTCATATTACGCAACCCAGGTATGGACGTAACTGTATTCACAAGAGGAATTCCTGTTCATGCATTAAAAGAAGAGTGGGCCAGCTTACTGTTAATCATTCAAAAGTTCATTACTTGTGAAGGCCATTTTGGAGCAATGTACATGTATCATACTCGGTTATTGATGAACTTTTTAGAGAACCAAACCCTCAATCTGCCCTACTTTTTATTGCTGAGCTTGAAAAAGATGTGCACAACAGTCCAAAAGAACATAGAAGACATAGAACCTCATTTATATCATCATGGGCTTGTGAGAATTCTAATTGAAGACCAATTGAAGAAAAATAGGGATACCTGGGAACGGTTTTTGGTGAGAAACTACTTCCAAGAGCCATCCAAGGCACCTGAAAGAAGTATACCAAAAACACCAAGAAGGAGTAGGAGAAAGGAGAAAAGTGCAATAATTCAAGACCCTCCTATTAGCAAAACTAAAGAAGTTGATCAAAAAGAGAGGGAGGAAAGAACCAAGGATAGAAAACAGAGAAAATTGAAAGGGAAAAGAAGCATAGAGGATGTCTACCAATCACCAGAACCATCTTTAGAAGAAGACTATCAAGTGTTGTCTGAAAGACTAGTGCATCTTCGAAAACAAGCGGCTACAGCCAAGAAGAAAGAAAAAAGAAAACAGAGTATGGAAGAAGAGATTACTAGCCCACAACATTTAAGATGAAGCAATAGACTTAGAGGAAAGTGGAGGAAAACACAAATAAAAGGACCCCACTTTATTGACTTGGGTGGGGAAACACCCGAGAAACCTCCAGCTGGCCGTAGCCCACCTCATTTTCAGCCAAATATTGAAAGCAGTCCTCCAGATGTTGATATAAGTCCTTCTCGGCTAGAGTTAGAAATCAGTCCTCCTCCACAAGACTTTGGGGTCAGCCCAAGGAAAACACCCTAAATAGACCCAAATCAGCAAGAGGTGTATGATTATTTAGAATCCTTAGAGAAGACAGCGCACGTCATCCACTCTGCCTCACATAGCACAAGAAGCACAAGTCCAATCATTGAAACAAGAAGTGTTTGAATTGGAGGTCTTAAACATGCACATTAAACAAGAAAATGAAGCATTAAAGGAGCACAACAGATAGACAAGATCATTCATGACAACACTATGTTACATCTGGGACTGTGGCAGAAAAAGAACAAGAAATTAAAGAAAAAGTGCAGGAAGTTGAGTAGGGAATTGATCAATCTCAAATTCATATGTTTGATGAGGAAGCCCAGGACGGTAGTAGCACCAAGGAAGAGGAGAAGAGGACTGGATGTACTGGCAGAAGCTTTAGAACACATGGAATAAAGGGGGGATGATCAAAATTTTGGTTGCATGAGGACATGCAACACTTTCACAGTGGGGGTATGTTGAGCTCCAAACTTGCACCTTCCCTATACACCTTTCTAACCTTTTTTTCCATTTATCTGGACCTCCTAAGCCGTCAAATCATTGCATATTAGTTTAAAAAGAACATATAAAGTGGTTTCCTAACTATGTCTTGTGTCTGCTGTTTGATTTAGATTTTTGCTCATTCAGCTGCGGAATCTTGTCACTTTCTGCAGCCAGTTCAACTTTCCGTACCCTTTTTGTTAAAGTCTACGTTACAGGTGTCTTCAGGCGAATCCTGCCACATGAGCAAGTTGCAAATGATGTGGACATGGACCGTGTCCTATTGGCTCAGTCGAATCCATCAAAGAAGGCAGTGGTCAAAGATAGTCAAGCGGTGGTCAACCTAAGAGTCCTACGGTGACAGAACTCCGTTTTTCACCACGTGAACACTTGCGTGGCCGTTTCTAAATCTCAGGAGATGTGTTAACACCTGTGGACTGCTCCATGAACCGAATCCAACATCCAACCTCCTTAGATTAATCTTCACGGCTACCATAATGCTAGATTCCTGGACGTGGTTGCTTCACGTGTCTTTTATCAGTGCAAATTTTAGGAAAGTAGTTATGTCATCCTCTGTTATAAATAAAGCGTTCTCATACACATAGTAGCTAGCTATTGTAATGTGATTTTGATTGTTAACGAGCCCACTATGTCATGACTTTATCTCTATGTTATGACTGCATTTTAATACATGAGAAGACTCTGTTTATAAGCTCAATTCATGGTTGATTTTTGACTGCCCGAGGTTGTGCAGAGGGCCCCTATACACACTGAGGTTTTGTTAATTTCTGTATAGTTTTATGCTTTATTTCTTTACGCTTCTTATGCCATAATCATTTACTTGTATATATTGCATTGTTCATGGTATTCACGTTGATTGCTGTCTATAGTTTTTATGCTTTCTAATGCTGTTAACTGATCAGTGTCTTTGTTTCAGATTACAATAGGCAACCCGGGCATTTGCACATAGCTTTATAATGACTAATGACATGGAATTATTCTTGTCCTTCTGCTGATTTATTTTCTTAGTTCTAATTCCAACACTGTTTTATTTCTTTCAGTTTTGTTCATTTACTTTTATGCAAGATAGAGATTAGATTACTCATGTCATTTTCATTTACCTCCGAAAGCTAGAGCGAGTCAAATGGTGAGGGGTTGAAGTATGAATGCGTAGTTTGATATTAGTTTATTTTTCTGCAAGTTAGTTATTGAATTGCTCATGTCATTTTTAGTTACCTCTGAAAGCCAGAGCGAGACGAATGACGAGGGATTGAAGTATGAGTGTGTAGTTTAACAATAGTTTTATTTTTTGCAAATTAGATATCAAATTGCTCAAGTTGTTTATGATTGCCTCTGAAAGCCACAGCGAGTCGAATGGTGAGGGGTCAGAATATGAGTTGATGTAATGTGATTTTAGTTTACTTTGCTTGCAGTTTTTGAATTTCTTTGAGTTCAATTTCTTTTATATTTATACAGCAACAAGGATACTGGGTTTCATGGTCACTAGCTCAATGTTTGTTTAATTATAATAGTGGTACATTTTCATTCTCTTTTAGGAATTGATTTCATCATTGCAAGTTTTAAAACCTTTTTGAAAATCTTGAAGTTTGGAAATCATTTTAAATGACACCATTGCCTTGAACACTTATATCCATACTTGACTTTTAGAATTTCCATCTCACATTAGGGAATCAACGAAGATAAACCAAAAAACAAACTAAAAATAAAAAACGACAAAAAGAAAGAAATCAGTTATCTTGCATATATAGTGCACCTCAATTCAGCAGTTTACGACTCCCGGATTGACAATTAATATAGCAATTTAGGACACTCTAAATTGACTAAACAGAAGGTCTGCAGCTCTTCTTGCTATCTTCACTCTAAATTTTTCGAGTAAAAAGATCTCACTCCATGTATCTCCTCCGTGTAGGGAAATGATTATGGATTTAAGACATCTGTGGTTTAAATCTTTTGATTTACTTTAATGAGTTCAAAAAGACAAGTGCTCGACAATATTTTCATGTTTTGGGAGTCTAGAAAGAGCTCAAAGAGGACTCCTCCTGAATGAGCAAGTGGTATAAAGGGTAGTAACTAGTTCCAGTCATGGTGGGACTGCTGAAAACACATAGAATGCAGAAAGTAGGATAATAAGACCACTCATCACAGCAATTCCTCAGGAAATGGTAAAAAACTAAGTGAAATAAAATGATTGACCAAGCAGATGGTGATGATGTAATGAGAAAACCAAGGCTCATATTGTAGAAATAGGCTGACAACAAAACATAATTCACGAGAGATAAAGTGTGGAATAGGTTTCATTTTTTATACAAGCTTGAAACAAGGAAAACTATGCTTCAAAATACTTGAATATGGTTTCATTTCTACACAAGCTTGAAACATGAAAAAAATTTGCGTGGCATCGGTTTACTGCCCCCAACATAAGGGTGGAGGTGTGCCCCCCCAACTTTGTTTCATCTAACAACTTATTCTCATGGACCCCAAATAGACCGTTGGTTACTAATTAAAATATGTTCACTAGGAAGGAAGGAAGTGGATTATGGGCAGATGAAATGGAGCTAACATCTTTGAGATCGAAATCGATATCATAATTAAAGAGTCAAATCAACGAGAGAGGAGTTGTTTCATTTCTTAATGAGCTTTCCATGGTAAAAGAACTATGCTCGAGGGGTGTCTTGTTTCATTTTTTAATGAGCTTGACACAAGAAAATGAACTCTACTCATGGCACCTTGTTTCATTTCTTAACAAGTTTAACACAAGAAAAAGAACTGTGCTCGTAGAACCTTGTTTCATTTTTTATTGAGCTTGACACAAGAAAAGGAATTATGCTCATGAACCAGAGGCAAATGTTGTCTGACTGATTTAACATCCAGATAAGTTTTAATATCATGTACCATGATATTTGAATCAATTCCCGATGTCTCTTCGTATGTCTAAGCGAAAATGACACACAATTCTTGAAAAAGGGCCTTATAAATCTTAATCTCATCGGGAGAACAAGATGCGCCAACATGGACATGTTGTAGGGAAAACCCAACACCTCCCATTTTTCATTCTTTTACTTCCAAAATGGGGACCCTTTCTGTTAGTTTTTGGGTAAAACCCTTTTTACGATTTTCATTTAGGTTAATTGTCTTACAATTTGACCTTTTATTTTTTTCAAATTTATATTTTGATTGTTTCATTGAATTCAACTTTTCACTAGCTTCTCATTAATACTTGTTTCGTCTCATTTGGTTATCCGATTTGCAAATGAAACTCCTTTTAAGTTTGATCATTTTGTCGCCTGGGTTAAATTTACGTACAAAGTGTATAATATTTTAACTTTTGCAATTAAAATAGTAATTCATTGTAAATATTAACTCTTAGTTAATATTTATTATTTTTATTTTTATTTTTTACTAACGGTCCTACAAAATGACCCAGAAATTGTAGAACAATTAAAAAACGCTTTTTCGGGATCTCGGTAATTTACTCCAATTTATTATTTTAAAACAAATTGCCGAACCCGAAATCTCAAAATTGCAAAATGGGCGTAGTTCATTTGTAGGATTTTTAATTCCACGTGGGCTCCACTTCATATCACCTCCTTCTTTCCAAAATCCCAATTTAAAAATGTGATAAAAAATTCGATGCAATAAAAATGTGATGCGATAAAAAAATGCAATACAATGCGATAAAACTTGCAATATCACATATCGCAAAATCTTTAAACACTTAAAATAAAATTTCGCGATCACTCATTTAGAATTTATGCAATGGCTTTTTAAATTTATTATATATTTTTTATTTTCACCTTATGACTCCCGCTTCACCTTATCCCTCTGCCTACTTCACCCTCACGTCATCCTCCCTCCATTAATACTCATATTGCGTAATTACCATTAACACTCATGTATTAAGTTGGTTTTTGTTTCAACTTTTGAATTATTTTGGTTTGGTTTTAAAATTTTAATATATATTATAATTTTATTATAATGTATTATATTATAATTATAATTTACTTATTGTAATTATAATATTAATATAATATGATATAGTTATATTTTAATTAAATTTTAAATCATTTTTTATATTAATTAATTTTTGTTTATAATTAATTTTATACATATTTAAGATTAATAACATAATTATAATTAAATTAAAATTTATTAATTAATAATTGTAATCTAATTTAAGATTATAATTTAATTTAAAATTTTCAATTTTAGTCAAGACAATAAAATTTTAAGAATTCTCGCAGTGTTAATTCCCCAACTTCAGAAGCTCATAAGTTGAGTTTTACTTGGCCAAATGAGATCGATGATAGCTCGTTAGATAGATAAAATAATGGAAATATTTTATGAAGTGGTTAAAAAACCAAATTTGATCATTTAATGGGTCTAAAAGCCAGCAAAAGATCAAGCTCTGCATTTTTAAAGAAAATCAATTTTCTGAGTTTTACTTTCTACATTTTCATTTTCCCACAACTTCTTCTGAGTGTAGATCCATTCATCTATGCTCTCATTGACCAATTATATACTCACAGGCATCAATAGAAAGCTCAAATTTCCTTTTTATTTAATTATTTAATTAAGTTTGATTGAAGATATTTTATTTCAGATTTGGTATTTTGATTTGATTTTGTATTTTAATTTAATTTTGATTTGTTTTTTGCAGGGAAACAATTGAAGAGATGAGAAGAAGAAAATCTCAATCAATGAGAATGCTCCAGCAAGAGAAGAAGGGGATTTTGGCCCAATGAAAATTGATGGAGCAGATCTATTCTTCAACAACCTCCTTATTGAGAATTCTTTTTGAAAAAATTATAAATAACTGATTCTAGAATGTATTGGAGGAAGAAGGCTCTGCTATGCAATCCTGGAATTCCTAAAAGAACTATTGTAATGAGGATTTAAAGCTATAGCTGAGAGGACTCCTGAGGGAAGAAGGCTTAATATTTCTGTGTTTTCATTTGTTTGTGGAGAAACTCTTTTTTATTATGTACTACTACTGTAAGGAGGAGGCCATTTCTATAATCAAAGATCGATTGCAAACCTATAGGATTGTGCACTACTGCCATATTGTGAGGTTTTGTAATTCGATTTTCTTTTATTAATAAATATTTGTTTCACTGATTTTCATATAGCACTATTGTTTGTTGAATTCATGGATGCAAATTCTTTCTCAATTTTTCAATTTACTTTTACATATGTATGAATTAATTGTTGGCTTCATGCATTATTGTTGAGTTTTAATTCTTAATTCATTTAAAAGTTTGATTAGACTATTTTACAAACTTGAACTTAAATGTAATTTGACAACTGAAATATACATAGGAACAAACAATTATTTTCTTAGATCGACAAGCTATCTTACGATTTGAGATAATAATTGTTTGCTTGCATACATGATGTCTTATTTGAACTAATTCAGTAATTCATCATGAATCTTTTTAGTTCTTATGCCTATGATTAATAGGGAATTGGATATATTTTCAATAGGTGCTTATGTAACTATTTACTAAGTGTTTGATTGTTAGTATTTCTGTTAACAAGGAATCAGATCTTGTGAGCTATCTCCTTGATCTAATTCCTTCATCTTAATTCCAATTCTTTAAAGCTTCTTTTCCCTATTAAGTTAATTGGCTCTCGATTGAGAGAATGATTTCTCTTTCCTTCAATCGAGATAGGTTAGATTAATTGCATATTAGACTAGATCTTGTATGTGTTATCATATCTTTTGCATTCTATACGTCCCTTTTTTAAGAGGAAAACTTTAGAGTGGTTTGGTTGTGCCATCAAAACAACTTAAGGGTCATTCTCTTGCCTGATCAGCAAGAAGAAACAATCTGATGTCCCTACCTATTGGTAACTAAAGACACATCTTAAACTGATAGCAATAGGGAAAAGGTAACTGGACCTAGTTAAACTAGTTGGAACCACCATTCCAAACGGAAAAGGAGTTGCTTTAAGGTCTGGACCGGGTGGTCTCCCTTATAGTGTTGTAGGCAAAGAATTTCGAGCCTTCAACATTTTTGGCGCTAGAAGGAAAGCCTGAAGTTTGTTGTCTATTGGAGTCTTTGTATTCTAGCATTTTATTTTTATTACAATGGCTCCTCTTAAACTTACAATTTGGAGTTGTATTTCTGGATGTGCATCTACCAATACTCCACCAGAATTGGTAAGACTCTTGTCTCAGGTAAAATTTAATAGTAAGAGGAATTCTTCTGCTTTTGATAATGCCTTTTAATTTATTCAAAAAATTTCAAATTTTGATTTTCAAGGAATTGATGAAGGTATTTTATGCAAGATTTTTACTCTTACATTCGTGGAAAAAGCCATAACCTAATGTCAATTGCTTCAAGTTACCTCAATTCACACCTGTAGGTTTTAAACCCATATAGAAATTACCTGCATACGAATACTAAAAAACAGAAAATAAACAATGGTGAAAGCATAACACATAAAACAAATATGCACAGAGATTTTCCCTTGGATTCCAAAAACGAGACTACCAGATTGATTTTTCATTATGTTCTTTTCAATGTTACAATACATATATATTCATGCCGAAGCATCCATAAACCCCTATCCACTAACCTTGGATTAGAACATAACCATAGTTCCCTTGATCAGATCTACAAAATACTATGGACCGAAAACCATCGCGTCCAAAACCATGTGCGAAAACCATGCACAAAACCATAGGTAGGTTCGCCCCCCTAATATAGGGTCCATTTTTTTTCTTTGAATTTTTATTTTATTTTATTTTATTCGGGGCGCTGCCCTGGACCCTGTATAGGGTGGCTACTGCCCCCCTCAAACCCTTGTACAAGGGGGGCTTCCGCCCCCCCTGTGACCCCCCCCGCTATGCATCAATGCAACGAATATAACACAACCCAACAATGCCTAGGACCAATTCATTACAATGTTCCTTTGTAAATTTGACAGCTATGACTACGAACATGTATGTGACGAAATTGAAGGTCTACGAAAGTTTGAAAATGAGCCTTTGATTGATTTTACCATTAGATTTCTTTTTAATTGTTTGAGATTTAAAATTGAAGATAAACCTTCGAAAGATCAATTATTAGATTGGTTTGAACATATTTACTCTCTTCCTCCCATTCACAATCCATGTGGAATTATTACAAGCTTTGATCAATCTTCTTTAAAATCTATTAACATAATTGAGAACTTTAATACAGAGGTACATACTAATTATGACGAAGTTTCATCTAGTATGTATGATCAATTCCTTCAATTAATACACACCACTTTTAACATTAATGATAATCCCTCTTATGTTAATGAAATACAATCTCAAAGCTTGGAAAATTCTGTTAAACAATTACAAGAGGATACTAATATTAATCTTGAAGAAATTGCTGCAATCAAATCTGAAAATCATTTCGTAATAAATTCAAAAAGTTAGTCATTAAATCACCAAGCAACAATTAAAGTTCCCAATAATCCATGACCTACTATACAAATTTCTGAATTTGATCATATTGATCAAATTTCAAATTCAGGGTAACCATAAAACATTCTTCAAGAAAACACAGTTAGTTAATTAAAGATCTTAAATCTGAAATTTGTAACAAAGAAAATGCACAAGAATCTGCAAATAGAGAAAATTTCATATTCATTTTTTCAAAATCATATTTTTCCTTTTATCTTGATATTTTTTCTCATAGCAATTTATCCCCTTTTAACATTAATTCTATTTTAGAATACAGAGAGGTTGATATAAATAAATTTCCAATTAGCTTTTGTCAAGATAGAGAATCAATCATCAATCATTCTTCTGTCATTAATGAACATGTGCTCCATATTCCTTCTTATTTTGATACATCGAATGAAATTCAAGGGAACCCTAGAGAATGTTGTGAAGTCATTTATGATAATTACTTCGACATTGAGTATGTTGATTTGTATTCTTCTCAAGTGAATCCTTATGAGAAAATTCAAATCACATGTGAAAGTGAAGAACACTCCAACTCAGAATTTTTTTCAACTAGTTCTCATTTTCAAATAATGAATCATACTCATGATTTCAACATTCAAGAAACCATTCCAATCTATGATTTATATGACAATCAAGCTCTCATTCCTATTCATAGTCACAATTCTCTCTCTAATTCACAAGTTGATATTGACAATCATTCTAATTCCATTATTCTGGCCAATTCTTGTGAAGAGGAAATTACTTTAAGTCAATCCCAATTGTGTTGTAACAATAAATGTAACACTAGTATAAACTATGATTTGATTTTGTTATTTTTCCTTCACTTATTTTGTTTAACTTCAGATTTCTTTTCCGTTTTCATTTTTCATTTTTCAGATATCTTATGTTGGCATATCAAGAAGTTCACCATTGAACACTCAATTGATGCATTGCTTGAATGGGAAAATGAAGCTTCAAATCATAACCGTGAACATCAAGAGTTATTTCTCTTCCAATTCCAATTGGTGTTCATATCTTATCAATTGCTTCTTTCTTCTCAAAAGCAATGCCAACAAAAGAGTGTATCTTCATGGTATGACCAACAATCTAATTTAATTAATAATATTCTGTTGAGTCTATCATACTTCCATCCATATTTCATAGACTCATTTGAAAGACATTTGGAAAGTGTTCCTACATATAAGATTGTTAATAATCTAACATATATATATATATATATATATATAAGACTAACATATTGGTACATGCTATATATATATATATATATATATATATATATATATAAGACTAACATATTGGTACATGCCATGATATCTAAAATTTCATCTCTACAATCTAGCCTATCATCCCCTCTTTTGAACCTCTTCCAATCATTAATGAAAATCCATACAGATTTCTTGATCCAATTGAAATTCAGTTGGAAATGACATCTGGTCCTGATGATGAACCACACTTATTGGTTCGAAACACGTTGGCAAAAAAAAATCTCTCATGTGATTTCTACCGAAAGACTTTGTTTAATTTATTATGGATCACAAAAGCTTGAATACAGAAATTCCTTCCTGTAAATATATTAGCAATAACTATACATTCTGCATTCAGATTTAGTTCTCTTAGTTTACTTATATTTGTATTTTTGTTACTAATGTTTGACCTGTACATACATACATGAATTAGAATGAGAGAATGGTTACATTGGAAGTATGAATATACCTAGTCATGTTTCCTTCCATTCAGTTAAAATTAGGAATAAATTAATTTAGATCTACATTCCTTTTATGTTTGCATTTATTTCGTTATGCAGATTTTAATAAGCAAGTAATGAATCCAAGTTTCTGGCATTCCCTTTTCATTTGTTGACTCAGAGCATATCAAAAGCTTATGAACTGTTTGATTATCTTCTTTTTGCAAAACTTTGTCACATTAACAAAAATGTTTTAAATCATGTATGAAGAAATTCCAAAGAATTGCTATGGCTTGACAATATTTGATTCACAAGTACTTCTGAAAAGCTCATAAGTCACCACTCTTGTCCCTCGATGTAAATTTGAAGTGGATGCAATTTGAAAGTTCATTACTTAGCATTTTAAACTGAATAAAAAGATGGTCTTGAACATATGAAAATTTTGAGAAATGCATGGGAGAACTTGAAGATTCATAAGGTAAACTTACAGTCAATATTCTTCCAGGTATGCATTTTACAAGTTCATCTTTATCTATTGTTTGATTTTATTTTTCATAGTTTATTTCTTATTTCTATTTTGTTTCTCTTTGCAGATTTTCATTCGCTTGATTTTGGAGATTTGAAATAAGCAAGCAGTCAACCCTTTCTAAATTTGCAACATGTTCAGGGAAGTATTTATGGTTTCGTCTAAATTTGAGGATTCTTTAATTTTGCTTCTATTTATTGAAATCCTGATAATCCTTAATATATTATCGAAAGGCTCATATCAGATCATTATATTTCGTAATCTCAACATTTGAAAGCTCCGATAAAATTATTCCTCGATCCAATTTTTCTGATAACTATCAAAAGGGGTTTTTTTGTTTAAAAAACAAACTTAAACCGGGTGCTTCATTTTAATTAAAAACTTTAAGAGTTGTCGGCCCCACATGATTTCCACGTAGCGTTATCAGAGCTTTCGAATATTGGAACATTTCAATATGAACTTCATTTAGCCGATATTGCAATATCTATACATTTGAGATATTCCCTTCCCATAAAATGACTTCGCCAATATTGTGATGTCCATACAATCCCCAGAACTGCTACAATATTTACATTCAGTTTTAAAATATATCACGTCCATTCATAAATCAAAATTTTGGTTCGGGCTTATGTTTAAAAGTTCCGATGTCTCAGATCTGATATGAAATTAAATCCACATAATTAAACTATCAGGTCCGTACCATATCACACATCAACGTATTGTCAATATTACATTCCATACTCAAATCTTCCGATCATCGATCTCTTATAAAATCCAAAGTTGGTCCCACCAATGAGCCACGTCATCTCTCGCATTCTCACTATCGCAAGAATAATATCAATGTTTCATTTTATTAACAACTCCGATCTTCGATATGACTATTCTCCGATATCGCAATCGCTCCATCGCAGTTTCCCATCACATATGCTCATATAGAAACTTTGCTATCACAACACTTATATCGCATCACGAAACTCAAATAAATCCTTGCCTTAAGATCCTCTGATGCGATAAACTCCAACATATGCCTCTCTACCATTGTCTTTTAACTGTTATATAACACTCAATCGCATATCGACAAAGGTGAATCTCGCAACTTGAAAGTTATGCATGGCAAAGAAACTTGTGATACAAAACATCTGACGAGGCACTGACCTGTATAAAAGAATTTAAGGAACTCTTGAGGAGCCACTGTGGTAATATAGAAATGGATAAGAAATTTGGAAAATGATTAAATCATTTTCGATTTCTCTTATATTTGATTTTTGATATATCACTCTATATTTAATATACGAAATTCAAGACCTCTCCATTTACACATGTATTACATTGTCTTGGACTTAGTCTTGATCCTAAACAATTTATGAAAATCATGGAGTTAATATGAAACTTGTAATATTATGAGAACAATCATCGCTACAATTCATAAAGAAGCATCTTTCCATTCTCATTTATGTGGATTTGTTTTATCTTCAGATTCCTTGGACATAAAACATTGCATTATTCTAGTTTACTGCTCGCTTTAGATTAGATATAATAAATGATGATTTTGGGTCAATAAGATTTTAGTCAACTTCTTCATGCTTTTAATTCTAATCAAAAGAAGAAGTTATATTCGCTTGGAGAAGATGATATCTTTCAGGTAAGATTAAATGAATTTCTCCAATGGTAAGTTTCATATGCACACTTTCATTCATTTTCATTTCTTTACTTTTATTTTTCAGTTTTGTTTTTAGTTTGGATTGATATAAAACTATGTTTTACACGTCTTCGTGATTCTTTTTCATGCTTCTACCAGATCAGATTTGGAATTCATTCTCCTTTGTTTGGTTTGCTTTCAAGTTTTTGGGAGAAGCAAGTAATAACCTTCATTAAATCAACTAAACTGGGAAGTTTCTGAACCTTTAATCTGTTTCTTAAGCATTCATTTTATTAGAAAATGGTTGAGACTCTTTTATGCAGGTTTTTGCTTTGACAAGAAAATTTATAGCGGACATAAATTTTTCATTTGGGCTGAATTTTATTCTCACTACTATCAGAAGCCTAAAACACTTATAACTCTGCAAGATAAAATTTATCTAAATCTCAACATAAGAAGGAACATGCATATGCTTATTTTCTATTATCTCTTTTGTTGAGACATTTGTATAAGCAGTCTTGTTGGAGTTTATCTTTTAAATTTGATTTTTTTTTTCATCTTTTGCCTTCTTTTGGTTTTGTTTTGCTTTTGGTGACTTTGCCATGATTTATGTGAAAGGCCTTTTTCCTCACCCAACGACAATTAGCATACATGGGAAATCTTTTAACTCTATCTATTTTAGTGAATTTCATTTATGATTAAAGACATATCTTTATGGAACCGTAAAGCCATCTTACTTTAAATATTTTTCGTGGAAGAACACACATCCTTACTAAGTGATATAGTTTACTTTTGCAAGGAAAGAACTGATTGGAGTTTAACATAATGAATCCCTCCCGCGCCTCCACTTTATAAAGCCTCTGATTGATAGTCACGGGGAAGAATTTGGAGTCAACATTATGAAAGTATTATGTCCATTGAACATAAATCTATATTACCATCCCACCCCTTTCACTCAAATACATCATAAATTAAATGCTTGCAAATGCGCTTATCAAAAGGGTGATTAAAAGAGGAAGCATGGGAAATACAAGTAAACCCATCGGTGCTATGGACGCTCGCTGACGGCGGGACTAGGCTTGTATGGCATAAAAGACAACTTCGTCGGGGTATTGTTCAGGCTCTCTAGCAACGAAGTGATGCCAGAGACCATTTATAAAATGGATATATGCTTTATCAAAAAACTCATGTCTGTACCTTCTTCTATTTTTCATATGAGATAATTTTAAAATAAATTTTCCCAAATTTGGATTCATGACTTTTACTAGAGTCTTCTTTGAGTACTTATCTTTACAAACTTATATTGCTTAATCTATTTACATGGAACCCATGGAAATGTTTTACTGTTAGATGATTTCGTGATTTCTATTATTTTTAACCTTTGGGTAAATAAAAGGTCATTATCTTCAACTAGAGATAACTGGTTCTTTCCAGTGTGTTGCCATTGTTATAGGGAAAACCCAACACGCCCGATTTTTCATTCTTTTACTTCCAAAATGGGACCATTTCTATTAATTTTTGGCTAAAACCTTTTTTATGATTTTCATTTAGGTTAATTGTCTTACATTTTCACTTTTTTTTTTTTTTTTATTTTTATCGAATTTATATTTTGATTGTTTCATTGAATTCAAATTTTCACTAGCTTTTCATTAATGCCTGTTTCACCTCATTTGGTTATCCGGTTTGCAAATGGTACTCCTTTGAAGGTTGATCATTTTGTCGCCTGGGTTAAATTTACGTACAAAATGTATAATATTTTAACTTTTGCAATTAAAATAGTCATTCATTGTAAATATTAACTCTTGGTTAATTTTTAGTAATTCTTATTTTTATTTTTCACTGACGGTCTTACAAAATGACCTAGAAATTATAGAACAGTTAAAAAACGCGTTTTTGGAATTTCGGTAATTTACTCTAATTTCTTATTTTAAAATAAATTGCCAAACCCTAAATATCAAAATTACAAAGTGAATGTATTTCATTTTGTAGGATTTTCCACGTAGGCCCCACTTCATATCACCTCCTTCCTTCCAAAATCCCAATTTAAAAATGCGATCAAAAGTACGATGCGATAAAAATGTGATGCAATAAAAAAATGTGATGCGATGTGATAAAACTTGCGATATCACATATCACAAAATCTTTAAGCACCTAATATAAAATTTCACAATCACTGATTTGGAATTTATGTGATGGCTTTTTGGTTTTATTACATAGTTTTTGTTTTCACCATACAAGAACTGCTCACCTTATCCCTCCGCCTACCTCACCCTCACATCATCCTCCCTCCATTAACACTCATATCATGTGATTACCATTCACATGCATGACACATGTTGGTTTTTGTTTTAACTTTTTGAATTATTTTGGTTTGGTTTTAAAGTTTTAATATATATATATATATATATATTTTTTTTTTTTCATTATAACTACAATTTAATTATTGTAATTATAATATAATTATATTTTAATTAATTTTTAAATCATATTAATTAAATTTTATTTCTAATTAATTTTGTAAATAATTAAGAATAATAATATAATTATAATTAAATTAAAATTTATTAATTAATAATTGTAATTTAATTTAAGATTAGAAATTAATTTAAAATTAATATTTTTTGCAAAGACAACAAAAATTCCAAAATTCTGACAGTGTTAATTCTCCAACTTCAGAAGCTCATAAGTTGAGTTTTACTTGGCCAAATGAGGCCCATGATAGCTCGTTGGATAGATAAAACCACATTTTATCATTTAATGGGTCTAAAATTCAGTAGAAGATCAAGCTCCAAATTTTTAAATAAAATCAATTTTCTAAATTTTATTTTCTACAGTTTCATTTTCCCGCAACTTCTTCTGAGTACAGATCCATTCATCTATGTTCTCCTTGACCAATTAGATCCTCACAGACATCAATAGAAAGCTAAAATTTCCTTTTCATTTAATTATTTAATTAAGTTTGATTGAAGATATTTTATTCCAGATTTGGTATTTTGATTTATTTTGTATTTTAATTTAAGTTTGATTTGTTTTTTGCAGAGAAACAATTGAAGAGATGAGAAGAAGAAAATGTCAATCAATGAGAATTCTCCAGCAAGAGAAGAAGAGAATTTTGGGCCAATGAAAATTGATGGAGCAGATCTATTCTTCAACAACCTCCTTATTGAGAATTATTTTTGAAAAAATTATAAATAACAAATTGTGGAATGTAGGAGGAAGAAGGCTCTACTCTGTAATTTTGAAATTCCTAAAAGCACTATTGTAATGAGGATTTAAAGCTGTAGGTGAGAGGAATCCCGGGGGAAGAAGGCTTGATATTTCTGCGTTTTCATCTGTTTATGGAGACACTCTTTTTTATTATGTACTACTGTTGTAAGGAAGAGGCCATTTCTGCAAGTAGAGATCAATTGTAGGCCTTTAGGATTGTGCCCTACTGCCATACTGTGAGGTTTTGTAATTCGATTTTCTTTTATTAATAAAGATTTGTTTCAATGATTTTCATATAACACTACTGTGTTTTGAATTCATGGATGCAAATTCTTTCTCAAATTTTCAATTTACTTTTACAGATGTATGAATTAATTGTTGGCTTCATGCACTATTGCTGAGTTTTAATTTTGAATTCATTGAAAAGTATGATTAGACTATTCTACAAACTTGATCTTAAATATAATTTGAAAAATGAAATATATATAGGAACAAACAAATATAATCTTAGATCGACAAGCTATCTTACGATTTGGGATAATAATTGTTTGCTTGCATATATGATGTCTTATTCGAACTAATTCAATTATTCATCACGAATTTTTTTAGTTCTTATGCATATGATAAATAGGGAATTGGATATATTTTCAATAGGCACTTATGTAAATATTTACTAAGTGTTTGATTGCTAGTGTTTTTGTTAACAAGGAATCAGATCTTGGGAGCTATCACCTTGATCTTATTCCTTCATCTTAATTTCAATTCCTTAAAGCTTCTTTTCCCTGTTAAGTTAATTGACTCTCGATTGAGAGAAGGATTTCCCTTTCCTTCAATCGAGATAGGTTAGATTAATTGCATCTTAGACTAGATATTGCATGTGTTATCATACCTTTTGCATTCTATAAGTCCTCTTTTTAAGAGGCAAAACTTTAGAGTGGTTTGGTTGTGCCATCAAAATAGCTTAAGGGTCATTCTCTTACCTGATCAGCAAGAAGAAATGATTCGATGTCCCTACCTATTGGTAACTAAAGACACATCTTAAACTGATAGCAATAGGGAAAAGGTAACTGGACCTAATTAAACTAGTTGGAACCACCATTCCAAACAGAAAAGGAGCTACTTTAAGGTCTGGACCGGGTGGTCTCCCTTATGGTGTTGTAGGAAGAGAATTTTGAGCCTTCAACAATACATTTTCCATAACTCCGGTTTTAACCAAAATATCGAGGGGAATGGTCTCTTCAATATTTTCTAAGTCCTTTTCGAAATTAAACTCATGAATGGAGATAGAATCCAAAAATGTCTCAGTAATACTAGGTGATTAAAAGTCTCCAAGATTATTCTCAAGGGTTTTAGGTAACGAGGAGCGATGATGATTATCGTCCCATGGAGTTTCCTCTGACATCATGATCTACATGATGCTTTCGACGGTGGAAATTATGTTGTTGAAAGTGTCAGAATTCGAGCCCAAATCTTGGGAATGATCAACCCAATTTACTAAGGTTTCAATATAAAAATTTGGCGAACAAGATGAGTAAATAGATTCATACTCTAGCTCGACTGCACTGAGTGACATACGGTCACCAAATTATTCAATGTTAGAGCTGTCAGGTACCATCCAGGGATCAGATGGAATAGTACATGATGAGATCATATTGATAGGGGAAACCAAATTAGGAATGTCAGGAGGAGGGAGCATAAAAGTTCTGATTAAGGATGAACCTTTAAGAAATCCTATCCCAAAATGTTGATAAGGGTGTGGGGATTCACCCACAAGTGGAACACTCCCAGTAGTTTGGGAATCAATGGAAAGCAAGGCAAGATGATTGATGGCTACAATGTTCCCCTGGTGATGGAAATCAATCATCCTAAAATGGGTTAAGACCATTAATTCCATGGCATAAATCCATGTTCGAACCAGTAAGAGGTTCTAATCTAAAGGCCTGTCAATGGCTTCGACCTCTACCAAGACTATTTTGCCAGCTAATTATACTTGTAATGAATTCAAGATCCCATAAGGTTTAAATTCTCTTCCATCAAAAGCCTTAAGGGTTGTTGGTGTCTGATTAAGCTATGGAGAAATAATGGCTTTCCAACATGAAAGTGACATGATGCAAGTTGAGGGACCTTCATCTATGATTGTGTGGTGGATAGTTTTACTTCTAACGATAAATTGAATCATGAATGCCAATTGGGGTGGAAGTTTAGGAGTATGGTTCTCGTGATTAAATACAACAAGATTCAAATATGAAGTAGATACTCCTCCAAATGCTTCTAGTAAAGATTTCTTTTGGGAAAGATAATTCTGTAACACCTTGAGAGCTAACATAACTAAAGGAGTGTGAGCTAAATCCTCAACTATGTTGTAATTGTGTGCAGCTCTTGCACGAATATTAAATGTTGACTTATGAACCATTCCTTAGGAAGTTTTATAGTCAATTCAACAACCAATTTCTCTATCTAGAGAGGACTAGAAGTCGATTGAGTAGAGCTAGAAGGTTGATCATTAGCCTTTCCAATTTAAGGATTTGGGTTTCTGTAGTCCTTATTCCTTGTAGCCTCTAAGACATCATCCTTATTTATGGTAGAAGTTAACATCATTACATGGGAAGAGGAGGATGGATTTTATGTAACCATGTTTGTCGCCTGGTTTGGGAATGGACCTGTCAAAACAAAAGGTGCAATGGATACAACTTTCAAAAACCTATTGATCTCTGCACGATGTGAACAGTTCCTAGTAAAATGTTTGTTATTAAAAATAAGACATGGATAACGAGGCTTTTGCTTCTCGTCAGGAGACAAATTCTTCTGCTTTTCCTATTCAGGTTTCTCTTGTTAATTCTATCCTTTATCCTTTTTCTTACTTCTAGGTTACTGAGATTTTTCTTTATTGGATTGAACAACATTTATCTCAAAAGTACCCATAGGAGCAGGATTGGAGGAGACTTGATTGGTCATAGTTGGAGCAGATTTTGACTTAGCTTGATTAGAAGATTTTTCTCACTGACTGTTGACCGAAAAAACCAACCACACCATCAAATCCATGTGATTCCTTCGATGGAGTAGGTGAAAGAGTATGTGAAGGGTGCAAAGCATTAGATATCTTATCATAGAGTGTGCCATATTGAGTGTAAATAAAATCTAAATATTGAGCACGAGTAATGAATTTATCTTTAGTTATAGATGGCAGTAAAGATCTATTGAGCCATTCTGCCATCAACAGATCAAGAATATAGGTTTTGACTAATCGACGTTGATGCCTCCCTTCATGTATATGATCAGACATATGGGTGGAGTCAGATTGTTTTAATGAGGTTAAAAGCTCAGTTCTGGTTTCATAACGAATAGGTAATTGGAAATGGGTTAGAAACATGGTTGTTAAGGCATTATAGTTGTTGAATGAAGCTCGTGGTAATTCAACATACCACTTAGTTGCCATACCGGTAATATTTCGTTGGAAAAGCCGTAAACGAATATAATCACCATTTAAGGAGTTGGATGAACACCATAAATGATAGGTCATGACATGATTGGATGGATCTTCTCTAGAATTTCCATTAAATTTCTGAATGTCACTTGGAAATTTTGTAGGAATAGTCAACCACCAAAGAGAATAAAAATTTAGATCATTTGTTAGCGATGATAAATCTGGTAACTCTAGCATTACAATGAACGGTAATTGGCTATTAAAGTCCATCTGTGGAGGTTGACCTTATGGATAAAGGTTAATCGATGGTGAAAGGTATCTTGGATACGATGGAATAGGTTGAGCTATAGGAATTTCCATTCCATTGGGATAAGGAGGATTTTGATAACCAGGATAACCAAAACCAGGTTGTCTAGTTTCATGAAGACCTTGGTAAGGTTGGAACGAATGAGTTCATATCTGTTGGCCTTGATGAGGCATATTAGGTATAGTTTTTTGGCAAATAGGTATTTGTGGAATGCCTTGGAATGGTTTTCCATATGGAATTTGCATCATTCCAATATTGGGTTGACTGGTTGGTACTTGTGGCATGCTATGCATAGGTTGGTTTACTTGCATTTGAGGTATGGAATGACCAAGAGGTGGAGTTTGTAACACACCTTGAAGAGGTTGAGTAGATGAGTTTTGAGAAGTCTCAGATACTGTTGAAGTAGGTTGTATTTGGTAAACAACCTAAACATGTTGACTCACTTGAGGTGTAACTTGGGCAGGTTGAGGTATGGATTGGACAGACTGGTAAGTAAGAATGTAAAGCATAGTTGGAACAGGTTGAGAGGTCAGGTTTTAGGTTAAGACAAAATTAGGTTGAACATGTAACGTGGGATTCCAAGGGGAAACATCCATTCCTGGAAACAAAGCACCCTAGGAAGAGTACTTGAATAGGGTGGATCTCCAACTTGTAGCATTTGATCAGTAGATGGGAACATTCGAGCAACTGGTTGGCCCCCCCCGCTAGAGGATAAGGAGTGTATGGAGGCATCTGTGCCCTAGTGGGAGGGTATCTAGGATAAGATAGGTGAGGTCATTGTGGCTACCTAATCCACTTAGAGATGCACCATATTCCTGCTCCAAAGGAGATTGGGGTGCAATAGGTTGGGTAGGTTGTGAGGTGATCATTAAGGAGGGACCAGATGGTATACCAGATGAAGATGATAAAGGAGAAGTCCATGAATTAGTTGACACACTAAAAAAGGCTCTAGGAAATGATTGGTAGTCAAGTGGCATTGATGGACCACCATACAAATGAGTTTTTGGTGAAGTTACAAACATAGAAGTTCCTACAACTTCGGTCGATTCACTCATGATAGCAGACATAGGTTGAGAGACCGTTACTAACTCAGTCATGGTTAAACTTCTCAAAGGAGTTTGCCGAGGAAATTTCAAAGGTGAATTGAAACGAGGAGTTCGATGTAAAGGAGCTTGTGTTTGAGTATTAGAGGTAAATATAGGAAAATTTTGGTACAGAGGAGGAAAATCATGTCGTAATGGTATGCAAATAGGAGTTTGAGGGCTAGGATAATTCTCTCCAGTAATTTCTTGTATTCTCAAAATATCATGTGGAAGTTGTTCTCCATCAGGATCGAAATATACAAGTTGTGGTTGAGATGAAGGCAGATGAAGAGAAGAATGAGTTCCTGAAGTAGTTGTTTCAGTTATTTGTGGTTCCTTAGGTTGTAAAGTGTCTGAATCTATAAATTTAGGTTTAATGACTTCAGGTTCTAATGTTTCAAGGGCTTCAGTTTCAACTACTTCAGACTCACTAGTTGGTAAAGATGTAATTTCAGGTTCGGTACTTATGCGAAGTGACGATTCTAGTTGATTAACTTCAGATGTGGTTCCAAATCAAGGGGTAGCTTCCGATGCACTAGCTTTGGTATTTTTCATTTTATTATTCTTACAACGACCATGTGTTTCCTCTCGAGGTAAAGGAGGAAATATTTTCATTCTATGCGAACAACGAGGGTGTTCAGGGTGTTCTTCCATGATGGATTAATTAATTTTATAAATTAAAAACACAAATAAAACAAAATAGGGGTAACTAGGAAAAAAGGTTTACCAAGTCACTGTGAATTGCAATATAGTACCATTTCCAGCACGCGCAAACAATCTCCCCAAATGTTGTGTTCGGTGTATTATAGTGAACAAGGCGCTTGAATCGGTTACCTATGGTAGGATAACAACCTAATGGGGAGTTTCAAAATATACCCGGAGGTATGTGGAAGTGCAGTCCATAGTAGTGTTGTCTAATGCGTCCTTTACGATATGAAGGGTTCCAATATACTTTTATACGTGGAGTGTTGTTCAATATACCCTAGGGTACGTGGATAACGATCTTATATATTTACGTATGTGGAATACCGACTACCCCCAGAATGTAACGCATACAAGTAATGACAACTCCTATGTTTAACGATGCTGGAACACATCTTCTAGCCTAAACCACTATGTGTGTCATTAATGTTCTAAATTATCCTTAGGTTAATTGAATAAATTTTAAAGTTGATCTTCAATTAAGTTTAAATTTCAAGGCTCATGGTACAAATTCACCTGAACTTCCTATGACGAAACTAGCATGATAATTTTTTTTTTTTTTTGTTTTCAATGAAGATCTATCTATGGGAAGGAAGAAATAAACAATGATGCAACAATCAAAGAGAAGCAAACAAAGAGATTCTTAACTAGATCTTTCAATTTCACTATTCCAATTCAATTCAAAGCCCTAAATGCAATGCAAGAAATGAAAAATTTCTTTTCTTTTCTTTTCAATTTTCAAATGCAATGAAAAATGAAATGCAGCTAGATCATTGATCAAAAGAACTCACACAAACTAGAACTATAATATGAAAATTCCTCTTATCCAATCAACAATCAAGCCAAATGTTTACAAACCCTAATTGATAAGAAGAAAGAAAAAATCAAACAAACTCTCATCAAAAGGCAATCAAACTCAAATGTAAATACATTGATGACTTTATAGAGACAATGACTAGTTTAGAGACTTAAGAAAATCCATTGGATCAAATCAGAACTTAGAGCAAGGCATAAAAATGATTTTTTTTGCATCCTACAAGAATTAGTGTAGGTAGTACATGGGCTAAGTGTGATGGGTCACAATTAATGAATTGGGAAATTGCAATGGGTCACAATTAATACAAAGCAAAGCTGCAATGGTTCCAATAAAAGTGTGAATCATCACACTTACAGAGAGAGGAAACTGCACTAGGTCACTCTATTGCAGAAAAAAAAAGTGCGACGATTAATTTTGCTTAAACCACTCAAATCAAACCCTACCAAGCTCATAATTATACTTTCCAAAGACTGATTATTGTCTAAACAAGTCGAATTGAATCAGATTGAAAGGTCTAAAATGACTAGGCAAAGGAAACCACTATAGGAACATCTCGTTTCCTAGTGGATTTGCCAAGTTGTTTGACGAAAAAATTTCTTCTGCAGATGGAAGTGAACTCCCTAGATGTAGTGGCTTGATCTAGAAACAACATGGACAAAATAATTGTGCTTTCCTTAAAGAAATTAGAACATGGAGAAAATACCTACGTGGAGTCCAACACAAGTCCTCCTCTTCTCTTGGCTTGTAAGGTCCAACTCCAACTCCAAATGCCATAAGTGGACCCTGCAAAACAACTATAAAAGCAAGAAAACTACAAGATATAAATAACATAAAATAATATCTCTAATCAATGAGTTAAGAAGGCATTGAAATACATATGCATCAAATAGACATAAGTATAGGAAAATAAAGCTTTTTGTATTAATGAAATGTAGGAGAAGATTACAACCCTTTTATAGATCTTGACCATGTAGATGTCTCCCACCTAACTTGTCCTTCCTTAGCCACAAAGCAAGCCTTCAATCACAACTCAAGGATGGTAATGGATCCTTAGGTAAAAAGAAGTAACATTAGGGCATAACTAAGAGTCTCCAAAAGCCAACCTAGACTCTATGGGAGGTAGTGAATTTATAGGGTAAAAGGGGTAGTTTGGGTTTTACCAATCTAAAAATTAGATATAAGGGAGGATAAGCTCTAGGGATAAGAGATAAGACCTCTAGGATAGGAATTCGAGATCTCAATAAATAGTAAATGGTTAAAACCACTTTAGAAGCTTCTAGAAAGAGAAGATTTGAAATTATTTTTAATTTTTACTGAAATTATAGAACCATCGCACTTGCTGTGAAGACAACATGCGCTGATCAATGCAGTTGCTCAGTTGTGAAACATGCAACAATGCATGTTGCTAGAAGAGAAAGTGCAATGTGTCCAAAAACTAGGTTTTTGAGTTGATTAACCAACAAACTTGGACTATTTGAGAGATTAATGCTTAAGGCTTTACAAAGGGATTATTGCAAGGTGTCAAGGATGTTGATTGATCCAATTTTCAGGCCATTTGAGTGAATGTGACAAAATGACCTGTAACAGTGCGTAAGATCACCAAAGGTAGAATCATTCACAAGAAAGCCTTCTACACGGGCCACATGAGAATCCAAATTATCTAAGTAGAACCTTTGATTACAAAACATGAGTTTAATGTCCTCGAATGACGAGAAAACGTTGTAATTTTCCACCTACTTGTCTTTGAAAATCAATGGAAACATGGTAGCCATTTGTTGATGTAAAGCCATAAAATTCAGAAAATATAACCGCCTACTCTTGAATATTCCAGAAGCAGGAACCCATTTCATATCTCCGCCAACCAATTCAGAATTTGAATGATAAGGGTGATCCCTTATCTCTATACATTCCAACAAGAGAATTTATTTCCTCACCTCTGGACGAACAATAATAAAGAAAGTAGCCACAAAATCATAAGTAAAAATACAAACCCTAATCTGCCCTGTAGTAAAATTGCCTCCTACACCACTCCCACTACTCATTCTCTATCTAGGAGGCATGAACATTGTTGAGAGGGAACAATTATGACAACGATTGAAAGGCCCTCGACCTATAAAGTAAGGAGGACTAGAGAGAGTACCATGATCCCCATACATGGAAACCACTATATCATCACCTAATTGCCACAATACTGGTGCAAATTCCACCAAATTGTCAAACTCACTTCATTCAAGAACCATGACACACAAGATTCTTCAATACCCTGAAAAACAATAAGACTCACCTATGCATTGACATACACAGAGAGGCATATACCAAGCCTTGACAGCGCAATGCCACCAAAAAATACCAAAACCAAAAGAATTCGACAATATCACTGGAGAACATAATTGCTCAAACTCAGACCAACACAATATAAACAACAAAATCTTAGAATAATTAGGACTTAGTGATACCCAACCAACATAAATAACCCTGAGGACTAAAAAATTACCCACGATATCATAGGAAGATATAAAAATTGTATAGACCTACTAAACCATTGACTCAAGACCATAATTTTGAAAATTGTACCTGTAATAGGTGATAACATTCTCACCAGAATAGTAAGAAGACTAAGGCCACACACCAGTATAGAGAAAAGACTGAGGCCGCACCCTTGGATGTAGATACCAACGTCAAATCTATTCTTCAACAACAACTTTTCTTGCTAGTAAGGATTACCCACTAGTAGAATGACTGGGAAACAACAGATGGAGGTCAAGGGTTTGCCCTCACCTCCACTAACACTCACCTTTTCATACTGAATACACACACTCGCAATCTAGCACCTGCAAGGACTTAAATGAGACATCACACTTGAGAAGAGGATGACACAACCTCCTATAAAACTATCACATCCGTAATAACACCCTATAAAAAAATTAAAATATAAAATAAAATAAAATATATTTATTAAATGAATAACATATCTCTAAAATTTTCTCTAAAACTATCAAGAACTTGACAAATAAAATCAAAACAAAGATTTTTATTGTATAGTTTTTACATTTTTAATCAACATATACTATTTTGTAATATAAAGTATTATATTAATGAAGTTTATCACAAGTTTCCATTCTTCTTGAAATTTCACTTACATCTAAAACCAAAAACATGAATATGTCATGTTGGATCTCAGACTTTTGTGATCCATATTGTAAATGAGAATGCCTTTTGGATTAATCACATCATTATGAATAAGTCATTTTGTCTCCTACATAAGAAAACCAAAATAATTAATACATATAAAAAGGTAATTTGAAATTATTATCTCTGAAAGGTTATCTTCTACCATGGATAGCGTACGATTCACTCTTAAGTTAAAGAGTTTTTGTTTTAATAATAATAGAATATCAAAGTTTTTACATTGTTTTATTAGTAAAAAAAATATGATAATAATCTCACATAAGGTTAATTGAACTATTCAAAATATACATGAGGATTTGGGAGACATTTATATCAAAATTAGAGTAATCTGGTACTTCATAAAAGACAGAGAAATACATTTTTAATATGTTATTTAAAAAATCACAATAGTTTATTGATCAATAATATTTTGATAATATTAAATAAGAGAGAAATATTTTATAATATAAATTGTAAAAAGTAATTGTGTAGAGAGGTGCTTTCGAATCCAATATCGCAGAGATATTGTAATGTTTAACATTTTGAGTTGGTCAAAATAAAATAAAATTAAAATCAATAAAATAAAATAACAGTTTGAGACTCCAATCCATGGTTTTTTCCATGGTATTCTTCTATAATGTGGCCTATTTAAAGGCTAATCATTAAACCGACCTAGATCCATCTTAACTATGGATCTACCAGGCGTCGAGAGGGATGAAATCTATTTTCGCTCTAAAAAGGTTTGCATCTCAAGAGAGAGAGATTTCATCACTCTCAAATCTTGGTAGGTTCAGAGTTAAGATGGATCGAGGCTAGTTTATAATAGAATTTTCTATTACCATAGTTATGGATCTTTAATGTGTGTAAATAAACAACTTTTATTAACTTATTGTTGAGTCATTAATATAAATAATTAATAACTCTAGATTACTAAATAATTATGTGGGTATAAAATATCACTATCTCGATCACTTGATGATTTAAACATCATATTAATACATTTATAAATAAAATGAGTTTTATTTAGATATACAATATGTATTTTCCTTAATAATTTTGTTTTTCAAAATGATATTTAATTATGTTATCAACCATTATTATTTTTTTAAATTGGTGTGAATCAATAAATCGTTTAACTTCTTGGAATAATTTGGGCAAGACCCAGGCTCAAACCTACTAGTTGTCACTATAACACCGAGATTATATCCAATAGCTCATAAGCCAAATATACCAATAACTTATGACTTAGAAAGAGTCGAGACATCTTGAACCTCGTAAGAGAACTCTACCCCAAGGGTCACCTACTCTTCAAGCCTTATCACAATGGCCAACATGTCCCCCACATAAATTGAAATTGGGTTGAGGGGATAAAAAACCATTATCCCAACCACTTGGCTTAACAATTAAAATAAGGTTTGCAGGCAAGGGTGGGGTTGGGGGACAGGTGGTGGTGGTTAACCCAAAAGGACAACAAAAATGAACTTATGCATGAGAATTATGAGAGACACTCAACAATTAGGCTAAAGCTCTAGACATGTTCCAAGGTCTTGTGTTATTGCATGTAAGATAAGTTAGAGGATGACAAAAATGAACATATGCATGGGAATTCAGAGAGGCTTTCGATAATTAGGTTGGGTATCTATGCTTGCTCCTAGGTCTTGTGCTATTAGCTATAAGATAAGTTAAAAAAATTATGGCCATTATATATTTTCAGGGTGGTAATTTAGCAAATGAGAAAGATCTTAATGATAAGAACCTCTAACTTATCCAAATTGATAGACATTTCTCAGGGAAAATGGATCAATTTGATCAAATAACCCTTTATCATGTTCTTGGGTATCTAAAATTTAAAGTGGATGGCATGGAAAATAGGGTTTCTCTAACTAGGGTTAGTTGATCCAAAAATATGGGTGGTGGGGCAGGGGGTGTTGGGTGGAATTCCTTTTACATTATCTCCCATGGATATTTCACTAATAAACTATAATATAAATACCAGAATTCAATCAATGGACAAGTAGCATTTGAATTACATTACCGAGAAAAGGTTTCAAAGTCACTCCATCCACCCCCTTGTACTCATGTTATTTTTCGACATGCTTGAGGCTCTAATGGAGTAAAGAACAATCTTACTCAATGGTGGCATGTATAAAGGATATAAGTGTGGACTCAATTCACCTCATACCAATTCATTTTGCAAGTTCAAGGCATATTTAGGTGTGTGTTCATTTTCCCTTAGTGAAACTAGAGAGTAGGTCTCCATTGGCATTATGGAGTTTGAATGGTTTGAGATTCAAAGAACATTGGTGGAGACTTATTCTAAAAGGTAAAAATGGGTTTGGGTGCATCTTTCTATTAAATTGTCACCTTTATATTCAACGAAGAGTAGGAATCATTGTAGAAGAGGAAATACCGATGCCATTGTTAAATTTCATATATGTCAAAGCCAAGCTCGCCAGTCAAGGAGGTCAAAATAGACATATCTCAATTGGCAGACAACTTCCAAAGCCATATGGATGAAATGAAGTATAAATTTTTTAATTTGGACCTATGAATGGATATCCATAATACTAAAAGAAAAGGATGGTAGCTAAGAAGAGTATGCTTGTTCATATTATTCCTCATTTTTTAGGAAGCCCCGACACATTAATGGAATCTCTAAGAGCGACAAAAAAGAAGAAGATGTTGTTCTCCAAGCCACCAAACCCACATACATGGTTAAAGTTGTTGAAAGGGAGAAAACTCAAAACCAATATAAATTCTTTAATGGATGTTTTCTCCAACTTTTAATTAGGTTTATGTTTTGTAAGTTTAAGGTTTTACTATTCTGTTTTTTTCTTGAGAGATCCGCATCCTGCGCGCTCTGCAACTTGTGTGCGAGTCCACTGAGGGCTTTGCTGCTGGCCTGGCTGGGTTTGCTGGCTCATCATGGAGGCGCTGACTCCCCCCCAGGGGCCTCCCTCTCCTCCTCCGCCTTCTGCCACTGAGGCTTTCAAAACCTTGCTGGCCTCTTTGCCCAAGAAGAAAAGCATGGAAGCTGCAAAGTTTGTGAAAAAACTAGAAGACATCCCTGAGATCGCCCTTTTGCCAGAAGGACCGATCCAAGTAGCCTTGTCTCTGGTAGATCGTGCTCTGGTTGGCCAGTTCACAGGACTCTGGCCTTCCCCGAAATCCACTGAGAACTGGGTCGCCAGGAACTGGGCACCTTTGATAAAAGACAAGGTAACCTCTTACTTCCTTGGGAGAGGCTACTTTTTGTTTGAGTTCTCTGCAAAAGAGGACAAAGATCTCATTTTCTGGAATGGCCCTTACTTCATGGGTCCTCAAGGTCTGTATTTGAATAAATGGACGCCAGACTTCGATCCGGCAGTGGATGTGCCTACAGCGGTCCCGGTGTGGGTGAGACTCCCCAACCTTCCAGTGCACTGTTGGAACTGGGACTCTCTGAAGCACATAGGAAATACCCTTGGAAAATTTATAGACAAGGCTAACAACAAAGATCAGTATGACTGTGCCAGAATCTGTGTGGAGGTAGATCTAGAGATCGGACTACCGGAAGCCATCAAAATAATCGTAGGCCCCTGGACTCATGTACAGAAACTAGATTATGAGCAGCTGCCATTCAAATGCCAGAAGTGCCACGTCTATGGACACTTTGCCAGAGACTGCCCATCCAAAGGTGTGGAAGAAAAAGGGAAGGAAGATGGATGGAACCAGGCAAAGTGCTCCAAAACCTCCCACAAGAAGAATGCAAATGTAAATGCTAAAGCTCCACACATGGGTCCTGCTCAGAAACCATCCACGGAAAGTCAAGGGAATAAATTCGAGATCCTTGGATCTGAAATCATGACCACCCAGGAGGCAGAAATCCCAAAGGAGGTCTCTCCATCTAAAGCCTCCCCCTCCATCAAAAGTGCAACAGAGAGATCCAAAGGGAAGATTTCAGAAGAGGAGGAGGAAACCCAAGAATCTGAGGAAGAAGGGGAAATAGGTGAATCACAATCCTCTCCTAGAAGAACCACAAGAGGACGCAAGTCTGCAAAGGAAAAAAGAGAACAAGAAACTTATAAGGACAAGCTTCAGGGCAGCCAGCCAATGCTAGAGAAGCTACTGGAAAAAACCCTGAAGATGACGAGGAATCAATCTCAGGGCTCCAAGGGAGCTCAACATAACAAAAATAAATGATGAAGATAGTCTCCTGGAATTGTAGGGGAATGGGCACCACAGTCAAGGAAGAAGCAATGAATAGTCTATTAAGATTGGAATCCCTGGATATCCTCCTCATCAAGGAGACTAAATTGGAGGACACAACTTTCCTTCAAGTAAGTAAAAAATTTTGGAATAAAAGTGGAGCGCATGCAATTTCTGCCCGTGGAGCTTCGGGAGGGCTTGGGTCACTCTGGAACCCTAATAAGTTCTCATTAATCTCTGAGTCCCTGAATACCCACTGGATTTTTTTAAAAATGCAACATTTAGAATCTAAGGAGATTATTTGTCTATTCAATGTGTATGCACCTAACAATGTAGGTGAGAAAAAAAACTGCTGGGACTCCATAAAAAGCCTGGAAGATCTAGAGAACCTAGAAAATATAATCATAGCTGGAGATCTCAACCTCACCCTCCTCTTGTCAGAAAAAAGAGGAGGTAGCATCATTAGAGATACGGTAAGAGAATGGGCGGAAGACCTCATGCAAGATTGGGACCTGCTAGCTATCAAGCCAGTTACTGGTAAGTTTACATGGTCAAATAAGAGAGTTGGGCCGGGACACATAGCGGCAAGACTTGATAGATTTTTTGTTCAAAGTTCTTTCCTGCTTCTTGGGTTAGAGGCTAGAATGAGTATTCTCCATAGCAGTGTATCAGATCACAAGCCCATTAGCCTAGAGCTGCTGACTCCGAAGGACTTGGGGCCTATCCCTTTTAGAATCAGTTCACTATGGACTAAAGAGGCAAACTTCATGCAAAAGGTTAGAGATTGCTGGAAAGATCTAGTCAAGGGTTCCCATTTTTTTGTTTAGGAGGAAAAACTTAGAAGAGTAAAAGCTATGCTGAAAAACTGGGTTAAGACCTTGCCCAATCCTGTTGCTGAAATAAAAAAAATCCAAAGTGCTCTAGAGAAGCAGCACCTCCATCTAGAAGCTATTGAAATCACCAAAGAAGAGCTAGACAAGGAGTATCAGTTACAACATAAATTCCATAAGGCCTGTTAGGGCCTAAATATGCCTTAGGCTGAAGGAAGGCAAAATTTAGGGTAACCACAAAACACACTCAGTCTGGTAGCTAGCTCTACCAGAACAGGAGAGGGCTCTCTCCGGGTCACACTCAGGAAAATAAACAATAGGGTCTGAGATGACTCAAAAATGAATACTGATTTTAGGCTAGGTAAATAAATATGATGGAGGTATTTTGATGAATGACTGAGTTTTCTGGGATGTGTGGGGCCAAGGAACAACATGAGCAGAGAATTTAACTCAAAGACGCAGATTATTTCGTGAGGCAAGACAGGCGGAAAGTCTAGCAATTAGATTTGAAATAATATGAAGTGGAGAGATTGTTTGAGAGTGTGAAAAGGGCATAAATACATGAATCCTTTTCAATAGAAGAAAACATAGAACGTGAAAACTATCCCAAGGCAGAGCAGTACACTGAATTCTACCTTTTTTACTTAGAAAGCTTTCATTGGAAATGAATATGAATGAAAATATGAAACATAACGAAATACATATGAAACATAAAGAAGATACATTTGCTAAACTCACGCCACAGGAATCTCATGAACCAGAGCTGCAATCTTTCATTAATTCTCTGTGAAAATGTACAGTAAGTGACTGGGTTTCTCTCCCACAGTTTCCTAGAAATTCCCACCCTTTACAAAATGACTCTCAATGCAATAAATAAGCTTTGCCATGAGAAAGTCGATCAACCTAGGAAATGAAAAGCCAACCATCAACAGTTACATTTAATTTTCTATGAGGACCAATTAGAAAAAAGCAAACATGAGCGTAGATTTTTTGGGTGGCTGTTCGCCTTCATTTGGCCACTTGGATAGAAGCCAAAAATGTTTTTTAAAATTTGCCTTTGATGCTGGGAAAAATGTATTGTAAATGAGTGGGCCCACTTGGAGAAAATTGTGAATCGAAATTTCGCGGAGCGGGAGTGATTTTGGCCTTTAGGTCTCTGTGCGTCGCGCCAAGAACGGTATGTGTCGTGCCACTTTGGAGCTGGTTTTGAGGCACCTTCTGAAGTCCAAATTGAGCCCAAGTGTACTTGTTGGAAAGCCCTACTTCTCTACTTTCTAACCCAAGTGGAATTTCTGAATTTGGTGCCCATTTTCCCCTCCAAAACCTCAATCTCCCAATATTGCTTCCTGTGTGTGAAATTAGGGGCAGAGAGGTCATGGTGTTTTTGACCTCCTGAGGACTCAAAACTTGCCCAAATTTCTTAGCCATGCACCAAAAGTTATGATTTTCCATGACAAATCCAAAACTATAAACTTTTTTTCATTTGGAGCCTCCTATTGTAAGCGCACGTCACGTGGCGCGACGCACAGGGAGAAAAACCCTTTTTTTGCACAAAAATTTCCAAAAATACCAAAAATGCCCCAAATTTCTTGAAAGTTGGGCTGGAGCTTCCTTATCAAGTGTTATGCTGGGCCAAAGAGGCTTCAGCCAATATCTGAAGTCGATCGAGCTCCCTTTGCCTCTTTTTCTTCTTGATTACCTTCTTCAATTTCGCCTTCAAATTCCTGATTTGGGCCTTGCACACTTTGTTTCGCGCCATATAGTGGAAAGCCATGTGTCTCAGCAATGCAGGGTCCTTGTTGGCCTTGTCCAGTAGCCTCTCTAAGTGCATGTTAACTCTCTCGAGATTGGCCTCCCGATCCTCATTAATCTCTTGCTCCAATGACGTGAGCTCAACTCTTCTCCTTTGTGTAGCTTGGCGATGCTCACGAATGTTTTGTAGCTCCATGATTACTTGCTGATCCTCAAGCTGTTTGTTCCTATGCTCCGGATATTTCATGTTCCATTTGGATCTTTCCAAATCAAGGGACAAGGCTTGAATCTCTGTTTGCTGCTCCTGGATGATCTCTTTAAGCTGTGCACTTTGCAGATCTGCATCTGTATCATCATCATGAAGGAGAACGAATTTGGTCTCTCGTTCACCTAATGGTCCCTCATCATGCATTGGCTCCTTACCTCTGTCCTGTTCCTGTGACGCTGATGGAGGAAGCGAGGCCCCTTCCACCCCGGGTGGAGATAACACTCGCTTTGCCGTTGCAAACAAACGTCTGGTGCCTTTCTGATATGTGATGAAAACCAACACACTAGCATTCTCATGGCACTCATACCAATGAGAAGGTTCACCCTCATGCTTAACCTCTGATACTCCCCGTGAAGCTCTGAAGAAATCACGCGAGATGAAATCATCCCAAGTGATGCCCTGCAATCCAAGCTGATGAACCACCAAAATCTTAATAAGAGCAAAATGATAGACACTGTTAAGTTGCTGCTAAGGTGTTTTGAGCTGTATAAAGGTGGTCATCCTCTCTATGTTCTGGCAAATGAAATATGGAATGTTCATCATTCGTACCTTGGTGAAATGCATGAGCAACTTGATGTGGTAAGCATAAAGACGAGAGAACCAACCCTCACAGTTGAAATATTTCATAATCAATCTCATTAGTGGATCATATTCATCTTTCATATACCACAATAGAAAGACTCTTTTGAGCTGCCTTAAGAAACTGGTTTTGATGTATGGCTCATAATGTTTCCGGTCAATCTTCTGTTTCTTGTGCCATGGTTCACCAATGTTCGGTATACCGGTTGCTAATGAGACAGATTCTGGTGTAAGTGTGAAGGTGACACTAGCCAAGATAGCTTGATCTCCGTGCAAGTGCAGCACAAAAAGACGAGCCAACTCATGATGAAATTGGACACTAGCCACCTTTTGAAAAAACTCATAGCATGACTGATGCTGAAAACAGGACATAACAAGAGGGCAGGCCTGCAATTCTGTAACGGTGGTCGGTTCTTCTCTAACATGTCTACCACTTTTATGAGGCCTCCGGGGTGCCTGTTATTCCACGGGAGAGTCACTTTGGGTTTCCACCTCATAGTCCGATGAATGCTCAGATGCCATGACTGCTATACAAAATACCTTGAAGACAAGATGACTGTTGTGTATGAACTGTGCTTGAACTGCTCTTTTTGGTGTTGTATTTCAATTTCTGCCACCAAGGGAAAAAAAAAATGCAACAGGGACTGTTAGGGATTGTTAGGAAGGGGAAACAATATTGAGGAATGAGAATTATTGGGATAATTTTAATTAGGGAGAGGAGGGGGATTTTATATATGGGAATAAGGTTTAGGGTTTGGGATTAGTTATATAGGGTTGAGGAGATTTTAATAAGGGCTAGGGTTTTGGGATGTTGAATGTAATGTAGGATTGATCAACTTGGTGGGGGGGTAGGAAATGAGGCAACAAGGGAGAATGGGGAAGGAGGAGAGTCCTTGGTGACAAAACTGTGAGCTCTGAAACCCTGGCAGCAAATTTGTTTGTGTTGGGTATGAATTTTTGTTTCAACCTTTATTCACCCTTACACCACCATCTCTTATCATAAAATCTGAAGCAATGTCAAAATAGAAGGCCCTACCTGACAACTCCACGCAAGGGATGAGCAATTTGAAAATATTTGACACAATTTTGGGCTCTGAACTGTGTGCACCGCGCCAAGAACCCAGTGCGCCGTGCCCTCTATGTGCGTCGCGCCTGTTCAAATTAACACTGGGCGGAAATCCCCAGTGCGCCGCGCTCCTCCACCTGTGCGCCGCGCTCCAACCTTTAACACAGTCACGACCTTTCAAACTGCGGTTTGTTCTTCAACCTCCAAATTCGACTTTGCTATAAGATTTCATGAATGTAACTTGGTACAAATGATTTATATACTTGGAGAAATATCTTGCAAGAGTTGGATTTGATTTTTTCTTTCTCCAAAACCCATTTTGTAATGTTTTCACTTTGGCACTTTTTCACAATTAATACAACTCTGCTTTTCACACTTCCTTTTGATTTCTTTGACTAAAATGATGAAATTTTTGGTAATTTTTTGCAGGGGTAGCCAACATGGAATTTGACTAAGGAGACCAGGGCTGCGCTTGGAGAAATCCATTGAGAAACTTTTGAAAATTATTACAAATGACAAGCTGTTGAATTTTCTTCAAAACAGAGTTTTGAAGAACAGTCGTAATCTATCGATATGACGATGAAAATCTTTGAATCACAACTTCATAAGAGCCTCCCTCTAGCCTTGCTGGCTTTATTGGACATTGCTTGAAGGCCAAATGACTAATATTTAGACTTAATTACCGAAATGATTCTCGTCCATTAAAAGATCAAACATGGACTGTCATGGACTTTAATACACATAGATGAAAAAACCTAAGCCAGCAGGTACAAGACATGAGGGGAATGAATGATAAGGCCCTTCCATCAGATTATGGCATGCCCCTAGCGGAATGCAACTGGATGAATTGAGCGAGACACCTAAAAATGAATTGCAGAAATAGTTTTGATCTCTGAAGGAGGACTGACAAGACCGACTCTAACAAGGCCTGTCTGGCAGAAGAAGAATTATGGAGGCTCAAGTCCAGGAGTTTATGGCTCAAAGCAAGCAATAGAAACTCCTCTTTTTTCCATAAGCAAGCTCAAGCCAGGAAATGCCGTAATTCTATCTCTGAAATCAAAAAAGATAACTGCACCTTAAAGGATTTTGCCAGCATCAAAAAGGCAGCTTCAGATCATTTTGAGAAGATGTATAACGAAGACATGGAGGTTGGCCAAAATGATAATCTGCTAGACGCTGTTCCCAACCTTATCACTTCTAGAATGAATCAGGCTCTTGAAGGAAAAATCAGCAAAAATGAAGTTAGGGACGCCCTCTTTGCAATGGATCCCGACAAAGCCCCGGGACCGGATGGTTTCACACCTAGATTTCTCCAGACCTGTTGGCAGATCGTTGAGAAGGAGTTCTTTAAAATGATCCAGAAGTCCCAAGAGTGTCAGAAAATTGGAGGTTGCACAAACTCTGCTTTTCTCGCCCTCATCCCTAAAGAAAAAGGTGCAAACTCTTTCAATAGATTTCGCCCAATATCCTTATGTAACATTGGATATAAAGTGATAACCAAGGTTATAGCAAACAGGTTGAGGAAAATTCTCCCCAAAATCATCCTGGAGAATCAAGGTGGATTTATACATGGCAAACAACTAGTAGACAACTTCATCCTGGTCCAAGAGGCGATCCATTCCAGTCTTCGTCGAAAATAAAAAGGTATGGTCATTAAACTAGATCTAGCTATTGCATTTGATCGTGTAAGACATAGCTTTTTGTTTGATGTTCTGCTTTGGGCTTAAAATTTTATCAAGTGGATTAGAGCTTGTATTTCAAAACCCTGGATTGCACCATTAGTGAATGGTAGGGCTGCTGAATTCTTCAAAGCTTCTAGAGGGCTGAGGTAGGGGTTCCCCCTCTCACCCCTCCTCTTTGTGCTGCAAGCCTCTGTCCTCAACTTTTATTTAGATAAGAAGCAGCAAGACCAAGATATAGCTGGCCTGTGCATAGCAAGAGGGGTTAAGAGCATCAACCATGCCCTCTTCGCGGACGATACCTTGTTGCTGGGGGCTGCATCTCCTCTTTCAGCAATCAAATTTAAAGAAGTGCTGGAAGACTACTGTAAAGTTTCGGGCAGTGAATTAAACAAGGGAAAATGCCATATATACTGCTGGAATATCTCTGCTTCTTCCACAAACTCCATTGCCAGATGTCTAGGCTTTGAAGCATCTTCATCTTGGACCTCCTTTAAATACCTTGGGCTGCCCATCTTTCATAAGAGGGCCTTGAGCAAGGATTGGTATCCTCAGATAGAAAAATTCAAAGCAAAAATGTAGGCCTGGGGATCCTCCTGGCTCAACATTGCGGGAAAATCAGTGCTCATCAAATCCGTGCTTAGCAGCCTACCGTTATTCCAATTCTCTGTTCTTTTGGCTCCTGTGGGAATCATTAAGAGGATGGAGGAGCTAATCAGAAAATTTTTCTGGAAAGGAGGCAAGCATAATGAGAAGAGAATTCCTCTTGTCAACTGGGAAATTGTCTCCAGACCGCTTCAGGAGGGAGGGTTGAACTTCAAAAACCTCTGTGCCCAAAACTTAGCCATGGGAGCCAAATTGATTTGGAAAATCATAGCTCCAAAACCAGGATGGGTTCACTTAGCTCTGTGGAGAAAATATTTCAGAGGATAGAGACTCCGGTGCCTGGAGCAAAAACCATATCAGAACCCCTTTTAGCATGCTCAACAATAAAATTGGCCCGCTGATAAGAAACCATGCCTATTGGATACCGGGAAATGGAAAACACATCAATTTGTGGGAGGATAGTATAATGAACAGGCCCCCGCTGGCAGACTCGGGCCTCATGACCGAGCTGAAGGGATGGATGGACGAAGCAAACATCAAAATGCTTTGGGACATTTCGAACTGGAGTGGCGACTGTTGGACGGGCTGGAAACAGCTCACAGTCCCACTTGCATTACAATCAGAATTTGCTGCGCTATTAACGATGTTGCATGGGCTGGCTCCATCACACGCAAGAAGGAAAGATGCAAGAGGTTGGGGTCCGAAACAGGTTGGCTATACGGTGGCTCAGGGCTACACCAAATGCATGGAGCGGCCTCACGTGCCTCCCAATCCTGCCCCCTGGGTTGGCATTTGGAATTTCCCTTCTATTCCAAAAATAGATCACTTCTGTTGGCTGCTATGCCATCAAAAAATTCTAACAGACGACAAGTTACAGAAAAGGGGCATTCTCGGGCCATCAAGATGCACACTATGCAAGGAAAGTTCGGAATCCGCCCTTCATCTCACGCTGGAATGCAAATTCACAGGTTTAATCTGGCATGAGCTTCTTGGATCATGGAATTTTATGTTCACCTTCCCCCACTCTGTCTCGGACCTGTTTGCTGGGTGGATGGCCAGATATCCAGGCCCAAATCCAAAAAACAATATTGTCAAGGCAGCATGGACTGCTCTGCCTAAACTCATCAGCTGGCAAATCTGGTTGGAGAGGAACAGAAGGATTTTCAGAAACATGGAACAGGACTTTAGACTAGTTGCAAATACAGTGAAATGTCAGTTAAATGAGTGGCTAAGTGACAAAAGTGATGACACAAACCTAAGCCAGCAGGATATTGAGTTTGGAGCTGCTTTCAATCTCATTTTTCAAAAATCGAAAACCTCTTCTACATCCCCCAAAGATTGGCAAATCAAGAAAAACGAAGAAGAATTCCAATCTTGGATGTCCAAGCAAACTCTTCCTCTCTCTTCTTTGACGGGGCAGCCAAGGGAAGCCCAGGAATTGCTGGCGCAGGAGGGATCATTATAAACCCAGAAGAAACATTATACACAAATTTGCTTGGGGACTGGGCCACTCCTCAAGCATACAAGCTAGAGCGATGGCCCTTTTTCAAGGGATCAAACTTCTCAAAGAGCTGGGACACAAGGAGGCAATTGTTTTTGGAGATTCCCAGGTCATCATCAAAGTAGTGGCGACCAACACAAATCTAGCAGATCTGCGGCTTGCAAGAAAAATTACAAGAATTAAAGACATGACAAAGCTCCTGAATTTGAAATTTTTTCATGTCCTGAGAGCCAACAACAAAGAAGCAAACAAAGCAGTCCAGCTAGCTGCTGGAACTATTCTCAGAGACAATGAAACCTCTTGGGACCCAATTCCTAAATATCCATGTTTTTCTGCATTTTATTGAAACAATTTGTATGCATTCATAAGCTCGGGAAATCAGCAGCAAGAGTTCATTTTATAAAATGTAAAAAGAGGCGATTCATAAGCATATGTGCTATGTCCCTCTTGTTGGAAAGACGGTTAGAAACCAGCCTCACTATTTGTAATCGGAATTGTGGCTTTTTTCCAAACATTTAATGAAATCCCATAACTGTTTCTGTAAAAAAAAAAAGTTTAAGGTTTTACTAGGGGAATTCGTTAGAATTTATAACACTAGGGTCAGTGCTTTTTGGAGGAAGATTATAAAAGCATGGCAAGCTTTAGAAAAACCCCTTGCATATTTTTTTTTCTCTAAAATTCATAGCCCTAGACTTACACTTTTTCATTGTATTAATTCACTATTTGTTTTGGCCACAAGTGACCTTTAACATAATATATACCCATTTCGATCATTATAAAAAAACTTACTTAAAATAAGTGGGTCTAGCTATAGACCAATTAGTTAACTTAATTAGTTTGAATAGACCATTTCAAGGTGGATTCTGTTATGAGGTATTTGATTCTAGTATCATTAAGGTTTTGGTGTAGTTGATTCCTGTTGGGCTTACCATCTACTATCGGGATTGGAAATTGAGTTGCTTTCAACTAGATATTTGTAAGAATAAATTGAAGGAATCCTATAAGATTTTCATTGGGAAAAAATGGTTTAGGTATACAATGATAAATAGAAGGTGTCCATGTTTTTTTCTTTTGTAAGGCTAGGAAATTTTCATTACAATAGTAAAATATTACATAAGCCAAAATGTCTTGTTGCTTTTCTGCCTAAAATGAAACCAAATCAATAACATAGATTCAAAACTTTGAGGTTGTTGATACCTCTCATGCTTTGTTCATTAGATAACCAAAACATGAGATGTGGTTGGTTGTGTTAGGTTGTTACATATGGCAAATTTACAAGATGGAAAACATCAGAAAAAATAAAGACAAAGACAAAATAACTATGGATTATAATTGTTACTGTTGAGGATGACCACCCATTGTTGGTTGCATATGCTCATCCCCATCATACGATGAGAAGATAATGTTTGTTGATCATATATCCATGATGGTGAGCTTGCGGTCTATGTGATCTAACTTGTATTCCATTTTCGTGATTTTAATCGCATTCTCCTATTGCGTATCATCATGATTAGTCAAGACTCTACCCATGGATTTTGGTTTTCTAGTAAATATTGACAACATGCATGTACCATGAGAACCAGGAGTGGGAGGAGGGCCCTGCGTCTAGTATCGAATCTCTGGTAGCGTTCTCCACATGCGGGTCTGGGATGAAACACTTGTTATAGTGCACCTCTTCTTCGAATTTTTCAATTTCCCCGCAAAGTAGGTCATGTACGATCTCCTAGAATTACACAAAGGAGTTGTGCTCTTGGGCTTGGGCCCTACACTGGGAGAATGACATAGAATGATTATCAAAATGGGTTGAAGTAGAGGATCATTATTGATGCCCACCTTTTCTTCCTGTCGTTGAATGCCACAGAGGCATATTTACAAACGATGACGTGAGAAAGGATGTGAGGTGATAATTGTGGATATCATGAGAGGAAGAAACTAGGCCAGACAAGGACCGCATGGCAGAGAAATTAGGGGTGATATGGTAGTCAATAGAGATGAGACTAGAGGGCTATAGAAATGGCACAAAGGGACAAGAAAACAATGATAACATGGAGTCACCAAGGAAGCCACTTAGGGTGGCCACAACAAATTTACAATTTGAAAATACAATCTCTAATGCAAAAGAGAAATCTTGATGGAGGACAGTTCCAAGATGTCAGGATATAGGGAGGTTAGTCATATATAGATGACCAATATAACAAGATGGATTTTCCCCACTTTTCAACCAAAAATAATGAGGAAAAATATAAAAGGAGAGGCAGAAAAAAAATAACCAAAACAAGAAGAGGGAGATGATGAACCTATGACACGAAGCTGCTAAGAGACCAAGCCTTAGAGTAAATATAGAGGCCTTGAACCACAAAGAGAAGCCCATTGAGAGACGAAGGAAATATTTGCAAATGCAACTGGCAGAAAAAGTAATGTAAAATAGCCTAAATATGACGATCGCTGATATAATTAATATGATGAAGAGCTATGATTTTGGTCCACAAAAATTTCCAAGGATTGATACCTCGATGGTAAAAGTACTACGAAGGAAGATCACAAAAGTGGTTAGTTGCACTATTTGATAGAAAAACCGATGATGGTGGAGTGTAATCAAACCAAGAGTTCTGAATTTCATCGTTGCCTTGACCATTATTTATGAAGCTTGACACATTCTCCATGCCATTCTCCTCTCTAGCATGATGATAAAGTAGATCCCGATGTAGTTCATGTCCAATTGTGGAATGAGAATGGTAATTATGCATCGTATAACCCATAATTTGAGGGTCATATGCTCCTATGTGGTGGAGTAATGGCGATAAAGCCTTATCCATGAATAAGACTCTGATAGATATTAGTGAAATGATCTACATGCATGATGTAAGCTAGGTGGTTGGTGCTTCACATCTTTGAGTGATGATGTCTGTCATGTCAAAGCGGGGGAGGGGGAAGGCATCTACTCATGAACACCCTATGTGGGAGATAATTCCTTTGTGGTGAGATGATGACAAGTGGTTCAAAGAATATGAGGAATATCTTGGTCCCAAGCAATGTCAAGAGGAGTTTTTGTGGTGTTGAGACCAAAATTTTCCAAATTATCTGCAAGTTTATTTCCTTCCCTACGAACATGATTAATAGGTGGGCATGAATGCCAAATAAAATATTAGTGACATTTTTCAATCTGAGCTTCAATCCTCCATCATTGAGAGACTTTGGGAGGGTTAGTGACGCATTGAATTTTTTGAAATATATTAATTTTCTTTTTGGAATCACCTTCAATGATAAGCTTATGATAATCTTGACAATGAGAAATGGTAATGCCTTGTTCTAGATCCCATAGCTCATTTGTATTGTTGGTATTGTAGCTTATTTAACCGACATATATATGAAGTATTTTCCTTGAGGAGCCTCCAAAAACTCCCCATAGATTTCTTTCCCTGGGTTCCCCTTTGAATATCCATCAAAATTTAGTTTAATAAAGCCTTCAAGAGGAGGGAACCAGACTAATGGGATGGAGGGAGGTGGATTTGCAACATTGGTATTTTTCCATGGGGAGTAATAGGAGAGGCCAAGTTCCATGAGAATTCATTTTTTTGATTGATTGCAATTCCTATCCTACAACATCAAATATATAGTAAATATTTTTTCCTTGAGCATGATCATAATAGCTTTCCAAACAAATTCATAAGTAGTTGGGGTGTCTTTGAAAATTCGTTGATTGAGTTCCTTCCAAATTTCCTAGAGGATAAAACTAGGGTTTAATTGCCAAATTCTATTGATAATCAAACTTAGGAATATGGAGTCTCTCCAATTCTCAAAGGTGGACATGACATTATCGTGAATCCTATCAGTCTTCCTAAAGATCATGGCAAGATGGTCCCAAATATTTGAAGGAAAAGCACAATTGCTGAAAAGATGATTGATATGCTCATAATTAAAAAAATAGAGCTAACATGTAGAAGATCCTTGACATCCTCATCATTGAATTTTTTCCCAAGTTAGATTCTTGTTCCACAATAGAATCCATAGGAAGAGGGTGACCTTGGACTGATGATTGAGGTTCCAAATCTTGCCCTATTTACCCTGCTTTTCCTCTTGTTGATTACAAGTAAGTATACCATAGGCCTCATGGATGTTGAAATTTACAGAGGGGTAATATCTCCATCTGAGAATGTTTTCTCGTTCATGAATTGGGATTTTTTGCTTGCAAGTTACTAAGGGAAGAGATCACTTTCATTTTGGTAAAAAAGAACATGCCAATAAAAAAATGCTTCGATTGATACCATTGGGAGGGTGTAAGGTTGAGGTCCCAATAGTGGGAAACAAGAGTGTGGCCTTTGAAGATGAGGGTGTATGTTATGGCTTGGAGATGCTCATTTTTAGATAGTTTTGGCCATTGATTCCAACAATCCTGCTAGAATAAAGCACTCTTTCCATTTCTAATTTCCCAAAATCTATGATATTGAACCAGTTATTTGTTGCTCCAAGCTACATTCCATGTAATGGATCCTTTTATGTTCCTTGTCATTCAAATGAGTTGAGAATCTTGAATGTTGGTAGCCTACTTTTTTTTTCCACATCTTTCTCCATAAGATTTTTTTTTTTTTTTTTGTTTTAGATCCATCTCCACCATGTTTTGGCAATTAAAGCTTGGATGAGAGTTTTGAGGTCCATAAGCCCTAGTCCACCATTTTCCTTAGGTAGGCATATCTTATACCAAGCCACCATAGCCCATTTCCATTATTTTTTGGCACCCCCCCATAGGAAGGTTCTTTGAATGTTTCTGATTTTGTTTGTGATGTCCTTTGGGGTCACCATTGCTGAGAGTAGATAAGTAGGGTGACATTGCATAAATGATTTCAGGAGAGTGAGACAACCAACAAGGTTGAGAGCTCAGAAGGTCTAGCTAGAGAGCTTAGATTTAAATTTAACAAGAATATATTTTTGAATTGTTATCCTAAGTGTATTGGTTTTGAGGGGAGCACCCAAATATTTGGATGAAAGAGATCTCCTTTGAATTCCAAGTAGGAAGGAAATATGGACTTGGATGGCCGAAGGGGTGTTAAAGAAGAAAAATTGTGATTTAGTTGAGTTGATGGAGGTACCATAGTCATCTAAAAATATTATGGAGTACACTCTTGAGATTTGATTCATCTTTCATAGTAGGAATTACCAGCAAAAGGGTATTATCTACAAATAATTGGTGCAAAGAGGAATGCTTAGGAGAGCTTAGGTGTAGACCTTGAAGATTCCCTTGGAAAAAATCTTTCTTAATAGTGCGCCCCAAGCCTTCAACCATGAGGAAAATAATGTAAGGTGAGATAGGGTCGCCTTGTCTGATACCTAGATATGGGACAAAGGTGGGGGAAGGTGAGCCATTAATTATGATAGATATTTTTTTTCATCACAAGAGCAATAACCCAATGAATTCATCTTTCTTCAAAGATGAAAGTAGTTGGTACATGAAAAATAAATTGGAAACTAAGCTTGTCAAAGGATTTAGACATATCAAGTTTAATGTGCATACCTGAATGTTTTGGAAGAGTTGAGTGAGTGGATGCGTTCATGATCTAGAATAATGCTATCCAAGATTTGTTTACCTTCCACATAACCTATTCACTGCAGGGAGATGAGGGTTGGGAGGAGAGGCTTGTGGCGGTTGGCGATGACTTTTGAGATGATTTTATAGATGACATTACAAAGGGAAATGGGGTGATAATCAAAGGGTGAGTTAGAGTGAGAAATATTGGGGTTGAGTGCTATGAAAGTAGCATCAAGGACATTAAAAGTAAATGTTGAACGTTGAGAGCCTTCCACTATTTGCCAAATGTAATTTCCCATAATTTTTTAGAAAGCTTGATACAAATCAAAAGTGATGCCATAAGGTCCTATGAACTTTCCTTTAGGAATATCCATAACAACTGCTTCCACCTCTTGCAGAGTAGTCTCTTTAAGAAGAAGAGCATTTTGATCAACGGTGGCAGGTCTATGAATATTTCTAGTCGTTTTTCATATATCAAGTATCCCGTCTGAAACTATCTTTGATAGAATGGATTGAAAATGATCCATGATGTCTTGCATGTTTTCATTATTTCCCTCTACGCTTTGATTATTGGACTTTTGTATGATGAGAATTATGTTATTTAGCTTGTGATTAATCATAGATTGATGAAAGAATTTAGAGTTTCTTTCCTCTTCTTTGAGCCATTGAATGCATGCTTTTTGTTTCCAGAGAATCTCTCTTGAATGACTGTTTCCTCTAATTGAGATTGAATGAAAGATTCTTTTTGAGTGACTTGTTCAGTAAAACCTTATGTTATTATGGATTGCTAAATAATGGTAATTTCCCTCTCCATTCTTATTTTGTCTTTAAGAATATTGCCAAAATTTTCTTTATTCCATTCTTTGAGTTTCATTTAGAATTTTTGGTCTTTGCTAAAACGAAAACATGATAGTTCCAAGAATGTTCTCTGATTCTTTCCACCATTTCTCAATATTGGTAAGGAATTCTAGATGCCTTAGCCAAAATGATTCAAATATGAATGGTTTGTTCTTAGGGGAACCCATCGAGTCAAGAGAGAGAGCTACCGACCAATGATATGAGCCATGGATGGGAAGAATAGATGCTTCAAAAGAGATACATGAGAGGAATAAATATTCAACAATTAGGAACCTATCTAGTCTTGAGGCAATTTGGGATGGGATATTCACTTGTTAGTCCATGTGAATATACCATTATTTGTGTCTAGATTCACCAGTTTTGCTTTTGTGATGAATTCTTCAAACATAACACTCTCTTCTTCAAGTAGATGCAAGCCGCCCTTTTTTCTTATGAAGATTTAGGATTAAGTTAAACTCCCCAACTAGAATCTAGTGATTTTCTCCCACAACATTAGATGTTTTATGAAGGTTTTGTATGTTTGTTTGTTTTTGTTTGTTTGTTTGTTTGTTTTTTGTTTGTTTGTTTGTTTGTTTGTTTGTTTTTTGTTTTGTTTTGTTTTTTTTTTGTTTTTTGTTTTTTGTTTTTGTTTTTTTTTTTTTTTTTTGTTTTTTGTTTTGTTTTGTTTTGTTTTTGTTTTTGTTTTTGTTTTTTGTTTTTTGTTTTTTGTTTTTTTTTTTTTTTTTTTTTTGTTTTTGTTTTGTTTTTTGTTTTTTGTGTTTTTTTTTTTTTGTGGAGCTAGGACCACATACATTTGCTATAAAGCTGACATGAGATGAGCCTATTTGTTGTAGGTAGGTTGTCAAAATTCTCGCGAGTGAGAAGGAATCTTTCAAATAAATAGAAAGAGGATTCTAGATTATGGTGAATCCTCCCAAATCCCCTTGGGCGTCTTGGGCTAGATAATCACTGCTTTTCCAAATATATTTCAGTCTTTTTGAGGGATCTAGAGGAACACTTAGATTCTTATATTAGTAGGATATGTGGATTTTCTTCATGGATTTTATTCTATACGATGCTTTGTTTGGATTTTCCATTAAGACCCATGACATTCCATGTTATGAATTTCATTGTAAACATTGAGAAGACAGATGGAAAATGACATGTAATGGTGCAACTCTACCCAGATTTACTAAATAATCACCTGGATCTTGTAGTAGTTGACTATTGATTTTTTGGCCTTGTGTTTTTGGCTCTATTTTAGCACTTAACTAGTCCCTTGGGGCATTTTTTTCACCCATGGAAAAAAGAAGAAGGCATATGGGGAAGGTTATTACTTGTGTTTTGGGCTTGGTGAAGGATTAGGTCTTGATGCTTAAGATATTACCTTGTAATAATTAACTTGCTATTCTGGTATGACTACTAGATATTTACCTTTCCATTCTTTGGCTAATGTCTGGAGATCTATATCCTGTAACTCCATTTCCTTGATGTCCTCTACTTCTGAAAGCCCCCGGGAGTCACTTTACTTTTTTGCATCTTCATGATTGAGCTAGGTTGTGAGTGTTTCCTTTGTCTCTTTCGATTGTTGAAGTTCCTTCTTGGGTGTTTGTTTAGTTTCTACAGACTTCGCTCCCAAAAAAAAAGTATTTCCTCTTCTGTTAGTTGCTAGAGGACTATATATCTATTTTTGTTGGTGTCCATTGCTGAAGCCTTGTCTCCAATATTCTTCTTATCTATCTTCCTACGATTGTTTATTCTTGAAAATCCCTCTTGATCCACAGATTGATTGACTTATTCTACTTGCTCGGTTTCATTAGCGAGACAATCGCTAAATTGATGACCATACTCATGACACCTGTGACATTTGAATGAAATTCATTCATAATCTATCAGTTGTTCCCATATTATGTCCCTGTCGCTCAGTTGAATACTGGCTAGGAGGGGCTTGGATATATCTAAATATACACAAAATCACACATATGAGGTGTATTTCCATTTCTTGGTTGCATCCAATATCATGAAAAAATGCCCAGTAATATTTCTGATACTCTCAAGAATTTTAAGGTCCTAGAATCCAATGGAAGGGAATACAGGTGAATCTAGATAGGATCAGATGTGAAGTCTTCCTTGTGAGGGTTGAATCGTTGAACATAACATTTCATAAATAATCCAACCGAGTTCATGGAGTAAGGGCCACCTTGGAATATTCTATCCCTATCCTTGATGTTGTTGAAGATTGCTATGAAGAAACCCATGGATCCTAGCTTGAGGTCTAGATCCCTTTATAGGGTCTATTTCTTCCTTATCCAACTTAGAATAATTCTCTTTGAGGGCCATAGGTTGACAAATATGCAGATTATTGCATGTTCTCTCATGTGTTCGACTTTTACTCCAATTTTTTCACCCGGTATTTCCGACAGAGGCATTTTGGATGCTCATGGAAGACAAGGTCCATTACCTTTTGTATTGCTCATAGGTGTTGTCATGACTATTATGGCTATGTCAGGATCTCCAAGTGTAGGGATGTTAACTCCTTGAGCTGATGGGGTTTTGGGATTGAAAAAATTGTTTAATTTACATGGGAGTTTGAGTTCATCTTGCCTGCTACAAGGCCACATCCCCCCCTTCCACGGGGGTGCGATGAAAGAGTGAAGCAAAAGAAGATGAAAAATCCCTAGGTATAAATCAGTTGCAGGGCAACTCGAATTTTTTTTTTCGAATATATAAAAGGTGTCCATGTTAATTGGGTTTAGCTCAGGTGATCAGAAAAAAAATGTTATTATCCTCCCTACCCAAATTAAATCCCTATATATAATATATTTAACTCATAATAAACATTTCTTGTAATGATTTTGAACCTTGCTATTTAAATACATATACATTCTTCACATATAACATACAAATATTTCTCGATTTTTACATAACATTTTGTTGTAAGATTTAACAATGATTCCGCGTGTGGAAAGTTCTGGGCGTCCACGGCAATCAGGCCTGCATTGCGAGCCTCGGCTCCTCTCGAGACCCGCCCTCTGCGGGCTCTAAGCCTGCGATCCTCGCTGTTCGCCGATCCTGCAACCTGCGGGCCTCTTGAATTAGATCTGATTGGATCTAAGGCTTTCAGCTGTTCTCCTGGCCAGGGTGTGGCCCCTGCTGCGCTGCCCATGTGGCGGCTGACATCAATGGAGTCTCAGGGCCAAGATCCACCCTCCAGTCCTGCTGTAGACGCATTTAACCATCTCCTGGCAGGTCTGCCTCCGAAAAAAAGAAACAAAGCCTCCAAATTCGTCAAGAAACTAGATGAAATTCCTGAGATCTCTTTGCCTCCGGAGACTCCCATGCAAGTAGCTTTGTCATTGGCGGATTGGGGTCTTATAGGCCAATTCACGGGACTTTGGCCCTCCCCGAAAACTACAGAGCAATGGGTTAACAGGAACTGGGCGCCTCTGATCAGTCAAAGCGTTACTTCTTATTTTCTAGGAAGAGGATTTTTCTTTTTGAATTTACCTCCAGAGAGGACAAAGACCTGATCTTTCGAAATGGGCCGTATTTCATGGGTCCTCAGGGCCTCTACCTGAACAAATGGACCCCAGATTTCGATCCAGCGGTAGATACTCCCAAGGCTGTTCCAGTATGGGTTCGTCTACCAAATCTGCCGGTTCACTGCTCGAACTGGGACTCCTTGAAACACATTGGCAACTCCCTCGGGAAATTCATAGATCGGGCAAGCAACAAAGATCAGTACGATTGTGCCAGGATCTGTGTGGAGGTAGATCTAGAGGAGGGTTTACCAGAAGCAATCAAAATCAAAGTCGGCAGCTGGTCCCATGTCCAGATCTTGGATTATGAATAGCTGCCATTCAAATGCAGGAAATGCCACGTGTATGGGCACTTCGCTAGAAACTGCCCGACTAATCCAGAGCCAGAGAAAAGAAATGAAGAGGGCTGGAATCAAGTAAAAAGAGCTAGAACCAATCACAGGGGACAGAAACAGGGTGGACCATCTGGCAAAGGCAATTCTCAGGTTAATGCCCAGAAGCCTCCTATCAAAAAGGCGCAAGAAAACAAATTCGTCCTTTTAAGCCAACCGACAGAAGGCACTCCAGAGGTAGAGACCCAAAAGCCAGAATCCTCAAGGAAAAGCACACCTCCAGTTTCCCCCAAAGAAGTGGAAAATCTCAAAGTCACAGCCCAAGAGGACGAGGAAGAAGCTCCTTCGGCCTCTCTCAAAGGACCAAGCCCAAAAGGCATGTTTATGGAAGAAGAAGAAGAAGAGCAAGAAACGGAAGAATCAGAAGAGGAAGGAGAAATAGGAGAATCCCACACCCCGGTAAGAAGATCAACAAGAGGCCGGAAAACAGACAGGGAAAAAAGGGAACAGGAGACTTACAAAGAAAAAATCCAGGGAAGCCAGCCAACCTTGGAAAAAATGCTAGCTTCAAAGCCAAAGATATTGAAAAATCTGCCCCAAGGCTCCAAGGGAGCCCACCTGAAGCATAAATAATGAAGGTCATCTCCTGGAACTGCAGAGGGATGGGGAGCAAAATGAAAGAAGAAGCCACCAGAAGCCTAATCAGGACAGAAACCCCAGATCTCCTTCTCGTCCAGGAGACAAAGCTGGAAGACATAGTCTTCCTCCAAACAAGCAAGAAAATTTGGAATAAAAGCGAAGCAAGAGCAATCTCCGCCCGGGGTGCCTCAGGAGGAATAGGTACTCTTTGGAATCCCAATAAATTTACAGTTCAACTAGAGGCCAGGAATACCCACTGGTTGATGCTAAAAATGCAGAATTTGGATACTAAGCAAACGTTCTGCCTCTTCAACGTTTACTCTCCAGTTAATGTTGGGGAACAAAAAGATTGCTGGGACTCTCTAAGACAGCAAGCAGATTTGACAGAGCTGGAAAACATAATAATTGCTGGCGATCTCAATCTTACCCTACATCCATCAGAAAAAAGGGGAGGCAGCATAGTTAGAGACCCAGCTAGAGAATGGGTGGAGGACATAGTGCAAGACTGGGATCTGCTGGACATTAAACCCTCTTCAGGTAAGTACTCTTGGTCTAATAAAAGAATGGGCCCTGGCCACATTGCTGCTAGGTTAGATAGGTTTATCATTCAAAGTTCCTTTCTGCTGCTAGGATTAGAGCCTAGAATGTATATACTTGCCAACAACATCTCTGATCATAAGCCCATAATGTTAGACTTGTTAGCACATCATGATCTGGGCCCCATCCCATTTAGGTTCAGCCCTCTTTGGGTAAAGGAGAATGAATTCATGCAAACAGTTAAGGAATGTTGGAATCATCCGGTCAATGGATCGCCATTCTATATTTGGGAGGAAAAACTCAGAAGGATGAAAAGAGTCCTAAAAAGATGGGCCAAAACGCTGCCCAACCCAATCAAAAAAAGGAAAACCATTAAAGAGGCTCTTACTTCTCACCAAAATAGTATGGAAAACGTAATACTCACAAAGGACTCATTAGAACAAGAAACCCTCCTACAACAGCAATACCACAAGGCATGTTTAGATGAAGAAGAGTATTGGAGAATGAAATCTCGGAATCTCTGGCTACAAGCAGGGGATAGGAACACAACTTATTTCCACAAACAAGCCCAGGCAAGGAAATGCTTCAATACTATCTCAGAAATTAAAGAGGAGGGAGATATCCATAAGGACTTCGAGCATATAAAGAGAGCTGCGTTCACTCACTTTCAGAATTTATATAGTGAAGACAAAGACCCAAGTCATTTTCCGGAGATATTACATAATATACCCTCAGTAATTTCTCAGCGAATCAATGAATCTTTGGAGACCAAAGTCACTAAAGATGAGGTGAAAAAGGCACTCTTCGACATGGATCCGGACAAGGCCCCTGGGCCGGATGGTTTCTCTGCTAGATTCCTCCAAATGTGCTGGCCAATTATTGAAAAAGATCTTCTCAAAATGGTACAAAAATCCCAAAACATTCAGAAAATCGGAGGCAGTACCAATTCTGCGTTTTTAGCACTCATACCCAAAGAAAAAGGGGCCAACAACTTCAATAGATTTCGGCCGATTTCTCTATGTAATACAGGGTACAAACTGATCACCAAAGTAATTGCAAATAGACTGAAGTTTATCCTCCCCAAAATAATTCCAGAGAATCAAGGAGGCTTCATACATGGGAGGCAGATCGTGGACAACTTTCTTCTGGTCCAGGAAGCAATACACTCGAGCCAACTCCGAAAAGAACAAGGTATGGTGATCAAACTTGATTTAGCAAATGCTTTTGATCGAGTCAATCATAGCTTCCTTTTGAATGTCATGTGTAAGCTAGGTTTTGGAACAAACTTCATTAATTGGATCCGGGCTTGCATCTCGGAGCCATGGATAGCTCCCCTTGTTAACAGAAGAGCCACTGACTTCTTTAAAGCCTCGAGAGGACTCAGGCAGGGGTGTCCTCTATCCCCCCTGCTCTTTGTCATCCAGGCCTCAGCCCTTAGCTTTCTGCTAGATAAAAAGTTGCAGGAACAAGAGATCAATGGTCTGCGCATTGCAAGAGGAACCAAAAATATCAATCATGCTTTATTTGCAGATGACACATTGCTGTTAGGTCCTGCCTCTGTTCCCTCTGCCACAAAGTTTAAAGAGGTACTGGACGAATTTAGTGAAGCTTCAGGCAGTGTTGTAAACAAAAGCAAATGCCACATTTTCAGTTGGAACACTCCGCCTAGACTGCTATCTGCCTTATCCAGATGCTTGGGTTTCGAAGCTTCCTTCGCCTGGTCGTCCTTCAAATACCTGGGCCTTCCAATATCTCAAAAGAGACCAACCAGCAAAGATTGGCTTCCGCTGTTAGAAAAGTTCAAGGCAAAGATTCAAGCCTGGGGTTATTCCTGGCTGAATGCTACAGGCAAAACAGTCTTAATAAAGTCTGTTCTCAATAGCTTGCCCCTATTCCAATTTGCAGGTCTCCTCGCTCCGGCATCTATATTAAACAAAATGGAGGATTACATAAGGAGATTTTTTTGGAAGGGAGGGAAACAAAATGAAAAAAAGATCCCTCTTGTCAGCTGGGATAACATATCCAAGCCGCTGTGGGAAGGTGGCCTAAATTTTAAGAACCTTCGTCAGCAAAATGTAGCAATGGCTGCAAAAACCGTGTGGAGGATCATCGCCCCCAACCCTGGCTGGGCTCAAAAGATGATCTGGAAAAAATATTTCAGAGGTCCAAGACTTAGATGCTTAACAAATGTGATTCACCTGACTAATTCGACATTCCTCAAAATTTATGACAGAGCCGCTTCTCTAATCATCGATCACTCCTACTGGATACCAGGCAACGGTAAAAAAATCAACATCTGGTCGGACAGAATCATGAACAAAGAGCCAATAGAAGCCAGAGCCTCCATCAATACGCTGCGCTGTTGGATGGACAGAGAAGGAATGAAATCTCTGTGGGATATTTCATGCTGGAATAATCTGACTTGGGCAGGCTGGAAGCGATTAAATGTGCCGGACAATCTGAAAGCTGAGTGGAGCACGCTGTTAGACGCCCTCCAAGGACTTGCTCCCACGCATTCGAGGAAGAGAGACGAGTTGGGTTGGGGACCAAAAATCAAAGGTTACGCAGTCGCACAGGGATACGCCAAATTGAATGAGAAACCTCACGTCCCTCAGAACCCAGCTCCGTGGCAAGGCGTATGGCACCAGCCCTCATGGCCCAAGGTCGACTTCTTCGCCTGGGTCCTCTGTCACGGGAAAATATTAACGTATGATAATCTGCAGAAAAAAGGATTTCACGGCCCTTCCATGTGCCCACTGTGTAATGAAAGTGTTGAGACAGCAACCCATCTAATGCTAGAATGTAGTTTCTCCAGGCAGATTTGGTCCTATTTTACTCACGACCTGGACCCAAATTTCACTGTCCCTTGCTCCCCTTATGATCTTTTCGCTGAATGGTCAATCAGATTTCCAGGTCCTCCCTCTAAAAATCTAATTATCAAGGCAACATGGGCTGTCCTCCCAAAAATCATATGTTGGCAGCTATGGATAGAGCGTAACAAAAGAATCTTTAGAGACACAAAGCAGAGTCACAAAGTCCTGGAAGCCAAGATAAAAATCCATATAAAGGAATGCCTGATGGATATAAAAGACGACACCAATCTCAAACAGCAGGAAATAGCATGGGGATCAACGCTAGAACTCCAATTTCAGCCAACAGTCAAAAAAGCCCTCATCTTCAAAGAATGGCAAATAAGAAAATCTGAGAATGACTTTCAAGAGTGGCTAAAATCGCAAGCAAGACACTTCCTTTTCTTTGATGGAGCAGCTAAGGGAAATCCGGGCAAAGCAGGTGCAGGAGGTGTTGTCCTAAAACAATCGGGGGAAAAAATTCACTCTTACGCTTGGGGACTAGATTACACTACCAGCATCCAAGCTGAAGCCTTGGCCCTCTTCCAAGGTCTCAAGACCCTCAAAGAACTGGGCATAAATGAAGCAATCGTCATAGGCGACTCTCAAGTCATTATAAATGCAATGGTTACCAACACCCCTGTACAGGACCTCAATCTAGCAAGGCTGATTATCAGGATCAAAGATATGGAAAAAAGCTTCCAGGATCTGAAGTACTATCACGTGTTGAGAATCCATAATAAAAAGGCGGATATCGAAGCCAATAAAGCTGTCCTTCTTTCTGCTGGGATCAAAAAGAAAGAGGATGAAGAATCATGGGAGCCTATTCCGTAAATAAACTGCTGTCATGTTCTACTGTCTGCTACTAAATCAATTTGTTTGTATTTACAAGTGGGGGGAAATCTCTGAAATTAACTCAATGGGGGTCTACCTTAAGAAGAAAATTGTAAGCTTCAGCTACAGCCTTAGCAAAGAAATGCAGCAGGACAAAGACGCTCAAAATGTAATCAGAATTTGGCATTTTGCCCAAGATTAATACAAAGCATCATAACCGTTCTTGTTAAAAAAAGAAAAGAAAAAAGCATACAAATATTTCTCATAAAAAAAATCAAATTTTACATGAAGTGACCCTCATTGCATTGGGAGGCGATCTACAACTTGGTATGAGAGAAATGTGCAGGTATTAGGCATAATGTAAGAAAGATTGTACGTCAACATTTTTAAATGTTGGCTCAATATGTTGAATTTATAAGACTTAAGGATATTACTATTAATTTAACATATCAATATTAATAAAATAGAACATCAAATTCAACAAATTAAATTTATTTATATATTAAATCTAGAAAATTAATACAAACTCGAATAGGTTAAAAATTGGGAAAACTCAACTAAAATGGAAAAAGTCAACAAATGCATTTTCGTTTCAATTCAAATTCTTCCCACATCTATTTTATATTAATTCAACACTACTTCAACTTAGATTAAAGTAATAATAATAATAATTTTACAATAACTCTCAAATCTCCTTTGCCATCTCCACATATTAAATTTATTTATATATTAAATCAAGAAAATTAATATAAAAACTCAAATATGGTGAAAAGATGGAAAAACTTATGGCTAAGATGGAAAAAGTCAACAAATACAATTTTGTTTCAATAAAATGCTTCCGACATCTATTTTATATCAATTCAACAATTACATTAACTTAAATTAAATTATTAATAATAATTCAATGTTAACTCTAGAAACCCATTTTCATCTTCCATCTATAAACAAAACCTCCACTTTCTTTTTTATGGAGGCTTGAATTTGAAAAGAAACAATAGAGATCGTCTAAGGCCAACTATGTGCACTCTACATCTACAATTCATGAAGGTCGGTAAGAATTATAAAATGTTTTTCATATTTGAGGTTGGTAAGAATTGTAAATATGTTTTGCATAGTTGTTAAATCAACTCTGGTTATTTATGATTATGCCAGCTAAGTTTAATAACCATTAAATTATAAGATAACACATTTAATATAAACTTTATGGATATATTATAAATAATGATAAAATTTTTAGAAATAAATTTGGTTATTGATATTTATATTTGTGATAAATTTTAACTAAATTATAATTTTATTAGTAAGTATTATATTTATGTGATTTGTTTTTACAGATAACAAATTAGTATTTTCTATAGTGTAGTTGGAAAGTTGTACAATAATAAATAAATTTAAATTTATAACTTACTCTATGAAGGTGGGAGCTTATGTTACTTTATGGATATATTATAAATAATGATAAAAAATGCTTCATGGAGAGCTTATGTTACTTTAGGGATATATTATAAATAATGATAAAAAATTTAGAGGTAAATTTGGTTATTTATATTTATATTTTTCATAAATTTTAACTAAATTATAATTTTATTGGTAAGCATTATATTTATGTGATTTGTTTTTGCAAATAACAAATTGGGATTTTATATAGTGTAGTTCGAAAGTTGTACACGTTTCATAATAAATAACAATAAATTATAAAAAGAGTTTTAAATTTATAACTTACTCCATCATGGTTGTAACAACCCCGAATTAGAACATGCAACTAATTAGAACAATTATGTGGTTTACAATCAACACACCTTTATTCAACTAATTAGCATAGAACTTTTGAGAAATAAGAGCAAAGGAAACTTACATGTAGCGATGATATTCCTTGTAATTTCGGAGTTGAATGCTATTTGAATCTCACTAACCGCAACAAAGTTTTGGGGACGACTCTCCACCCAACCGTAGGCTCAGCTGCATATAATCTTTCTATAAGTGGCCACTCCCCAACCCTGAATCAACATACTACTGCCAGAGAATCCTTTGTCTCACAACACTTTTCTCCAAAGAGAATGGATGATGGAATGATGGAATCGCATCTTCCTCCTCGTCTATTAAATAGATTAAGCAATGGAAATGGAACCACATGCACACACTCCATGTGTCAACATGCAATTTTTATTTATTTATTTTAAGTTTAACTTAATTTAGTAATTCTCTTAATATAATTCTTTCTTATTTTATTCATTTTTACTTTTTGATAACTTTGCTTATTTTTATTATTTCTATAGTTCCCTTAATTTAACTCTATTTTATTCCATTTTACTTTTTGTTAACTTCACTCATTTTTACTATTTTTATAGTTTATTTTTATTTATATTTATTTAGAACTCTAGTATTGTTATTTACTATTTTATTTATTTATTATTATTATATTTTCTTCATTATTTATTATTTATTTACTATTATTATCTTTTATTTATTGTTTATCATTTATTTTGTTATATTTTAACATTATATAATATTATTTATCTATTTTTATTATTATTAGGGGACATTACATACTTCCCCTCTTTAAGGAATTTCGTCCCGAAGTTAAGTTGAATTATTTAACAATTTATTTGTTGAGTTATTTATTACTTCATGTTTGCTCTACACGCTCTGCTGAACTGGTATAAACAATAGGCATTGAAAGTTTTCATAACACCCAGGAAATCTCTGTCCTTTTTCCCACTTTTGGAACCAGGCATAAGCCTCATCGGTCTGTATCCTAGTCCAAGGCTGGCCCCAAGGCTCGTGCCTGACTCAGACCTCATCTGCCCCAAGGCAGGCATCCAATATGGTACTCAATGATTCTGGGCATCTCGCAAGGCTGGCCCACTCCCTCCACACCTACTAAGGTGCACAACCCCACGCATTGAAGTCCTTACACCCCCACTAGACTTCGACATCCCAATCCAATACCAGGCACCTAGCCTATAATATCAGGCACTTGCCCTCCTTAAAATGGTCCCATAGCCCCTCAAGAGCTATCCATCAAGAGCTATACAAGACAAAGGAACCACTGGCATATGTAGTGTTGATTGAGTTTGTCCCCAGCCCATATGGTGTTAGATATTCTCCCTCACAAGTATGGGCTCCCACGAAATCATCAAATAAACCGGCCCTCTCGGCCCATTTGTGGAGTTCCTGTCAGTCACCACATCTCAACATACATCCAATGAATTAGCAATAACCATAGTATCATAAAAAATAATCCACATGTCAAGTCTTGCATGTCATCATGAGAACATAACATCATTGTTATCACAAAATTATGCATGTCATAAATCTACATATAATTACCACGTGCTTCACATCATAATATCAACATATCAACATCAAAGACATATCATCACATAATAAATGAACCACGTGTCAATATAACCTCATATCATAACATCATAATCCATATGCCACATTATGCATATCATATCCAACATGAGCATACAACATCATTATTATAACAAATTAAATAAATAAGAACCACATGTGCATCATTATCCTCTCATCAAAACTATGTCTAATTACCCTGTCCTCACACATTATACTTCAACATTCCTATGTTGACATAACAATTAATTGAACCATAACTGAAATCAGTGTATGATTTAGATGTATCAATAAAATTTAAACAATAAGATATGATTTACTTAGTTAACTAAATAACTAAAGTACTACCTACAATATAGCACATAACGTTAAGTGGCTATTCCTTGTTGGATTTTATTATACCTTCTTTTGCAATTAATGAATGCAAGTCCAAGTGTAAAGGTTTAAATCTTAATTTAATAGACAAGTATACAATAGGTGAGGAATCCATATTTTTAATTAGAACTAAAAGATGAAAAACCATGATCGAAGACTAACATCTCATCTTTATTTTTCCCTATCTTTCTTAACAATAATAGTAAGTTCCACAATAGAGATCAAAACCACAATTTATTTGCCATTTATCCAAATCTATTTATTACAATACTTAAACCATAAGTTATCAATAACCACTAATTTTATAGTATTCTAAATATTTTCAAAACTAATAAAAATTAAAACAAATATTTATAATAATTCACTAATACCTACACAAATAATACACAAACACTTATATTTATCTCTACATGAATGCATTAAAAATAATATTTTTACATTTAATATAATTAATTAAAGTAACTTGCAACCCCATGAGTTTAATGAATGTATATTTGCAAATATTTTACTGTTCAAACATATGAAGACCAAAGCAAAAATAGTTTGGTTGCTTAAACGTCCTTTCAAAACCTCATCGAGATTATTAAAAGTTAAAAATATTCCTATAAAAATCTATATATTAATAAAGACTTAAGTTGTATTTGAGGATATCATTTTAAATGTTATAATCTATGGGGCACATTTATTTCATGTAATATAATAAATAATATTTATAAAAAATAAAGGACTTACAATTAGTAATTCATGGAAACTATAATGGCAAGTCATATAATCCATGGGCACATTTATTTCATGTCATATAATAAATAATATTTATAAAAAATAAAGGACTTACAATTAGTAATTCATGGAAACTATAATGACAAGTCCTTCTCTTAGAGACAATCATTAGTTAACTATTACATATATTTATCTTTTCAATTAAATAATATGAAATAATAATTCATTTCATTCTCTTAATTGAATATGAAGTGAGTACGTATTGGTTGAGGTATCCTAAGTCGCAGTGAGGTAGTTGACGTCGGTGGAGTTTGGGCCCCCAATGTTACAACACTAGTCAGTTGGTTTGTTACTATGAATATATGGTAAGTGCTAGTTGTAACCCTTGTTATCTATTTCATTCACCAATTCTCTTCCAAGGACTGCCGGACTTTGTATTATGGTTCTATAACTTGCCGGATTGAAATGGAAAATTTTCCAATGAATCCAACGTTGTTGTCCGCTATATATATTCTGTAAATTTCCTTTATCCATTCAAACAGAGCATGGTTCGTTCTTAAGTTTATTTATTTTTTTACTTTTCTTAAATTTCGAGTCACACGTACATGCAATCACCCTTTAATCATATGAGGGTTATTTCTCTTATTGTGATGACATTATTTGTTAAGATCGATGAGGGTGTTTTGGAAATACACTACTAAAGCAATATTCATATAATTTGACCAACGAGTTTTACCCATTTGATTTTTTAAGTGTCGGAAAAAAAAATTACTATTCTTGAACTGGTTATTTATTCATTATTCTGTGATATTGCTATTTTGGATTACTATAAGCTATTCATCTTAAGTCATATTGGGTATATCATGTATCAACAACAATATTAATATATTACTTATATATTATTTATCAACACTGTAACTAATTATATAAATCTTTGTAACTAATTATATAAGTCTTTGTGATCTTTTATAACACACTTTGTTTTGGGTAAAGATATACGTTATCTAATATTATTAAAAAGAAATAATTAATTTATTAAAATAATTATCTACGAAATTTATAAATAGTGATTTTAATAATGAAATGCTCCTGGGTCTTAAGGGTTTGAGTTTAGCTCTGATACCATATGTAACAACCTCGAATTAGAACATGCAACTAATTAGAATAATTATGTGGTTTACAATCAACACATCTCTATTCAACTAATTAGCATAGGATTTTGAGAAATAGGAGCAAAGACAACTTATCTGTAACGATCATATTTCTTACTTGTAATTTCGGAGTTGAATGTTATTTGAATCTCGCTAACCGCAACAAAGTTTTGGGGACGACTCTCCACCCAACCGTAGGCTCAGCTGCATATAATCTTTCTACAACTAGCCACCCCCGAGCCCTCAATCAACGTACTACTGCCAGGGAATCTTTTGTCTCACAACACTTTTCTCCCAAGAGAATGGATGATGGAATCTCATCTCCCTCTTCGTCTATTAAATAGGTCAAATAATGGAAAGAGGATTGTATGCACACACTTCATGTGTCAACATGCAACTTTTATTTCTTTATTTTAATTTTTTCTTATTTTATTCTTTTTTATTTTTTGATAACTTTACTTGTTTTTACTATTTTTATAGTTCTCTTAATTTAACTCTATTTTATTCAATTTTACTTTTTGTTAACTTTACTTATTTTTATAGTTTATTTTTATTTATATTTTTTTAGAACTCTAGTGTTGTTATTCACTGTTTTATTTATTTATTATTATTATATTTTCTTCATTATTTATTATTTATTTACTATTATTATCTTTTCTTTTGTTTATCATTTATTTTCTTATATTTTAACATTATATTATATTATTTATTATTTTTATTATTGTTAGGGGACATTACAATGGCGGGGAGTTTATGTTTTTTTTTTTACCATGGTGAATAGCTAATTCGTTGAAGTAATACAGGCCATGGGATCCCATTGTGCCAACCACCGGATCTTACTACTAGGATATGCCATTCAATTCTTATTAATCATTTAAATATAATTTATTAGAGTACTACTAATAACCCAACCAAGATCCATCTTAACTTTAGATCTACTAAGCGTGGAGTGAGATCAAATCTCTTGAAATGGAAACCTCTTTTTGAGTGAAAAAGGATTTGATCCCTCTCAACACTTAATAGATTCAAAAGTAAGATGATTATTCTATGATTCAATAAATAAATAGTAAAAAAATACCATTCCTTTACTATTATAATTAGGCCGATAAACCTTTATTTTGAATCAGTTCTCCTAACCTTTTAGTCTACCCTTCTTCTATAGGAATGACATTTGTGCACACATTTTTATGCCACCTTCCTCCTTTGCCTCCTTTGCGCTTGACATTTGTGCATCATATTTACACGTACCATATTTGTGCTGAAGTTCCCTGGTCGCTGATAAATGTGGGCATGTGAACTGTAAGGTGGGCAAAGCTCCGCCGCACGACAACCGCCCCTGTTTAATTGCAATATGTTAACCTATGGTAAGACACCACCATTTATTGTAATTGTAGGAAGAAATGTGTTGGGCCATTTTGTAACAACACATAACTAGCAATTGCCCCAAAATGTGCAAAGAGAGGCTAATAGATTTTTTAAATTAGAAAAATAGTATGAAATTTGGAAAAATGGTACGAGAAATGCATATATAGATATGTATGCCATATATCATATGTATTAGCAAATTTAAATTTTATATAAATATTGTAAAAGATATTTTAGTTTTATGGATCTTTATTATATATAATAAGTTAGATATATATATATATATATATATAATTTCTAGAGCTCAAACTAAAAACACTAATTTGATATACTTCTAACAAAATACTAAAAATAGAGAATAACGGTTATTGGAAACCACCATTTAAATTCAATTAAAATGATTGGATTATAAAATTTACAGTCTAAATTACATTATTAATTAATTTTTTTCTTCCTAAAAATTAATTAAAATTTATTTATGGTGTATTTTAATTTACATATGAATGATAAGTGGTGCTATTTTAATTTCATGTATAATCCAAATTAAAATACATAATAATGAATTTTTGTAATGAATATTAAGCCTTGGATGAACAAAGGCCATAAAAAAGCTTTTCAGAAGGCAATTCTATGTACATTTCCTCCAATGAAAACACGAAGATTATCTTAAACTTTGGCATACAAGAAAACAAAAACACAAGGCATACAAGAAAACAAAAACACAAATAGGACCTGTAGTTTTAAAGTGCTGATTAAATAACAATTTTTAGACTGCATTATCATTGTAGAGATAGCAAACTAAGCATAAATACAAATTCCCAAATGGGAGGTTACAAGACAATTTATAAGTTTTATTTTAAATAAATTTTAAAATTATGGCTAATGTTCTTCAAAGGAAAAAATAATACTTTAGATGTCCCAACTGCAGTAAACGTGCCATGTCCTCCTTACTAAAACTCTGAAACAACTTCCCAAAACCATTGGACAACTGGAGATGCAGAAGTGTACCCATTGTACTCTGTATTGGCTTTGAGATCCTCAACTGCAAGATCAAATATGTTGCAAGAATAAGAGGTTATCTTACAAGATTAATAAAAAAGGAGGAAAAATATATTCAACAGAGAACTACTTACAGTGTATTTCAAGAAGGAAAAATATATTAAACAGAGAACTACTTATAGTGAATTTCAGGAAGTCCACTTATTAGAAGCTCAAGCTCTTTGTCATTGAAGATCGAAATAAGTTCCCTTGGTACTAATCCATCAAAACTTTCCATAAATGCACAATTGTTAATTGATGTTTAGCTACAAGATCCACATATTCATGTTTATTTTATTATGGAATTCTTACATTTCTTCCTCTAGGTATAAGTTCACAATCTGTTACCTGTGAAAGTTTCAAGGATACAAAAGGAAAAGTTTTGTGTGGAATAAATTATTAGAATAAAAAGTAAAAAAAAATGGCATTCCTAAATTAGTGTACCAAGCACAGAACAAATAATACCTTTGTTTTCTCATATAAAATGTGTTTCTCTTCATTTGCATCTAAACTGAATGTCAAATCAAGGATGTCACTAATATCATTCTATCAGCATGAAAGAGAACTTTGACCTTAAAATGAAGAATACATTAACTAATTCACTTGTATCACATAAATAAAAAGAAAAAATTAAAATGCTAATCAATCACTGATGCGTTCAAATCAAGATCTTAATGGGAACCTATCAGTGCATTTTCAAGGAGAAGAGGGCATTGATGTGGGTGGGTTAACAAGAGAATGATACCAATTACTCTCTAGGATGATTTTTGACAAAGGTGCTCTATTGTTCACCACGGTTGGGAATGAATCTACATTTCAGCCCCATCCAAATCCAAATTCGGTTATTCAAATAGAACATCTATCCTACTTCAAATAATGAAAGATATAAATTATAACGAAAGATGAAAAGTATCTGTCCGGCTAGATTGTTAGATTTAAACTAACAATCCAAATGCATTAAAAGATAAACTTCTTTTTTTGTTAATAGCTATTAAATTCTTAACTGCTGCCATAAGAGTTCAATGCTTTGAGCAATTTTATTGCATCCATTGGCCTCTGTATCAACCAAAATTTTGTTTCCAAACAAATTATCACTTTGATCCATCATCTTCTGTTTCGCATCAATCTGTGATAATAGATTAACACTGCCATCCTTGATACATTCCATACTTTTAGTATTTGAAATAATGACACCTGTTGTTGAAGAAGGTAACGATTCAGATGATGTGTTCAAGGAATTAGCAACACCAGCAGTTGAGGAATCACAACCTACATATTCAAAAGATGGACAGGTATTTCTAGACCTCAATCCTGTGTCTGAAGCACATTCAAGTTCACTTGCCTTTAACATTTCTCTAGTCTTGGAAAATGGTGTTGTACATGTAGAACCACACATAGATAGCATACTATGACTGGAATAGTCTGCCTCTAAACCTGTTTCTGCTTCGGAAGTATCTGTGCCATGTATCTTCAGATTTCGAACCTGATTTGGAATTCATTTCTGAATTGCCTATCTGTTCTTCATCCTCAAGCCCATCTGAGACACTTACTCCTCGTTGTTTCCATGTCAAAAAAAGAAAGTACAGATTATATAGGTAGGTGAAGGATTAGACTCTTAGAGGATTAAGAGCCAACTATTTTGAGAGAATGCATATCAATCAGGACTAGTGCTAGAATTTTGATTAAGGACAAGGAGAAACACAATTCCATTCTCAATCCCTTGACATCGAAATTACAGTTTCATGTAATTAATGTTTGACGATGCAGAAAGTGTCGTCAGTTTGGGGGGCATACACATCTATTTCTATAGAAAAGGGATGTTATTTCCTTACTTATTGCATTGTCAGTCCCTTTAACCCTTTTCAATCCATGAAATAAGCACCACATCTTAATATTCAAGCAAGACTTCTGACATTTTCTAAACAAAAACGAGAATATTGACACCTAATCATAAGCCTTCATTCATTTAAGAAATTCCACAGAATTATTGCAGATCACTGTACCGATAATTCTTTAGAGAACATCCATAAGTATATGATAATGAAGATCATTCCTTTGAGACACGCAAATACCTTAATTGATAGGAAAAAGAGCACATCAATTTTCTGGTACCTCAAAAATCACCTTGAAACATGATTTGGACATAACAACCACAACCTAATCTGATCTTCATCTAGTAGACATGGTTGTATATGAAACAATTATGCCACAACATAATCCCATTGATCCAGTAGACATGAATGAATATGAAACAATCTTCCAACCATAGACGAGCATCTTCAAAACTATTCTTAAATGGGGATTTCTCCATCCATGCCTCTAAGAGCATTAGATTAGCCTATTAGCTGTAGCAGTATTGCCACAAATAAACTAAGATGAAGAATAATTACCTTACACAACAAATCAATATAGCAAAAGTCTTGAAGCCCAAATCAGGAGATGCAGTGGGTAGGTTATTTCAGCAAGTGTTCAATCCTAAAGCCCATTTCAAACTCACTCAAGGGTGGAAATGAAAGGGTATGCAACAGAGGTCCGTACAATGACACATTCATAGAAGTATAAGCCAAAGTAGTAATATGCGAAGCATTCCTCACAACACTAGCTTATATTGGGTTTGTGCCCATCTTGGTGTTGGATCAAGTAGTTCGCCCTCAGGAAATGGAGACCAATTTCGGCGTCTTGGCTACTCTATTTCCTCTGCTAATTCTAAGCATTTTTCTCTGCAGATGTTTATTCATGTCAAATAGGAAGACAAATGTTCCACTGAATTGGCCTCTGGTAGGCATGATGCCTTCGTTGCTGTGGAATCTTGGCAATTTCTACAAATGGGCAACAACAATACGTGGGAGTCTGAACTTCACGTCTGGTGTTTTCAAGGCCAAATTTGATGTTATTACATCTAGTCCTCTGAATTTAGCATACATTCTTGAGAACAAATGCGCTAATTTTTCCAGGGCTACCTCTGACTGTGTCTATGATATATTTGGAGATGGGTTATTTGCCGATGAACATCAAAGGCGAGCCACTGATATGGTACTGAACAACAACGATTTCTGGGATTACAGAATAAATTTCACACAAAAATTGGTGCAAGAAAGGCTTGTTCCAGTTCTGGAAGAGGCCTACAAGAAGGATTTGGTTATAGATCTTCAGGGTGTATTTCATAGCTTTGCGTTTGATAGTTCAAGTTGCGTGGTAATAACAATGAAGCCAAGTCTAATTAACATATCTTTTGATAGTGAAGGAGATCAGATCAACATAATGTTTACGTGTAAGGGTGGACGATTAGCATATCGTTTACATGTAACAATGCAGATGAGGGTTCTCGAGCTCTCCACCCATAATAGAAATTCCCACCATTCCACTCGTAAATGAAGACCATGACGAGTTCTTCCCTTAACTGAAGGATGAAGGCCATGATGAGTTCCGCCCTTAACTGAAGGATGGAGGCCATGACGAGTAACTGAAGGATGAATACCATGACGAATATCAGGAAAATGCGCATAGATGTCAGTGGAGAGCAAAAATGTGGCCCTAAAAATATGTGCACAGATGTTAGACAAACATTAAAAGTGTACACGGTCGACTGATTAAAAAAAATGCCTATCGATCGACTCTAGAACTAATCTCCCTCTGTGCAGTCTTCAATGCTACTGTGCTATGCATACTGTGTAACTTACTGTCTCCTCCCATTAGTAATGCAGAATTTATTGCTATGTTTTCTCTGTACTCTCAAGCATGCAGATAGACAACAGTTGTTTAGATATTACTTTTCTAAATTTGGAACATGTTTTGGCAGATTTAGCATGTTTGTGAACCATTCAAGATCTAGGGGATTAAGGGGAACGTGTACTTAATATATCATCATGTCCAAGGTTTCGCAAACATCAGAGTTAAATTGGGGACTATTGTATCTATGGTATTATTTTAATTTATAGAGAAATCAATATACAAGAATGATTGGAGATTAAGGCATCAAAATGTTAGTTGTTGGAATTTATCAATGAGAGGGAAAATATGGAGGAGGTGGATTATTTTCCAAATAAAATTTCTTCCATTGCTACCTTTTTTTTTGCTTTAATGTTTGTTCATTTCCTTCTATAAAACATGCAAATGGTCTTACCAACGCTGCAAGGAATTTACTGATGTTCTCATACTCTGGCTTTGAATAGCTTTTACATCTCTTTCTATATATCTTCTTATATTGCATGGGGCCCCAGTAATTTGTTGGATCCAATGCAGACCTGCCTTGACGAGATCTATGATAAGTACAGTAAAATTTGTGAAGGTATTATGTGGCATTGTCTTAATGAGTTTGATGGTGGCTTTGACATTGGTTTTGAACATCTGACTGATAAATATATCTGACACTTTGATCTGTCTCCATTCTTTGACATTAGATGAATTCAACCTAGTTAAACCATCAAAATTGGTGTATTCTACTCGCTGGCAGGATTCAAATTTCAAACATGTTAGCATTGTAACTTGACATCAGTGAAGGTGCATGTGGTATGGTGATATATGTAGAATGCCCAGAGTTTATCAATTTTTTTTTCACCAAGAAAAAATTGTGGAACTTTCATTATAAAAGTAGTAACAATGTCTGGAATTCAGAATCATATCCATACTGATGTACTGTAGAAATAGTACCTCAGCAAAAAGGTAAATATTTTTCCCTAAGAAGCAGAGATCCAAAACAATATTTTAATCTATCTGATTTGTCTTTGTGTTGTCTCTTATCCCTACTTCTACTACGAGCCTGCTTTGACATCATAAAACTGAAACTATTTTTTGTTGAAAATAGCAATAAGAAATGCTAAAAATAGCACTACTATAAATAGCATTTCAAGATACCTTCCTACTTTAGTCAGTGCCTAAACTAAAATAGTGAAGTAAAATTCGAATTTGATCTTAGCAGCTGTTTTTAAAATAATTAATTAATTCACCATGAGTTAATTAGTTAAGAAAAATCAAACATGAAGTCTAGGTGGGGACGTGCAATAGTTTCTCCATTAATTGAGGAATTTATCCATCAGTTAAAGAGATAAGGATGAGTTGTAATATTGAGTTGTAATTAGTTGGCTCAGTTAACTGAGTCAAGTCCAGTTAGATTAATTCAAACAGTTTGTTGAATTAATGTGAGTTCAGTTAGTTAATGCATGCATGCATGTAACTGCTGCACTTCAGATAACTGAATATTCTCTCATAAATAACTCATGCATGTCAGTTCAGACAGAGACCCAATTGAGATCAGATGGAGGGACAATGTAATATCAGTTGCTAGAATATTCCATTGTGAATATCCCTTGCATGTAGAAGGAATTCTTTCCTTGAGGATTGCGCAGTTACTTCTTCAGGTTTTGTGAGTGTGATGAGGCCAATTCACACATGTGGCTTCACTGGACCCCAAGAAAAACTGCGCAAGGAAATAGGAGGCTTGGAGGGCTTGAGGAGGACATATACTATGTCTATTTAGTCTGTGAGCTGTATTGTTTGATTGCAGAGAGAGCAGGATAGCTTGAGAGCTGATTCTTTTTGTAACTTGAATAAGATTTCCACTTGTATGATAATACATAGATTGGGGTTTTAGGTCGAGGCTTTCCCCGAGTTATTTCTTCTGTGTTATGTGTGATTGATTTCTCATTCTCAGTTATATGTGTTCTCTTGATCTTGCTCAATTCGATTAAGCTTTCGCAAAGTGTTGTATAAGTAGATCTTGTATTGTGTTTTAGTATATTGCATAATCTGTTGATCTATAGTCGGAATTTCTACATGGTATCAGAGCAAAGGTGTTCAAGGTGAAGAACATTATATAAGAAGGAGAAGTTCGAAGTTTGTGTTTCTTGAATATAGAAATTGAGTTCTTGTCACATCTCAATTTCACCAATGGCATTCAGTGGTTTAAGACTCGAGCATGCCCTTGATGGTAGCTCGAATTATATAGCCTAGAAGGATCGCATGGAAGCAATATTAGAGGATAATGGTCTAAAGGACTTCATTGATCAAGAAATCCCCAAGCCGACTGATGCTACTCAACTGGCGGAATGGAATAAATGTGTGTCTAGAGCAAGGAGAATCCTCTTGGAGGGAGTTCGAGACCACATTGTCTCAAGTCTCCATGGAAAGGAGACACTGTTTTCGATGTGGAAAACATTGAAAGATCTATATCCGAACAACAATGATTAGAGGAAGCTGGCGCTGAAAGACAAGCTTTGTAAGATCAAGTGTGAAAATGGCGACATGATCTATACATATCTGAACAAGCTCACCACCTGCAGGGATGAGCTTGGAAGTGTAAGGATCACGACCGTTGATGATGACATGGTGAGTCTTGCACTCCTTGGTCTTCCTAAGAGCTGGCATAGCTACCAAAACTCGGCTAATGGAAGAGAAAAACTACCAGATTGGGAACGACTTTGGTCAGATCTGATGCATGAGGAAATAAGAAGAAGCACCAGAGATGGATCCTCATCGAAGCAAGATGATGAGGAAAATATAGCCTTAGCAACTAAGGCAAGGAAAGGGAAATGGAAGGCGTCCCATCCCAAATCCGGTTGTTCCCATGGTGGGAAGAAGATCAACAAATCGAAAGTGTGATGCTTTCATTGTCATGAAGTGGGCCATTATGCTATGAATTGTCCACAGAAGAAATCCAAGAAGGGTTCCTCGAAGGGATCTGATGGTGAGGCACTGGCCTCACAGTTTGAGATGGATTTCTCACTTATCGCATGCATGGTTTCATCCATGGTGGTATGTATGTGGTACCTGGACATTGGAGCTTCATTCCACATGTCGGGTGACAAGAATATTTTCAGTACCTTGGGGGAGAAGGATCTCCAGATGCGGATCGAGATGGGCGATGATGGAAAGTACCGTGTTTCAATTGAAGGTACGGTTGTGTTTCAGAGGGATCACAGAGCTCCCCTCACCCTAACTAATGTAAAGTATGTACTAAGTCTGAAGAAGAATCTTGTGTCTGTCGCTATGCTAGAAGATAAAGGCTATGATGTAGTCTTTAGTAAAGGAAAGGTATTCCTGAGGCATATCAGTACTGGACAGACAAAGCGAATTGGGATTCGAGTAAAGAATCTCTACAAGCTGGAGGTAGACGACTGTGTTGCATTGAGTTCCAAAGCTGAGATGGTGCAAAGCCAAGATATTAGCGAGCTATGGCATAGAAGATTGGGCCACTCGCACCATGGAGCCCTGAAGATCATGCAGCATACTTCTACTGGATTACCCAAGGGAAAAATTAAGCAGATGACTACATGAAAAAGGTTGTACCTTGGGTAAGTATGCGAAATCTTCCTTTCCAGATCGAGACAGTAGAGCTGGAGCAATCCTGGAGCGAGTTCACTCAGATGTTTGTGGAACTTTCTCTACAACCTCCACCGCTAAACAAAGGTACTATGTTATTTTTATTGATGATTTTTCTCGTAGATGCTAGATCTACTTTATGCAAAAGAAGGATTAGACCTTCTCGAGGTTTTGTGAGTTTAAAGCCTTGGCAGAGAAAAAATTTGGAAAGAAAATAAAAGCCTTGCGTAGTGACAATGGTGGAGAGTATGTCTCCCAAAAGTTTAAAGACTTCTGTGTTGCAGAAGGAATTAAACGGGAATTTATGGCACCCCATAATCCATAGCAGAATGGGGTGGTGGGAGCAACTCGAGCGATGTTGCATGACCAAAGCCTACCACTGCATTTGTGGGCCGAGGCATGCAATACAACAATATACTTGTAGAACAGAAGCCCACACCGTATACTCGGGATGAAGACACCTATGGAGGCCTTTTTTGGGAAGTGACCTTATGTAAGTCACTTTCAAATCTTTGGATCATCAATTTACTGTCATGTGACCAAAGATGCTAGGAAGAAGCTAGACCTAACAGCTGAGTTAGGAATACTTGTGGGTTACACGGATACATCCCACAACTATCGGTTATACCTGCCTTCCACTCAGAGTATAGTGGTACATAGGGATCTGAAGTTCGACGAGCAGAAATCCATGCACTTATCACTTGAGAGGGAGCTCAACTTGCATGCACAGGAGGAACTTTCAGTTCCTAAGGAGGAGGAGCCTCAGATTGATGCAGAGCAGCCGCGTGTAGAGGTTCCGGGAGTGGAGACATCCACTCATGTTGATACTTCCAGAGATGGGTGGAAATGCTCAAGGAAAGCTGACAGGTTGATGCTGGATGCACGGGAGAATGTGGGACAACCATCTTCTCAGCACAGAAAACGGAGGTCACCTGAGCGATACACTGGGTACATGCCCCTGGTTGGGGAGTGTGTAGATACAAAACCTTCTTCATTCGAGGAGGCAGTGCAACAACTAGTCTAGGTTGATGCAATGGTAGAGGAGTATGACTCTATCATTTGGAACAGTGTATGGGATGTTGTCCCAAGGCCTTAGGGCAAGTCAGTGGTGAGTTCCAGATGGCTTTACAAGGTAAAGCAGGTAGCTGATGGTAGTGTTGAGAAACATAAGGCAAGGTTTGTTGCCTAGGGTTTCTCACAGGTCGAGGGGATCGACTACGATGAGACTTTTTCTCCTGTAGCAAGGTACTCATCGATTAGATCAATGTTGGCACTATTAGCTCAGATGGGGTGGAAGATCCACCAGATGGATGTGAAGACAACATTCCTTAATGGGAAGATTGAGGAGGAGGTGTACATTGAGCAACCAGAAGGTTTCGAGACCTTTGATTGTGAGTCGCATGTGTGCAGACTCAAGAGGGCTTTGTATGGGCTGAAGCAAGCACCCCGTGCTTGGTACACCAGGATCGAAAACTATTTCACCGGTTTGGGCTTCACCAAGAGTGAAGCAAATGCGAACCTTTACCACATCATGGTAGAAGGTAAACCATTGATCATTGTTCTTTATGTCGATGATCTGATTTTGACAGGTGATGATCAGCTGATACAGTCTTGCAAGGAGGACCTTGCAAGAGAGTTTGAGATGAAGGACATGGGCCTTATGCACTACTTTCTAGGCATGGAGGTGTGGCAGAAAGATGGTGAAGTATTTGTGTCTCAAGGCAAGTATGCCAATGAGATACTCAGGTGCTTTCACATGGAGAAGTGCAAGCCCATGCAGACTCCTCTAGCTGGGAACTGGAGGAAGGAGGATGCTACTTCAGGTGAGGTAGTAGCTGCTACTATTTATCGGCAGCTAGTGGGTTCACTTATGTATCTGGTGAACACACGACCCGACTTATGCTTTGCGGTGAACCAACTAAGTCAAGCTATGGTTCAGCCTACCAAGCTGTTTTGGAAGGCAGCGAAGCATGTGCTGAGATACCTCAGAGGCACATCTCAGTTCATATTGTGGTACAGATGGACAAAGGGAGTGAAGCTTTAGGGCTTCACAGATGCAGATTGGGCAGGGAGTCCATCAGACCGGAAGAGCACTTCTGGAGGAATCTTCAACCTTGGTTCAGCTGTAGTTTCCTGGTACAGCAGGAAATAGAGATCAGTTGCACTTAGCTCAGCAGAGGCTAAATACATGGCTGCTAGTCAGGCTGCATGTGAGGCCATTTGGATGCGGAAGATTCTAGTGGGATTGTTTGGTCAGAGGATGAATCCTACAGTGATCTACTGCGATGGTGATATCCGGTATCACCATCTTCGAGACTATGTGGTCAAGAGGATCATGTTGTTGCTGTATGTTTCGATCGAGGAACATGATGCAGATATTTTAACGAAGGCATTGTCAAAATGCAAGTTCGAGTTCCACAGAGATAGGATTGGGATTACTGATAATCCCTTTCTTGTTGGGAGGGAGTGTTGAAAATAGCAACAAGAAATGCTAAAAATAGAAAGGCTAAAAATAACACTATTATAAATAGCATTTCGGGATACCTTCCTATTTTAGTCAGTCCCTAAACTAAAATAGTGAAGTAAAATTCGAATTTGATCTTAGCAGCTGTTTGTAAAATAATTAACTAATTCACCATGAGTTAATTAGTTAAGAAAAATCAAACATGAAGTCTATGTGGGGACATGCAACAATTTCTCCATTAATTGAGGAATTTATCCATCAGTTAAAGAGATAAGGATGAGTTGTAATATTGAGTTGTAATTAGTTGGCTCAGTTAACTGAGTCAAGTCCAGTTAGATTAATTCAAACATTTTGTTGAATTAATGTGAGTTCAGTTAGTTAATGCATGCATGCATGTAACTGCTGCACTTCATATAATTGAATATTCTCTCATAAATAACTGATGCATGTCAGTTCAGACAGAGACTCAGTTAAGATCAGATGGAGGGACAATGTACTATCAGTTGCTAGAATATTCCATTGTGAATATCCCTTGCATGCAGAAGGAATTCTTTCCTTGAGGATTATGCAGTTACTTCTTCAGGTTTTGTGAGTGTGATGAGGCCAATTCACACATGTGGCTTCACCGGACCCCAGGAAAAACTGCACAAGGAAATAGAAGGCTTGGAGGGCTTGAGGAGGACATATACTATGTCTATTCAGTCTGTGAGCTGTATTGTTTGATTGCAGAGAGAGCAGGATAGCTTGAGAGCTGATTCTTTTTGTAACTTGAACAAGATTTCCACTTGTATGATAATACAGAGATTGGGGTTTTAGGCTGAGGCTTTCCCCAGGTTATTTCTTCTGTGTTATGTGTGATTGATTTCTCATTCTCAGTTATATGTGTTCTCTTGATCTTGCTCAATTCGATTAAGCTTCCACAAAGTGTTGTAGAAGTAGATCTTGTATTGTGTTTTAGTATATTGCATAATCTGTTGATCTACAGTGGGAATTTCTACATTTTTTTATGTGAAAATTTTGTGAAATAAATTAATTTGATTCACAAAATATTTATAATATTAATATTGTTTTAGAATTATTATCAACCTACTCATACCATGATATAAGTTTTCACTTTCCATTTTTGTTAGATAACTTAATCAGTTAAAAAAAAAAAATTGATTCAGACTCTTAGCAAAGTTGGATTGTAATGTATCATCCAAATAAACAACTTTAATAAAGTTGAATTGTAATGTATCATCCAAATCAACAACCTTAGTAAAGTTATTCAAATCAATTTTACATTATAATCATAATTTAAATAAAAAATTACAAAATTATATACACTTTTAAATTTATTTTCATATATAATTTTTGCGAAAGAATAACCTATTGAAATTTTAAATAAAAATTTATATTAGTGTATAATTTTGATAGATTAAATTGTGTTTAATATTAAAATATTTAACTATTTAGGTGGACACTCCATTAATAAGAACTAATTAAATTGTATTTATAAAAAAGTGTGCAGATAAAATAAGAGATTTATAAGATATAAATGATATATAATGTGGAAAAAAACCATAAAAATTTAAAAGAAACAAAGTGAAAAATATTAAGCAAATACAAATAATTTAATAATAAGCAATAAAAAAAAAAGGAAAAAAATGGTGGTAAACGTAACTGAATGGACATATGCAATTATTGAATTGTTTTTTATATGTAAAAGCCACAAGTAACTTTATAAGATGTTTTGACAACTCGATGTTGTAAAAAAGCATTGCCAGAATATAAAATCTTAAGTGCTATGTTATTAATATAATTTAAAACTGTTACTTAAATAATAAGAAATGCTAATATAAATAATTAAAATTGTTACTTAAATTTTGAAACCAAAAATATAATTTTATAAATATTGAAAAAATACATTAAAAAAAACTTAAATTTAATATATTAATTGTTATTTGTTTGATTATGGAAAATAAAGTACAATTTCTTCAATTTAAAAAACCTATCCATCTTTCTTTGCATTTTTTGAGGCAATTACTAATAATATTTTTTAAAAAAATTCCAGTTACTTTGTGAGATTATGTCAATACGCTGTGAAAAATTATAATTATCATTATAATATTATTATGACTAAGTATCAATATACTTTGTGGGGTCTTTTTACTTTAGATTGTTATGTTTGGTGGATCCTCTTGATTGTGTTATTATTTTTTTTGTTTTTTGTTTTTGTTTGTTTGTTTGTTTTTTTTTGTTTTTTAATTTCTTCTAAAAATTAAGTTTTTTAAATTATATATATTTTTTTGAATTGTTGATATCTCATGTATATAAAAAATTATAAATACATATTTTTTTGGTTTTTTATTATTATTGATTTATTATTTGGAAAATTGAAATAATAATAAATAATTAAATAATTTAAGATAATTCTAACTTTTTGGTGCATCGTTAAGCATTTCTGACCACAATGCTTAACAAACAGATTTGTTATTTGGAAAACTAAAATAACGATAAATAATTAGATAATTTAAGATAACTTTAACTTTTTAATAACTCAACTTTTTGGTGCATCATTAAGTTCCTTTGGCCACCAACATAATTAGATAATTTAAAATAACTTTAACTTTTTAATTTAAGATAAATTAACTTTTTGGTGCATCATTAAGTTCCTTTGGCCACAATGCTTAACAAACACAACACAACCTGTGATCCATAAAATAAAATCAAACAAATAATAAAATAAGTTTACATTAATATAAGTTTTTTGGTGCAAGGCCATATAATAAGCATATTGGGATTCTTTAATATAGTAAGTGCACTAGGGTTTTTTAAACATGGTTTAATATACATTGTGTACCGATGTTTGTGAACCATCAAATAAAAATAAAAATAAATAAATAAATAAATAAATAAATATATATAAATATATTGTGTTGGGTATGTGTTATATTCTTTTTACGATTAATAGCATGTACTATTACGTTGCACCAAGGGGGTTATATTCTAATCCAAGATTAATAAATTGAGATTTATAAATACTTCGACATATATATAATATATTGTAGCACTAAAATAAATATGATGAAAAATCAATCTGATATATATTTTATTTTATTTTTAAAAATTCCATTGCATGGAATTTCTGTACTCGAACTAGTTAAGATCATAAGCACATAAGGGCTTCTTAAATGATGCTTAACAAACATGGCACATCGATGCTCGTGACCCAAAATAATAAAAAAAAAAAAAAAAAAAAAACCTTTCCGATGCTTCTCACTAACACAAGCGCCTCTAGGTCACCTTAATAGTATAAGTGCTTCATCACGTTTTCTTAGGATGCACCGATAGTTAAAAATACCAAATTTGTTGGGAAAGAAACAACCCATCCAATGCTTTGTGATATACCAACAACACTAGGGGACGTACGAGTGATGCACTGATGTCATTGTACTAAATGCACTACGTTGTTTTAGAACAAAAAACACTATTGTGTTGGTGCCCTAAGTAGGGCACTTTTAAGTAAGTAGGGCACTTTTTCTATTACATGCACATTGGTGAATTTTGAACAATATTTTTGCAAATAAAAAATAATTTCATTTTTTTAAAATTTAAAATGGTTATATATATATGTTTTTAATCACTGAAATTTGTTTTATCTTTATATATCTTTCTAATAGAAATTGTATGTGAATAATATATAATGACGATGTGAGCAAGAGCACGAGTTGCAATGAAGAATAACACATGCAATGTAGGTTAGTGGGAGGTGCGAGAGAGGGAGAGGGAAAAATTCCCTTGAGATATTACACCTTAGACATAGGTTTTTTTGAGGAATGCTAACTTCCTCAATTTTTGTGCGGAGACTATATATCTTAGGGCAGAATTTTATCTTTATAGTAGTTCATCCATCGTTGGGACTTGTTGTGGCCACAACTTTTTTGGAGTACTTTTGCTGTTCCCTAAAGGGAACAATACCTTTTTGGAATGTTTTTGTTGTTCCCTCTAGGGAACAGCTGTTGTTCCCTAAAGGGAACAACACTTCTAGAGTTTGTTGTGGTCACAACCACCACCCTATTAAAACCTGCTCTAGAGGCAAATTTGAATGGGTCCCCTAAGAAGTTTGATCTTTCGTTTCTACGAATGATAATTGGAGTTGTCAGATGGAATTATGTCTTCAAAGCTGAATGGTTCAACGGTTTAATAATTATGGTTGCATTGCGTTTTGAGATTAAAATGGAAATTGTGACTGTGCATGCCTCAAGAGTGTCACGAAATGCTTGATACTATAATTCGTGGAATCAACCTAAAGGTTCTTGCAGGTTGAATCGTGTTTGGCATTGAAACCTCGCCTAAGATAGTAGGAGTCCGAGATCGTTGTGTGATCGCTTCCCCTGATGCCTCCCCTGATGCCTGAACTCTAGATTTCAGGGAAATTCCTTGAGGGCTCTCAGTTCACAGTACCGAATGTGAATAAGTGAAAACAAAATTCGAAAGAGATGCATCCCCACCGCGCTGAAATACTTTAACCATTTCATCGCATGGATATCCGTTTGCTTTAATCATCAGTTCCCCATCGCCTAGCAAGTTTAGAGCCATCATTGTGCTGTGACCAAATAAAGATCACCGCGCCCTCTTGAGACTTAGAGCCTGAAGGACTCACAGAGCTCCTAATTACAGAGTCTGTCTCTTTATGAAAGTTTTAATGAAGGCAAGGTTTGTGTTTGGGCGTTTCTATCATATCTCTCATAATCATAGCTAATGTTAATTATTTCTGCAGGCGAGGACCAAGAGAAGAAAAGCGAGGTCGACGAGCTGATGCATAAGCATCAGGAATGGCTGCGGGGAAAAGATGCAAGCGAGACCTAGCCGAAACAAAGGAATTTATGACAAGCAACAGGGAAGGCATACACAGTGGGGAGCTATGCAACAGACTACGTGTTCTGTGGATCCTAGAAAAATGCCTTCGTCTGCTGGATCTATGCAAGTTTGATAAGGCTCGATGGACGGAAACAACCGCACAACACTCTACCTCGCAATCTGTTGAAGAAACGTATGAACACATCGAAGAAACTCTGAATGAGTACGAAGTCATTGTTGATTGCTGGCCTGAATGCTCGGTTGATTTGAAAAATGCAATCATAGTGCATAATGGAGGCATACTCTATGTTAAGTGGAGGTACTCCTGACAGCGCAAATCCATCAAGCTATTGTTACCTCCAGATACGCCTTAAATCATGCCAGATGTTCGATGATGAGCGCAGTGTCTTCATTTGCCTTCAGGAAATAATAGGGAATAACATTCAGTCGATACAGGTGTGAAGAGATGGCTTGCAGTCATTCTTCTTTCCATCGACATCCATTCATTTCCTCTAGGAAATAAAACGCTCCAGCAAATGTGGCCTCGACGTGTCAGCGGTTTCATTGAACATTCTATGTTTGTATATTTTAATATGTATATTGAAAAGAACAGGAAGGGGGAAAGTTAGGGGAGACAGAGGGTCAGCTTTCCTGCGGCATAAGTATTACCTCTGGATATGGGAGACGAACTTTTTTTTGGCAGAAGAGGGGTCGATTTTATTATGCTAATAAAGAAGACTATTTTGGTCAAGAAGAAGCCTTTTTTCAGATTCATTTTCCTTTTTCTTTTATGTTTGGAATCAGGGTGTTGTGACTGGCATGAGGATATATATGTTTTGTTTTTGTGCACAGTGATAACAGACAGCTTATGACTAGTCTTGGTTATTCAAATATAATTCGTTATCATGGTTAACTCATGAGCGGCCTCCGATTCGAAGCTATATTAAACATTAGTTGCAATTTTTATTTGTAGGAACAGGAATGTGTATTCTTGTATGAATAATTAGATTGCAATCAAGCTTAAATACAGTCTTGTTCATCGGTGAATTCAGTAATTGATTCATTTGGACTTGGAATCTATATATGATGTTTAATCTCTTTTATTATGCTCCTGCAAGATAGATTAGAATAGTTAGAACTAGCATAAGTAGGTAGAATCAATGTAGATAGGACTTGATACATATAGGTTAGCTGTTTCTTTTGTTGATTTAATTGAAGTATTCCTCCAAGAAGCAATCTTTCAACACCTATAACAGTTTACGGGACCCTTTAAAACTTGTTGGAACTAGCCACCCCAAACAAAAGCAGATCTAATTGGGGTCTGCGATCGGGTTGGTTCCCCTTTGCTGGCATAGCGAAAATTCGCCGTGTCAACATGACTATGATAGGAAAACATTTAGCGTTGTTCCCAATTTGTGGTATCAAATCATAGAGGAGGATGTTTAATTCATCATTGGATTATCTAGGAAGTGGCAGGATTTTTCCTTTTCCCTTGAGATACCTATTGGTATTATAACATGTACATAACTAGCATGTGTTTAGAGATATGTTAAGCATGGCATTCATTGCCTTGGAGTGTTCTAGGTTACTAGTTTTCATTTGAGTATACATACATCTAGTAGAGAGGAGGTTAGATGCCTACACCTTATTGTGACTATATTTGCACACTATACTTATGATGGGAAGTTCATTAGCTACCCTTTGATTACATAGATAATTTAATTCACGGGTTGTGGTTGGTTAGGTGGTTGGCTATTTTTTTGTCACAATTTTGGTCTACTCTAGATTGTTGTCGCTCATTTCTTGATGGGAGATTTTTTTTCTCATTTGCATAAATTTTTTATAATTCGTTATTTGAAAGGTTTCATGTGACATAACCAACATTGCCCCATGGCCTTCCTTGTAGCCCTATGCTTGATACACATATGTGCATGCGGGGGAAGTTGTTTCCCAAGACATGCCAACCAGAGTGGGTGTGTACTCATTTAGTAGAGAGATTTTCACTTTCTTGGATGTAGAGGATGATCTTTTGCTTGATCTCTTACAATAATTATATGTGCAGATGGAGTAGAGAGGTATGACTAACATAATATTTACTCATGATGAGTTGTTGGATGAAAAAAGTTATATTATACTTATGACTCGATAAAACTAGTTATGTTTTTTTGTCTTATAATTTATTACACATAATTTATTGTAACATTTTATTATTGTTTATTGTTTTGTAGATATCGATATACATATTTGGGACTAACCTCCCCAACGAGATGAGGAGATGGATGAGGCTATCTAGTAGCCTCCAACACATAAACTTTCCATTTTAGATAGGCTTGATTGTAGGGCACATATTGAGTTGACAGATCATATTTACGATTTTTCTGTTAGGGAGACAATGGCACCTATACATGATAGATATATCTTATAGGTCATGGAGTTGGAAAATATATGGCACACAGTTCCTCGTGACATGATGTTACTGAATTATCATGTTGTCAGTTCCCTCAACCTCATCCAAAGGTTGAGGGATCATGCTCTATAAGTGTCATTGTTTTCTGAGGATGATGCTTCGAGTGCTAAACATGATGATTCTCCACCACCTGGTCCTCCAAATCATTATTCTCCACCAATTGGTCATCCAAATCATGATTCTCCACCACTCGTTCCTTCACATCATGATATTCCATTGTGTGGTCCTTCAAAAGATCCACTAACAACCCCTCATTTTACTCCAAATTCATCAACAACTACAACATCCACTTGTTTTCTTTGACCTCCTACACATGAGTCATTAGTGGCACCATTCACTGATTCACTTCCTCCTCTTGCCACTTCTCCTCCACATGTGTGTCTAATGGCACCAACCATCGTTCTACTTCCTCCCCCTCTTTCTTCTCCTCCACGTGTGTCACCATCTGCATGATTTATTGATCCATCCATCGACACCTCTAGTTCCGGTGCTGGACCGAGGTAGAAGTGGTACTCTACATGATATAGATTGATTGATATATATTTGAATCAATTTGTATATATAACATGTTTATTGTTGTGATGAGATGTTTATTTTACACCTTTATTGATTTTGATGAGATATTTTATATTTGAGATATATATTATTCATCAATATTATGTTTTTCATATAATGATGATTGTTTTGTCATTGTTTTATTTATAAAATCTATTCTGAGTACACTAATGATTAACATTAATAATATTTCTCTATTTTTAAATCAAATTTCAAATGTATTAATCATTTAATTTGGATTGTAATTACAAAAACTTCTAACCATTAATCATCATATAATGTTTAGCTCTTCTTCAATGTGAACTATATGTTGTCCAGTAAGATAAAATGCAATGATTAAATATATTACAAACATGATTAAATGATTCAATAAATGATTGCACAATTAGATTAATTTTTTGTAAATTAAATAGCTCTATTAAATAATATATCATAAATTCATTCTCAACTTTTTTGCTATATCTTTTATTAATATATGATAAAGTTAAATTGTGTAATATTTAAACCTAAGAAAAAAGATTTAGGCTATTAATATTGATAAACCACATAATGGTCTAGCTCACAATCATACATTAATTCCAAATTTCATTGTTTGATATGTGAAAATCCATGCGGTTAATAAAAGGTACATCAAAATAAGTATGTATTTACTTTACCTTTCAAATAATAAACAAAGTAAGTTTGATTATTTATTTTTTTATTTTTATTTATTTATTTTTTAAATAATTCAGTGTTGTATTATATTGATACATCATCAATGTGATATCTCAATTAATATTTAGTAATTTAAAAGTTAACATATTAAAGATATGTTTTTTTGAGTAAGTTAAAGTTTTATTGGTTTTCCATCAAAATTACAGAGTCCAATAGTTTCTTTCTTTCTTTGGCCTACCAACGGGAAACTAGACTAGAGAGAGAAAAATTGTTTAACAGTTATGAACCAAAAAAGGCTAAGTGTAAGTGCAATATACAACTGGGTTTTAGAGTTGTCTTTGAAGCGGGAAAACTGAATAGAAGCATAATAAAATAAGTCAAACATAGTCCTAAAGCTTAGCAACAAACAAAAAACTAAATAGAATCATCAAGAAAAATGAGAAATATCCACCTTTATAGGTTGGGTATCATTCTCATAGTGAAGAGCTCAATCAAGGCCCTGGGGTAAACCACATTCTGGATGTGCCAAATGGCCTTCAATATCCATAAGCATCGACTTTAGATCATATTTAACCATAATTTCATCCCGCGCTTCTCAGTGATCGACCAATAGTTTGCCGAGAATAGTCTTGAGTTACAAATATAAGTCTACATGTATAGATAGTAATTTTTCCTACCTGTTGTATTCTAATTTTCAGGAATCTAGGTCCCTAGAATACCCAAAGCTTCAACATCCAAGACCCCTTGTAGCTTAAGATGATCTTCCTCCTTGAGGGTGTGATGTTATGATTGAATTTCCATAGGAATATGTACATGAAAATGTTGAACCAAATCATCTGCCTAAAACCTAGCACGCGAAACACCAACTTCTCCTTTACCACTGCTACCTCTATGGCAACAAGTTCATTGTCTTTTCATAACTGTAGATGGGAGGAAGAGGTGCACAAGGCCCCAAGTTGAATCTAAGTGCAACTAAGCAAACACATTAAAACCTTTTAAGCCTACGAATAAGGAGTCCACAAATGAGTAAAGAGAGGGAGGCGTGAGTGGAAATTTCTAAGCGGGAAAGAAATTTCCGAGGAAAGGGGAGCTAGAAAAAAAACTCCATAACCATAAGCGGAAACAACAACACGAAAGGGAAAGTCCTCAATACACCAACACTAGAGGGCATGTTAATATGCTTGAATTAAAGTAGGACAACCATGCAAGTTAGTGAACATCTATTTTAGGCGTCTTCATTTAACATAGGTGGCTAGCTGTCCTTTTCGCATGACGACCCCATCGGGGAACACATCAAACATATATTAATACAATAAAACATTTTGCATATTAAATCTCGAAAACAATCATAAATCATATTTGATTAATTATTTAAATCAATTTGTTTTGTTAAATGTTTTTGTTAAATCACGAAAATAATTATATTTCAAATAGTGATATTATCTTGCTTATTAAATTACTAAACAAGATGAATAAGTTGTTGATAAATGTAGGAATTTAACATAATTTATTCAATATGAAGATGAGTTTGATGTGATTACATTGTGGCATATTCTATTAATTTATTACTCTTGAAATAACCAATGAGGAATATATGAGTGTAAAAAGTAGTCGCAGTAGCAATATGTTTTTGGGGACTTATCAAATATGTGATATTCCTACCTTATTCATTGGTTATGAGGAATGTGTACAATTGGGCATCATTTACACAAAATGGTTTTTACTAAGTTATTTATAAATGTTTTATTGATTTTTTATAATATTTTTTTGATAATAAATATCTTTATATTTGATATGAAAAATATAAATGTTTCATCATTGAGGGATTGTGCAAACAATAAGGCTCAAAGCCATTGTAGGGATTGTGCAAACAATAAGGCTCAAAGCCATTGTAAGATCATATACTCATTATGAGTTCAACATGTTACATGCATGAATTGAAAGCGAGTGGGGAAGATAACAACATTTATCCCAACCATCTAAGCTAAACCCAATTGACTAATATCTAATTGATTGTTATGTCCTTATATCACTTATTTAGTTGTGTACATTCTATGTTTATAGTTATAATTTTCTTTTACTTTTATTTTAAAAATCATTTTTCATAACAAATATTAATATTTAAAATTTTGTACTTAGTTAAAATACAATAGGATTAAAATTTTAAAATTTGTATTTTGTACTTAGTTGAAATACAATATTATTAAAATTTTAAAGTTTCCATTAATTGAAATAAACCAATATTAAAATTTATCATTTACATGTAATTGAGATAAATTACGAAATAAAATAAGTATACATTTTTTTTAATGTATATTTCTATTATATTAAGTTATTTATAAATATTTTCTTACATGTCAGGTATTTAATTAAAAAATATTTTTATATAAGAAGACATTTGACTAATTTTTTTTTAACAAATCTTAAGATAATCTTTTTTTTTTGTTTGCCAAGTAGTCTATGATCCTCCAGGCTTGACTTGTGACTTGTGGAGCCACGACCTAGGGGCATCTAATCCGTCAAAGTCACCTGGGAATCGCACCTGGCCTGGGCAACACCAGCCCTAAGCTGACTGGATTTTTTAGCATGCCTCCTCCCCCTAACACAGGGCATAACCACCCCCATGAGGTTTGATCCCGGGTTGCCTTGCTAACAAGGCCCATCCTCAACCAATTGTGCTAGTGGGACTTGACTTTAGATAATCTAAAATGAATAAATATTAAGATATTAAAAGTTTATATATGAGTGAGATAGATTAATATTAAAAGTTAAAATTTGGTATGTAATTGAGACACACTACATTTTATGCTTGTACTATTTAAGATTAATATTAAAAGTTAAAATTTGGTATATAATTGAGACACACTACATTTTATGCTTGTACTATTTAAGACATTATAAATATGTTGGTTGTTCATATCCAACATTATAAAATGAAGAAATAAAATATAATCAACCAATTTTAGATACCCATAGTAAAACGACACATTCACAATATATATGTCGAAATAAAAAAAATTACATATCACTCTTTGTTGCCATCAACTTGATTATCCTGTGATATTTTTGTTCTTGACAGATGTTTTGATTTTGGATCATGTCTCAATACAAACCACCAATCTCGATTTAACACATATAGGTAAAAAGACACTTGTTTGCAATGTTTTGAGAAAATATAAGGCTTCATGGTTTTAGCATTTTTTTGAAGCTAATATGCAGTTGTAAAAATTGCAAACAAAGGAAAGTTTCATATGTATAATAACCTTAACATTATACAAATATAATACATGTTTCAATTCAAATATGCATTGTTACATGTTACATGTTACAATTGAACATGGTACTCATAGACATTATTACAGATTTGACTCATATAAAGAACGCTCCTTCACGCCCAATATAACATCCTTCTACAATGATAATGTCATAGATTTGACTCATATAAAGAACGCTCCTTCACGCCCAATATAACATCCTTTCCCATAAAAACATAATCTTTTTTCAAAATCCATGGGACATGACCTTATTTAAAAGAACAAAAGGACTAATGTCTCCTCTAATTTCTTTTCTTAGTCAATGTCTCTTTTTAGTATTCAAAGAAATAAAATCTCTCCTAACAACCAACATGTCATTTTTTTCGATGATATGTGCCTCCATAAAGAAGATGGAACATTTTTGAACATGTGCATGGGATCTAATGTAAGTGGGAAATCTTAAGATGCTCCTAATATGGAAGCTTATAATTTATATATTTCCTTTTCATCCTAATAGGATTTTTCTCAACATATGTGTAAAAAAAATTAGGATCATCAAACATAGATTCCCCATTTGAATAAAAAAATTATGCAAATTCTTTCTTCTTATTTATGTCATATGTGTTGATCTAATCTGCTAGTGTTATTATTTCAAGTCTTTGGGTTGTCTCTAGTTTACCATTGAAGATAGATGTGACTATTATACAAAGGTGGTATTCTAGGAGGAATACCCTTGATCATTCGTGTATCAACTTTCATAGATGGTTGGACCACGTAGCCTTTGTAGAAGGTCAACAACATTTACATCCATGATACCTGTTCATTACAAGATCTATGATGGTATTGTATACATTGCACATTAGCATCAAAAAACATAGTTGCACCAAATTAAGTATGCTAAATAATATTATGTCTATAAACAAAACATTCAACATGATTACTAGAATATAATCCTAGTCATGGTTAATCATGCATTGTGTATGCACATATTCCATACAACATAGAAAATTTCAAGTCCATTAGAATGAGAATTGATACATCATATACATCATATACATATATCCCTTCCCATAACAGCTTGAACTCATTGATCAATGGTTGTAGGTAGACATCCACAATTTTCACTTGTCTTTTACTTAGAACTATAAGAGCCAAAATAAGATGTTCATTCTTCATTAACAACAATGGGTATTTTTTTTAATTGATCACTACCATTGGCCAAACAGAATAGTTTGTATTTTGGAGGGAATATGAGTTAACTCCACCCATGGCTATGTTCAATCAAAGGATCCATAATTCATCCTTGAATTTATCGATCCATGTATCCTCTACATGCTTCATGGCTATTGAATTTGTTGGGATTTGCATAACTCATGGCTCACTTCTATGTGAGGCATGACACCTTTGCAACTTGACTAATTGTTTGCAATGAAAAAGCCTTTGAATTCTTAGATAAACATGCGCTTCAATATATTATGAGGAAGACCATGTGCCTTAATCTTGTTTTATGATTTTTGGTACTCATCATGCTCACATTTTGGACACATCTCTTTGTCTACATATTTATCTCTATACACAATACAATCATTGGGACATGCATGGTATAATATGTACTCAACACCCAACCTTTTCAACTTTTTCTTTTCCTTTGCACAATTGTTCAACAAGATATTATCACTTAGGAGTACCTTATCTTTGAATAATCTTAAGTTAGTGTGCAATAGAAACATACAATGTCATATAACATGCATAAAATCAACCATTTTTTATGTTAATTGTGTGACACGATTCCTTAAAAAATTAGGGTATCAAATGGCTAGTTACCTCAAAAGTGTTGAGAAACACACATTTGACATACCTTACATTACCTTCAAGTCATACAATAACATTGTTGTCCATAGTTGGGTAGACCTTGTTAGCCCTTGTCCAAAGAGAGAGGTGGTGGAAGTAGCTTTTAGGCTTTCAAAGAAGGTATCAATGATATCAATATCATCCCATAGTTTATTTTGTTGGAATGCATGTAGCAGAATTCCCTCCATGACATGAGTATCTTATAAGATCATCCATACCAACCTCTATATCATTGCCTTCATCCTAACATGGAAATAACTAGTGTTAATATAGATGTTTTGAATTGGTGACTCAAGAAGTAGTGGGAATTGAATAGGTGGTTGATTCAAATATTCTTGGTAGGATTCCTTTTTGAGCTCTACTCATTTAACTTGTTTCTCTTCCTTTGACATCATAATTGGGAACAATGGTAGATGGTAGACATGCAACTCATCATCATAGTAATGATTGTAAACATATTGAACAGTACACCAATCATATTATTAACAATGCATTTATTATGCTCAAACATTATACCAAACATTTATTAGAAGCATATATATTTTTTGATAACAATAAACATGTTATTATGGCATCATAAAGGATCCAATTCACGGTGTAGTACCAATGACCTAGGTTGATTTCTAGAAAATAACATGTTATTATTGGTATGGTAATCTAGTTCTTTGTTTCCATAGTATCTTTTTCTTGATAAGAGTTTGTGACATTTTGAGACTAGCAAAATATCCTTTCGATGCTAAATCTTTATCTTACAAAATTCAAGAAACAAGTATTCAAATGCAAATCAATAAATGACATAAATTTAATTATATAAATGAATGATAAATACAATCTAGACATATTGCAATCAAGGGGGAGTACTTGAAGGACTTAATGATATGCCCTACGTTTCATCCAAACCCATCATCATACTTCAATAAATTTTGAAAATAAAGTTGGGAAAGCACCAAACAATATAATTCAAATATAACTTCAATTCGCATATAAAAAATGATTGGTGTGCCAAATAACGCTGTAATGCCCCTGTGATTCTTAGAAGAATGAACATACAAGTGTATCCCAAAGCAAAGTCACCGTAAAATTTTAAATGCAGAAGTTTACATTTTTGTTTCGTCAATAAAATATTCATCAATGCACATTTATTTATTTATTATTATTATCTATACTCATTGGTGTGCTTTTTTTCTGCAAAGCACGTTGATAAATATTATGTGTTATTTTATCATCAACCCACAAAATATCCATCAAATAAATTAGCAAGATGTTTCTGTTTTTATTTTTAAATGTTTTTTTATAAAAGAAAACCTAATTCTTATTTTATGCTTTTCTCAAAATTTAGAGGGAAATCCTTCCAGACAAATCTACCAACAAAGGCTTTAGAGGGGCAGAGTTTTTTTAAAATCCAGTTTTTTAAGAGATCATTATAGATCACATACAATTTTTTAGAGGACAAATTTCGAGTATATCGTTTCATCTTATTAATCATTTCAACAATTTGATTCAAACAATTTTCATTTCAATATGAATAATTTGGGTTTTTTCAAATTATTCCAATAACCTACCTCTTCATAGAAATATATAAATGCTAATTTTTATTTTTCCAAATATGTTATTATAAAATGAAAACCTAATTCATTTGCCAAAATTTATTGGAGAGATTTTTGCAAGAGAGATTTATTAACAAAGGTTACTTAAAGGTTACTTCAAGCATGTTACTTCAATGCATTCTCTTGGAAGTCTTGGATTTCTTGTTTCTCTTAGTATACCTCTATCTATTTCACAAGAACATTTCTTTCTTTCTTTCAAGAAATATATTTTTATTGGGTTTCTTTACTTTTGTGATTATTTATTGAACATTTATATAATTATTTTATCTTATCTTTACTTGTACAATGGGTGTTTGGCCATTACACCATCATGGATGGATCCATGTTAAATAAATGTGTTCCACCTTGTAGTTGGAAGTTAGCCTCTTTAATGAATCCACAAAACTTAATTTAAATTGGGGCCCCTACCCTAACTTGACCAACTGGCCTGGCCCATTGACTTGGAGGTCTCTTCCAACTATTGACCTTGCTAACTTTCTAATCCCCGACTCGGTCCCATCGGTAGAGCTGACCCGCTTTGCCGACATTTTGATAGTTAGAAACATTTTGAATTTTTTTTGAGCTTTTTGCACCAACATGATCCATTCATGATTTGTTACAAACTTCTTCTAGCATGCCTTGGCTAAGGAAACCTACTTGACATGCCCAAATAATCGACTAAACATGCGAGTGCACAAAGATTAAATTTTCTTCTAGAATTCGGTGGAATAATTATAAAAATTCATGCCATCACTTACACAATAAAACACAAAAAACGTGCAATTTGCCTGCACTTATCAGAATCACATTGAACTTAACTAACCCCCAAACAGATTTTATTTATACATTCCCTTCAAATCACATCAACTCACATACACATAACATATAGTGGAATATAACAACGATAACTACAACTAGCCTTGCACATCAAATTTAATAAAATGACACAGAGACTCACCATCTCCTTTGAGATTCAAGCTCTCAATGTGTACAAGAATCTAATCGTTCCTCATAAATTTATACAGGGAATCAACATCCCATTATCACATAGGAATGTGCATTTCTCATTAAAAACATAAGCATTTAGCCAGCACATTAAACATGTACATATCATTCAAATACATGAAATATAATGAATACTTATCTTATACAACAAAATAAATTGGTAACCAAGATTGAGACTTCAGCTCTCCACCTAACCTTAGACAAGTTGTAGCCAATTCTTTCTTGCAGCTTTCACCCCCAAGCTAGATTTTAGAGCTTGAGGTAGAGTCATTTCAGATAAATAAATTGAGATTATCAGCTAGAACATGGTGTCCCAAAGCTACACCACCTCCAACCACTAGTTATTCAATTAGTCAAATTGGAGACAATGCAACTTCACTTGAACATAGTCCATGTCAAGGCAAGAACTAATATAGTATCATCAATTGAAACATGGTATCTTGAGGCTATACCACCTCCACCCACTAGCTATTTAAGCAACTAAAAACACAATGGTATTGATGTAGGGATTCTTCACAACGCAGAGAGTTACAAGTCAACTTCAAGAGAGGGCATTCCACTATAGATGGGAAGGTTCGTCAACTATACAAGCTACCATGAAGTACAAAGGTCATCATTCTAGGTAGTTCATCAACGAAAGCAAGCATTAGTGTTCCCAATCTAGGGCCACACCTAGTGTTTCATCAACCCACAAGTTCTTGAGTGCCTCTTTCCCCAGTCTAGTAGGTTCATTAATCCAAAAGCTTCCCAGTGAGTTCTTTAGCCTTGAGCAAAGCCACTGCTATGTGATATTCACTCAAAAAGCCCTCTTGGGTTCCTGAGCTAGTTAGTAATATAGTTTTCTCCTCTGCATATTAATTTTCATAACATTCCTCTCATGAGGAAGTTCCTCTTTCTCAATCCAGCAACACCTTCTTCTTTCTGCTTCCACTTTGCCTAAGTGAATGAGTCATGAATCATTGTCTACCGAAGACCTCTCGACCTCCACTTATGTTTGTTATCACATACCAACTATTCGCTTCCTTTTGTGGTGTATATGGACCAATTCCTTGGACAATCTAGCTTGCTCTGCCCGTTAATTTTGTCCTTTATTACTTACATTTTTTCCCAATAGGAACATGGGCACGCTGTTCTTTTCTAGCTGAATTAAAAGCATAATCATACCATTAAAAGCACATCCATCAACCTCCTTGACTAGCATTTAAATAACCAAGTTTCTCAAGCAATCTCCCTCCCCAAGCTTTAAAATTTGTGTCCCTTTCTCTCAACCAGTTAATTGTGGCTAAATAATTACAAGGAAATATTTACAATGTTTAGAATAGGGAATTTGTAAAATGGGTATGTTACATCAATGAAAGTCGTGAGACTTGCAATAGAAAAAACATACAATAAAAAAAATACATTATTTAAGAAGGTATTACTACTAAAAATGTTTTTCGATAATATATCCCAAAAGTTTCTTATATATATATATATATATATATATATATATCAACTTCCATAAAAATGCTTTATATTTTTTAGGAAGATTATGTGAATTACATGTAGGTAGGGATGTCCAAAAAAGTGTTCAAGGAGAAGGTAAAAGAAATGAATATAATTGCATCACAGGAGGAGCCATACCAACTACAACATGCATAAGAGCTATGTAATCATTGATATATTCTTTTATGGACATTGCATTTAATTTTTTTTTCATATGGGAAAAACCTTTATATTCCATATGAGAAGTACACATGTTTCTGTCCTTGAGGGACTATTCATTTGCAACAACAAGGTTCAAATTCATTACATCAAATCTCATCATGTCACTTACAAAAATGAAACCTTTGTACAAAGGATCCCAATCATTCCTCACAACCACATGAGATAAACCCAATTTACAGACATTGAATTTAATTATCACATGGAATGTTAATTTTCAATTGTTTTTTTGCTGAAAAAAACAAAATGGTCCCATTTAAATCATAAGATAGGATGACAAGGAAGAAATGAGTTGTTCACAAAGTTTTTGACACGTTTGTGAGTACTTATATTTTTGGCCTTGCTTAAAACTCATACTTTTTGTGATCATTATATTTAAATAATTAAGTTACTCTCAACCATGGGTGTGATCTTTTAGTAGGTGCTAGCATACAAAGAAGAAACAATTCAAGAATTGATCAAAAACTTTGGAGTTTCCTTTATGCCACATATATTAGATGCAAATGTGTCCCAAGAGTTAGGTAAACCATTAAGTGATGTAGTCACTAGTTCCCTTTCATAAGTAATTTCATCGATTGCTTGCAGTTGATCTCTTAATTGACAAATCCTCATGAAATATCAGGCTATAGTGTCATTTCTTGTCATTCTAATATCATGAAGCTCATTCTTCAAACTCATTGATTGACCAATTTTGTTGATAGTGTATAATCCAGCTAGGGCATCATACATCTGCTTAGAAGATTCAAGATTTGCAACATAAGGAATCAACTAATCTTTGATAGAGTTCACAATGATGATTCTAGTTGTGATTTCATCCTTCTCACATATATTTCCTTCATGATCTGAGGGTTCAGTGACCAAATCTCTTCAAGAATGATATCAATGTCCAATCCTTTACCAAAGCGCTGAAACCAAGTTGATTTTTCAAGTGTAATATATACAAGCACTAACTTTTGAAATAATGATAATTACTTCTAATGATGTAGAACTTCTTTTAACAATTTTAGTTTATCATTAAGCAATTACACTTAAGAAATTCAACCATAAATTCACAAGGACAATAGAAATAACAATACACAAATACAACACAAGGTTTACCTTGGGAAAACCCACTTGGGGGAAAAGCCCAACAAACTTTTCCTTAGATAAATTCTTCAATTCAACAAGAGATACCCCTACTACAACTAGTCAACTATGAGGTCAAACTGACCAACAATGCTATGGTCAAACTTTGTCAAACAACCCTCTTGTCAAATCAAACTTCTACCCTTCAGCTTTAGCCCTCTTTGATATGCCCAGGCCGAATTTTTGCCTCCCATAATATGTCTAGGAAATCAGCCCTATTGTTTAAAATGTTATGCCCAAAATTTTAGACTCGTTGCCTAGAAGTTCAACCCGCTACCCAAACGCTGCCTAGAAATCACCCATGAAAAGTAGAGAGAGAAATATTCTTGAGATGAATTCGTCCTTCTTGTCCTTCTTCATCCTTCTTCTTCTTCACTTAGATTCCCAGAATATGTCTTCTTATGTGTGAGATCGTGATTTGTAAACTGTTGTGGATATTCCATTAAACGGTTTGTCACAAAAAATCTTATAATATTATATTTAAAATATGAAATTATACTTTGTTACAACTTTATTAGATTTCCAGATTTGTAGATTTACTAGTAATAATGCATGCATGTAAATGAAAATTATGCAGGAAATAGAGAACGGAGAAATAAAATCTCACCCACACACATTTGACACAAGATATGCTCTAGGAAACCCTTTCGGAAGAAAAACCCAACTGGAAGGTGAGGCCACTTCAATCTCTTTCTCGAATGGAAATATGGCGGTGAATATAAATAAGTATGGCATGTGGCAAGATGTTTATAATATACTTTCCTTTATGAAGGAAGATTTCACTAGGATTGGACCATACTTCTAGTCCCAAATAACAATGCATCAAGCTAAGATACTTCATATCAAATTCAGAAGCCAACTCCCTCTTACAATGAAAAATGAGATGCTCTACACATGTTAGAAATAAGTCATCAACATACAATAATAAAATCACAAGTTCAATTTTCTCAACCTTGATATATAGGTTTGTATTAACATCACTTTTGGTGAAACAAAGTCTTGTCAAGTAGTTTTCAATTTGAGAATACCAGGCTCTATGTGCTTGCTTAAGTCCATCAAGGCTTTCTTCAATCTACAAACATGAGACTCTCTTGCATGAACGTCAAAGCCTTGAGGTTGTTCTACGTACACTTATTACTCAATCAAGCCATTGATGAGAGCAATCTTTACATCCATCTGATGTAAATTCCAACCCATAGAAGAAGCAATAGAAATAATAATTCTAATGGTAGTGCACCTGGAAACCAAAGTAAAAGTATCATCGTAGACCTCTCCCTCTTTCTAGGCGAAAACTCTAGCTGCAAATCTCACCTTGTATTTGTCAATAATGTTATTCATTGCATCCTTGTTCTTGTATACCCATTTGGATTTTACTACTGACTTCCCTTTAGGTCTAGGCATAATCTCCCATACAATATTCTTCACAATCGATTGGTATTATTCCAACATCACATCCTTCCAAACTTTTTTGCTAACTGCTTCTTCAAAGGTGGAAGGTTTAAAATCAATGAGATTACTCATCAATGATGCATATCCAAGATTCCTATTTGATTTCTCACTTTTCCTGAAGGTGCCACATGGTGCTACATGTCCTTTTGCTTCCTGCAAAGTAGATCTAAGCCAAGCTAGCCTTTTCCTGATTTCAGGAACAACAACTGGGTCCACTAGATCACTAGGCCCTTATAGATCTTCTTGATGACCTACTAGATGTTCTAAAGAATTAGATGACGTTGAACCTTCTTCCTTGCGGGCTTCATGTTCTTCATCAACATCAAAGTCCATGGGAACTTATTTAGATTTCCAATAGGCAACATTCTCATCAAAGGTCATGTCTCTGCTAACTTCAAGCTACCATTTTCTTGGAACATAGCTTCTATAGGCCTTTGATGACTCAATATATGCAAGGAATATTCCTTTCTTTCCTGAAGGCTCTATCTTATTTCTCCTATCTTTAGCTACATGGATATAGACTAGACAACCAACTATTCTCAAATGTCCAACATGTGGTTTTTTTCTATTGAACACTTCTTTAGGAGTCTTGTCTTCCAAAATTCGATGAGGACTTCTATTCTAAATATAGACAGTTGTGATAGAAACTTCACTCCATAGAGATATAGGCAAGTCTTTATCATGCATCGTTGCCTTAAAAAAAATCTTCAATGGTTTTTGTTCTTTCCTTCATTAACCCCATTTTGTTGTGGATTGTAAGGGACTATAAACTCCCTCTTAATACCAACTTCTTTACAAAATGAAAGGAGATCCTTGGAAGTATATTCTCCTCAATAATTTGATATCAAAGTCTTGAATTTATTTCCCTTCATGTTTTCCACTTTAACTTTAAATTCCTGAAACTTTTTGAAGATTTCATCCTTTGTCTTCATGAAGTAAATCTGCATTTCTTGTGAGAGAAGTAATCAATAAAGGTTACATAGTACAAAGAGACTCCAAGAGATTTTAGTGGCATTGCATCACATATATCATAATGAATGGGATCTAAAATTTCCTTAGATCTACTTTTGATGCTTGGAAAGGGCTTATTTACATTCTTCTCAAGTGCACAATCTTACCATACTTCTTCATGCTCCATCTACAATTCTAGAAGACTTGAAACCATATGATATAAAGCTGAAAAAGCTCTATAGAAAAGGTGATCATATCTTCTATGCCAAAGTTCACATGGATTGATGTAATTATGTATTAATTCTTGAGCAAGTTGTTTCAAGAGTCTATACAACCTTCCTTCACAAAGTCCAATTGCTTTAGCAAAATCTATACTTGATCCCTTTGTCCACACATGTAATTTACCATCAAAAAATGCTACTCTATCTCATTTATCATCCAAAGATGAAATAGGAACCAAATTATTTTTCAAACCTGGTACATATAGTATATTGCTAATATGAACATTTCTCTGGATTCCAGCGCAATGGAAGTCTTCCCAACAACTTTTACTATATAACTATTGTTTTCTCCAAGATTTACCTTTTGATATAGTCTCCTTTCCATTAGACTTGTGAGGTTGTCATGGTCTCCCGTCATGTGTCTTGAGGCACCACTATCTACTAGCCACAAATCATCGCTATCTACAATAGAACCTGTAAGAGCAGAAAAATAGAAGAAGTCTTTGGTTTTTGAATCTTCATTCTTAGGTTTATTTTGAATTTCATCAATTTATATTCTGGTAGCATGCTACTTTCCATTTCTCTTTCTATCATTCGATATTTCAGGACAATCATGTCTATAGTGACCAAATTTGTGACAATGATAACATTGAACTTTCGACATATCTCTCTTTCCTTGAGGATAAGATCTTCTTCCTTCATTTATTCTTTGGAAACCAAACTTGTTTCTTCCTCTAGCCTTCTTGAAACGTGTTGCAAAAGCTTGAGAATCACCTTCATCAGATATTTGAATCTTTCCCTTTGATATGAACCTACATTCTTCTTGAGTACATGCAATAAATAATTCTTCAAACTTTGGAGTTTCCTTTATGCCACATATACTAGATGCAAATGTGTCCCAAGAGTCAGGTAAACCATTAAGTGATGTAATCACTAGTTCCCTTTCATAAGTAATTTCATCGATTGCTTGCAGTTGATCTCTTAATTGGCAAATCCTCATGAAATATTAGGCTATAGTGTCATTTCTTGTCATTCTAACATCATGAAGTTCATTCTTCAAACTCATTTATTGACCAATTTTGTTGATAGTGTATAATCCAACTAGGGCATCATACATCTGCTTTGAAGATTCAAGATTTGCAACATAAGGAATCAACTAATCTCTGATAGAGTTCACAATGATGATTATAGCTATGATTTCATCCTTCTCATATATCTTTCCTTCATTATCTGAGGGTTTAGTGACCAAATCTCTTCAAGAATGATATCAATGTCCAATCCTTTACCAAAGCTCTGAAACCAAGTTGATTTTTCAAGTGTAATATATACAAGCACTAATTTTTGAAATAATGATAATTACTTCTAATGATGTAGAACTTCTTTTAACAATTTCAGTTTATCATTAAGCAATTACACTTAATAAATTCAACCATAAATTCATAAGGACAATAGAAATAACAATACACAAATACAACACAAGATTTACCCTGGGAAAACCCACTTGGGGGAAAAGCCCAACAAAATTTTCCTTAGATAAATTATTCAATTCAACAAGAGATACCCCTAATACAACTAGTCAACTATGAGGTCAAACTGACCAACAATACTATGGTCAAACTTGGTCAAACAACCCTCTTGTCAAATCAAACTTCTACCCTTTATCTTTAGCCCTCTTTGATATGCCTAGGCCAAATTTTGGCCTCCCATAATATGCCTAGGAAACCTGCCCTGTTGTCTAAAATTTTCTGCCCAAAATTTCAGACCCGTTGCCTAGAAGTTCAACCCGCTACCCAAACGCTGCCCAGAAAATCACCCATGAAAAGTAGAGAGAGAAATATGCTTGAGATGAATTCATCCTTCTTCTTCTTCACTTAAATTCCTAGAATATGTCTTCTTATGTGTGAGATCGTGATCTGTAAACTGTTGTGGATATTCCATTAAACAGTTTGTCACAAAAAATCTTATAATATTGTATTTAAAATATGAAATTATACATTGTTACAACTTTATTAGATTTCCAGATCTGTAGATTTACTAGTAATAATGCATGCATGTGAATGAAAATTATGTAGGAAATAGAGAACGAAAAAATAAAATCTCACACACACACACATTTGACACAAGATATGCTCTGGGAAATGCTTTCGGAAGAAAAACCCAACTGGAAGGTGAGGCCACTTCACTCTCTTTCTTGAATGGAAATATGGCAGTGAATATAAATAAGTATGGCCTGTGGCCCGTGGGCTGCTACAATACAAAAATTCTCTATGTGTGCTCTACCTTACCCCTCTTGGCTATTTTTGCTCAACTATGGAAAAAATGCACTCGAAAGAATGAAACCCCTTTTCTTCCTAGTGGCCCAGTTATAACACAACCTGATAGCCTACTAGTGGTTAGGTTTGACTACCTCAACTCTTAACCAAAGTTACCATATAGACTCTTCTAGAGACTTCTACATCATAATCACACAACTAGCCCCTTTTTCATGAATAATGGGGGCTGACGTGACATCCTTTCAAATCATGGTGGTTAAAACAGGAAGGCCAACTTTTGAGTGGCCTAACTTTCGCATACAAACTATGATTAACAAAATTTTTGCACTGTTGGAAAGGTATATGTGTGTAGAATAACATGAATAGGAATGGCACTAAAGCGACAAAGTTTTACCCCCAAAAAAAATCGTTTGATCCCTCAAAACGCTCTTGGAAGGTTTTAGACCCTGTTTTGCCAAATTGCGTCCCGCCAGTAAAATCCGTCTTGTGCACTGATTCCTACATTTTTTCCACTCTAAAATCATCGAGATGGATGGAAAAAATATAATGATCCAATTTGGATTAGATCGAACGGTGCCTTGTGGAGGAGGTCAAATTATCTATATATAGTATTCTTCTTGTCCAAATGGGTGTGTCATTTCAATGGGTCCTACTCGACTTGAGGGAGGGTCTACTTGACAAGTTTGGAGCCAAAAATTCAAAATTCAAATTTTAAAATTTTCTCTTTTGATACTGGCATGAAGGAAATGTATTATAATAATTATTTCAAGGGCTAAAAAATGAAAATGACATGAATAACATGTCTTACAATTACATTAGATATTTCAAGGGCTAAAATGTAACTCATGAAAACTAACCATAATTACAAAATTCAACACCAAACTTTTATCTTGAGTAAGATTTTTCTATATATTGACGCCCAACAAACACCCTTTTGGCATCTTCATTGTTCCTAAATATTAATAAAATCCAACTGTGGGACAATTTATGTGTGCTAATACCTAAGCTAGAAAAGGAGTCCATCTACCTTCCATGCATTGGTTTAAATTTTTGATGTTGACCCTTCGATAATAGAAATTCCTCAAAATCGTATGTCTGACCATTCCCCAATTTTTATAACCCATAGATCCTTGCCCACAACAAATGGTATACCACCTCCTTTGGACTTCACTTCTTTCTTTATTTTGCATCTAGGGGTGTTGGAATTCTTAGATTTGGAATTGTGTCCCCTTTACTCCTCAAGCCCTAATATCTCACCAACAAACCTTAAAGTTTTTTACTACAACATGGAAGAGTACATTGATGGATAGGGCATAGGAGAGTAATGGTAGTGAGAACCACATCATGGGCACTAATTTCATCCCTCATTAACTAGCCCTGTTAGTTGTGGATTTTGGAAGGTAGTAGTAGCCTCATCCTTAATTTGGTATTGGTCCAGCAGTTTTCCATTAGAGCCATTAGGAGGGAATAAGTGTTAATATCAAGGCTCTCTTCCAAGGGAAAATTTTGTGGGATTGAAGCCTTGAAATATATCTTTGTGCCATCTAATAGATCTTCCCTTACCTCACTTACGTGGGGGGAGGTGAATATCATATCCTTTAAAATTGAATCCTTTGAATTGTCTATGAGTTGAATTATGTTATCCTTGGGTTGTTGACTATAATATGACTCCATTTGATAATCCTTTATTATAGGTCTAAGTACTACAAGTTTAACTGCCAAACCTTAGAGAGATAAACTATAATTCATTTCCACAATGCCCTAATATCATCATTATCACAATAATATGACTCCATGTGATAGTCCTTTGGCAGAGGTCCAAGTACCACATGTTTAACAACAAAACCTTAGAGAGAGAAACCCTAGTTCATTTCCAAATTTTCCTAATCCCATATTATCATTAATTAACCAATTCTAACCATATATTTATATATTCCATTTTTTTCTATAATCGCATATTTTATAAACAAATATACATTTTCATCAATACATTTTTATAATATATTAAAAAACATTTCTTAAAATAAATTAAATATACATAGTATTTATAAATATTAAATCATTATTTAGATAAAAAATATTTATAATAGTTTGGGGGGAGGGCTCAATGGAAAAGTCGTGTTATGTAATCTATGAGATCCAAGGTTCAAATCCACCTGTATAATCCATGTCTGCAGGAGGGGCATACATAGGAGCCTAAATGTTATAGTGGTAGTGGTTGGAATCAGCTTGTGTCACATGACTACAAAATCACCCAATTGCCAATTCCTCTAATTACAAAAAACCAACATATTTGACATAAATTATTATTAAATTGTGTTTGTTGCCATATATCAATATGATAATGATGATTAACGTGTACTTTTTTTTTCATAGTGTATTCCTTTTTCCTTTTTGGATTTCCTCCTCATGTCATTTCATTAGTTTGTTCACCAGTCAATGTTGTATTATATTAAATTAAATTACATTTAAGGAGAAATAGGAAGGAGGGAGTATTACGTAAGAGGAATTAAGGTGGTGTGGGGTGGGGGGGGGGGGGGGGGGGGGGGGGGGGGGGGGGAGAAAAACAAGGAGGAAAAGACGGAGAAGGGAAAGAGAAAGAAGAGAGGAGGGGAATAGTTTGAAAGGACAAAGAGATAAAAGGGAAGGTTAGTTTACTATTTATTCCACACTTTTCTTCATTTTTTCTCATGTCTTGACAATGGAATTGGTTGGTGGCCCCAAATCATCAATAACAATACTCACATATGTGGATCTTCCTTCCTTAGTAAACAACTCCAACCACATAAACTTGAAAAATGCAATCACAACTCGATATGGAAGGGTCATTGGCAGGGGATTTTGTTTACTCCAAAATTCGGGAATTAAAATTAAAAGAATATCTGTTGATCTTCACTTCTAGAAAGCCTGTGGGGACAAGAACATCATCCCCCAATGCGTTAGAGTGAAACTTAAAATATGAAATCATTTCAACTCAGCCATGTTTAATAAATTTGAATTATGCCTTCTACATGGAGAAATTATAAGTGTTAAAGGAATCCTGGATAGTTTATCTAAAAGAGAATTCAAACTTCACTTAAAACTAGCCTCATTAATTCACTTCGACATGTGGAAATCCATAGATGCCAACACAATAATCAAAGGTGGCAATGAATAAAGGAAAACCATGAAATACATGCCAATAAACTTAATAACATTCTTGCTAGTCACAAACCAATCACTCGATAATATATCGAGATAAACTGCAAATCAGATGTGGATCTATGAATTGATTTAACAATTGAAACTATCATTGAACCAACTGTTACAATCGTTGAATCAAGTGTTGATACAAGGAGTGGTACCAACATAAAACCTATTGCTAAATACACTCGTAACAATGATTGGATTGTTAGACCCAATAATGCACCCAATGCTAAAACAAGTAGTCAACCTAGTGTTGAAATGAATGTTAATCTAAAGGCTAATACAACTGAAAAATCAATTTCTGATTCTAACACTCATAATAATGTACAGATTGTTGGACCCAATAATGCACCCAATGCTAAAACGCGCAGTCAACCTAATGCAAACCACAATAAAAACTATAGAAAAGTGGTTAACCTTTCTGACCATCTACTTGGAACTATTGAACGAGATGTGCTAATAAAATGTCTAAACTTTTCCATTGCTCTAAAATATATCCCGATCGAAGATATTATGTGTAGCATAGAGGATAATATCCATACATTAATTGATGCAGAAAAAAATTGTATCAAATAATACTGCTTGATTATTTTGACAAAAGCCAAGCCACCAAGAAGTAATATTAGAAAAGAAGAATGATTAGCTTTAAGAAGCCTTAGAGATAACCTATACATTGTTATCATAAAATATGATAAAGGTGGGGCAACAATGGTTATGAACCTTGATAATCATAACAAGAAAATGAATGAACATCTATCTGAGAGTGGAAGCTATGGGAAGCTTACTAGTAACCCTATCCCAAAGGTAATCAAGGAGGTTAAGAAAGCTATTATATCTTCTAACCGAGATGACCAGAATAAGAAATGGTTGATGCCTAGTGCTGAGATAAACCTAAGCATTCACAGAGCTCCTAAAATCTACAAGAATGACATTCCTTTAAGAATAGGGAACATTGTTGGCTCTCCGACCTATCGACTAACCAAATATGTTGCTAATGATTTAAGTATCTTGGTTGGCCATCCAAACTCATACATCAAGGATTCTATTAAATTTTTAAAATTAATTAAATATGAAAGGGTAAATCTAGAGGAAATCATTATTGAAAATGCAACAAGAAATTCATAATTTAATTTTGCCCAAAATTAATTAGGAGAAATTCAAATTCTAATTTCATAAAAATACTTGGAGGAATTTAACTGAAGTGATATGAAACTTATCACTCAGTTAAATTAGTTAATTCGAGTTGGAGACACTTGAGTTTAGTTCTACATGATTGATTGCTAATTTGTAGCAATCTAGTTCAGTTAATTTGAGTTATTGTTAGTGTAACTAGTTCTCAATGTTAGTAGAACTAGTGGAGGTTTAGTCAAGGGTGTGTAAGTTTTTTCACACTAAGTGATCATCTAGTTAAATTGATCAATCAACCTAAATTAGATCATGCATACAGAGAATTTGAGTTACCTAGTTGAGATTGGAGTTCAAGGGCAGTGTAGTATCAGTGCTAAATTGTATAGGTGGTGCATGCAGTCAGAGAAGGACCTACAAGGATTGCACAATTCTTATTAGGAATTTCCCCAATTAATAGGGGGTTAATTCCTTGAGGAACAATGCAAGGAAATAGGGACTTGGGCACGCTTGTATTTGGTTAAGTATTGACCAGATCTTGTCTAGGAAGTAGTGAGATATATTATACTAGTGCGTAGGTTTCTTGGGCTTGAGAAAGAACCATATTTCTTCTCTATTGTCTGACTAATGCAATACAAATAGGAAGGGGTTTTGAGAAGTTGCTTTCACCTTATATAAGTCTATGAGAATATGCGATTGAATCTTGTCTCATGTTTATGTTCTGATTTATTGGTCGGTAAATTGTTTCCGCTGATGAGTAGAGTAGATTCAAGTCTTTTGTTTTAGAATATTACATAAGCAGTTTGAATCTACAAGGAATTTCTACATGGTATCAGTGCGGGAATCAAAATATAAGATAAGAATTTGAGTTTGTCATTGCAGGTGAATCAAATTTGTAGTGTTATTCTTCAGAGCCAACATGATGTCATTCTATGGATTGAGACTTGAGTATGCCCTTGAAGGTAGATCAAATTTTATTGCTTGGAAGGATAGGATGGAGGCAATGTTGGAAGATAATGGGCTGAAGGAATTCATAGACAATGTTATACCTAAGCCTCCAATCACTGATGCTCAAGATGTTGCAGAGTGGAAGTAATGTGTGGAAAAGGCGAGGAGGGTCATACTAGAAGGGGTTCGAGATCATATTGTTTCGAATCTCCACAGGAAGGATACCCCATGTGCAATGTGGCAAGCCTTGATAGAATTGTTTTAGAAAAATAGTGACCACAATAAGATGGCACTGAAAGAAAAGCTTCAAAAGATCAAGATGGAGAAGGGTGACACAATACCACAGTACCTGAGCAGGTTCACCCAATGGCGGGTTGAATTTGGGAGTGTTGGTATTACAACTGTTAAAGATGGTACGATAAGCCTAACACTTCTAGTCCTTCCCAAGGGCTTGCACAACTACCGGGATTTGATAAATGGGAGGGAGAAGCTACCAAATTGGGAGAAATTGTGGTTCGACTTGGTGCAAGAAGAGATGAGGAAGAACACCAGAGATGGAACTTATCCCAAGGATGATTATGAGTAGAACTATTCCTTGGCTAGAAATTCCAACTAAGGGAAAGGGAATAAATCCCAATCCAAAGGGTATTCAAGTTAGGGCGATAAGAAGAAATACTTGTCAAAGATAAAGTGCTTTCACTGTCATGAACTGGGACACTATGCCACGAAGTTTCCACACAAGAAGGTGGGTAATAATCCCTCAGGAGGAGCGACAGGTGAATATATTACTTGTCAAAATTCGAACTTGATTTCACCCTCATCGCTTGTATAGTGAGCATCGTGATGGATAGTGTGTGGTATCTTGATAGTGGAGCCTCATTCCATATGATGGGCAACCGAGAATTCTTCAACGACTTGGAGGAGAAGGACCTCCAGATGCACTTCAAAATGGGAGATGACATAAGGTATAGTGCTACCAGTATTGGTACAATTACTTTTTAGAGGGAGTCTGGCTCCCCTCTCAAATTAAAAGATGTGATGTATGTTCTGATTTTGACGAAGAATCTCATTTCTGTTGCTATGTTGGAAAACCGTGGCTACAATCTGATATTTAGAAAAGGAAAGGATTTCCTTAGACACATCGCCACAAGACAGGTGAAGCGGATCGGGGTTCGGGTGAAGAACCTCTAAAAATTGGATGTAGAATATTATGAAACATTGAGCACAAAAACGAAGAAGGTGAAGATCTGAGACATCATTGAATTATGGCATAGAAGATTGGGCTATTTGCACCATGGAGCCTTGAAGATCATGCAACATATTTCTACAGGTTTTCCCAAGGGTGCACTAAAGCAGAGAGATACATGCAAAGGGTGTACATTGGGGAAGTACACGAAAGCTTCCTTCAATGAGTGGGACAGTAAAGCACAAGCAGTCCTTGAAAGGGTCCACTCAGATGTGTGTGGAACTTTCTTGAAAGCCTCCATGGCTAAGCATAGGTATTATGTGATATTTGTAGATGATTTCTCATGGAAGTGTTGGATCTTCTTCATGCATAAGAAAGACCAAACATTCTCCAAATTTGTTGAATTTAAAGCACTTGTTGAGAAAGAGACTAGCAGGAAAGTGAAGGCTCTTAGGAGCGACAACAATGGAGAATATGTGTTGAATGAATTTAAGAACTTTTGTGCAAAAGAAGGCATTCGACAGGAGTTGACAACACCTCATAACTGACATTAGAATGGGGTCGCTGAGATGAAGAATAAAAGTATTGGGGGAGCTGCACAGGCCATGTTGCATGATTAGAGCCTACCATTTCACTTGTGGGTCGAAGCATGCAACAAAACTGTTTATTTTCAGAACAAGAGTCCTCACATGATTCTTGAAATGAGTACACTAGAGGAAGATTTTTCATGGAAGAAACCATATGTGTCACACTTCAAGATCTTTGGATCATCAGTTTACTGCCATATTTACAAGGATTCAAGGAAAAATCTAGAGCCTACTACTAAGTTGGTTATATTTGTGAGGTACAATATTCACCTCACAACTATTGTGTGTAATTTACATCTCTCAGGATGCCATTTGTCAGAAGATATGTGAAGTTTGATGAGGATAAAAATGAGGTTTTCCCTTGAGAGGGAGCTTTAGTTGCATATAGAGAAAGAGATTTTGGCTCCAAAGGAGGAACCTCAGGAAGATGTGGAGCAGCCCCAAGTAGTGTTAGAGAGAGTGGAGACTTCCACTCAAGCAGATACATCCAGTGATGGAAGGAAGTGCACCAGAGAAGATGAAAAATTATTGCATGATGCTCGAGAGAATGTGGGAGAACCCAAGTCACAATGTAGGTAGAGGAGGTCACCCGATCGATACACTAGCTACATGGTTATGTTGAGTGAGTTTGTAGAGATTGAGCCATCCTCATTTGAGGAAGCAATGCAAAAACCAACATTGGTTAATGCCATGGTAGAGGAGTATGACTCCATCATTAGAAACAATGTTTAAGAAGTGGTCCCAAGACGAGAGAACAAGTTAGTGGTAGATTCCAGGTGGATCTACAAGGTAAAGCAAGCAATAGATGGAATCATCGAGAAACACAAGGCCATATTTGTGTCCAAGAAGTTCTCTCAAGTGGAGGGAATTGACTATGAGGAGACCTTTGCTCCAGTTGCAAGGTATTCTTCAATCAGATCAAATCTAGCTCTTGCAGTGCAGATTGGGTGGAAGATCCACCAAATGGATGTGAAGACAATATTACTCAATGGAGTGATTGAGGAAGAGGTGTACATTGAGCAGCTGGAAGGATTTGAGACATTAGACAGAGAGTCGCATGTGTGCAGACTCAAGTGAGCGATGTATGGATTGAAACAAGAAACTCGTGCTTGGTACACCGGGATCGACAATTATCTCACCGAGTTGGGATTCACCAAAAGTGAAGCATATGCAAAAATTTACCATAATGTTGTTGAATGTAAATGATTGATTATAGTATTATATGTCAATGATTTAATTTTGATCAGAGATGAGAAGCTGAGCAAGTCTTGCAATGAGGATTTTACAAGAGATTTCGAGATGAAGGAACTGGGGCTCATGTATTATTCCCTCGGTATGGAAGTATGGAAAGGAGATGAGGAAATGTTTGTCTCTCAAGGAAAGTATGCCAAAGGGATACTGAAGAAGTTCCACATGGAGAGTAGCAAACCTATGGAGAATCCTCTAGTACAAAATTGGAGGAAGGAAGATGCTACTTCAGGTGAAGTAGTGGAGGCTACCATCTACAGGCATCTTGTGGGTTCACTTATGTATTAGGTGAACACATGATTGTGCTAGTGTTATGCAGTTAACCAACTTAGTTATACTATGGTTAAGCCAACCAAAATGTATTGGAATGCAACAAGGCATGTGTTTTTTTGTGTGAATAAGATAAAATATATTACTGTAGGATCTGACAGATTACATAATTTGGGTTGTGTGGGAGAGAGATACCAACACAAGACCCAATGTAAATCCATGAAATGGCCATGGATTTGTCTTTTTTACAATGCATCCTTAGAAAAAATGGGTTATGAGTCCAAAGGTGGAAAGAAAGAAGAACCCTCTTTACAAAATTCTCAAAACTGAGAGTATAGAAATCGAGAGAATAGAAGAAAGCCATAGCAAGGCTGACAAGGCAAGAGTTATTTTCCTCTAGGACAGGCAGTCCTCTACGAAGGAAGAAAGACAAAAAGGAGGTTGACGAAGTGAATCCCGGTTGGTGGTGACCAGATCCTCGTCCAAACGAATGGGAGTCTCCGGAGAGATTCCCTCCTGTTGCGCAGTGGTGTTCTGTCGATTGGTAGAGGCCCTAGCGGCCTCTTTCTTGATGCTTGGAGATCCTTCAATAGTCGAATGGACCTTCGTCATCGACTTCTTCTTGATAACAGTGTATTGTGGTGCATCCCGAGTAATGAATCTATAGTGGTGGATGGATTTGACATAAATCACAAACTTCTCAGTCAACTGGTCAATCTTTGTTTCCAGTGCCTTGGTGCGCTCCTCCTGCTCCTGCATCACTAACCCCATGATGGTTTTCATTTGCTAGCATGTTTTGATAGTTCACACGTAGAGGTTTTTGTGAGCATGGGTTAGGGCAGGGTTTAGAATCCAGGCAAAGTTGGTGTCGACTTCCTCAGTTGTGACCTCTCTATGGAGATCATTTGCTTGGGCTTCTAATTCGGCAATGCGCTATTGAGTTTTAGCATTTACTGCTACCACATAGCACAAATTTGCGTGCCTTTCAACGGTTTTCGTGCGAGTGGGGGGGGGGGGTGGGAACCCAGGGACTCCCACTGGGAGGCTGCACGATTGCGCGCACCTCCTTGACAAGAACCAAGGGTGGAGCAATTATTCCAGGCCATGAGAGAAGCAGAAGGGCTTAGGAGCGAGAGGAACCAAAGAGCGAATGACCAATGAAAAGGGATGAAGGCAAAGAGAAGAATGAGGGGGAGAAGGGGGAGGGGGAAATATATAGAAGCCGGGGGATGGAGGGAGGCCGGGAGCAGGGAATAGGGGCAGGAAGGGGAAGCATGCAAAGATTTGATGCGAGGCGATGGAAGAATGGCTAGGCAGAGAGGATGTGACTGGGAGGCGACGGTCACACAAGGGAGAGGGGAGGTGGCAACGCGGGCTCTAGAATTAGGCAAACCAAGGATGAGTCTGTGCGTGTGTGCTAGACTTCTGTTGTTCCTACGGAATAGAGAATCGACCTTGAAATGATGAAGGGAATGTGAAAAATTATTGTTCGGTGGATTGGTTATCTTCATCATTGATTGATGCACATTGTTGATGCACTTCACTATCCTCCAAATCCTGCCAAGCTCAGGAATTCAGGCATAGGGTCCCAGCCGTACCCTCATTTTCTAGTCTGTTCGTGAGTTTATTGCCCTTCCTTTTGATGGCTTGAAAGTGGAGGCCTGCCATGCTGTTAATTCTCTGCTTGATTTGCTGTATTGTTTTGTTTAGGTGCCAGTTTTTAGAAATTTTGTCCACCTCGATGCCCTAATGAAGTTTTTTTCCAATCTAAGTGGCCAGCGTGCAATCTCCTTCTACAATCAAAGGACTGAGATTTAGGTTGTGCGCTATGGTGATGCCATTTTCCAGGCTGTGAAGTTCTACGACATTATTTGTGGCTGAACCTATATTGCCCTCATATATCCAGATTATCTCTCCTTTAGAGTTTCTGAAGACTCCTCCAAAACCGGCTTGGCCTGGATTCCCTTTAGCTACGTTGTTGTAGTTGAGCTTGAAAGTCCCCTTCTCTGGTGGCCTCTAGATGTTTTTATTTTTATTTTCAAGCCTGGAGAGGGGGGTGACTTCGTGGACCTTGATCTGAAGGAGATCCAACATTGAGAGAATTCTCTCTTCGAAGATGGTGGGAGGGGCTTTGACAGTCTGAGTGGGTAGAGAGGTCACTGTTTCTCGGATCACACTTTTGATCTTCGAGATTATGATTTCCTCTTGGGTGGAGATGCCACGAAAGATTCTTGCGTTGCGCTCCTTCCACAAAGCCCAACAGACCAAACCAGGAATTAAATTCCATGTGCATTTAACCAGAGGATGTGAGGAGAAGACAAATCTCTAGTTCATGATGGTGCTTTGAATGAAGGAGGGGTCCTGATCAGAGCTGTTGAAAACCAATAATATCCAATCCCATAAATTGGATGCGTATGGGCATACATTTAGGAGATGATTGGGGGTTTCTTCTTCTTTCTGGTAGAGAGGGCACCTTGAAGGACCAATAAAGCCTTTTATTCTTAGGTTATCCCACGTTAAAATATTTCTATGCATGACTAACCATAAAAAGATAGATATTTTTGGTCAGTGTTTCGTGTCCCAGATTGAGTTCCACTTCGGGTTTGGTTGAATTGATCTAGCTTGGTGATCTATCTGTAGGCTTGTTTTAAATTGCAATGTCCTACTGAGTTTTTCCCCCATATAATTTGATCCTTGGCAGAGTCAAGGAGGATTTTTATTTTTTGTAGTTCTGATGAGAGATCTGACCAGGCTTGGGGATTTATATGGGGAGTCCAATCCTCTTGTTCCATCCAAATTATCCATATGTCCTCTTCGTCACTCGTTTTCCAGTATTGACTAACTTTGATCTTCCCTCTGTTTTACATATCAGCCTTGATTGGGTGATAATGATCTTGATCAAGTTCTGACCTTTGTTGCTGGGCGTCCTCCCAGAAAAGAGCCTTGTTTCCGCTGCCTATTTCCTAGAAACTATGATTTTGAATGATATTCCCGTTCTCCCTCGCTTGGTCACAGATGATTGAACCTTTGATATTTCCATTTAGCCTGATAATTTTCTCTTGCAAGAGGGAGGGGGTATACTTTGCTTTCCATAGGATTCCCCAAGGGAAGTGTTGGTTTTCAATCCATCTCCATAAGTTTTTGGCTCCCAAGGCCTTTCCCAGGAGGTCTATGTCTCTAAGACCAAGGCCAACATATTTTTTGGGCTTGCAAATTTTTTCCCATGCCACCAGAGCCCATTTTTGTTTTGCCTCTACACCTCTCCATAAGAAGCTCCTATGCAGGTTTCTGATTATTTTTGAAATCACATTTAGGGCTTCCAGAAATGAGTACAAGTACAACGGGATGGCCTGTAAAACATATTTGACTAGGATAAGATGGCCTCCTAGATTGAGAGATCCGAAGGTCCAATTTGCAATTATTTTCTCCAGCTTGTTGATTAGGTCCTCCTAAGTGGCCTGGGAGAGAGGCCTGTCTGTAAGAGGAACACCAAGGTAAATGGAGGGGAGGTTGCTGATGGGAATGGCCAGGAGTTTGGCGATGTTCCTATGAATGGGTAACAGAGTGTTAAAGAAAAACAACTTGGATTTCTCGGGGTTGATAGAGGTTCCAGATGCATAAGAGAAATCAGACAGAATGGACATGAAATATGAAAATTCTTTGATAGATGGGAGCCCCATGAGAAGGGTGTCATCCACAAATTGCTGGTGCATGGAGGGGGGAGCAGAGGCATGGGGCTGGAGACCAAAGAGCTTATTAGCTTGCAAGGCAGTATAGATTGAGCGGCTTAGCCCTTCATCCATTATGGCAAAGAGGAAGGGAGATATAGGATCCCCTTGCTTGATACCCCTGGAAGGATTAAAGGGTTACGAATGGGAACCATTCATGAGGATGGAGAAAAAATCTCCTAACACCATAACCATGATCCACTTGATGCTGTATTTGTGGAACCCAAATGCTTCTAGGACCTGTCTCATATAGTCCTAGCTAATTTTATCAAAGGATTTGGACATATCTAACTGAATAATCATACGAGGTTTTTTTTGGGATTTAAGAGAGTGGGTAAGCTTATGAGAGAGGAAGATACAATCCATGATTTTCCTTCCTTCCACATAGCCAGACTGTTGATGGGAGATGAGGAGAGGAAGGATGACTTTTATTCGATTGGCGAGAAATTTGGAGATTATTTAGTAGATGACATTGCAGAGGGATATGGGCCTAAGTTTGTCCAAGGAATTGGGAGATTTTCCCTTGGGAATCAAATTTAGGAAGGTGGAGTCAAGGGCTTTAAGGACAGACCTCTGAATGCAAGATTCTTCCACAAGGGCATGCACATCCAAATTGAGGATAGGCTAGCAAGCTTTGTTGAAATCAATAGTGAAACCATATGGACTTGGTGTTTTTCCATTGGGCATTCCCATGGCAACATCTTCCACTTCCTGGAGGGAGATTTCCCTTAGGAGCATTTTGTTATGTTCTTCTGTGAGGATTTTGGTTATATGCTTGGTTCCTTCGTGAGGATTTTGGGTATATGCTTGGTGATTTTTTTAATGTCCCAATCCTGGTCATTCCTTGGCTCTTTGAGAAGAGAGCTGAAATAGTGATTGAGCTTAGTTTCCAACTCCTCTTGAGAGTGAATGAGATGACCATCTTGGTTCTTCAAAGCTAGAATTTTGTTGTTTTTCCTATGCTGTATCATTGTTTTATGGAAAAAAGTCATGTTCCTTTCCCCACATTTTCGCCAATTTATTCTGTTTTTTTTTTTCGCCACAACTTTTCTTCTTGGATGGCTCTTTCCTCCTAGCTTTGTTGTAATCTTTGTTCCTCTTGCTTACTATTCTCTAGTAGCCCTTTCGATTACGTTTTTATGGAGAAGTTTCGATTGATGCTCTAAGTTTTTTTTGTCTGTGATGATGTTTCCAAATGTTTCTCTGTTCCATTTTTTGATTTCCTCTTTGATATGTTTTAACTTTTTTTGGAAAGTGTACATTTTGTTTCCAATTTTGATGGGAGTGTAAGTCCACCATTGTTTCATTTTTTCCATGAAGTCCTGGTGATCCAACCAAAAGGCTTCGAATTTGAAAGGCTTATTTTTCAGACCATTGGAAATTTGAATCCTGGGAGAGATTAGCCAATGATCAGAGCCTGCTTGCGGTAGGATTCTTGCCTCCATTTCCTAGGAGGTAAGATAAGTTGCCTCGGATAAAAGGAAGCGGTCTAAATGGGAGGAAATTTGACAGTCTCCTCCTCTTCTGTTATTCCAAGTGAAAATTCCATTGTTGGTGGGAATGTCGATGAGGTTGAGGTTTTCAATGGTGGTGAGGAAAGCCTCAGAGTCCTTATCAAGCTTTCAGATGCCTCCTTTCTTCTTAGACAAGTTTTTTATCATATTAAAATCACCTGCTATGATTTTGAGAGGAGGGTGTAAAGGATCTAGGAGATTGGAGATGATTTGGAGAATCTTGATTCGGTTTGTCACCTTGTGCAGAGCATAAATATTAGTTATGAAAATGCTCTCGTTGGTACTTATGATTCTCAGGATCACTGTTATGGAATGATGAGTGGCTAGAGAGGATATGAGGTCAAACTTGGAGTTTTTCCAAAATGTCATTATACCCCCCGCCGAACCGGTAGCCGAGTTGGCTAAGGAGTTGTATGGCTTGAAACAAGAGTTGAGAAGGAGAGGGGGGTGAGCCGACTCTAGTTTAGTTTCTTGAATTAGAAGGATGTCAGGATGATCAGACAAGATTCTGTTTTTTAAGATATGTTTCTTCCCAGGACTATTCAGTCCTCTAATATTCCAAGAAATGCAATTCATTGACATGGAGATGGGTATAAAGCTAGGGCCTTTACCTTTCCTTCATTGATTAATTTGGTGCCCAGTTCTTGGAGGAGCTGACTGGTGGTATTTCGACCTCGCTTGCATCTTGAGCCTTTGAGGTCGAGTCCTTCTACTGGAATATTTGCTAAGATGCCCTTTGACGATGTGCTTTCTTGTGCTGGATGGTGAGCTTTTAGTTTTAAATCTTCTTGGAGGAGATAAGTGACTTCAATTTTTTGTAGTTGGTGTTCTGATATGGCATTTATTCCATTTTGTTTCCATTCCTCTGCAATTGTTGCTAGGTATACCACCTCCATATATTCCTCTATGGCGCTTTCCTCTAATGTTTCCTCTGTTTCTATTTTCTCCATTTATGTATCCTCTTGCGTGTGCTCCTTTCCTTTGTTGGTATAACCTGTGTCCATCTCATCGTATTCTCTGTCTACTAGGATCATTTCATCTTCTCTTGCTTCATCTCCTATCAGATTGTTAGGATCCATTTTCTCCTGGGTGTTGTTCAATGCGTTGAACTAGTTCTGATATGCTTATTTAAAATGGTTATTCTTCGGGATAAATTTTTTCCTATTGTTCTTGTTCCTAGAGATGACTTTAGTGAATCCTTCGCTATATTTTCTTTTACTTGCTTGCTCCTGCGATTGAGGGGTTTTATTCATTGGACAGTCTCAGAAGAGATGCCCAGGCTCGTGACACTTTTTGTATGGGAAGGGAATATGTTCATAGTCTATACTTTGCACCCAGACTTTGTCCCTGAAGATTAATTTGATTTCTTTTGGTAGGGCATCAAAGATGTCTATATATACACATATTCGGGCGTACGAAACATAATGACCCATTCTAGTGCCTTCATACATTTTGATGTACTCCCCTAGCGGGTCTATACCTTTTAAGTTCGAGGGAGCCCAATAATCAGTTGGTAAGGAGTAGAGGCGTACTTACATTGGAACCCTCGTAAAATCCTCCTTTTTTGGTGTGAATTTGTCCCTCCAAAATCTCATGTATAAATCGACTGAATTGTAGAAATAGGGTCCTCCTTCAAGTATTCTGTCTCTATCTTCTAGGAGGTCAAGATGATTGTAAAGAATCATTTGGAGCCCAACTGAAGTCTGATCTCTCCTTTGGGTGTCCATTTGCTTTGTATCCATCAGTTTAGGGCTCTTTCAGTTGGTTAGATGCACTTGAACTTGCATATTATTGTGTGTTCTTGCATGTATTCTCTATATACTGCTACACCGGGGAACTGGATTTCCAGTTTTGGAAATTTGTTGGCCATGGGGTTGCAGTTATTCTTAGTCTTTTTCCTCTGATCTTGTGGCTGCTCCTGAGTTTTTGAAGGATTTACGTTAGCAGGGAATGGCGTGTCTGTGACCTTACCTTTTTTGCACGAGTATCCTTGGTTATCCTTTTCGTTGTTTCTTCTTTCCTATGAGGCAACTCTTTTTGCTATGGATGCATTGTTGCCTCTTTGTCAGAGTTTCTTAATGGTGGCATGCAGAATGTAGAGCTGGAGGCGAACTTTTTGAAGAAGGAAGCCTTGTCTGGTGGTCAACCAGTGACCATATCCTTGAAGGAGAGGGCTCTAGGATGCTGTTGCGGATCCGCCATGGCAGTCAGGGCATCGAGAGGCCCCAACTAGATGCGCGAGGGGAGGTGGCGGAGAGCGCTAACACAAGGATTAGGGCAAGCACTCCAGGGCGTCAACACATTGGGATGGATTGGATATTGTTAATCTTGAGACTATAAATTGGCAGTAAAGCTTGTGTTGAGATACCTCAGAGGCACCAATTAGTTTGGTATTTGGTACAAGCGAACAGAGGGAGTGAGGATGCAAGGATTCAGATATCCAGATTGGGTGGGTAGTCCATTAGAAAGGAAGAGCACATCAGGAGGAATTTTCAGTGTTGGGTCAAAATTGGAGGAATTTATCTGAAGTGATATGGCACTTATCACTCAGTTAAATTAGTTAATTCTAGTTGGAAAAACTTGAGTTCAGTTCTACATGATTGATTTCTAATTTGTAGCAATCTATTTCAGTTAATTTGAGTTATTGTCAATGTAACTAGTTCTCACTATTAGTAGAACTAGTGGAGGTTCAGTCAAGGGTGTGTAACGTTTTCACACTGAGTGATCATCCAGTTAAACTGATCAATAAACCAAAATTAACTCATGCCTGCATAGAATTTGAGTCACCTAGTTGAGATTGACGTTCAAGTGCAGTAAACTATCAGTTCCAAATTGTACAGGTGGTGCATGCAGTCACATAAGGGTCTATAGGGATTGCACAATTCTAATTGGGAATTTCCTTAATTAATAGGGGGTTAATTCCTTGAGGAACAATGGAAGAAAATAGGGATTTGGGCAGGCTTGGATTGGGTTAAGTATTGACCATATCTTGTCTAGGAAGTAGTGAGATAGATTATACTAATGCAGAGGTTGCTTGATCTTGAGCAAGCATTGCATTTCTTCTCTATTTTTTGACTAATACAATACAAATAGGAAAGGGTTTTGAGCAGTTTCTTTCCCATTAGATAAATCTCTGAGAATATGTGATTGAATCTTGTCTCATGTTTATGTTGTGATTTCTTGATCGTTAAATTATTTCTGCTGATGAGTAGAGTAGATTCAAATCATTTGTTTTAGCATTTTATATAAGCAGTTTGAATCTACTAGGAATTTCTATAATCATAATAATCTTTGACATAGTATCTTTCTTTACTAAAATCCTCCTTAATGAGTTTGTTTAGGCTATTAAATAAGTGACTGACCTAGAAGCAACCCATCTTGCTAAAGTAAGTATCAAATCCACTTTTTTAAGCTTTAGGGGAGAATTCTATGAGCATACTAGCAGGGTTGCAATGGGACCCTCTCTTTCACCAAGATTGGCTAACTTTTATATGGAAAATTTGAAAGTATCGCACTTAACACCTACTATATGAAGCCTAAGATTTGGAAGAGATTTCTTGATGAAATTAATGTCATTTTTCCTAATGGGAAAGTAGAGCTCTCAAAATTCTTACAACATCTTAACAACATCTCAACTTATATCCATTTCACCAAGGAAATGGAGTAGAATGGTTTCATCCCCATCCTGAATGTCCTAATAGTGAGGAAAAGTAATTGATAATTGAAAAACAAAGTTTATCAAAAGAAAAATCATATTGAAAATTACCTACACACTAACTCTCACCACCTTCTCACACAAAACATTGGTGTCATTAGAATTGTAGCCACTATATCTGTCACAATCTCTAGGGAAGACCACAAAGAAAATGAGAAAAAACCACTTGATCAAGGTCTTCTGGAGTCTTTGTTGTAACAAAAAATATATAATGAATTCCCTTCACAAAGCTCTAGATAAACTTGACAACATCCCTCATAGCACTAACATCTAGTGCGTTGGGAAGATTTCCTACCGACCTTACCTCAAAGGAACTACTAATAAGATTGCCAAGATTATGAAAAAAAATGATTCATAACATCTTTTATGCCTCTCACCACTATTAGATAAAAGATGAAATCCATGAAGGACAATGTAGACCGCTTCCAGTACAAAGGTGTTTATAAAGTATATTGCTTTTGTAGCAAGTGTCATATTGGTGAAACACGATGCTCCCTATAACTAAGATTAAGGATCATGGTGATGACATAAAGCAATAAGGAATTAATAACTCAACATTGGTAGGACATGCCAAGACTATAAATTATCATGTTTGTTTGGAAGGCACTAAAATCATTGCAAAAAAAATCATTATTACATACGTCGGATCAGAGAAGCTCTAGAGATCAAGAAACACCCAAATAACGTTAATAGAGATAGTGGCCTCATGATTAATGATAATTGACTTCCCTTGTTGAACAAGAGCTACAAATGATGGTCCTTTACATGCTTTCTTTTGACTCTTGTCCTCCTTCCTTCCTATCCTTTGTTCCCTTTCTTTGTTTGTGACTTATTTTCTTTATTGTTCCTTACCTTCTCCACCTTTTTGTTTCCTCTCTTTTTTCTTTAAAACTCTTCCCCTCCTCTCTCACCTTTATTTCTCTTTTCCTTCTCCCACTTTTCCTCCTTGTTTCTCTTCCCCCCAACTTACTTCCTCTTACATCGTGCTCCCTCCTCCCTCTGTCGTGCTGTTTTTTCTCCCCTTGTTCCTCCTCTTCTCCTCCTCCCTTATCCATCCTTTCTTTCCTCCTATTCTCCTCCCTCTCACTTCCCTTCCTCTCAGCTCTTCTTCCTCCCTCCTCCTTCTTCTTTATTATCTTCTACCCTTAGGTGTAGCCTTTGTTTTATTTGCTAGGATTTCTTAGTTTAGGTTATATACTAATTTATTATTATATACTTGTAATAGACAATATTACTAGCTCATCCATATAAATTAAATTGCTGGTAAATACCGATAGGAATCAATCTATAACAAGAATCAAAATACTTACTTCATTATTCATCCCAAGTTGCTAAAATTAAAAAAAAATCCTAAGAATTAACTAAATTGTAAGTTTATTCAGAATTATTATTATTATTATTATTAATGATAAAAAGAATTAGTATTTAAGTTAAACATATATACATTTTAGAAAAACATGTAACAAGATTCTTAACCATGGAGACCCTTCATTTGTAAATAAGCTTTGTTATAATACCATGGCTTATCAATACCACATGCCTAAAAACCAATACTCATTTCATATGACACTCGTTCATATGTCATTTTTTAATTAATGAATTTAATTGAAATGGAAAAAAAGGCATAACCACTTTCGAATATATTTTAGCTTTTGATGTGTGTATACTAAAAATATTCTTGAATATTCTATGGAGGTTAAATCCCTACCATCCACTTAAAAGTTATTGACAACTGGATTAAAATTTTGGAAGCCCTATTCCAAAATAAACATGCCTATTACATAAAAATGATGATTATTATTATTATTGATAAAAATAATTAATATATAAATCAAACATATATACATTTTAAAAAAACATGTAACAATATTCTTAACCATGGAGATTCTTAATTTGTAAATAGGCTTTGTTACAAAACCACAGCTTATCAATACCTACATGCCCAAAACACCATAACTTATTTCATATGACACTTGTTCATAAATCATTTTTTTTAATTAATGAATTTAATTTAAAGGGAAAAAAATGCATAACTACTTTGGGAATAAATCCAACCTTTGATTAGTGTACCGTATTAAGAATATTCTAGAGTATTCTATTGAGGTTAAATCTCTACCATCCACCGATGATAATTAGATTAAAATTCTAGAAACCCTATTGCAAAATAGATATGCTTGTCGGCATAATTATATATCTATATGTGTGTGTGTGTAATTTTCCTTGGAAAAAAATCTTAATTTTAATGCATCAAGAAACAAAATTACATTTTACAAATGCTTATAGCATTTGAGAAGAGAAATACCATAGTCTCGTAAGAAAAATAAATTTCCTTTCAGACCAAAAAATAAAATACAATAACTAAGAAATCATGTGTTATAAAAATCACTTAACTTCTCCTTCTTTCCCTTATTTTCACATTTTGTCGACCCCTTGATGACGTATCTATAGGTATTACTGCCAACTCTGTCACATTCACCACAAGGTGGCTATTCTTTATTAGAATCATAACTTTCCAACACATCTTATCTTTTTGTTCCTACTATCTGATCATCTTTGAGTGTTAGTGTTCCTTCTGCACTAGGATCATGAGTTGTCTCTATATCTTGTGTTTTTTTCATATGTTGTGAATTAGAAATTGGATTATGGGTGTTTATATAATCTATAGAGAGGGGGTCTTCCTTTATATCCTCTTCCTCATCCTACAAGAAAATGGGTTCATATGGATGCCAACTTTTGGATTTACGAACTTCCCCTTTTATTTTTTTGGAGGCTTTTTACCTATGGGCATGAATCCCATAGATGCCTTGTTTGAAAAAATGAATGACTATGAAGGTCATGTTTTCATAATCTAAAGCTTGGATCCATTGGAAAGATATATGATTAAGAAAAATACGATTTAGAATACCTTCACTCAGATCTATTTCCACACTAGATGAACAAATGTAAATAATCCTTACTGTAATTGTTCATTATCCACCTTTATGAACTTTCCAAGAGTATTTCCAATGTCCTTAATGACCTTTTGATGCCAAAAAGGAAGAAGAAGATGTGACAATGTAACCTAAATTGGAATTTTTGTTACAACCATGTTAGTGGGATGAAACTCAAAAAACCATGGAGTGAGGAAGGGCCCCACTCTTCCTCAATGCCAGGGCCCATCCACCATACATTTTGTTAAACACACACATGGCAGCAACATAATCTGAAAGATAAAACATGAGAATGCAATTTTATTAACAAATGATATACATTTATAGTACATGTTGTGACTGTTGGGTTCCACATCCCAAGGTCTCTTGGACTCCTTTTGTCTATTCAGCTTCCACACTAACCCATAGAGGATTAGGTGTCCAACATTCCCCCCCTTAATCTGAAGGGTTATGTATGAGTCGAAGAAGAGAGCTGTAATACAAAGTGTGAAAAAATGCGTGGCAGCACTAGTCTGAATGTGCTCTCTGAAATATTGGTATAAAGGGTGGTGGTTTAATGATGACCACCAACACTGGAACACTTAGTACAGTTCCCAGAACTCTTCCAAAACTGGCAGGAAGTTGAAGTCTTCTGCTAGAGGAAGTGCTCCTATTGTTTTGAAGAGGGAAACCTTCAACCATGAAAGGGAGGTCTCACCCCGCATAAAAGGGAGAACTTCAACCTGAAAAGGGAAGTCTCAACCTGTGATGGTTTAAGGATGACCAACAACTCTGGAATGCTTAATACAATTCTTGGAACCCTTCCAAGTCTGGCAAGAACATGAAGTCTTCTGCTAGAGAAAGTGTCCCCAATTTTGTTCCTGGAATTCTTCCGAAACTGGCAAGAAGCTGAAGTCTTATGCTAGAGGAAGTGTCCCAGATTATTTGAAGAGGCATTACCAAATAAAGGCATACTCAGGGGCATCTTTGTCTCTGGCTACAACTCTCAAACTGGTGTGGCAGGTTGTGGTTTAGGCTCGCTTGATGTGACTTTGAAGCTTGTAGATGACCATCATTCCCCTCCCCTGTCAGATACAAGGTGAGATGATGGAGAAAACTCAACTACAAGACTGTTCAATACTCTGGAACAGGTTCTGACATGTGATTGGAATATCTTCTTGGCTTTTGATGCCCATTGCCAAGAAGCGATCCATCCAAGATGAATCTTTGTTCTTGCAGGATGTTTGTTTCTGAAGCATCTGTTTGAAGAATGACTGGTTTTATGATAGTGCTTACATGGATGAAGATCAAAACAACGATCTTTCAAATGGCCAACTCGGTCACAGTGTTGGCATTTCACAATCTGTTGTTGTTGCTGTGGCTGTGAAAGAGAAGTGGAATCTAAAATAGCTGAAGGTGAACTGTCATGAAGAACAGGTGAAGATGAATCATCCTCAAGAAATCCAGCAGTTTGAAATTGAATTGGCTTTGAGTTGTCTGGAATATGAAAGGACAAGTCCTTGTCATATCCAAGACCAGTTCTGTGCTTGTTGTGGATAAGTTGTTCCCAAGGTTTGATGATGGGCTTGGGAAGTGCAGATTGAGTTTCTGCATCTGCATGTACAACTGTTGCTTTATTGGGCACTGGATCTGAATGAACTTCAACAATATTTCTTCCTGTTTATGGGAGTCTGTTTCATTGTTCTGAATAGAAACAGGTTCAAAATGACTCCTCTGTTTTAATTCTTCTTGCTGTAGCTGAGATTCAAGTTGCAAAAAATCAATTTTCTCTGGTGCATTTTGTAGACAGACCTGAATGTCTATGAGAGAAACTTTTCTGATTTTTAATGTATCATGAATAGTAGACAATATCAGAGTTCTGAGAAACTCTAATACTTCATTGAATCTGGCCATTTTTCTTCAATGTCAGAATTACACCTTAAAAATTGATCACAACTAGCAATATTCTTTATAAATGTGCAGCAAATGATCAGTGTGCAACCAGTAAGCATCAATTACAATCCATTACATAAAAATAAGAGTTTACTCATGACCAGCACTATGTTCTCACAATACAACTGACTAAACTTTTCTCCACAAAAGATTACTTTTCTTTGTCAAAACAATCATTGCCTTTATACAGCCCACCAAACTATTATGCAGCAGTCGAATCAAGGAATCAATGCATATATATGTAGACAAAAACTATAATGAGTTTTAAATATAATTGCCACAACTGGGGCAGCAGCAACTGCAAACTTGTTTGGATCTTTCAAATACTCCTTCACTTTTAAAGCATAAATGATGGCTATAAAAAATTCAACAACTATAGCACCATGTCATGGAAAAGACTTGAATGCTCATATATAAATACTTTGACTAGGGTACGAATCAATATTCTCTGATCTTGCCACTTTCTTCAAAGAAAACAATAGTCCACTTCAACATTCAACATTTGAGATACCAGATTTGAGTAAGTTACTGGCAGATTTTTGGCTACCTCTTCAATGTATATCAACACCTCAGTATCATCTACAACAAGTTAATAAACACGTCCCTTGACTCTGCTAAACTCAGCTCACAAGGGTAAAAATCGTGCCACTGGTGTATAGAAACTCGTTCCCATAACTTCTATGAGACCGATCTTGAGTGAATCAGAACATTTGAATCTCGAATAACTTTTTTTTTGTTGTCTTAACATGCACCTTTGTGATTACCTCCTAATGAACACAAAAAGGAGATAAATATTCAAACAAACACTTTACTCTTGTTGGAGTATGGACTTAAGTCTAGTAACCCATCTCTTCTCTGCTTGGACTTCAGGGAACCACACCCAGCACACAAACACGTTGTTTCTTAGCCCAGAACTCGCACCTCTAGTTGAATAAACCCATGGCCATCAAGGGGAGTCTCTTTCAGATTCTAACCATGGCAAAATCGACCCCTTGACTGAAGATGAAGGGCCAACAAACATCAAACTCGTTTCTGCTACACACACGAGATTTTACCTCACATTCTCCTTTAGAACTCGTTCCTTTCAGCAGTATGGAGCTTGGTCACTAAAATCCCTTTTTTTTGGAACAAGAGAACCTGGTATATTTAGCAGCCATATAAAACATAAATCTCCAATCAGCTCCAACAATCTATTTTCAGTAGAATGGAGTGACTTCTAGCAAGAAAATTACAGTGACTACTTGTTTCAGCCGTAAACTTCAGATCTGATATGCAAATACAAACTCAAAAAATACATAGGAGCACTCAGAAAATAAACAACGGCTTGTTCCAGGTACTAGTTCAGAGCAACTCGCCCATTTAATAGCACATGAGCAGAGGTACTAATTGCATTTGAGCTTAGCTCCATGCACAGAAATGAAGGGATTGGTAATATGACCCTCTTCATGTTTGCTACAGGTTGTAAATTTCCATAACGAAAGAAAGGCGTTTCACATAGACGTCCTCCTCAACTTTTCAAATGACGATATTGGAGGCCTCAGCTGGTTCTACTGAAGTGAATTATTCTTCGGTAACCCAAGTTATAGAGGATTCTTATACCATGGATATTTCAGTGTACTCATTCTTCAAACAATGTACACACTTGTATTATTGGACCAGTTACACGTAAATGATGGGCCAGCACAGACTTGAACACATACTAGGAGATTATCAATGTATGTCATATAATTCAACTTCACCGCACATACCAGGAGATTATTCGATACATGGGAAGAGATAATGTTATTAAACACGCAGGGAATAAACCACAGAGCTCTAGAAAAACATAACCTTCAATTATTCGCTGGAGATGCCTTATGCAATCTGCAACATTCATGGGCTTCAAATAGTCAAAAGTTGTATCCCTTCTATAATACTTTCACATCGTTCGAATAGTCAAAAGCTTCACAACGTCGGTGCTCATGACCTTGGGAAGGCGTAACTTCTTGGATTGTACACTCAGAGCCTATGACAAATGAACGGTCGAGCTACCAGCAAAGCGTTAAGCCTGTAGGAGATGAGGAACAAGCACAGACATGTGAACAATGAAACGGATACTGTATTTTGGTAATCTATCAGAGAAATGATAAGGGTTTGAACAGAGATGAATGCATCATTCAATGCACATAACTCATGCTCCAGTATTCATAGAGGACAGAGCATGCAATATTCCTCTCTGCGGTCACAAGGATAGGTCCGCTCAAGAAAGAGGGATGGCAGAACTGAGAGACGTTACCTCCATCATAACCCACAAGGAAGAGAGCATTTACTGTGATTTACTGTGATTTCACTGAGAGAGAGGAGTGTTAATTGGTTTGACGGGTGACACGATGGTACCACATTAATAGTTCTTCTAATTCATGGGTAGAGTGGAGTGGGCAGGTCTGTTGGATGGCAGTGAAACTGATAGGTAGAGAAAGGCCACAACAACAATGGCAGGAAACACAGTGTTGGTATTTCTTAAGTGCGCAGAGAGTAACTGCACTGAAATTACCAACGTTTATATTGCATAAATAAAGCAGAGGCATAGAGAGGTAGACAAAGAATCCAGAGACCTGTTAGAACGGTTTATTTTCTGCACAAAAAGGCCATAAAACAAATGGCTCAAAGTAATTATGCAGGGCAGGAATACGCCTGCTGCTCTGATACCATGTTAAACACACACATGGTAGCAACATAATATGAAAGATAAAACATGAGAATACAATTTTATTAACAAATGATATACATTTATAGTACATGTTGTGACCGTTGGGTTCCACATCCCAAGGTCTCTTGGACTCCTTTTGTCTATTCGGCTTCCACACTAGCCCATAGAGGATTAGGTGTCCAACACATTTTCCATAATATTCCTAGGGATCATATTGTGCAATGATAAATCCTTTGGAACATAAATAAATATCCCAATATTTTATCCAGGTTGTAAAGATCCACTAATGCAATGTTTTTGACTTTGGCCAGAATTTGTTGAATATACATATGAAATCCCTAGCTTGTAGGAATGCGAATATATGCTTTACCTCTATGTATTTTATTTCCAAAGCAAACATTTTCTCCATATTCTCTACAAAGTACGATCCTCAAAGAGCTTGAGGCTAAATTGTTGATATGTGTTATTTACCTTGCAAAATGTCCTTGTATGGGGCTGAATTAGAAGACCCTATAAAACCCATTTCTCCCTTGTGCAGTCACAAGACTAAAAACATAAACTAATTCCTGAAGATGTTTTATGGACTCAGTTGGAAAGAGTCCGACAACTATTTTCCTTCTTAAATAAGACACTTAAATGGTACATGAATATATATTATATATCAATATTAAGTGGTATTTGAATAGCTAGTGGTATTTAATGTATAATGTTAGGTGAAACACACACATTTTTAATTGATAACTATATTAAAAAAATAATTATATTAATTATACTTATTGTATTTCCCATGAGGTGTAGAGCAGACAGTGACAGGGTGTTTTTTTAAGGCACTCCATGGTGTAAAAGTTACAATTTAAAACTACATTGGAATCCAACCATTCTAAGGGCTGGTGTGGCCCTGGCTAGGTGCAAGCCTTGGGTGATTTTGATGGCCTAGGTTCCCTTGGGTCACGACTACTCAAGACATAAGTTAGTTGTGTCGGTCATCTTAGGCCTCACATAAAATAACAAACAAAAAAATATGCCATTATATTAATTTAATAACTCTCAAGTATTACTTTCAATAATTCTAATTGTACTTATTGTATTGATTATATAACTATTGTATTTTAATTTTATATTAATAAAATATCCCTAATAATTATAATAATTTAAAAGTTTTCTATCTCAATTCAGCTATAAGGTTTTTGACTACGTTATTCTTAGTGAATAGTTTTCTATTTATTCCACCCTACTCTTCATTCTTTCTCATGTCCCTAAAATGGACTTGGTTGGTGGCTCCGAAACATTGAAAACAATACTCACATATGTGGATCTTCCTTCCTCAATAAAGAAATTGGTTGTGTGTGCACAAGAGTAGACCAAGTATGTTATTGAGCCCTCAATCTTCATAAGAACCCAAGCCTTCGTGAGGTTCTCCCTTTTGGTGTCAAAATATTTCTCCAAATTCTCCACTACTTGTTTGACCACTTTAGAGAATTTGAAATGATATCCTTCTTTTTCCTCCCATGCTTCTCCAAATTCCTTAAGCGAGTGGGAAGGGTGTCTCAAAGTGGAGGTCCATCAAACCCTACATTTTGATTCTTGTTTCTCATGCCCCTTGCTTGAACAACATCGTGGGCCATGCTACACTTCCATAATACACTTTGCAAAGGGAAAGAGGTTGAATAGATCCCACCCCCAAACAAGAAGAAGGCCAACTTAAGGGGGATGATCCTAGCTAAGGAAAATTTCACCCTTGCCTCCCAATAGAGTAGGGTGAAATTTTTGCCTAAGTAAGAATGTCACTGAACCAATCTTCTATCCCACCCTATGACTATAAGAAAAATCTAGAAATGCTAGAAAAAATAAAAGAGAGATGATAGGGAATGCAATGAATTAGAATAAAGAAACCTCCTACAAATGGCATACACCCCAAGTTGCCACTATCTTTCCCCTTCACTGGATGATGGCTACTACATAATGCTAGCTAGCCAAGAAAGGAAAGGACCATCATTTGATCCATTAAAGACTTTCTACACATTATTATAGGTTTCCTCCATGACCAACCATGATAATGGGATCAAAGTCCTACATTCCACCATTTCATAATTTTCCTACACAAACTACTCATTATCATTTGAAAGTTGTATTAGCATCGCATATCATCAGTTGAAGGCATAAAATTAAGTTAGACTATGAAGGAGCTTGCACTCCTCCCCATCATTTCCTTTGCTTCACACTAGGTCGTCGTAACTGCCTCAAACCTTGAGTCTAATGGGGTTATTATGCTAAGGTAAGTAGTGGGCGTGCAACATCCATGAGCGATTGTGTCCCCATCCATAGACACCTCATCTGAGTATATATTTGGAGTTATTTGACTTCATAAAAAAAAATTCCTTTAATATTTAGAATTCAATAATATGCAAAGTTAGATTATAAATCATTGATTCATAATTTTGATTTTTTTTTTGGTCAATTTGGATTTATTGAAAAAAAAAAAAAACAAACAAACAAACAAAAAAAACTACCTTTTACCAACATTGTTACAGTATCCATGTGTCTTATACCATGGAAAAACCCTACCAATTTTACTAAATTCTTCTCAAATTGTAATAAAAATTAGTTTTTTTTTGGTTATAGGGGTAATTTATTCCTTCCTTTATTATTTTTCAATGTACACTCGATTTTTAAAATAACTTGACATTTATAATTCGTTAAAGTTCATGAAAACACAACTTCACTATTATATGATTTTTTTATAATAACTATTTTAATTTATTATGTGAATATGTATATACACATTCACACTCCCCTCCACACACACTCTAGGCATAAGTATTGTGCGAAATAACAACAATACTTATAATATTACTACATTTAAGGTTCACAAAAAATTATAGTGTAATAAAAAAATTAAAGAATTGAATAATATAAAATATCATGATGAGGTAATTAACTTTAATTAAAAAAATTAAAAGTATTTTCTTATTTTGATCAACATAAAGAAGAAAAATAACATTTCTATATTCAAGTTTCTGTGATCCATAATGAATTAAGCAAAGTCTTTCGGTAGAAATCACATGAGAGAATTTTTTGGCCTACGTGTTTCGAACCAACAAGTGTGGTTCATCATTAGGACTAGATGAAGAGGCATACCATGGCAAAGGCTTAAATAGAGAGCAATGTAGAGACATAATTTCAAGTAACGACTATATTTGAACAATAATATTTAAATTATAATATTAATTTATTAGTACATTAAAAACAAATATTATTAAGTAACGGCTATATTAAATGACTCGTTTTTGAAAAAATATTTAAATAATGATATTATTTCATTAATTTATTAAAAATATTAATAGGTAACAACTATATTAAACGGTTAGTTTTTGAAAAATGATATTTAAATAATTATATTAGTTTATTAATTTATTAAAAATATTAACATGTAACGGCTATATTATAGTTCTCTCATGTGATTTCTATCGAAAGGCTTTGCTTAAAATTAACATTGTTCAAATAATAACAAACTCCCATGAACTCTATAATGAAATCCTCTCATGAACTCTATAATAAAATAGGACACTGAAATACCAAATTAAAATAATTTTTCGTCTTTTAAAAAGGTTAAAAATAAAAAGCTATTTATCTTAAAATGTCACCTATATTAAATCATTTTAAAATATTTATTACAATATTGCATCTAGAAAAATAAATAAATATTTATTATAATATTGTTAGTGTCGGTATCTTCATCCCTCCATCAATGATCAAATTCTCTTGTTGCATTGCATGTTAGGTGTCTCACTCGATTAGTTGCATTCCATTATGGTCATGGATCATCTGATGGTAGTGGCATATTATACATTTTCCCTCATGTTCTTTACATGCTGGCTCATTTTCATACATCTAGATCATCTCCTGGCATTTTTTGTCTTTAAATCTGCAAAAGTCATTTTTAGGGCTTTAGTTCTCATTAGGTCTAGGGTTTCGTCAATAGGGTCTTGAAAATGCCCAATAATGGTCAGCAGGTGCATGAGGAGGTCAAATAAAGTCTCAGCAACAATAATTTCCATAATTACATGCTCAGTGATTGATTTTTCCTCAAAATCTTGTTTTGAGGAAAAACAAAGTTTTTTATGTTTCATGTATAAATTTGATGTAATTCATTTTTCTTCCATATGTAATAATTGCAGAGGCATCCCTGGTCACCTTGCCAAGCCTCTGCAACTCCGCCACCTGCAATACAAACAAAAAGTCAAAGCATTCAGTCCATAAAAGGCAAAAGTAAAGCAAACTACTCAAAACAGAGTTTAAAAAAAAAACAAATGAAGGTCAAACATTAGCAAAGTGGGTTTTCTTGAATGAAATATTAAAGCTATTGCAATATAAAGCGTTTTCAATACAAAGAAGGCTCATTTGTGTCCCCAAGTGAAAGAGAGCAAGTCCATTTGTGTTTTCAAGAGCCAGGAGAGCGATTGTGTGTTTAAAGGGCGAAAATCATAGGCGCGGCACACACAGAGCCCACTCCCAGTTGAAAATTTGTATTGGCGCGATGCACAGAGGCAGCACGGTGCACCTGTGAGGTGGCACAGTGCACAGGTCTACAAGGCCCGAAATCGCTCACAGCTTCCTCCAAACTCTCAAAATTGCTAAATTCTTCATTGCCCAAGTAAGTTCACACTCCAGTATGCTCAATGCATGAGTTTGTCTCAGTCTTCTTGGTGATTTAATAGGGAAATATTGAAACCCTAGTTCCATGCAGTTTGATAAAAAACATTGCTTAGGGTTTATAAATTGCATTTTTTGCTGCTAAGTCCCACTCCTATCATTTTCACTCCCTCATTCCCACACTCCCTCACTTCATTTTCTCCCTCCCTTTTCATTCATATTTACCCATTCCCTATTCCCCATATCCCTAAATTACTAACCCTAAACCCTAAATACTGTTCCCTAAACCCTTTCATTCCCCCCAAAACCCTACAAACAACATACCCAACCTCACATACATAGTCCCTCCACATTCCCTCATAAATTCATATCTTTGGCAACAAAAACCTATTGACACCATAAAATCTCTTCATCCTCATCTAAGAAAACCAAGCATTGGCAAACATGGAGTCATATTCATCTTATGATAGAAATGAGGAAATAGTCAGTGACTCTTCTAGAGAAATTCATGAACCAAGGAGGCCTCATAAGAGTGGAAAACATAACCGGGAGGAGCCTACTTCACTTGCCGAGCTGTTGGCCTGTCCTCTTGTTGTCACATGCTTCCAATATCAATCTTGTTATCAATTTTGTGAGATGGTGGAAAGAGTCAAATACCACCATGAGTTGGCCAGACTGTTTGTGCTCCATCTTCACAATGGCCAAGTCAATTTGGCAGGTGTGACATTCACCTTGACACCTGAGACAATTTCTCAAGCAACCGATATTCCGAATGTAGGTGAGCAGTGGAATAAGGGGCAGCTGGTAGACAGAGATCATTATGAGCCTTATATCAAGGCTGGTTTTCAGAGACATGTCAGTAGAGTTTTCCCATTCAAGTACCTACAGGACACATATGCTCCCTTGATGAAACTCATAATTAAATATTTCAGCTGTGAGGGAAGATTTTCTCGTCTGTACACCTATCATATCAGATTGTTGATGCACTTTACTAGGGTGAGGATGATGAACCTCCCCTATTTCATTTGCTGGAATATTGAGAAGATGACCACATTAGTGCAAAGGAAGCCTCCTCATCAGCAGTATAACAACATCTATCACTTTGCACTAATCAAAATTGTGGTTTTGCATTAGCTTGGTTTACTGAATATCTCATGGGAGGATTTCATTTCACATGAGGTCTTTACAGGTCCTCAAGTGCCCCCATCAGTTTTTCATGAGGTAGGAGAGCCTTCACATCAGCAGGAGGTTCATGAGACACAAACCACTAGTGTGCTAGTGTTTGTCACATACCAAAAGGGCACTAGGAGATTGTTTGCAACAACAAAACGAGTACTATCTCCACCCGGGGTGGAAGGGGTCTCATTTCCTCCATCAACAGAGCAGGTACAGGACAAGGGTAAGCAGCCATTACATGATGAGGGACCTTCAGAAGGTCAAGAGGCAAATTTCATTCTTATTCAGGATGATGACACTGATTTGGGCTCCCAAAGCTCAAAGCTCAAGGAGATCATTCAGGGGCAACAAGAGGACATTCATCACTTGTCTCTCAACCTGGAAAGAGCCAAGTGGATAATCGACTATTTGGAGCAGAGAAACAAATAGTTAGAGGATCAACAAACCATCATGGAGCTTCAAATCATAAGAGAAAACCGGCAAGCTTCCAAGAGGAGGAAAGTCAAGTTGATACCACTTGAATAAGAAATTGAAGCTAACTGTGAATCTTAGCTTGAGAGGATAAACATACACTTGGAAAAGATGCTGGAGAAGGCCAACAAAGAGAAAAACATGTTGAGGCACATGGCATACCACTACTTGAAGAGAAACAAGGTGTGCAAAGTGAGAATCAAGATTTTGAAGGCCAAGTTGAAGAAAGCCATGAAGAAGAGAAAAGAGCAAGATAGACTCTAGATCTTGGCTGAGGCTTCCTTAGCCCAACACAGCACCTGATGAGGAACACTCAGCCCAAATTTCAAGAAATTTGGGAAAATTTTTGCAAATTTTGAAATTTTGGCCTAAAAAACAGGTTTTTCTACCTGGTGCGCGGTTTTTCTAGGGGACCTCCTTTTGAGGAAAACTCAAAATTTTTGGATTCCTCATGGAAAAATATAAATTCCCTCACATGGCCAAAAAATTTTGAGAGTTTTGAGCTTCTAAAAAGGTCAAAAACACCTCAAAAATGACCTTTCTGCTCCTTTTTGGACACACAGGGAGTAGTGTTGGGAGAACTCATTTTTGGAGGGGCAAATGGAGACCAAATTAATAAATTCCACTTGTTCTGGAAAGTAGATAGGTAGACCTTTCCAAAAAGCCCACTTGGAGAAAATTGGGTGCATGGGAAGGCCTCCAAAATCAGCTCCAAAGTAGTGCGGCGCACAGGGACAGGAGCGCGGCGCACAGGATGAAATTTTCTCATTTTGGCCCAAAAAACTTTGTTTTTTCGCCTAGTTTCTTTGTAGTTTGACATTTCTCTTTCTAATAGTCAAAATCATGATGTAATTTGATGTGACTTGATGGATTTTGATGTAATTATTGTAAATTTTCACTCATGGAGGTAGATTCATCATGAAAAGGTAGTTTGCGACTGTAGGTTTTAGAGGCAAGCTGTTCCACTGCCTACTTTTCAGTTGTTAGTTTAGATCTTGTTGAAACAGCTCTTAAACTCATGAATTCGACACCTGAAGCCTAGCATGAGTTGTTTTATGCCTATATCTAGTAGTTTTTTAGTCATTTGTAAAGGTTAGACTCTTGTGAATGCTTTGAGCATTATTGTACACTCATTTCATTAGTTTGGCAAAGGAATAGACCAGGGTTTGCAGCACTTTATGGGATTCTTGTCGTAACTTGATTTGGTATTGTGTTTCCTTCTGTAATTGCAAGTTTACATGTGTTTTATGTATGCCATCATCTCTCTCTGTTCATCTTAACTAAATGAAACAAGGATAAAGGTAGAATTCATTAAGTTTGCAATGCTCTACCTAGGGTTTTGTTTAGTTATTTATGTTTTCAGCTGTTTGAAGAGGATCCTTGAGACTTTCATGACCTCCCCAACTCCTCACCAGTCTTAAAGCTCTCCATCTCACTCAATTTGAAGTACTAAACCATTTGCCTACCTTGCCCCATAGTGATCTTTGCAAGACTGTGTCCATTCCCCGGACCCAAAATTGCCTTTCACATTTGAGCCAGCAAAACTAAAATTAAATTCATTCAAAATCCTCAGCTCACATACCTAGCCTAAAATCAGTCATCACATCAGTCATCTCAAGCTTTATTGGCCATCTTTTCTAAGATTGACAAGGAGAGAGCCCTCTCCCGACCTGGTAGGGCTAGCTACCAGGTTAAGCATGGTTTGATGTTACCCTAGATCCTGCCTTTCTCAGCCTGAGGTAGATTTAGGCCCTAACATAGTGGCGACCATACTGGGGAGAAAAAGTTATTATCATTGTTTTGCTTTGTAGACTATAGACGGAGCCTGAAGTTAGCCAGGTAGCCTTCGAAATGCTCTTGCTTTGCATTAGCGAAAGTAGATGAATGTTGCTTCAGTCAATCTCCGGTCTAGTTTATAAATTGAACATCTGATCTAAACGATTACCCCAATATCATTAAGCAATTCTAGACTTTGGATGATGAGTTTAGAATTTGATAGGCTGAACAAGTTGATTTTGTTCGTTTGATTTTTGGGAATAATTCAACACACTGGCTTCCAGACGATACACCAGGGCCAATCCTGATCCTGATCCTCCTCCTGTGTATGAAAACCCAAATCTCATCCCAAGAATTCTCCGACAAGAAAGTTCTGTGATTCCTGTGTTCAAATCTCGTTCATGTCCTGTTGTTTTTGAATATCTTGAAGATCTTGAATTTGACGAACGTTTTGATCTGTCATTGTTTGAGACTAAATCTGAAAGTGCTGTTGGTTCTACTGTCCTAAATCTGGAGTTTGTTAAAGATCTTGAAACTGAAAGGGAAAATAGATCAATTGACAGTTACATCTTGAATCTTCAGACTTCCATTGTGGCTTCAAATATTCCTGAGTTCTTAGAATCCGCATCAACAACTCTTGGTTCATTCGCAATTGCATTTGGTTCAGGGAATCCTATCGAACCGCCTTTCATTACCACCATTCCCGTGCAACCCACTATATCAGATCAGAGACCTCCTGTCTCTTCTCCCCCATCAACCCCATCAACACCTCAAACATCTCATATTTCCTCTCCTCCTTCGACACCTCATACACCAATTACATCGTCAGCTGCTATCATTGTTCCGACTCCTCCTACATCCCCAAGGCCAGTTGTAAATCCACCTAGAGCAATGGTTGCCCGATATGCACCCCTTGTGTTGCCTCAAAACTTGGATGCCATGCCCGCTGACTACCAAAGCAAGATCCCATTGTTTGATGGCACTCCTCAAAGTATCACAGCTCAGCAGCATGTGGATAGGATGACTGATTTCTTTGACCTTCATGAGATTGATGCCGAAAATGTGACTATGAGATTATTTGTGCAAACTTTTGGAGGTGAAGTGCGGAAGTGGTTCAGAGCTTTGCCGGCTGCGAGTATCACTACACTGACCAATATTCAGAGATAGTTCTTGGATCACTGGGAGGTAAAGAAAAACCCTCTTCAAATCCTTTCCGAATATGAAAACATCAAGAGGAATGTTGGTGAGAGTGTCCAAGATTATTGTGTCATATTCAATACTGTTTACAATGCAATTCTTGCTGATATAAAGCCACCTATGGGCTTGGATTTGATTAAATTTCCTAATGGCTTCGATCCTGACATGGTGTATCAATTGAGGGAAAGAGATCCGGCTACATTGGAGGACATGTAGAAAATTGCAGTCAGCATTGAGGCAAATTTGCTTGCCAAGAGAGCTAGAGCAAAGGCCGAAAAGAAGGTGACTATAAAAGAAGAAACTTCTTCCTCTGATCATTTGCTTCGCAAGATCGAGAAGATGTTTGATAGGCTCACAATTGCTGATAAGCCTGAAGCACAAGTTAGAAATCCAAACTTTCATGGTCAGCAACAACCACAATTCAGAATCAAGCAACGAGAACAAAGAGCACAAGACCAAGCGGCACAACAACAAGTGAAGACACCCCTATAGCAGAATTTTGTACATGGTCCGAAATCAGATGATGATGAGAACATAATTGGTGAGGAGAATCATTTCTTTACACCTGATGATCTGCCCATTTATATCACCGAAGATGAAGAGTATTCAGAAAGCCCAGTTGTACAAAAAGACGAAGATTTCATCTTGGAAAATGAAATAATTCTTGAAGAAGAGTCTGATGAGTATCAGAGGGGATACATGAATGCTTTGACAACCCAGTAGCGACAATATCCACTCATGAGTAGAGAAGTTCCCATCAATCCAATTCAGAAGAACAAGGAAGTGTCACCGCCAAATAATGATTCTCCAATAACGCAGAGAAAGGGAAAGGAAACAACTGATCCTACCACCAGCAAAACACAATCAGTAAATGAAAGATCAAATTAGCCAATTGTATAAAAGGAGAAGACTAAAAATAAGGATGTGCTAGTCAAAGAGGTAGAGAAAACATCAGCCTTTAGCTTAGAAAATGAAATTGATAAGTTAAAAGTGTCAATTCCTTTGATTGAATTAATGAAGAACAACAGCTATAAAGGTCAGGTGTCTAAGATTTTGAATTTGGATCCATTATCTGATATGGTAAATGTGGAGGATGATCAGCCCAAACTTATCTTTCGGCTAGCATTAGAAGGTCAGTCCGAGGACAGTGATGTATCTCCTTTTTACATCAGCCTTAGGTTGCATGATTTTTTATTGCACAATGCCATGTTCGATTCAGGAGCCTCTCATAATCTCATGCCTAAAGCAATAATGGAAAAATTGGGTCTAGATATCACTCGCAAGTACCATGATCTATATTCCTTTGATTTAGGTAGGGTCATGTGCATTGGGCTTATTAAAGATTTGGTTGTCACCTTAGATCAGATTCCGACGAAGAATGTTTTGATGGACGTGGTTGTGGCAGATATTCCTCCTAGATTTGGCATGCTTCTTTCCAGATTTTGGGGAGCAAAACTCAAAGGGACATTGCAGCTTGATTTCTCCTATGCTACTATTCCCGTGTTTGGAAAGTCGAGGAAACTATACCGGGAAAAAAGATGAAGTACATGATCACTAGCAAGGAGAAACCTCTAAATCATCCAATCAACTATGTACACACTGATTTGGAATCTTTTGTCTTATATTCTGATAGTTTTAATGATGTAAATAGTCAAGTAGTTGAAGTAGAAGATATTCCAGAGATCACTGAAGATTTCAGAGCTGTACTAGATCAAGAAAGATGAAAGCTTGATAGTACTGCTAAGCAATTAGCCTTCCGACAGCAGCAAAAAGTTGATGGACAACAAGCAAAAGAAGAAGAGCAAAAAGAATTTTAGCATTTGGAAGATGAAGCCGGTTTTTGGAGCATGGACTTTGATGGTGCGGTAGGTAGGGAAGGTGCTGGAATTCGAATTTGGATATGCAGCCCTGCATTTCTTCCAAATAAAGTGCCAAGTAATGTAAGGGTATGTACGTATAAATTGGCTTTTGATTGTTCAAATAATGAGGCTGAGTAGGAAGCTTTAATTGTTGGTCTGAAAATCCTTAAGAAGTTAAATGCTAAACTAATTTTAGTATATGGCGATTCTGAGTTAGTTATCAAGCAAGTGAAAGGTGAATACCAAGCTAAGCACCCTCACATGCGAGCTTACCAGAATGCGGTGTTAGATATTTTGAGATTGTTTCCAGACTACACTTTGACATGTGTCCCACTTGTTCAACATGTTATTGCAGATTCTCTTGCAACAATTGCAAGTAATTTGAAAATTCCGATGAATTCAAACAATAAGTTTGAAATTCATGTGAAACATCGCCCCGCTGTCCCAGATAACCAAAGATATTGGCAGGTGTTTCAAGATGATAAAGAGATCGAAGAATTTCTACAAAATGAAGGCAAGTACAAAGACACTTCTATAGATGGAGAACATGATGATGGTGAAGCAGATATGGAAGTAAATTAGATGGAAGTTTTGTAGCTCAAGGACAATGTCATTCCTAAAGGTCTAATACCTTTAGAGGAGTTGTTTGATCAAGATGATGTAGCCTAGAAACTGAGCTTGACACCCACTAAGAAAGGAGTTAAAGATGTAAACATTGGATCAGCTGAAAATCCTAAAATGGTCAAGTTATCAAAGGCCTTGCCTCCATAGGTAAAGGAAAAATACATTAGTTTATTATCTTCATTTACTAATGTATTTGCTTGGGACTATTCAGATTTGAAGGCATATGATAAGAGTATAATTCAGCACATCATCCCGATCAAGCCAAATCAAAAGCCCTTTCGACAGAAGCTAAGAAGGATAAATCCAAAGCTACTGCCCTCAATAGAGAAGGAAGTGAATTGATTATACAAAACTGGTATAATCATTCCCATAAGATTTTCATATTGGATTTCTAATTTGGTGCCCGTGCGCAAGAAAACAGGTGAGATTCGATTATGTATTGATTTCAGAAATCTGAATAAAGTATCTTTGAAAGATAACTATCCATTGCCCAAGATGGATCACATACTTCAATGAGTAGTTGGAGCATCTCGCATGTCACTACTCGATGGGTATTCCGGTTATAACCAAATTCTAGTCCATGAGGATGACAGAGACAAAATAGCGTTCACCACTCCGTGGGGAACTTTCCATTATGCCAAGATGCCTTTCAGATTGAAGAATGCTGGTGAAACCTTTTAGCAGGCTATGGATATTGCATTTGCAAATGAGAAAGATGTATTTTTAGTTGGTTATCTTGATGATTTGACAATTTTTTCTAATTCAGAAGAAGAGCACTTTTATCATTTGAAGATTGTATTTCAGCGGTGTAGAAAGTATGGTATATCTCTCAATCCAAAGAAGAGCTTGTTTGCCATGGATGAAGGCAAGCTTCTCGGTCATATCATATCCAAGGAGGGAATCTGCATTGATCCAGATTGAGTGGAAAAGAGCCATTAAGAAAATTGATTTTCCACGAAGTAAAAAGGAGATCCAGTGTTTCAACGGTAAGATGAATTTCTTACGTCGCTTTGTGCCAAACCTTGCAGAACATTTGAGGGAAATCACAAACATGTTAAAGAAAGATAGTGTAGTGAAGTGGACCGAGGAAGCTATCAAGTATTTCAATTTGGTAAAACTAGCCCTTTCTTCAGCTCCAATTTTGATTAGCCCAGATTATTCCCAAGATTTTATTTTGTTTTCATTTGCTTCGGATCATACTATGGCAGCAGTCTTAATGCAGAAAAGAGACCAGCTTGAGAAACCAATTTCTTTTTTCAACAGAACGATAAGGGATGCAGCTTTAAAGTACAATATTATTGAAAAACAAGCTCTTGCTTTGGTAAAGGCATTGAAAGATTTTCAAGTTTATATTATGCATTCTCACATCCTTGCTTATGTCCCTAACGTTGCCATTAAAGATGTCTTAGTGCAAACAGATCCGGAAGGGAGACGAGGCAAATGGATCGCAAATTTGTTAGAATATGATGTGGAGATCAAACAAACAAAGCTCATTAAAGGACAGGGGCTGGCCAAACTGATGGCGAAATCTGATTTGCATGTCTTAGACATAAATCTCATTGCTACTATGTCCGAAGAAGATGAGGAAAGTTCACTGGTTCAAGTAGCTGAAATGTTTCTTCTTTCTCCTTGGTACTCATATATTGTTTAAGTGCTCCAACATCTTTCACCGCCACCCGGATTGGCTATGAACAAAAGTAGGACCCTGAAATTAAAGGCTATAAAGTTTTTTATAATGAATAATGCATTCTATTGGAAAGATCCCGATGGTGTCTTACTGAATTGTTTGGTTGAAGAAGAAGCAAAACAGGTCACGGATGATTTTCACAAAGGAGATTGTGGAGGCCATCTATATTGGAAGACAACAACCAATAAAATTTTGAGAGCAGGATATTATTGGCCAACTCTCTTTTCTGATGTGTACAAAACTGTTACTAGCTACCACGAATGTCAGATTTTTCAAGGTAAGAGAAAATTACAACCTTTGCCACTCAAACCAGTTGAAGTAAGCGCTCCATTTCAGTAGTGGGGTTTAGATTTTATTGGTGAGATCCATCCTACTTCTTCAGCACAGCATAAATGGATCCTTACAGCAATAGACTACTTCACTAAATGGATTGAGGCGATTCCTACTCGGCAGGCCACTGATTCGATAATAATTCAGTTTCTTGAGAAAAATATTTTGTCACGTTTTGGTTGTCCTAATAAGATGATTACAGATAATGCAACAGCTTTTAAATCTAAAATGATGATTGATTTTTGCAACAAATATCAAATTACCTTGGGGCACTCAACTGCATACTATCCACAAGGTAATGGTTTAGCGGAATCCTCAAATAAATCTTTAGTCAACATCATCAAAAAGTTGTTGGAAACAAACAAGAAGAGCTAGCACAAGAAATTGGTCAATGCACTATGGGCGGATAGAGTAAGTCAGAAAAAGTCAATAGGTATGTCCCCTTTCGAGATCGTGTATGGTGTGGACATGGTTTTTCCTACATCTCTCGCAGTTTTGATTGTTAAACTTCTGCAGGAAGCTGGTAGTGAGGAAGATCATTTGCAGCGGAGAATCAATCAAATGATCCATTTACAGTAGACTAGAGAGGAGGTTTTTCAGAATACCTTCAAGCTGCAAGAGAGAATAAAAAAGATATATGATCGAAAGGCAAAGGCGGACAAGTTTCAAATTGAAGACATAGTGCTGAAATGGGATGCCCGAAATGAAGACAAAGGGAAACACGACAAGTTTGAGAACCTGTGGAAAGGACCTTTTAGAATTGCTGCATACCGGGGTCAGAATGCTTTCTTGCTGAAAGAAATGGATGGAGAAGATTGTCCAAGTGGGCTGGTCAATGGTCGGCTGCTGAAATGCACCATCTTTGAAATATTTTCTGCTATTATATGTATCACTGTATATACCATTTTATTTCATTCATTGCAAGCGTGTACTGTAATCATTCATTTAGTTTGGGGCCTGAAGTGAAGGCTATAAAATTGAAGGTTTGATTTCAGTTTTGGTTTGGATTGTTTGAGTCAAGTTTTCAGTCGATTTCAGTCTTGAAATTGAGTCAGTTTTGAGTCAGATTTCAGTCCTGAAATTGAGTCAAGATATTGGTTTTGGTTTGTCGAAGTTATTGACTCCATAGCCCAATGGAAGAAGGCACTGTCTGCTTTCCAGAGGTCTGTAGTTCTTGGCACCTCCAAGGAGCTACCATCCCCATTGGAGCCAATGTTAGTGTCGGTATCTTCATCCCTCCATCAGTGATCAAATTTTCTTGTTGCATTGCTTGTTAAGTGTCTCACTCAATCAGCTGCATTCCATTAGGGTCATGGATCCTCTAATGGTAGTGGCATATTATACATTTTCCCTCATGTTATTTACCTGCTGGCTCATTTTCAAACATCTAGATCATCTCCAGTCATTTTTTGTCTTTAAATCTGCAAAAGCCATTTTTAGGGTTTTAGGTCTCATTAGGTCTAAGGTTTCGTCAATAGGGTCTTGAAAATGCCCAATAATGGTTAGCAGGCGCATGAGGAGGTCAAATAAAGTCTCAGCAACAATAATTTCCATAATTACATGCTCAGTGATTGATTTTTCCTCAAAACCCTGTTTTGAGGAAAAACAGAGTTTTTTATGTTTCATGTATAAATTTGATGTAATTTCATTTTTCTTCCATATGTAATAATTTCAGAGGTAGCCCTGGTCACCTTGCCAAGCCTCTGCAACTCCACCACCTGCAAAACAAACAAAAAGTCAAAGCATTCAGTCCATAAAAGGCAAAAGTAAAGCAAACTACCCAAAACAGAGTTTAAGAAAAAAACAAATGAAGGTCAAACATTAGAAAAGTGGGTTTTCTTGAATGAAATATTAAAGCCATCGCAATATAAAGTGTTTTCAATACAAAGAAGGCTCATTTGTGTCCCCAAGTGAAAGAGAGCAAGTCCATTTGTGTTTTCAAGAGCCAGGAGAGTGATTGTATGTTTAAAGGGCGAAAATCATAGGCGTGGTGCACCTGGGTTAGAGCGCGGCGCACACAGAGCCCACTCCCAGTTGAAAATTTGTATTGGCGCGACGCACCGAGGCAGCGCGGCGCACCTGTGAGGTGGCGCGACGCACAGGTCTACAAGGCCCGAAATCGCTCACAGCTTCCTCCAAACTCTCAAAATTGCTAAATTCTTCATTGCCCAAGTTCACACTCCAGTATGCTCAATGCATGAGTTTGTCTCAATCTTCTTGGTGATTTAATAGGGAAATATTGAAACCCTAGTTCCTTGCAGTTTGATAAAAAAAAATTGCTTAGGTTTTATAAATTGCATTTTTTGCTGCTAAGTCCCACTCCTATCATTTCACTCCCTCATTCCCTCACTACCTCACTTTATTTTCTGCCTCCCTTTTCATTCATATTTACCCATTCCCTATTCCACATATCCCTAAATTACTAACCCTAAACCCTAAATACTATTCCCTAAACCCTTTCATTCCCCAAAAAACCCTACAAACAACATACCCAACCTCTCATACATAGTCCCTCCACATTCCCTCCACTTTCCCTCATAAATTCATATCTTTTGCAACAAAAACCTATTGACACCATAAAATCTCTTCATACTCATCTAAGAAAACCCAAGAATTGGAAAACATGGAGTCAGATTCATCTTATGATAGAAATGAGGAAATAGTCAGTGACTCTTCTAGAGAAATTCATGCACCAAGGAGGCCTCATAAGAGTGGAAAACATAACTAGGAGGAGCCTACTTCACTTGCCGAGCTGTTGGCCTGTCCTCTTGCTATCACATGCTTCCAATATCAATCTTGTTATCAATTTCGTGAGATGGTGGAAAGAGTCAAATACCACCATGAGTTGGCCAGACTGTGTGCTCCATCTTCACAATGGCCAAGTCAATTTGGCAGGTGCGACATTCACCTTGACACTTGAGACAATTTCTCAAGCAACCGGTATTCTGAATGTAGGTGAGTAGTGGAATAAGGGGTAGCTGGTAGACATAGATCATTATGAGCCTTATATCAAGGCTAGTTTTCAGAGACATGTCAGTAGAGTTTTCCCATTCAAGTACTTACAGGACACATATGCTCCCTTGATGAAACTCATAATTAAATATTTCAGCTGTGAGGGCAGATTCTCTCGTCTGTACACTTATCATATCAGATTGTTGATGCACTTTACTAGGGTGAGGATGATGAACCTCCCCTATTTCATTTGTTGGAATATTGAGAAGATGACCACATTAGTGCAAAGGAAGCCTCCTCATCAGTAGTATAACAACATCTATCACTTTGCACTAATCAAAATTGTGGTTTTGCATCAGCTTGGTTTACTGAATATCTCATGGGAGGATTTCATTTCACATGAGGTCTTTATAGGTCCTCAAGTGCCCCCATTAGTTTTTCATGAGGCAGGGGAGCCTTCACATTAGTAGGAGGTTCATGAGACACAAACAATTAGTGTGCCAGTGTTTGTCACATACCAAAAGGGCACTAGGAGATTGTTTACAGCAGCAAAATGAGTACTATCTCCACCCGGGGTGGAAGGGGTCTCGTTTCCTCCATCAGCAAAGCAGGTACAGGACAAGGGTAAGCAGCCATTACATGATGAGGGACCTTCAGAAGGTCAAGAGGCAAATTTCATTCTTATTCAGGATGATGACACTGATTTGGGCTCCCAAAGCTCAAAGCTCAAGGAGATCATTCAGGAGCAGCAAGAGGACATTCATCACTTGTCTCTAAACCTGGAAAGAGCCAAGTGGATAATCAACTATTTGGAGTAGAGAAACAAACAGTTATAGGATCAGAAAACCATCATGGAGCTTCAAAACATAAGAGAAAACCGGCAAGCTGCCAAGAGGAGGAAAGTCAAGTTGACACCACTTGAACAAGAAATTGAAGCTGATCGTGAATATTGGATTGAGAGGATAAACATACACTTGGAAAAGATGCTGGAGAAGTCCAAAAAAGAGAAAAACATTTTGAGGCACATGGCATACCACTACTTGGCAAGAAACAAGGTGTGCAAAGCGAGAATCAGGATTTTGAAGGCTAAGTTAAAGAAAGCCATGAGGAAGAGAAAAGAGCAAGATAGACTCCAGACCTTGGCTGAGGCTTCCTTAGCCCAACACAGCACATGATGAGGAACACTCAGCCCAAATTTCAAGAAATTTGGGAAAATTTTTGCAAATTTTGAAATTTTGGCCTAAAAAACAAGTTTTTCTGCCTAGTGCGTTGTGCCACTTGGCGCACGCTTTTGCTAGGGACCTCCTTTTAAGGAAAACTCAGAATTTTTGGATTCCTCATGGAAAAATATGACTTCTCTCACATGGCCAAAAAATTTTGACATGTTTTGAGCTTCCAAAAAGGTCAAAAACACCTCAAAAATGACCTTTCTGCCCCTTTTTGGACACACAAGAAGCAGTGTTGGGAGAACTCATTTTTGGAGGGGAAAATGGAGACTAAATTTAGAAATTCCACTTGTTTTGGAAAGTAGACAGGTAGACCTTTCCAACAAGCCCACTTGGAGAAAATTTGGTGCATGGGAAGGCCTCCAAAATCAGCTTCAAAGTAGCGTGGCGCACAGGGACAGGAGCGCGACGCACATGATGAAATTTTCTCATTTTGGCCAAAAAACTCTATTTTTTCGCCTAGTTTCTTCATAGTTTCACTTTTCTCTTTCTAATAGTCAAACTAATGATGTAATTTGATGTGACTTGATGGATTTTGATGTAATTATCCTAAATTTTCACTCATAGAGGTAGATTCATCATGAAAAGGTAGTTTGCAACTGAATGAATCAGTTTCCTAGGTTTTAGAGGCAAGCTGTTCCACTTCCTACGTTTCAGTTCTTAGTTTAGATCTTGTTGAAATAGCTCCTAAACTCATGATTTTGACCCCTGAAGCCTAGCATGAGTTTTTTGATGCCTATATCTAGTAGTTTTTCAGTCACTTGTAAAGGTTGGACTCTTGTGAATGCTTTGAACATTATTGTACACTCATTTCAACAGTTTGGCAAAGGAATAGACTAGGCTTTGCAGCACTTTATGGGACTCTTGTGGCAACTTGATTTGGTATTGTGTTTCCTTCTGTAATTTCAAGTTTACATGTGTTTTATGTATGCCATCATCTGTTATGAAACCAGCTCAAGAAAAGATAGATCAACACCTTAGAATTCAGCCTCTTCGAGGGGCCAACCTCCTTTACATTACATAAATGAACAATTCTTGGATGATTCAAATGACAAAACCTTCTTTCTATATATAGGAGTCTAAGGAGTCACTATATAACCAAACCGACCTAACAATAATAATATAAATCCACAAAAATAACAATAGAGGGATTTTATGGTGCACAATAATAACAATATGGGGATAATAGGGGCACAACAATATTAATAAGGGATGCAACTACAATAGTAATGGGGTAATCACTTGTATTGTAGGGACCCAACATGCCCCTCTCCTTCAAAAAAGTGTTGTCCTCAACGCTTGAGTAGTTCTGGATGCTTCTGTATAAAATTCTCATCCTCCCATGTGGAATCTTCAACAGATAAGTTCTTCCACTTGATAAGATACTCCGAAATTGATCGATTTTGTAGCTATCGAGTTCTTGTTTCTGTGACTGCTTCCGGTTCTAATATAATTTTTCCTTCCTCGTCAAGTTCTAGCAAGATTGTTCGAACTGGGAGCTTGTCGCCTATAACCTTATTTAAACATGAAACATGGAACCCTGGGTGCAATCAAGAAGCTGGAGGAAGCTCCAATTTGTATGCCATAGTACCAATCTTTTGCAACACCTTTTAAGGACCATAATAATTTGGTGATAATTTATTATCCTTCTTAGCTTGCTTAAGGGACATTTGCTTATATGGTTGTAGCCGTAGGAATACCTAATCACCTACATCAAAACTTCTTTCACTGCGATGTTGATCTGCTTGTTGTTTCATTCTATTCTGTGCCAACACGAGGTTATCCTTTAAGAGTTGGAGGACTTGTTGTTGATGTTCGATGTGATGTTCCACTACTTGAACCTTAGAATTTTCTCTTAAATATGATGTGATGGATGGTGGCTGATATCCATAAAGTGCCATAAATGGGGTCATTTTTGTTGCTGTATGGAAGGAAGTGTTATACCACCATTCAGCCAGAGGTAACCATTTGACCCATTGTGTCTGTTTATCAGATACAAAGCAACGAAGATATCCTTCCAAGCATTTGGTTACTATCTCAGTTTGCCCATCAGATTGAGGATGATAAGATGAGCTATGAGCTAACTGAGTACCAAGACAATAAAATAATTTTGTCCAAAAATTTCCAGTGAAAATGGGATCTCTGTCACTTACAATAATCTTTGGGTTTCCATGTAGCTTTTGAATTATTTCCATAAATGCAGTAGAAACTGTACTGGCTTTAAATGGATGTGATAATGCACAAAAGTGTGCATACTTGGTAAGTCTATCAACTACACCATGATGATACTCTTTCCCTCAGACTTGGATAACCTGTGATAAAATCCATTGAAACCTCCTCCCAACATTGTCTTGGAATGAAAAAGGTTGTAATAGACCCGGTGTCTTAATTGTTTCAACTTTATTTTGTTGGCAAACCAAACATTCCGCCACAAATTTTTGAATATCTGATTTAAGGCCATCCCAAAAAAATTCCTTCTTAACCTTGTGGTAAGTTTTTAAAAATCCTGAGTGCCCTCCTAAGGGAGAAGTGTGCAATTCCAAAAGAATCTTTTGTTTTAGTTGGGAATTCTTACAGAGGTATAAGCGATATTTGTACCATAAAGAATCATTTTGCCAGCTAAATGTATCAGACGTACTGGAATCTTGTTGTAACTTTCGAATAAGTGCCCACACTTCTTCGTCATTCTTCCATTCCTCCCTTGCTTCATTTATCCAATCTGGTTGGATAATAGAAATGGCGCACAACAATGCTTCCACATCCTCATCCTTTCTTGAGAGTGCATCTGCCACCACATTTTGCTTCCCTTTTTTGTAGATGATTTCAAAGTCATAACCCAACATCTTTGTGACCCACTTTTGTTGCTCTTCAGAGGATAATCTTTGTTCTAAAAAGTATTTAAGGCTATCATGATCCGTTTTTACCTTGAAGTGTCTTCCCATTAGGTAGGGTCGCCATTTCTTAAGTGCATGGAGTATTGCCAACATTTCCTTCTCATAAATAGCTTTGTGTAAAAACTTTCCCTTGATTGGACAACTTTCAAAAGTAATGTGTCTTTCATCTTGCATTAAAATAGCACCAATTCCATTTCCTGAAGCATCACATTCCACAATAAAGGTTTTTGTGAAGTCCGGTGTAGCTAAGACCGGTGCTTGGCACATTGCCTCTTTAAGATGTTCGAAGGCCTTTGTTGCTTCTGGAGTCCATGAAAATGCATCTTTCTTCAATAATGTTGTTAGAGGTGCTGCTATTCTCCCATAATTCTTAACAAACTTGCGATAATACCCTGTCAACCTGAGAAATCCTCGCAGATGCTTTATGGATGTGGGGATTTTCCATTCCTTAATGGATTTAATTTTGCTAGGGTCTACCTTAACTCCTTCATGAGATACAATATGACCCAGATATTCCACCTCTTGTACTCCAAAGAAACATTTGGATCTTTTTTCATATAATTGTTTCTCCTCCAATAGTTGTAGCACACTGTCAACATGTTCAACATGATCCTTCCAAGACTTGCTGTAGATTAGTATATCATCAAAAAATACTAACACAAATTGTCTAAGGAATGGTTTGAAAATGGAATTCATCAAACATTGAAATGTTGAAGTTGCATTGGTAAGGCCAAAAGGCATGACCAAAAATTCATAATGACCCTCATGAGTTCTAAATGCTATTTACGGAATGTCTTCATTCTTCATTCTGACTTGATGATATCCTGAATGAAGATCCAACTTGGTGAAGTAAATTGATCCATGCAATTCATCCAGTAATTCATCAATGACATGAATGGGAAACTTATCTTTAATAGTGAGCTTGTTGAGCTCCCTATAATCCGGACACATGCGCCATGATCCATCCTTCTTGTGCACTAATACTACTGGAGTAGAGAAAGAACTTTGACTCGGTTGAATTATACCAGCTTCTAGCATTTCTGCAACCATACGTTCAATTTCACTCTTTTTGGCATAGGGATATCTGTACGGCCTGATGTTTGGAGGAACACTTCCTGGAATCAGATGAATAGCATGATCATGATCACGAATAGGTGGGAGACCTTTTGGAGTCTCAAATACCTTGGAATGATTGTCCAAGACTTTTTGGAGATCTGGAGAAATAGATGTTTGCAATGTGGAAACATCTAGCGAACATAATTGTGCAATTACACCCCTTTGTTCCTTTTTTAGAAGCTTTGTCATACCGTTAGAGCTGATTATCTTTCCCGGTTTCCCTGCAATACCCCTTGATTCAACTTCCTTTCCTTCCACAGAAAATTTCATGAAAAGTTCTTGAAAGTTAAAAGCTATTGTACCGAAGGATTGTAGCCATTGGACTCCTAGTACAACATCAGCACCTCCCATTGGAATGGAAAGCATTGGGCTAGTCAATACATATTCTCTCATCAATAGCTTGATATTATGGCACTTTCCAGAGCAATTTATTGTTCCTCCATTTGCAACCATCACTTGACACTCTGGTGCTGGGTATAAGAAGTAATTCAATTCTTTTGCTACCTTACAATGAATAAAATTGTGGGTACTTCCTGAATCAATCAACACTAATACCTTTTTCTTCTTGATTTGTCCTTCTAAAATTCAGACCCGAGCTTCAGCGCAATGTCTTCTCAAATGGGTTTTTTTTTAGCTTCTGAAACGTCGCAGAAAAGAAGTTATCGTGAAAATGCCATGATGACCTATTTGAAGCAGCGAAACCCTAGAATCCAAAGCTCTGATACCAAATGTTATGAAACCATCTCAAGAAAAGATAGAAAAGATAGATCAACACCTTAGAATTCAGCCTCTTCGAGGGGGCAACCTCATTTACATTACATAACTGAACAATTCTTGGATGATTCAAATGACAAAACCTCCTTTCTATATATAGGAGTCTAAGGAGTCACAATATAACCCAACTGACCTAACAATAATAATATAAAGCCACAAAAATAACAATAGAGGGATTCTATGGGGCACAGTAATAACAATATGGGGATAATAGGGGCACAACAATATTAATAAGGGATGCAACTACAATAGTAATGGGGTAATCACTAGTATTTTAGGGACCGAACATCATCTCTCTATGTTCATCTTAACTAAATGAAACAAGGATAAAGGTAGAATTCATTGAGTTTGCAGTGCTCTACCTAGGGCTTTGTTTAGTTATTTATGTTTTCAACTGTTTGAAGAGGATCCCTGAGACTTTCATGCCCTCTCCAACTCCTCACTAGTCTTAAAGCTCTCCATCTCACTCAATTTGAAGTACTAAACCATTTGCCTACCTCACCCCATAGAGATCTCTACAAGACTGTGTCCATTCCCTAGACCCAAAATTGCCTTTCACATTTGAGCCAACAAAACTAAAATTAAATTCATTCAAAATCCTCAGCTCACGTACCTAGCCTAAAATCAATCATCACATCAGTCATCTCAAGCTTTATTGGCCATATTTTCTGAGATTGACAAGGAGAGAGCCCTCTCCCGACCTGGTAGGGCTAGCTACCAGGTTAAGTGTGGTTTGATGGTACCCTAGATCCTGCCTTTCTCAACCTGAGGTAGATTTAGGCCCTAACAAATATTAACCTTTCTAATCCTTTAACTCGTAAAAAAAAAAAACTATACTAATTTATAAACACTCCTTTTAAAATCTTTCAAACATAAATATAATCTTTTTAAACAAATTTATGAAATGATTCTCACATTTCTACAAAATTCTTACTCTAATAAAGTTCCTCATTATTAGTGGAAGTCAAAGTTTCATCACATGGGACTTGGCTCGTTGGAGGTGAAAGTACTATTTTTCATATTAGAAATTAGCTTTTAAAATATTTTATTTACTATTTTAAATAAAAATTAAAAAATCATTTTATATATATATATATATATTTTATTTGAGTATATTACAACTTACAATAGAAAACTTTTAAGTTGTAATACATATAGGGAAGATAATATGGGGTATCTAGGGAGAGTTGTTTGAGATTACATTTAACTCTCTGTTTGTAATTACTAAACTACTAATCATTCTATGGACATTTTTCTGTCTACTGAGATACATGAGTGCCAACCATTGTACTGGTCAGTTGTGTAGGAAAGCAATCTAGACACTAAATGTATTTAGAATAAGCTATTACAACATGATCTATTTAATTTGATTTTAAATATTCACCATCATGTACCTTTACAAAAATATATGCCAATAATGATGCTATCTAATGAGGTGCACAATGCTTATGACTCAATCTATCTATATCTAAACAAAAATGACTACCAAATAATTGCTAGGATAATTGTAGCACTGGAGTTATGTCATTCATTTCCCTCATCTTGGGTGCCATGAATATACCAAATATGGAAGCAACACTGTAACTTTATTATAGAAAAAAACACTCTTTTATGCTAGAGCTAAAGTTATTGATCATAGTTGCAACTGAAAGTTGCTAGTAGCATTAAGGATGTGGAGCGCATGTTTTGTTCAAACCATTGTTAGAACTACAACGTACTATGGATTTTCCCAATAACTATGGAAATTTCAAGCTTCCAATAGGTTAACTCAAAATCGAAGCTTGTGGTGTCGAGGATGCTATTAGCAAAGAGATTCGTTCCTGCAAGAAGTACGCCTCATTCCAAGTGAGGGTTGGCACTGGGGTTGAACTCCTCACTATCACAATGTATGTGGTTGCATATGCAAAATAATCTCATGATCCCAATTGTGTGAAATATGCACCATTGAGTATCAGATCATCTTCATATGCAACATTGAATGGATTTGCAGAAGCGCGGAATCTGTTGCCTTGACTCAAGATGGTAGGGTTTGCACTTCCACCGATGGCATAATCTTCCCACTGAGTGTAGTCATTGTTCACTACATGGAATTGCCTAAATTGACACTTTGGCATTCTTCCATTGAGACCTTTGCCAAAATGGTTAAATGCAACTGTTACCTTCAAGATCTTGTCGTCAGCATAGTTGTCATTATGACCAAATAACATCATAACTTTAATAATGTCTTACTTCATGATGTAAACAACATAAAACACTAGCAAATAGGAAGAATGAATGTGCAAAACAACCTACTCTAATATATTCACACAACAAATAACTCTCACATTTTTGTCATATTCCTTGGCCCTCTAGTAAGGGAGTTACAACCAAAACTTTAAGCTTTAATACCAAAATAAAATATTTGTGCACACAAAACTATTTTGCATTGTATTAAAGACACATATAAATATATCACGTAGTGGTTTAAGATAGAAATACTATTTTAACCACACACTCAATTAGTTGAGAAAATATCTCAACCAAACACTAAACTAGGAGCTATTTTAGTTGGACTAAATCTTTCAAATCCAACTAATTAACAATCAAGAAACGCATATAACAATTACAATTATAATAAATATCATTTAATATGAACAAGACAAGGAGTTAAATCTCAAAGAGTATGTAAAAGAAGAATAAATGTAATGTGGCCATACAAATGAAATACACCCACTTTGTAATTAAAATGAAAGCATATAATAATGAGTAGTTGGTATAGTCTTATAGATATTTAAACTTGCCCCTAATTATTTATAGTGTTTTATGCAAACTGTTCATTATTATATTATTTCTTTTAAAATATGTAGTGGATTTATTTCATTATTATGATCACATTACATTCATTATTCTTTTAAGTACCTTCATAAGTACCTCATATTATCTTTTCTCTTTCCTTTTAATTATATTATGTACCTAATCTATTATTATGTACCCGTGTACCTAACCCATTATTATGTACCCCTTAATTATATTGTGTACCTAACCCATTATTATGTACCCCTTACATTGATTATCCTCTTAATACCATATATTATCCTCCTTATATACATTACACAGATCATAATTGTTTTTTTTAAATTCATATCCTGCTCACCAAATTTCGACTTAAAACATAACACTTAAGCTTTCCTTAACATTTTATACAAATTTGCATTTACGCTCATGTGTGTGTACCTATATTACTTTTTAAGATTGGTAGCGAACAAGTAAAAACAACGAGTTTCTCAAGAGCTCTACGTTGTTATATTTGGCATAAACTTTACCTTATAGCATTTACCCTCACGTGTGTACCTATATTACTTTTATACCTACATTACTTTTTAAGATTGGCAGCTAACAAGTAAAAACAATGGGTTTCTTAAGAGCTCTACGTTGTTGTATTTGGCATAAACTTTACCTTATAAAGCATAATAAAATCTATGCATCTTGCAACATTGTCTATTGAATGTAGTGGTAGCCTGCTAGGGTGTATATATATAATTGGATTTTACTAACAATTGCATTTGAGATCAAATAAAAGTAATGAAGTGTTGCATTGGGTGTAATGGTAGAGTGTAGGTATAGTATTGGATTTTTTTCTAAGTAATAATATTTTAAAATTCAGTATAAATTATTATATATTTAAATGTGGGCATAAATGATTACATATAACATGTGCTTCATTGTTTTTTAGTTGATTAAATGAATATATATGTTTTTAACATTAAGTAGTAGTAGGGTATATTTATATAATTGGATTTTATTAATCAATTGTATTTAAATATTAACCATTAAAAAAAAAAAAAATAAAAGTAATTAAAATAGATTGTATTTAAATATTAAAAATTAAAAAAAAAGTAATTAAAAATTGCATTGAATGTCATGGTATGGTTTATATACACTACTAGCTTTTTAAAAGTAAATATTTAAAATTTTGGTATAAGTTTTATATATTTAAATGTTGTAAAAAGGATTATATATAAAATGTATTTTATTGTTTTTTTTAATAGTTTATTAAATCATCATAGATGCCATCGAACGTTAAACTAGAATGATGATGGAATAAAATAAAGTTGTTCATTTTCTATTTAAAAATGAGTTTTAAAAAATTAAATTTATCTCTCTCATTCATTTTTTAAAGTAGAATGGTGATGGAATAAAATAAAATTGTTCATTTTCTATTTAAAAATGAGTTTGAAAAAATTTAAATCACTTATCTCATTCATTCATTTTTTAAATTTAAGAGTGTAGTATGTTTATAAGATATTTTAACGGTTGAATGATTATGTAATGAGTATGTTTGTTTGCTTTCTCTCTCTTTCTTCATGAGACATACTATATGTATGTGTTTGTGAAATAATAGTGAGAAATGTCTATCATATAAGATATTGGAATTGTTTTTATGACTATAAAATGTCTTTTATCTTTTATGAGAGTGATGTGTGCTTGCAACTAATAATGAATTCATATCCATTAATTTATGCTAAACAATGACTAGTTAGTACACTCTAATCATATTAATATTATTTTTTTGAGATAAGTTCACCACATACAACTCAATCACCAATGTCATGACTTTCCCATCCACATCGTGGATTTCAAAAAGTGCGGTGAAAGAAAATAGAACACACTCTTTATGTCCTTCTACCCTACTAGTCTCAATAAAATTAGTAACGCTTGGAGCTTCAAATAGTTTGAATTTTTTTTCATATAAAATAATCTCATATTTACTTGAACCTTGTCAGCCTTGAAATATGCTCAATATCCTAATAAACTAGTAAGAGCCAAGTCTATACGTAAAGACCAATTGTTCTATGATTTTGATAACCATGATTAACAACCTTTCAACCTTACAGATCAAACATGCGCAAATTAAGATACACCCTTATGTAAAACACCATTATACTCTTTGGAAATTAAGATGCACCCTTATTTAAAACTCTATTATAATATTTAAAAACTAATAATGTACATGGTGAAAAGTCTTTATAAACACATATACAAGTATAATTTTTAAAAATTCATTTTCACAATATTTAAAATTTATAAAATAAATATATTTTTTGAAAACAAAATTTTAATATTATACATAGATTTTTTTATCCATTATAATTATTACAACTATATACCATACTTTCTATAATTATTACAACTATATACCATACTTTCTATAATAAAAAGTTGTGATCTTAAAATACGTTAAAAATTCAATCAAACTTAAAAAGAAAATCAACTTAGTAAACAAAATATGATATGTTATTCACTCACTTTTCACTTTAAATTATCAACCATTAAAAAAAAATATTTTAATCTTATTATATAATTATTTATATCTTATAGGTAAAACAAAATATATTTTATCATAGATTATTTTAAATCTTTCAAACCAAAATCATAATCATAAGTAAGTTATTTTACGATGAAGTTTTATCTATGACATTTGGCTTACACATTAATATTAAAAAAGAAAAGAAAAGAGTAAAAGTATTTTACAATCTAGTATGAGAGTGATGTGTAAATATCTCCAATGAAATAATAATAAAAATAAAAAAAAAATTAATATCGGCATTAAATAAAGTTCGCTTTCAACAATTTTTTTTACCATATTAAAATTCTAAATTTGGTAATTTTTTAAACATCTTTACTCTTTACTAAACGCAATACCATTTCTTAAATCAAAAGAAAAAAGTTAATTCAACACAAATTTTTTAATATTTAGTTAATTAAATATTTGTAAAAAGAATCTTTAAAAAGAAAAACCTTTCTTTAATTAAATATTTGTAAAAGGAATCTTTAAAAGGAGAAACCATATCCTATGGGTATATTAGAATCTTTAAAAACAAATATTTCTAGGATATATTAGAATCTTTAAAGACAAATATTTCCAGGATATATTATTAGAATCTTTAAAGATAAATATTTCCAAGTCAAAATTGTTTTAATATTATAATTTATTTTAAATTTTGTTATCATGCTAAATAAAATCTAACACTCTAAAATGAAGTTTTGCACCTCCAGAGATTTGATTCCTTTAAATGCATGATAAATCCAGAATTAAATAAATCTAAATTAATTTTATTTCAACTTTAATTCATATAATAATAAACATTAGTTTTAAAAGTTTCTAACATTAAAAAAGAATTTGAAACAAAGTTAACTCCTCACCCTTCATATATCAGAAATTTATAATCCATAGATGGATGCCCTTCTAAATATTGTTTTTGCAAAATACATAGATTAGTAAAAGTCTATGAACCTCAGAGAAGGATGGTCAGCTTATCAGTGCTTATCGATCAGCCCAAGAGAATATAAATGACTGTTATACGAGAACTTTTGGACAAAGGGAGTGAAGATGAAGCGATTTGAGAAGATGGGCATTAAGGAGTCAAGGTGTAAGGAAGTTAAGGTGTATGGAATTATTGTGAATTAGTAATTAATTAAATTAATTTAAATAAGATTATTATTGTGAATTAGTAATTAATTAAATTAATTTAAATAAGATTAAAAATTAAATTTATTTATTATTATTATAATATTCAAAATATTTTTAATTTCAAAAAATAATTTTAAGAGCATAAATGATAAAGGGAAAAAAAATTTAGACATATAAATGATCAAGAAAATAAAAAATATTTAATCCACTATTATCTTTAGAAATTAAATACTATCTTTAAAAATTCTGATAGAACCAGAAGGCTCTTATGATCCAACTGACAAACACTGAAGGGCACTGGCAATAATCCTGAGGATCCTTGAGGAGATTTTAAAATGTAGTTGGGCGTGTGAAGGGCAATTGCATAGATTGAGAAGCATTGTGGGCAGCGAAACAAAGGGAAAATGGAGAGATTTTGGTGTGGGGTGACTGACGGTGGTTCCCGTCGGTGACCGTTAAGGCTGAAAAATTGCACCATCAGGACACACTTCCCAATTCTGCACATTTCATTTATTTCACGCTTTACAGAGACATTTATTTCACGATTTACAGAGTGAACGTTGTGGACCTGCCTGACTCTGGTCGGCTGAGGAACATATATTACACTGACACTAAATGGTAAACATAATTTTATTTTTAAAAATGTTATTATATATATATATATTTTTTTGTATTTGTTTGGTTTTGAAATGTGATTAGGGAAACCAGATTATTTATAGAACTAAAATTGTTTTCAGTTTAAAGTTGAACACGTTTATAAATGACAAAACCATAATATGACTAGGCTGAAGCATGTAGTTATTTAAGACACTATTTACAATTATAACTAGAAAACTAAGTAACCAGAAACATGGAAAAATACTAAAGGGTATACTAATGCCCTCATTTAATTTTTAAAGTAGCAAGAGTGTATTACTATTGTTGCTTAGAGAACATCTTGGGATAGGAGGAAGCCTTAGATGTATCTCAATATACTACAATCAATGATCCATTCCTTTCACTGTGAACTGGAAGTCATCAAGCGTCAACAAAATTTTGTCCCTTGTTGCATTTTTGTCCAATAATACATGTCCCAACAACATTTTGAGGTGCCAATATATGTCAATGGTGTACATATATTGCTTGAGCCTCCCTCTAGTATGACCAACGTCTAGAACCCATTTAGTAGTTTCATGGACTGTTTCAATGTCCCAAAAACATCTCCTCTCTTGCAATCTCTTGTTGCACTGCTTCTATCTCCTCTTGCATTGGCAAAGACATGTTGTCTAAATATAGGTTGGCCAAGGTTTTAGCCCTTTGCTGGGTGTGAGAGCTTTCCATCTACCTGTAATACGCTATGCCTCGATGAGCCCTAGTTATTTGCCTTAGCATAGTGTCACATAGACCGATAAATTTATCCTTGTGCTAAGCAAAAACCATGTAGTTACACTGTGGGGTGGATGTCAAAGAAGCATGCGAATTCCAGCTTGTAAGGAGAAGAATCTTGAGTGTGGTCTCCTCTACGTTGAGAAGCTCAGGGCATAACAAATTGTCTAGGAGAGGTAGAGAAAAGGGAGCAACATGAAAGAGGTTGATGAATCACCATAGATGATGAGGGCCAAGCCATGGGGTTGGGCGATATGCAGCCAGGTGAAACAACAAAAAATGCCAAAGAAAAGTCCCATTTATAAGGAAATCACTGCAGAGCACTGACAACTCTACTATACAAAAAACTAAACACCAAGGCTTACAACCAACCCCTCAGTCCCTGTGTAAGCTAGAGCTCACCAACTTGAGATGCCATAACTTTCCATGTTGTTAGCCTTGTATTATGAGTAGACCTATGTATCGGCCATTATTTATTTAATACAAGGGCTTGGCTCTTGCCAACTCTTGACATGCACATTCAACACAAAATACAATCTCTATATTAACTCCATCTCGCTTGACTTTAGCCCTTCATCTCTCGTAATCAGAATTGACATGATACACCACCACGAGTTTATTAACACTGACTTGCTATCATGATCTTTGAGCTTAATTGGGCCGTGTGCCATTATAAATGCAAATGAGGGCCGGACAACCATTAAGGTTATGGGGATGTTTGGCCATGTATTGCCATAATGGGATGTGTGCCATTATAAATGTAGGTGAGGGCTAGAAAACCGTTAAGGCCATGGGGGTATCTGGCTACATCTTACCATAATGGATCCTTGGTGGGCGGGTGGTCATGTGCCCCCACATTTGGTGCCTCCCAATAACCCCATCTAGGGAAGCATGATTTTGCTGAGCTAGATTCGAATATTGTCATTTTAGATTTGGTTGGGATAGAGCTTCCCATTGATAATTTTCATGTCTTACATGATTTGAGCAACCTTCATTGGTGAGGAGGTCTGCTATTTTAATTCATTTTCTCCTTAAATGCCTAGTCAATACCACTAATATGTGATGAATAAGCTTGGCCACCTTTTCAAGGCTATACTTCAATCTCCAACTCTTTGCTATCCCGCTAGTTTTGGAGTATCCTTCTATTACGATTTTTGGATAATTTTGGGCTTGAGCAAGCTTTAGACTGATTTCTAAGGTTGTTAGCTCTATTGCATTATTAGTGTAAATGCCCCTTTGACCCTTAGTATAATAATCAAATTTGTCCAATTTGATCTTGAAAAACACCTCCATATTTGGTTGTCCCTAGATTCCCTATTAAAGCACCATCATAATTCAACTTGATGAAAGATGGGGGTGGAGGTAGGTAGAGGTTAAAGTTGGAGGGAGCAAAGAGAACTCGAGAATTTTGAGTGATACCAGGATCCTTGAAGAGTTCCCATGATTTTAGAATTTCTACTTCCATTCCGTTAGCCGGCTATTTGGTTTCATACCAGTGTTGTGAGCGTATTGTCTCCCTTATATTAGCTTTTATCAATCTCCATATAAAATCTTAAGTCTTTGAGCTAGAGCGGAATATGCATATGTTGTGTTCTTTCCATATACCCCATAGAAGAAAGATTGGAAGGAGTGTTCATATTCTATTGAGAATGGGATTTTCAAAATCCATTTCATGCCAATGATCAATGGTTGCGGGGATGCTAGCATGATTGTAGTCCATAAGATGCATATTTTTTGCTAATGTTTCCCAGAGGAACTTAGAAAAGGGACATTCGTTGAACATGTTCCCTAGTTTCCACCCTCAATTTGCAGAGACAATAGTATGGAGGCCCACTAAAACCCGTTTTTGACAAGTTTTTCCTAAGTTAATGTTTCCTATGGACCAAAAACCAAAGGAATAGAGATACTTTGTGTCACAAGTTTTTCTTCCATATTCTTTTCCGGATGCTTTCTTTAGGATGTTCCTGGGTGTGTGCTTCTGTATGATATGTGTCCTTAATGGAGAAAACTCTAACTAGGTTATGGCCTCATCTTAGTTTGTCCTCATCTTGGGAGAAGGATATCACCCTGTTTTTGAGGTTCTCGTAGAATGGGTACCATTTATTGCTTTGATGTTGGGGGTTCCAATTATCCTAATCTAGCCATTCTCTCCATTAGAGGTGTGGTTGGTGGCTTATCCAATAGCCTTCCAATTTGATTCTATTGTTGGCCTTCATATGCTGTTTAAGTTGTTTCAAGTTCCTGATCTAAAAGTCTTAACAACTACTACCAAAAGTCCTCCCAAAAGTATGTTATATTGCCATTGCAAACCTCCCAAAAAAATGTTATTAAACTGAGTTTTTCCCCATGTTAGCTAATGATATTAACATAATGTTATTTATATTTGAAAAATTTTATTTGCATTTATTAATATATATAATATTAAAAATATAGATAAACCTGGGAGGGTTAGTGTTCTTGCAAGTTTTCTTTCTAGATTGACTAATGTTACTAATGATTTGCTTGTTGAAGTATCTTTCCAAGATGAGTACCTTTTTGCAATATCCACTTATTCACCTTGGTAAGCAAAAATTTCTAATTTCCTTGCTGCAAGAAAGCTTTCCCATCACCTTTCTACCAGGGAAAAGAGAAAAAATATTGAGCAAAGTGCCTGGAATTTTTGGTTGGATGCCTACCTCTTCCACACTGGTTTTGATCAGCAGATTAGGTGTGTAATAGAGGATGATATTTATGATATCCTCAAGGATTGTCATGATGGGCCTTGTGGAGGGAATTTTGCAGATAGGAGAACAAGTTATAAGGTGCTACAAATGGGTTATTTCTGGCCTATTATGTTCCGAGATGCAAGGAAATATGTGCAAAGGTGTGATAGTTGTCAGAGGATGGGTTAACTTACTTAATGAGATGAAATTATGTTACATCCCCAATTGGTGATGAAACCATTCGAGAGACAGACTTTAGATTTTGTGGGACCAATTAATCCACGAGGGCTTCCCTAGTAGAGCAATACCATACCACGTGGGTTCATATTGGGGGATATATATTGAGGGAAAAATGACATAATATATTGGGGGATATATAGGGGTTAAAGTGTTTTTAAATTGGCAGGTACAAAATATGGATCTAAAAGTTAATGAAAAATATAAAGGGGTATAAAAAATGTTAATGAAAAAATGGATACCTACAATATTTAGTGAAAGTAGGGGTATTTTAAATCGGGAAGGTGTATTGGTTCGTATTGATAGGGGGTTAAATAATGTGTTTTTTAGAGGTATTTTCCAATATGTAGTCAAATTAAGGGTATTGTTTAATATGCCACGAACGCACGTGATAGGTCAAAGGTTCATTGAGTGAAGCTCTCGTGAATTAATCCCCCATCTCAATAGAATACCTATATTTTGGTGTGCACAAACTATGTCACCAAGTGGGTTGAGACAAGAGCACTCACTAGGGAAACTGAACGTACTGTTACAAACTTCTTATTTGAAGATTTTTTTGCTTGGTATGGATTTCCAAAGGAAATAGTTACCGATGGAGGAGCACAATTTACTTCTTGGCTGATACATGACCTTGTAAAAAAGTACATAATTCATCATTGAGTCACTTCATCTTACCACCCGTAGGTGAATGGGCAAGTGGAAAGTACCAATAAGGTGCTTGAAGCTATTCTCATGAAGACGATGGCAAGCCATCGAAGAGACTGGGTTGAGATACTTCTAAAAGTATTATGGGATTATAGAACTACTTGGAGGAATATTACATGATTCTCTCCTTATGAGTTGGTATTTGGTAAGAGTCTTATCTTTCCCATTGAGTTTGAAATAAAGAAACTTAGAATTTATTTGCAAGTGGAAATAGATTTAATTGAAACTCAGAAACATCGAATGGAACAAATAAATGAACTAGATGTGAAGCGCTTGACTATTGTGCAATGAACATATATCATCCAACAACGACGTGCAAAGTGGCATGATAGATTTATTAAGAATAAGGTGTTTCAGAAGAGTGATTGGGGTATGTTATGTGATAGTCTAGATTCAAATATTTCAAAGGGAAGTTGTGTACCAGGTGGCTAGGTCCTTATGAGGTAGAAGCAGTCTTTGACAATGAGACTATGAAATTGAAAACAATAGATGAGCCCCAGACATCTTTTCTTGCTAATGGACACTGTTTGCAGTTGTATCGTGAGCCTACTTCTAAGGATTCGTTTGACAACATTGTCTGAGATGCAAATTCAAACCTTGAAGTTCTTAGGACAAGGGAAGTTGTTCCCGCATTTCCAACCACTTAGTTTTTTTCCCATTATTTCTTTAAAAAAGGGGGGTGGGGGGGAAGAAAAAATATAAAAAAAGAAAAAAAAAATGTCTAATGGTAAAAACCCCTATGGGGTGCCATTGGATGACTATGGTGATTGAAAACCATCTTTCTCATGGTCAACATATCATTTTGTTCTTTTTGTAACAACATCTTGAAGGGTTAGCTAAATTGGTCGAGTTCTCGTTGCTAAGTACCTCGCCAATTGGGAGGTCACAGGGTCAAATCTCCTTGACGCCCTTGGGGTTAGGCTTTGATAGTTTGGTTGACGTAGATCCCCTTGAGTTGATCTGCCTAGAATTTCCCATGGATGTAGCTATCACCTAGTGTTTGTGAACCACATTAAAAAACTCCCCAAGGGTTAGCTCAATTGGTCAAGTTCCCGTTGCTAACTACCTCACCTTTTGGGGGGTCACGGGGTTAAATCTCCTTGATTCCCTTGGGGTTAGTCCCTTCTTATTTGACCGATGGGTAGATCCCTTCGAGTTGATCTACCTGGATTTTCTCGTGGATGTAGCGACCACCGAGTATCCATGAACCACCTTAAAAAACAACATTTTGGTATTCCTTTTGTCTGTAAATGCTTCACTGTCTAACTCTTTTGTTGTTATAGACTCAATATTCATAAGCTACTACATTTACCACATGCTTACATGCAACAACTTTAACTAGTACAGTTATCCAAATATTTGTTGGTACATTTGTGCATATTTGCAAGTCACTTCTACAACTCCACATAGTTTTGTTGATATAGACCAAGGACATCTTCATTTGTTTATCATCACAAGTTGTATATGTGTTCTTTTATCTTCAAAATTGTCAGCTAAAATTTTATGTTGATACACTTCTCTTTGCTACACACTAGGTTTTCTCTCACCGCATCATTCTAATGAATGATTTTACCAATAGACACATGCCATGAATGGAATGTTGTAAAACATTGATCAAGTCATCACACCTGCATAGTCTCCGCGTCATCATTATTGTATGTCAACGAAAACTATGTTTCTTGTTACTTACTTGTAATTATGGATTTAAGGATGATATGACCCCATGTCATACATGCCGAGGATGGTCGTTACCATTAAGTTGGGGGGGAGTGGTGGATCATATTTGTCATATGATACACCATATCACTATCCTAATTTAGCAATTATACATTATATGAGTGTTGGGGCTTGGTTTTTCCAAATTTTGACACCCTTTTCCAGACTTTACCTCTCCCATTTTGAACTATCTTTAACCCCTATTATGCCTATTTCGGTTATAATACCTAGGTTTTTTCCAAAAGGGTGTCGTATGCTGAAGGTATGCAAATTAACATAAAAAGTCGTCTTTACCTTAACCTTAAGCATTCCTTACAACTAGTTGTTCTTTATTTAATTATCATGCCAACTAATCTAGAGTCCTTGTGCAGATTTGTTTTGATTCAAAACAGGCCCACATTTCCTGCAGATAGCTTGTGCGATCCTATTTCCTACAGACGCTCCGGAATTCCTGCAGACGCAGATTTCCTGCAACCGCCCAAATTTCCTGTAGCAAAATCGGCAGTTAGCTATGTTCCATGAATTTCTAAATCAAATGGGAACATGGGTTTTGTGGGGAATCTATCACATATGGATGTTGTCCTATTGGCCATTTCAGATCTGCCAATGATACCGCCCAGATTTGTAAACCTTCTCTCATTGGCCGTATGGAGGAAAGCTACAACCATGTAACGAATTTCGTTTAATCCATGCTTTCAGTCATGGATTAGACCCAGTATGGCTAAATTTGATATTTTATAATAGGATTGTTAGCTGATGGCTTATATTAGTAGTTTTCCTTACTTCGAGCCACATATGGGCTTTTGTATTTGTATAAATTTTGTTCTAGTTTATATGGTAGGGGGTTGTTGGGTTGGCTTCAGCTGATATTGTATATCATATTGTACTCGACTGTTATCTTTTAGATTAATACAATATTATATGTTCTGTCTATTTCATTGAGCAAGCTCTTCTAATTTGAAGGGGTTGTGAGTAAGGGAGGGCCCCCTTTGCTCACAACTCTCGTAGTTTAGTGTGTATGCATTTTATTTCTGTTATGTAGTAATAATCTGTTCTTACAACTAATGTACTCTTTCTGATATATCAGCAACAAATGATTGAATGAATGAGTTTCATGTTAATGTGTGGATTTCATTTAATCAAGATTTGATTTATAATGTTGAGTGAATTTCTGAGTTTGCTGTAAGTTTGATTTTTGTATATTTTCCTAATCAACATCAACAATATTAAGAGTTGTAGAGGGATGTTTCAATCCACTCCATAGCCTTTGCTGCTAAATGATTGATGCAGGAAAGAGGCATTAGTTTTGTATGATTGACTAGTTAGATTAATCAGCACTCACAGTGTTAAGCCTGCATATATTTTGCGTAGCATCTCACAAGCTTACCTGCCCTGGGTTGATGATTTATGTTAATCAAATTATAAGTCTATAATTTGACTCAACATTTTGGTGCCATTGTCGGGGAGGTGCTAAGGGATAATACTTAAGTGTTTTTGTATCACATGTATTGTTTGGAATTTTCAGGATTGGGGGAGTCGAAGTGGTAAGACGAAGGGCAAAGCCTACGCACCTGAGGAGGTTAGAAATTCGCCAAAGCCGTGTCTTGATTGTTTGGTAGGTAATTTTCTTTGAAATTGTTTGCATAGTAGATGATAGGGTCCAACATCTACAAATGTATTTTGTGGTGGTGTGAGCACCACTTCATTTACTAATACACTGGCAAGGAAAAAGAAGTCTACAAGATATAAGGCAACAAAGGAAGAAGAGTCCAGGTAGGAGGTTTGTGGCCCTGAAAAGAGCCCAAAACGTATTCCTACTACAATAGCAACTTCTGCAGGAAAATCTTAAGTTGCTTCCCATTTTGAATCTCCTCTCACAAGGAAGACAACATCTTTGCTCAGTGGTCAGCCTAAAAAGGAATTCCTTGTTAATCCTATTCAAGAACTAGAATTTCAAACCATTGATTCCGCAGAATTTGTAGTTTACAAAGGCCCCACTTCCTTTTGGTCTAGAATGGCTCATGAGGAGGGGACTGGTCACACATATGGATATGATGAGAAGGAAGAAGAACTGGTCACATTCGAATTCCCTATCAGGGAGGCTGGTGGAGCTACTCAGATGAAGAATATTCCTCCCTCAACCTTGCCTAACTTTCGTGGGGTTCCCAGTGAATATCCTGATGCCTTTTTGTTCGAGTTCGATGTGTTATGCAAGAGCTATGACTATTCTTCCAATGCTCAGAAGCTGAATTTATTTCTTGCAACATTGAAGGATGCAACTCTCAGGTGGTTTATGGGGTTGACTTCAAACTCCATTACAACTTGGGATGAAATGAAAAAGGTATTCTTGAAGAAATATCAAGATTATTGCAAGACTAGGGACCTCAGAGAAGAAATTTTTGGCATGAATCAAAAGGAGGGGGAGAGTCTTGAGGACTTGGTGGAGAGATTTCAGTATAATCTACAGAGATCGAAGATGAATCAACTAAGAAAGGATACTAAAAGAACAATTTTTCTTAGAGCAATCAGACCAGAATCTCTGGAGATTTTGAACTTAATGGGAGGAGGTGACATATCAAAGTTGGGCTATGATGAGGTATGTGAGATATGTCGGCGATATTCAAGAGGAAATTCTAAATTTGGAGGAGGAACAAGAGATACTTCTTCCAGGCTTGTCAAGTCAGTTGCTGGAGCTAGAGTAACCAGAGATGAAATGGGTAATTTATTTGAAAATTTTAAAACTGATATTCTTAGCACATTATCTTCTCAATTAGATGTTTTGCAGGCTAAGAAGAAACAAGAAAAACAGGAATATCCTGCAGATAGTATAGAGATATGTCGAATCTGTGAAGCTGAGCATTCCATTGATCAATTCCCTTCACTTCTTGAAATTAAAGAAACATATCTAGTAGATCAAGGAGAATTTAATGCACTTTATGCAATGACACCTCAAAGACCATGGCAACCACGTGCTACATGTATGTCTCAGCCACATTATCAAGTTCCTTATACTCAAAATCAAATGTGGAATATTCCGATGCTCTGGAAGCCTTAGCCTCAACAACAACCTTGGCAGAGGAACTTTTCTTACCCTACCACACAGAATTTTCCTTCTCAAAATTTTTATCCACTACAGCCCACACAACAACAAATGATTCAACCTCAAGGACAACAACTTTAGTTTCCTACTCCACCAAATCAACCTCGTCCTATGCAACTTCTCGCCCAGCCAATGTCTAACCCCAACAATAAAACCATCCAATCTGCTCATAACATTGGATTGGTCACTTATCCCACTTTTTCTACCTATTGTATTACACCACAGCTACTGCAGGAAATTTGTGTTCCTGTGTTACAAGAATTTCCTGTGTCGCTGCAGGAAATCCAGCTTCGATCCGGAAAAATGGTGACTTAGCTCGAAAGAATTGAAGAGATTGTGGAGGAAGATACTCTAGAAATGCCTGAAGTTGAAACCACACTTGAACCAATAGAAAAACCTGCTTCAAGGCCACAAGAACCTTCCTCATCCCATATGATCCAGCCTCCTTTTCCAGAGAGGTTGGAAATGAAACTAAAACAACTTGAGTTTGATCTTGTGTCTAAATTGAGAAATGTAAGCATTAAGATCTCGTTGCTGCAAGAAATTAAAGATATCTCGATCTATGCCAAAACATTAAGGGAGTTATGTACCAAGAGACCAGGAAGACAAAAGAGAGAACTCTCTACAATTCAAGTAGGTGGAAAGCTTGCGAGTTTAATGTCTACTGGATTTGTTACTGAAAAATATGGAGACCTTGGAATCCTTGTGGTTACCACCTTTATCAATGGACAACCTATAAAGAACACTTTAATTAATTTGGGTGCAACCATTAATGTGATGACTATGGAGACCTTTTCTCGAATAGGAACCTTTGACTTATTACCTACTCCTACCATGTTAGAGCTAGCAGACAGGTCTAAGCTAGAGGGGGTATTAGAAGGCATTATCATCTCATTAGATTCTTGGAAGTATCCTGTATATTTTTACATTCTTCAACCCAAAACCAACTTAGGAGGGCATCCTTCGATCTTGGGGAGACCTAGTTAGCCACGACATATGCTTATATAGGGTGTAGGTTTGGAAACATGACCATCACTCATGGGGCTGAAACAAAGCACATTAATTTGTACCCCCTTTCTCAACCTCTCCTAAGATAAGAAAATACACAATGGGTTGAAGAAGAAGAGCATGATTTAGAATGTGCCCGACCAGTTTTGAAAATAGCCCAAGCTATGAGCCTTAAAGAAAATTCAGAAGAGAATTTGATAAATTGTTGTATTTCTAATCCTGATTTTTTGCAACAACAAGAAGGGAAATATAGTCATAATTTAGATTTCATTACTAATCTATAGGATTTTCATGAGCATCGTATAGCAGCTGAATTACATTTAACCCTATTATCTACATTTCCTGCATATTCCATGATTGAATGGGGGAGTAAGGTAGTTGAGATCTTTCCTGAAAGACCTTTGAATTTTTGAGAAGATTTCTTCGGCGGAGATCACATTATAATACATTTGTAAATGCATTTCGAACCAATGAGTGTGGTTCATCGTCAGGAAAATTTGAAGAATCAGATCATGGTTGCATGTTAAACAGGGAGAGCAGATCTTCCAATGACTAAATTTGACTAGGAAATGACTACATTGGATTGGGTAATTTGACTGAAAAACGGTTAAATTTGACTGGCTAATCTGATTGAACCGAGGGAAAGGGACAAGAAAATATTTTTTTTGTTATAATTATTACCAAAATTTTGTTGTATTTATTACCAAAGTTTGAATAAAGGTAAAGTTTGTATTTAATTATGTCTTAAACCCCGAATAGGAAAAACAGTTAAGTCAAGCATTAAAAAACTTTTCAGACACTTTTGCTTGGGAATACATAGATATGAGAGGCATTCAACCAAACACATGCATTCATCATATTTATATAGAACAGAAAGCTAGGCCTGTGAGACAACCACAGAGGAGGATGAACCCTGCTTTATGGGAATTTGTGAAAGATGAATTGTAGAAATTGTTAAATGTAGGGTTCATCTAACCTGTCTTGGATAGCTAGTGGGTATCTCCTTTGGTTATTGTCCCCCAAAAGAATGGTAAATGACGAGTGTGTGTGGATTATAGGGAACTAAATAAGGCTACCTTGAAAGATCACTTTCCCTTGCCTTTTATAGACCAAGTACTAGACACTTTAGTAGGAAAAAATAATTTTCCTTCCTAGATGGGTTCAACGGGTACAATAAGATTAGGATAGCTCCATAAGACCAGGAAAAGACTACATTCACATGTCCCTGGGGCACCTATGCATATAGGGTATTACCATTTGGTCTATGCAACGCACCAACCACATTCCAGTGGGCGGTCCTTGGTATTTTCTCTGATCTTTTGCATGATTGTGTAGAGGTTTATATGGATGACTTTACAGTTATGGGTGATACTTTTGAAGAGGCTTTACATAATATTGAGAAAGTTTTGCAGAGATGTAGAGAAACTAATCTCTCATTAAGTATGAAAAACGTTTTATGATTATGAATGAAGGTATTGTTTTGGGTCATCATGTTTATGTTGCAGGTATTAAAGTTGATCCGACAAAGATTGAAGTTATTTAAAAGCTTCCCCCACCAACCAATCAAAAGGGAGTCCAAAGTTTCCTTGGACATGCAGGCTACTATAGAAGGTTTGTTGAAATTTTTACAAAGGTAGCCTCTGAATAATTTAAATTATTGACTAAAGAGGCTGAATTTCATTGGGGTGATGAGTGTCAAGCTACATTTGATAGACTCAAGGAAAAACTTTCTTCAGCACCGGTCTTGAGAGGCCCATCTTGGAAATTGATTTTTCATATTTCCACTGATGCCTCTGATTCAGCCATAGGAGTAGTACTGGGTCAAAACGAGGATCCTGTAACCCATGCTATTTATTATGTTAATAAAAATTTAACTCCTACAGAACTGAATTACACGGTAATTGAAAAAGAATTCCTTGCTATGATTTACGCTATTAATAATTTTAGACATTACATCACGGGCTATGAATTTTTTGTACAAACTGATCACTCTGCCATTCGATATCTCATGAATAAACTAGTTACTAATGGCAAGATTACTAGGTGGCTTTTGTTGATGTAGGAATTTGACATCACAGTATTGGATAGGCTTGGAAAGGAAAATCAAGTAGCTGATTTCTTATCTAGACTCAACCATAGAGGTGAGGATGTTCCTGTTAATGATATCTTTCCTGATGAAAATTTGTTTTTTATTTCTATTAAAACACCTTGGTTTGCAGACATGGCCAATTACCTTGCTACAGGAAAGTTGCCTCCTTACTTTTCATCTAATCAGAAAAAGAGAATTATTAGGAAAAGTGTTGATTACTCTTGGATTAGGGGAGATCTTTTTTCACTGGACCTAATTTGATTATCCGTAGGTGTGTCAGGGAAGATGAGATCTATGACATTTTGAGAGCCTGTCATGATGAACTGTGTGGAGGACACTTTGCAGACGGAGGACACTTTGCAGACAAGGAGACAACTTACAATATCCTTCGTACAGGCTACTATTGGCCAAGTATTTTTAAAGATGCAATAGAATATGTCCAGAAGTGTGACAACTACCAAAGAATGGGGTGACATATACAATCAGACGAGATGCCTTTGCAGCCACAGGTTCTCATAGAACCTTTTGAGATGTGGGCTCTTGATTTTGTAGGTCCCATCAACCTTATGTCCAAAGGTAAGAAGTATATTTTAGTTTGTACTGATTATGTTACGAAGTGGGTGGAGGAAAGAGAACTACCTAGAGAAATAGAGAAGGCGGTGGTAGATTTTTTTTTTGTTGTTGTAAGATTTGGGGTACCTAGGGAGATAGTCACTAATCAAGGTACTCAGTTTTTGTCAAAGATAATGTAGGGAATCGTGAAGAAATAGCAGATTACTCATTGGAAGTCCACCCCTTATCATCCACAGGCCAATGGGCAGGTGGAGTCAACAAATAAGGTGTTGGAGACAATCCTTACCAAGACAATGCAATTACATAAGAAGGATTGATCTGATCAACTTACTAAAGCATTGTGGGCCTACATGATCACATGGAGAAATACCAATGGCTTTTCTCCATATGAATTGGTGTATGGAAAGCAAGTTTTATTGCCCATTGAATTTCAGATCAGGGCTTTTAAGATGACAACAGGTTTGGGTATAGACCTTGATGAAGCTCAACCGCAGAGAATCTTACAGCTCAATGAGTTGGATGAGATTAGGTAAGATGATTTTTAGCATACTGACTTGATTCAACAACAACGGGCTAAATGGCATGACATATACATTAAAAAGAAGCAGTTCAAAGAGGGAGATTGGACATTGTTGTATGATTCAAAATTTAAGAACTTTAAAGGAAAATTTAACACGCATTGGTTGGGCCCCTATGAAATTGAGAAAGTTTTTGATAATGGATCTATTGTTGGAAATAATACTGAGAGGGGGGGTGAATCAGTATCATAAAATCAATAAAAAAATTTCATCTCCATACTTAGATACATATACGCTACTTCATTTAAGTGAACCCGCGTGTATACGCAACTGTGTCTAATGCAACTAGCGTATATCCAGAATACTTATGATTCAGTTAATCCATTAAATGTTGATCTTTAGTTAGTGCATCAGAACTTCATTAACCACATGAACAGTAAGCAGGTGCAGTAAAACAGAACAGATCATCACACATAAGGAGCACACATGAACACCATGATATAAGGTGGAAACCCAATGTGGGTGAAAACCACCTGTTGCAATTCGTCTCTATCTTCTTTTAATAAGAAACTTCTTTTTACAATAGTATTGGTGCAGTCTTATACCAGTACGCAGGCTTCTACCTGCAGAAGGCTACAACCTTCTTAGCTCTTGTACTAGCCGATCCATTTACTAGTATGTAGGCGTTGGCCTACTGAAGGCTCCAACCTTCACTCATTTTCCAGCTGCTCCTGGAAGGGAGCTACAACCCCCTGGCTCTTGTACTGGCCGATATGTTTACTAGTACGTAGGCGCCGGCCTACTGAACTCTATGATCTTCCAGGGACCACGTTTCATACATTTTCATACTGGATCCATAAAACAATCACCATTGCAATACAATCATCAACTACACCTGCATCATCAATCTCTGAATCACCCAATACTAAAACCCTGTCAACAACACAGTCACCAGAACACAGAACTGACAACATAACTCTGCAACAACATCCAAATGCAACTTCAAATATCATACTTCATATTGTATACGCTACTCGGATGAACCCAACCTGCGTGTCTATGCGCTTTTACCAAAGACAACCCGCGTACAGATCTGCAAATTCTAACTTATAACTTTGCAGCTATTTCAGACATCAGAACATAGCATTTACAGAATAAAAATGCATCAATAATTCAGATCTAGTCTATCCATAACCAAACCATATAATCATAAACATTCCAAGCCTTAATATCCTGATCCATCATCCATCATCATCTGCATAGGTGCATCCTTGATTCAAATCTAGCTAAGAATCACAAACCCATAACCAGCATACTAGATCTCACACTCCATCAAATATTCATCACCTTCTCACTCCCCCTTGGCCTAATGATCTTCTCCTTCTATAGGTTTAGGCTTCTCTCAATACCATGGCCCAAAACCATGTTGAACCAGTACCTGGGATCAACACTTCGGACCAAATACCACGGACTAATACAATGGACCAAATACCACGGACTAATACAATGGACCAAATACCACGGACCAAAACTTAGTTTTCCAACATGTACGCGCCTTTACTTTTGTGAACTTGCGTGTGTACATATACGCGCCTTTTGCTCTGCTCACCCACGTGTATACGCACTTTCATCAAGTCTAACCTGTATATACCTTTCTTTTGACCTACTGCACTAGATCTGTCATCTAATTAAGTTACCATCACCTGTATCATACCTCTGAGTGAGTTGCCATCAAGGACAACACCTGTATCATAATGCCAACAATCTCCCCCTTTGTACTTGATGGCAACCACTACACCAAGTCACTCTCCCCCTTTGACATCAAGGGAAAAGGGCGGACCAAGATATTCTCTTCTTTGATATACATTCTGTTGTCCATACTCCCCTTGAGTACATGCTGAAGTTTCTAATTGAGCTCCCCCTTTGTATATGCCAAGATGTACTAATTCATCCATGCTCCCCCTGAGCACATGCAAGGTCTGCAAAAGCATAAAATAACTCTATACATACATCAATCTCCCAATCAAGTGGGAATACACCATTTTTGACTCATCCACCCAACCAAGTGGGGATATACCAAATGTTTATGCATGACTCATTACATCATCCATCCCATGCATAGTGGGGTAACAAAATACATCATATGACTCACAAAGACCAAGGACCTAAACAAGACCATGATAGTTATCAGCAGCTATCATACACCATATGATCTACATTATAAGCATCTAGCATCCAGACCTGTAACCTGCAATCCATTCTTTTGGTCAAGCAAGATATGTCAATAAGCATCATCACCAAAGACTTCTAACCATAATGCCAATAATGCATTATTTGAAGTATATGCTCCCCCTGAACCTGTGCCATGCCATCATCAAAACAATGACTGAACCATATCAGACTTCTTTACTGCTGCTTTTCTTCAGAACATCATATACGCGACTGTACAACATATAACTCGCATATATACGCGACTTGTTGTTAAACACACATGGGCAGCAAGAGAGATATGAATGATAAATCATGTGAGTACATTTTTTTATTAACAAGAGATATACATTTATAGTACAACATGTGACCGTTGGGTTTCACATCCCAAGGTCTCTTGGACTACTTAGTCTATTCAGCTTCCACACTAACCCATTTAGGATTAGGTGTCCAACATTCCCCCCCTTAATCCGAAGGGTTATGTATGAGTCCAAGAAGAGATTTGTAATACAAAATGTGCAAAAAATGCATGGCAGCACTAGGCTGGATGTGCTCTTTGAAATGTTGGTATAAAGGGCGGTGGTTTAAGGATGACTACCAACACTGGAACACTTAGTGCAGTTCCCGGAACTCTTCCAAAACTGGCAAGAAGCTGGAGTCTTCTGCTAGAGGAAGTGCTCCTATTGTTTTGAAGAGGGAAACCTTCAACCAATGAAGGGAGGTCTCACCCCACATAAAAGGGAGAACTTCAACCTAAAAAGTGAAGTCTTAACCTGTGATGGTTTAAGGATGACCAACAACTCTGTAATGCTTAATGCAATTCCTGGAACTCTTCCAAAACTGGCAAGAAGCTGGAGTCTTCTGCTAGAGGAAGTGTTCTCAATTTTGTTCCTGGAATTCTTCCAAAACTGGCAAGAAGCTGAAGTCTTCTGCTAGAGGAAGTGTCCCAGATTGCCAACTGAAGGCATGTTCACGGGCATCTTTGTTTTTGGCTACAACTCTGAAACTGGGGTGGCAGGTTGTGGTTCAGGCTCGCTTGATGTGACTTTGAAGCTTGTAGATGACCATCATTTCCCCCCCTGTCAGATACAAGGTGAGAAGATGGAGAAAACTCAACTGCAATACTGTTCAATACTCTAGAACAAGTTCTGACATGTGTTTGGAATATCTTCTTGGCTGTTGATGTCCATTGCCAAGAAGCAATCCATCCAAGATGAATCTTTGTTCTTGCAGGATGTTTGTTTTTGAAGCATCTGTTGGAAGAATGACTGGTTTTATGACAATGCTTACATGGATGAAGATCAAAACAATGATCTTTCAGATGGCCAACTTGGTCATAGTGTTGGCATTTTACAATCTGCTATTGTTGTTGTTGTTGTCGCTGTGGAAGAAGGGCAGAGTCTGGAATAGCTGAAGTTGAACTATCATGAGGAGCAGGTGAACTGTCATGAGGAGCAGGTGAACTGTCATGGATGAATCCAGCACTCTGAAACTGAATGGGCTTGGCGTAGTCTGGAATATGAAAGGACAAGTCCGTGTCATATCCAAGACCAGTTCTGTGCTTGTTGTGGACAAGTTGTTCCCAAGGTCTGATGATGGGCTTGGGAAGTGCAGACTGAGTTTCTGCATCTGCATGTACAAATGCTGCTTTATTTGAATGAACTGTAACATTATTGACTTGCTGCTGATGGGTGGTTGTCTCAAAGTTCTGAACAGAAACAGATTCAGACTGATGACTCCACTGCTGTAATTCTTCTTGTTGTAGCTGAGATTCAAGCTGCAAAAAATCAATCTTTTCTTGTGCATATTGTAGACATGTCTGAATTCTTGAGAGAGAGCCTTTGCTGATTTGTAATGTGTCATCAACAGTGGATTGTATAAGAGTTTTCATGAACTCTAATACTTCAGTAATTGTAGCCATTTTTTCTCAATAGAAATGCACCACTAGAAACTTGTTTTGGAGTGAAAATGTACCCTAAATAATCACAATGCTTGCAACAAATAGCAGGCAATCTGGTGCATATAATGCTGATATCACCCCAACAATTAAAGCAATCTTCTCATTAGAATCTGTTGAGAAAAACAAATTTGTTTGTTGCACATAAATTTATGCCCAAACTGCATAATAGGAACAAGTAAATTGAACAAGCAGCGACTTTAAATTGAATTGGATCTTTCAAATACTCCTTCACTTTCTCGGCCAGTGGAAAAGAATAGTCAAATTCAATAGCGACTGCTAATACATTCTTGTAGCTATTGATGATAGCATGTGGAGCAGCTGCAATTGTGGGATTACAGATCGCATGGTTGAAATGATGGTCTCCCAGAACTATTGCATATGCCTAGTGGTTAATTCATGCATCATATGATACTCTGTCTTCAAAATACAAATACCAGATATAGCCCAAAACAACCAACGCACAGTGTACGGAGCCACACTAAAATGACCAATGCGCATATATAAACCAACTCAATATTGCAATTTACAAGGGTTTCACAACATAAATTCACCAACCGCTGATATGACTACCAATTAATCACCAACAACTGATATGACACATGACTTGCACATACTAGTCAGTTTTTAAAATCTCGGGCACCCAACATTCTTCAGCCCAGTAAAAACTATACCCAAATCATAAATGTGCGTTGGTGATCTACAGGAATACTGCAACAAATAAGCACATTCTCTATACCCAAATCATGAATGTGTGTCAGTGATCTACAAGGCTACTACCGACATACAGAACACACTCTAACAAACAGTGAATCTCGTTATTTTTAGAGAATAAGATCATGTGTTTAAGAATAAAAACGTATTTGTCAACAATTTATAATTTCTTCAGAAATTTCCTCTGGTCTAATGTCCCAATTTTTTTTTTCTCAATCAAATACTTCAGAATAAGGCTTCAAAGTTCATATTTGAAGATGCCAAGGTAACCACCATAATGGACCGAGTTGTTCCTTGCTTTTCAGACCTAGATTACAGAGTGTGAGTTCAAATTCCTTGCTCATGCAAGCTTCAGAGATTTCAACCATAAAGAGTCTTCACAGTTTTGATGCTAGGATGCCTGCCAACTGTTTAACACACATGATGAAGAAACGGCCAACGCCATGACTCCACAACCGACACCAAAAATAAGACGCAAGGCACTCCACAGTCGCACGCAGATGAGAGTAAGTGGGGATGGGAACTGAGGTAGATTTATAACGCCAAGGAGACAAGATACCAGTGCCCGTTGTAGCAGCTTGAGTTCCACAATGCTTGTATCCAGCTGGACCTGCAATTTCTACGAGTGGGGACCACAAACTGCCCTATAATCGTGACTTCCTTACTAACTTAGCCGCCTTACCTGAGCCACACTTGATGATAAAGTTGTCTTCGTTCACCACAAAGATGGAATTTAATCCAAGACTGCCCCCTTGCCTTGTCCAATTCGTCCAAATTTCATGAGATGAGGCCAAAAACTCCCGCAATTGTCCAATTGTGGCAAATGAGATGCTTTATAACTAGGCATCAACAATTTATAACTGAGGCTTCAGTTGATACGATGCCATTCTTCAGATTTCATCCACTCTGATGCCCTAGACCGCAGTAGATAATAATTAAGTTTCAGAACATAACAACGTAGTCTTCAGAGCCATCTACAAGCTTTATTAGCCTAGGATGCAGAGCAAACTTCAGAACCCAAAAATGCCGAGAACCCTTATCAAAATAATCCTTCCTATTTCTCTCACAGCCGCAAAGGGTATTTGATTATCGTCCCTGCGATAATATGCCCATACAAGAACCCCAAACACAACCTTCTACTCAAACTGTCTCGGCCTCCACAGAAGTATAATTGTGCCACCTCGCTCTAGTCTGGAACCAAATGGGCAGCGTACTAATGTAATAGACAACGTTAACTTTGATCGTTGTTTCACCGTTCAGCGATGCGTCCATGCAACGCTTCAAAGGCCGTAAACGTTCCAATTTCACCACTTACAGCTTTAACACGCTGATTTGAGCCTCGGAGAAACAGAAGTTATGCTAGGAGCTTCTACACATTGGTAGAATATTCTATCAATTTACCAGAATTATGAATAATACTCTCGAATTTGAGCATTGAAACTCCCATTCCTATACTTCGCCAGTTAGATTTCTGTTATCTTGGACATGGGCCATGCATTAACAATCAACAGTCATCAACGCGCATTCCAACGTTCACTTCATTATAGTGCTAGAGCAACGTATGCACACACCAAACTATTCGATGCAGAAAGCAGAGAATAATGACAGGAAAATAGTAGAGGTGTCAGGATGAAGGGGAAACAAAGGGCGTTACTGTGCATAAGATAGAACAGAGCATAATGATATGATGTTCTCATGATGGTACTGAAAAAAACTGTTTGGTAACTGGCATGACGCTTTATGATGACTACACAGAGCAGAATATGGAGCGTTGCTACCAGGTGAGGGATAGAAAAACACTATGTATGGGAATGCAATAGTCCAACAAGACAATCCAATCTTCAACACTTTTCAAAATAAATGGAGAGGTCGGTTCGTAGACTAGATTCGACTATGCAAATTCATTGGGACAAGCTGCAAACGGTTCAATGGAGCAGAGTAGTGGCAATAATTAATGTCAGCAAATTGGCAGAGCTCAAGTGCGCAGGAGCGTTAAGTTTCCTTGGGAAGATAAAATGCCCAAGCCAGAATAGGAAAAACCAGCATTACATATTAAAACTACATGAGATGTCAGGCCAACGTTTTCAATGAGATGTCAGCCGGGACAGTGCTGATATAATGTATATGGACAGTGTGTTAGAGACCAAAAATAGAGACCAGGCACAAGCAAAGGAGGAAGGTCAGAACTAGTTTCTGATTTGGCAACATTGACATGTGTAGAGTGCTCTCAATAAAATGGAACGGCTAAAGGAGTCTATAATCACCATTACGCACAGAACTGAACAAGTAAATGTAGAAAACTAAATGTTGAGCTTGATTAGTCCATAAAACTCATGGAAGGCCACACATCATAAAACTCATTAAAACATAGAAACGTTGGTTTACACAGGCCACAAAAACAATTGGCTTACACAATATTGAGAAGGTTATGAACGTACCAGCTCCGATACCATGTTAAACACACATGGGCATCAAGAGAGATATGAATGATAAATCATGTGAGTACATTTTTTTATTAACAAGAGATATACATTTATAGTACAACATGTGACCGTTTGGTTTCACATCCCAAGGTCTCTTGGACTACTTATTCTATTCAGCTTCCACACTAACCCATTTAGGATTAGGTGTCCAACACTTGTCTTCATGGAGCCTGCGTATGAGATTTAGAACACTGATGTTCCACGCTTCCAGCTTCCTCTGAATCTGTCATGTCTGTGTACTCTGCTATGCCACATATTTCTGGCTGTACTTCCTTTTTCTTCCATATCTTCAACTGTGATGATGTTTTCTTCTTTTGGTTTGGTGTCCACAATCTTCTCCTGCATTCTTTCGCTATATGTCCAGGCTTGTTGCATGCATAACATCTTACATGTTTCATATTCCTCCTAAAACAGTCAATGGCTTTGTGACCAAACATATTGCAAGCAAAACAATATCCCTTAAAGTACCTGGAACGTGATGATCTTTCTGTTTGATGGTCTTGAACCATTCTACTTCTGCATCTGGCTGCAACATGTCCAAGATTATGACATACATAACATTCAACATTATTCATTGGAGGAAATAATCGTCTATCACTTCCAAAGTTAGGAGCAAAAGATTTTCTTTGAGGAATTCCTTTCCTTGGCTGTTGATGGGGTTGTCTTCTCATCTCCTTGTTGATCATTTTTGATTTCTCATTAGAGTTCCTTGCCTCACCTTGTGAGCTAGATTCACCTTTAGCAGATTCATAAAAACCAAGACCAGTTTTGATAGTAGGCGACCTTTGACTACTAAGAATATCATCCAAAATCTTAGTACTATCTTGAAATCGTAATAGTTTATCCTTTTCTTCTATTTTACCTTTCAAGATATTTACCTCAACTTGATGTTGTTCTTCCTTTTCAAGACATTTCTTCTTCAAAATTTCTTCAGACTTTTTTCCTTCTTCCACTTGTTGCCTTAGTTTGAGAATCTCCTTTTCTTTTTCTTCATTCAGCTCCCTCAGCATTTGACAAACTCTGAAGGCATATTTCAGCTGAGATTTTAAGCTGATAACTTCTTCTTTGAGGGCACTTTCCCTTTTGCTAAGTAGATCTTGTTGATCTATGATTTTATCTGATACTTCATTTGCTTGTTCAACTTCAATCTGGGGTGATTCAAAATTTGGATCCTTGCTTCCACTTACCGGCAGGCTGTCATTGTTCCTTTGAGTTGTCTTCTTCTTTTGACGCGCTTTCTTTCCCATTGTTCTACGGATCTCCTTCAAGCGATCAAGCTTCTACCAAAGGACCTGCTCTGAAACCAATTGTTGGAAATAATACTGAGAGTGGGGGGGGGGGGTGAATCAGTATTAGCAAATAAAACACTTTTTCATTTTCATACTCTAATTCATATACGCTACTTCAGTTAAGGATATCCGCGTATATACGCAACTGTGTTAAATGCAACTAGTGTACATCCAGTAAACTTATGATTCAGTTAGTTGATCTTCAATGAGTGCATCAGAACATTATTAATCATATGAACAGTCAACAGGTGCAGTAAAATAGAACAGAGCATCACACATAAGGAGCACACATGAACACCATGATATAAGGTGGAAACCCAATGTGGCTGAAAACCACCTGCTGAAATTCGTCTCTATTTTCTTTTAATAAGAAACTTCTTTTTACAATAGTACTGGTGCAATCTTATACCAGTACGCAGGCTTCTACCTGCAGAAGGCTACAACCTTCTTAGCTCTTGTACTAGCTGATCCATTTACTAGTACGTAGGCGCCAGCCTACTGAAGGCTCCAACCTTCACTCATTTTCCAGTTGCTCCTGGAAGGGAGCTACAATCCCCTAGCTCTTGTACTGGCCGATATGTTTACCAGTACGTAGGCGTCGGCCTATTGAACTCTACGATATTCCAGGGAACACGTTTCATACATTTTCATACTGGATCCATAAAACAATCACCATTGCAATACAATCATCAACTACACCTGTATCATCAATCTCTGAATCACCCAATACTGAAACCCTATCAACAACACAGTCACCAGAACACATAACTGACAACATAACTCTGCAACAACAACCAGATCCAACTGCAACTTCAAATATCATACTTCATACTGTATATAATACTCGGATGAACCCAACCTGCGTGTATACGTACTTTTACCAAAGACAACCTGCATACAGATCTGCAAATTCTAACTTATAACTTTGCAGCTATTTTAGACATCAAAACATAACATTTACAGAATAAACATGCGTCAATAATTCATATCTAGTCTATCCATAATCAAACCGTATAATCATAAACATTCCAAGCCTTAATATCCTGATCCATCATCCATCATCATCCGCATAGGTGCATCCTTGATTCAGATCAAGCTAAGCATCACAAACCCATAACCAGCATATTAGATCTCACACTTCATCAGATATTCATCGCCTTCTCACTCTCCCTTGGCCTAATGATCTTCTCCTTATATAGGTTTAGGCTTCTCTCAATACCATGGCCCAAAACCATGTTGAACCAATACCTGGGGTCAACACTTCGGACCAAATACCATGGACCAAAACTTAGTTTTCCAACATGTACGCGCCTTTGCTTTTGTGAACTTGCGTGTGTATGTATACGCGCATTTTGCTCTGCTCACCCGTGTGTATACACACTTTCATCAAGTCTAACCTGCGTATACCTTTCTTTTGACCTACTGCACTAGATCTATCATATGATTAAGTTGCCATCACCTGTATCATACCTCTGAGTGAGTTACCATCAAGGACAACACCTGTATCATAATGCCAACAGTTTGGGTATAGACCTTGATGAAGCTCAACAGCAGAGAATCTTACAGATCAATGAGTTGGATGAGATTAGGTAAGATGATTTTTAGCATACTGACTTGATTCAACAACAACGGGCTAAATGGAATGACATATACATTAAAAAGAAGCAGTTCAAAGAGGGAGACTGCGCATTGTTGTATGATTCAAAATTTAAGAACTTTAAAGGAAAATTTAACACGCATTGTTTGGGCCCCTATGAAATTGAGAAAGTTTTTGATAATGGATCTATTTGGGTTAAAACCATTGATGATGGGAATTTTACCTTCTTGGTGAATGGGCACAGACTCAAGGTATATCAAAAACCCCAATCCAATGAGGAATTTGTGGAAGAAATTGTGAAGAAAAGAGAGAAGGAGATGGTGAGAGAAGGAGTCATTCCTTCCACTATCTGTTCCTGATTTCATGTTGACACAATGAGCTCTTTTCATTCCTCCTCGTGCTGGGGTAAACCATGATAGGAATGTCTATTGGGTATAGTTTTATTCCTTTTTCTAAGCCCAATGGGCTAGTTACGGAAAAGGAGCCACCTGGAGTCTTCTTTTCCAAGTGTTTCAGACTCTCTAAAATTGAAATTTGGCAAGCATGGACTTCCCTGGGCTCGTTAAAATTACAGTTCAGTAGGTCTGTTATGAAACCAGCTCAAGAAAAGATAGAAAAGATAGATCAACGCCTTAGAATTCAGCCTCTTCGAGGGGGCAACCTCCTTTAATTACATAAATGAACAATTCTTCGATGATACAAATGAAAAGACCTCCTTTCTAATATAGGAGTCTAAGGGGTCATAACATAATCAGAGCCGACATAACAATAATAATGTAAGGGCACAATAATAACAATAGTGGGCTTCTATGGGGCACAATAGTAACAATATGGGCACTACATGGGTACATCAATATAATAAGTGGGTTATACTAATAACAATAAGGGGTTACACTAGTAGTATAGGGGCCTAACATGCCCCTCTCCTTCAAAAAGCGTTGTCCTCAACGCTTGAGTAGTTCTTGATGCTTCTGTATAAAATTCTTGTCCTCCCATGTGGAATATTCAGCGGGTAAGTTCTTCCACTTGATGAGATACTCTGAAATTGATCGATTTTGTAGCTTTCGGGTTCTTGTTTCTGTGACTACTCCAGGTTCCAATATGATTTTTCATTCCTCTTTAATTTCTGCCAATATTGTTTGAATTGGGATCTTTTGCAACTTTTGAATAAGTGGCCATACTTCTTCGTCCTTCTTCCATTCATCCCTTGCTTCGTTTATCCAATCTGGTTGGTTAATATAGATAGCACAAAACAATGCTTCCACATCCTCATCCTTGAAGAGTCTTCCTATTCGGTAAGGTTGCCATTTTTTAAGTGCCTGTTGTTTCGTTTGATTTTGCACCGAAGTGGCGTTATCCTTTAAAAGTTGGAGAACTTGTTGTTGATGCTCGATGTGATCTTTCACTGCTTGAACCTTTTTCTTCTTGATATGTCCTTCTATCTCTAGAGTTTGAGGAGTGGTAATTTCTTCCAATCCTTTACAAGATATGGTCGGATTTATTTCTTGATGCTCGATGTGATCTTTCACTTCTTGAACATTTTTCTTCTTTATATGTCCTTCTATCCTGATAGTTTGAGGAGTGGTAATTTCGAACAATGAATTACAAGATATGGTTGGATTCATTTATTCTTTCTCGATGTGATCTTTCACTTCTTGCACCTTTTTCTTCTTGATATGTCCTTCTATCTTGAGAGTTTGAGGAGTGGTAATTCTTGCCAATGCTTTACAAGATATGGTCTGATTCATTTCTTCTTTCTCTCGAGTGGGGTCCTGGCGTATATCATCTTCTTTTGTTGTTTCTTGATCCTTTTCTTCCTCCTCTTCATATTCTATGTAAAATAATTTCTTCTCAGCACACTTATGACCTTTAGTACATTTGCTATCACAATTGTAACAAAGCCCTTTTTCTATTTTTTCTTCCAATTGTTGTGGTGTAACCCTTGTAGGTTGTGGAAGGCTAGGAGAAACAACACTTCCATCTTTATAGTTGTGAGGGGTACACTTCCTAGTTTCCATAATTTTGCTTTCCACTATGTCACATAGCCCTTTTACTCTTTCCAATTGTTGTGGTGTTGCTCTTTGTATCCTCATAATGTGCTATCATTTCCTCCGTGAAAATTGACCATGTAACAAGTTGTTTACGAGAACAAAGCCCTTTGTACCATAAAAATTGATCTGGTTCTAAATATGAAGATGTAATACATACCTTTTGTAACAGTTGTACACCATGTACATCAAAATATTGCTCCATCTGAAGTATCCAATTTACTGGATCCTTGCCATCAAACTTCCTCATCTTGCTTTTTCTTGATTTTAGGAGCTCTACCTTGAAACAACTGTAACTATGTACTTTTGGATCTTTAAGTTTTGAAATTGTGATCTATAGTAGCCCTCTATGTCCTCTTTCCAATGCCACCAGTCTGATCCAAATTGGATTCTCCAAGAAAGAGTTATGCACAATCTCCCAAGATGACCTGATTATAGACCTTTCTAGAAGAGAGAAGTTGTATGAAGTGCCACGTGTACAATTTTCGATATTTGGTTCTAAGAAAGATATACAAGAAACTAAAGTCCGTCCTCTTTTTGCGCCTTCTTACGAAATTTCAATCTGATTCCCAGAGAGAGAGTTATGACAATTTTCCCCAGGTCACCTGTTTTGAATGTAATTCAGGAGTCTGCAAAAAGACCAACTTTCTCAGATCATATCTCCGAAACTATCACGCTAAAAGATCTGAAATTCGGATCCAAGGTTCAGCACGATTTCTTCTCAAATGGGTTTTTTTTACGACTTCTGAAGCGTCACAGGAAAAATGTTATAGCTAAAATGCCACGATGACCTGTTTGGAGCAGCGAAACCCTAGAATCCAAAGCTCTGATACCAAATGTTATGAAACCAGCTCAAGAAAAGATAGAAAAGATAGATCAACGCCTTAGAATTTAGCCTCTTCGAGGGGGCAACCTCCTTTACATTACATAAATGAACAATTATTCGATGATACAAATGAAAATACCTCCTTTCTATATATAGGAGTCTAAGGGGTCATAACATAATCAGAGCTGACATAACAATAATAATGTAAGGGCACAATAATAACAATAGTGGGCTTCTATGGGGCACAATAGTAACAATATGGGCACTACATGGGTACATCAATATAATAAGTGGGTTATACTAATAGCAATAAGGGGTTACACTAGTAGTATAGGGGCCTAACAAGGTCCTTTAGGATCGTTTCAATAAAAAAAATCAGTTAATCCCAGATTGCTCGTGTTCAACTGATGTGGGATTTCTTAAGGCCCTCCTTCCAACAATCTTGGCCCATCAACATCAGAAAGTTATCTGGGTGCAAGATCAAAGTCTTATGATGCCTTGAAGCTTGTATGCCCTAATGACAGGCTATCTCGCCAACAACAATGGGGAATCACTATGGCTCCTTGACTGCTGGATCCTATAGGGGGTTTTGACAACAACTCATTAATTCACACTCGATAGGATGCATCAAGGTACCTTGGTCCTCGCTCTCATCAAAGGTGACGAGCCTCGCATTGGTTAACAATTGACCTCACTGGCTGGTAATCCAATGAGGTCATTTCACATTCAACATCAACACTTTTATTCATGTGAAATGAACTGTACAAAAACGAGGGAGAAGTGTTGTTTGATGGTTCGATTTCCTGCAGAAGCTCCGCAAGTCATGGTCTGATTTCCTACAGAAGCTCCGCAAATCATGGTCTGATTTCCTACAGAAGTTCTGCATGTCATGGTCCGGTTTCCTATAGAAGGCTCAACAGTCACAGTTCCATTTCCTGTAGAAGGCTCAACAGTCATGGTTCCATTTCTTGCAGTGACACCCTGATTTTTTGAAAAACAAAAACCATAGACAAAACATTAGCTTAAATTATTTAAAGTACTCACAAATTTTAATTACTAGTCGAGGTCATGAATTATGAGGTCATACATCTGATTTAACTATTAAGTGGGTTATCATCTCAAGGACAGGCACACGTCATCCAAGGACTGGACCGTTGGAAGTTTAGAATAGTAAAGTACAACCAACGACATGACACTTGAGGTAAAGAGTAATTAATGCTTAAATTTTTAACATTTGTATGATTTTTTAGCTATGGTTACCCTTGCGGAAAAACACGACCATAACCCAGTGCATCATAACTCCAGCTCCACACCCGATTTCCATGATTCTGACATGACTAGTGGATGTACTCTCCATATCTTTTTGCATGTCTGATCATGATGATAATCATGATCATGACCCATCTCTCGAAAATCCCATGCTTTTTGATAATTTTCCATATTAAGCCCTCCCTTGTCATGCGAATCCTTTGCAAAATCTTAGCACGATATTCCGAAGAAGTGCATGCATCCTGTCTTCCCATTTTTCACCATGTCAAAATTGCGTGCCCTCGTCTGCTTCGAGCCGCAAGGCCCTGAGTTGCTGGAAGCCGACCCTTGTAGTAAGGCGAGACTAGAAAAAGCAGGGTGGCTGCCATTTTTCCAACGATTTAGCGGCCACAATTCAGAGGTAACGAAGTCTTTCGCCCTGAATCTGAATGGCGACAAGGCTCAAGTTGGGGATGTCCAGTTTAGGTTGACCGAGGGTTTGGTGGCGCGGGCATGCAAAATTCCACAGCTGGGAGAACATTGGTTTAAAAACCAACATTTCAACAAGGGCTTGTGCGTGTCTTTCCTCCGGAAGGTCGCTTTGGGCTTGCATTTTTGTTTCATATTTGACTCCTCGCCCATTTCATGACAAGCCATTAAATTTGTTGTATTATTTGAGAATGTCTCTGATGAAGATGTCGATGAATGCCAAGGAGAGGGGGGTCGATTTAAAGGAAAACCTCTATTACCATGGGCTGGTGAAAATCATCTTGGTGGAGGTTTTGAAAGACAAGAAGCAGACATGGGAGGAGTTCCTGCCTAAAAATTACTTTGCAGAGAATGAGGACTCTGATTCCTCGGATTCCATGGAGGAAGCACCAACAGAAAAACCTAAGAGAAAGTCGCAGAGACGTGGGCTACAGATAAAGGAAAAAGAGGAAGATAAAGACTCTAACCCTTCAGAGTCTACAGAGGAAAAACCAGTAGAAAAATAGAAGAAGAAGCCATAGACTCATGGGTCACTGGTAAAGAAGGAAGGATAAGAGGACCTTGATTCTCTGAAGCCCACCAAGAAGAAGCCTATAGAAAAACCAAATAAGAAGAAGCCTCGAGCCCTTGAGATATAGAAGAAGGAAGAAGAAAAGGACAAAGAAGTGGTAGTGACAGGGGAGACTGTGGGCGAAAAGCCTAAGTTGAAGAATGGCACTTCCACCTTTGCTAAGAGATTTGCCAGGAGCTAGGCTGTTCAACTGGCTATAAAGGATACAAAGGAAGCAGAAGTGCTGCCCGATACACTTGACAAAAGGAAGGAGAAACATCACAACCCACTCAAAGGTAAAGAGAAGATAGAGTCAACAGATTTCATTAACGAAGAAGCAATGTCCTTACAGGACTCCCCGCTACATGGAAGCGGGAATGAAAAAGCAGGGGAACAACAAGTAGAGGAAGACCTTGGTTTGCCTCAATCCCTCCAAGGACATCAAGAAGGGGAAATAACCCCCAGAAGAGGCGGTCTCTGCAGTAATTGGAAGAAATCATCATCGAGCTTACCATTTCGAAGAGAGGATTGAGGAAGGAAAAGTAGACCCTGAGAGAGAACAACCTGCATACACAAAAAGAACATGAGGAGTGGATTCAGAAAGCGGCTCTAATTATGAAAAATAAGTAGGCTAAGATTGATCATCTGAAAAAGAAGAATGAATTATACAAGAGTCAAATTCCTGTAGAATCTAGTTGTAACCAGTTGGACAAGTTGGCAGAGGTAGCAGATAAGTTGGCTACAACTTAGGATAAGGAATGATTTATTTTTTCTTTTTCTTTTTGTGGAAGATGCAACAATTTTGCTTGCATAAGGGGCATGCAAGAATCTAGGTGTGGGGGAGATGTTTGGGTTTTGTTTTTCCCAATTTTGACACCCTTTTCCAGACTTTACCTCTCCCATTTTGAACTATCGTTAACCCCTATTATGCCTATTTCAGTTATAATACCTAGGCTTTTGCCAAAAGGGTGTTGTATGCTGAAGGTATGAAAATTAACATAAAAAAAGTGTATTTTACCTTAACCTTAAGCATTCCTTACAGCTAGCTGTTCTTTATTTAATTCTCATGCCAAGTAATCTAGAGTCCTTGTATAGATTTGTTTGGATTCAAAACAGGCCCGCATTTCCTACAGACAGCTTGTGCGATCCTATTTCCTGCAGACACCGATTTCCTGCAGCAAAATCGGCGATTAGCTATGTTCCACGAATTTATAAATCAAAAGGGAACATGGGTCTTGTGGGGAATTTATCACATATGGATGTTGTCCTATTGGTCATTTCAGATCTGCCAACGATACCGCCCAGATTTGTAAACCTTCTCTTGTTGGCTGTATGGAGGAAAGCTACAACCATGTAACAAATTTCGTCTAATCCATGCTTTCAGTCATGGATTAGACCTAGTATGGCTAAATTTGATATTTTGTAATAGGATTGTTAGTTGATGGCTTAGATTAGTAGTTTTCCTTACTTCGAGCCACATATGGGATTTTGTATTTGTATAAATTATGTTCTAGTTTATATGGTAGGGGGTTGTGGGGTTGGCTTCAACTGATACTATATATTAGATTGTACTCGACTGTTATATTTCAGATTAATACAATATTATATGTTCTGTCTATTTCATTGAGCAAGCTCTTATAATTTGAAGGGGTTGTGAGTAAGGGAGGGCCCCCTTTGTTCACAACTCCCGTAGTTTAGTGTGTATGCATTTTATTTCTGTTATGTAGTAATAATCTGTTCTTACAGCTAATGTACTCTTTTTGATATATCAACAACAAATGATTGAATGAATGATTTTCATGTTAATGTGTGGATTTCAATTAATCAAGATTTGATTTATAATGTTGAGTGAATTTATGAGATTGTTGTAAGTTTGATTTTTGTATATTTTCCTAATCAACATCATCAATATTAGGAGCTGTAGAGCGTTGTTTCAATCCACTCCATAGCCTTTGCTACTAAATGATTGATGCAGGAAATAGGCATTAGTTTTGTATGATGGACTAGTTAGTTTAATCAGCACTCACAGTGTTAAGCTTGCATATATTTTGCGCAGCATCTCACAAGCTTACCTGCCCTGGGTTGATTATTTATGTTAATCAAATTATAAGTCTATAATTTTTCTCAACAATGAGACAATCATACCCTTACCCCAATTCAATAATTACTAATTAATCCTTCTATTTATAGTAATAAGTCACCCTTACTCCTGCCATTATTTTTGAAACTTGATGTAAGTACTTGAAATCATTCCCAATAACTATCCAATATGGCATAAGGACTAAAATTTTCAGAAGGGTAAGCCAATTCTAATAGATTGATACTATCTACTCCAACAGACATCTTGCATGAGCCAAGTGTTAACCTTGTAACAGTTTCTGAGTAGCCATGGGAGGAGAAACGATTTTTCATGAACCTCATTCTACCAATGCTTTGTCACACCATCTAGAAGCCCTAGACATATTTCAAAATCCGGCCTGGTTATCCTATTTTGAGAAGTTGCATGGATTTAATGAACATATTTATTTGGAGTTCACACAAGCCTTGAATGAGCAGGGTTCAGTGGTTAGAGGAGTCATGATTGTTGTTACAAAGGAAGTAATTACTAGGGTGACGAGTTTTCCTCAGACATGAACATGTTGGTTTTGTAGAAAATTGGGAATCCCAATAGCCAAAGTTACATTTTTACAACAACATGAGAAGGTAAGGCACAAGGGAAGAGGAATTGATAGAACATCCCTTTCTCATCATTGGGATGAGGTAGCTTATTTCATTCAGAAATTTATTACTTATGAAGTTTGTTTAGGGGTTCTATTTCATTACCATTTTCAACTATTAGCTCATTTGCACATTGGATAGTTAATTAATATGCCCTACTACTTGTTAAAATTGTCATAACTTATGGAATAAGTTGTACGAGAGACAAATCATCCTAAAACCTACTTAACTAACCGTGGGCTGATCAAATTGATCATAGTTGATACATTGCAACATCAAGGAAGAACATGGGCTAGGTTTATGGTATGGGTGCATGCACCAAAACCTGAGGAGAAAAAAAGCGAAACTCAAGAATAGAAGGGAAAGAGTGAAGATGAAGCGCAAAAGAAATGTGTTGAAACAACACTAGGAAATGTTGAAACAACACTAGAAAGTGTTGAAACAATGCCAAAAGTAAGGGAAATTCCACCTCCTAGGCCTCATCAGAGGGCTCTTTGAATTAGGCGCTCTATGAAGAAAGCACATACTGAATGTCCGATGGATATATCTAGTAGATAGTCTGAAAGTGCCAAGTATGGATTTCCTATTGAAGAAGAAGCACTTGAGACATAGGTACCTAAGAAATATATATATGAAGAAGTTAATGAGAAAGAAATTCCTATGCAAACGCAAAAAAAAGAGGTTGTTAAGAAACGCAGTGGAGGGAAAAAAACCTAAGAAGAGAGTGTGAGTAACTACTGCATCATCAATTGCCTTAATGCTAGTAGTCCATACTGTTGCAACAGAATCAGAAAAAATCTAAGGAATCAAACGAACAACCAAGCTAGGGAAGGAAAAAAAACCCATGTTGGAACAAGAAATAATTCCTTCACCGGGTAAATCTGAAACTTATCGTCCTCCTCAACAAGATAATGAATTGAAAGAGGAAAATGAAAATTTGAATAAGCAACTCACTATGCTTAAGGACCAATTTAAATTTAAGAAACAAGTAGGATTGGAAACCTTAGTAGAGGTAGCGAGAATGGCACCGTACTGATACAACTGAAAAAAAATTTCATGGATTGTAGACAAATACTTAAGGAGGTAGATTGTGAGGATCCAACTATTGTTTCAGTTGGAATTCAAGTGGAAGAACATGATGAGGAGTTCCAAACCGCTACTCCAAAAGAACCTACTGACGACACTGTTGTTATACAAGAACCAATAGCTAAAGCAGAGTGGTATGGAGAAAATCAGTCTGCTGCTCCACAAGAACTTATTAACGACGTTTCTGTTCCACAAGAACTAATAGATGAAATAGATCAAACTGAAATAAACCAAACTGATGTTCCATAGGAACCAATAGTTTAGATAGTGAAACAAAAGGAGAAAGGAAATCAAGAAATATCGCAGGAAGTTGTTGAATCTGTGACTCTAACAACATCAGAGACAACTAAATTAGAATTTAAAGAGCCTTTGAAATCAACATTTTTTCTAGAAGAGTTAGAAAAATGGAGGAGGCTAGCAATCTCATTGAAAAGTGAAGTTATCCCTTCATGGATACATAAGGAGATTGTTGATAATATTAAGTGAACTTGGGCTAAAAACGTGTTGGTACAAGACTTGTTTTTGTTTGTTTGTTTGTCAAGTTGTCTATGATCCTCCAGGCTTGACCTATGGCTTGAGAAACTACAACCTAGGGGAATCTAAACCATCAAAGTCACCCAGGATCGCACTTAGCTTGGGCCACACTAGGCGTTAGTTGACTGGATTTTTTAGCATGTCTCCTCCACCTAGCATAGGGCACAACCACCTCCACGAGGTTTGATCCTGGGTCGCCTTATTGACGAGGCCCATCCTCAATCGGTTGTGCTAGTGGGACTTGAATGGTCTAGGACTTGTTAAATATTAAAGAAGAAAGAAAATAATTGATACTACAACTTACTAGGAGAGTTATAGAAAGAAGTAAAACTGTTACAACAAGAAAAGGAGTTGATGTATGAGTTTGTAGAGAATGAATTGAGTTCTAAGGCTCCTTCTCCTTCCTACCCATTGTATATGTAGGAAAAACTCTTCCTCTTTCAATTAGCAACATTTAAATAACATCGACCATATACAATAATGGAAAACCAAGCCCTTCTAGAAACTTTCTAGAAGGCCAATTTTCCCGATCAACATTTATTACATGGATTGTATTTGCATGATCATGATCGTTTTGAAGCAAGCATATTTAATGTCACACCCTATGTTGGAGATGTTCAACTAAGAGCTTTGACATTATTCATGCAAAATCAAGTCACCTGGAAGGCTGCCTATGATATTGTAACAACGAATGAGGGAGCTATGAAGAAACTGCTTGTTTAGAATGATTCAAGGCTTGCTCAGACTGTTTCTGTGGCATATAATAGGATGTGGAAATGTCCAAACATTAAACGGATTTTAATTCAAGCTAGAAACCGAGTTCTGGAACATTTTCTTAAGTTTATCAGAGGGTTGGGACAAAGTGCATTAGAGGGAAGTAAGGTGAGATGGGAAGCCTGCAGGGAGGAATTGAGGAACGAGGACCCCTTATGTTTTCAAACTTTGTACATGCACTTTCCAAGGTACATCAATATGTCGAATGCATCAAGAGAAGTGGGCATAGTTGGTATGGGCTTAGATTCAGATTCCCACTTATCTGGCTTCCTGTTTATAAGTATCATCATCCATATGGCGTAAATGATAAATTTTGGGAAATTGAGTTAGTTATCTTTCGAGGGTACAAAGATCCTGTTGAAGATACAACAAGGGCTTATGATTTTTCAAAGCTCCATTCAAGGTATGTTGGAAACCTATCACTAAGGTCTACATGAGGACATGCAAATGTTTAAGTTGGGTGGGGGGGTTGTGGTTGGGATGCATAATTGGCACCTTTATACACCTATTTTTCCTTTCCTTTTCTTATTATTTTCATTCTCAAAGCCATACCTTATCACTTTGACAATCATCTTTAACCAAAGTATGTTTTCTTTTTGTATGTAATCCTTATCATCTAGTTTTTCTTATAATTTGACATACAAGCTAACTATTTTAGACAATTTTATTAATTGACAAACTATTACATGGTGTGTGGCTTGTTGAGGTGTTGTTACAGGAATATATCTCCTAGTTTTTCCTCACCAAGAATGGAGAGAAGACTTGGAAAACATTGTTGATACACATTGAATTCATTTTTAACATAATATCCTCCTATGTTTAGTAGTGAAGATAGATTTGGACAAACACCTGGTCAAAGCTAGCTCGACCATTGAAGGAGACATTTATGGACAATGTCATTGGCCCAGTTGAAACAGTTAGGATTCTCAATTGATAAATCATTGTAATATTAGACAAGTTGTTACAACTTGGTTTCAACTACGATTATTTGTTAGAAGAAAATTATTTTATATTCTTGATTTATATCACATGAGAATTGAGAGATTCTCATGATGACCATGTCTTTCAAAAATAGGAATGTATTTTGCAACTATGAAAGAATGTACTCTCTACCCACAAGGCATGCATAGAAGAGAATAGAGGGGGAGTACCAACAATGTAATCCTATATTGTAACTTTTTATTAATGAAAATATCTACCATTCGTGGCTTCGTACCTTTCTTTTGAGTAGCTTATGTGTTGTGTAATTTACTAGCCCCTACTGGGAAGGCGAGACCCTCCTTCTTAGCAGGGATCACTGGTTAAAGAGGTATTATATAGATATATTTATTTCCTCTTAGTTATGATTCATGTGTGATTTATTGTTACTGTTACAATCTTGTTCATGCATCGAGTAGTTGTAGAATTCTAATTTCTATTATTATGTAACAACATAGGTCTTGGACTGATCCCTTCATTAGTTTGGTGCTTATTTGATTTATGTTATAGCTCTTTTGTTTGTTTACTTTATTGAATGGGTGTTTCAACAATTGCTTGAGTGTTAATGGTTTCCTGGAGTGTTGTTTCTTCTGAATAAGAGTGATTGTGCGACCGAGTGTCGTTTATTCTACAAGTGTGAATTTATTTTTTGAAAGTGTGAGCAAGTTTTGGAGTGTAACAATAAGAGTGCTTTGAGTGTTGAGATTACAATGATTGATTTTGAGATTCCATTAGTACTAGTTGCCATTTGTTCCTGCATATACTTTTCATTATATCCTTGAAACAAAAAACCTACTTGGATTGATAATTATTGTGAGAGTTGGATCAATTGTTCTGAATTAAAAGGGCAATTGATCTGCCCAACACATTTTATTTTAAATTTCATGTAATTTTACCGAGTCAAAATGTTTTAATTAAGAATTATAAGTATTAATTTTATTTTTTTAATTTAATGCAATTTGTTTTTATTTTATTTTATTTCGGTTTTATTTTTCTGTAATTTGACAGAGTCAAAATGTTTACATAACATAACGTAACATAACCTTACAACATCTCTTCCATATTGGGTTGGAGAGCAACTCTCAAGATAATTATCTTTAAAAATGATATATTCCATTGGGAAAGGATTAAAATGCCTTTATTTTTGTTTTTATTTATACATGTAATATATACTCAATTTAAATATTTGTCCTTTATGTTAAATTTGGTACATGTATTTTATTGATAGCATCATAGTTCCATCTTAAATCTAGATCTACCAAACGCCGAAAGGGATCAAATCTCTCAAGATGAAAACTTCTTCTTGAGAGCAAAATTTGAAGAAAGGTTTGCACCTTGAGAGATTTGATTCCTCTCAACTCTTGGTAGATTTGGAATTAAGATAGATCTATGCTGGTTTTGAACAAAAAACTAATAAATTGTTTGAACTATAATACATTTTTTATTTTCACTTGTTTTATATAATATATATATAGTTAACAGTATTGATTTTCTTTAAGAGAAATTGATCTTCTAATATGATAATTACTTTTCAATGATTGATTGATCAAGTTAACTTATGTCACATACATTATTAAGTAATTATACATAGAAAATCTAAAAAATAATACATTGATAACAGTGGGATCATAGGGAGACAACCAAGAAACAAAGAGACAACAAATTTACCCTGGTAAAATCCTAGCACACTTTTTTTCTTAGGAGAATGTTCTTTAGCAATAATTACAATTAAAAAACTAGTCGAAGAACTTGTGCCAAAATCTAGGTCAAATATACTAATCAAACCTAGTCAAAATATTAGCAAGTCAACATTGGTTAAATCCTTCAAAATAATCACTTCTAGTCAAATTTTGGCGTAGTATACAATAATTTTCCTATGGTCAACTTCGGGTATGTGGTTGACCCCTGGGATCAACTCAAACCTACGGTTGACTTCACACAATCAACCCTGT